>OW388081.2:44332793-45761601 GCA_936449025.2 Sarcophaga subvicina | reverse complement strand
AGCTTGCTAGTATAGCTAGTACAGCTTGCTAGTATAGCTAGTACAGTTTGCTAGTATAGCTAGTACAGCTTGCTAGTATAGCTAGTACAGCTTGCTAGTATAGCTAGTACAGCTTGCTAGTACAGCTAGTACAGCTTACTAAAATAGTTAGTATAGCTAGTACAGCTTGCTAGTATAGCTAGTACAGATTGCTAGTATAGCTAGTACAGCTTGCTAGTACAGCTAGCTAAAATAGCTAGTATAGCTAGTACAGCTTGCTAGTATAGCTAGTACAGCTTGCTAGTATAGCTAGTACAGCTTGTTAGTATAGATTGTGTAGCTTGCTAGTATAGCTAGTACAGCTTGCTAGTATAGCTAGTATAGCTAGTACAGCTTGCTAGTATAGCTAGTATAGCTAGTACAGCTTGCTAGTATAGCTAGTATAGCTAGTACAGCTTGCTAGTATAGCTAGTACAGCTTGCTAGTATAGCTAGTACAGCTTGTTAGTATAGATTGTGTAGCTTGCTAGTATAGCTAGTACAGCTTGCTAGTATAGCTAGTATAGCTAGTACAGCTTGCTAGTATAGCTAGTATAGCTAGTACAGCTTGCTAGTATAGCTAGTACAGATTGCTAGTATAGCTAGTACAGCTTGCTAGTACAGCTAGCTAAAATAGCTAGTATAGCTAGTACAGCTTGCTAGTATAGCTAGTACAGCTTGCTAGTATAGCTAGTACAGCTTGTTAGTATAGATTGTGTAGCTTGCTAGTATAGCTAGTACAGCTTGCTAGTATAGCTAGTATAGCTAGTACAGCTTGCTAGTATAGCTAGTATAGCTAGTACAGCTTGCTAGTATAGCTAGTATAGCTAGTACAGCTTGCTAGTACAGCTAGTACAGCTTGCTAGTCTAGCTAGTATAGCTAGTACAGCTTGCTAGTATAGCTAGTATAGATTGCATAGCTTGCTAGTATAGCTAGTATAGATTGTATAGCTTGCTAGTATAGCTTGCTAGTATAGCTAGTATAGATTGTATAGCTTGCTAGTATAGCTAGTACAGCTTGCTAGTATAGCTAGTACAGCTTACTAAAATAGCTAGTATAGCTAGTACAGCTTGCTAGTATAGCTAGTACAGCGTGCTAGTATAGCTAGTACAGCTTACTAAAATAGCTAGTATAGCTAGTACAGCTTGCTAGTATAGCTAGTACAGATTGCTAGTATAGCTAGTACAGCTTGCTAGTATAGCTAGTACAGCTTGCTAGTATAGCTAGTACAGCTTACTAAAATAGCTAGTATAGCTAGTACAGCTTGCTAGTATAGCTAGTACAGCTTACTAAAATAGCTAGTATAGCTAGTACAGCTTGCTAGTATAGCTAGTACAGCTTGCTAGTATAGCTAGTACAGCTTACTAAAATAGCTAGTATAGCTAGTACAGCTTGCTAGTATAGCTAGTATAGATTGCATAGCTTGCTAGTATAGCTAGTATAGATTGTATAGCTTGCTAGTATAGCTTGCTAGTATAGCTAGTATAGATTGTATAGCTTGCTAGTATAGCTAGTACAGCTTGCTAGTATAGCTAGTACAGCTTACTAAAATAGCTAGTATAGCTAGTACAGATTGCTAGTATAGCTAGTACAGCTTACTAAAATAGCTAGTATAGCTAGTACAGCTTGCTAGTATAGCTAGTACAGATTGCTAGTATAGCTAGTACAGCTTGCTAGTATAGCTAGTACAGCTTGCTAGTATAGCTAGTACAGCTTGTTAGTATAGCTAGTACAGCTTGTTAGTATAGATTGTGTAGCTTGCTAGTAAAGCTAGTACAGCTTGCTAGTATAGCTAGTATAGCTAGTACAGCTTGCTAGTATAGCTAATATAGCTAGTACAGCTTGCTAGTACAGCTAGTACAGCTTGCTAGTCTAGCTAGTATAGCTAGTACAGCTTGCTAGTATAGCTAGTATAGATTGTATAGCTTGTTAGTATAGCTTGCTAGTATAGCTAGTATAGATTGTATAGTTTGCTAGTATAGCTTGCTAGTATAGCTAGTATAGATTGTATAGCTTGCTAGTATAGCTAGTACAGCTTGCTAGTATAGCTAGTACAGTTTGCTAGTATAGCTAGTACAGCTTACTAAAATAGCTAGTATAGCTAGTACAGCTTGCTAGTATAGCTAGTACAGCTTGCTAGTATAGCTAGTACAGCTTGCTAGTATAGCTAGTACAGCGTGCTAGTATAGATTGTGTAGCTTGCTAGTATAGCTAGTACAGCTTGCTAGTATAGCTAGTATAGCTAGTACAGCTTGCTAGTACAGCTAGTACAGCTTACTAAAATACATACCAGCTATACCAGGTATATACCAGATACATACAAGGTATATACCAGATACATACCAGGTATATACCAGGTTGGTACAGCTGGTACAGCAGGTATATCTAGTCTAATTGGTATAGCTAGTAGTCTAGCGGGTGTAGTAGTCTAGCTGGTATAGCTGTTATGGCTGGTATAGCTGTTATAGCTGATATAGCTAGTACAGCTTACTAGTATAGCTAGTATAGCTTGCTAGTATACCTAGTACAGCTTGCTAGTATAGATTATATAGCTTGCTAGTATAGCTAGTACAGCTTGCTAGTATAGCTAGTATAACTAGTACAGCTTGCTAGTATAACTAGTATAGCTAGTACAGCTTGCTAGTATAGATTATATAGCTTGCTAGTATAGCTAGTACAGCTTGCTAGTATAGATTATATAGCTTGCTAGTATAGCTAGTAGAGCTTGCTAGTATAGCTAGTATAGCTAGTACAGCTTGCTAGTATAACTAGTATAGCTAGCACAGCTTGCTAGTACAGCTAGTACAGCTTGCTAGTATAGATTGTGTAGCTTGCTAGTATAGCTAGTACAGTTTGCTAGTATAGCTAGTATAGCTAGTACAGCTTGCTAGTATAGATTGTGTAGCTTGCTAGTATAGCTAGTACAGATTGCTAGTATAGCTAGTACAGCTTGCTAGTACAACTAGTACAGCTTGCTAGTATAGATTGTGTAGCTTGCTAGTATAGCTAGTACAGCTTGCTAGTATAGCTAGCATAGCTAGTACAGCTTGCTAGTATAGAATGTGTAGCTTGCTAGTATAGCTAGTACAGCTTGCTAGTACAGCTAGTACAGCTTGCTAGTATAGCTAGTACAGCTTGCTAGTATAGCTAGTACAGCTTGCTAGTATAGATTGTGTAGCTTGCTAGTATAGCTAGTACAGATTGCTAGTATAGCTAGTACAGCTTGCTAGTACAGCTAGTACAGCTTGCTAGTACAGCTAGTACAGCTTGCTAGTATAGCTAGTACAGCTTGCTAGTATAGCTAGTACAGCTTGCTAGTATAGATTGTGTAGCTTGCTAGTATAGCTAGTACAGATTGCTAGTATAGCTAGTACAGCTTGCTAGTACAGCTAGTACAGCTTGCTAGTATAGATTGTGTAGCTTGTTAGTATAGCTAGTACAGCTTGCTAGTATAGCTAGTATAGCTTGCTAGTACAGCTAGTACAGCTTGCTAGTATAGATTGTGTAGCTTGCTAGTATAGCTAGTACAGCTTGCTAGTATAGCTAGTATAGCTAGTACAGCTTGCTAGTATAGCTAGTATAGCTAGTACAGCTTGCTAGTATAGATTGTGTAGCTTGCTAGTATAGCTAGTACAGATTGCTAGTATAGCTAGTACAGCTTGCTAGTACAGCCAGTACAGCTTGCTAGTATAGATTGTGTAGCTTGCTAGTATAGCTAGTACAGCTTGCTAGTATAGCTAGTACAGCTTGCTAGTATAGATTGTGTAGCTTGCTAGTATAGCTAGTACAGATTGCTAGTATAGCTAGTACAGCTTGATAGTACAGCTAGTACAGCTTGCTAGTATAGCTAGTACAGCTTGCTAGTATAGCTAGTACAGCTTGCTAGTATAGCTAGTACAGGTTGCTAGTATAGCTAGTACAGCTTGCTAGTATAGCTAGTACAGCTTGCTAGTATAGCTAGTACAGCTTGCTAGTATAGATTGTGTAGCTTGCTAGTATAGCTAGTACAGATTGCTAGTATAGCTAGTACAGCTTGCTAGTATAGCTAGTACAGCTTGCTAGTATAGCTAGTACAGCTTGCTAGTATAGCTAGTACAGCTTGCTAGTATAGCTAGTACAGCTTGCTAGTATAGCTAGTACAGCTTGCTAGTATAGCTAGTACAGCTTGCTAGTATAGCTAGTATAGATTGTATAGCTTGTTAGTATAGCTTGCTAGTACAGCTTGCTAGTATAGCTAGTACAGCTTGCTAGTATAGCTAGTACAGCTTGCTAGTATAGCTAGTACAGCTTGCTAGTATAGCTAGTACAGCTTGCTAGTATAGCTAGTATAGATTGTATAGCTTGCTAGTATAGCTTGCTAGTACAGCTTGCTAGTATAGCTAGTACAGCTTGCTAGTACAGCTAGTACAGCTTGCTAGTATAGCTAGTATAGATTGTATAGCTTGCTAGTATAGCTAGTACAGCTTGCTAGTATAGCTAGTACAGCTTGCTAGTATAGCTAGTACAGCTTGCTAGTATAGCTAGTACAGCTTGCTAGTATAGCTAGTATAGATTGTATAGCTTGCTAGTATAGCTAGTACAGATTGCTAGTATAGCTAGTACAGCTTGCTAGTACAGCTAGTACAGCTTGCTAGTATA
The DNA here is from genome assembly GCA_936449025.2 of Sarcophaga subvicina. NCBI lineage: Eukaryota > Metazoa > Arthropoda > Insecta > Diptera > Sarcophagidae > Sarcophaga > Sarcophaga subvicina. The sequence continues at coordinate 45,756,945 of OW388081.2, read as the reverse complement.
GCTAGTACAGCTTGCTAGTATAGCTAGTACAGCTTGCTAGTATAGCTAGTACAGCTTGCTAGTATAGCTAGTATAGCTAGTACAGCTTGCTAGTATAGCTAGTACAGCTTGCTAGTATAGCTAGTACAGCTTGCTAGTACAGCTAGTACAGCTTGCTAGTATAGATTGTGTAGCTTGCTAGTATAGCTAGTACAGATTGCTAGTATAGCTAGTACAGCTTGCTAGTATAGCTAGTACAGCTTGCTAGTATAGCTAGTACAGATTGCTAGTATAGCTAGTACAGCTTGCTAGTACAGCTAGTACAGCTTGCTAGTATAGCTAGTATAAATTGTATAGCTTGCTAGTATAGCTAGTACAGCTTGCTAGTATAGCTAATATAGCTAGTACAGCTTGCTAGTATAGCTAGTATAAATTGTATAGCTTACTAGTATAGCTAGTACAGCTTGCTAGTATAGCTAGTACAGATTGTATAGCTTGCTAGAATAGTGTTTCATACGAAGAGGCATGAAAGTAACGAAAACAACTACAGTCAAAACAAAAAAAATAAACCTAATTAGTGTAAGATTGTAAGAGGTTTTGTAAACAACTTAAACAAATTACTTGTTGAATTACATCTACCTGGTTATCAGTTTTGTAGACCTGATACAAAAGTTTAAAAACGATTAGCAAGAGGAGACAAAGGAATAAATTTATGGGATGCTGCTTGTAGAAAGCACGATACAGCGTACCCAAATTCAAAAGATATAGACATAAGACATCAAGCAGATCATGATCAGGTGTAAATCAGATCGTGAACAGATACAAAGCAGATCGTGAGCAGATCGTGAGCAGATACGAAGCAGATCGTGACCAGATACCAAGTAGATCGTGAGCAGATACGAAGCAGATCGTGACCAGATACCAAGTAGATCGTGAGCAGATACGAAGCAGATCAAAATTAATATGAAAAAATTAGCACAATGTCTAAAAATTACCATACTAAAATGTTAGAAGATCTTGTAAAGACAAGAGCTGTTCTAAGTACATATACTCATATATACTCATATTAACACAAATAAAATGAATATGCACAATCATGTTTATATTTAGGTATACGATGTAAACGTGCACACAGCTGCATAATTCTTGAGTCAGCGTTTTAAAATTTGTTTACATTAAAAATATAATATTATTATTGATCTTATGCTGAAGAGTAAGAAATGATAAGGAGTCACGCTGTTATTATTTATAACAAAGCGCTGCTATTGTTTATCTGTCGTTATCCCACATTTGTTCACAAGAAAAACACACACACACACACACATAACGGAAATATATCACAATAACAAAAAAATTAATTAAGCGAAACCACATCCAAAATTGTTTATTTGTTTACATTAAGAAATATTCTTATTGATCTTGTGCGCGTGCACACACTTATTCTGTCCGTCCAATCATTCGTTTGAAAAGCAATACAAATAAAAGGAACAAGAAGAAGCAGGCATGATCCCAAATTTGAATGGAAAAATTTAAAATGAAAATGATTTAATTCTTTTCCAGATATGCATGTTCTCAAATTTTAACACACACAAACACATTAAAAAGTATTACCTTTTCTTAATACATGTTACAAACCTAAAGACCGAGCGCACACAATTCATTTCACAATTCTGCAATGTTTTTACTCTTTTCCAGATATGCATAATCCCAAATTCGTATGAAATAATTGAGCCCGAAGCCCCATAAACATACTACTCGTGCTGAGGTTAACATTTGTCGACTTAATCAAACTAGATTTGTTTTCGAAAAAATTTCATAATTGGAATCTTTTTCCGCCCAGTCAATATTCAAATACCAATAAAATAAATATTAAGACGGCACCATGTCTTCTAAAAGAGTTAAATAAACAAAAAAATTATTTGAATCGTTTTACCAAAATCCATTTAATGTTGTCGTACTTATTTAAACATTAAATCGTTTCCAAAGCTCAATGTTACAAATAAATTCAAATATAAATTTGATTATCGGAAAAACACCACTCCTCTTTCACTCTATTTATTTTATTGCGAAATAAAAATGCGAATATTTATGAAAATGACTTCGGTGTTATTTTGATGGAAGCAATTTTGCATGATATTATTCTCCCCCTCCACCTACCTCTAAGTTTCAGCCTATCAGGCTGATGATTCCTATCAGGCATATCCATGAGATGTTGCTGAGAGATGTTGAAATAAGAATAAGAGATTAATCTATTTTATGGTTCTTTTTCTCATCGTCATCCTCCTTTTCCACCATGCCCTTTACGTTTAAGCCAAGGCGTTTAACATTGATGATACCCATCACAGGTATGCATGACATGCGGCTGAGAAATACGGAAACAAGAACTTGAGATGAACTAACTTTATGGCTCTTTTTCTCATCGTCATGCTCCGAATCGTCAACAAAGCAAGGCAATAAATAAAAAATGCTTTCAATCCACCTCAACAACTTGCACGTTGTGCTGTTGTTGCCTGCACTGACAGTACTGCTAAAGCTGTGATGCTGTTGCAGAAATTACGTGCTGATGATAAGAAAAAAAATTTCAAATACACTTCCACGTTTCCTGACACAATCTACTCAACTTTCAAGCAGAGTGAAAGAAATCACAAAATTTTAAAGTTTCTTTCCATTCGAACTTTGTTTCTTTTTTCAATTCTTTAAAAGTGGAGAAACTTTACTTATACGTGAACTGGATGTTTTACCGTCTTGTCTACATATATCAAGCAAGTTTATCCTTTAAAGTGTCCTTTGAAAGCTAACAATAGAAAAATAAAGTAAAACAGCTAAATTTGAAGATGCAATAAATTCGGGACGAACATGACTATGTGACAAACTGTACTTTCTGTCTACTTTTTTTCTGTTTTATTGTTTTTGATGCTATATAAGTTTAAAAATTATTTTCATTTTTCTAATGAAAAAGATTTACAAACTTTAAAACAATACTGAATGAAAATGAAAATAAAAACATTTATTATGGCATAGTACCTGATACTTGCTTAAAAATGATGAAAATATGAGAGTTTCATTTCATTTTCATAGGAAAAGTCTGTCAATTAATGTAAATTCATTCAAAATTGATTTTTTGAAATCTTCTCAGAAGGTATTCGTTGTGTTTGTTTTTAATTGCATTTTCTACGAATCTGTTTTAACAAGTCTAGTGTCTTCGATTCAAATATATTGGTGATCCAAGGTACATTCAACTGTTTGCAACTAATTAAGTACAATGTAGTATGTACTCAAGATTTCAATTGTCGTATTAAAAATAGTTCTATGTTCAGTTCATTTGAAATTCTGAATGGCAATATAAGATCCATCGTTATTCTGTTTCTCTTTCGGTGTTTTTTTTTTTTTTATAATTTTGTGAAATAAAACCAACTGTACACTAAATTAGGGGCAGCGAAAATGTGTTCGCTGAGAAACGAGGTACAAAAGAAATTTGGAAAAATATTTTTTCCGCAACTTCTCTCAGCAAATTTCTGGCAAAAACTCTGAGAGTAAATAAAATTGCCAAGAAAAATTTCTCAAAAAATTTGTCATTTGGAATCGACTTTAAAAAGTGTAGCTCCCGCCACTCATGTATAAAATTAACGCACACAACATAAGTGGTGTGAGAAGCTAGGTCGTAATTTTGACTGAAATATTGTAATGACCAATTCTGTATGTATGTATGTGAAAAATAATAATAAACGCTACAATCAATTAACTCTGCTGGCAGACAGTATTTTTCATTATTTAAAAACCTCATGATGTTTTTGAAGTGTCTGCCTTTATAATAGATTCAGATTCCCCTCCTTTGTTCTACAAGGCCACGGCTGTTACTTCACTCACTCCAGTATACTCACTCAGCAAACAACACAAAATTGTTTGTTTTGTTACAAATTACTCTGAGTGACGTTGAAACTCTTTTGGTTTCCAACTCTTTTTTATGCGAAACAGAATCTGGTATTGTGAAGTAAAGTTTTGTTTGTTCTCCATTTCATTTCAATTTCAACACTCCTCATTCCATTACTTATTTATTCACTCATTCCTCCATCCATCATTTATTCATCTTTACTGACAATGGATTGCATTATGGGATACAAAACAAAATCAAAAAAGACAAAACCAAGCCAAATTTGCTTTTAAATTTCTATAATTTGGGGTAATGAAAGGTATGTCGCAGTAGAATATTAAAGACAATATTGTTGGGGTGTCGATTTAGGGAAACACAATTAACAGCAGTTTTGATAAGGAAGGACAAATAATTTTGTAGTATCACAAGGCGGAGAACAAAGACGATTGTATTGATTTTTCTAATAATTGATGGTGATGGAGTTAGAATTTGAATGCATTTAAGAATATCTTTGAGAAAATTGTAAAAAAATATTCATATGACCACTTCTAATTGTACTCATTAAGATTCATAATCTGTTTATATTCGACTCATATAAGATGTGTATTCGGAATTGTAATAAAAAGGCTTTTTAATCCATATGTTTCGTTATGTATTGCAACTATTCTCTGTCATCTGAAATTAGAAATCTATGGTTTAATATTTAAAAAGCTTCTTTGACAGTTACTTTCTTTATTGGCCATTAAAACACTTTAGCCTGGATGACAGTCTTGATTTGCATCGAATCTGGCCCACAGATTTGAAAAATTTTTCATATCTACGAAGTTATTACCAAAAGAATTCTTTTTTTTTTGCGATGGAAAAAACATTGCAAAAAGGTAGCCAGGTTAAGAGAAGCGGTGCATCAGAGAATTATTTATTATGAGCTAATATCACTACTAATTCGAAACTATTCAATGATTTCTACTCTTCGTGATTACAATATAATTCTAGAACTAAGAAAAAAAAATAATTTCAACTTTCAAAGCAAGACAAGGGCACATGTCTTTCGGCATACACCAAAGCCGTCATGTCGACATGTAATGATCGTTCTCTTTTTAAAAGTACGATCCGTATTATTTGTATGAAAACTTATTTTAGGCCACAACTCTGAGACGAGTTACGTTTGTTATACGTTTATCCATAAAATATTGCGATCTCGAAGGCTAGGCAATGAAATGGGAATTTTTCCATATTCTCAGCAGTCGTTCAGATTTTCATTTAATTCGAACTGTCTCTTAAAGACGTTCATCAAGTCATCACTTAAATTACCATTAGTTAATCTTACACGTATTTCATATCGTTAGGGTTAACAACGGGTATCCTAACAATTTTCCTTGATGTACCATTACATAACATACATACATACATTCATACATACACAATTGGTCATTACAATCCTTCAGTCAGGATTACGACCTAGTTTCTCACACCACTTATGTTGTGTGTGTTAATTTTATACATTAGTGGCGGGACCTACAGTTTAAAGTCGACTCTGAACGACAGATTTTTGAGAAACTCTTCATGGCAATTTTATTTGCTTTCAGAGTTTTTGCCAGAAATCTGCTGAGAGAAAGTCGCCGAAGAAATACTTTTTCTTATATTTTCGTTTTGATGTCTGACTTGGGGTTTGAATACTGGCCTTACGTCTAATAAGCCAACGCACTATCTACTAGACTACGGCGACTGCTGTATCATATCACAAAATTCTACGTATATTTTCCACCCTGCTTTGTAGTCTGTTTTTCAATGTGCACAAAGTCAATGGATTAAAGTTCTGTAATTCACAAGCTTTTTAGGTAAACTATTCACTTTGATATATTTGTTTACTCGTGTAAACCCATATACTCGTAAAGCTTACTGAGCCACCACTGGGGGAATTGTTAGTTGCCTTTTTACATTCAAATATCGTTTAGCCAGACGTTAGTGGCCCCAATGTCACTTGACTATCAGTGAAGACAGTTAAGACTTATTCTGATAAGTTTACTAAATTTTTCACCAGGCTCAGATAAAAAACACTTCGATTGCACGTATGTACCTCTACTTGGAAACTCGTATTATTTAAAGGAAAATTTTTATAATTACAACTTAATTGATGAGGAATTAATGGAGAACCTGTTCTTCAGATGCATGAAGGAATGAATGACTGACTGAGTTTTTTCTTTAATTCTTCTGCAGTTTAAATTATCACGGCAATATTGTTTAATATTGAAAGTGTTTTTATTCTGTTATTATAATAACAGTTCTGTTACTGTCTTTAAGTTTGCTGTTAATATTGCTGACATTATCTTCCTCGTTGCACATGTTTGAGTTGACATTGTTCTCGCAGAACGTAAGTGTTAAAAAACAAGTAACAGTCATTAAAAAATTTTTTTTGTTGTGTAAGAATAGAAAAACAAGTGTAAAAAATTACTAAAGGAAAGTCACGACATCCGCAACAACTTCAGCATTGCGAACATCTACAGCCATTTACACGATCCACGCGTTTGCCTGTATATTGTAGAGATAAAAAAGTGGTTGTTAAATGCCATTCTCTTTAGCAAAACCTTTGCATAATCACTGAAGATTAAATTAAATTTAAACATTTTAAGAATGAAATTGAAATTTCTCTCACGCGTAACATTGTACATTCCATACATACCAGAGGTCAGCAATGAATCGTTTTTTCGCCACCCATGAAATTTTGAGCATGAGTGAGTCAACAATATTGAAATTGAACTACTCTGATTCATTCGTACTCACTACAACATTGGTTTATAAGTACAGTTTGCAATGATTATGAGTACAACGTTGACAACAAACTCATAACATTCAAAATATGTTTGTTTCATACGCCTACACATTTAGATTCATAAATTTAGAAAAATACTCATAATACTCATAAATGATTCGAGTTATTCGAATCATTCATCAAAATTTACAGTCTTAGTTGTTGTTGCATTTAAAAAAAAAAGAAGAAAGACAAAGACAGCAAGCAACGCAAACATACAACCTTCTAGTGAGTATTGTAGTGTTCGTACGCGAATCATACTTATTTTGTGATTCTTGTAAATGCTGAGTAAAGGAGAGTCGAAATCAATAACATCACACGTATTGTTAAGTTTGAGTACGATGAGTACTTCAAACTTTGAATATGAGTAGTATGAGTATGATATTAAAATAAGTACGAATGCGTATAAGTATCAGAAATTATGAGTATGATTCGGTTCTATTCATTGTTGATCTCTGATACATACGAGTACATATTTATTTAATCAGATGGAAATAGTTTCAAAGGTTCTTATTCGCATATTTATTGCAGTTGACTCAAGTACAGTCTGATTGCAATTGTGGAAAATACTTCAATTCACCTTTTTAAATTTTTTTTATTGCGCAATAAATTCACTGCTCTGTTGTGTAAGTAATTTGTTTGATAGAGGGTGGCATATAAAAAGTTATACAGACTCTTTTAACCTCCATATGGTCCTTAAAAAAAATTGACGTTAACGGCCTTCAGGTCAGATTGGATCCTGGATCGGTTATTATTTCTTTGTATTTAGTTAAAGTTGAAGGCTGCTGATTCATTTCAAGCTCATTGCGTAGTTTTTGTACAATATCCCTTGAAAATGGTGTTTTGGTAGCGTTTCTCTTTGCAAACCTTAATTTTTTTTTGTAAAATATCGACATTTAAGCCATGGTCAGCATATGCAAATAATTTAAAAACATTGTAGACGGATATGTCAATAACATATTGTTACGAAAATGGAAACAATGTAATATCGTTTAACATTAAAATGAGCAAAAGCTACACAAACAAATACAAAGAAACTTGTTACAAGTAAACCAACAACATCAGTATGAAAGAAAAGGGGATAGACATGTAAGCGAGAATGCAACGACAAGCAATGTGAACAAAATACACAAACAACAATGAAGTCCCAATAGAGTTATCGAGAAGGCGAAGACACGAATATTCGAATTCAAGAACCTTCATCAGACTGTTTACGTGAGCATATAAAAAGGCAAGACAAAGCAGCAACGAGTAGTAAGAATTCAGTCAGTCTTGTGTGAAGAAGCGTTGCGTGTAAAGAGAACAGTCGTAGTTTGAAGATTGCCGTTGAAAAGATCTGCATTGTAAACAAATAAGAATAGCGAACAAGCAATTAATGTTGCATTCGTAAAGTTGTATACGGTGGCAAACAAAAGTAGTGCAAACAATAAAGAGTTTAATTGAAATTAAACAGCAATTTATTTTTATTCTGTTTGCAATCAACGAACTCATATTCTAAACGTTTTTAAAAAGGTAAAAACGTAATATATTGAAATATAACAATAACATATATGGAAATACAAGTCAGCCTTTTATTTTTAATAGCTGCGGTGGTAATTCAGTTTTATTTTTGAGTATAGGTCCTACCAGAGTTCTCTGCCTTTTTAAATAATTTTGGCTGTTACATTATCATCAACTGTTAGGTCGAGAACGGCACGTATGCATTGGTTTTTTTTAAGCATATTTCCTTTTTCTATATCTGAATATGTCTGTATTTTCTAGAGGTAGAAAAAATAATTTGAAACTAGAAATATCTTCCTTCATAATTCTGGGGCAGGAATAATGAGACATAAGCCTAGTATCATGCATATAATATCCTTCGTTCGAACTCTTCCAGTTTTGTTTTTCAGTGATTCCATAAGATATTTTATTTCATTTTATTTATTTTATTTTATTTTTTTATTTATTTTTGATATCACCTTTATTCTATTGAACTAGTGCTCATTATTCTGCTAAAAACAGCAAACACAGTACTTTCAAACGTTTTATATTCACTATAACTTCACTATATCCCAGAGAAAGCCTAGTTTTGTAAAGGGTGTTTTTTACAGAGGTATAGAACTTTAAGTTGGCATTACTTTTCAAGATGGCGACCGATTTAACAGCTGTCAAGTGATTTATTCTCAGTTTGGTTTGGCAATTTATCATGAATAGACTCACGCCTGAACAACGCTTGCAAATAGTGCAATTTTATTTAGAAAATAATGGTTCTGTGCGGAAAACGTATCGCGCACTACGTCCATTTTATCGTCTACAAAATCGTCCATCAGAGCAGTTAATTCGATTAACCATGGAACGTTTTCGCACAACGTTTACTCTTATTGATAACTCGCATCCCCAGAGACGCTGTACGGTGCGTACAGAAGAAGCTATTGCTGCTGTAGAGCGTAGCATTGAGGAAGACCCGAATGAGTCCATCCGCCATCGAGCACAGGAATTGGATCTGTGTCCATCCACTTTATGGAAGATTTTGCGGAAGGATCTTGGTTTGCGTGCTTACAAAATCCAACCCGTGCAAGATTTGAAGCCAAACGATCATCAAGTAAGGCGTAGATTCGTCGAATGGGCCCAAAACGAGATTACCGTTGTTCCCGATTTTCATAAGCGAATTTTGTTTAGCGATGAAGCGCACTTCTGTTTGAATGGCTACGTCAACAAAGAAAACTGCCGCATTTGGAGTGAAGGTAATCCTCAAGTGTATGTGGAAGCACCGTTACATCCAGAAAAACTGACTGTTTGGTGCGCTTTATGGGCTGGTGGAATCATTGGTCCGTACTTTTTCAAAAACGATGGTGGCCAGAACGTTACAGTCAATGGTGATCGGTATAGAGCCATGATTACTAACTTTTTCATTCCTGAATTGAATAACCATGATGTCCAGGAGATGTGGTTTCAACAAGACGCCGCAACATTGCACACAGCTCGTGCCACAATAGATTTATTGAAAGACACGTTTGGTGACCGCCTAATTTCACGTTTTGGACCTGTGAATTGGCCTCCAAGATCTTGTGATTTAACACCGCTAGACTACTTTCTGTGGGGCTATGTAAAGTCATTGGTCTATGCGGTAAAGCCACAAACGCTTGACCATTTGGAAGACAACATTCGCCGTATTATTGCCGATATACGGCCACATATGTTGGAAAAAGTCATCGAAAATTTGACGTCCAAATTGGACTTCATCCGCGCCAGCCGTGGCGGTCATATGCCAGAAATCATATTTAAAATATAATGCCACAAGATTATCTTTCGGATAAATAAAATTCATGTCAATCGAATAATCCATCGTTGTTTTATTGCAACTTAAAGTTCTATACCTCTATAAAAAACACCCTTTACAAGCAAATGTTATCAAATATGAAGAACACAATTATATTTGGTTATACCATAGCCAGGAATGCATTAAAATATTTAAATTAGTGGCACCCAATCTCAAATTTTATCAAAAATGTTTGTGTGTAAACAAAAAAAAGCGTAACCTGGGTCAAATTTGACCCGAAGACCTTAAATAATTTTTCTGCAAATATATTTATTGAAAGACCTATTATTACTGTTCAGATTTGAAATTGAATAAAAGTCAAAAGATATCACTCACTTTCAGAAAAAAGTTAATTTCTCTTTAGAAATGGGTTAAAAATTGAAGGTTAAATGAGCTTGTGAACTTAAAATGATAATACAAGACCGGAAAATTGTTATGTATTGAACCATTTATTTTTTAAATATGCAAGTACCATTCGATCATTTAAATTTCCGACTATTTTTACCAATAAATCGGACTGTATGGCATCAATGGTGGCCTGAATATTGGCTACCAACGGCTCAAGAGTTACTTGTTTGACGACACAAGCAAAAGCCTTCATTATAGCCACATAAAAAATAATACAGGTGAGTTAAATTTTTCGAGCGAGAGAAAGTTGTCAACAAATTAATTTTGCATTAAATCGATTGTTAATCGCACAGTATAGTACATTGTGCCATCATTGTGCTAACAAGGCTGATTATGTATGTAAAATTTACGAAGACCTGTACGAACTTTACTAACAGATTTATTTTATTACACAATAAACTTCCACCACGTAGACGCTATGCTGTGGCGTTAAGCACTTTAGCACTGTCTTGCCAAATCAGTTTTAGTTTGTTATTCCCGATATCGTTCTCATGCAGCTAAAAAAACAGCTGATATCTTTCAATTCTAATAGATGGGGTGTTCCGACTATGGTGTTCCGAAAGGTAACGTTATAATCTAACTCACAGACTAATATGAAGGCAAACCATTATTTGAAGTGAATGAAATAACAAACCTCTTTGGCAAATAGATACCAAAGCTGGGTTCACAACATTTTTTTAAACGTAGTTTGGCAGCTCCCTTTTTGAGAAAGAAAGCAATATTTTTTGCAGACCAAAAGGGTTAATTCAGCTTAAGCGTTTTAGAAATTGTTGCATGGACTATGTGTATGAAGAACTTTACTGACGGATGTCAAGATAATAAATCTTTGATTTTTGTGGTCTATAACCCACTTGATGCACATGTGTCCTCCTAACTAACATCCAATCAATATCGAATGTTTCTAACTAATACTATATTATCGAGAAATGATGCAGGCATGAGTGCTAATGTTAATCAGTAGGCTCGTATAAAACCATACACAACTACATGCTAACTCTGTAGAAGCTAACTGTTAACCCTAGAATGGTAAACATCGCGTCCAAGGGAAGCAGATTCTTTCATTTCATATATTCCTCTGTCATTCACTCGTAGCAAAACGTACACTCGTGTCAATTATATAAAGTATGGTATGAGAGTCCGCGGTAACGCATTCTGCTCTAGTACGCTTCCTCTGAGCCGAAGTTCACTAATAAAAGCTAGTTTTATCGCATATTCGTTAGCAAATTTTGTTTCTTATTATTCTTCTTTTCAAACTAAAAATTCGAATTCTCGTATAGTTTTTTTAAATTTTAATCGGACAACATCTGAAGTACAGCACTAAAATTGCTGCAAGAGACATCAATAATGGCAATGCGCTTGGGTCTGTTATTTTTTATCATTAATAATTTTATTACAGAATTTATGGTTTTTACATTTTTTTTTGTAGTAAAATGATGTTTCTTAATTAAAAATTATTCAATTTAACCAGGTGTTTATTTAACTTTCATAAATTATAGTGTCCGTAATCTAGTAGGTAGTATGTTAGACGTGAGGCCACGGTTCAAACCCCAGGTCAGACATCTCCAGCAAAACGAAATAAGAAAAAAATTTCTTCGGTGTCTTCCTCTCAGCGGATTTCTGGCTCTGAGAGTAAATAAAAATTGCCATGAAAATTTTCTCAAAAATCTGTCGTTCGGAATAGACTTTAAACTGTAGGTACCGCCACACATGTATAAATTAACACACACAACATAAGTGGTGTGAGAAGGTATGTCGTAATCCGAACTGAAGAGTTGTAATGATCAATTATATATGTATGTATGTAAATGAAACCAAAAAATGTTAATATTTTCAATTGTTTTTTTGCATTATTGTAAATATTTCTTTTTCATAAAAAATATTTAAAATCAATCCAACAAACATATATCCAACATACATATTGTAAATGACGTCAAATATCTTCTTATTTAATAAACTTTATTCGCAGTGAATTTGTTACTTACCAACGCAAGCACAACTTTTATGCGCATGACTCAATTCAATTCAACCAAATCGTAGAGAGAGTTGTTTTTAACAAAAATTTTCTCTCACAGGAAGAGAGCTGCCAAACTACATATAAAAATGTTTGTCCTGACAAATGGTTTCTCCCAATACCGTATATTTCACCACTCGCAATGTTACACTATATTTAACAGCTTTCCAAACACTTCCAAAATTAAGCTGTTTTGATAAATTGTGCACTTGAACGTATTTCATTAGTAGCGAAACTACAGTTGAGTGGAATTGTCCTGCCTAATTTTATCATTTCTGGGAAGCACAGAATAGAATAAAATAAGTCGAAAAAACAATCATAACCATTAATTTGAAGAGAGAATAAAGTGTTACATGTATTGCAAGGCAAATGTTTTGAAAGCAAAAGGTATCGAAAATTACGACAAGAAATAGTGATAATAAATGTAAACAAACATTAAAATTTGGAATTATTTTTCATTTCCTGAATGAATGACGCTACTGGAACTGCCTCCATTTAGCCCGCCGTTACGCCAAGGTCCATCTGCTTTTTGTCTTAAGAACTCCTAATGGATGAAAATATATCGATTGTACCCCTTTTACCACCAAAACCACCGGTAAATGGTGATGTAAATGGTAGTAATGGCCAATTGGTGGGTAAAAATTGCCCAGCTATGCCGAATTGTCATGATTTAATTGAACACATACCGCTTAACAAAAGTTAGTTTTGCTTACAAATCAATATATTGGGTTGTTCGGAAAGTAATTTCGTTTTGTTTTTATGAAAATGAAAGACAGTTTTCGTATAATATCAAGAGGTCATAAACTGTTGAATTTGATAAATTTGACCCCAATCCGATTTCACGTGTTTTTAATCGCCGATTCGCATCAAATAATCCCTTTATCGCGTCTTTATTAGCTTCAACCAGCCTTCACGAACGTGGTGCATCTTTGACATCAAAATTGCCGAATCGAAATTTATCGAACCAGTTCTGGCACTGGCGTAAATTTTTTTCTGGCTTGAGCAGCATTTTTACCCTTTCTGTAGTAAAACAGTAAGATATGTCGAAAATGCTGCTTATCGCTCTTAATATTTAAAAGGGCATCAACATGAAACTACTGCGTAGAATTAATTGGAATTTTTCACACATAAGCCTTGCGTATAAAAATTATACCGCTTAAGTGTGAAGTTGGGTGCAAAAAATACAATTAAATCAACTGTCGGGGGAAAACGAAATTACTTTCCGAACAACCCAATATTTCCACTTGCCGATTTAGAAAATAGTGTTTTCTAAAAGTTTTCTTGCAAAATCTCTGAAAGTGAATAAAATTGGCATGTAAAGTTTTTCAAAAATCTGTCGTTCGGAGTCGACTTCAAACTGTAGGTCCCACCACTCATGTATAAAAACTGACTGAAGTGTTGTAATGACCAATTATGTATGTATGTATGTTTTAAGACCAAATGTTTTTCATGCATTTTACAAAAAGTTTGTTTTGAATTTTGTTTTTTTCCTTTCTTTCCATTTTGTTTGCTTTTGTATTTTTGTTTTTCTACACTTATTAGTTAAGTTTTGTAATTATTTCCTATTTCGGTTATTTTCTACTGCGAACAACTAAAGAAGTTTGTATTTATATTTTATCCTTAACATTTACGATACGACGACGCAACTTGCCATACAGTCCACTTAGCATTGGGTCTACTGAAAAATAAATTTGGCGACAACTTTTTAAGCGATTCTGTTCATTGAACCCCTTATTGGTGCGAATTAACGCGTCTGGATTAATTCTTATGAGGTCATATTAAGCCATTGGTTTATGCCGGTTAGCCAACAACTATTGAACTCATGAAAGACAATATTCAAGCAAACATTAATACTATACGGCAAGTTTTTTTTTGCACAGTCTCGACTAAGGTTGAATCGATATTATGCGACTTACATACATATGCTGGAAATCATATTGAAAAAAATTATACCATGAATTTATATACCAGATTATAACAAAAAGCATTTCATTCCAACTATGTTTCTGACTTGTATTACGATTATAAGTCCTTCAGGTGTTAAAAATCACACCATGTTTCCTCTTCTTTCTTTAACTGATTGATTGTTTGATACGTTTCTTTCGTTACCTTTCTGTTGTGCATTTTAAAAATATGAGTTTGGACCTTCGAACGTTATATTTAGAAAAAATCCTTTAAAAAATTTTGCCTTTAAATGCGACATGTATTTGGCTTTCAAATAAGTTTTGCGTTTTATTGCTATTGAAAGAGTATTTCTTGCTGTTGTAATTAAAGAAGACTAAGCAAAATTAAAAAAAAATTTCATTTCATTTGCATGCAAATTGTATCACATCATATGCTTTGGCGCAAATATTAAAACGAAATTAACTTTAAATGCCTCACTGATTGCATTTGACACCCCTCCATACATAATATATTTTTTTTAAATTTGTAATTATGTAGACTCGACCTTTAACTTAGAGAGGAGGAATGGTATCCACCGCAACTACTTTGAAAATATAAATAATCTGCCAAAACGATTTCATGCTTCATGGTGTTTTATTTTATTCTTTTATTCGTTTTCCCTACTGATAAAGGTTGGATGGTTGGGTGGATGAAGTTGATGGAATAATTTCTGTATTGAATTTATTAGATAATACTATTATAAGTACATCAGTTTAACATTTGCTGGCATATTTATTTTGTTAAGAAATTCTATTAGATACACACATCAATATCGCTCAACTAAAAGAATTGAATCCAAAAGCCAAATAACACGAAGCAAAGAAGACACTCCACTGACCAGAGAGCAGATACTTATACTGCCTTTTGGCCATTATTAGACATCTGCTTTCACGTTTTCAGAAGAAGAAGAAATATGAAATGGTATGAAATAATGAAATCAATAAAAATAATCCACCCAGGCGATACTTTGTTGGTGTCCATACCCACTGAATTAAATTATTTGAGCATAAGAAGGCTAAACATGTAGCACATTATGTGTGCGTATACAAATCTATTCGTAAAAATTACGAGGTATGGAGTATAATTAGAAAGTAGAAAAATATTGTTACGAAAATGGAAATGGTGTTACATTGTTTAACATTAAAACGATAAACAAAAGCTACAAAAACAATGAACTTGTTTAAATAATAAACAAGTAAACAAAATATACCAACAACAACAGTATAAAAAAGAGGATAACCAAGTAAACAAGAATTGCAACAACAAGCAATGTAAACAAAATGCACGAACAATATGAAACAGTGATGTTTACATTTATGGAGATCTCGAGCAGGCGAAGCCACGAACGTTCGACTTTAAGTTCATTTATCAGACTGTTTACGTTTGCATATAAAAGGCATGACAACGCATGCAGCGGGGTCAGTAAAAATGCAGTCAGTCTTGTGTGAAGGCCTGTTGCGTGTGAAGAGAATAATGAAGATCTCCGTTATAAAGATCTGTAGAACAATTGTTAGTGTTTACGCGAAAGAGTGTGAAGAAGAATAAGACACAAAGAAAAGTGGTGCATCATGCTCCGAGCGCTACTTAGAAAGGGGCGCCACATGATCCGGAAGGAAAAAATTCCTGGAGCTGCAATTGTTATCTGGAAAATATATTTTGAATTTATAATTTAATATAGGAAACCTTTGATTAGACTTGTTCTCTTTTTGACCCGCTACTCGCTCATATATGTTACTACAGATTCAAAATGAATTCATTAATCCTCTCGTTCTTCAGTTCGAAATCAACTAATGAATGGCATCAAAAGAAATAAAATATTTCGACTTTTTTGATTCAACTGCGGATTTCTCTCATTGTGAACAAATGTTCGAAGTCGTTTGGTATGTAGCTGATGATTTTATTAACAAGAAAGTTTCAATCACAAAATTTAGAAATTCTTATTTTAATAATCCTGCGATCAGAAGATGTTTTTCCAAGCCTGGGTGGCACTTTAAATGTTCCTGACTAGCAGACTCCTGACACCTTACTAAATTACTAGCTGCAAACGTTCATTCTGAACATTAAAATTAATTTTGACTTACCTACGATCAACAATGGTACAAGACATATATTGGTCATTACAACCCTTTAGTCAGGATTACGACCTAGTTTCTCACACCACTTATGTTGTGTGTGTTAATTTAATACATGAGTGGTGGGACCTACAGTTTAAAGTCGACTCCGAACAATATATTTTTGAGAAACTTTTTCATGGTGATTTTATTTACTCTTAGAGATTTTGATATAAATCTGCTGAGAGGAAGTCGCCGAAGAAATATTTTTTTTATCCTATACCTACCAGACTACTGTGACTTCAACTTTGATGATATTATTGATAAATTTGGTTCATCAAAAGCAACGAAAATTTCTACATTGTAATTAGTGTTACTTAATGTATAATAATCTTATTAGGATTATAATATTCACACTTGGACAGGAAAATAGGTGCAAAAATTTATGACACAGGAATTGTGCGATATTTTATATTTTTGTACTTTTATTTAATAATTGATTTTACTTTATAAATTAAAACTAACTTTATTTAGTGAACTCAATTCATATTGTAGATACATATAAGAAAAATAAACTTACATACATACATAACTGGTCATTACAACCCTTCAGTCGGGATTACGACCTAGGTTCTCTTATGTTGTGTGTGTTAATTTTATAAATGGGTGGTGGGATCTACAGTTTAAAGTCGACTCCGAACGACAGATTTTTGAGAAACTTTTCATCGCAACTTTATTTACTCTCAGAGTTTTTGCCAGAATTCTGCTGAGAGGAAGTCGCCGAAGAAATACTTTTTGTATTTTGTTTTGATGTCTGGCCTGGGGCTACGCCTAATTAGCCAACGCACTACCTACTAGACTACGGCGACTTCACTTCGTCGATATGCATATTCATGAATATATTTGGTTTTTAAGTGGACTATCTATAATAATAATATAATAAACTAACTAATACAACTAAGGGCCATTATTACAACTTGCCGTTAACTAACGGGAGGATTTTAATGGGCAGATAGAAGTGAGCGTTAAGCTAAAGGGAGCATCATCCTACTGGTAACTTTTAAAGTTAAGTTTATGTCTGAGCTTGCCATATTATTATTATTTTCAATATGGCAACTTCAAATCAAAATAAAATGAGTAAATACAATAAAAAAGAAGCCCCTCATTGCCACTACGTTTAAAAATAACTGGTTAAATTGAGCAATGTCGATAACATTGCTGCCGGCACTACCATATTTCTGAAAAAGTTAACTATATTTTATTTTAATAACGAAAAGAAGTTAAAGGTGACTCTAAAGTTCACTTTAGCTAAAGTTATCTTTAAATCTTTAACTAAACCCAATTTTAATGGGAAGTTGTAATAATCGGACAAAGTCTTTAAAATATCATATAAGGCAATTAATATCCGGTATATCCTCCCCCCAAAGATTTTCTATTGGATTGAGGTCAGGTCAATCAACAACGTACACTTTATGTTCCCGGAACCATTCCCTTACCAACGACAACGAGTGTTTGGGATCATCGTCCTGCTAAAACTTCCAAACGAGTGGTATATATTTTTTCAGCAAATGGAAGCATAACCATTTCCAACAAATCTTTGTAGACAAATCTATCCATGGTACACCTCATACAGTATTGGACCTACACCTTCCTAGGAAAAAACAACCCCATACCTTAACATTTCCCACTCAATATTTAATTGTCTTTTTAGTAAATTTGATGTGAAATTCCTTTCTTTTCGGGCGACATACATCGTTAATTACTCTTTGTCTCGTCGCTATAGAGGAAATTTCACCTTTTTTTGTACCTTCAGGACCGCTACAGGTTTTATAAGCCAGGGCAAAGTGTTTCCTCTTTAGCAAATTAGCATGTCTAAGCAGAGCAGTGTTGCCACCTTGTGTGTAATTACACATATTGTGTGTAATTTTTCATTGTGTGTGTAGCGTGTGTGTAATTAGCTTCGTGTGTAATTTGTGTGTAATTTTATATTTTGTTCTACTTTTTGCTTTATCGCTAATTTTTAACAGTCAATTTGTTAACACTGATTTGTTTTGAAAATTTATTGCAATTTCCAACACTAGTCTCCAAAAATAAACACCTACATCTATCTCTTACTAATTTAAATACATGTAAGGATAATGTTTGATATATTCTGTTGAACTGTGTTCAACATATTTTTCTTAGTGTAGTACAAACATATTGTGAATTAATTTTTTTTTTAATCTGTTATACGAATGTTATGTACTTGTTTTTTATTATATATTTAATGAATTATACTTAACATAACATATATAATTGGCCATTACAACCAACCCTTCACTCAGGATTAATGCCTAGCTTCTTACGCCATACATGAGTGGCGGGACCTACAGTTAAACGTCGACTACGAACGATAGATTTTTGAGAAAATTTTCAATGCAATTTTAATTACTCTCAGAGTTTTTGCCAGAAATCTGCTGAGAGGAAGTTGCTGAAGAATTATTTTTTCATATTTTCGTTTTGAAGTCTGACCCGTGGCCTTAAGTCTGATAAGCCATCACACTACCTACTAGACTACGGCGACTTTATGAATTATATATTGGTAAATTCAACATTTGTATTGTTTACGTAACCTGACCTGATGAAAATAATTACCATCGGTTGTTAAGAAACCTCCACTAAGGCAATAAAGGCTAAGTTGAAACAAAACCCTCAGCCTTCTTATATTATTGCGGGATTTCCAGAACGTGTCCCATTCTTCAACTCATTTTTATAGACCCTAGGAGTTTAGTTGACTCCTAGAGCCCACATATGCATTTACAAGCCTTTTGTTAGAAAAAGAGCACAATACTTTTATTTGAGTTTTACGTTACATTTTGATTTATACATACATACATATATGTACTTATGCATGCATAAATCTGATGCTGCACTTTGTTTAATACTGTCCATTTACCAATTTTTCGGAACTCAATATACAATTAAATAGAAGTAAATCTTTAAAAGCTGGATATGTTATAGGTATATTATTTTAAGTATG
Source organism: Sarcophaga subvicina (assembly GCA_936449025.2). Lineage (NCBI taxonomy): Eukaryota > Metazoa > Arthropoda > Insecta > Diptera > Sarcophagidae > Sarcophaga > Sarcophaga subvicina. The sequence continues at coordinate 45,737,555 of OW388081.2, read as the reverse complement.
TATATGAATATATAATTTTATTGTTTATATAATATATGTATGCAATATTTGTAAAAACAGAATTTTGTGTGTAATTTTTTTTCATATGTGTAATTTCGATGCCAGTTGTGTGTAATTCATAAAGGTGTTGGTGGCAACACTGAAGCAGAGGGACCTTGCCTGCTATTCTACCTGATACATTTGCGTCTACCAATCTGCGTCGGACTATTCTAAACGACACAACGTCCTCAATTTCATTTGCAATCACTTTCGATGTCATTAAAGGATCTCGTTTTGTTAAAGTGTCGATTATTTTTGTTTTTATTGTTTATATTTTTATTTGTTATTATTTATTTTATAGCTCCCACACTTCTTCTACACTGCAATGTAGTCCGCGGTAAATCGGATAGTTTTCAGTATTATTTTTTATTTTGAATTTATTCTAATGGCTATTATTACAACTTCCCGTTATGGTTGGGTTTAGTTAAAGGTAACTTTGGCTAAAGTGAACTTTAAAGTCACCTTTAACTTCTTTTCTTGATAAAATAAAGTAAACTTTTTCAAAAATATGGCAGTGCCGGAGCAATGTCGATAACACTGCTCAATTAAACAAGTTTTTTTCTAAACGCAGTGGCAACGACAGGCTGCGATTTTTGTTGTATATGCTCTGTTGTATATATGATATGGCAAGTTCAAATATAAGCTTAATTTTAAAAGCTACAGGTAGGATGATCTTCCCTTTAGCTTAACGCTTACTTTTATCTTACTGTGTACTTATAGTAATGAAAATCAAATGACCTGCGGTTTAAAATCCTTCCCTTAGTTAACGGCAAGTTGTACTAATGGCCCTAAATTTTTTAATAACTTACTTTTCTTTTAATATTTTCTCAACAAATCTAAATTTAAGAACTTTGGAGAATACGTACCACCAATTAAATAAATTGTTTATTTATTGAGAAAATAATGAACATTAGAGGTAGAATGTTGAATAGTTTTTACCGAAAATAGTTGTAAAAAGTAAACACTTAGGCAAGAATCCACTGTTAAACACACGAATATATTAAGACTTGCTTGTTCTTCCTGTGTAAGTATGTATTTTATTTTTTATTTTTTTATTTATTTATTTATTTATTTATTTATTTATTTGCTTACAAGAACTTACAAGAACTTTAAGAAAGTTATTCTTTTATAGCTCAGTAGGATATACACAAATTACATTAGTCATTAGTATTCTCTAAATTATAGTTCAGTTGCTTTATAAAGTATATAACTAATACACAAAAAGACAATAATTATATTTCACACAAAATTTCTAAAATTAAAAAAAAAAAATAAAATAAATATTTTTTTTCTTTTTCAATATTTGAGGACATATAGTCAAAAAGTGACTTCTTAAAACTGTTCTTTCTCGAAATGTTTTTAATAGACGTTGGTAAGGAGTTCCACAAATTAATTGCGTTGACGAAAAACAATCTGCTAGTATTGATGTAAGTGTATCCAGGTATAATTAGAGTTGTATATCTAGTGGATCTGCCAAATACAAGCTTCTCAAAGAGATAGGGTGGTTTTTTTCGATAAAGAAGATTATTTAAAAATATAATATTTCGCATCTGAAGGTAATCGATTAAGTCACAGCCCAACATCATTTTCCTCTAGGAAGATACACTGCTAAACCTAGTTAAATCATACACATACCGCGTATTTCGTTATTAAAAGATACTTGCAACTTATGTAGTGAGAGAGAGTCCAGTTTACTGTAAACCTCTGCAAAATAATTAATCAGTGGAAGTATTAATTGAATTATGAGTTTCATCTTAACTTCAACTGGTGTAAAGTTAGACAACATTCGTAAATTACGAAGCAGGAGGTATACGTTACGCACAACATAATTAATATGGTCAGTGCATGACAAGGTGGAATTGATCCAAAATACTAAGTATTTAATCTTACTAACGTACACAAGAGATGAGTTCCCCAAGTAAATGGTCGGAAAATAACTTAAATCATATTCCCATATACTGATTGGTAAAATGTAAGATTTTCCAGGATTGAGCATAAGGTTATTATCCTCAGCACATTTTAAAATAGACCTCAAGTCATAATTAAGTTTGTAACTTGTATCCTCTATCAGACTAATACGGTTTGAGATGTACAGCTGAATATCGTCTGCGTATGCATGTACCTTAGTATACCTGCATACTGAAAATAAATCATTGACGAACATACTAAATAGCAGGGGGCCTAACACGGACCCCTGTGGAACACCAGATGTTATACGCATCAGCCCTGACTGCCTATTTCCAATAATTACCCTTTGGGCTCGCATATACAAGTAGTTTTCCATAACAGATAATGCGGTATTTATAAATCCAAAATAGTGCTCCAGTTTTCGACATAAGATTAAATGATCAACCTATCAAAGGCCTTTGAAAAATCCAGTAGACACATAAGAGAGAGGTCTCCTTTCTCATATTCGGGTCTTATGTCATCAATTAATTTCAAGACCGCAGTAGTACAACTATGAGCAATGCGAAAACCACATTGGAATGGGGACAAGAGATTATTGTTATTCAGATATAACGTAATCTGTTCAGCAATTAGGGACTGAAATATTTTTGAAAAAACTGGTAAATAACTTATTGGCCTATAATCGCTATTGGTATAAGTTTTCCAATTTTCCAGGCTGTAGGAAACTGGGTGGTTGTAGCAATGGTTAAAGACATGAGTCAGCGCTCCCAAAATATATGGCAATATAAGTTTAACAAATTTGATGGCTACACCATCTGCACCGATGGCATTGGATCGAATTTTCAAGATATGCCTGGTTACATCAGCCTGAGAAGTTAGTATTGCAGGAGAGTTCATTTTGTAGATTAGGACTGGTATGATTATTTGTCACGCCATTAATATAAAAAGTCATTAAGCTCATCTGGGTCTATTTTGCACCCAAAAGAACTACGGGAGTGTATACCTAATGACTACACATTCCTCCACAATTCGCCAGCAGGGAGATTTAAATTAAGCTTCCGGGAGAAATATGATTTTTTAGCTTGTCCGACAATGAGTTTGGAGCGGTTTCTAGCTCTATTTTAAGCAGCTCTGTTTATCAACGTGGGTCTCCTTTTCCAAACGTTGTAATCTAAATTGCGATCACGAATAGCATTTTTTACAGCAGCTGTATACCACGGACAAGAGCGATTATTTACAGCAAAACTACGTTCATAAGCGCCCTGCAATGTTGCAAGAAGTACGTTCAACTTATTATCCACTGACGCATAATACCAACATTCATTTCAGCCCAGAACAGAAATGTCAGCAAAGAGGGACCAAAAATCAATCCCGTTATAATCCCTATAAGTTATAATCCGAAGATTATCATCTCTAGTCAGGTTAATATTTAATGTACAAAATAATACATTATGGTCAGAAACGAAAGAAATTTGATCATACAAAAGTAATAAGCTTGGATGAGATAGTAGGAATAAATCGAGTAAACTTGGCCTTGAATTGGACGAAAAACGTGTGGGAATTTCATCATTAACCGTAGTAATACCCACAGAACTTATCATATCAAGTGAATCATTACTAATTTCATCCTTAACCATCAAGTTTACATTAAAATCACCACAAGTGATAAAAAGTCATAAGCTATGGAATGATTCCTGAAGTTATCAAAAAAAGGTTCAAGAGTTCATGTTTTTATAGGATTATAAACGCATGACACTAAAGCTCTCACACTATTATCATAAACGACAATTAATAGTATTGAGGTTATTCTTAGCATAAATTGCAACACCACTGCGTCTTCTATGTTTCCTATCATTCCTATATAGTTTATACCCAAATATGCTATAGTAACCATCCGGAACTTCATAGTGGAACCACGTTTCCGTTACACAAATAATATCAACCTTAGAGTTTTCAATTATATGTCGAACATAATCCAATTTAATTCCATTTAAACTCCTGGCATTGAAATGTACAACATTAATACCTGTTCGCTGTTTACATAATATATTCATTAAAGCAGAGTGGTTTCGTTCAACACCATCACTATAATTTGTCTGACTCATAATAAGGTAAGAAATAGCAGTCTTTTCGTTCACTTCAAAATAATTATTAAAATTGAATATATAATTTTACGTAGGCTCACAACACCACTCCTTATCTTGTGTTTAAAAATGATAACACTAGTTAAAAAGAGGATAAACCAAAAATAAATAAAAAGTTAGTAAAATTCTTATTATAAATAGAAATAAGTAAAATAGAAGGCACTGAGTATATAGTATTAATTACTGCTGATATTTCATTTTTCAGCAATGCTCGGAAAAAACTGATTCAGCATCTCAATTTCATCTACTTCTATTGCATCATCACTAAGCTCTCGCTTTATGTAAACATAGCCTCGCACAGTAAAAGCAGAACATAAGAGCTTCTTCCTTTTCAGGCGTAAAGCCGCCCGCAGAATACTAAAATTGTGCTGAGTTAAAACCAAGGTGTCTGAGACTGAAGGCAAAACCTTTATTAAGTTCTTATAGCCTGCCAGAGATTTAAGAAAACTGTTTTTGTCATATGTAGACCACAGCTTCACAATTATTACCCCATCCTTGGAATATGTCTTCTGCTTGCTATTATAATTTATATAGATCTTATGTTAGGCATCTGAGAGTTTATAGCTCTGCATTAATTCTCAGTTCAGACGAAACATGATGATTTTCTTGCACTTTTAATTTCTTCTTAAGGGTATTTATCTCATCCCGCATATCACCATCATTTTTCTCCAAAGTGGTCTCCCTCTCATTAAGAGTAAGTAAGTTTTCGTCAATACCTCTGTATTTTTCACGTAAATCATTTAAGACATCCACCTTAAACTCTTGAAATTTAGCATCTATTTTACGCTGAATTTGTTCGGCAAATTTTTCGAACCTTTTATCCATGCAATTCAAATTTTAAAAGGCGAATCAACGATGGATAGGCGCGTGCCTGCTTCCGATTGCTGACGAACTTCATCTAGTTGTTTATTATTTTTTCTAAGTTTTTATTGCTTTTAGTTTTTGATTTATTGTTATCAACTGGTCTAGTGTTTTTCTTCTCGTTTCATAAATTATACATTTATTCAGAGAAAAAAAACGGAATTTAAAAATTTACATTTATAAATTTGAATTTAAAATTAACTGTTACACAGCAATGGATTTAGAACTGTTTAAGTTAATTAATGCGTGTGAAAAGTTTGGTAGTCTTTTTTGTTCTCAATAGCTGTTTATTTTTTAGTTGTTTTTGTATGTGTTTACAATTTGCTTCTCTCACTTTTTCTGTTTTATCGACTATCTTTTTATAATAAGTGTTTTTGGATGCTACTCAGTATATTTGTTGTTGTTATTTATTTCGTATTTTAAATGTAAAATAATTATTGTAAATTAACTGATCACTTTGTTCAAAGTAGCTAATGTTGTTGATGATGTTGTTTTAAAAAATTAAGCACAGATTTGTTGGTACAAATTTATTGTTTTTTATTTTGTCCACCTTTAAATAATTTTGTTTTTGTTATTTTTATTCTTCTTCTTTTATTCTTTTTATTACTCTGTTTTGATTATGATTTTCGATTATTATTACAAGTTTTAAAAAGTATAATTTAACAGCAGAGCTCAAAAACACGTCAGCACTTGACAAAACAAATAAATGAAATGTGTTTTAGGGTCAATGAAAATCGTTTAAATTAATTTTTTTGCCTTCACAATGTTATATTACTCTTAGGGCCATTACTACAACTTGCCGTTAACTAAAGGCAGGATTTTAATGGGCAGATAAATTGTTTTCCATTATTATAAGTGGACGATAAGGTAGAGGTGAGCGTTAACCTAAAGGGAGGATGATCCCAACTTTAGCTTTTATGTTAGTTTATGTTAGAACTTGCCATATTATATATTATTTTAAATATGGCAACTTCAAATATAAATAAAATGAGGAAACACAACAAAAAAAAAAGAGGCCATTCGTTGCCACTGCGTTTAAAAAAACTTGTTTAATTGAGCAGTTTTAACGACAATGCTCCGGAACTGCCATATTTTTAAAAAATCTTTATTTTATCTGTAAGTTGTAATGACAAAAATAAGTTAAATGTAACTTTACAGTTCCCTTTAGCTAAGGGTACCTTTAACTAAACCCATGTTTAACGGAAAGTTGTAATAATGGCCCTTAAAATCTTAGGGACTCTGACTTCTCTTTTTTGTTATCCTTAAGTATTGTCTGTAAAATTGTATTGTGTGGAATTTGAAAATTTAAACAAAAGCAATGTTAAGGTCGATAAGGATAAAAAGAATCAAGAAAAAGCGTCTTAAGGAATTTAATGAATTGCAAAATAACGAAAAAATTCTTGGATGATAGGAATTTCGTAAGATAAGCAAAATATCTCTAATGGTGCGAAGTATTTTCTCATATCCAAATAATTTAGTAAAATGTATAAGAATATTCATTTATTTAAGATAATTATTTTCTACTTAAGAACTCAAAATTCCGCTAATATTGAGCTATTCGTGATAGCTTAAGAGTTTCTGCTTATTTGAGTAATGCATCAACACGTTTACTATTGTCGCATCATTTTCTGAACTCCAAAAAATTATACTTTCTTTCGGAGTTGCGGTCATATAACAATGGAAATTTCATTTTAACATGGGAAAAGTTTCATATACACTAAACCAATGAATTTTTTTTGATTGGTATGCGATCAGTAAGCTCCTGCTCGTAGAAAATAGTAAAGACCTAAAAAATTATCCTGTGAGCCAAAATACTGGTTTTAGTTAAGCTTTTTGTATATTGTTCTAATTAGAAATCTGTCTACCGTCATGATATGGTCCATTATAATATCTAAAGCTGAGATGTTTATCTTACAGTATACCTCTCGAAAGATGAGTAAATCATGTGGATCTATAGTACTCCCCGTTATAGTGATGGCCTACCTATCGTTGCTTTCAAAGAAATATGTACAGATGACGCTGCCAGCCCTAAAACCTAACGGTGTCTCTTTTGGGATGCTCTTGGATCTCATGTGGATTGGTCCGAAATTCGGCAATTTTCATCGTTCACGTACCCATTCATATATATATGGGCCTCATGACTGAAGAAATTGTTTTGATTAAAATTAAGATCAGTTGGTAACAAGTCCAGAGCTCATTCAGCAAACACATATCGTTGATTATGTGGTTTACCTTCAGTTCCTGGGTCAGATTAACTTTTTGCGGTTGTAGGCCCAAATCACCACCAACATTTGTCTAATTGCGGTCTGTGAAAGACTGAGTTGTTGTGAGCTAGACAAATTCATAAAATGGGCGAAGCGTGCTGGCCATTTTAATAAAAAAAGTTATTATTTGCGTGAGTTGTTAAATACTAAATCCGTCCACAGTGATTTGGTAAAAAAGACTGAATAAATGACAACTAATTTGACAAATCTAGCTTCAACATGTTGGCCATATCCATTGTCTAGGTACGAAAATCTATGTTGGACTTGACCCAACCGCTTAGATTGCGCTTTTTTCAAAGACATGTCTAGCATTTGATTTTAATCTTTCAGTGAGTTGTTCCTTAAATTGTTAGAATAGATTTTATAAGTTTGATGAAGTATATGGCAAATTAAAATAAAAGATAGTTTCCCGTCTACATATTAATCGATTGTATTAAAATGAATTTCTATTTAAAAAGGTTCACTTAAATGTTTCAATAACATTTTGTATTTATACATACATACTTATGAAAGTATGTGTGAATATAGTCTAGTAGGTCGTGCGTTGGCTTATTAGACCGTAAGGCCAAGGTTCAAACCACAGGTCAGACATCAAAACGACTTAATCTCTGGCAAAAACTCTGAGAGCAAATAAAGTTGGCATGAAAAGTTTTTCAAAAATCTGTCGTTCGGAATCGACTTTAAACTGTAGGTCTCGACACTCATGTATAAAATTAACACACACAGCATCAGTGGTGTGAGAAACTAGGTCGTAATCCTGACTGAAGGGTTGTAATGACTAATTATGTACATATGTGTGTAAATTTTTAAGTAATTACAAAAATTATCCTTTAAATAATACGAGTTTCCAAGTAGAGGTACGTGCAATCGAAGTGTGTATTATCTGGGCCTGGTGAAAAATTTAGTAAACTTATCAGAAAGAGTTTTAACTGTCTTCTCTGATAGTCAAGTGATAGTGGGGCCACTAACGTCTGGGTAAACGGTATTTGACTGTAAAAGAGCAATTAACAATTCCCCCAGTGATAGCTCAGTATGGGTATACAAGAGTAATCGAATATATGAAAGTGAATAGTATACCCAAAAAGCTGGTGAATTACAGAACTTTAATCCAAAGACTTTGTGCAAACTGAAAAACAGACTACAAAGCTGGGCGGAAAATATACGTAGAATTTTGTGAAACAATGATACAGCAGTCGCCGTAGTCTAGTAGGCTTATTAGACGTATGGCCACGGTTCAAACCCCAGATCAGACATCAAAATGAAATATGAAAAATATTTCGACTTCCTCTCAGCAGATTTCTGGCAAAAACTCTGGAAGAAAACAAAATTGCCATGAAAACTTTCTCAAAAATCTGTCGTTCGGAATCGACTTTAAAACTGTAGGTACCCCCGCTCATGTATAAATTAACGCACACAACATGGATGGTTTGAGAAGCAAGGTCGTCAGACTGACTGTAGGGTTGTAATGGCCAATTATGAATGTATGTACGTATGTATGTGTGAATAAATTTTGACAAAATTTCATAAACTTTTTAAATTCAAGAAATTCATGAAATTGCGTCAGAGATTTTAATTCAAAAATATTTCTTTTTTTTTAAATTTCCACACCAACAAACTTTTCTTGTGTATTCTTTTAACTTTCTGCTGTTGTTTAATCTTCTTTACTTTGTTGTGCTTAGTTTGTAGGATTATTTTTAATTTCATAAAATCGTTGACAGATTTTTATTTTCCTTTTGTTGCATTCTCCATGTTTTTGTTTCAGTAATTTCGTTCAGAATTAAAAACAGTCTCGCATTGTTTTAAGCATCCAGTTAAAGTTTCCTAATGTTAGAGGCTTAGTGGGTTGGTTATTTGTTAAGGTTTTATTCTACATGCGTCTGTTGTGCACACTTAAATACATACTATCATATACATACATACATATGTAGTTATTTGTGCATCAATCTGTACATATGCAACTGTTGTTGAATATGAATTTCCTTTAAAACTTTTCCGTTTCCTGCTTTTCTTACTTTATTGACCATTAACAAACGCTCAGCCAACAGCTTCGACTTTCGTAGATAGGCTTAGGAAAACATTTTATGTTTGTATTCCTTCTTAAATATATGTATGTACGGAACCCAAAAGTTCCTTCCGCACAGCCTATGAATGACTCTAGTAACCAGATATTGTAGGAGGGCTTAATATAAGTTTTATTTTCGACGCAAACACTCAGCCGAGATACATAAACAACATGTTATCGCATAATCGGTTTCAGTTGATGCACCCACTTCAAATGCATTGGTAAATGAAAATAAGGAAAACGAATGGGTGCCAAATCTCGATTTGCAAGATGTGAAAAAGGGCTAAATTTGGCTAAAGAATGAGAACTTCATTTCATTCAAACTGATCGTTCAACGGTGCGAGCGCAAAGTTTAAAAGAGAGTTATGGAGTTGCTTAGCTCCCTATAGAGAGGTTTTAGTGGAGTTAGAAAAAAAAGCTACAATCGAAAACCAATGTGAAGGTCAACTAAGTGAGGAAGAAATTTTGCCCATTAAAAGAAGACGAGTTAGGCGACTCATATCTAGAATTACACAATTTTAAAAGTTTTTCTAATTTTTGTTGGAAAACGTTCATTTAGTTTAGTTTTTATTTAATTTTTGTTATTAATTCTAATATAAACTCTTTAATTCGATAAAAATAATTTATTATTTATTTTGTCTTTTATATTTCTTGGTCTCCATATAATGCGGTAGGAATGGTGTGATTTGTACTAATTTCGAGTTTCTTATAGCGCAGTTTCCATACAACGCGTTAGACGGTTTCCATAAAACACGCTACGAATTAGCCTGGTTTGTACGTTTAAATCCTGGTTTCTTATAGCGTGGTTTCCATATAGCGCGGTTCGCACTCATCGCGTTATAGGAGGATCGACTGTACACGAGTATATATTTGTACATATGTATAGTATATTCGTATAGGTTTGAATTATTTTTGGAAGTTTTTTTATGCTTTTGTTGTAAAAGTTAAAGAAATAAGAGAGAGAAGAGAAGAAATTCCGTTTTTTAACTCTTCGTTTTGGTATTTCTTCCAGACTTTAAATTCGGAAAAATTGGTTAAAATTCGAAAACAAAAACGAAATAAAAACGACGACACTTGATGTGGAAGATTTCAATACATTTTGTCATTGGATATGCTACTTAACTGCTGCAGTACATTCTTATCTTCTTGATATAAAAACTTTTGTTGAAAATACAAAAGAATAAAAAAGAATTGGATTGTTAAGTGTTTAAGGATACCTTTGGTTCCAATTATTAAATGTGTCGTGGTATTTATTTTAATTCTGAATTCTCTGACAAACAATCGCAGATATATGTATGTATGTCAACATTATAAATATAGGCACAGTACGACTAGTAACCGAAGTGTTAATCTAGATAATAGCGAGCCAATGACTTTTAGTCAACCAGGCAACAAAAGTGGGTAGAAATATCAACATTTGGGAATGCATCGATATAGCAGGAAAAATTCAGAGGATTCCGTGGCGATTCTGATAAGACGAAAATCATGAGTATATTAAAGGTAAGTAAAGGTTTATATTGATGGAGTATACCAAGGAGTATACTGATTAGCGTCTTATGGGGCACTCCGTCTTACATGTATCTGAATCGCATAGGCATGTCAGGTAATAACGAATGCACGGCATGGACGATGGAAGACTCTGATCAATTTTGTTCGATAGCCGGAAATCGCAAAACACGCAAAACAATTGTCTTATTTCTGCCTCTCACTGACAAACCAAACATGCCATATACATAGCTAATGTGAACATATGTTCGAGATGAGTATACGAACATATAAAAATAAATAAATAATAGTCAATACTACGTAACCCACGAATTTTAAAATGCACCTTATTTTTTGAACAGACCTTGTATGTGAGTGGCGGAACCTACAGTTAAACGTCGAATCCGAACGATAGATTTCTGAGAAACTTTTCATGGCAATTTTATTTACGCTCAAAGTTTTTGCTCGAAGACTGCTGAAAGGAAGTTGCCAAAGAAATATTTTTCTTTTCATATTTCGTTTTATGCGAGATGTGTGAGGTGGGGTTTGTACACCGGCTACTTGTTAAATAGACCAACACACTACCTGCTGCTCTACTGGAGTTCTACTATCTCCACTTAATATTTGAGTTCATTTTAAACCAAGAAAGTTGACACAAGTCAGATTATCTGACAAAAGACAACTTTTGCGACTTATGATCATAACCGTTGTTCTACACTAACTTCAGTGTGTAGCAGACAAACATAAATTTGTTTTTATTTTATTTGCAATCAACGAACTCATATTTTAAACGTTTTTAAAAAGGTAAAAAACGTAACGATATATACTTTTGCAAACAAATGAATACTGTTTTGCATTGATAAGTTGTTGTTATTTTTTATGTTTTCATTGTAGTTATGCAGGTGTGTGTACCAGTATTAATATTTATGAAAATAACCCATATTTAATAAAGTGACAAGAGAACGTACATCCATAAACAACCAGATGCGTATGAATGATGCATAAAAATGATAAAAGGGATGAATGGATGAATGTGTCGTATTTACAAATAAGAAATTGTACAAATTTTTATCACATACATACGTATGTACATATAAATCACCGTATCATTGACATACACAACAAAATGATGTATACACACATTTACTAAATTATACGTACGGTTAAAAAATTTCCGAAATTTTTTAACTAATCCGTTTTCGTTGAAAATCTTTATAGTTCCCTTGATGTTAAGACGGTCTTTTGCATTGGTTAAAAAATTTCTGAAATTGAACTGAATTATGGCCCTGCACAGGCCCACAAAGGTATGCATCCGATTTACAAATTTCACAAATTTCTGAACCAATGCAAAAGACCGTCTTAAAATCGAGGAAAGTTGTCGGACAAAAGATTTTCCACGAAAACGGATTAGTTAAAAAAATTTCTGAAATTTGTTATCCGTATGTATACTTTTGTGGCTGAGTGTATATTTTATTTTTTCTACTTACATCATATACTGTACCGTACCATCTGTAAGTATTACTCATACGTCCGGTATTCCCATTATAAATGATGCCAAACTGTGCAACTTCTCAGTCATTCTATTTTTCTTCTTTTTATTTATTTTATTGGCAAGAAAGTACATAAAGAAAGCCACTAGACTTGTCAGAATTTTGTTTTTATTGGCAATAGTAGGGAATTGTTACATAAATTGTGTGAAGAATTTTTGCTATTTTTTGTTGGATTTTCTAACAAAATACATACGGTATGTATTGCTGTTTTGCTGAAATAAATACGCAATTAATTATATTGGGAAACATATTTGTTACGTTATTTTACTATGTATGATGTAAAGCATTTGTAATTAAATATCATTTGATTGTGTGACAATTTTGATTTAAAATACAAAAACTGATGTAGTATTAATTTATTTATTTATTAATTACAATACAATTACAAATTATATTTTAATTATATACGAGCGGAGTAACTTGACCATATGCTAGGTAATAGTCTAGAACACTACCGACTAGACTACCAGCGCACCCCTGCTGTAATAATTTTTTTATGTGAAATGTATTCTATAAATACTCCTTTGAAAACAGTACTAATATTAGATCATTAGTAACTGGAAGAAAGTAGTAAAATAAATAAGTTATGTCTGTATGAGTTCCGGGTATCGAAAGTGGTTATTGAAAGGTCGTGACATTCGGATTTTTTTTTTTTTTTTTGAAAATTGTTCTGTTGGTGCCATAAAAACTCTAAGGCCGTATGATATCCGAATATGATAATATGAATTCGATGTAATATGTAGTTCTAGCTCGAGCATGCCACGAGTCAGACAATACGACCGTTTTTACCTTCATTGCATAAAAAGTTTTCATAATGATTAATTTCACCTTTTTGGCCAAGTAAATAGACTAACAATGTGTTTTAATGCTGGAAGATATACGATTCCCTAATATTACTCCCATATATGGAGACATCTACTCTTGTGATCGTCTCCATCTAGGCCTCGTACTTAAAAGTGGAATATTTTCATGTACCAACCTATCCAAATTACTCTATCAGTCAGGCCATATGATCCGTCATTCGAAAAGTCGAAATAACTTAACCTCGTTAGTTTAATTGTTCCTGCGTACCGTACCATACAGAAACGTCTAAAACCATCTGAGACGAGGTTCTACTGGCACATGTAATACCATCAGAGGGTCAGCTTAACACAAAATATTCCTGTGGATCCTTGTAATCAATGCTAGAAGAAGAAACTGTCTAACTGCATACCAGTATTCAGTTCCAATAGAAATCAAACAACAATTTAAGATCGCTTCAATGGCCTGAGCATTACTGTTTAAAGAAAATGAAATCATCATTGAAAAAGAAAAATCATTTTAAATTAAAATCAAACGATGTTTTCTATACTTCTTCTACTGCCATTACCTCCATTTTATTGTTTTGTTTTTATTTTTCAGAAAACATTCATTGATTTATGACTGCTATTGTCAGATGTTTTTCTTGGAAGATTTTATTTGATTTATTTCGTTTTCTTTGAACTGCAAGTATAAATCATATTAAAATGAAAGTAAAAATAGGTCATGAACGTTTTTGCAGTGCTAGGTACACAATAATTTCGATTGCAAATCGAGTTTTCATTCAATGAAATTTCTTCGTATTTTTCAGATTAAACGTTTAAATCTGTGTTAAAACTTGTCGTGTATTTATCGAAATATTTTTCTTTTAATTTCTTACAATAAAAATTCTAAGATCTTCTAAAAGTTTTTGAAATTGATATTGTTCGTAAATATTTGTGAAACAAAATCAATTTTGAGGTTATGTTGTCAGTAACAAAATTGTGTGTTTCACGATAAACAGTTTGTCGTGTTCTACCTTCCAAGGTACACAAATGGCGCATGATGACAGAATGCCTGACATCAACATCTTTGTAATTATTTGGATGGTTTGTGGAATGTAATAAAATTATAATTTTTAATGAAAGTATAGTTGCTTGTATATCAACAGAATAAATTGAATGCTTACTCTGCTGAAGCATAGAAAATATACTCCTAGTATAACAACATAAAAATTCATTGAAATTCAATTAAATTTAAATATTCTTTAACACTCAAATATTTAAGAGATCCAATAGCCAAATATCAGTAAATGATTGCAATTACAATCAATCGTATAAAAGGCGAGCATGTACCAAATCACATCAAATATAACCCTCATCTGCTATTTCAGGCAGAAGTTTTGGCTTTTCTGGAAGCGAAACTTTTTATATTTCAAAGAAATATTTAAGAAATCAAATATGCTGGTTGTAGAAAGATTAAATATTGACGTGAAGTTCAGCTTTCTAATAGAATCATAGTTTAAAACCATATATTATACCTAGAAGAAGACAATAACTAATGTGTAAAGAAGGAAAGAGTTATGTCAACCAAAGGCCCCAGATGTTATTACAAGTTTGATTTGTCCAATCAATATTATTGATAATTATACCAAAGGAAGTCGCCGTAGTCTGGTAGGTAGTATGTTGTCTTATTAGACGTTAGGCCTCGGTTCAAACTCTATTTCAGGCATCTCCAACAAAACGAAATATGAAAAAATATTTCTACGGTGACTTTTCTCAGCAGATTTCTGGCAAAAATAGAATTACCATGAAAAGTTTATCAAAAAATCTATCGTTCGGAATCGACTTTAAACCATAGTTCCCGCCACTCATGTATAAAATTAACACACACAAGATAAGTGGTGTTAGAAACTAGGTCGCAATATGTAATTATCCCAATGTATGGTATTTGGCAGTATTTGGAGTATTAAATTTGGATTCATTTACTCAAATGTTATTATTGATGTTACAATTAAGTGTTAAGCGGTGATAAGTAGTTTTCAACAAAGTTCATTTATTGTGGCCCAGCAATTCAATGTTGATTCTCATCAGTTTTCAATAAAAAATTCTACAACTGCTTATCACTTGCATTCGAATGAAGTCTGCAAGGCGCACTTTATTTTTGCAAACCGTTAACATAGACTGCAATTTAAAGGTGCAAATTATTATATATGAGGACAACGAAGTTTTATTTGAAATTTCAAATTTAGGTTTCCTTCATCCAGTACTCGTTGTCTATTTTCAGATACTGCGAATAAGAAATATTTAATACGAGTACCAATTGCTATTGTTTTACACTTATCGAAGTTTCTGCAGGCGTCCTCGATCAACACAAGGAATGTATGGAATTAAATTTCAGTCAAATCGCAGCTGTGTTTCGGAAATCTTACGATTAACAATTGATTTCCGGTAATATAGACTTGTTGGTTCTAATTGATCATTTTATTGCTATTTGATACAATTAATCACTGTATGCTTTTGATTAAATTTATTATAGATTTTTATATTTTTCATTAACATTGGTGAAATTATACGCACCAGATCAACTGTTGACTGGTTTACACAGCAATACTTACGCATGTCCTTTGCAGCTAAACGGTGGTGTTTTCTTTGACGATTTCATTGTTTAATTTATGTAAATGACTTGCTCAAGCTCAAACTCTCGTATTGTATCGTTATGTGAGAATCCCACAGTTGCATAATATTGTCTAGAATAACGAGAGGATCGATTTCATTAACATAACGAGAAATTTTAATTTTATTTTTAATATTACTTTTACCAGAAAGCCGTAGTAAATGTATCCAACTTATTTATTTATTTAAAACTTTTTCTTTGTTAATCAGTGTAACATCTCATGAATACATATTTGAAAAAGTTTCATTTTAAACAGACTTGATACGTGTAATCATATAACAAAGTAAGTGCTTAATTTGTGCACCGCATTATAAACAAACAATGTACTTTGGACAGACAAGAGCTTTTTTCTAACACTTTATTCAATAAAGCCACCTTGTAAATAAGAAAAAAATTAAAATAAAGTCGGCAGTGTTGGTGTTGATTACATGGCGAATTAATTTGTTTTAAAATATCATTATAAAATATTAATCTTTAAAATCATAATTACACAACTTCTATTACATAATTCCTCTATGCTTAATTGCCTTTAAGTCGTGCTTCGGTGTATGCCTTTCATTACTCTTTCAATTTGTGTCTATTCGATTGGATTTAGTTTCAATACACGTAAAACTCTTTTCTCGGAATAATGTCAACCTCCTTCTTTATATTTTAGCGAAAGAGAGAAGAACCACAAGATTACTTCTGATACCACAGGGTCGTATGGCGTTATATCGCCAGTCAAGTTTTTTAATATTTTGTGTGCCTCCATAACGAGTTTCCGCATTTCTGAAGACATTATGAAGGAATTCTTCGTCGCATAAGTAATTATTGTACGATCTGTGGTACTAGTAGTGTTTCTTGACCGTGGTTTTCTCCTGGCCGAAAATGCTTTGTGATTTTTGTGTCGGCAACGAGTAAGTTCAATTTGAGAAATGTCTTCTTCTTCTTTTTGGGCATACATATTTATTATAATTTTACGAAACTTTGCCGTAGAGTGATTTTTTTATCCAGTTTAACATAAAATATATTCTTTTTCTGGGGAAATACGTATGTATATGTAAGTATGTCATGGAATTGATACCAAACTATGTAATCAAGTTAAATTTTTTTTCATTTCTTTGAGAAAATAATAACAAAATACATGGTGTGCTAATTACACCCCAAAAAAATTTTGTTTTTAATTTTTTAAATTAATTTTAATAATTGCTGTCGATGTTCTTATTTATTTATTAGGTTTTATTAATTACAGTACGTAGGTTATTTTAAATAGCATATGAATAAAATATTGCTTCTAAGAATAAAGTATTCAACACAAACTTTTTGGTGGCTGAGTGTGCTAACTATAAGACTATCACTGTATGTACATAAAAACTTATGAATTGCTTATATTATTGTGTTTGTTTTTGTGTTTTTATTTTAAGTAAATTATCTTCTCTGTCTTATCTAATCTGTCTTGTACTCTTTTTCCTTCTTACTTCGCATTAATTTTTACCACACAACGATACACACAGCACTACCAACTACTTATTACCAGCGATGAAAGTAGGAAAAACCAAAAATGAATAAGTATGGAAAGGAATTTGAGACTCAGTGTTGGTCAGGAATGGTTAATGTTACCTTTATAAAACGTTTTTGCCAATTGATACAGGTTGTTGATTTTTATTTTCATTCATATTTATTCATTCATTACATTTACCACAATTACGAATTGTAGTCTAATTATTGTGGAGTGTCTTGTTTGGGAATTCAAACTAAAAGAAAAAAAATCTAAAGTGATTTCAGCTTTGGTATGGATAATGGGGAAACCTCAATTAATAGAATTAAAGATTTTGGCATGACCATGCTTTCTTATTTTCGTAACGTTTAGAATTAGCACTGTATTCACAGCTGCTTCTTTAGTATATCAAGCAGAGATCAGCAATGAATCGCTTTTTCGCTACTCATCAGCACTCATGCAATTTTGAGTATGAGTGAGTCAACAGTATTGTAATCCAACTACTCTGATTCATTCGTATTCACTACACCATTGATTTATAAGTATAAGTTGCAATGAGTATGAGTACAACGTTGACATCAAACTCATAACATTCGAACTATGTTTGATTCATGCGCCCACTCATTCAGATTCATAAATTTAGAAAAATACTTATAATACTCATAAATGATTCGAGTGATTCGAATCATTCATCAAAATTTAGAGTCTTAGTTGTTGTTGCATTTACAAAGAAAGACACATAAACAAAAAAGACAAAGACAGCAAGGAGAGCAAACACACAACCTTCATGTGAGTATTGTAGTGTTCGTACGCGAATCATACTTATTTTGTGATTCGTGTATGCGATGAGTCGTGGAGATTCCAAATCAATAACATCGTGCGTACGAGTACGAGTACGAGTACGAGTACCATGAGTATTTCAAACTTTGCGTATGAGTAGGATGGGTATGACATTTAAATAATTATGAATGCGTTTAAGTATCAGAAATTATAAGTATGATTCGAGTCTACTCATCGTTTTGAATACTCATTGCTGTCCTCTGATATCAACCAACCGGAGACAATAAACAACCCCTTGGATGAGATTTCAGATTGTTTTAGTCATCTTTAATCTGCAAATCAATTATTTTTGGACTTTAAGAGAAGATTTATCAATTGAAGTGTGTAAAATTTGAAACTTTTTCTCATGCATTCATAAATCATTGGTTCACGATAGAAAATGAGCGAAACGATTGGATTCAATAGCCGCCAAATGTGTTTATAATTGTTTTTATTTTCTTTTTTGTTTTCATTATAATAGTTTTTGTTGTTCTTTTTGTTTTCATTTTTATTTATAATCGTCCTTTTCATTCAGGGAGTCATTTATTAACAGATTATAATGCTGAAAATACTGTTAATACAATACAACAAGTAATCAGCCCCAACAAAAAAGTTTCTTTCGAATTGTTAAGAATATATTGAGCCTTAATGGCCATAAATGTTAGAAAACATTGTAGATTGGCTCATAAGCCATGTTTAATGAAACCATTGGTTATAATCTCACTCCCAACACTTTGTTTTTGCTCTTGTTGTTATTCCTTCAACAAAGTTTATAAAACGAACGCAGGAAAACGTTTTAAATTATTACTGAAAGAGAGAAAGTAACAAAAATTATTTCGGAAATAATCGTAATGAATAAAACTTTCTCATTTTCTAAATAGGGAAATATTGATGAAAGGCTTTTGATCTGATCTTAATTTAAAATAGTTGAATACATACATATGTACATACATACACATATTGGCCATTATAATCCGACGTCGGCACAAAGAGAACATGATAAAAATGTGACTGTATTTGTGAGAATCATATGTTAACACAGAGTAAAATTGCTAGTAATATTTTCAAGTCTACTTATTAACCCAATAATATTTATATGTGAGCAGAAAATATAGACAAATTGTACTGTGTTAAATCCCTAAAGACACCGTATTTAACTTGGCAAGTATTTTTAAAAAAATCGAAATAATTTCTCATTGATATTAGTGAATCCTACTGTAATATTTCTTTGGGTGTATAATCGAAGTCTGAAAAAAAGCGACATGAACCTTCTTCTTTAGAAGCTGACAAGCCACTGAATGCATTTTTGCACTCTTTTTTATCGAACATTGTTGATTTTCGTGTGCTATGTGTGTAAAAAGCCGAAAATGTTCTTCCCCTGGGTGACATTGGTGCCGACGTCTGATTATAATACTTTAAATGGGATTACAAAATGGCAGCTCATATCACCCTTGTCATGTGCGTTAATATTATTCATGACTAGCGGTTAGACTTACAATTTAATGTCCAATCCGAAGGACAGATTTGAGAAGCTGCTCCATATCAGAGGTTTTGATAAAATACTACTGCGGAGAGGTGCCAAAACAAATAATTTTTCAATTTCAACTTTCTACAGAAGGGATGGTTCAACCATAAAGCACGATGTTAATTAGAAGTTGCAGATCAACGTAAAGTTTTTTTCACGCAACTGAATTAGGCATTTGTTTGTTTCAGTGTTTGACAAATTCAAACATGGAGAGGTACACAAGCAGGTCGTTAAGATTGCTGAAGCTTTTTACGAAAAGGAGCGTGCTAATAAAAATACATTTTGTTCACCTTGTGAGCATAATCATCCAAATGTGTCCACAATCGCGATAGTGTGACAGAAGAGTCGTCAATTGCGAGTCGTCGTCGTGCTCAGCAATTGAAAACCTCACGAATATCAATGGAGAGGATTTTGAATAAGGATTTGAATTTACACGCTTACAGGGTTCAATTGACTGGAGATCTAAGGTCTGTTGATCATTTTTAAGCATCGTAGATACGGCGAACATTGTCACCGTAGTCTAGTAGGTAGTGTGTTGGCTTATTAGACGTTAGGCCACGGTTCAAACCCCAGGTCAGAAACGAAATATGGAAAATATATTTTTTCGGTTGCTGCCGCTCAGCGATTTCTGGCAAAAACTCTGAGAGTAAATACAAATTACCATGAAAACTTTAAACTGTAGGTCCCACCACTCATGTATACAATTAACACACACAACATAAGTGGTCTGAGAAATTAGGTCGTAATCCTGACTGAAGGGTTGTAATGACCAATTATGTATGTTATGTATGTATGTATGTATCAGTAGACGACAAATTTCGACAACCTTATGTGCATGGAACAGAAGAATACATTTTATGCAAGTTTTGATATTTTTTCAACTTGTAAACGACATTTTGTAACGTTTAATTGTACTCACAACTATTTAGTTCAATGTATTCTTAATGAAAGCCCAGTATATGTATAAGTACTAATCTTTAATGCAATTCTACAGCGTTTATTTTATAGTAATAAAGTCGGTTAGCATAAATTATTACTTAACTACTCACCATTGGTGAGAATACGAAAGACTTTGTATCATCTTTCAACTGAATTCACTTTTCATTTGTGCAGCAACAAAATGAATTTATAGAAATAAAAATTCTCCTCTTTTCTTAACGGAGAAACAAATGAATTCCGGAATGTTTTGCTGTATGATAGAATTCCTTTTTGAATGCTTCCAGATACTTAAAGACAGTATAAATCGTACAATTTTAATTACATTTTAACTACGTAGTATTTGTCGAAAGAATTTATTACTTTTGCGTATTCACAATGATCTTAACATTTCTAATGAATTCCCGAGCACTTTGTTGTTGTCACAAAATTTCCTTTTGAATATTTCAAGATATTTTAGAATGTTTAGGTTAGGTTAGGTCGAAGTGGTAGCTCTGATATCAAAATGCTCACTTGAGCACGCATAGCGTCCCGTTATGATGCCACGGTTTAACGCAGTCTCTGTACTGACCAAGTTATACCAAAATCATAGAAGAGGAAGAAGTTGGTCTGCGCAAGGGCTGCACATCAAAAGCACAACTACCCTACACTGGAAAACCAGCCAGAAAGTTTGATAAAAGAAGTTACATCCTTGACATCAATAGATGATAGCACCGTTAAGCTGACAAGGATTGGGGAGCTAAATAACCTATATCCGCACCTCGCAAGAGAATTCCATTCCACTTTAACAAAACTTTGTACTGAGTACAGTGATATTTTCGCTTTAGAGACAGAACCAATAACCACTAATAATTTTTATGAGCAAAAGTTGAGGGTTAAGGATAAACAACCGGTATACATTAAAAACTATCGTATACCACAATCACATAAGGAAGAGATAGACAAACAGGTTAAAAAACTAGTGGATGATAATATAATCGAACCATCATTTTCAGAATATAATAGCCCAATTCTATTGGTGCCAAAGAAATCGCTTCCGGGTTCGGATAAAAAGAGATGGCGACTTGTTATAGACTATAGGCAAATAAATAAAAAATTAATATCAGATAAGTTCCCATTGCCTAGAATAGATGATATTTTAGACCAACTTGGCAGAGCAAAATATTTTTCCTGCTTGGATTTAATGTCCGGTTTTCATCAGATCGGATTGGAGAAGAACTCCAGAGATTTAACATCGTTTTCCACAAACAATGGTTCTTATAGATTCACTAGACTTCCCTACGGTTTGAAAATAGCGCCGAATTCTTTTCAGAGAATGATGACGCTTGCTTTTAGCGGCTTAAAGCCAGATCAGGCATTCCTGTACATGGATGACCTGGTCGTATTGGGATGTTCCGAAAAACATATGCTTTCCAATTTGAAAGACGTCTTCGGTCTGTGTCGCAAATTCAATCTGAAGCTACACCCTGAAAAATGTTCATTCTTTATGCGAGAGGTAACCTATCTTGGTCATAAGTGCACTGATGAGGGAATACTTCCAGACGACAGCAAGTATTCGGTGATCAAAAACTACCCGACGCCTTCTGACGCGGATAGTGCCAAAATATTTATTGCCTTTTGTAATTACTACCGAAGGTTTATAAAAAATTTCTCTGAGTATTCCCGACACCTTACACGATTGTCCAGAAAGGGTGTGCCATTCGAATGGACAAAGGATTGCGAATTAGCGTTTAGATACTTAAAGAAAGCATTAATGAGTCCAACATTGCTTCAGTATCCTGATTTCACCAAGGAATTTTGCATAACAACAGACGCAAGTAAACATGCATGCGGTGCTGTTTTGACTCAAGAACATGAGGGTAAGCACCTACCGGTTGCTTATGCTTCAAAGACGTTTACCAAGGGAGAAAGTAATAAGTCTACCATTGAGCAGTAATTAACTGCCATACACTGGGCTATAACACACTTCAGGCCATACATATACGGAAAACATTTTTTGATCCGAACCGACCATCGACCACTTTCATACCTGTTTTCGATGAAAAATCCCAGTTCCAAATTAACAAGAATGAGGCTGGATCTGGAGGAATATGATTTTACAGTTGAGTATCTTAGGGGAAAGGATAACTATGTCGCGGATGCATTATCGCGAATTACAATTGATGACTTTAAAAACATAAATAAAAAGGTATCGTGCGTATTAAGAGTCTCGACAAGATCGATGACTAAACAAAAAACCAGTAGTGAAATAAATAATCAGCATAAAAAAAATAAAATTGAGAAGCCCAAAATTTATATACCAATTAAGAATAGTGACGTGAGAAAGTTTTATAAATTAAAGATTTTTCCTAACAAATGCTACATAAAGAAAGGAAAATCAATATTAGCTAGCATAAAAATAAATGATACGTTTACTTCAGAGAGATTTGACTTAGGACAATTTTTCTCTAGGCTTGAAAAGTGGCCGGTAAACTAAATATCAATAAATTACAAGTAGCACCTAGTGAGAAGATTTTCGAATTTATCTCAATAAATGATTTTAAAGATACGGGCAATAAAATATTGAAGAAGATTGGAATGGCGCTATTGAACAAAGTAACTGTAATTGAAAAGAAGAATGCCAAGGCAATTCTTGATATTTTGCTGAAATATCATGATGATCCCATTGAAGGAGGTCATTGCGGGATATACAGAACCGCTGAAAAGATAAAAAGATATTACTACTGGAAAAATATGACAAAAGACATAGCTAAATACGTTAAAGCATGTCACAAATGTCAATTAGCAAAAACAAATAAACACATTAAATGTCCGATGATTATCACAGAGACACCCAGTAAACCATTTGATACGGTCTATGTGGACACAATCGGACCATTTCCAAAATCACTTCATGGAAATGGATACGCAGTCACGCTAGTATGTGACCTAACAAAATATTTAGTAACGATACCAATACCAAATAAATCGGCAAAAACTGTCGCAAAAGCGATATTTGAGAACTTTGTACTTACCTATGGTCCGATGAAGACGTTCATTTCGGACATGGGTACAGAATACAAAAATTCTATACTGACTGAACTTTGCAACTTATTCAAGATTGAAAAGCTAACATCAACAGCACATCATCACCAGGCTTTAGGTACGATAGAAAGAAGTCATAGAACTTTTAATGAATAC
Source organism: Sarcophaga subvicina (assembly GCA_936449025.2). Classification (NCBI taxonomy): domain Eukaryota; kingdom Metazoa; phylum Arthropoda; class Insecta; order Diptera; family Sarcophagidae; genus Sarcophaga; species Sarcophaga subvicina. Next base: position 45,713,852 of record OW388081.2, on the reverse strand, counting down.
GTACGCTCATATATATCAGTAGATAAAGACGACTGGGATGAATGGCTTAAGTATTTTACATATTGTTTTAATACAACACCATCAACTGTGCACAATTACTGTCCTTTTGAGTTGATTTTCAGTAAAATACCAAATAGTTTTAAAGATTTTGGTGAAATAGATAGAGTTGCACCACTATACAATGTGGATAACTATGCCAAAGAGGCAAAATTTAGATTAGAAATAGCACTTAAGAGAGCAAAACAATTATTAGATGTAAATAAAATTAAGCAGAAAATCAATTACGATAAGGATATATTAGACTACAATTTTAAAATAGGTGACTTAGTTTTACTCAAAAATGACAATGGACATAAACTAGAACAATCTTATAAAGGTCCGTATAAAATTAAGAAATTAGATTTAAAAACTAATGTAACCATAGTAGATAAGATAACTAATAAGGAACAAATAGTACATAAGAATAGACTTAAGCTATACAATAAAAATATCTAACTAAATAACTGAGCGCTCAAGAAATAATAATAATAATAATAAAAAATATATATGTATATTTATAAGTAAGGAGCATAGTAGGCTCGAAAAAATTTTAATTAAGAAATTTAAAGATAGTAATAAATTTAGTTTAAGAATTATTGTAAAAGAATGTCCATAGAACTCTCAGTTATATGAACATTCTTCCGAAAAAGGGAGGTGTAGCACGACCCTACTGCCGTTTATGCCGGCACAATGTTCTGTATAAGCTAATGATCATTAACAGCACAACATGTATAAACAAATGAATATCAAATAACATAAGCGAGTGTGTCATTAACATAATTCTGGGCATTGACTCTCGCTGCTTTTGACGCGTGCTCAAGTCGTCAATACATTATGTGCATGTTGTTGTTGTTGTGTATTCTCCGCTGGCTAGCGTGGGAATTATGCTTTGTTTGCATTACTGGTGTTGGGCTGAAGGCTTGGATCGTGTTGCATACACACAAACACATGTATTATTAATTGATAGAATATAGGTCACTAGAACATTTAAGCAAACATATGTAATAAGTATAGAACTATATAGAATTAAGGGAGTTGATTCGAAATTGTCGGATCAGCTAAAAGACTGTATAAAAGAGGAAATAATTCCCATATCAAAATCAATTGGATTGAATACAATAAAGAGAACAGAGCTCTTCGATTGAGCTCTTTTTAAAAACCTAAAAATTTTTAAAATCTCTACCATCAATCCTACAAACGTGAGCGTACTCGTACAGTGCGTACACCCGAAAATATCGGAGCTGTGGCTTACAATGCACGGACCAGTTTATGTCGAATGTTACGAAAAGATGTCGACATGACGCCTTACAAAGTTCAATTGGTCCAAAAGTTCAAGCCGCATGACCGTCCGCTTCTTCTTCGCTTCGCTAGATGGGCCAACGAGAAACTGTACGATGATGTCGATTTTGCCGATAAAATCATCTTTTCGGATGAAGCTCATTTTTATCTTTGTGGGTATGTTTATAAGCAAAATTGCCGTGTTTGGGGCTCAGAAAGCCCACACATGGTCTTACAGAAGCCAATGCAACCATTACGAGTGACCGTTTGGTGCGGCTTGTGAAGTGGAGGCACATTGGCTCATATTTCTTTGGAAATGATGATGGCGTAACCATTACGGTCAAAGGAGACACCTATCGCACCATGGTAACCGATTCTTTTGTAGCCGCTCTTCACGACATTCATGTGAACAATGTTTGCTTTCAACAGGATGATGCAATTTGCCTCACATCTCATGCCAGAATGGATTTATTGTGTCAAACGTTTGATGGCCGTTTAATTAGCAGAAATGGTGAAGTCAGTTGGCCGCCAAGAAGCTGCGATTTGACACCGTTGGATTTTTTTCTGTGAGGCGCCGTTAAAGCAAAATGTTATGCCGACAAATCAGAGACAATTGGGCATTTGAAGGCCAACATTCGTGATGTCATTGCCGAGATACGACCCCATACACTCGGAAAAGTGCACGGAAATTGGTTCGATCGAAAGCCAGTCGATTCCATTTCTAAACGGAACAATGGTACTTCACAACTTTAAATGTAAACGTTTAAATGGCCCTCCCTTTATTTTCCTTGTAAAATAATTCTGTAAATAAGTTTCAATTCAAATGAAATAAATTTTGGCGCAGTATTGGTGATGGTGTACGTTAGCACAATAAATTCTTCATTTCTAGTATTCAGTGCAAAGTAATACAAAAAAAATCGCCTTTTATCGTTCCATGTAAATCAATTTATCGCCGTATGCGTTAATGGTGAAAACTCCTTTCAAATACATGCAACAACAAGTAAGTTCAGCATACAGAATCCAGATACTGCAATCCAACTGATTATATTTTTTCCCTGGAAGTACATGATTTGAAACTAAAATAAGTTTTTATTTCTCTCTCTCTTTCTATTCGTTTTGTTTTTCATTATTAAAAAGTTTTTTCAGTACGTTTACTTTTTTGCTTTGGATTTTAGGCTTAAAAGTGAAAAACTTTCGTTCCTTCTCATTTAGCTTGTCCGGCGGAAAGTAAAGCAAAGTTTTTGCGATTCATTAACTCTTTGGCAAATACAAGTACACGTAGTTTATCGCTTAGTATTGGCATTTTTCTTTAGATCTTGGGTTTTATTGTAATTTTCCTCTCATCAGACGCGTATTTGCAATACTCAGCAATAAAATTTAATTTTTTTTATTTTTTATGATTTCTCTTTGGCTTTGAAAGATAGTTTTTCTTGTGAGACTTTAGAGATTTGAAATAGTAAATCATCATCATCATCTTCATCACTTAATACAAAATTTAATTAAATTTAGAAAAAGTTTTTCTCTCTTTTTGCAATTTGCAACATTTCAAAAATTCAATTTTTGCTCACAATGCAAGAAGAAAATTATTTGAAGTTTTTGCCTAGTAGCGTCCCTTTTTGAGTTTTATCTTCAATTACGACAGGAGGAAAAGTACCACAAGATTGATTTAACATAACCCTTGCGATTAAAGGGTTGTTTTTCGATTTTGTCATTTTTTTCTGTTTAAGATGAATTTTTTTATATGTTAAGGTGGACTTGACAGTTTATAATTGTTTTTTTAAATTGTGGTGGCGTATGACGGTGGTACGGCGGTCTGAAGGGGGTCATCTCCAAATCTGACGACCATGAGAAGTGTTTAAAAGCAAAAATTGAAAAGGGATTCATATATAATAATAAATAAAAAAAAAATAACAAAATGACAGGGTTTCAACTAAGGATGTCAATCGGGAAATCCTGAAACTTGAAATCCCGGGATTTTCGGGATTCACAAATCCCGAATTCCGATATTTTTTAAAATTTGTCCCGGAATTTCTCGAGATTTTCGGGATTGAGAATTCATATGTACTTTCTATATCACTCAACTTCGATAATAGCATCTCAGATGAGGAGAACCCTACTTCCATTGCTAAAAAGTTATTTGATGCCATTGAAGAATGCAAAAGCCCTATAAAATCAATTAACAGGGTTACTGATTTCGATACTCAACTGTCCAAAAAATAGATTTATTCACATCAGGAGTTGGTAGAGTTGAATATTTACAAGCTTCATATACATATGTAGCTATCTTCAACGGCAGCATATGTTGACAACAAAATTCGTTCAAGGCTATTAGATGACATGTTCGATGCTTTAATCTTTTAAAGAAAATTATTTAAATCAATAATATACATACTTATTTTGGAATCCAAATAATTTTCTTAAAACTAAACTACATACATATGTACTTAAAACTACTTTTTGTTTTGTTTTTTTTTTTTTTTAATTTTATTTTTATAGACATATAATTCTGATATAATTGGAATATAAATGAAATTGTTAATAAAATACTCGTATGTTTATTTATTTATTTTATTAATTACAATACAATTACAAATTATATTTTAATTATATACGAGCGGAGTATATTTTAATTATATACGAGAATCGAATCCACAACCCTCACGACCCTCAAATAATGTCGGTATAATTTGAAATATCATTTTTGGATCCTGATTTAAACAGTGGAATTATAAATGATTGTTTCCAAAAGGAGGGAAAATAGACCGATTTAAGCGATTTGTTGAATAAGTAGGTTAGTGGAGTACTCAATAATTGAGAATGATGTTTTAAAATACTACTAGGAATCCCATCAGGACCGGCAACATGCGAAGATTTTATTTGTTGTATATACTTGGAACAGTACAGTATCTTAGAAACATTGTCGCAAAATTTCAGCGAAATCGGTCAAATAGTTTTTCTAAATCGGGGTCGCCAGGTCGAAAAAAGTGATTTCGAGAAAAATCGTGCGTTTAAGTTGCGCGTTCGTAGACTGATTTTACCAATACAGTGTATAGTCGCCGTAGTCTAGTAGGCAGTGTGTCGGCTTATTAAACGTAAGGGCACGGTTCGAATCCCAGGTCAGACTACAAAACGATAATATGAAAAATATATTTCCTCGGCAACTTCCCCTCAGCAGATTTCTCGCAAAAACTCAGAGAGTAAATAAAATTGCCATTAAACTGTAGGTCCCGCCACTCATGTATAAAATTAACGCACACAACATGAGAGTTGTGAGAATGAGAGTGTAAAGAAGCTGACGTCCAGCGACACATTTGGAAATATGGGGATAAAAATTTTACATTTGGAATGTAAAATAGAAACATAATACCATTTAAAGTTTTGTTTTTCCATTTGTTCCGTAAAGTAAAGTAAAAAAAATAATATCCACTTGAGTATATAAAACTGTTACACAAATGAGAGAAAATGTATGAAAAGTTGCCAAAAAACAAAAATGGAAAAGAATCTCAGCAAAACATCTTTTATTGTTGTTAGAATTTTCCATTGTGACTCATTAAACTTTTATGCGACATTTTTTTTTCCATTCTTTTGCTTTTTCAAGTTTCAATGTCACTTATTTCGGATTGACAAACACACATACAATGTCATTGAGTCTAAAAATATTTAAATACACTCAAAGTGATGATGTTAGTATAAGTGCAATAAACCACAAGTATATGTAATATAATCCCAGGCCAGACATCATAACGAAATATGAATAAAAATATTTCTTCGGCGACTTTCTCTCAGCAGATTTCTGGCAAAAACTCTGAGAGTAAATAAACCTGTCATGAAAAAGTTTCGCGAAGAAATCTATCGTTCGGAGACAACTTTAAGCTGTAGTTCCCGCCACTCATGTATAAAAATTAACGCAAACAACATGAGTGGTGTGAGAAGCTAGGCCGTAATCCTGACTGAAAGGTTGTAATGTCCAATTATGCACGTACGTATGTATATGGAAAATAATATAACGGACTAACCAACAATGGCAGCAATTAAACAGAAATGAGTTCAAAATTATGGACTGGGAAGAAAGTTCGCATTAGGACTTCTCATTTAAAGTGTGAATCCCTTTGATGAAGTTAGTGATTGCTCCGATATCTAGTAAATTATCGTTAAACCGTTAAACTATCTTTAAAGAATGAGTCTTCCAATTTAGAAACTCTCCAGAAGTCATTTGCAAGTAAGTAAGTCAGTCTGCATAACTACCCGTTATGAAAAGAACTGACATAATGGCAGAGGTGTTCTCACTGTTAATTTAAGTACTTCATTGGTTCACTTACTATTTAGGCCAGGTGAGTATGCCAATAAAGCAAGATTCTTCTTTAGCTCAGGATTTGGCTGCCGTCAATAAACTCTTCTGCCAAGTCGTCAGCCAAGCAGAGGTATTAGTTGAGAATGTGCCGTACCTGCCTTAGTAAGTTCATCAGCATCACAATTACCCGGAGTAATCGCTGTAAACAGGGAGTCAATTAAGACTGAAATACTGTCAGAGTTGATCAAGGAAATCTTGACATATTCCAACTAGTTTTGCCTTAAAGGTTGTACACAAAAGAGTTTTGATTGCCGTCTTGCTCTAAAAAATGCTTAATAGTTTTTTTTCAGTACCGTGGCCATTTCCTCGGCTTGATATATACTTTAGTAGTCCCGAATACTGAAATATATTGGATGGTTTGGCTTTGCGGTAAAAATTATATTCACAAGTTTAAAACAATAAGTGTAGATTTTCATTTCAGAATCTACAAAGCAGACTATGTTAGAGGACATTTCTGGTTTGATGAGAGTTCGAATATGAAACCTGCTATCATGACTGGATTCAGGCACCAAAATTTCTCTCAGAGTCTAGGGATACTCTGGTAGTATAAAAATATGCCCAGAGAGAGAGAGTAATGTACAAACGCGTCATAGCGTTAAGTAGCATTGCGATAAGTGCTACATATTGTCTCTCAAGTAATCTAGACGAAAGACAGTTAAGCATAACAAAAAATAAATTCGTAGGTATATTGCGATTTATCGCAACAGAATTTTTTCTTTATCAAGGGGCTTCATATTGCAATTTTAATGCAGTGCAGTTCAGCAGAAAACAACTCCATAAGTTCGATTATGTTCGATAACTATCGATTAAACGTTAAAGTTATTCAACTGTTTCGCTATCATTCTTAGGGCCATTATTATAACTTGTCGTTAACTAAAGGGAGGATTTTAAAGAGCAAATAAATTGTTTTTCATTATTATAAGTGGACGATAAGGTAGAAGTGAACGTTAAGCTAAAGGGAAGACCAGCCACCAGCACTCCAGCATTAGAGTTAAGTTTATGTTAGAACTTGCCATATTATATATTATTTTGAATAGATCAACTTCAAATATAAACAAAGTGAGCAAACACAACAACAAAAAAGCCCGTCGTTGCCACTGCTTTAAATAAAACTTTTTTAATTTGAACATGTTATCGACATTGCTCCGCCACTGCCATATTTTTGAAAGTTAACTTTATTTTACCTGTATGATGTAATAATGAAAATAAGTTAAAGCTAACTTTATAGTTCCCTTTAGCTAAAGTTACCTTTAACTAGACCCAAGTTTAACGGCATGTTGTAATAATGACCCTTAGAGTTATAGCATCGTCTATAGAAACTTAAAAATATTTTTTTATATCAGCAATGTTACTAATTCTCAATCAATTTTAAAATAAAAGATAACGCTTCACAGATTATTGTGACTTGTGGTAAAGTCTTCGAAACTTCGAAGTGAAGTTTAAAACGTCGTCTTGAAAATAATTTAAAGTACTGACTGTATTATTTAATGACGGTGTTTATTTTACAGACATCTATTGGGAATTTGTTACCGAATTTTTCCCAACACCAAATGCAAATGGCTCGTCTGGGAAAGGAATTTATTTCGAATAGTAAATGTGGTGCAGCTCTAGTGCTGTCAATTTCTTCTATGAGTTCGGTTTAATTTGGTCAGTACCGGGACTGCGCTTACCCTTGGTATCACAACGGCCGCTATGCGTTCTCAAGTGACATTTTGATATCAAAGCCACCACTCTCGCCTATCTGCCTAAATATGGTGAAACCACTTCAACCGAATACGAAGTTGTACTTAAGTACGCAAAGAGCTTTCTAAAACACGATTCATTTTTATACTAAATTGTTTGTGAGTGTATGGTAAACATTGAAGTATAAACACAATATAATACATACGGAATATATAAAGAAACATAAATACTAGACACTGTAACTGTAAACTAGTGTTACCAGTAACCGGCAAAACAACTGTCGCCATCATAAAATATCCTTAAACAGGCGAACATAGCCTTGCAAGTATTTGTATTGACCCATGACCTACATATACATTTTGAAAATTGCTCAGAATAACCCAACAAACAACAGTGTTTAAAAATTGTTGGATATTGATGTTGAGGAAAAAATTTAAAGTTTTTCGAGTTTTATTTCGACGTAAAATCAAAGTGAGCTGGGACTTCAAAAATTGCACTAGAATCCCATCAATTGGGAACCTAATATGAGCTGCATCAGACAAACAGCAAAATGGAATTTAAATACATCTTCTAATCTTTCTGAGGCTTTAGACTATCCACTTGCATTTGCAACATTCGATTTCCACAGATAATAGACACTTACTTTGAGTTTGTCAATAGGTTTTCAGCGGAGGTTTTATTCGACCAGAACATGTTATTCTCTTCAAGAAATAATTTTTTAAAAGATGTAATGTCCTCAGCACGTTCCACGTTCTGTACAGAACAAGTGACGTAAAATCCATATTAAATAGTCGTGCTTCATACTTTGTCGAGCTGTACGACTTCTGTTTATACGAGCCTGTATGCCTTCAGCTGTACCACACGCATTTGTTATGTTACAGCAGTTAGTTGGTTTTTTTTTTAAATTCGGGAATGTTGAGGAAAAATGCTGTTAGTAAGGCAAGACTTGCATCAATCTGTGGGTTTGCTCAATAGAGCTTTGTTTCTGTCTGAGTCCTGTAACAAACGTATGGGCCTATAAAACTCAGCTATCATATGATCTTGGCTATCATTTTAACTACAGCAACATCAAAGTCATAAAAATACACTGAAAATGAAAATTCGCATGGTTATGAGTAGTCATTTGACTGTCATTTGTGATGTTCAAACACATCATTCGTTCCCATCAAGTTATTAAGGGCAATGTGAAAAACTTGATGTAAACATTCGTGTACGTGCGATTTTGTTTCTCTTTCTAACACATGAATTCGTTCGACTGCAAAATATATACCTAACTTGTTCACTCTACTGCTGTTCTTAATCACAGTTGAAATTGGTCACAGTTGACTAATCAAACTTGATGCATATATCGGTCACGATTAACGTATACATACACAGTTGACTACCAAATTGTTGCATACTTTTTACAAGAAAACATAATTTTTATTTTATAAACAATTTATTTTTGTTATTAAAAAGAAAATTTTAGTACATAGTATAGTTAACATTTTAATGTCTGAATAAAAAAATAATATTAATATTGAAAACAATCTACTTTTTCAAAATGTGGTTTACAACTAAACTCATATGCCGCTACTTTCTTCCCAGTGGTATGGCTGACTCCTCCTTTACTTATACCTCACAGCTCTTGAATGCATCATCAGCCTTAGTTTTACAACAAGCTGTTACGAGATTTATCAAATAAAAGTCAAATGATTCACGCAGAAAAGATACTTACATTTTCAAACAGAAATCTTCCGAATATTTTGACACACAGATCTTATCGGAACATCAGATATAACAAGCGCATATGGTAGATCAGTCACACCATTTCATAAATATGGGATAAGTAGGGACTATAAGTAATCAACATGGAGACTACCATTCACAGCAACATTTCTAGCCCAACCACCGATGGAGTTTCACATAATAGGTTTCTTAACAGTCCTTTCAATGCACCACAATGTGTTTATAGTTCGACTCTAGTACAGCATCAATTCCCTTCAAATATTTCGTAAGCGATGCTGATTTTCGACATTCCATATGATTTCTGAGCCGTTTTGTTCATTCCTTAAGTTTAATTTTATTGAATGGAATCTGGGCAGCCAGCCTGTGCACTTTGATAAATGCATAGAACAAATTTTAATTTTAATCGATCATAGAATCGATTTAATTTTTTGGTTCACCCATTTCTTCAGCTGATTTGACGCTTTTCCTAATTTGCCCAATTATTTCGACTAAGTTTTAACACCTGCCATCAAAGTTACTTATTTAAATTCGAGTGTCATGTACTCATTCAAATTGTTCAATATGAAGTACAAAATGTATAGAGTGGCCTTATATTGTAGAGTCTTATGAGTTATAAAAATAAAAAAATATCCTCAAAAGACTGTTAAACAAAACCAATGGTTTGTGTTTATACGTTTTTTATAAATGCAAGTGTTAAGGACAACAGCTGTTGTCGTCAACACAGTACAACAAAAAAAAAAGAATGAGTTGAATTGTTCTAGTCTAGTGGTGCTTTTTAAATACAAATAAACGAAATGGCAAACTAAAGAAGAGTGTATCCCCAACAGAAAAGGACATACACACAAATATGTACGATACGTGGTTACACACGCAATTACTTACACACAATGGCATGTACAATAATTAAGTGAAAATATAAAAGGGGGTTTTAAAGCATTGTCAATGGAACCACACCAAATATAAACAAACATTTAACAACCATAAACTATATGGTTGTTCCTTCACATTCAGAAATTTCTATTAGAAGAACATAAAAAGCGATTCAATGATATTAAGTCACTTTTGCAAAACTGAAATTTTGAAATGGTACTGAACTATAACTGAAAAAGTACTTTTTTGCATCAAAGGGTACTTTTGTAAAAAATACATGCAGACATACATAATTGGTCATTATAACCCTTCAATCAGGATTATGACCATACTTCCTACACCACTTATTTTGTGTGTGTATAATTTTATACATGAGTATGTCCCGTCATACTGTTTAAAGTCGACTCCGAAGACAGATTTTATTTTAGAAACTTTATCGGGGCAATTTTATGTATTTGCCAGAAGAAAGTTGTCGGAGAAATATTTATTCATGTCTGCCATGGGGTTTGAATCGTGGGATTACGTCTAGTGAGCCAGCACACTACCTACTAGACTATTTATTTATTTATATTTAATACACATACAGGACAAAAACAGCTGATTCGGAACGTAACAGAACGTAAAAGCCTCGGTTAGTCAAACGTCAATGGAACGTAATGTAAGATACGTCCGTTTTTTGCATATGAAATACTTACCGAAATTACATTATTGATCGGCGAGCATTTTCATTGCTTTTCGTATTCTAAAAACGAACGTACGTTGCGTATAACGTAATACGTTGCGTATAACGTACGTTCGTTGGCTAACTGGGGCTGAAGCCTAATTCTACCTTTAGCATTGCGTTGAACATGTTGCTGATGCATTAATAGCTGAAAAGCGCTGTTTCAAGTAAACAAAGTTGCGATAAAAAAATATATATAATAACTAAAAAGGAATGATAGGCATTCAGTCGAATTATTTTGTAGGCCAATTAGTAGCAGAATATGATTTGTGGTTTTTCTAATTGGACCATTTTCTTAATAAATAAATTTCAATAATAAATTTTAATGGTTTAAATGAAATAACACAATGGTTTAAATGAAATAACACAAAAGGAAAAGCCTAAACTGGCTATCACAATATTGTAATTATAGTGGTTACGATGTTAAAATATTAATAATAATAAAAATATATTTTTTTTAATTTTAATTGTGAATTTTGAACATTGTTTTAATGCTCATTTTCACTGAATCATATATATTATTTTTAATTTCATCTGTTTATCTAAAGTAATTATTGTTTAATTTTTTAATATTCATTATTATTATTTTATTTTAATTTATTTTACTAGTTATTGTTTACATAACTCAAAATATTTGTTTAAAAACTACTTTCCTTTCTTATGTCTTATGGTATACATAAATATTTTATTTTATACTCTTTTAATTCTCACTTGATGTATGTTTTGAAAAATAAAAGGTTTAATTCAATTGAAAAAATAAAAACAATTTAATTATTTTCTATATTCATAAAATAGATGACATCTGTATGTTGTTCTCTAATAAATAGTTATCGTAAATATAAATCATTTTCTTTTTAATTGCCATTTTCTTTGTTTATTTATTATTAATTTTGTTTATTACTTTTATTGTTGCTGCTTTGTTATTGTAATTAAATTATTTATGATTTATTTATTAATTAAAAAAAAACGATTAAAAGTATCTATTGGATGCACTTCAAAAAAAGCTTATGCAGAAATTGTTAAAGTATTCTACAACGTCCTTTATTTCCTTTGCTGGTGCAACCCATTAATTCACTAAAAATTTATTTATTTGCGAACAAAAACTAAAATAAATAATTGGCCATATAACCTTATTAATAACAATCTAAGAAATAAAAATTCAGAAAATATCTACTGTGTAGAACGTTCGATATTCTTTCGTACTAATATTGAAATATCTCTTAATTCCTGAAATACAAAAATAATAAACGAATAAAAGCAATTAGCATTTTAATTAGCAGTCTCCGTAGTCTAGTAGGTAGTGTGTCGCCTTATTAAACCTAAGGCCATGGTTCAAATCCCAGGTCAGGCATCAACACGAAAATATGAAAAAATATTTCTTCGGTGACTGCCTCTCAGCAGATTTCTGGCAAAAATTCTGAGAGTAAATTAAAAATTGCCATGAAAAGTGTCTCAAAAAATCTGTCGTTCGGAGTCGACTTTAAACTGTAGGTCCCGCCACTCATGTATAAAATTAACACACACGACATAAATGGTGTGAGAAGCTAGGTCGTAATCCTGACTGAAGGGTTGTAATGATCAATTATGTATGCTTTTAATTAATTTAAATATTTTAAATTTCAAAAAATGTTTGTCCTTATTAGCGACGGAAATCGGTACCGTACAAATAGTTATTAAAAGCAGTTAGATTCAATTAAATCCCTGTAAATATGTAAATGTTTAATTTATTGAAATAATCGATACATTTTTATTAATAATTTATGATGTAGACCCGTGCGAGACCAATACATGTTACAGTACACGATTATTTTTCATCCACACATTACCTCCCGTTTTATTTATACATGTACATATGTATGTATACCTCATACATTTACTGTGTAGTAACTTTGAAAATTTACTGTTATTTTGTTGTTGTTATTCTTTTAATTTTCATATTTGATAGTCCTTCTATATAGTCTTGGTAATGCAAACTGATTTTTGTTTGTCCTAATCATCGTCATTTCTTTGTTAATACAATTACTTTTCTTATTTAATTATTATTATTTTTTTTCTTGTTACTTTTTTTGATATGTACATAGTTTTTCATTGTATTTTATTTGAAGAAGATTCATAACGTATGGCAATACCGAAAATGCTCAAAAAGAGTTGCCACTTAACCATGGATATACACTTTGCGTCGTGGTTACATTAAAAAAAAAAAAAACACGACGCAATTTGAAACGATGTAAAGTGAATTTCTATAGTAAAAGATATAAAGATCGAAGATACACTTGTGGACACACAATTAAGTCACCTATGCAAAATTTTTCATTTTTGTAAAAATTAAAAAATTTAAGAAAAATGGAAACAAATACAACTAATATTTATTAATTTCATATGCTTAATAATTAATTAACAGCAAAAACTTAAATAGTTTTTCATTGTAAAAAATGTTTTGGTACGGAATTGATATCAGACTTAAAATTTAAGTGGACACATAATTAAGTCATTTGAAAAAAAATATTGAAAATTTATTTTTATTGATTTATTTTTCATCCAAACTATTTTGAACCTTTAATATTTTGTGGGGTACCCTTTTTGGAGTATTATTTCAGTACATCTGTGTGACATTGAGTTGATTAAGTTGCGACATTGCTCAGGACTAATGTTATCCCGTTCTGCCTGGAAAAGCTGTCAAAGTGCTTTTTGCTGCTAGGTTTTTTGTCTCCAACTGCTCGTTTTACGATCCCCCAAAGATTTTCAATAGGGTTCAGAACGGGAGTTTGAGTTGGCCATTCAAGAACGCTTATTTTTTCCTCGGCAAACCAAGCTTTAACTACCCTGTTTGCTTCGGGTCGTTATCATGCTGAAATATCCACGCTAGTGGTAATTCGTCCTCACAATCTTTAGTGAAATTGTTCCGGAGGATGTTCTTTTACATTTACCCAGTCATTTTCCCATCGATTCTTACCAGTGGACCAACACCGGATGAGGTAAAACAACCCCAAACCATTACTGACGAACCTCCATGCTTTATGGCTTTTTTGGTGTACTTTGGGTATAATTGTGTATTGACAGGACGTCTTACATAGGGTCTGCCATCGTTTCCAAAGATATTAAACTTGGGCTCATCCCTCAATACGACTAATTTCCAAAATTTTGTCGTGTTTATGGAGGTGGGTTTTGGCAAACCGCAAGCGTCGTTGAATATTTTTTTTGGACACATTAGGTTTTCTTCTCGCAAAACGTCCATGGAGATTATTTTCACTCAAGCGTCTTTTTACGGTCCTTGCCGATATTTTAACAGCGTGTTCCAATTGAATGCACTTTATAAGCTGAGTAGATGTGAGGAATGGGCCAGCTTTGGGGGATTGTAAAACGAGTAGTTGCGGCCAAAAAAACTAGCAGCAAAAAAGACTGTGGAAGCTTATCCAGACAGAATGGGATAACATTAGTCCTGAGCAATGTCGCAACTTAATCAACTCAATGTCACACAGATGTACTGAAATAATACTCCAAAAAGGGTACCCCACAAAATATTAAAGGTTCAAAATAGTTTGGACGAAAAATAAATCAATAAAAATAAATTTTCAATATTTTTTTAAAATGACTTAATTATGTGTCCACTTAAATTTTAAGTCTGATATCAATTCCGTACCAAAACATTTTTTACAATGAAAAACTATTTAAGTTTTTGTTGTTAATTAATTATTAACCATATGAAATTAATAAATATTAGTTGTATTTGTTTCCATTTTTCTTAAATTTTTTAATTTTTACAAAAATGGAAAATTTTGCATAGGTGACAAAATTGTGTGTCCACAAGTGTAAGTTCCAGAGTTTCGAATATACTACTTCTTAAAAAAAATTGAACAAAGCAAACATTTAAAAAACAAAAATAATATAAAATTTTATTACATACATACAAAAAGCAAAACAAAAAAAAAAAAAAAACAAATTCAATTAATATAAAAAAAAGCACATCATTTATAACACACAAATTGAAACTGAACTCTAAAATTATAAAAACGAGCTGAAAATAAAACTGTATAATTTTCAGTTAGTAAGAGAATCGACAAATTTTGGTAACATGGCGCAATTAGAATCAAAAGTCGACCCAACATTTAGAAAGAAAAAGGAAATTAAAAAAAAGAAAATTAGAAACTCAAACCAAAAACAACGCAACTTCGAAAATCTAACGACGCACAGTGAAAATTAGTACTAATGCAGCAGCGACGCAACTTTGAAAAAACGCAAAACGAAACAATGCAAAGCGAGGTATGGGTGTACCAGCAAATAAACAACGCTTGCAAATCACTGAACTTTATTATCAAAATTCATGCTAAGTTACCGAATAATTTTCAATAGAAAATTATTTTCAAGAACGAGAATCATTTTTGGCTAATAGGTTCGTCAACTAACAGAAAGTTGAAATACTGCCAATGCATCCTGCAAAAAATGTGATGTATAGTTCGGTTTGTGGGCGGGTGACATCCTTGGGCAGAATTTCTTCACCTTATTACACACTGCTTTTTTACCCAAAAGAATTGATGAATATAAAAATCGTACTTGGTTTACAAGTGATTTTATAGCGATGGAACCACAGGAACGACTTTGTTAATTAATTAATCTTACGCTGTAGTTCTTTAACATTTTTATTTAGATATGTGAAGTCTTCCGTGTATAAAAACAATTCACTCACGGTTGCAATTTTAGAAGAAAACATCCGCAAGCAATATTTACATGAAATAATCTTTAAGAAGTAAATGGCAGACATTAATTTATAGCTTCAAACATACATAAATTTCACTTCACTTCGTTATAAAATCACCCGTTATACATACATATATACTCGTACATTTTCTATCTTTTAAGAAACGTAAGACAATCGGAAAACATCTCCCACATGTTCATTTTACTTGTTGGCTGTGTTTGAGTTTCATTAATTAAGTTTGTCCAACTAATCAGATGATTGGCCTACTGAAGCAGATTCTACAATAATGCGTTTGTCATCTATCGTTGTCTGTTATAGAATATTAGGGGTAGTGATGAGAAACAGTTTTGATTATGCTCTACTTTATCTCATTTATTTAAAACATAACAAAACAAAGGAATATCTTTTTAATATCAATAAAACGGACTTTATTGGATGGAGAAGTTTATTTAAATATGATTTCGGCTAATCTGGATTATCGGTATAAACAAATGAATTTACATAAACCCAATGAAAACCATCCAATAGGGTTAAGTCATACGATTTTGTCGGTCAAATAAATCCATTATTATATGAAACTGTTTATTTTTATCAAAAGATTAATTGAGTAAATCAATTTGTGCGCCATGTACAGCCCATTGGTCGAATTGGCGACACATAATATGATCGCTTGGCTTTAATTTCTGCACCTTGTGTATCTTGAAAGCACTTAAGCCAGCATCCCTTCATAAAATCTTCTATAAGGTGAAGGTATAGAGCTCCAGTTGATTTGGATCTTCTTTAATGCTTTCCTGTACAGCTGCTATAGCGTCTTCAGTGCTCACAATTCGGTGTCTTACAGGATGCACAATATTAGTAAGAGTAGATAGACGTGGTGGAATAGCGATACATTGTTATTTTAATTATCCCCTCTGAAGGACGATTATTTACGCCATAAAATGTACGAAGTGCGCGATAAAGAACACAACCAAAAGTATTGAGCAAGTATTTTTCTAACATGCGAGTATATGATCGACATATTTCTGCTCGTTTGTAGTAAAGTATATGGACATAGAAGTTCAAGAGAAAAAATAAATAATATTGACGAGAGACGTGGATGTTGGAAAATGTAGAAATCGGTTACTATTTAAAATAAGTTTCGAAAAATTCGAATGAAATCTTCGGAGAGCCATAATCTTACACTCAAGAAAACCGCTGTATCAACTGATTCCACTTATCGGAAGTGTTCGATACCCACCAGAGACTTTGGTCTGTTACACAACACCGAAGTTACACAGCGCTCGTAAATATATTAATAAATAAATGTAATTGGTAATAAACTATGAGTCGTACTTACGCGAAATGTTTCCAAGTTTCCCATGTCAATGACTGAAACGTATACATGAACTGTTCGCAACCCCAAATAGATGACCTTGATGTTCCATTCGTTAAAATTATCAGCTGAAAATCTTTTCTGTTTCATTTTATGTTTGTTTTTGTGGTTGTTATTGTTGTTTAATTGTTGAACATAATTTTAAGAAAATGAGAAAAGTTTTAATTGAACAAACATTTAATGTATATGAATGATTTTTTTATTTCCTAAGCTCTTTCTTTTCTATGAAAAAATTTGTATGATAAAAAATTTCAAAAGAAATGTAAATTAACAAAGGTTGCGAGATGTCATGGGGAGTTAGAAAAATTCCATTTAAATTCATAGACTTCACAGAGTATATTAAAATGGTATAAAAAGAAAAATATTTCACATTCTTAAGGGCGGCAATTTAAATTCTGTAAAGTATTGTAATAAGTTAAGCTTTTATAAGAAAACATTTACAAGCACCTGCTATAAGCTAAACTATGCTCAGTGATGTGACATCAGCGAAATGTCCTTCAGGTAATACAACGAAAATGAAATCAAAATTTCTCTGTGTTGATTTTAATTATGAATTTCCTTTAGTATGAATCTCGATAAAAATTATCCGATTTCATGCCACATTTGCTATACAGTAATTGAGGAACAATTTTTAAAACTCTTTTAAAAAAATACTTGAATGAAGGTTAAAAGTATACATTACCAACTGCGTTTTTAAAATCATAAATTTCAGTCTTATGAGTGTTCACAAAAAAAATTTGATCATAAAAAGTAAAGTTAAATGTAAAACAGTTTCAGTTTTTATTTAAATTAAAGAAAATATTATTTAACAATAATGTTTCTTACTATTTTTGGAATTGCTTCCGTTAAAGCGTTTATTGTACCATTTTTATGGCAATTTTACACTTAAAAGTAGAATCATTTTCAATTTCGACTGAATTTTTTTTTCTTAATTCCAGAAGTAATTGGATGGAGAGTTTTAATGTATCGAGCTATGGCATTGGTAAGAGGACGGATCAGAGGCTGCGGGTATCTTCGAATAAGTGGGGAACCTCGAAAGGGGATGGCAGGCACTGTTTGTGGCAGTGGACTGTCATCGTCAGACTGGCATGCAGTTTACTAATCATTTGCTCATATGAATATATAATATATAATAAAATCTCGTTGTGAGAACGAGAGGAAAATATATTGTTACGCTTTTACCTTTTTAAAACCGTTTAAGACATGAGTTCGTTGATTGCAAAAAAATTAAAATAAAGACGTGTTGAATTTCAATTAAATTCTTTAATATTCGTACTATTTTTGTGTGCCACTGTTTACAACTTGACGAATACAACAAAAATTGATTCTTTGTTATTTTTGTTTGCTTACAACGCCGTTTTCTTTCAATACTTAATAACCAGTTGATCAGATTATTTTTGTTAACATTTGTGTACAGAACGTATTATCATTGAAATTTGAGTTTGTTATCGATATTTCAAAATATATCGTATTATCAAAAGCGACCGTATGTCCCTTTAACTACTATATTTTTATTGTTTATTATCAATAAAATTTAAATTTCAATTCAATAGACAAAAATTCAATATTTTCATATTAAATGATGGAATTACTTAAAGAGTCAAGTAAAGTTGTTTGATTTATTTTTATCGTTGACATCATAAAACGTATAATTTAGTTTACCTCGGGTGGAACATTAATTACTTCCAGCATTTGTACACAGGTATCGCAGATCAGACAGCTCCAGTATACTTTTCTTCTGGTTGTAGTTTTATGTGTCTTGGAAAAATCATGGAAAATAGTAAAAACCAGAAAAAAATGAAAGACTAATAATAAAAAATGGAAAATTATAATTACTACAGTCTACATCAGTAAAATAAAATGTATACAAATATACATACATATGTACTTATATTTATGGTTACTGGAAATAATATTTTCCACATAATTTAAAGAGAATTTAAGAATTCTTGTGCATTATAATGTATGAGCATTAAAGTTACTTTTTTTATATTGAAATCCTAGTTTTGTCAAAGGGTTTAGGCAGCCGCCTCCTTCTGTGGACGGAAAGTATGTTCTGTGGTCTCCTCTTATTTCTCGTTCTTATAGCTTCTCTATATAACGTCTCCTTTATAGGGTGAATACCAAGAGTTATGTGTATCGTTGTAACTAAAATGAGAATCCTAATATAAAATTTGGGAACTTTGTTCATTATCTTTTAGGAATACATTTTGCATAAAACTATTTTTTCCTTTCGTGCAACAAAATATGCTGTCCGTATACAAAATAATAATAAAGTTGCGTTTCAACATGTTAATGGCACTAGTCTTTTTAATTTAAAGGGACACCATGTGTACTATTTGGTTAAACGCTCTAAGGTCTTCCGCCAATTATCTTTCAATGTCTGCCACCCATGGTGGTAATAGATATCAAGAACCAACCTTCTGCTAGGTGTCATATGCTGATGCGTTAATGAATAAAACTATTTCCGCGTAAAAATTGGTGACACTTAAGGCTTCATCTGGTGAATGCCTTGACTTTAACCACAGTCGGTTTGAAGTTACAATTGACATCGTACAAAAACGAAACACATCAACATAAAAATGATACTGAATACAAAAGTATAGTAAAATTAAATATTTGCTATTATCACTATTGAATATCTTAATTATTTTAATTTAATTTAATATATATAATTGTCATGACCAAACATCTGAAGAAGGATGCACGAATTTGCAAACGTAATTGTTTGATAACACGGTGTGCGACAGTCAAAATACACCCAGCTAATGACATTGTGAGTTTTGTTGAGTAAAACTAAAAATATTTTTTTTTTCATATTTCTCGAACCCTCCAATTTTGGTTTATTTGACAAAAACGGTATTTTTGATGTTTTCACACAAAACTATTGATTACCCGAATATTTTTTAAACTATTTTAAAAATCCAAAGTTTTTTGAAAAGGTGACAAATGGCCTTTAAAATGGTATACATAAACATATGGTTCCAACTTAAATGTTGTGAGTTTTGATAGCTACCCTTAATTGCAAAATTTAATTAAAAAATATGAAATAAGTGACGACATTCTGAAAGTGCATTATCTTGTGAAGAGATTGACACTTTGTTTGATAAAATCGACAAAAATTACCGTAGTTATTATTTAAATAGTAAAACAGTCTTGTTATATTTATTATATATGCCACCTTTTCAAACGAGCTTTCAGTTCAAAAATTTTTAATGGATCTTAATAGTTTATCGCAAAATGTGTCAATTTCACATTTGCAAGACTGCCAGAAGTCGGCTAATGTTTGTGTTTTTTGCAAATATTATTATTTCTCTTTGTGCAAACATCGTCTAACTTCTGGTGGTCGCTCAAATGTGAAATTGACACATTTTTCGATAAACAATCAAGATCCATCAAAAATTTTAAAAATTTGTGAACTAAAAGATTATTTGAAAATATATACTCGTATGTAAGTGCCAATCTCTTCACAATATAATGCACTTTCAGAATGTTATCACTTAATTCATATTTTTTAATTAAAGTTTGCTACTATGAACGGACAAACTTGAAAAAAATGAAAAAAATTCGCATTTGTCAAGTTTACCTCATCATATTAAGTCAAATAATATACATAGATATGTATATCATTTTAAAGGCACATCCCTCTCCTTTCTAATAAGGTTTAAGTTTTGGACATCGGTTCAGAAATGTTTGTGTAATCAATAAATTCGTCCAAAAAAACAGTTTCTGTCGAATAAAACAAGTTTGGAGGGTTCAAGAAATATAAAAAAAATATTTTTGAGTTCTACTCATGTACAAAAAAATTAACACACACAACATATGTGGTGCGAGAAACTAGGACGTTGTACAATGGGTCAATTTGACCCATTGACTGTACTTGTCTTAATTGACAAGTACACGTCCTCTAACCTAACCTAACCTACTCAACTAAACGCATAACTTGCACTATGTCATTAGCTGAGTGTATTTTTTTATTTGGTCGCATAGTGTTATTTTTATTTTTCGTTATCATTTCTATTTTCTTCCCAAAAAGGCCACAGTGTCTATTTGCGAGTAAAGATAACGAAATTTAATAATAATTGTAAATAAGTAGGTGTGCGAAGGTGCGTATGATTGTTAAGATTTCTATTCTATTCAATCGATTCAATACTAAGTATACGATAGGACGTCCTATTTGATGTGAATGAAATTATTTGTATTCATAATTAAGTATTGTTTTTAAACTGGATGTATAAAATTAACACACACAGTATATGGGTGGCGTGAGAAGCTAGATCTTAATCTTGACTAAAGGCTTGTAACGACCAATTATGTATGTATGTATGTATGTATGTATTTAAATTGATCAAATTCTGTGTGGTTAGTATCGAATTTTGTTAGTAAATTTGTGTCACACTATGTGTAAATGAGGAAAGTGCTCATGGAAGTTTTTGCAGGTATTCGGAAATTACTACACCATTAAGCTGAACAATTAATTAACTGATTGTAGATTACATGGCCTCTACCTTTTTGTCAAGCCAATTCTGTCAAATATAATTTTCTGATACATTCACGGACTCAGAGATTCGTCAGACCATACTGTAATAATACTGACAAGTAATTGCAAATCTAGATGACTTGAGAATATGTTATCATATAGGAGCATCCAATTTTCATTGGGTTAATCATCCGTCAGGAAACGAGTAACTAGGGGCACACCCCAGGGGGTGAAATCACCACTGTTATGGAACCTAGTTTTAATCAAATCCTGATGGAGATGAAGAGCGGAGGATTTAAAATGACAGCATATGCTGGCGACATGGTGATTTTGATCTTCCAACGATCAGCGATCTTATGGAGTTATCACTGGCAAAGGTATAAGTATATATGGGCGGAGAAACACGGCTTGGGTGTGAACCCAGGTAAAACGGAACTTGTCCTGTTCACACAAATAATCAATACCAATAAACTCAGTACCCCAGAGAGATTAACCACGTAAGAATACTGTAGAATTCCTGTTACAGATCTCTGAAAAAAACAGTGTTTAATCAACAAATATCCAATTATAAACCGTCATTATTTTTCTCTAGAAATAATCGATTAGTAAAACTGAATTAAAGCAAAAAGAATGAAAGAGGAAGATTATATAAACACTTTGATATTCATCAATTTGTGATTGTTAAAGAACTTTGTATGAATTAATTTAATTTAATATTTAATTAATTTCTAATTAATTCTATATTATCTCCGGTTATTTCATTACTACATAAACGTGAGTGTGTCTATTCAGTTCCCGCATGCAGTACTATTATGATAAAAAAAAGTCAAAATTATTACTTGATCGCTACGACACTATGCAAAAAGATCGTATGACTGATTAGCAACTGTTTAAAGGACTTATACAGGTTTCCGTTTCTATATTCCATTAAGAGTGCCACAAAGACTTATTTGGTATTACTTCTAAGACAACACTCCACTTTGTGCCTCTGAGAATGTCCCATCTTATTACTGTATTTTGGTTTCAGATCAATGGCCTGAAAGGTTCTTTACTTTCGCGACAACCTACGAAACATATGTAGGATGAAGGGATATCTATTCTTATCAGTTCCTCGTTACCAGCTACTTCTACCACACAATATCTAATGAATTATAAAAAGATCTCGAGTCCATTTAAGTCTAAAAATTCTTTTACTTTAATAAATATTTAAAGGTAGTCTTTGAAGACTAGTTTTGTAAATGTTAACCTCAGTGTGGCACGTAAATATTGTATTTAAAGAGTACCAGTTTCATCAACTGTGCTCTGTTCAATTTTGCTGCATCTACTCCTATAAATGAGTCATCCTTACATCAATGGAAAGAGTAGTGCAGAATGACTCTATGTGAAAACAATATGACAGTACCTGCTGCCAACAATATTTCTTTATATTTTATGCAAATCGTGAATACAAGTTACGTGAGCTTAATACATCCAAATTTTTCTTTTCTCATACATACATACATAAGTATAATCTAGAATTTTATTAAAGCATATCATATCGAGACGTCGCACTATGTGGCATTCACCCCGAAAAGAAGTGAGTATGCAATTCGATAGACAACAAAATTCTGCATTATATAGTGAATTTTCAGTTGAGATTTGTAGGTTTGAGACGATGTCAAAGTCAGGAAAGTGAAGAAAATTAAACGCGTTTGTGATGTTTTTTTTGAAATTTTATTAGGTTTATATGATATTTTTTTGTGGCTAAAAGAATAGAGGTTTTCTATTGATTTTTTTTATTTGAAAGGTATGAGCAACTACTACTTTCAGTTTTTTTTATATATATATCTCATATATTAATGTTAAAATTATTCGTTCAAAATTTAAAAATAATAAAAATTTCACATTTTTTTACCCTCCCTAAAAAAAGATAAGGATTTTAAAGGTGAAAGTACTTTTTAGTAGTTTAATGTTATATACCACAAAAAAATATGAACTCTCTACATTCAGGAACAAAAAGAAAAGTTTGCGCAAATTTGCGCAATTATTTTTGGCGATTTTTTGAAAATTTTACTTTTTTTTGAAAAATTAAAAAAATTAGACGCAGTGTAATAAAGCCATAGGCAATAAAGCCATATGGCGTACGAATTATGCGAGGAAATTCAGTAGAAGCGATACCAATCGAGATGTCCTGAATAGGTTACTTTTAAGCAGTGACCCTTTTATATGCTGCAGTACACAAAAATCGGAATAGAAAAGCATTTTCATCTGATACTATTAAATTACTCCTTCCTGACATTGATGATTAAAATGATAACGATTTTAACGATTGTATTTGGTTTCACTTTTTAAGCATTTTTAAGTTAAGTATTAAATAATATAAAATAAATATTATGAATAAATATTAATTATCATAGAAGTTTAAAAACTTAATTACATACTGTATGTATATCGACCATTATAACAATATGAGATGTATGTTTGATTTTCTTAATGGACCGTATGTGATACCTAGGGGCACTTATGATCCGATCATAATAAAATATGATCATAAATGATTCACATTCATATTAAACATGTTCATGTCGAATTTCATCTAGGTAATACAATTTTTAAGTCAATTATAATTGCTAAACATATTTTCTTAAGGGGCGCTATTTTGGACCAAGGGGCAATTATGGACCGACCATAACAAACTTTGGTAATATGATTTAGATTTACAAAATACATGTTCATACTGAACTTCATCACGATACCGATGTTTCTAAGCCATTTCTAAGCGCACACGTGAATTTCAAAAGGGGACTTTATATGGGGACCAGGGTCAAATGTGATCAGATTTTCACCAAACTTTACACCATGATTTCTTGGTATACAGAACTGATCCATGCTAAATTTTATCATGATTGTTGCATAATTACCATAATTATGTGTAAATAAGTGCAATTTCGAGGGGAATTTGTATGGGGGCTAGGCAAAATCACGTACCGATTTGAACCAAAATCAGTTGGGTTCATCCTAGGGCCTGATTATCACTAACACTATCAAAAAATTCTGGCCATTAACTCATAAAACACTTAACTATTAATTTTAATTAACTATTAATTTTGGCCAGGTTTTCAGGCAAAATGCCACATAGTGCGTCGGCACCAATGTCCCTCAGGGGAAGAACATCTTCGGCTTTTTACACACATAGGACACGAACATCAACAATGTTCGTTACAAAGAGCGTAAAAATGAATTCAGTTGCTTGTCAGCTTCTAACGAAGAAGGTTCATGTCGTTTTTTTTCATGTTTCAATTATACACCCAAAGAAATAACGGGTTATTTTTTAACTATTATCTTTTTGACAACACTGGTTTAAACAGCTCATGCACGTTTCGTGTTTTGTTTCACTGTCAAACATCTTCAGTTTGGTCTATAATTTAACCACGAATCGTCTTACAAACGAACAACGCCTGCAAATTTTTGGTGAATGGGCTCCTGGAAAGTTGGCCAAAGATCCACTTCTTTATCGAAAAATTGTGTTCAGCGACGGAGCTCATTTTTGGCTTAATGTATACGTAAATAAGCAGAATTGTCGATTTTGGAGTGAAGATCAGCCAGAAGCATTGCAAAAGCTACCAATGCATACAGAAAAAGTCACAGTTTGGTGCGGTTTATGGGCTGGTGGCATCATTGTACCGTACGAATCGTAACGTAACTGTGAATGGTGAGCGCTACCGTGAGATGATATCCAACTTTTTTTTGCCCAAAATGCAAGGGCTTGACTTACATGACATTTGGTTTCAACAAGACAGTGCCACATGCCACACAGCACGCCTAACAATGGACTTATTGAGAGGCGAGTTCGGTGAACATTTTATTTCACGTTCGGGACCGGACTATTTTTTGTGGGGCTATATTAAAGCTCATGTCTATTGAAGCGGGCTTGTCTGCTTCAATTGACACATTGGAAGACAACATTGAATCATTTATTCGTGAGATACCGACCGAAATGTTGGAAAGAGTATGTCAAAATTGGACTAAACGAATGGACCATTTGAGACGCAGTCGCGGTCAACATTTGCATGAAATAATCTTCAAACATTAAATTATATGGACCGTACTATCGATTCAAATAAAGATTTCATGCATTTTTCTGAATTTTATGTGTTTTTTTTTAAGTTTTCCTATAGCTCTTAAAAAATCACCCATTATTACAGTAGGATTCACTAATATCAATGTTTGGGATTTTTTCCCACAACATATTACTATAAAACAACATTGACCGCAAACCCTACAAAAGCTTTAAGTCTCCAAGATTACTTTTACTTATTCCTTTTTATATTCTCATTTGTTTACTAAAAATGTTTAAAATACCTAACTGTTAATTCCTATTGTTACAAGAAGTAAATTCAAGGTCATTGGGAAATATTATTTGTATAAGTCAATCTCAAATAGCCTTTGTAATGTAAATTAATTGAGTTCAATTTTATCTTCCGCAAGAAACGGACTTACAGTAGGACCTTGATTATCCGTGATTCGATTATCCGGCAACGTCAATTATCCGGGATGGAAAAAGAAAATTTTTTGCATCGACTTAATTTTATTTTTGATCGACTTAAATTTTTCTGCATCGTTTAACCGTGATTACCTCTATTATCCGTGATTAAAATCAAACATTTTTTCTATTATTTTGGACAAACAAGCGAAAAAGGGGAATTTCCTTTTTAATATACGATGAGTCAGAAGCATACATGTAAACCTGTTTAGATTAATTTAGAAATTTGAGAAGTGCGGATTTTTTTATATTTTTGAAACATGTATGTGTATAAAATCCTAGAACTATTTAGTTTTTATTTAAATATATACATATTAATTTATTAACTAATAAAAATATCTATTAAAAAAATACTTGCCAAGTTAAGTACGGTGTCTTTAGGAATTTAGCGCAGTACAATTCTTCAATATTTTCCGCTTACTTATACATATTATTGGGTTAATAAGTAGACTTCAAAATATTACTAACAATTTTCCTCTGGGTTAACACATACCTCATGCCTCTCACAAATACACTCACATTTTTATCATGTTCTCTTTGTGCCGACGTCTTATCATATTTCTCCCTTTATTCATTATAGTGTTGGACTCTATCTTAAAATAGGGAGTATAAGGACACCTAACTCTCAGTGCACCTGTATAGTCTATATCGGTCTTCTGACTCATAACTTTTGCGGTATTGTGTTAAACATGCGCTGAAATCGCCGTGGTGTAGTAGGTAGTGTGTTGGCTTACTATTCGTAAAGCCCGGGTTCGTATCCCAGGTCAGACATCAAAAATGAAATATGAAAAAAAAAATATTTCTTCGGCGACTTCCTCTCAGCAGATTTCTGTCAAAAACTCTGAGAGTAAAATAAACTGCCATGAAAAAGTTTCTCAAAATTCTGTCGTTCGGAGTCGACGTTAAACTGTAGGTCCCGCCACTCACGTATAAAATTAACGCACACAACATGAGTGGTGTGAGAAGCTAGGCCGTAATCCTGACTGAAGGGTTTTAACGGCCAATTATGTATGTATGTATGTTAAACATGCGCTACATATGAGACCCGCAACAATGGCAAGTCTAGCAAAGACACTGAGTATCAAATGAAAAAGTCTCGACATACCTTTCTGTGGTTGTTTGAAAAGCCTTCAAAGCATGTTAAATTTAATACACGAATGTAGAATTTACGCTGTAGAATTTTGGCTGAATATCATTTAGAATCAGACAATGGAAACAGGCCAATCTAAAACTTATTAAAGTGGACGCATGGAACATAGAAATACAGATTGTTTTGAACCTGCAAAGGGAAAAAACTGGAGCAATGTAAAAGAGTTGGCACAAAACCGGAATATGTTCACTCCATCTGTTGAGCAAGAGAAAATGACAAGAGAAATGGACAAGAACAAAATACACACTTCATAGGATTAACAGAATTACACGAACAAATACATGAAGTTACTTGACATAAAATATGGGATTATCAATACATCGAACAAAGATGCTGATGGACAGTCGTGAGTTGTCATGAAAAGTCAGTCAGTGATGAGACATATGTATGTAAGCCTGTGATAGGTAACCGAGAGTTGTATTAAAAAATGCTTAACGCACAGTGGTATTGAACACTAAAAAGTTGGATCTTCGTTAAAAAGTATTGTGATTGCGGAATGTTGTCTGTTGAAATGCGTTGTTATTTAAAAAAATAAAGGATTTTAATAAATAAAGGATTTACTTAAATAAAGAAATAATTGTATTCGATTTTTTTATCTATCAGGCTTTCTTTTATTCTTTTATTCTCGTAAAGATATTGAAATAAATTGATTTGAACATACCCTCAAACAGCTCGTGCAAAATATCCAATAAGGCATGAGCTGTGTGGCACAATAGCATCGTTCTGTTGAAACCCCATGGACCAATAGTGCACCTCGTTTACACTGATAGCCTGGCCAACATCGTTCTCAATTAACCGATGGTGTTATCTATCCAAATTCCTTAGCAAACAGTGACTTTTTCCGGATGCATTGGAAGCTTCTGGATATCATGTGTATTGGTATTGTCACATATTCTATAATTATGCTTATTCACGTACCCATTCATACTGAAATGGGCCTCATCGCTGAAAATGATTTTTCGATAAAAATTAGGGCCAGTCCCCAACTGCTTCAAAGCCCTTTCAGGGAACGGACGTTGTTTTCTATAGCCGTCACTGGTAATTTGGAAAAACAGACAAAATAAGTAACAATTAATTTGGCTTCATCAAGATGGCCATTATCAACTGTCAAAATTCGGAAGTCCGTGTTAGAAGACCCTATAAAAGGAACACCCTACAACAAACTAAAAAAATTAGGCGAAAGAAAATTTTGCGAAAATGTTTCATTTCTTATGAAAAGTGAAACTCTCTAAAGTATTGAAGAAAAGGAAAAAAGGGAAACCACATTGACTAACCTTTTTCATCCGTGAGTAGCAACTGCAAGTGATATGATCACAAAAAAAAGAAGTCAACCAAAGACGACCTTTTTTTCTTTTTTTTGGCGTGTGAGGTAGGGTTCAAAATGCCTTCGCACTTACAGTGACCGTCGTCAGCTGCGTCGAGTGGGGCTTCCACTAAAACAATCCCTTCTCCTCTTCTGGGGATACTCCCTTCCCACATTCTACGTATCTTCACACAGCGTTCCACTTTGTCTCGCTTTCGAGCATTGCGCCAACAATGTTGTCGAGTGTGAATTCCCCAATCTCTTCCATAAACACATTCTTCTCTTCTTGCCATTTGATGCAATGGAAGAAAGTGTGTTCAGCGTCGTCACTCATTTCCTCGCAATAAATGCAGCCAGGATCATTTACCTTGCCCATGCGGTGTAGATATTGTCGGAAATAACCATGTCCCGATAGAAACTGGGTCAGGAAGTAGTTAATTTCCCCAAAATTTATCTGTGTCCATCCTTCTATAAGATGGAATAAGTCTAGCAGTCCATCTTCCACTTGTTTCATCGCCCCATCTACTTTGCCATCGCCGTATAGTTTGAGATATGACATCTGCGGTACTAATGGCAAGATTTTCCCTCTTCGCTTTCCATAATCTTCTTCGCTCGAATGCCATCAAGTCGATAGGTGTCTCACCGGTGATCACGAGGACTGCGGCGCCCGAGACCGTGCGATAGGCCGAAGCGACTCTTAGTGCCGCTGTTCGTTGCACCGCTGCTATTATTTTCCGCTTGGATTTAAACTCCAACGGATCTCCCCATATCTCGCTACCATAAAGTAGTATCGAGTTAGTCGTTGCCATGATCAATTTGCGTTTGGACTGTGTTGGTCCGCCGATATTTGCCATCAGTCTGCTCAACATGCCCGTTAGTTTTGCTGCCTTGTATTTGGTGTATTTGGGCCCAGTAGTTAAGTCCACAGTCTAGTCTGAGACCCAAGTATCTCATTGCCTTCTTTGTGATCAGTGATACGTCAGCTATCTGCGTACTTATCTCGAGTGGAATGTGAGCCAATGTCATCTTATTCCTTGCGAGCTCTAGTCCGTGGTCCTCGAGCCATATCTGCGTCCTTATCACGACTTGATTCAGTTTTCTTCTGGCACCTTAATTACAAAATAAATGAAAAAAAATAAATTTTTATTGCATTGGAAAAAGCTTTTAAATTCTTATGGCAACTATTTGATGATACACGAGCAAATAAAAATGCATTCAAATACGTAGGGCCAGTACAGTTAATAAATGAAGCCCTGAAGTTGAATTCCACGAAGTTGAAGGGAAAGGAGTGGATATATAATTAATCAATCAATACCTGTAATACTTTGTATTAATAGCGGAATCTTGATTATTTTAAAATACATTTTAATGAGTAAGAGTTCATTTGTCAACTTCTTAATGAGATTTTCCCAAGAAAACAAAAATACAGGAAAACAGATTAATTGGTCGATGGCCTTATAAATTAATGTCAAACGTAGATATACAACTCATAGGTCAAGTAAAATCCAACACGGTTTTTAAAAATCCAATAATATATGTTGGATTAAGGGGGGAGAATTTCGACAAAATGACACTTTAGTCCGAAAGGAACTGTGGTTCATCCTATCGGTTAACAAACGACTGTGTACTTTAGGTTTAGGTCGGAATGGTAGCTCTGATATCACAAAGCTCATTTGAGCACACATAGCGGCCCGTTGTGATGCCACGGGTGAACGCAGTTCCTGTACTGACCAAGTTCCATCAAAATCAGCGAAGAAGAAGAAGTTGGTCAGCGCAAGGGCTGCACTGTGTACTACAAAAGTAAATTTAAGGGTGTAACAGCAGTCAATAAGATAAAGTAAAAGAAACAGCGTAAATATTCCAATGAAGTATGAGCGTGTTTAACGCGTTCGTGACTTAGTTGACTTAAGTTTTCAATATTGGTCTTCTTTTATCTTGTACAAAGGTTAAGATTGTTCTTCTTAATCAAACTAAATTTGTTTGTGAAACAATTTTATAATCTTCTTCCTCTCAGTCAATGTTCAAATGCCAATAAAATTAATATTGTTACGGCACCATGTCTCCTAAAAGGGTCAAATACAAGAAAAAGTTATTTGAATCGTTTTGCCAAAATCCATTTAATGTTGTCGTACTTATTCAAACGTTAAATCGTTTCTAAGGCTGTGTTACAAAAAAATTAAATATAAATTTGATTATCGGGAAAACACTACTTCTCCCTCACTGGGTTGAATTTTTACTGCGAAATAAAAATACGAATATTTATGAACATCATTTCGGTGTTGTTTTGATGGAGGGGATTGATGTTGTAAAAAATTGTATTAAATGAAGCAATTTTGTATGATTTTATGTGACAAATATTCTTATGGGTTTCGCTTTCGTTATATCCACTGCCAAATTCTCCCTCTCTACCTCCCCTTGCACGTTTCAGATTATCAGACTGCTGATTCCTATCAGGTGTATCCATGACATATTGCTGAGAGATATTGAAATAATAATCAGAGATGAATCGATTTCATGGCTCTTTTTCTCATCGTCATTCTCCGAATTGCTAACAAAGCAAGGCAATAAATAAAAAAAGGCTTTCAATTCGCCTCAGCAACTTGCACGATGTGCTGTTGTTAACTGCACTGCAGTACTGCAAAAACTGTGATGCTGTTGCAGGAATTACGTGCTGATGATAAGTAAAAAGAAAAAAAAAATTGTTTCAAATACTCTGCCTAGTTTCCTGACACAATCTACTCAACTTTCATCCTGCAGAATGAAAGAAATCACAAAATTTTAAATTTTCTTTCCATTCGAAATTCGTTTTTATTTTTCAATCCTTTAAAAGTGGTGAAACTTTATTTATGCAGCAGCCGCATGTTTCATATCAAGACCAAGCAAGTTTATCCTTTAAAGTGTCGTTTTGAAGCTTAGAACAGAAAAGGAAAGTAAACGCTGACAGAAAGTAAAAGAGGCGATAAATTCGGGACGAACATGACCATGAGACAAACTGTACTTTCTATCTACTTTTTTTCTGTTTTTTTTTTTGTTTTTGTTTTCTTGGCAACGTACACTGCATATTAAAAAGTTTCATTCTTTAAATTTGGGCAGAGATAAGATGCGAAATAAGTTTAAAAATTGTTTACGTTTTTCGAATAAAAAAGATTTGAAAAGTTTTAAAAAGATACTCAAAGATAACGAAAATATTGTTAAATACACCCAGTTATTGTGAAATATTACCTACTATTTGCTGAAGAATGATGATGACAGGATAGTTTCATTTTATATTAAATTTTCATAGGAAAAGTATGTCAATTAATATTTTTGGATGTTAAGGCATTCAAAATAGGTTTTAAATATTCTGAGAAGATATTCATAGAAATATTTTTAATAATTTTTAAGAATCTGATTCAAAGGTTGTAATGACCAATAAAGTACGCTAGTAATGATCCACAGCATACACACAAACAAAATTGGTCATTCCAAACCTTTAGTCAGGCTTACTACTACCTCATATTGTGTGCATTAATTTTTTATGCATGAGTGATGGGACCTACAGTTTAAAGTTGACTTCGAACCACAATTTTTGAGAAACTTTTCATTGCAATTTTTATTTACTCTCAGAGTTTTTGCCAGAAAACTCCTGAGAGGAAATCGCCTAAGAAATATTTTTCATTTTTTTCGTTTAGTTGGAGATGCCTGACCAGGGCTTTCAACCGCGTCCTTACGTATAATAAGCCAACACACTACCTACTAGACCACGGTGACTTCAACAGCACATGGCTCATTATGTCAAGCAATACTTTTTTAAAGAATTCGATTTTTCTTTCTCATGCAGTGCAGGTTACAATCCCACTGAGAACTAAGTGCAGGTTGCAGAAATCAAAGTAAGCATCACAACATTATGAAATTTTGAAAGCCGTTTCCATCAGTGAAATCAAAATTGGTGACCACGATATCTCGCGGATTGTCATCAATGGGTTTGCAATAAAATATTGATGCGTTTCACTAAATACTCGTTTTCTTATATAAAAACTAGGGTATGGCCTCAATTATGTTTCCCAGTGATATCAGTACAACATTTTGAATTTTCTGGTATATCGATAGTGAAACTCTATTGTAATCTATATATATCCCTTTCGATTACTCGCCCTTTGGAGATATTAAAAACATGTCGTAAAATGAAATTAAGGTCTCTAAAAGACTTCGGGCCATTATTACAACTTGCCGTTAACTAAAGAGAGGATTTTATCGGACAGATACATATTTTTTAATTATTATAAGTGTACAATAAGTTAGAAGTAAGCGTTAAGCTAAAGCGAAGACCATCCTATTGATGACTTTTAAAGTTAAGTTTAAGTTAAAACCTGCCACCCATATACATTATTTTCAATACGGCAACTTCAAATATAAACAAAATGAGCAATCACAACAAAATCACAGTCTTCGTTGCCACTGCGTTTTAAAAAAACTTGTTTTATTTAAGTAATGTTATCGACATTGCTCCGGCAGTGCCATATTTTTGAAAAAGTTAATTTTATTTTATCTGTAGGTTGTAATAACGAAAATAAGTTAAAGGTAACTTTAAAGTTCACTTTAGCTAAAGTTACCTTTAATTAAACCCAACTTTAACGGCAAGTTGTAACAATGCCCGTAATCTTAAGTTTATTACACATTTTTTTACAAATAATGCTGAATTTTTCAAGATATGTATGTTGTTTATAAGAAATATTGTCAACTGCAAACAATTAAGGTTAACGAAATATTAAAGGCTTTGCTAAAGATTTGCTCCTAAATCTTTTTGAAAATTGATGCCAGCATCAAAAAAATGTACCATAAAAAGAAAAAGATTCGTGATAGATCGGGGTTATTACGTTTATAAAAATATCGTGATTTTAAGAATATAGATTATGTAACTTTGAATACTGAATTAGATAACATATATTTTGACCAGATCTATGCACTGGGTAATGCTAATGACCAATTATCGTTTATTCAGGAAAATGAGCGTCAGCTTTATGACAAATGCGTTCCTGTTAAAACGAAGCTCATCATACCCAAACAACAACCGTGGTTTACTACTGAAATTAAAGCACTAATTGAGAAGAGGGAAATTGTCCTAAAAATGATTTTGTTGTAGACGTGAATAAACTTAATGGCCAGTTTGTAGGGTTGCAACGTCTGTCGGTAATGTGTATGATGACCTTTGTTATGTATTCTGCCGGTAGTCTAATTTTTTCTAATCTGTTGGACAGATTTCAAAAGATTTATTTAAATTTAAATGGAAATATTTCGGATCCGCTTAATATTAGTAGAGGTGTTCCCCAGGGATCAATACTGGGGCCTTTGTTGTTCTGTATGTATATACATAAATGATCTACCAGATGTTTTGGTTGACTGTCAGGTTCATATGTATGCTGATGAATATTGATTCATGTTTACACTCTATTAACCGTAATTTGAAGAGGAATGACAGTTGGTCCTCGGCAAGTGGACAGTGCATCAATCCGTCAAAGTCCAAGTGTATTAAGCTTTAGAAAACTAAATGGGCGTTTGTCTTGCCTGAATTGAGTATCAGGTGAAATCGAATTGACTTTGTCAAGTCTGCAACCAATCTGGGCATTGTCTTTCATGACAAATTATCGTGGTCTAGCAATTTAAGTGTTGTTGTTGGCAGAATTTACAGCATGCTTCGTAATATATGGGCTGTCATAGATTCAACTGCTTTTGCCATTCGTATGCAACTTACTATAACGTTCATTTAATTCCGATACTTTTATATAACCGTGAAATCTTTGCAAACTGTGATAGTAATTACAACCGGAAACTCAACCTGACATACGACAATATAGAAGGATATGTCTTTCTTAAAGGTCGCCGGGATCATATTTCTCATTTAGCTTACTAAATATATAGTGTGAAATTTAATAATCTTTTGAAAATTAAATGCCTCATTCTACTATTCCATAGAATTGTTAACATGAAATAGCCGAAATATTTATTAAACCGAATTAAGTTTGCTAGATCTTTCCAGGTCATGAAGGTTATTCAGCAACGGTATAGGACTCTTTTGTCGCAGCGACAGTTTTTTATACACCCCACAAGTCTCTGGAATTCGTTCAAAAAGGAGTTACATATATAAATTATTTTTTTAATAATAAGTTTTTACGTTATTAGCATGGTTTTTATATCGGTTAAATATTTATTAATTATATTTTTATTTATATTTAAATTTAATATTTGTATTAATTTTTTATTTATTTTTTTATTAATTTCCTATATTTGATTAATGTTAGCTTTTATATTTTATATCTTATTATGCTCCTAAGCATAACACTATCACTTATAAGATTAATATCTTCTGTTATTGTCAAAGAATAATAAAAAAAATAATTGACCACTGAAACATTTCGAGAAAATAGCGAAAATTTATGTTTGACGACGGTTTTGAATAGTGACTGCACAGCTAAGGTTTCATTAAGAAGAAGAATAATAAAACTGCAGATGGTTTGACTGAAGAGCTTTTTACTACCGTTTAAGTGG
The DNA here is from genome assembly GCA_936449025.2 of Sarcophaga subvicina. Lineage (NCBI taxonomy): Eukaryota > Metazoa > Arthropoda > Insecta > Diptera > Sarcophagidae > Sarcophaga > Sarcophaga subvicina. Next base: position 45,679,134 of record OW388081.2, on the reverse strand, counting down.
AAGTCGCCGTAGTCTAGTAAGCAGTGTGTTGTCTTATTAGACATGAGGCCTCGGTTCAAACCCCAGGTCGGACAACTCCAACAAAAACGAAATATGAAAAAATATTTATTCGACGAATTGTTATCAGCAGATTTCTCTCTTTGAAATATAGGTCCCTCCACTTATGTATAAAATGAACTCACACAACATAAAGCATACAGCATAGAGCAAGATCGTAATTCTGATTGAAGGTTTGTAATTATGCATGTATGGAAGTGAAAGAACACATACCTAATGAATGGTATAACCATAGCTGATTTGACGATTTATCGTCATTTTGACGATTTTGAGCTCCAGGAATATTATATTGACGATTTGTCCATTTCTGTTCTTATTTTGACGATTTTTGAATTTTTTTGTTTTCACAGCACATTATTTCTATGCTAGAGGTAATACACCTATGAAAACAGACATCAAATCGTTCTATTTAAAAAAATAGCAACAATATATATTGTAATGAAAATCAAATACTTCGCAAAAACATTCTTATCAAATTATTGCCATATGTGTGCAATTCTGGAACATTCAAAAATAGTTCACGTATTCATTGAAAAATGCATTTATGACCGTAAATATATCCAATAAATTTCGAAAAACTTACAGTTTGGTTTGTATTTTGGGCTGGCGACAACATCGGTCCATATTTCTATGAGAGAGCGGTGAGCACTATAAGCCAATGATTACAAAATTCTTTTGGCCTGAACTAGATTATCTGGCCATCAGCAGCAAATGGTTTCAATAGAACGTCGCTACGTGTCACGTTGGATATCATGCACAAGCGATTTGAAGGCATGTTAATCTCACGTGGAGGTGACCTTAGCTAGCTTGAGCTTGAGTTGCAGTTGTATGCGAATAAGCCGCAAACTACAGCTGTTCTCAAACCTAACATAACCCATGCCATCAATAAAACTTAGCCTGATATCATGGAAAATTAAACGTTTTTTTTTTTGACATAAGTCTGTCATGGACTTTTAAACGATGTTATATTCCACACATAATTGCTATTTTAAATGAAAAAAATATCAGCGATATCCAACACACACTTTCCTTTAATTAAACTAAATAGGAAGCGTTTGGAAAGGAAACTTTATGGCTTTGTGAATGAATATTCACTAGATTGGAAGATGGATAGTCACCGGCAGCATATTCAATACTGACATGAGATCATTAGACCCGCTGGGCCAATTAAAAGTTTATATTTAAAAATGCAATAAAACAAAAAACGGTTTGTAATTATGCCAAAAATCATGTAGCTTAATTTCAAATTTATGGAGTATACTTTCTCTTTAATTGTATTTGAACTACATCACTCATACGCGTCATATTACATGTGCTGGAATAGTTACCCTGAAAAGTATGCAATAAAATAACTTCGATTTTGTCATGTAAATATGAAACTAATGGAATTAAATATAACTCATACGTCACATATGTTCTCTGCATTATGAATTTTACATACATATTAGATATGAGCATAATGTGAGTAAATATTGTTACGTTTTTACCGTTTTAAAAACGTTTAAATATGAGTTCGTTAATTGTAACAAAGTAAAAACAAATATGTGTTTAGTTTTTCTTAAACTCTCTTTATTATTTACACTACTTTTGTGTGCCACCGTATAGAACTTAACGATAGAACAATAATGATCTGCTTATTCACTTTACTAGTTCACACAAGTATTCACTGGACCTTTACAACCGCGACTTATTTTGTTCGCACGCAACTTCACACAAGGCTGACTGAATTAACACTGCCTGCTGCTTGCTTTGTCCAGCCCTTTTATAGTCACGCAATCAGTATGATGAACGTTCTCGATGTGGAAGGTTCTTGTTCTCGCCTTCTCGAGAACTCTATTGCTAGTACATTGTTGTTTGTGTACTTTGCTTATGTTGCCGTCGGTACTAGGCGTCATACATATGTGTGTGTGAAGCTTTAGATAACCAACACGTTCATTGTATACTTAGTGTTAGTGTGCGTCTGTATCGTGTGGCTTTGTGTTGGTGTAGCTGGTAGCTTTTGTTTATCGTTTTTATTGTTAAACGATATTAGGTCGTTTCGCTTTGCGTAACAATAAATAAAAATGTAATAAAACAAAAATAGGTTGAAATTTTGATAAATTTATTGTTTTGCTGTGAACTACAACTGCTCCAGTTGGAAATGGATTTTTATTTCATTTATATGGCTTCCGCGGATTTATGCCCTTATTTTGACGAGTTTTAAAAATTAAAAGTTTACATCATATTCTTTACTTTAGTACATTAAAAGCCAATTTAAGCTTTGTATTTACTTTGCAATTGTTACTATTGGAAATTTATGTTAGTAAAAACAAGGAGTAAAGTATTATATTTTAAAGTTACTTTCGAATACCTATGATGATTTCTCTGTATTTTATTCCTTTTTACCACTTAAAAGATGAAAAATTACAACTCCTAAATAACCTCGTAGTTGCTCATAATTTATCATTTGCAGTTGCAGACAATTTTAAAAATTCTAGTTTAGCTTCTAATATTGCCATCGGAAGAACAAAGGCAAGCTCCGCTATTTTTTTTCTATGGATGGCATTCAGTTTGGAACTATGTTATGAGAACAAGGAAAGAGAGAAGAGTGTTTATGGACACTAAGTTTGTATATTTTTGTACCATAAGTAACAGGATAGACCTCTGCAGGAATTGAGTTCCACATACCGACACAGTCCGACAAAAAGTCGTATCGAGACACTGGCCAATCGACCACATACGGATGTGCTGGCCGAAAGAGACAAGCGTTATGTAGGAATTTATGATTTTCCGGAAAAAGTCGCCTTATTTCGTTCAAGCAAAACCATTTTATAGTAGCTACAGGACAGTGAAACACAAACCACATTGTAACGATGCTCCAATAATTCAATGGAGTTGGATACACTACCGTCATTAACCGTCTCCTGTACACAGTCGAGAAACCGCAAAATATACGTTCAGGCACCAACCCATACATGAGAGTTGTATTCCATTCTCTGTCAGTTATAAACGGTGTAAATAGTAAGATCGGATGATAAGAACTTAAGAAGGAACTGAAAAATATGTCAGCATTACACTGAATTTTCATGCTCAGGACATCAAAAGCTTCTGACTTCTTAATATCTACACCGCCCATAGATATAGATGATGTAATATTATTGCTGCTCTTATGTGTCAATAAACAACGTTGGGATAGATTGTTTAAACCTTAAACAAATTTTTCCTGAAAATTATTCCAATTTCTCCATTTTTGGAAAAAAAATATTAAATGAAGATGAGGGACGCTAGCTTTTAATTTCTAACAAAATTTTTTTTAAATGTTTTATTGACTTCAAATGTTTTACTACAATAGAAATAATTTTGGTTTTTAAATATTTTTAATTTATTTATTTATATTTTCTGACGATTTTTTTACGATTTTAATAAACGTCTTTGACGATTTTGACGATTTTTTCTCAAATATTTGACGATTTGGTGCCTCATTTATCTGGCAGCTGTGTGTATAACAGAGAATGCCATGTCTGAAGCGTATGTATTGATTATAGAGGCATAAGTCCAAAAGCATACCCAACACTGTCGGGAGTATTATGTGGAAGATTGTATGCTAAATATGTGGGATAATCGCATCCCGTCAGTGCGGCTTTAGAGTTGCTAAATCGACCATGTATTAGATGTTCACAACGCATAAAATTTTGAGGAAACATGGGTTAAAATTGTGAGAAACCTTTCAGAACTTTTCAACAACAAAAAAGAAAATTACGATGTTGGTCCACCTGCTGTCCTTCCTCGAAGAACTAAAATTACATCCTGTAGCCTTATAACACTGAAGTAAAAGTATATCTTGGATTGTTTGAAATGAAAATAATCTGTATACAGACATATCAGTGCAGACAAAGAGTAATGGCATCGAATGAATGTCAAAATGTACGAGGTGTACTTAAAAATTATCTGAATTAAAGGGGTCAAAATTGCAGCGTTTGTACTGGCAAGGTCGTGCAATTCGGATGGATGAATATGCTCGAGGAAACAAATCATTAAACATTGTTTTCGAAAGAAACGTAGAAGACCAGACTGAAGAAGCTTTGTTAAAAGTTGTGACTAACGTCGAAAACCACATGTAAATCTCTTTGGGGTCATTCTAGTCATTGGATATGGGATATGAAGTCGCCGTAGTCTAGTATCTAATGTGCTGATTTATTAGACATAAGACCTCGGTTCAAATCCCAGGTCAGACAACTCCAACAAAAAACGAAATATTTCTTCGGAAAATTGCTCTTAACAGATTTCTGGCAAAAACTGAGAGTAAATAAAATTGCCAGGAAATGTTTCTCAAAAATCTGTACCGCCACTCTTGTAGGTAACACACACAACATAAGTGGTGTGAGAACTAGGTCGTAATCCTGACTGAGGGATTATAATGACCAATTATGTATGTACCAGTCTATTCACATAATTCCTTCTCATCCGAAATGATTTGAAAATATGAAAAGTATTCGAACAATTGAATTGAAAAAGAACTTCATAAATTCGAAACAAAATACAAACAACCATTTCAAGGAAAACAAAAAGTTTTCGATTTTTATAAATTAGGCAATAAAAATTACTTTAAAAGTTTTCCATTAGGAATTCCATTTTCGATGTTTTGTAATTGATTTGCCTGATTGTCAAATACTTGCCAATAATTTCTTAAAGTTCTTCTATTTCGAACGGAATGTGATTTTAATTAAAATCAGAATGGAAAGCAATTTCACAGTCTTTATTGATTTACTGTCAATCCAATCATTTGATTGACACAATTACTGCATTACCAACCACATTATCGTCTAATTTTAGTCAAATTTCTTTCGTTTATCGTATTGATTATTATGGCCCATCAAATTGTATTGAATTACTGACTGCGAATTGAGTAAAGTTTCTGTTTAATTAATTTGTTTTCAACAAAGCTCGTAACAAATCTAAATAAATAAAAACTCTTGATTTAAAAATTATACGATTTAACACGAACATAATTTCTTCATTTAATAATTTCATAATTTTTTAATTTCTTTTTAATTATATTTCCCGCTTTATTGTTAAAGAACAATCATCAATCATTAACAGTTACACCAACAAAACCACAAGTCAACATCGTTAAATTTCTCATTTCGCATTCACTCAAAAAGAGCATTTAAAAGGGATTTAAAGGCGACATACAAATTCATTTGGAATTGCCCTACAAAAGAATTGTATGATCTTACGACAAAGGTGACGTAATACAGCCATCAGAAAGTATAAAAAATTCTATGCATTAATTAGGTTAGGTTTGGCTAAATTAGCAGTCACCTCTAACATCAAAGTTACTTGGGCCCTATAGCCCTATGGCCGTTATCAACTGTCAAAGTTCAGATACTTGAATGACGTTCTCTGGCAGGCTATAAACAGCTATCAGAATAGCATTTAATCAATATATTCGTTATAAAACTGGTATCGAAAGTGAGTTCCGGTACATTCAGATCAACTATATCCAGTATTCTGGAATGACCATAGCTTCTATACTTCCATTTCCCTACTGGGTCCTCAGCCTCATTGCAACTTTCGTAACCACTTGTTTCGCCAACAAGTAAGTCAACGGGGGGCCAGTTACGTATTGCAAACACGCAGTAACGATCTACATAGTTCTAATACCACGTGCTATCATGATCGGCACTATCCTCATAATACGCTAAAACCGAATTTGATCATTATTTTTTCCAAAGCGAACCACCAAACAGCGGGCACGTCAAGTAAAGTCATACAGCCTGTATATAATTTTACTGCAGCTGTTGCTTCAGTTGTTCTAAATTTTGTATTCATTTTTCATATCTGAAACATTCATATCTGCCCGGAATAGTGCTGATGAAGAAACATTTTGGATCAATAAATTTGAATTTCATTGTGCAGTTACATTCGATTGGAACTTATGTAGGCTATTAAGGGGTTTATGCAGACGTCTAATTAATTTCTGTATTATTTTGTTCCTTTTTTTCTTTTGCTGTTTTAATGTGATGAAGACTTAAGTGAACGAAACTGAAATAAAATTTACGCCAGAATGTTATCTCATTGTATCATGTGGATTTTGGGATGGATTCGGGAGTGTTTCAATAAGAATGAATCTTCTTCCTCTTGGTTCATTTAAAAAACAACAACGTACGTCATGGGAATTTTATATCAGCAGTTGGTAAATGATTGCATTTAAATGTGCCATCTTGTCTGGCAGTTTTCATTCTCCACAAGAATATAAATATTGGTGGAATGTTTTTCAAAACTAAAGCAGCTGCTGTGACTCAAAATACAAAAATACCTCTAAAACGGCAAAGTTGTGCACGCTACTTGAAGGTAAATTGATTGTGTTTCAAAGTGAGTACAAACCATATTCTACCATTCACATAACATGTTAGTACTAATGGCATATTTCTTCATATTACCTTCCTTCGTTCTACAACACCATGGCTGCTGCTTCTTTCACTCATTGCTTCACTCATTCCAGAACACTCACTCTGCGAACAACACAAATTTGGTTGTTTTGTTGCACATTGTTCTGCATGCCGTTGAAACTCTTTTGATTTCTTTGTTATGTAAAACAGAATCTGTTACTGTGAAGCAAAGTTTCCAAAGTTTCATTTCGTTACTCATTTACTCAGTCGTTCCCCTTTCATTAATTCACTTTCTCTGACAATGAAAAAAAAAAAATAAAAAGACTAAACAATATAAAACGGCTTTTAAATTATTGTGGGTAGTGATGAGAAAGGAATGTCGCAGAAGGTTATCAGAGACAATATTGTTGGGGTGGAGATTTATGGAAATACATGCAATATTGTGAACAGCCGAAGGCATATACATACATATGCCACATCGATCGGGGAGATAAAAAATGACTACTTAATATCACTCACCTTTCAATAACCAATGAAGGATGAATTAAATTTAAACATTTTAAAAATTAAATTGAAATTACTTTCATGTGGAACGAATGTACATACCAGAGATCATCAATGAATCATTTTTTTCGATAATCATGAGTACTCATGAAATTTTGAGTATGAGTAAATCAACAATATTGAAGTTTAACAATGTACTCTGATTCATTCGTACTCACTGCAATATTGATTTATAAGTACAGGTTGCAATGAGTATGAGTACAACGTTGACATCAAACTCATTACATTCGAAATATGTTTGATTCATACGCCTACTCATTCGAGTGACTCTAATCATTCATCAAAATTTACTGTCTTAGTTGTTGTTGCGTTTACAGAAAAAGAAAAAAGACAAAGACAGCAAGCAAATCAAACATACAACCTTCTAGTGAGTACTGTAGTGTTCGTACGCGAATCATACTTATTTTGTGATTCTTGTAAATGTTGAGTCATGAAGAGTCGAAATCAACAACATCATGCGTATTGTTAAGTATGATTACGATGAGTACTTCAAACTTTGAATATGAGTAGTATGAGTAGTATGAGTATGATATTAAAATAAGTATGAATGCGTATAAGTATAAGAAATTAAGAGTATGATTCGAATCTACTCGTTTTTCTGAATACTCATTGCTGATATCTGGTACATAACATACATACATACATATTTATTTAATCAGATAGAAACAGTTTGTTACGAGTATGAAGTGAGTATTTTTTATTTAAAATTAAAAACAACACGAAAGGTTCTTGTCCCCATATTCATTGTTTTTGTCTCAAATACATTCAGATTGCAGTTTTAGAAAGTAGCTGAATGTCGCCTTTTCACATGGTTTTACCGGTTGCGCTGAGGAAATAAAGCCATAAATTCAAATTTATACGATAAATCGAAAAGCAAACTAGATTCAAGAGACACTAGGAAGTAATATCGTATCATCTGTGAATATTAGAGAAACTAGGATGTTGTATTGGTAATTGGTTTGATGGTTAAATGAATCCAGTCCACATAGCTCGATAAAGATCGTCATTCGCCATGTCTTCAGGTCCTTGCTTATTTTAAAAGAAATATGGTCAGATAATGCGGCCATTTTGTAAGCTGCACCAAACAGTCAATTTTTATTAATGCAATATTGGTTCATTTTATCCTCATAGTTTTTTTTATTTGAATGCTCATCTTTAATCAATTAAAAATGAGCAAACCTGAAAAGAAGCAACTCAAGCGATGGTCGGTTGCCTTCATTATTTGTTTGAGTTTATTCAAAATTCTCCACGAAGGACAAAAGCCAAAAAGTTGGGAATGATGACGAGTGGACTTTTAACATTATGAGCTGTTAAACTATTGTTATCATATCGTTCAATATTTCAATTCTAAAAAATGGTGAAAAATTGATCGATTGTCCCCTTACTGGTTAGGCTGAAATGTATCGCTCAGGCTATGTAAAGACAATACATTACTTGATATGAATGTATTGAATTCCATCCAAACGCTTTTTTCAATTCGATTCATTTCGGTTGAGAAATTGTGACCTGGACTATATCACTCGAGACGATAGATCTCTAAAATTAGTCTTTTAACCCATAGATTGATGTTTTTAATACAAGGGTATTCAATACTTTATGGTGATGATATTACCAAAAATTTGCATCGTCTCTACAAAATATATGAACAAAAATTAATATTATTACGTTTTTATCTTTTAAAAACGTTTAAAATATGAGCTCGTAGATTGCAAATAAAATAAAATTAAATATGTGTTTATTTTCAATTAAATCCTTTATTGTTCGCACAATTTTGTATGCCACTGCTTACAACTTGATGTAAACAACAACAATTGCCTTTTTTGCTATTCCTCTGTTTACACTCTTTGCATACACAATAACAATTACTAGTCAATTGTTCGACAGATCTTTGTAACGGAGGTCTTCAAACCATGATTACTCTCTTACTAAATCCAATTTGAGGATTTTTTTATAATTTTTTTTTAGTTAAATGATGGTTATTAAAAAAACTACTCAATTTCACCGTGTCTATATTTTACTTTTCTAAATTAGTAACATGCATTTTGTGGCAAATATATGTGTTTTCAAATAATTAATGTTATTTTATAAACAATAAAAAGAAAATATTTTTTATTTGTTTGGACTTGAAACATTGAATGTGTCATGAAAGCTACATATTTAAAGTCTATCCAAATAATATTTTTAAAAAATTGTAAATGCAGTCAAATAACTTCTTATTTACTAACCTTTTCTCACAGTGCACTTGTTGCTCGCTCATCAACACAAGCACACTTTTTTGAAGTGAATTAAGTTCGTAAGTGAAAGTGTTCGTAACAAAAAATTTCCTCTCTCACAAGTAGAGAACTATCAAACAATTGTAAATATGTATGTATAAAAAAGTGTGTTGAGAGAAGTGTTTTCTCCGTATATATTTCACCACACGCAATATTATACTTTATGTAAAGGTTTTCCAAACACTTCCCAATATTGCTTTCCATTGACAACTTGTGAACTTGGCATATTTAATTAGTATGGAAACTACAGTTGAGTGAAATTGTCATGTCTGATTTTCTCCTTTCTGAAAAGCGCAGGATAAACACAACAATGATTATCCTTAATTTAAACGGAGAAAAAAATTTTAAAAGCAAATGTTTTAGAAGAAAGGTATGGAGTTCGGAAATTACTGCCTGTAATAGAGAAAGTAAATGTAAACAAAAATTTCATTTTTATGAAAAATTTTATTTAAATTTGAGTTTATTGAATTTCGTCATATACGTGTCTCACCTGCACATGTTCATGCCGGCTCTGTAATTCATGCTTGTCGTCTACTGGCGGCTACAGTTAGTGCTTTTCGCTCTATCGGACGGCAGCTATTATGCAGCATAGGCAATCCAACAATGCAACCGTATTGTGTAAAGTTTTGTGTGATTGACTAAGGGCAGATTCTTCGTAAATTCGTATGATGTAAATATTACACCATAAATACCTTGAAGATAGAACATGCTCAAATAACGCATTGAATGGAATTTCGCTTATAATGGGTGTAACCAAAGAAAATGAAGTATAAAGAATGTGCATTTTAACATATTTTGGAATATTTTTCAAAATTATGTCATGACGCGTGGGGAAAGACAGAAGGGAATGATACAGAAACCAAGAGCGTAACAATGCGTTGTTCTCATCGTGCGGTTTTGTTGTTTGACCACTTTTTTATTTATTTTTCTGGTGTTAAAAACAGACGTCGGCACCAATGTCCCTCAGGGGAAGGACATCATCGGCTTTTTACACACATAGGACACGAACATCAAGAATGTTCGTTAAAAAGAGCGTAAAAATCTTGTCAGTTTTTAAAGAAGAAGGTTCATGTCGCTTTTTTCAGACTTCAATGATACACCCAAAGAAATATCACAGTAGTATTCACTAATATCAATGAGAAATGATTTCGATTTTTGGAAGAATACTTGCCAAGTTAAATACGGTGTCTTAGTACAGTACAATCTTTCTATATTTTCCGATCACATATTCATATCATTGGGTTAATAAGTAGACTTGACATTATTACTAACAATTTTCCTCTAGGTTAACACATGCCTATGGTTATGGACAGCGTTGCAAGAATGATGATATTATCATATTTTTGATGATTTTTTAACTAAAATATGATTTAATGATTTTTCTCCAAAAAATATGATTTTTTTTTTCCAAAAAATATGATTTTTTTAACCAAGCCTTTTATGTTTCAGTTAAGTAATTAATTACAGTTGCGGTTACGTTTTATGCATTGTGTGGATTGGTCCAATTAAGGTACAAATGTACAAAAATGCAGCACTGATTATTTTCAAATGTTAAACGACTTTTACACAACGCAAATCAGTAGCAACTAACTTGCACTGTGTAAAAGCTCTATTAGTAAAACTACCAAAATATATACACACACACACAAATATAACGTAACTTGAAATAGTTGCATTTTTACGTAGTTTGATATATGTTTTTACAAATAAAAGATATAGTTTAGTACTCTTAATTACATCAATGTTTTCTTTTACATAGCCAATAGTCCAAAGCGAAGTTCGCCATTTGAAAAGGTATCGGAACTTTTAGAATATAAACCAAAAAATATGTTACATCCGGCACAGACTAGATGGTTGTCTTTAGAGGCAGTTGTAGTACGAGTTCTTGAACTTTACGAGCCCCTCAAAATGTTTGTGCTTTTGCTTCCAATATAGACCATATAGCTAGTGCTAACATAATTAAAAACAAATTATATGATGTGAATGAGATGTACTTATGTTTCTTGAAATATATACTTCACGTTATAAACAGTGTAAACCAAATGTTTCAAAGTACAAACTCCCAAATTCAAAAAATGTATTCTAAAATGGAACGTTTATACTTAAAAATATTGGATAATTTTGTAAAGCCAATGTATGTAAACACTGATTTCAATATTGAAAATAAAGACGTTTTTTTAAACGCCAAAGATGTATATTTAGGAGTATTTGAAAAAAAAAAGATTTCTGAAACAAAATTTACCAATAGTGAATTAACTGAGTTCACTAATTACTGCGTTTCATTTTACATTGAGTAGAAAGAAAATGAAATGACATTTATTGATCCACATAATATTATTAATAATTCATTGTCTCCACTAATAGAAAGATTTCCAAATTTAATTAATGAAAAAGGTTCTCAAAACCTAGACGATGAAATTAGAAAGCTTCGTCACATAGATTTCAAACAATATTTTCAAACTTTACAAAATATTAATTGTGAAGATTTCTGGGCCAGAGTTTCTGAAATAAATAACTTGATAACGATTTAGTTTTTCCAACACTGACGAAATTTGTGTCCAGTATACTTTGTCTTCCCAGTTCATCTGCAAACGTTGAACGAATTTTTCTAAAGTTAATTTAAATAAAACTAAGTACAGGAACAGGCTTGAAAATGCAACATTAGAAGGTATTTTGTTTACACAGGATTATTTACTAGTTAAAAGGTCTTCCTGTTATATCTTAAAATTTATGAAGAAATTGTAAAAAATATGAAACATTCCCAGTATTATAATTAAATTATTATAGGAAACTACTAAAAGTTTTACAAAACTTTACTTTTCTATTTAGATCTCATTTTTGTACCTTATAAAATTACTACTTACATATCGTCGGCTGGCCTGCAAAATGGCCTATGTGCCTTTTGGGAAATTTATTTTATTCGCCCATTTTTAAGTCTTATTTGTGGTCCATCTCTATAGCAAAAATTTGTCTAACGTCTCCGCTGGTTCCAAAATTATTGCAAGAATATTTATATTTTGTATGACTTTCATTAAAAAAATTATATTGTTTTTTAGGTCTTCTGAAAAGTTGTTGAAAATTATTTGAATATCGGGTTATATCAACAAAACCCTATAACCAATCCATGTAATACACTTTTATTTTGAATTCTTATTTATTTTTTAATGTTTTACTAATAAAACTTAAAAAGTGATGATTTTTTCCCCCAAAATATGATTTTTTGTCCTTAAAATGATGATTTTTCATCAGAATCTTCTGGCAGCACTGGTTATATAAGTTGAGAGAATTTATTTATTTGCAGCCATATAAAAGTGTTAGTAATATACTCTATTTTTATTTTCATTTCATCAACATACATATGTAAAGCTGTCTATCTTTGGCTTAATAATTTTGGATAAATAAAAATAAAATAAAACATCGATTTTATTATTAAAAGAATATAAAGCTATCCATCCTTGGCTTAAAACTTAGGCCATGTTTTTTAGATAAATAAAAATAAAAGGAATAAAAAACCATTTTTTATTAAAAGAAAAAAACGAGCATTCCAAAGCATTTAAAAAAATATACTATGGGACAAAATAAAATACGCCAAGCTAATGACATAGAACATTTTTAACAAAAAATATTCTTCGAGTGTTATTCTGAAATAAAATGATAAAGCATCCGCAGCACATGTATTCTTGTCGCAGTCTGATCGACAACTAAATCAAAAAACACAGGAATACATACACATGTACATACGTACGATGAGAGCAACACATTGTTACGCTCTTTGCTTGTGTTCATTTTCCTTCTGTCTTCCTCCCTCTCATCAAGAAATGATTTTTAAAAATATTTTTGTGAGAGCGGATCGTAATGTTACGACCCGCCTTAAGAAATTTTACTTCTACATGATGCGTATTCTTTATATCCATATTCTTTGGTGTAACTCAAGTCCCAGAAATAAGATTAAAAGATTAAAAAAAGACATGTATATGAACGCGCTAATAAAAAAAACCATTAAATGGTACCGAAAGGTAGTAATTCCACTAATCAGCCGTATTCGTGAGGTTATTGAAAAAATATAGACTAAAAATTATATTGTTCTTAAATGTAAAGAGGAAATAAAAAAACAACTAAAAAGACAGTTTGACTACATCGAACATTCTGTAACTCTTTTCTTATTGACTACTCTTGAACCCAGATTTAAATTAATGCATTTCAAAAACTCAGAGGCCAAAGAAAAAGTAGTCAGTTACCTTAATTATTACGTTCGTGAATATAACGATTCTCACTCTTCTACAACTTCCAATAATGACACATCTGATGATGACGATTGATGATTTACTGTCTGATATTTGGAAATAACACAAACTATTAACCCATAAAAATATGAAACAAAAATCATCCTCTACCACCATTACCATCCTCGACACCATTAGCCGAACGAAAGTACAACCCCGGTAACACCAATAAAAAACGACGCAATATGGGAGGACATGAAATCTTTGTTTCCAAAACTTTCGCGAATTGCATTTCAATATCTCCCAATTGTTGTTACTTCTGTGCCAAGCGAGTGCTTGTTTTCGGAAGCTGGTGCAACAATAACGCAAGAAAGAAATAGACTTTTGGGATCTAGGCTTTCAAAGCTGTTTTCCTTAACTTTATCTCAAAATTACTCAATCTGAATTAAAACCAAAATTATTTAATTTTTGATAATATTTATAAATTAATTAATTATTTGTTCAACTAATTAATTATTTATTTAGGCTTTGTTTTATATGATTTCTTAACTGTGGAAATATATGTACTTATACAATTTGTTTTTTAGCCTATGAGGCTGTTTTGTTTTACTTTTTATGATAAATAAAATGAATTATTAAATAATTTTTGTCAAGAATAAATAATATTTTTTTAGTATTTATTTATATGAAAATAAAACATCGATGTATCGATGTTTTATCGGCGATGTTTTTTAACATCGAAGTTTTTTTTGTAACATCGATGTTGCCAACATCGATGATTTTCTTAACGATGTTGCATCCCTAGTAATGTTGGCATAAAAGATGTCTGTGTACTTCCACGATATAAACAAACGAGGCATATACATATATATCCATTGATAAAAGTGTCAAACTAAAGCAGGTCTGCGGTAGCCTATAATTGCTAGATAGGAGTCGGGTGGGTGGACGACTGTTGCATTACAAAATAGTTTTTTATACTTTGTTCTGAATAGTACTATGCTAATAAATTGGGAAATAAAAGGGTATTAATTATTTTTACTTTAAAAATAGGTTTCTCTAACGTTTTGAGTAATCACGCTTCATAATCCTTCCTAAATCTGTATTCTAAGAGCGTAATTTGTTGGCAGGATCCTTAATTTTAAATTACCTATTTCGGTTAATCTATATATAGAGAATTCACCCTACTTTTCAACTATACATTTTGAATTCAACAATACTTTATTAAAATATAAAGAGACGATAAAATTCATTTAAATTAAACTAAATTATCTCATTTTTTAAAAGAGAATTAAAGACATTTTTAGGTAAGAAAACGAGAAAAATAAAGTATCGTATAAACAACTCCTAACAGGATCTAGTTTAACCTAAATTCACTATACTATTAATTATAAGTTGTATACATATATGTATATAAATGATATCTTAAATATTCAATAAATTGGAAATTTATATATTTTCAGTCATAATTTTGATTCTTTCTTTTTTTTGTTAATTATTCTTTTAGGAATGAAAATATATATAAGAATTTAAGCATATAATAATAATAATATTGTGACATTAAGGATAACAATAATAGAATAGAACTTTTACGCAACAAAAGTATTAACTTAGTTTTACTGCATGATGTATAAAATATTATTATTTATCTACATTTTTTTAAATTTTCTTTTGATTTTTTAATAAACTACCGAAAATAATTTCAATCCAAAAATGGCAATTTATTTGTGGAATCTGTTTATTAATAACTTTTTACGTCTAGGGAATTTCCTGTCAAAGAAAAAAACTAAATACACTACTGTATGTAGACTTTTTTACCGCAAATTTTTATATTTTTTATCCCCCAATAGGTCATATTTTTTTGCTCAAATTCACTTTTATTTCAAACATTCTTAACTGTAAATGCTTTAACAATGCAATAACATCCTTTTCAAATTAGAAAAAACCAGCGGGTACATACATACATCACTATATGTAGATTTTTTTTGACTGTATGCATCTATTGAATATGGTAAAAAAGAGATTTTACACTTACAAAAGTAAAATAGTGAATTTGGACTTACCACCTTACAGCAGCGATGACGATAAAGCCTCTTCGACTCGATGCTGGTGTCTATATTATGGTGTACACATACATAATTGGCCAATACAACCCTTCAGTCAGGATTACGGCCTAGCTTCTGACACCATTTATGTTGTGTGCGTTAATTTGTATACATGAGTGGCGGGACCTGCAGCTTAAAGTCGACTCCGAACGACAGATTTTTGAGAAACTATTCATGGCAATGTTATTTACTCTCAGAGTTTTTGACAGAAATCTGCTGAGAGGAAGTCACCGAAAAAATATTTTTTTTTCATATTTCGTTTGATGTATGACTTGGGGTTTGAACTTGGGCCTTTACGTCTAATAAGCCAACACACTACCTACTAGACTGCAGCAACTATTATGATATCTTGCATATAAATACATGTATAAGGATGCCTTAGTAATTTTATTACAATTATTCTTAAATTTTGAAAGTTGTTGTTGTTTTGGAGTTATTGGGGAAATATGAGGTGCACAAAACACATAAAAACGGTGGATCATTCTGCAGAGCTGCCCTTTAGGACAGGTCTTTTAAGTAGAAGAATCTTCGTTAATTGAGAAGATCGTATTCCAAATTGTATCACGTTTTTGATTGAATGTACCATCTCATTACCCTAGCGGTTAAAATCCCCTGCAGTTATTGTACCGTGAGAGTACAAGTCTCACAAATTTGCTTTCTTTTTTTTTTTCTTGGAAAATCCGGACTATTCATTTGCACATGCCCTTAACTTGAAAAGCCAAGCGATAGCTAACCTCCCTTAAGGTTAGGTTCTCCTATATTTTTTTAATGATTTTTGTTGTTTTATTGCGACTAGTTGTAGCTTGAAGATGAGAAGAAAGAGAACGTTCTCAAATTTGGAAAATTTCTGTGAATATTCTAATTGGATAGAACGAAAGCAACATGATATTTCCGGTTAATCAGAGTTGCATAATAGTTATTCGATCAGTCAGTGGCAATTTCACCAATTGGCCAGACGAATGTTAATAAATGAAATGTATATAAAATTCGATTAATTAGAATAAAATTATATTCAGAAATTAATCATCAACATTTTAAATACAATTAATTGCACTTTTTAAAGCATTGTTTAAAATACCACATACATTGATTTAAGTTAATTCCTTTAACAATACAGATATCCATGTCTGCAAAGTAGAAACTGGTAACATTGTTGATAAACTCTGTCAACTATACATATACTTGTAGGAGAACAATGTTCAACGAGATGTTTATTACCATAAGTATCTAAGCCTTAGATTCTAAGATTAGATTATTTACACCACAGCTGACATTTACGCAACATGTTTATAATAAGTGGATATTATTTTGTGATCGAATTGACATGAAACTGTTTGAACACTGTGGGGTGGATGCTAATAATTTTAAGAAGGAATAACAAAATTTCCAATTTTAACTTTAACAACAATCGTTTACCACAAATGCATCAGAATGAAAGCTCTTACCGAGAATTCGAAACAATGTTAAACCTTTCTAAAGCAATGGCTTTCAATGCAGTACAATATTTCAGAAAGCAGTCTGCTACAGAAGAGGTGACCCATAAACAAAGAAGCCGAAATACAACGGATTGAGAAGATGTAATGATTTCACGCCAGTTGAAAAAAGCCAGCGTATGTATGTAGGAATGCAAATGATACATCGGTGTTTAGAAAACATAAATATTTTGCTCATAAAAATCGTGGATAACATCGTCGTTTGGATACACAATACATCAGCGTTTGATGAACGATACATCGCCGATTAAATTGAAAAACTTTTAAAACGTTACTCATAAAACGCACGGTTATGTGCTTTAGGGCATGTGTTTATTTGAGTTGTTTACTTTACATTAGTTATTTATGAGTGACATTTTCTGCATACATATTGTTACGTTTTTACCTTCTAAAAACGTTTGCAATATGAGATCGTAGATTGCAATTAAAAATACATTTGTGTTTAGCTTCAATTAAAATTCTTTATTGTTCGCACAATTCTGTGTGCTACTGTTCACAACTTGATGTAAACAACAACAATTGCTTTGTTTGTTATTCCTCTTTGCACTCTTTTGCATAAACAATAACAACTATTAGTCAATTGCTCGACAGATCTTTGTAACAGAGATTACTCTCTTCAAACACACCTCGTATTCACACAAGACTGACTGAAATTTTACTGACTCGTTGCCTACTTTACCTTGCCTTTTATATGGCAGGGTAACCAGTCTGGTGAATGTTCTTGATTCAGAATGTTCGTGACTTCGCCTTCTCCAGATCTCTATAAATGAAAACATCGCTGTTTCATTGTTGTTTCTGTATTTTTTTACATTTATTCTTGTAATGTTTACTGTTGCATATTTGTTTACTTGTTTATCATGTAAACAAGTTCATTGTTTTGTTTTTGTTTATAATTTTAATGTTAAACGATGTAAAAGCAAAATACCATTTCAATTTTCGTAACATATAGAATTGGTCATTATAACCCTTTAGTCAGGATTGCGACCGTGATTCTTACACCACTTGTGTTGTGTGTGTTAATTTTATACACGACTGGCCTACAGTATAAAGTCGACTCCGAACGACAGTTTTTTTTTTTTGAGAAACTTTTCATGGGAATTTTTTTGACTGTCAGAGGTTTTGCCAGTAATCTAATGAGATGAAAACAATAGCTAATAGACTCAATTATTTTCGTTTTCGTATTTCATTTAAAATTAGATTAATCTTGTTGCTGTGTGTGCTAAGCACGAATCATAGCATTTATTTCTCTAAAATCAAAACAGTCTTATCAGTGAGTCCAGATTAATTGATCACAACAAATTGTTTCAATTGTTTCTTTAAAGTAAGAAATCCTGCAGTATTTGCGTCATTCAAAAGGTTTACCTGTATTTGTATGCAAATGAATTAATTTCTGTGAAAGGGATAAATAAGCACAATTTCCATTTGCATGCATTTCATTTCACAGGGGAATTTTTTTTTACTAAAATTATTCGTATTTCTGTGTTTGCATCTTATAAGATTAACTCTCAAAGCTAATTTACATACAAATAGTATTGAACCAGTACAATAGTAATCATCAACAGCAATGATGCTAATCTACAGAATTATTCAATGAATGCATGAAGAATACAATACATTTTGTTTTCTTGATATTAAATTTTAAAATTTAATTAAATTTCAATTCTAGAAATCTTTAAAACTTAGACGTTGTAGATGAATTTTGTTCTTTCTTAATCATCAGTTACGCAAATACAAAAATTTTGTCTCAATCAAATGGCAATGCAAACTTAATATCGTATTTTTATTGTAAGAATTTATTTAAAATATTTTCATATGTTTTGCTTGTAAAATTCATTTTTTTCTCGCATTAAATCCTTAAACTTAATTTATGGATTTGACTGAAATATGTGAACACATTTTCACTATCCTGGTGTTTAATTTTTATCTCTCTTTCAGAGTTCGTTGCAAGTATATCGCCAGTTTTGGAGGCGTCATAATCAATGTATGTGGTGTGGTGTTATCAAATCACTGTACTATTGTTCAAAACTGGATTTTCTTTTAAGAAATTTGTTTTAGAACTGCAGCCTTTAGTGCCGACTTTTTGCAATTTGATCACAATATTTTCGCTTGATTTCGTCGTCTATTATTTACTTTTCCTAACCTGTTCAAAAATCAGCCAAATTTGTCGCTATTTAGCAACTGCTCAGATATAAATTCAGCTCATGTGGTTTTTTACTTAAAGTGTGTGGAACCTATTTGTAGAAGTTTTTTTTTGTACTCAGCATTATACAAATGTATGCAAACTAATTCTGATACAGCCTTCAGTTCCTGCTTCAGAAATGATTTGTTCTCGAAAGGTGGATAAAATTCAGAAATGCTTTTGAAGTGTTTACAATTTGAGGCTTTAGATAGTTTAGAGGAATTTGATAGACTATTGCATAGAGCATTTTTATAAATACTTTGGGGTTTTTTTGATAGCTATTTGTATAGAACCATATACGATTAACCTATGATATCTTTCGTAGCAGCGCATATCCCTTATAATTCTCTCCTTCTACAATATGTATCTACTTCCCAGCGAATGCAGGCTAAAAGACCTCACTGGAATGATATACTCACACTGCTCACGAAAAACATTCTATAATTAAAGGAAAATTCGACTACGTTAGCTGCAACTATAGAGAATGATGTTATTCGTGGCATTGGTAACTGATCAGTGGTAATAAGAATTCAGTAAGTTGCGTTAAAAAATGATAATTTTTTCCTAAACAATCACTTATGTTGTGTGCGTTAATTTTATACACGAGTGGCGGGACCTACAGTTTAAAGTCGACTCCGAACGACAGATTTTTGAGAAACTCTTCATGGCTATTTTATTTACTCTCAGAGTTTTTGCCAGAAATCTATAATCTATAATTAAAGGAAAATTCGAGTACGTTAGCTGCAACTATAGAGAATGATGTTATTCGTGGCATTGGTAACTGATCAGTGGTAGTAGGAATTCAGTAAGTTGCGTAAAAAAATGATAATTTTTTCCTAAACAAGTTTTTTATAAAGAGTTTTAGTAACCGTACAGGAGGTGGTAAATTACTCTGTACTGTACTGTACTGTACTGTAATTTCTCCAAAGGATTATTAAAGAATCATGGCAATCCGCCGAAATTCATCGTACTATTGATACTACTACACAATTTATTTTGATGGATTAAATGGATTTATTTCTTATTTCTTGCAGACAAAAACAAAAGAATTCACCGAGAAATTTTCTAGGAAATTTTGGATCATTCAAAAGTTGTATGTCTTATAATGTCTGAAAGATAAGGATATCATTGACAATTGCATTGCCGATTAGCTACCCGGAGCCGATACGGAGCTCGCAATTTCTGACATCTTAAATATAATAATAGATATTCCCCTTCCATACATAATTGGTCATTACAACCCTTCAGTCAGGATTACGTCCTAGCTTCTCACATCACTTATGTTGTGTGCGTTAATTTTATACACGAGTGGCAGGACCGACAGTTTAAAGTCGACTTTGAATGACAGATTTTTGAGAAACTTTTCATGGCAATTTTATTTACTCTCAGAGTTTTTGACAGAAATCTGCTGAGAGGCAGTTGCCGAAGAAATATTTTTTTTCATATTTTCGTTTTCTTAACTTTCTCTTTCTTACTCATTGTCTTTGTTGGTTTACTTGTAACAAATTCGGTGTATGTGTTTGTGTGGCTTTTGCTTATTGGTTTAATGTGAAATGATACTACACCGTTGCCATTTTCGTAACAATATGTACATCATATCCACTATAGTTTACAGGATGCTTCTGCTACGCTGCTTTAAGTATATTTTTTTGTGCGAATATGAAAACTGCAGTATATAAAAAAATGTGATTATGAAATTAGACACTTTAGGTAAAATAGAAACTTACTCAAGAATTTCTCAAATTACTTTCCAATGACTTCTGAAGCATAGATCGTTTCATTAATTAGTACACTGACGATATACTACAATAGACAACTAAGGCACTATATGAGTCCTCAATGTATAAATTAAGATTGGAAACATTTTGTACTATTACCTGTTCTAGATGGCGGCAGACGAGAACATCTTTAACTATCACATCTAGGCCCTTTCTTCTTAGGCTTTTTTTTTTTGTGGTTATTCAATTTATTTGCTTTACTCCATATTTTATTGCCGCAAAATTACTTTTTTATACATTTGAGTTCTATATCTGTGATAAATTGTCACTGACTCCAAGTAAATCAATGAAATTCAAAATTGACGTTAGCATATGAGTCTTGGACACTTAGAAAACGAACTCAAACTCAAAATACTGCCTCCACCTAAGATTAATTTTGCCTTAAAAATAACACCATTATTAAATTGCCTAAAATGTTTGTTCGAGAAATCTGCTGTCTTTTCCTTTTCACATACAATTCTGCAAAATGTCATCGTAGTTGCGGTAAAAGTTGAAAATGAAAACTAAGAAGTATTCATACGAGCACAAGGATTCATTTAATGAATGCAAATGAAATATACTCAGTTCTCCATCACATTTAAACTCATGCGGATAATGTTAACATTGTTGTTGTGGTTGGTTACCTCATTCTCTGCAACTCACAATGAGTTTATAGTTGCATGAACACTGCTTGGTTCATAATTGATTTACAAGTTGCGCATTTTCACTTCATGTTGTTGGCTTGTGATCGTATATTTCTTTAGTTTTTCAGTGTTTAAGTTTTTTGTTGAGAAAACAATTTCATATTCACGAATTTTTGAAAGAGTATGGAGCAAAAGCTATGTAAGTGAGTACAGTCATATGAATAACTGTCTGAGTGTTGAGCTAGAGCTAACAAATATAATATTTTGTCTCTGGGCCAACGTACTTGTAATATGTATGTATGTACCGTTATCGAGAAAAACGTTATATATACGAGATTAAGTCATTTAAAAATTTTATTATTTTCGTGGCATGAGTATTTTTTTATTGGCTCCTTTGGCAGTAACTACAGCTTCTATACGACTTGTATTAATTCCGAATAAATTTTGCTAAACCGAATGTTGAATCAATGGCATGTAAAGAATTCAAAATGTACCCCCAATAATGTATAAATAAAAAT
Source organism: Sarcophaga subvicina (assembly GCA_936449025.2). Taxonomy (NCBI): domain Eukaryota; kingdom Metazoa; phylum Arthropoda; class Insecta; order Diptera; family Sarcophagidae; genus Sarcophaga; species Sarcophaga subvicina. Next base: position 45,656,953 of record OW388081.2, on the reverse strand, counting down.
AACACTATGCGACAAAATTAAAAAAATTGAAATACACCCAGCTAATGACATAATGTAAGTTGTGAGTTTTGTTGAGTAGAACTTAAAAATATTTTTTTTATATTTCTTGAACCCTCCAAACTGGTTTTATTTGACAAAATCAGTTTTTTGGATTTTTCGCACAAATTGATTGATTACATAAACATTTCTGAAGCGATGTCCAAAATTTAAATTTAAACCTTATTAGAAAGGAGAGGGATGGGCCTTTAAAACGATATACATATTTATATTATTTAACTTAATATGCTATGGTGTTTGATGAGGTAAACTGGACAAATATGAATTTTTTTTGTTTTATATTTTTTCAAGTTTGTCCGTTCATAGTGTTCAACGTTTAACATTATATGAGAGAACACACTGTCGAATATTAGGTAGCGGTTCTTTTTTATGCTTTGTTGTCTCTTGCATTCTTTTTAACATTCTTTTCATTACTACTTAACATTAAAGTGTTTTTTGCAAAAATCACTCTAGCTTCGGCATTAGACCAAGTGTGACCTTCTTTTTGTTAAACATTAAACATTTTTTAAACAAATACAAAACAAATATTGTGACCCTTTTTTTTGCAAATAAATAGAACATTAAATAGTAAAAATTGTGAACAAAAACAATATAACAAAAACATAAATTGAAATTAAACAAATTAAATTAAAACAAAACAATTTTGTAAATAAAATAACATAAGAACTACATACATATTGAATTAAATAAATAATACAAATTAAAATTATAAAAACAACAAAACCAAAAACATTTTATTTCAAATAAAATTAAAGGAACAATTAAAAAACGGACCAGCACAACATCAAACCTTAAACACATAGTAGCAAACTTTAATTAAAAAATAAGAAATAAGTGACGACATTCTGAGAATGCTTAATTTTGTGAAGAGATTGATACTTCGTTTGATCAAATCGGACAAAAATTACCGTAGTTATTACTTAAAGAGTCCAACAGTCGAGTTATATTTTTCATATATACGAGTATATTTTTTCAAATGAACTTTCAGTTCAAAAGTTTTCAAAAGTTTTGCTGAATCCTGATTGTTTATCGCAAAATGAAAACGTTGCATTATGATTTGTCGTCGTTTATTTGTTGAATTAATAAAGTGCTCGGTATATGTAATTCTCAATATACTGCCAGAAGCCATTTTCATGTGACATGAGTGAAGTGAAAAATTGCTTTTAAAAGAATTTGTTTCCTATCTCAGCATATTGGTCGTGCTCAAAACCTTTTATGACTTTAAAAATGCTTACCACGAGCTACAAAGTTAAAGTTCCTGTAGGAGACGTTGTACGATCTTCATTATATATTAAGAAGAAGACACTTCCGATTCTAGTTGAATTTCTTTTATTTAAAAAACATTCATTTACAACATCATTTAAAATGTTATTTTAAATTTATAATCTTATATTATTTCATGTTTATGGAGATACACACATATACATATATTTCGTACTCTATTTAAATTTCACATTTAATTTAATTAACAAATTAATTTCAATTTATTTTAAGAAAATAAGTCCGCTTCTTGTGCCTCTTCTTGAATTTTAACAATTTGAGCTTTCAAATAAGATAACAAAGCAAAGATAACATTTCTTTGGAAACTCATTTCTTAAACAACATAAATTTTAACAATAAAACTGAATGACCTACAAGTTTTTTTCGTGAGTAAACCATTATTCATGGTGAAATGTAAACTTTAATGAGCATTGAAAAATTCTATTATGAAAACTTAAATAACATAAAAATCACTGGTTATATACATTTTATTTTCATTTTATATTAATAATAAAAAGCATCAAATTTTATAATTTCTACTATCCATTTAAATATAATATACGACAAACGTACCAGAGGTCAGCAATGAATCGTTTTTTCGCTACTCATGAGTACTCATGAAATTTTGAGTATGAGTAAGTGATTAGTATTGAAAACCAACTGCTCTGATTCATTCGTACTCACTACAAAATTAATTTATAAGTACAGGTTGCAATGAGTATGAGTACAACGTTGACATTAAATTCATTACATTCGAAATATGATTGATTCATACGCCTACTCATTCAGATTCATAAATTTAGAAAAATACTAGAAAATAATACTCATAAATGATTCGAGTGATTCGAATCATTCATCAAAATTTATAGTCTTAGTTGCTGTTGCATTTACAAAAATGAAGAAAGAAAATGACGCGAATTCTTGGTTGAGTCATGGACAGTCGAATTCAACAACATCATACTTATTGTTAAGTATGAGTACGATGAGTACTTCAAACTATGAATATCAGTAGAAGTCTCATGATCTTAAAATAAGTATGAATGCGTATAACTTTCAGAAACTATGAGTATGATTCGAATCTACTCATCTTTTTGAATACTTATTGCTGATCTCTGATATGTAAGTACATATGAAATAAGAACACAATATTGAAATTCTTCCCCCTTTTATAAAGAGTGGCAATTTTTCTAATCTTTTTCAGATTCAAGTAGGTCTACAAGATCTTTTCAAAAAAATAGATTCAGCTTGACTTAATCTTTGGTCTTCTTTGAAATTCTCTTTTTTATGTGCATTACGTAGTAATTTTTGCTGGGCATATGCACTTACACCCAGAGTTCGAAAATTAATTAAAGTTGCTCGTATGTATAACAAATCCAAAATCAACTGTTGTGATTCCATCCGTTTGTATATCTCTATAGCTTAAATCTTAAAAAAAAACAAATACTTACACCCACGTTGAGTGTGTTGTTGCCTTTTAAGGAGCACACATAAAAACAGTAAGAACAACTCACATACGAGTATATTGTATTCGATTACAACAAAACATATCGTACGAGTATATAATCTTGTGATGCTCCTGTTTATTTTGACATTTTGCTTGAAATCTAACACATTACAACAAGAATAGTGATGTTATGGCGACAACAACAATAACAATATTTTTATTATAACTTTCAAATAAAAAAAAAAATTTTTACATGAGGATGTTTACGTGACAAATGATATTAAACAAGAGAATCTTTGTTTGCGGACAGGTCTCATGTAATAGAATACGATGACATATTCGTGATAAAATGCTGTCAAATGAATTTAATGAATTAAAAATTTCTACATTTTCGTGTAATATTAGTGAAGACGAAATTATTTCGACAATTAGGCATTTCGATAGCTGTAAATAGGAGAATGTCTCCCATTTAAATTATTCAATATTTTTAAATACTAAATAAAGAATTTCCAGTAAAAAAATTATGAAAAAAAATCTTTCTCTTGAAAGTGTTGCGTGGTAAGAAGTTTAAATTCATGTAATAGTATGCACGAGGTGCACAGGAGACAAAAATTGGGCAATTCTTCGTGTCTAGAGACTTGATTTGATAATAACGGTCGCAAATTTATTTTAAATTATTAAAAATATAATAATTAAGGGTGCACTGGTAGTCTAGTGGGTAGTGTGCTAGAGTATTAGCGAGAGGGTCGTGTGTTCGATTCCCACCAAAGCCTCTGGCCTCTGACACTACACCGAGTATATGGTCAAGTTACTCCGCTCGTATACATATATATATATGTATTCTGACCATTAGTGCCCAGTGGCAACTTAAGTTGCCGGCAGAGGTTGCCTTAGTTTTTATGCTCTGAGAGGAAATTGAGTGTAAAAAATAAAATGGTAACCGTTAGAAAAAAAGTAATTCGGGCATTAATGGGTTAATGAATTACAATTCTATGAAGACTTATGGTAACAACCTTGTTCTCAATTCCATGTGCTCTTCGTTAACGTGCTTCAAATGAGCTTTTTGAGAATTGAATATAACGTAAATACTACTAGACTACGGCGACTGTAGTTTATGCGCATTCAGCTTAATAATTATGAAAAATAAGGAATGAACATACTACTACCCTTGGTATAGTGACCAAGATGCAAAGTAGGTTTAGTAATTATTGTTGCTAATACCGTAGATATCAGCAGTTTAGTACCTTAATAACATAAGCTCTGTTTCTTTGTTCTTTAAATATATCATGATGGGATTCGTATTTGGATCCAATTTATTTGAGTTAAGATTGATAACATTTAAGTTATCAAATTTAAAAAACTATTCTACTAAATAAAAAAACTGACATTTCTCTTTCCTTTTTGTAAATAATCTTGTCATGAAATAATAAAAAAGAACATGAATAATATATGAATGAATAAGAATAAATCGTAGTGTTAAAGTTGATTGAATAAATTATTAACATTTTTAGTTTAATGCCATAATTTTTGCTTATACAGTACAGTACACATGTTTACATAGATAACTACATGTATGTGTATCATCTTTCTAGTATATACATATGTATGTAAACATGATATTAATACAAGAGTTCATTGAACATCAACATTCACAAGTAAATGAATATTGTATTGTTTCGTACTATTGTTTTCGTGTAATCGTGGAGGTGTGTGTGCATTAATATTTATAAAAATAACCCATATTTGACAAAGTGAACAAACAGCCACCTATACACACTTAAACAACCGGATGAGTATGAATGATGCATAAAAATGATAAAAGGGATGAATGGATGAATGTGTCGTATTTACAAATAAGAAATGAAAATTGTTAACAAATTGTTAACACATACATACGTATGTACATATGTATAAATCACCGTATCATTGACATACGCGACGTATGATCTATGAGTATTTGTATTTAATTTTTTCGTATACTGTACGTACCATCGCATACTGCATTACTCATACGTCCGGTATTTCTATTGTCAATGAAGCAAAACTGTGTAACCAAAGACTATAAATATATTTATAGTCTTTGGTGTAACTCGTCAGTCATATTTTACTTTCATTTTTTGGTTTTACTAGCATAAAAATACATTAAGAAGCCATTATCGATTTTTTTTTTTTTGAAAATAAACCTACAAGAACCATAACTATCAATTTAGAGCACTATGACCAAACGACATCCGAGCTTTAGCCTTTAATTGAATATTATGAAATGTTCCATATGAGAGTACCATGAGTTCCATATAATGATCGATTTTAGCTTCACTGTATTAGAAGTTTTCAAAAAGAGTAATTTTACCTTTTCTGACAACGTCAATTGACCGCCAATATTATGCGATTTGACACCGTTAGACTAACTCTGTTGGGCTACGTCAAAGGCAGTGTTTACTCTGGAAATGCCTTAACTTTGTTTGAGCATTTCGGAACCAACTTTCCTCAAGTTTTTACCTGGATACCACTCAAAATATTTAAAACAATTGTCCACAACTGTGGCAAATGTATCGACTATTGTAAACAATCTAGAGTTGACCATTTAGATGGCATTTTATTATGGACATAATCAGAGAAAAAAACGAAGTAAAAACAAAAATTGGTAGATTGAGAACCAAAGAAATGAACTGAAAAAGTCAGAAACGAAAAGATGGCTCAAGGTGACATAATGTCCATCATCAATCATCTTCTGAATATTTATTGTCCATAACACTTTAGAGTCGAGTATAACTCCCAAATATATCGCACTTTTCGAAAATCTTAACGCCATTCCATTAAGGCCATGGAGGGCTTATAAGATCAAATCTTTGTCAATTCTGTGCCTCATATGGTTAAGGAAAAGTGCTGTCTATAAAATCCTTTCTATACATAACGCGTGGCAACATAACTTTACTGCTTTAATATTTCGGTAATTGGAACAAAAAACGATGCCACCAGATATTGTCGAATGCTATTCATACATCAGTGATAAGATGCAGAACAGTAGTAGCTGAGAACCAGTATCCCTGTACCTTCTTCCAAAAGAAGTCGAACGATAACCGAAGTTGACTTTAATGGCCTGAGAATTTCTTTTCTTTGTTTTTTATGAATTGTTGGCATTATTTGCAATTTTTCTTCTATTGCTCCTCTCTCCTACCTATACTTTATGGTTTTCGGAAAACATTCATTGATTTATGACTGTTGTTGTGAGACATTTTTCTTGGCGGATTAAATTTGATTTATTTCGTTTTGTTTTTATTTAGAAGGTTAGTAGTAATCATCTTAAAATGGATGTAAAACTAGGTCATGTACTTGTACGTAAGCCGTAAAGCAGAGAAAAGCAAAAAATCCTTTCTGCGATAATAGGAATATAAGAGGTGAAGCAGTAGTAAAAAAACTTATGATTGCAAATCGATTTCAAATTGATATAAAATTATTATGCAATTCTCCGATTAACAATCTAAATCTGTGTTCAAATTTACGAAATATAAATTTCTTTTAATTTCTTAAAGAAAACATTTTAAAATATTACGCTTGAAAAAAACTAATTCTCAAATTCAATGTTACATTCATATGTACATACATAATTCGTCATTACAACCCTTTAGTCAGGATTATGACCTAGTTTCTCACACCACTTATGTTGTGTGTGTTAATTTTATACATGAATGGTGGGACTTACAGTTTGAAATCGACTCCGACCGATAGATTTTTGAGAAACTTTTTCATGGCAATTTTATTTGCTCTCAGAGGTTTTTTACCAGAAATCTGCTGAGAAGAAGTCGCCGAAGAAATATTTTTTTCATCTTTCGTTTTGTTGGAGATGCCTGACCTGGGGTTTAAATAATAAGCCAACACACTACCTACTAGACCACGGCGACGTGATATCATGTTACCTCTAATAAAATTGTGTACTTCACACTTCACAATTCGCCGTGCCGTAATTTATTTTCCAAGATATACAAACGAAAGATGCTAACACCAATTTCTTTGTAATTATTAGAATGGTTTGTGAAATTTAATCAAATTATAAAATTTGATGTAAGTATAGAAGTATGGTATAGTATGTACTCTGTTGAAGCATATAAAATGGACTCATGGCATAAAAACATACAAATTTATTTAAATTCAATTCAATTTTTACATGTACAATTAAATATTCCTCAATATTCTAATATTTAAGGCATATCAATCAGCAAAGAATGCAAAAACAAGCAAATAATTTTTATTTCATCAATTTAGGATTTAATTATTATTATGCGGATATTGAAACATCTACTTAAACTGTCGCTATTAATTGAATTATATTTCTATAGCCTTTAAAAAAATTTACCATCACGGAGTAGACGGAATGATCTTTTACCGATTAGAAAGATTGTGTATGTATTTCATTGTGCCATCCGGTATTTTTATGGATAGCAATAATTATGTTTGGATAGCTGAAACTATTGTCACGAAAATGGTAATGGTGTTACATCGTTTAATATTAAAATGATAGACAAAAGCTACAAGAACAAAAACTATGGACTTGTTTGCATGATCAACAAATAAACAAAAATATATCAACAACATAGCAACAATTCAGTCAGACTTGTGTGAAGACTCGTTGCGTGTGAAGAGAATAATCGTAGTTTGAAGATCTCCGTTGTTAAGGGTTAACGAACAATTGTAAGTGTTTGCGCAGAAGAGTGTAAAGAAGAATAACAAACAAAGCAAATTGTTTTTGTTTACAACAAGTTGTGAACAGTGGCACACGGAATTGTGCGAACAATAAAGAATTTAATTAAAACTAAACACAAATTTATTTTTATCTGATTTGCAATCTACCAACTCATATTTTAAACGTTTTTAAAAGGGTAAAAACGTAATAACATGAAACTGTGTTTACGTTTCTCTAAGTAAGGTTTGGCAAAAAAAATCTGTTCGCGGAGCACATTGAGCACTTTGTCAGTTTGACGATGAACATAATCGGCCTAGTAAGCAAGCAATTCATGCAGTTTTTGATCAAATTCGCATTAACTTTAGTTTCCTCGGATCAAAACTTTTAAAAAGACAAAAAAAAAATTGCAAGCCAAAAGGATAATGAAATTTCTATTCGTTGCTCTTCTTAACGGGTAGCCTTTCTCTTTCGATTATGTGGACAATTTAATGTAATGTACTATAAAATAGAGCTCATATAAGAACTGAAGCCATACTATTGTCGTTCACATCGTGCTTTTGATTATTTTTTTATCAAATAATTGTGTTCAGTCATAAAGGTTAATAAAAGTGAAATAGCTAATACTAGCGAATACAATCCTCAACCAGTGGCATTATCTGTCCAGCGTTACATTAAATGCCAAACTCAGTCATCGAGCCATGCTGACTGAAAAAAAGAACTAATCAGCTGAACATCAACGACATTTAGTTAATACAAGACTGTCTTGTAATACAGTGCGCTTAACAAATCAATTTGATTATAACTTTCCTTACAGAAGTGGTCTAGTCATTCTCCCCTCCGTATTAATGATTTGAGGGTAGTTTCCGCATCATCCCCTAAAATTTATACAGAATAAACAAGTGCTAACAAAACAAGTATTAATGATTTAACTTCGTACCAATAATGTATCAACTAGCATATTGTTACGAAAATCGAAATGTTGTTTTGCTTTTACATCGTTTAACATTATAATTATAAAAAAAGCTACAAAAACAAAAACAATGAACTTGTTTACATGATAAACAAGTAAACAAAAATATACTAACAAAACACCAGTATAAAAAAGTGATAAACAATTAAACAAAAATGCAACAAGAATAAATGTAAACAGACAAACAACAACAAACAAGAATAAATCTAACAATATTTCATCGTTCTATAAACAACGCAATCGACTTTTGAAATACTTCTTTTAAATATAAATTTTTTACTTTCAGAATAGTCACAAAATCATAAGGAAGCTCCTGAAGTAGTAGCCATACATAACACCTAACAAGATTTTATCTTCTTTATCTGTAGAGCGTAAATAATTGCGATTATTTTATTGATTCCATCGAGTTCATAAAATTTCTAGTAATTTGTAGTAATTGACTAGTAATCATAATTAGTTAAAAAAAAGAATTCAAAGAGGAAGAATCAACAAAGCAATTTTTGTTGTTTACACCAGGTTGTGAACAGTGGCACACAGAATTGTGCGAACAATAAAGGAATTAATTAAAACTGAAACACAAATTTATTCTTATTTAAAAACGAAAAACGTAACAATATCAATGCTTGTGATTCATATTTTTTTATCAATACCAAAAAAAAATTACAACAAAACTAGCATACGTTTAAAAATATTTTAATTCACTTCGGACATTTAAGGCACAAAGGGCTAACACACACAAAGCACTTCTCAGATCTTTTTATTTCATTCCTTCTGTTTTAGTTCCATTAAAACATTTTATTTCATTAAGACCTTTCATTGTTCTAGGAGGACAGCAGATTTATTTGTCGTTACTTAGAAACAACGCCTTTTGTGAACATTTGTTGGTGGTGTGAAGGAACATTTTACTGATTGAGTTCTACCAAAGAAAATAAAGTATAAAGAATGTGCATTTTAACATATTTTAGAATATTTTTCAAAAATATTTCATGACGCGAGGGGAAAGATAGAAGGGTATGATACAGAAACCAAGAGCGTAACAATGCGTTGTTCTCATCGTGCGTTTTTGTTGTTTGACCACTTTTTAATTATTTTTCTGGTGTTAAAAACAGACGTCGGCACCAATGTCCCTTAGGGGAGAACATCTTCGGCTTTTTACACACATAGGACACGAACATCAAGAATGTTCGTTAAAAAGAGCGTAAAAATCTTGTCAGTTTTTAAAGAAGAAGGTTCATGTCGCTTTTTTCAGACTTCACTAATATCAATGAGAAATGATTTAGATTTTTGGAAGAATACTTGCCAAGTTAAATACGGTGTCTTAGTGTCTTAGTGCAGTACAATTTTTCTATATTTTCCGATCACATATACATATCATATCATATAAGTAGACTTGACATTATTACTAACAGTTTTACTCTAGGTTAACACATGCCTATGGTTATGGATTAATGAGTGAGGGAGAGAAAATAAGTTGAGAGAATTTATTTATTTACAGCCATGTAAAAGTGTTAGTAATATACTCTATTTTTATTTTCATTTCATCAACATACATATGTAAAGCTGTCTATCTTTGGCTTAATAATTTTGGATAAATAAAAATAAAATAAAACATCAATTTTATTATTAAAAGAACATAAAGCTATCCATCTTTGGCTTAAAAATTAGGCCATGTTTTTTAGATAAATAAAAATAAAAAGAATAAAAAAACCATTTTTTATTAAAAGAAAAAAAAACGAGCATTCCAAAGCAATTAAAAAAATTATACTATGGGACAAAATAAAATACGCCCAGCTAATGACATAGAACATTTTTAACACAAAATATTCTTCGAGTGTTATTCTGAAATAAAATGATAAAGCATCCGCAGCACATGTATTCTTGTCGCAGTCTGATCGACAACTAAATCAAAAAACACAAAAATACATACACATGTACATACGTACGATGAGAGCAACACACTGTTACGTTCTTTGTTTGTGTTTATTTTCCTTCTGTCTTCCTCCCTCTCATCAAGAAATGATTTTTAAAAATATTTTGGTGAGAGCGGGTCGTAATGTTACGACCCGCCATAAGAAATTTTACTTCTACATGATGCGTATTCTTTATATCCATATTCTTTGGTTCTACTCATGGAATTACGTGTACTCTCACCCGAACGCAATATTTTTTTCATTCGAGATGGTTTCTTTTTTGCTTTATGGCCAGTGTTACCAAAGCGTTAAGAATGACCATTTTTAGGTATAATTTTTTACATTAGAGTATTATACAACGAGTGTGGTCATGTTTCTCGTGTTTGGACTAGAGTTAAGTGAAGGACAAGATAGTTAGAAAACAAGCTATACAAGTTTTCTTCTTGTTTTATGTTACATGAATAGAATAGACTAAATAGAATTCGTATTTAATTACAGATTTATGTCTTTTGCTAATTTAATTTGATGAAATCGATGGAATCAATACAACAATCGCAATTATATCCGCTGTACACATAAAGAAGATAAAATCTGATCCGATCTGTCATGGAGAAACCGGCTTGCATCAGAATCTTATTAAAGGCCAACTTGCCGTTAACTAAAGGCAGATAACTTGAATTTCATTATTATGAGTACCCAATCAAATAAAAGTGAGCGTTAAGCTAAAGGGAATATCCAACCTTTAACATTTAAAGTTCACTTTATTTTATTTTCAATATGGCATCTTCAAATACATACAGACATGAAAAATAAACTTTTATTTGTTAATAGTTTTTCACTTACTTACTTATTTCTTACTTATTTTAAACCCACAAAAATAAAAAGCTAAAACCTCAACACACAAATTTTATAAACAAAATATATAAACATAATAAATAAGAAGGCTCGTCGTTGCCACTGCGTTTTTAAAGCACTTGTTTACTTGAACAGTGTTGGCCCAGCCTGAATACGAATTCCCGCACCAATACACCCTGCGGCCAAAACGCAGGATTAACAATTTCACCAAATTTTTCATCGGGAACATACAATTTAAACGAAGAAATACTGCTATTCAAAGATGGCCTCATCTTATAGCAACCAAACTCAAAAGGTTCCCTAATCTTCGATTTAACGAAACATCTTATATCATCGACCGAAGTATCACATGAAAGACGAGACACAAAAATAGTCCTTTTAGGTTTAACTACAACCAATTCCCTTGGAGCAGAAGTATCTAAACTAGCGGACACTACAGATGAATACGAAACAGAAGACGGTTTAGAAGATGCATGAGAAGTGACATCACCTAGAGGCAAAGGAGATAGAGTAGACTTTGGACTCAGTTCAACTAAATTTGCAGACTTCAGTATAGAGCTGCCAGTTGAGTTATCGGCAATAGATGGACAAATTTCCACAATAGGAGTAACAGTGGACAATGTGTTGATTGTCGCAGTTTCCCTTGGTACAGAAACTTGCGCCACATGCCCAGAAGCCACAGAAGAAAGAGGGCCTGGAACCCTTTCCGATTCAAGCAATTCGTTTAAAAGGCCATATTTTGAAAATAATTCCTCAAACCGACGAAATCTAGCAAAAAGAGATGCAAATTCAGTGTGCATCTCAGTAAACTGTTATCGACATTGCTCCGACCCTGCTATATTTTTAGAAAAGTTGACTTTATTTTATCATTAGCTTGTACTAAAAGAAGAAGAAAAGAAGTTAAAGGGGACTTTAAAGTTTACTTTACCTAAAGTTGCCTTTAAATAAACCCAACTTTAACGGCAAGTTGTAATAATGGCCCTAAGTGTTATGTATCCCTACTATGTCAGAAGCTTCTTTATGATTTTGTGACTCACTTTCCTCCAAACAGCAGGCAGAACTTTTAGCCCCTTTAAAAGTAAACATTTTTTATATTTAAAAGAAATATTTAAAAAATCGAATGCTTTGTTTATAGAAAGATTAGATATTGTTAGAAAAGCTTAGCGATTTCATAGTGAAATTAAGCTTTCTTTTCCTAATAGAATCGTGGCTTGAAAGAGTTCACTAACGTAAATATATTGTTACGTTTTTACCTTTTTAAAAACGTTTAAATATGTGTTCGTTATTTGCAAACAAAGTAAAAACAAATGTGTTTCATTTCAGTTAAACTCTCTTTATTCTTTACACTACTTTTGTGTGCCACTGTGTACAACTTAACGATACAACAACAAAAATCTGTTTATTCACTTTACTAGTTCACACAAGTATTCACCGGATCTTTACAACCACGACTTATTTTGTACACATGCAACTTCACACAAGGCTGACTGAATTAACACTGACTGCTGCCTGCTTTGTCCAGCCCTTTTATAGCCCGACACAACCAGTCTAACGAACATTCTTGAAGTGGAAGGTTCGTGATCTCGCCTTCTCGAGAGCTCTGTTGCTAATACATTGTTGTTTGTGTACTTTGCTTATGTTGTCGTTCGTACCAGGCGCAACCAGGTTCGTCGTTCATATGTGTGTGTGCAGCTTTAGATAATCCACACGTTCATTGTTTTCCTTGTGTTAGTGTGTATTTGTATCGTGTGGCTTTTGTTGGTATAGCTGGTAGCTTTTGTTGATCGTTTTTATTGTTAAACGATATTAGGTCGTTTCGATTTATGTAACAATATTATACTTGGAAGAAGACAATAACTTGCCTAATATCTAAAGAAAGATATTGGATTGGATTGTCCATGTATACTTATTATTAATAACACGGTGCGACAGTGAAAATACGCCCTAGTAACTACATAGTCTAAGTTGCTCGCTAGATTGAGGAGAACTCAAAAATTCTTTTTTTATATTTCTCGAAGCCTCCAAATTTGTTTTATTTGACAAAACTGGTTCTATGATCTTTTCACACAAAATTGTTGATTATCCAAATATGTTGGAACCCATTTATAAATGCCAAAGTTTTTTAAAGAAAGGGAAGAGATTAGGCTTTAAACATTTTGTTCAAACTTATATGCAATGAGTTTGATGGGGTAAACTTGGAAAATATATTTTTTTCTTATTTTCTCAAGTTTGGACATTCTTTATTGCAAAATGTAATTAAAAACTATAAAATAAGTGGTGACATTCTGAAAGCTAATTCTCTTGTGAAGAGATTGTAGCTTTGATAAAGCGTTTGATAAAATTGGACAAAAATTAAAATAGTTATGATTTAAAGAGCATAACAGTCGTGTTATATAAGTTTGAACAAAATGTTTAAGTATACCGTTATAAAGGCTAATCTATGTCCTTTGTTAAAAAACTTTGGATTTTTAAGAGAGGTTAAAGCATATTTGGGTAATCAAAAAAACCGTTTTTGTCAAATAAAACAAATTTGGAGGATTCGAGAAAAATAAAAATGATATTTTCCAGTTCTACTCAACTAACTGAACAACTTTGACGAAGTAGTTAGTCGGGTGTATTTAATTATTTGTGTTTTGTGGCATAGTGTAATTGTCATAATGTATTTGTCAGTATTTGGAGTATTCAATTTGGATTCGTGTACTAAAATGTTAGCACTGATGTTACAGTGAAGTTTTATGGGGTGTTAAAGGAGTTTAAACAAAGTCCATTTATCACGGCCCAACAATGAATTTTACAGACTTCATTTGTGTGCAAGTAACAAGCAGTTGTAAAATCTTTTACGGAAAATTGATGACATTATTGAATAATGACTTCATGATTGCTTGGCATCAATTTGTTTTTGGCAAATCGCTAACGTAGATTGTATGCACTAAAGTTAAAAATTCTATACAAAATTAATTATAAAATGAAAAAAAAAACACCAAATTGTTATTACTTGATACTTATCGAAGCTCCTACAGTCATCGTCGTTCAACGCAAGGAATGTATGGAATGGAATTTCAATCAAATCACAGCTGTGTTACGGAGACACGATGACGGAAATATAAACCTTTTGGTTCTAATTGACCATTCTATTGTTGTTTGAAATAATTAATCACAGAATTCTTTTGATTAAATTTAAGCATTTTTTTTACTTTTTTTTGTTAATATCGGTGAAAATATACGCACCAGACTGGATTAAACAGCATGTCCTTTTAAACTAAACGGATGAGTTTCGCAGGGTTCTTATTCTTGAGCCACTTCATTGTTGAATATCTGCAAATGGCTTGCTCAAGCAACTCTCTATTCGTAATTCGAGAGAATTGATTTCGTCGAAAAAATGAAAATAAAGTAACGGTGGTGGCGATGTTAACTAGAAGATGATTATAAAGTTAATTTGTTTTCAAAATATCATTATAAGGTAATATTCTTTAACAGTCATAAAAATGGGTTCCCTGTGATTTTTAGATTATCTTTTTAAGATAAATGTGAGTTCAAATTCATCGATTATATGTTAATTTTTTTAATTGAATTAATTTGGGCCAAATGTCTACTACAAGATCCCGTTTAGCAAGCACACTTTGTTGTCTATGGACGTTTATCTTTAGTTTCTTGGTTAGCTTAACTTGGTTAACTCTTATTGGCAATTTACCATTTACTGGCATAAAACTCATAGTTCTTGCCTTGAAACTAAAGTGCTACAAAATAGTTAGTTGAAGATCTTTAATTTTTTGTTATTGTATTTATATTTGTTCATTTAAGGAACGTGAAGCTGTCAGAAAGAATTTATAATCAATACAAACTTTACTATGGTATATAGCCCTTCTTTGACACTCTATGTAAAATAATATTCATTTTGAAGACGTCGTAGTCTAGTAGGTAGTGCTTATTAGACGTAAGTCCACGGTTCATTCCCCAGGTCATACATCAAAATGACTTCCTCTCAGCAGATTCCTAGCAAAAACTCTGAGAGTAAATAAAATTGCCATGAAAAGTTTCTCAAAAATCTGTCATTCGAAGTAGACGTTAAACTGTAGGTCTCGCTACTCATGTATAAAATTAACACACACAACATAGGTGGTATGAGAAGCTAAGCCGTAATCCTGACTGAAGGGTTGTAATGGCCAATTATGTTATGTAATATTCAGTTTAGTTGACAATTAAATTTAAATAAAATATTGAGAGGGAAAAAGAAAATAAATTCCATCGTAAATATCATACTGACATGAGGGTAAAACTAAAAGGACATCAGAGTTGAAAATTATTATTAAAAAGAAAAAACATTTTTTATTCATTGCTTACAGGAAAAATTTAACATGAAGACCTATCCACTTGCTGATATAAAATTAAAATAGTAATCGTCAGTAAAGACTGTACCCAAAAAAATTTTAAGTGTTTTATTATCCATTTTGTACATTTCATGAATGCAATTAATATTTTGTTTGAGCAAACCTTTGTGGTACATGTGGCATCAAAAATGTGAATGAGAAGGCAATTACTTCACAACATTTTCGAAAATTTTACCAAAGGAGTAGATATACGGTGATGCGAATAATAATAAAGACGCCAATGTGAAACTTCGAGATTTGATACAAGAGCAGGTAAAGTGAAAAATATCTGATAAGTAAGCATACTTATCCTCAGCTTATGTATCAGAAAAACTAATTTCATTGACGTTTTATAAAATTATTTTTTATTTTAGAATCATTACTAAATTATATTTAAAATAAAAATTCACCGGTGTGAAAAAACATAAGGACACTCCATTTTCTTTTAAAAATAGTTATACAAACATACATAATTGGTCATTACAACCCTTTGAACAGGGTTACGACCTAGTTTCTCACACCACTTATGTTGTGTGTGTTAATTTTATACATGAGTAGCGGGACTTACGGTTTAAAGTCGACTCCGAACGACAGATTTTTGAGAAACTTTTCACGGCAGTTTTATATACTCTCAGAGTTTTTGCCAGAGAACTGCTGAGAGGAAGTCGCCGAAGAAATATGTTTTCATATTTTCGTTCAGTTGGAGATGCCTGACCTGTGGTTTGAACTGAGGCCTCACGTCTAATAAGCCATTACACTACCTACTAGACCACGGCGACTTCAAAATAGTTATAAAAACTCTAATAATACATTCGCAGTTATTAAAATTATAATCTTCTTCTAGAGTGGTTAATATTTTGCAGAGATTCCGGCGTTGTTTAAAACTGCTAGACATCATGGAGACGTTAGTATTGCTGTTTGGTGATAATTATCCTACTGTGGGGTTCGGTCACTAAATCTTCAGATCTAAATCCGATCGAGAATTTGTGGAACATAGTTAAATAATAACCAACTTCTACTTGACTGGATTAGATTGTCAACAATTAAAAATCGTCGATGTTGGCTTTAATGCGAGCTGATGTTGATTCAGAGTTCCTGCGTAATCAACTGAAATTTTATGTCCACGTGACACTAACATGTAATTTTGAATTTTCTGTTCGACGTGCCTGTAAAACCTTTAATGAATGCAACCAAGTAATTGACTTCTCTGAGAGTAATGAAGTATTATAAAAAAAACTTAACTCTATATTTGAATTGTTAAGTAACGTTTTGTTTTTGCTGTATTTAAATAAAACTCTGTGTTTTGTATATATTATTACGTTTTTACCTTTTTAAAAACATTTAAAATATGAGTTCGTAGATTGCAAGTAAAATAATTCCTTATTGTTCGTAAAATTTTGTGTGCCACTGTTTACAACTTGATGTATACAACAATAATTTGCTTTGCTCGTTATTCTTCTTTACACTCTTATTTCGTAAACACTAATTGTTCAGCAGATCTTTACAACGAAGATATTCAAACCACGATTATTCTCTTCACACGCAACACGTCTTCACACAAGACTGACTGAATTCTTACTTACTACTTTGTATTTCCTTTTTATGTGCCTACCAGCGTTGCCAGTAATTTTTTAAAGAACATTTTATTTCTAAAAAAAAACTTTTTTTTACAAAAAAAACTTGTTTTCTACAAAAGTACCAATGTTTTTAAAAGAAACACCGGAGCCCTGTGGCCTCTGTTGGTGTTTCATTGCTTCTTTTGGCCGGGACTAATAAAATACAAAATATTTTATTTAAAAATTTAAATATTTCGTGTTATTATTATTGAATTTATTGAAAAAAATTTAAAATTGAATTTTGTCGAAAAATCTTGTTTTGTTAGAAAACAAATTTAGTGAAAACTTTTTCGCATATCAAAAAACTTGGAAAAAAGGGAAAACTTTGCAAGTGGCAACGCTGATGCCCACGTAAACAGTCTGATGAATGTTCTTGAAGTCGTATGTTCGTGGCTTCGCCTTCTCGAGACCTCTATCGTTGTTTCATTTTTTGTTTGTGTATTTTGTTTTCATTGTTTGTAGTTGCCTTCTTTTTTACTTGTCCCCATTTCTTTCATACTGAACAAGTTAATTGTTTTTGTAAGTAGCTTTTGTTTATCATTTTAATGTTAATCGATGTTACACCATTTCCAGTTTCGTAACAATATATTTAATCAGTAAGGATGTAATTATCTACACTGCCGGTCATAACTATAACCGCACTACATTATCCATTTTGCTCAACGTAAAAAGAAATTTTTCATGAAAGGGTTTACGGTATATTATAGTATTATAACGGTAGTTTTATTCAAACAAAAAAATTGTCAGTTACTCTTTGAATTGGCAAGTCCACAACAATTAATGCATTTCTTAGTGTTGCGTAACTATAACCGCATCGCGTTTAAATTAAAAATAAATTATAACTGCGTCGAAATTTTAAGTTTTTTGTTGGCAAGTTAAAGTTTTATTTCAATTAAAATAAAATGCCAAGGGGAACATATCTTACAGATGTCGCAAAAAGAAAAATTTTGGCCTTTTTGGAAAATGGGCTAAGTTTTCTATTATTTTATTATTATCTATGTATTGACATAAGCAAATAAATAAAAAAAAAGAAATGTGTCCCACATATTATGAGAATCTTTGGGAATTACTTTCGGAGCTTAAACTATTTCTACCAATTTTATACAACACCGTAGTCGTCTCTATAAAATATTAGTCATTCGGGAATAATATTAGAATTTTAATTAATGCAAATGTGTTATTATATTATTTCTTTTTTTCTATTTAAATTTAATTTCACAAATATTTTAAAATAAAAACAAAAATTTAATTATATTGCAATGAAATTTTAATTTTGCGATACATAAACTGGTGACAGTTGTCAGTTATGTTTTCATTTTCCTTACATTTTCATCAAATTATTATGCGTCACATTGGTGTATTTATTATTTTGAGCATCACGGCACATATGTAGGCTGAGTGCAAGCAATATTTCGCAATTACCAGTTATCAAATCAAACTGATTGTTAATGTACTCGCATACATACTCGTATGTATTTTCAAAAAGGATTTTAAATTTAAGAAACCTTGTGTATTATATTTGAGCAAAATAAAAGTTGCTCTTAATTTTTAAACCAACATCAGAAATTGACGATGTTTCCAATTTGTTTCACAACTTTTTTTTATTAAAAAACTTTCGTAAAAAAAAAAATTGAAATCCTAATCAAAACAATACTTCACTTGAATATTACTCCTCCGCTTGAGATATTAACCCATAATGTTGTGGATTTACGAATAGTTTATTAACATTTACAATGGAACTGAAAATATTTCGTCTCATTCTAAAGATAAAATTTTTTTGGTTTTTTTTTTTTTTTTGTAATTCAGATTCAGATTCAAGGTAATTTTAATTTCAATAATGTGTTAATAAATCTTCGTGGAAAGTCTTTAAAGTTACAACATCAACAAAAGTGGTCCAACAAGTTTTGCACGTACAAAAAAAAGAGAACAATAACACACACACATACAGAACGATAGAGAATGGCAATAACTGTGAAGAATTCTGAATATATGAAGTTGTAGCCACTAATTTAGAATTCATCACAAGTCCTTCAGACAAGGTTCATGTCTCGCAAACATCTGTGACTGTTGTACGAAAGTCTGTCTGTCATGTTGTCTGCCTATTGTTGTGCTAAAGGATCATTTGTATGCGTCTATGACCATCATGGCGTGTATTCCTATTTAAAAATATAAAATATTCGACATTCTTCAATGTAGCCCGTACACCATACACAGGTTAGAGACACATTCTCAATGCCTCGGAGTTTTGTAGGTAGACGCATAACCTATTTATGTAAAAGGAAATCATTCTGAATTAAAATGTAATTTCTGTGGATAAACAGTGTGAAATACATGACCCAATATTACATAAACATAGATTTTCTTTCTTCTTTTTATTTCCCTTTCGTTTAAATTTTTTTTTTACTTCCGTTTCCGTTCGTTGACAACTTCAAGATTTGTATGAAAAACATCATCATTATTTGTTTTTGTTGTAAAACAATTTTTGTATAGTATTCGGCACAATATTTGCTCCATTCGATTGCCTCTTAAATAGAAAAAACAATTGAAATAAAAGTATTTCGAAAGTATTTTTTCGAATATTCAATAAAAATTTTCGGTGAAGACTTCACTTTTAAACCCCAGTGATAAAGAAAAGCTTCTTAAGTTCTTCATATAAAATTATGATTTAAATAATGATGTTTCGCAAAACAATATTCAAAAATATTATTTTGAGGGGAGGATTGCATACATTAATGGGTACCTAACTGAGCTTCAAACATAGAAAACTTTCTTAGATGAACTTACGGATGATTACAGTTGTATTTTGGTATGCCAAATACCCGAACATAGGTTACGTTAGCGGAATGTTGAAGTATATAATGACCATTTGGTGTTCAGGTGGCGAATTTAAGCTTGCTGATGGTTTCAGCCGCTTGTTCTTCGCCACCTGAGTGGAGTCATCCGATCGCTGTCGCTTTGGCTTCTTGAACAATGGGCCTTTCGACGTCAATAATTTAGCATCTGCAACACGAGCTTCCGAACTGCCAGTCCTCGGGTTCACAACACTTGCCGCTGAGGATGGTAGTCGATCCCCTTTGAAACTGGCTGCCTTTGGCCTTGTCTGGCGGCCTCGTCGTCTTCATTGAAGATGATGCCTGTTCGCCGCGCAGCATTGAATTTGCCATCGGAACCGACTGCAATCTGGTACCGCCTAACGAGATAGGTATGTTTCTTCTTCAGCTTTATTTCCTGGGGAATAAACTAGTTTGGGTCACGTTGACCCAACTTCTTGAAAAGGCGAAGTGAGATTTTATAACCCGATCTACGCTTACGCTTTAGGTCTGTGTCTGTTTTTGTAGGCCTCCGAGTGCTTAGAGGAACCTTCCGCACAGACCTGTTTCGTCGGTGCACAAACATCCTCGGGTTGGGTTGGCGCTCTCTTCGACTGAGACAGGAGTTTCGATTCCTCTTCGTCAGTCGAGTAGAGAGTCAATTCCGCCAGCTCTGACGCCTGCGACGATATTTCATAGCCTATAGAGACAGTTCTGCTCTGTCTTTGAGGAGCCCCCACAGTAGCTTGTTGATTATCAAAACCTGAGGTTGACATTTGGGTAGCCGAGGTTCCAGTAGCACGGCAGTCACTTAGGTCTATGGCCTGCACCTGAGTGATCGGGTTTCCGGAGATTTTAGCACACTCTTTTGCTGGATACTGAGATCTGTTGTTTGTTGCATTTTATACCTACTGCCAGCCACATTGGGATTATACGCAGAACAGGGAGCCGCCCAATGTCGGACAGACGCTTTTGGTTTTGGAGAGGAAGACGGGAAAATGGAGAATATGGGGAAAATAAGGAAGAGGGATTGAGGGATTGGTCGTATTTGGTTTGTACTCACCGACTACCCATCTGACACGGGATATGACTAGGTTTCTTGGCCAAGGCACACCCATCAGCTTGGCCAAGTCGGATCATTGCAACTAACTCGCGCGAAGGAACTCGAACATATGTACATAAATATCTCGACGTGTTAATAGTTAAAATTAAGATAGGAAACTCTTCAGAACGAGCTCGCATTCAAATTTCCTCTCTCGTAATACATTGGATTTCTGACGTCTTATTGGTAAAAAAATGAATCCGGCAAGTTGCTGGCTGCAATTCTTATCTCAATAGAAAATATTACGAAAATGGAAACGGTGTACCATTGTTTAACATTAAAACGATAAATAAAAGCTACACAAATAAATACAACGAACTTGCTTGCATATACCAACAACATCAGTGTGAAAGAAAAGGAGACAGACAAGTAAGAAAGAAAGCAACAACAAACAAAGTAATTAAAATACACAAACAACAATGAAGTAGCGATGGAGCTCTCGAGAAGACGAAGACACGAACATTCTACTTCAAGAAAAGACAAGACAAAGCAGGCAACGAGTTGTAAGAATTCAGTCAGTCTTGTGTGAAGACGCGTTGCGTGTGAAAATAACAGTCGTGGTTGAAAAGATCTGCGTTGTAAGCAAAGAAGAATAGCGAATAAGCAAATTGTTGTTGAATCGTCAAGTTGTAGGCGGTGGCACACAAAAGTAGTACGAACAATAAAGAGTTTAATTGAAACTAAACATCAATTTTTATTTTGTTTGCAATTAACGAACTCAGGTGAAAAGGTAAAAACGTAACAATATAATCACATATCGGGTGCCAAATAGAATGAATCTGTGAGGAACACATTTCGTCAAACTGAAGCTTGAAGAAGAAAATTAAACGAAAAATTTGAGTGAACTGACTCGATGCATTATCGTTGAGTACTCAATACCAATTGCAAATCACTTCCTTTATGTAACGATTTGAAGATTGAGCTCAAACGATCTTCAAATGAACGCGACACAAGCCGATTTAAGTAGTTTAACTGGTTATCAAATGACAATTAGGACAATAGCATAGATACGGGATAAAATATGGTCCAAGGCTATAAAAGGTCTACCAACATTATCTCAATACATGGAACAGTACACATTATATGGGAGCGAGCAAGTAATCTACTTAACAGCGCATAGAAGACCAGTCTGCGAAAATATGCGGATCTGAATAGACTATTGCAGAACAATGATCCAACAGGGGGCACTGTAAAGACAGCATGAGTACATTAAGCCAATGAAAAAGGTAACTTCAGTATTCCTCCTACATCTGAAACGCATAGGTGTAGTAAATAATAACGAGTGAACGGCATGCGAACAAAACATTAAAATTTTGAAACACTTCTTCTCTCATTGCTCAACATTCGTAAGTTCGAGAATGTAATATTTTAGAGATGAAACTGTACTATATACAACTCATCGCAGAGAAATGGACTGGAAGAAGTTAAGGAAGTTTTTTAGACTTTATATAGAAAATATTGTTGATACTCCTTAACGATGAGCGCATAATAAGCCGATTTGATGGCTTAGGTGTACACCGATAGGGATGAGATCTTGAACTTGTATGGCTGACCTCCACCTTTCAGCATCGTACTTCGAGCGATGTATAAGAAAATTACCGTTACAGTACCGTATATCATAATTCCCAGCATATAACATAATTTCCCAGCCATTCTGTAAATTTCATTATAACCATTAGAAAGACTAATTCTGTCGATAAGTTCTGGGTTACATCATATTCTTAGCCTCAAAGACACAAGTGCGGTATTATGACAGTTAAAATGTTCAGTGCTCTCCTCTTCTTCCGCGTTTTATTACTGCTTCTACAAAAGTATTTTTACGGTATTCTCAATCTTTGGGCGTATATGGGTCCGGGTGTTATTGTGATTGCTATGAGGTTTCTACGTGGTTGCTCATATAATCAAAGGACCGGGTTTATCTGTTTACTAGTGGGCTCATATTCTTATCTTCTGTTTGTGAAGGAGTAAAGTCTGTGTGAAGTATTTTGTGAGCCCTGAAGGGAAAATGACAATCCCAGGCCTAAATGCGTACGGATATTCGTAACTAGGAACGCTTATAAGTGCCTTTAACTAGGGCTATGGTTTTTGGGTAGTTGCTAAGTGACGTCAGATGGTAGATCTTTGATTCAGAAATTTAAGTAGAAAAAATTTATAAATTTAAATGAAACAAATCAAATACTTTTAAAAAAACTATAAATTAACCGCGTTTAAAAGATCGCCTAAGATTGAATCAATTTTAAAAGATTCCATACCCGACCTTGGTGTGTGATCCATCTGTGAATACCATACTGGAACTTGAATACCACAGTCCAATATTTTTATTAAAAAACAGAAGAGTTTTCTGGTATCGCACGTGTGTCTTAAATCCTAAATTAATTGTACACAGTGTTTGGATTTTGACCATGTTTGTCTATTTTCTTGTTGTTTAGTGTTATTGCTGTGTTACATTATCAGTTAATAACTAGTTGAGGACAACAACGCCTTAGATGAGACTTCAGAAGTTCTAAGAGCAGCTTTGACCACGATCGCCAAACCTGCAAACCAATTATGTTTTTAATTTTAAAAGAAAATTTTTTAATTGAAGCATGAAAAGTACGAAACTTTTTCTCATGCATTCATAAATCATTGGTTTCCGATAGAAAATCAGCGAAACGATTGGATTTAATAGTCGCCTAAAGTGTTTATAATTGTTTTATTTTCTTTTTTGCTTTCATTATAATAGTTGTTGTTGTTCTTTTTGTTTTCATTTTTATTTATCATCGTCCTTTTGATTTAGAGAGCCATTTATTAGCAGATTATAATGCTGAGCACATTGGTAATACAATACGACAGGCAGTCAGCCGCAACAAAAAAGTTTTTTTTCGAATTGTTAAGAAGATATTGAGCCATTAAGGCCATAAATGTTAGAAAACATTTTGGATTGGCTCATAAGCCATGTTTAATGAAATCATTGGTTATAATCTCACTCCCAACACTTGTATCATTTTGTTGTTGTTTGCGTTGTTATTCCTTCAATAAAGTTTGCAGAAGTGCCAACCCACGGTATGAGTTATTTATGAAAGAGCAAAAGCAACAAAAATTAGTTCGGTAATGACTGCACTGGCCAAAACTTTCTTGTTTTCTTTGTTAAAAATTAACAGGGAAAAATTAATTGGAAAAGTAATGAAACAGTTTTAACCTGAACTGAATTTAAGATTGCTATACGCATAGATCACATGTTAACCAGTAAGATGCGTTATTGGTATATATATACCACTTATATTGTGTGTGTTAATTTTATACATCGGTGGGGGACCTACGGTTTAAACTCGACTCCGAACGACAGATTTTCGAAAAACTTTTCATGGCAATTTTATTTACTCTCAGGGTTTTTGCCAGAAATCTGCTGAGAGGAAGTCGCCGAAAAAATATTTTTTTCATATTTTCGTTTTGATGTCTGACATGGGATTTAAACCGTGGTCTTACGTCTAATAAGCCATCACACCACCTACTAGACTACGGCGACTTCAAATGGCATAAGCACCACGAATATAATATTTCCCGCTTAGTAGCACTGAATCGTATGCAATCTTGCTTTATGGAATGTACCCAAATTATTTCGATATATACATTCCATTTTTAAAATTCTCCGCTTATAAATCCGAAAAAGCGTATTTCATACTATTACGTTTTTACCTTTTAAAAACGTTTAAAATATGAGTTCGTAGATTGCAAATAAAATAAAAAATAAATTTGTTTTGACTGACTGAATTTTTGCTAACTGGTTGCCTGCTAATGAATGCTTTGGAAGGCAAATGACTTCGCCTTCTCGAAATCTCTACAAATATAAACATGTTGTTTACATTTATTCTTCTTTGTTGTTGCATTTCTGTTTACATTTATTCTTGCAGTTTTTTTGTTGTTGCATTTTTGTTTACTTGTTTATCACTTTTTTATACTGGTGTTGGTGTTGGTATATTTTTGTTTACTTGTTTATCATGTAAACAAATTCATTGTTTTTGCAACTTTTGCTTATAATTTTAATGTTAAATGATGTAAAAGCAAAAACACCATTTCCATTTTCGTAACAATACTTAAAATTTACTTAAAAAAATTCGTTTATATTCATCAGCTTTGTTATTTTCTTTTCTTTTCCTATTTATAATTGATCCTGTCCTCTAGATCCTTCGTCCGTGTGATTAAACGTTTCTTGATTACTTTTTATGGGAATATGTTAAATTATTAATCAGCAGCTTTTGTGCTATTGGAAGCCAATATTCACCATTACCGCCATACGACAAAATTATTTGCAAAGTTTGGTATTTTTTCGGCCACTTGTTCGCGGCATCATTCAGCGTTTAATTACGTCCACAACTGTGTATTTAATTCAACGTATTTTTAATAATGAAAGCCCGAGTATAAGTAGTAATCTTTAATGCAATCGTATAGCACCTATGTCTCAATCGTAAAATCCGTAAAAAATTTTAATTTACTGTTATTGGAAAGTGTCTTTCTAACCAACTGCTCCATTTTTCACACCACACCCCCGCTTGAATAAGAAATTTTTAATCTTTTAATTCCTATAACCCTTATCTAATTATTAACAACTTGTTCCTTACTTTTTCTGCTCCATGCTACATGCGATTTCATTGCGAACTCCGACAAGTTGCAACCACATTGCTTTTGTTGTTATTTTATTTAATTCCTGGTATAACAATATCGTCTTCCTTCTATTCTTCCTTACCATACTTATCTCTCATATTGTGTATAAATAAGTATGTATATACATTAGTACATATGTATGTATGTACATATATGCGTACTATAAAGTGTATATATTTATTAGCACAACAAAGTTGAAAAGTCGATTGTTGTCTTAATGGAATAAAACAGAGCAGAATTTCTAAGAAATGATGAGAATTTTTCTTTCAACTGAATTCACTCTTAATTTGTGCAGTAGCAAAATGAATTCAAAGAAAGAAAAATTCTCATCATTTCTTAATGGAGAAGCAAATGAATTCCTGAGAAATTCCTGTGTCATAGAATTCCTTTTTGAATACTTTTACAGTCTTAAAGATGGTATTAGAAAAAGAAATTTCCTACATTTGCATGTAATTGATGAACTTTATTATATTCAGAATGATTCCATCGAGATAAAATACATACATGCTAAATAATTTTACCGTTTTTTTGCTGTTAGCTACAGCTGGCACACTACTATCAAGGAATACCGATCCACATATCAAAATACTTATACCTCTTACATGTTATATGTATGATCAGGTATCTTACTTCATAGCCGGACTCACTATTTAAAATTGATTTCAATCACTGCGACTACTCTCACGGACTACTGTGAAATGAAGTGTACGTGAATGATTTTTATTGACATGCATGTGTAAGGATTATAAATTTATTGATAGGGCTGAAAGCATATTAAATTTTATTTGCCGATGTCCATCTCCGGTTCGATGCAGATTTCTTTAATTTGTTTTATCATTTCCCGATGGCCTAATAAAGATATTGTACCAGCCACTAGGCGGCACAATTGTAAAGCTGTAGTATCTGCGGCATTCAACAGATTTTCGCATATGCTCACAGCCGCTAATTTGAAGCCAGTTTCAGTTGGGGAATGTTTAAGCCTCAAGATGTTATCGAACATCGCCTTCGACTACAGTTAAAGTATCATTCGTAGTAAAGTATCATTCGTAGTCGCCGTAGCCAGGTGGATTTTGTGTTGGCTTATTACATACGACCACGCGGTGCAACCCGAAGCTCCAGCATCTCAAGCAACATGAAAAATATTTGGCGACTTCTTTTTAGCAATCTTCTTGGAAAAAATCTGAGACAAAATAAAATTGCCATGAAAAATTTCTCAAAAACTAAAACTGTAGGATGAAATTAACGCACACACACAACATAGGTGGTGTGAGAAGCTGGGACATAATTCTGACTAACGACAAATTAAGGAAGTAAGTAAAGAATATATTTGGCAGTCACCTATAGTAAGGGTCTACTGATCTTATTTATTCTAGCTTGTCCGTGTGCAGTTAGATTCGATGTTCTTTCTTTCTGACTTAATCCGTATTTCTCTCTTATTCATATATTCATCTCTTTTCATCAGTTTTAGTTTTCATTATTAAATTGCAACAATGGTCTTAGCCATTTTAGCACTGATCACATGTAGAACAGTTATTGGCCATCGATGGCTTAATAGAGCCCTGTGAATCGACACAAGTACTCCATATGATGAAAGCGATTGAACCACATTTTCAATGAGACTTTTCTTCTTTACTACCTTGAGAGTTGGCACAGCAAGCACTTTCCTATTTGGATGCTAAGGATCTGTTAAGATCTGCCCATACATGGGATGACAACCTTTTTTGGAAAGAAAAATGACGCCAAGTACAAATACTAACTGAACCACGTACCGAATGTAAAAAACGCGGTAGAGCTGGCAACGTGCGACTGATAATGCATAATCGAAGTGAACTAGCTTTCAAGACTAATACGCCAACCTAAATTACTTAAATTACACGATTAGTATGTAATAACATGTTTGCAACTTTTCGAACATCATTTTGTGTCTCGTTCAGATGATAACACGTTAAAAATTTGATAGACGGTTACTGGAATATGTTTGCGTACATTAGTTGGTCATACTGATAGTGGTAGTATCGGACATGGAGACAGGAAGTGTGTTCATATACCTTTGGGTCATACTTCAGCAGTGTGTTGTATGCATCTACTAGTCAATAAAGTTGCTAGTTGTTGTAAAGTTGGCTCTAGTGATGCCACATTGTGCGTATGGGTTATTAAAAAAGGCCCGTGTTTGAGGATTTTCATTGCTCATTTAGCGGCCATGCTTTGTGTGCAATATGATGGTAAATTAATTGTATTAGAAGTTTATGATTACATGGTAAAAATATGTCATCCAGAAAGATCCAAATGTCTACATACTATGTAATGTCAATCGCGTTTACTCATTACAATTTGATGGCATTCATGTTGTTAGTGATTCTTTAGACAACTCTATACGAGTTTGGGATGTGAAAGTTTAACTTCCTGCATGGAGCTACATAAATATCTGGTATTGCTGATTACACTTTTCACTGTTTACAAACCTTATCGGGTACCAATTAAATCAATCGGCTATTACATGCGCGGAATTTAGTTCCCGCTTTGTTATGTTTATGTCTGACGATCCATACTTCCCATTACTGGTGACATAAACGGGATTGTTTGAATGATGGGAAGTCACCAACAGAGGGCGCTATATATTACATTTAAGCTTTCAGTAATTAACATGAAATGTAATTTAATGTAATATTAGGACTTTAGTCTATATAATTTTTTTCTATTTTTTACATTCGTTTTGTAACCAGCATAAAATAATGTTGTTTATTCTAAAGAAAAGTAATTTAAAAAGTTAGTTTGTAAAATCAAAAGTGAATCTTTTACTTGAAACAAAGAGGTGTTGAACAAAAAAAAATAAAATATAAATTTGTATAAAAAAAAATATATCAACCAGGATTGTTTTTGTGTTTATTAAATTATTGGCATTTGAATTGAGTGAGACATAAGAGGAAAGTGTTGTTGTTTCCAATATTTTGAAAGAATATTTTCTCATCTTTCAAATTTTTATTGCCAGCAATTGGAGCAAAAGTTTGGTCACCAGGAGTCCCCTCAACTACCCCCCATACAGTCCACGATTTAACAGTTATCACTAGTTCCGATAATGGTACTGTGAAATTATGGACAGACTGGTGCACCTATATGTGCACTTGGATCCCGCTAAATAGTAGTTGACATAAATGTGGAAGGCACTTGTGTTAAATATTTATACGAAACAAAATCTAATTCCATAGTTATTACAATAATCAAGAAATATCTGATCTCCAAGTTGATTTTAGTTCTTTATGTTTATAAATAAAAATATTTCTTAAATAGACGCCAAGTTTTTATCAATGCCTAATGGACCGTACCTATGTATAATTGTAACAAATAAGACTTTTTTGCTTTGACAAATTAAAAGAAAACAAAACAAAAAACTTTATCTTCATATAAGCTTTAAGGCACCTTTAAATCAAATTCAGAGTTCAATCTGCAACCAAAGAACAACAAAACGAGAAACAAATGTTAAAAACATTTTTGTGTCTCCACTTTTATTGCCTTTATTTGATTAGAATTTAATTAATTTTCTAAACTTGAGCCTCTTAATGCTGAGTTTTTTACGTCTGATTTTGCTATGAGACAGTACTGATATCAAATGATGTTAATAATGGCACCGTCATACGTTTAGAACACGTTATTTTACTTGAGGATCGTTATCATCCTACGTTGTAGGATGTAATCACTTTTCCACCGAAATCTAAATTTCAGAAAAACCTTTTTGCTTCAATCGGACTAAATATAATTTCTTTAATTATTTGATGACAAATATTTGTTGGAACGATACATTATCTGTTCCCATTAACCACAATTTAACCACAATTTCGATATTGATGTGATGATTTGTAATTTTTAAGAATTTTTTGAAATGAAAAGCTTCGATGTGACTACCATGGTAAATTCCATTTACGTATTATTATTGATTATTGAAGATATTCAGTTACTCGGTTTGAATATAACGTACTAAATAATTCTGCATATAAAAATTATTTAAAAAAAAATAAAAAATAATTTTTTAGAGACTTCCGGTCCATTAAGAAATTTGTTGACTCCAAAAGAAAGTCTACTGAATCACCATCAGTTACGAAATTTCATAATCAAGAATCGTTTAATGATAATGTCATATGCGATATGTTTGCTGCTTTCTCCGTCAGTACTTATTCTAATGCTGTTTACAATGACATACATATGTAAGTATCCTTATACCCTTCCATCGAGTCAAATAATAATTTTTCCTATTTTAGTTCTGGTCCTGATTGAGTTCCGATTTCTATTTTAAGTCGATGTGCGGAATCATTCGCCATACCATTAACAATATTGGTTAATACGTGGACTTAGAAGCGATATTTTCCGGTGTTTTGGAAGGATTCATATATTAAAGCACTTTTAAAGTCTGCCGGTAAGTCTGATGTTACAATTAATAGGGGCATTGCTATATTGAGTTCTTATTCATTATAGTTCATCCTTACTATCACCCCATCAATATGATTTTAAAAAGGGCTGCTCAACTTTTGCTAATGTTCTTTAATTCACGTCCATGTTTAATACTGCGTTTACTCAAGGGAAGCAGAGTGAATGATACAAATGTATATAACATATAACATAATTGGTGATTACAACACTTCAGTCAGGATTACGGCCTAGCTTCTCACACCACTCATGTTGTGTGTGTTAATTTTATACATGAGTGGCGGGACCTACAGTTTAAAGTCGATTCCAAACGACAGATTTTTGAGAAACTTTCATGGCAATTTTATTTGCTCTTAGAGTTTTTTACCAAAAATCTGCTGAGAGGAAGTCGCCCAAGAAATATTTTTTCATATTTTCGTTTTGATGTCTGACCTGCTGTTTGAACAGTGGCCTTGCGTCTAATAAGCCAAAACACTACCTACAAGAATACGGCGACTCCACGAGCGAATGATAGCTTATCTAAATACATTTACGACCCCTCTGGTGCCCTCTTCATTTATCACTTTTTATTAGTGATCTTCCGAATGTTATTAATTTTTTCTGATATATTAACAAATTGGTTTTAACAACTTCATTGACCATGTAATTCTTCAAAGTGGTGTCAATAATTGCATTTTATGATATAACATGATGGAATTGAATATTAAAAATTGTTAATGTATGAGATTTTCAAGAACTAAATTTTATTGAAATTAATTATTAATTTGATAGTCATCAATCGGATTTGATTGAATCATTCATTGGCCATGGCATGTCATTGGATGGAAAATTAAACTTTAATGATCACATTACGGTGGCTGTGAATAAGGCTAGATGTGTGTTTGGTAAGCAGTCTTCGAAAGCAAACAACTATTTGTCTCACTAGTTCGTCCTATTCTTGAGTACGGATCGATGGAAACCTTATTGCAATATTCATAGCAGAAACAATTCTTATTATTTTGTTTGCGTGACCTTAGATTTGCATTAATAAAACTATATACCTCGTTAAATGTATCATTTATGATTAACCTAATCAATGAATATATTTGTTATTGTTATGTACCATTTCATGTGATGTTAATGCAGATCCATTGACCAGTATAGCTATTTCAGTCAGTATAGCTATTTGTCTGATTTTTTAAATTTTTCCTGTAGATTTACAATATTTGCAAGTATTTCATCCATTGACTTAAATTAAATAAATAAATAAATAAAAATATAACTCAAGTACCTTTACTTTTTGGTGTTGATTATAGGCTTTAAACTGGAAAACTTTCGTTCCTTCTCATTTAGTTTGTTTGGCAGAAAGTAAAATAAAGTTTTCACGATTCATTAACTCGTTGGCAAATACAAGTACAAGTTTATCCCTTAATTTTCCTTTAAACTTTTGATTTTATTGTAGTTTTCCTTTAATTATACGACTATTTGCTATACTCAGCGATAATTATTTTTTTTTTTAATTTGATTTCTTTTTGGCTTGCAAAGTTACTGTTTTTATGATTTTGGAAATTTAAAAGAAAATTGAAATCATCACCACCACATACTACAGAATTTAATTAAAGTTTGATAAAGTTTCTCTTTTTGCATTTTGGCACTCTTACAAAAATTACATTTTTTGCTCAAAACGAAAAAAGAAAAAAAATTTGAAGTTTTCGCAAAATATCGTTCCTTTTTGAAGTTGATTTTCTTTTCCCACTTCACATTCGCCATTACACAGTCTGACAAGAACATTTTTTTTAAATTAAAAACAAAAAATAATTGATAACGATTGCATTCCATATTTAAAAGAATTTTTTAACTTCACTTATGACAAGAAGAAAAGTGCCACAAGATTAGAAAAATCATTTGTGAAGTATCCTAAGTACTTCTTGGCCTAATGTGTTACGATATCTTCAAAATATTCTTCAGGATATTTTACCAAACAATATATGGAGAATGTGAAAAGAAAATTAATGGCTCTTAGTTTAGTGTTAAAATGATCATGAGAATTCGAATCCAGTGGTTTAGAAATGAAGCAGTTTACAGGCCAAAGTTTCCCTATGTTTTGTTGACTGCAATGCAAATTTTTAATTTTATTCGATGTATTAAGAGCTTGCACTTTCATCAAATAGCACAAGTAGATGTCTACGAGATCTGTAGAAAAGTATTTGTTACGGTCTTAATGTTAACCCTTTGAACTCGGCTGTCCCATCTGAGGGGACAACGTAAGTCTAGCATATCACTTGGTTGTCCCCTCTGAGGGGACATGATAGTTTGTTGGCGATTACGGACAATGAAATAATTCCTCCGCAATTTTTTAAGAAACACGTGTTCTCCTGTAGTTTTAGTTTAAAATGGCACACGAAAACAAATCGAAATATGATAAAATTAACAAGATGCATGATAAATAAATCAATCGTTTTACACATCGAAAAAGAACGTGCGAAGTACGTTCACGACGGACTGTACACATTTCTGATCAAATCAGCAAATTATAGCTATAGTGGATTAGGCGTACAAATCTACAAGTTTATGGCTCAATGAAGTGGGAATACGATAATAAAGAAATCCGATAACCGAAAGAAGAAATATACAAGATCTCAGTTCGTATTGAATAGTTGTGTTTTCGTAATTTACATACATACATACATAATTGGTCATTACAACCCCTTAGTCAAGATTACGACCTAGCTTCTGACGCCACTCATGTTGTGTGTGTTAATTAGATACATGAGTGGTGGGGCCTACCGTTTAAAGTCGACTCCGAACGACAGATTTTTGAAAAACTTTTCATGGCAATTTTATTTGCTCTCAGAGTATTTGCCAGAAATTTGCTGAGAGGAAGTCGCCGAAGAAATATTTTTTTCATATTTTCGTTTTGATGTCTGGCCTGGGGGTTGAACCGAGGCATCATGTCTAATAAGCCAACACACTACCTACTAGACTATGACGACTTCATTATTTTCGTAATTTACCATTAGTTATTTCCAAAGTCTTGTATTATATAATCAAAATCGATTATTATATAATCAAGTCGTGTTGCTGGTAGGTAACGTACGAAACGGTGCCGAGTGCAAAGGGTTAATTTTTTCCGAAATGCTTGCTTTCAATCGTTGTTTATTTCTTTATTAAAATAAATCCTTCATTCTTTACATCAAAGATCAAACTTTCAAAGTAAATACCACTGTCCTTAAGGTTGTAATTGTCATTACTTTCCACTACTGGGTCACGACTGACTAAATTTATTTAGATTCTCATATTTTATGCCTGTCATTTTTGCGATCTTGCTATGTAGTGTTGTTTTTGTATTTTGATATTTGTGTAACTACCTGCTCCGTACAATTGTTCCTTTTTTATCTCTTAACAGTGTCTAATCCAGAAAAGTCACACAAAAATACATACCATCTCTATTATTATATTAATATATACCCTGAGGTTAATTTCCCGTGATCCAACAGCAATATTAGAAAATCTTTGCATTGTGAAGGTTTCTCAACAACATTCGATATGTCGTTGGCACTATCTTCGTTGATAGTATGTTTTGACTTCAAGATTACTACATATACTGACATTTACAAATGTTTGTAATATTTTAAATTTCTTGGTATTATAATCAATGATCTATGGAAAGCATAGTTTACATGGTCAGTTCTAGTTATCGTAAAAGGATTTTTGCAAATACATCCAATATTCGCAGAAAGCCGAATAATTTTCTTACGATTTTACCTTTTTTCAAACGTTTAAAATATGAGTTCTTTGATTGCAAATAAAATAAAAATAAGTTTGTGTTTAGTTTTAATTAAAATTCTTTATTATTCGCACTATTTTATGTGCCACTGTTCACAACTTGATAAATCCAATAATAATTTGCTTAGTTCTTTATTCTTCTTTGCACTTCTGTTCGCGTAAGCACCAACAATTATTCGGTAGCTCTTTACAACGCTGATCTTCAAACCACGAGTATTTTCTTCACACGCAACGCGTATTCACGCAAGACTGACTTAATTCTTACTACTACTCGTTGCCTGCTTTGTCTTGCCTTTTTATATACTCGCGCAGTGTTGTAAAATTCAGTACTTTGGTACTTTTCTCAGTACTTTTTCATTTCAAAAATACTGCAGTACCCCCGCAACGTTTTCAGTACTTTTTTTAATAATTACATATTTTATATCTTGCGGTTTTCAACTATCAATGCATTAGCAACGTAACGCTAAAGGTAGAATTAGACTTTGGCCCCGCTTACCAAAACGTCTACGGAACGTACAGTCGTTTTTCGAACACGAAAAGCAGTGAAAACGCTTGCCGAACCGTAATGTAATTTCGTTTGCATTGCTTTCATATGCTAAAAACGTTGACATTACGTTCCATCGACTTTTGACTAAACGGGGCTTTTACGTTTTATTACGTTCCGAATCAGCTATTCTGATCATGTATGTGAGGAACACAAATAAGTTGTTAGTTTTTCTGTTCGCCTTCTTTGTGGCAAACGCACTGAGAGTAAATAAAATTGCCATCATAAAGTTTTCCAAAAAAGGTTCCGCCATTCATGAATAAAATGAACACACACGAAATAAGTGGTGCGAGAAGTTAGGTCATAACCCTGATTGAAGGGTTATAATGACCAATATATATGTACGCATTTGCTTACAAAAGTACCATTTGTTGCAAAAAAGTTCTCTTTCAATTATAGTTCAGTACCATTTCAAAATTTCAGTTTTGCAACACTGTACTCGCGTAAACTGTCTGATGAAGGTTCTTGAAGTCGAATGTTAGTGTGTTCGCTCTTTCGAGATCTCTATCCCTACTTCATTATTGTTTGCGTATTTTGTTCACATTGCTTGTTGTTGCATTCTCTCTTACTTGTCTATCATCTTTCCTTTCATACTGATGTTGTTGGTTTACTTGTAACAAGTTCGTAGTATTTGTTTGTGTAGCGTTTGCTCATTTTAATGTTAAACGATATTACACCATTTCCATTTTCGTAACAATGTCTTGCAACGTTCTGTCACTGAAACATCTTTGATCTGCATCTATTGTTGCCCGAATTGTGTGAAATTATGTTCCGTCAATTGTTGTTTTCTTCAAATTTCATAGTTTTTGTAGATACTTCGCTAACGATGTTTCCATTACTTCTTTACTACTAGTAATATTTGCTTCACTCTGCGTTTACATATGTACGTGCATACTTCTTTTACATCTCATGTAAGGCTACTGTTGAACGTTTCAGATATGCAATCTACGGTTCCCACAAGCTGTTTAATCAGTGAATGCCTTAGAAAATAACAGCCCCATTAGCAGCTGATAGATGCCACAATAACTTGTTGTGCATATTTTATTTGCTATAGTTTATCTGAATTAGAACCCAGGATTTTTTTTGAATATTATTATGAACTGGTAGTCCTTGGTATTTTTGCAGATCGTTCTGATGTCCATAGTAATTTTTACATAGGTTTTGTTATTGGTTTCATTCTCACTCAGAGGTCTAGTTGGTATAAAAATAATCAACAAAGCAACTGAATTGAATTGGAAATAAAATGTACCGCAAGAGCAGAGTATTGTACGACTGTTTTAGTATAAAAACCGAAATTGAATTTCGAAGCAATTATCCAGTTTGAAATCTGCTTGAAATCTAAGAGACACATAAACTAGATTGCTTTAACAGAAACCGTCCGCGGCCTCGTTCTCTTTTGTTAATACAGGGTGTTATAGGGTGCAGTAATATGTGCACTGATTGTGAATAATTTTACTTCGCTTACAACTAGCATTGTCATCTATTCGCGTGGAATATTTCCTACTAAAAGAGATCTGAAATAGTTCTTGTGACAAAGTACTAATCAAATTCGGTGTCTTTCTTCTTTTTGACTTCTTTTTGAAGTCGCCGTAGTCTAGTAGGTAGTGTGTTGGCTTATTAGACGTAAAATACAGGGTTCGAGCCCCAGGCCAGACATCAAGACAAATTACAAAAAGTATTTCTTCGGCGACTTGCTCTCAGTAGATTTCTGGCAAAAACTCTGAGAGTAAATAAAATTGCCATGAAAAAAGTTTCTCAAAAATCTGTCGTTCGGAGTCGACTTTAAACTGTAGGTCCCACCACTCATGTATAAAATTAACACACACAACATAAGTGGTGTGAGAAACTAGGACGTTGTACAATGGGTCAATTCGATCTCCGGGTACTGTACTTGTCTTAATTGACAAGTACACGTCCTCTAACCTAACCTAACCTTCGGTATCTTAAGTCTAAAGTCATCTACATGCTGTAATTAACTATTCTGTTTGAATTTTGAAATTGTTTGGTCTGTAAATATTTTTTATTTTTGTGGAAAACATTTGTTACGTTTTTACCTTTTTAAAAACGTTTAAAATATGAGTTCATAATTGCAAACAAAATAAAAATAAATTTGTGTTCAGTTTAATTAAATTTTTTATTGTTCGCACAATTTTGTACGCCACTGTTCACAACTTGATGTATACGACAAAAATTATTTTGTTCTTTATTCTCCTTTGCTCATACCCTTTGAGTAAATGACAGCAATTGTTCGATCGATCTGTATAACAGAGATCTTCAAACCACGATTATTCTCTTCATACGCAACTCGTCTTCACACAAGACTGACTGAATTCTTACTACTAGTTACCTGTTTTGTGTTGCCTTTTTATATACCCACGTAATCAGTCTGATGAATGTTCTTGAAGTCGAATGTATTGGCTGCGCCTTCTCAAGGTCTCTATCGTTGTTTCATTGTTGTTTGTGTATTTTGTTTACGTTTTTTGTTGTTGCCTTCTTGCTTACTTGTCTATCCCTTTTCTTTCATACTGCTGTTGTTGGTATATTGTTTTTGTTTTTGTAGCTTTTGTTTATCATTTCAATGTTAAACGATGTTACACCATTTCCTTTTTCGTAACAATATATTCCATTCAGGGAAACTCTTCAA
The DNA here is from genome assembly GCA_936449025.2 of Sarcophaga subvicina. Classification (NCBI taxonomy): domain Eukaryota; kingdom Metazoa; phylum Arthropoda; class Insecta; order Diptera; family Sarcophagidae; genus Sarcophaga; species Sarcophaga subvicina. The sequence goes on along the minus strand of OW388081.2, from coordinate 45,619,868 downwards.
AAATAATTTTTTTTCTGGTTACAATTTTTAATGAAAATGATATGCTATTGCATGAGTTATTTTTTAATTAAATTATTTTCATCTCTTTAATTAACTTTTCAAAAAATTTTCATAAAAAATATGGGAACATGTTTGCAGGTTTTATTGTAGAAAAACAAATCTTTCGCGCTTATATTCATTTTTTAAATCGCCCGGTGCAAAAAAATATACAAGTTTTGTTTAACATAACCCGGAGGATACCAAAAAACGTGTGTGTTTTTAAGCAGCCACAAAAAGGATGTTTTGAAATATTTTTAAATTATTTGTTGCCCACAATATTAAAATAATTGTTCTTTGGTGGTTTCATCGTATCGTATTATATTATAATTTAAAATACTACAGAGTGGAATATTGTATTGTGTTAACAAATCTATTCTTCTACTTTAAATTTATGCTTTGATTTTCATATATTATGTTAGAATTTTTTTTCTTTTTTTTTTTTTTGATAAAGGCTGCTGCTGCCGGTTTATCCAGATGGAAATTATTTAATATAACGTCTTTTTTGTGTCCTCGAAGTTAGTTAACTCAAGCTTTTTGAGTTTGTCATATTTTGAGGTTTAGAAACCGTCGCTTCACGTCTAAAAAGCCAACACACTACCTACTAGACTATGGCGCCTACATATTTTTACGTTTTTACCTTTTTAATAACGTTTAAAATATGAGCTCGTAGATTGCAATAAAAAATAAATTTGTGTTTAGTTTTAAATAATACCTTTATTGTTTGCACAATTCTGTGTGCCACTGTTCACAACTTGATGTAAACAACAGCAATTGCTTTATTGGTTATTCTTCTTTTCACTCTTTTGCGTAAACAATAACAATTGTTCAATAGATCTTTATAATGGAGATCTTCAAACCATGATTATTCTCTTTACACGCAACGCGTCTTCACACAAGACTGACTGAATTCTTTCTGACCCCGTTGACTTCTTTGTCTTGCCTTTCATATCGCAGGGTAAACAGTCTGATGAATGCTCTTGAAGGAGAATGGCTTTGCCTGCGCGAAATCTCTGGAAATGTAAACATGTTGTTTACGTTATTGTTGTTTGTGTATTTTGTTTGTTTGTCCTTGCAGTGTTGTTGTTGCTTCTTGTTTACTTGTTTATCCCCCTTTTTTATACTGATGTTGTTGCTATATTTTTGTTTATTTGTTGATCATGTAAACAAGTCCATAGTTTTTGTTTTTGTAGCTTTTGTTTATCATTTTAATGTTAAACGATGTAACACCATTTCCATTTTTGTAACAATATGTATGTATGTAGTTGCAGTTGGCTATTGGCTCAAATTTTCATCGAAAAATGATCTTCGGCTATGAATTTCTACATGAGCGAATAAAATTGAGTTGAATTTAGAATGATATCAATTCACATGATATCAAAGGGAGTCCAATGCCTGCCGAAAAAATAACAGTTTAGCGTAGACTTTAAGTTAACGGCATCATCTATCCATAATTCTTTTATAAAAATATTAGTCACACCATTTTTGTTAACGGCGAGTTTTATAGGTCAATGGTTACCAATTTGCTTTGGCCTGAATTGGATGACACTACCTGCCACAGTGGGAGGCGGGAAGTTAGACACAAAGAACGTGCGGCCTGTTGGACTCTTGCTTGCAGGTGTATGTAAATAAGCTACAAGCCACACAGCGATCAAAGCAAATGTAACTCATGCCATCGATGAAATTCATCCTGATTTATACAATCTAAACACATATTTTGAATAAATATTTATTAAATATTCATTAATACATACATACCTTGTTGACGTTAAACTATATGTTATGAATTAAATTAACCTACAATACATGGGTGGCGTGAGAAGCTAATTAAAATCCTGAAAAATTACGTATGTAAGTTAAGTAAGTTCAATACATACATACAAAATTGGCCATTACAACCCTTCAGTCAGGATTATGGCCTAGCTTCTCATACCACTCATGTTGTGGTGTTAATTAGATGCATGAGTGGCGGGACCTACAGTTTAAAGTCGACTCAGAACGACAGATGTTTGAGAAACTTTTCATGGCAATTTTATTTACTCTCAGAGTTTTGCCAGAAATCTGCTGAGAGGAAGTCGCCGAAGAAATATTGTTTCTTATTTTCGTTTTGATGTCTGACCTGAGGTTTGAACCGTATCCTTGCGCCTAATAAACTAATACGACCGCTTCAGTAAGTTCAATATCACCTTGTATTTCTTAGCGTCTTAAGAACATCGTAAGTTTTAAGAAGTAATTACTTCAGACACAATGAGGCAAAATACATCTGTTGCTGTGAATTACATCGACTTAAAATTGAGATCCTATAAATTTTTTTCTATTACTATGGCGATTTTTTTTAGTTAAATGATGGGTATTTTTGTATTTCCGGATCCAAAAGAGAAAGATCAACTTAATAGCGACATATACGCAACCATTTAAGACAATGAGTCTCATTATACAAGAAAATTTTACACGCTTCAATAGCAGTGTTATGATACATAGTTTCTCTCAATTCTAAATTTCAATATCTGACTTCTTCACTCTTGAAAAGGAAATTATATAATGATTGCGATAATCAAATGGCTAAATTTACGAACTTATTTATTTACATTGCTTTCTACTTATGACTTCTATTGTAGGTTTCATATTTTGAAAAATGACTCGACATTGATTTTCAGAATAATTTAATTGGGTCCACGCAACGATCCCACTGCTACTGATCCCACAAAATCTCTGCTTTTGCCTTACATTTTATAAATAGGTTTTGTTTTTAATCTAATCATTTAAATAAATGGTGACTAGCGATACATTCGGCTATTCGCGGTTAAAAATTTTCCAAATGAAAACATAATATAAGTACCCTTAAGTATATAAAACACAAATGAGTGAAAATAATATAAAGTATGAATACAAAACTGGTAACAAAAATCAGAAAAAAAGGAAAAGAATCTCAGCAAAACCCTTTTTATTGTTGTTAGAATTTTCCATTGTGACTCATTAGATTTGTATACGATGTTTTCTCCACCATTTTTCTGTTTATTTCGGTTGACAAAGGACCAGCAAAAGCATACCCATCTACATGCATATTTATTTAGATATGGCGTAATACGTACACACATACAATGTCATTGAGTCTAAAAATATTTAAATAATACACTCAAAGTGAAATGTTAGTTTAAGTGAAATAAACCACAAGTAAATGGAAAATAATCTAACGGGTTAACCAACAATGGCAGCAATTAAACAGAAATTAGTTAAAAAAATTTTCACATGGATTACAAAGGAAAAGAAGTGGAAAGAGAAGAAAATCGTTTCTTAAATCTCAAATTTATTAACATTTCCTTCTATAGGAAGTGGAGGAAGTGGCAATTAAACCCCATTTCAATTCACTGCTTACTGTTCTACCTCAGAATGGACAGAAAATTGACTGCTTAAACGGTCTTAATAATTAGAATGAGAGCTTCGCTGTTGAAGCATAACTCCCTATAATGGAGTTAGTGATGGCTCCGATATCTAATAACGATAGCTCTGTTATACTATCGAAAAAAAGTGAGCCACATGACGGAAGAACAAACACTGATTGGCAAAGAAAGTTGAGAATACACTTTTCCGATTTACAAACTCTACGGATGTCAGGCGTAGCCTCACTGCATATCGACCGGTTATGCAAAGAATATATACACTGACAGAGATATTCTTACGGTCAAATTAACGACGCCTTCTATTCAACATTGGCCAATTCAATGTCTGTCAATAAATCAAGATTCTTTCTTAGCCCAGGATTTGTCTGCAACCAATAAAAACAATTACTTACTAGACCCTAACAGAGGTACACCGCACATCAGTATTACGTTTGGATTGGTATTCGGTTTGAATGTATCTGCTGTATTAAATTCATCAAGTTCACAATTACGCATGAAATCGTTGTGAACAGAGACCTATATATGTTAGACTGACAAAAAACTGACGCCGTAGTCGTTCAAAGAAGTAGCGACTAACATAGGTCAATTAGTTTAGACTTGAAAGTTGCAGTCGAAAGAGATTTGATTGTCACCTGGCTCTCAAAGCGGATAAAAATGCTTAGAGTTGGAAAATCTTTACTCAGGATCAGTATCGTTGTATGATTTATGGCCATTACCTCAGCCGGAAATATATTCTAAGATAAGGCTCCGACGAAAACATTCTACAGTCCATCTTATCCCCAATTTTAAGCAATCAGTGTAGACTTTCACAGATTCCCCAAGGCAGACAATGTCAGATTTTCTTTCTGCCAATAAGGGGATTCAAGTGAGACAAATTTACGCAGAGTCTATGGATCATCCCTTAGTATAGGAAAGTGCACAGAGAGAGTAATGTTCATTCTCCCCATGGCTTTAATGAGCAGTGCGACAAGTGAAAGACTTTGTAGGGAAATTATGGAAAGCATTCGTCATCGTTATCGCAACAGATTTCTACTCTATCAAGAGGCTCTACATTGCAATTTTTATTGAGACAACTCCATAAAATAAAATAGAAATAAAAATAAGTAAAAACAATGTTCCTAATTTTCAATCATCTTAAAATGTAGATAACGCCTCACCGAATATTGTGATTTTGATAAAAATCTTCCAATAAAGTTAAGCGTAAAACATCGTCTTCCGAACAAGCTAAAGCGTTGACTGATGCAATTAATGTTGTCACAGACTTTAAAGCGATCTGAATACAATTTGTAACTGAATTTACAAACCAATCATCACCATCAAATGCAAATGGGTCCACTCGTCGCGAAGAGAAATTTATTTCTTATGATGGGAGTGTTGAGTCCATTTCAACTGATTATGAAAAGATAAGTAGATTCGAATCATACTAATAATTTCTGATACTTATACCCATTCATACTTATTTTAATATCATACTCATACTACTCATATTCAAAGTTTGAAGTACTCATCGTACTCATACTTAACAATACGTATGATGTTGTTGATTTCGACTCTCCATGACTCAACATTTACTAGAAAAACAAAATAAGTATGATTCGCGTACGAACACTACAATACCCACTAGAAGGTTGTGTGTTTGCTTTGCTTGGTGTCTTTGTCTTTTTCTTTTTTTTGTAAATGCAACAACATCGAATCACTCGAATCGTTTATGAGTATTTTTCTAAATTTATGAATCTGGATCAAACATATTTCGAATGTTATGAGTTTGATGTCAACGTTGTACTCATACTCATTGCAACTTGTACTTATAAATCAATGTTGTAGTGAGTACGAATGAATCAGAATAGTTAAATTTCAATACTGTTGACTCACTCATACTAAAAATTTCATGAGTACTTATGAGTAGCGAAAAAACGATTCATTGCTGATCTCTGGTAAGTATCAAAAAAGACGGTGTGGTTTCATACTAAATTTTTTACGAGAGTAAACACCGAAATAGAACATAAACAGAAAGAAAGGCAAATATTTGAGGGTAACTATAACCAGTAATCGAAAAGCAGCTGTCGCAATCATAAAATATATTTAAACAGACGAACATACCCATTGCAAGTATACCCATACATTTAGAAAACCGTTTAAAAGAACCCAACAAACAATTGTGTTTGAAAATGTTCAAGAATTAAAATTGCGAGAAAAATATGATGTTCTTCGATTTGTATTCCAAAGTAATATCGTAGTTAGTTGTGGCTTCAGAAATTGTACTGAATTCATCATATCAATTAGCAACTCAATATGAGCTTGACATGTACATCAGTTCGGAATACATATGTATATACATAATTGGCCATTACAACCCTTCAGTCAGGATTACGACCTAGCTACCACTGATGTTGTGTGTGTCCATTTTATACATGAGTGGTGAGATTTACAGTTTAAAATCAACTCTCTCTGAATGACAGATTTTTTAAGACACTTTTCATGGCAATTTTACTTACTCTCAGAGTTTTTGCCAGAAATCTGCTGAGAGGAAGTCGCCGAAGAAATACTTTCTGTATTTTCGATTTGATTGCTGACCTGGAATTTGAACCGTGGCCTAACGTCTAATAAACCAACAAACTATCTACTAGACTACGGCGACTACATTTGGAATTTAAATCCGTAACTTATTATTTATAGTAATTCTCCTCTACATATTGTAAAAAAGAGAAAGAGAGAACGTTTAAGTAAAAACCCAGAAGCATTGAATTGAGAATACAATAGAAATCTATTTGTTTACAATTTAAAAAACGTTTTAGTTTTTTATTTTTGGTGTATTATAGTCTCATAGTTCCTAAGAGGAACATAAGACTGTAATAAAGTCATTCCGCTTAATTCTATTCAAGGCTAAGTTCTTCCCTCTGAGAGTTCTGCATCTACTATTCATCTCAGCCTAGAGGATAGTTGACTGCTGTTGAGATGTCTTTTTGTGGCTTTCTGAGGCTAGAGCCTATCAATTTTCATTTTCTAAATCAGGCATCCCATATTATGGCCAAACCCTTTTTAAGACCATGTAATTATTGTAATCCTCATCTCAATATCTTCTAAGTTCTACACAGAACAACTAACACGAAGCTCACAATTAATATTTTTAATTGTTGTGGCTTGGAATGTGTGTCAAGCTTCATACTTTCTCGAGCTGCAAGCGATTTATTTATACGAGCCCTTATGTCTTTCGGTGAACTACCTGTATTTGTTACGACGCAGAAATTAGGCGGAGGTTATTGATGCTCATAACTGTTGAGTAACAATCCCGCAAGTACACCAAACTACTCGAATACGAAACTTAAGCATTCCTGTTATGTCTGAATGCCTATTAGCGACGTGTTGAAGTTGTCGGCGTAATCGAAATCGCTAAGTTTGCGATTGATTCCCGAATTAATTTATTTACTATGTTTGGATACCTACAACATCAAGGCATAAAGAACAATGGTGAAAATCATTGCACGGCATACTTTTGTCCGTTGAGATTCCGACAATGTCGTACGCGACACGTGGCGATGTTGTATAACATAACCTTGATAATATGGCTACATACTTTCGAATACTGGACTTAAGTTAAGTACAATTTTAAGAAAACTTCCTTGTAGTCTATTTTGAGTGTTTTCGATCGCGTACAGGAAAGAGTGGAACTGTACCTTGTTAACAGTACATTGTCATTCCCATTCATTTAAAAACTGTCCCAATTGATAATTAATTGAAGTCGCCTGAGTCTAGTAGGTAGTGTGTTGGCTTATTAGACGCAAGGCCGCGGTTCAAACTCCAGGGCAGGCATCTCCAACTAAACGAAATATGAAAAAAAATATTTCTTCGGCAACTTCCTCTCAGCGGATTTCTGACGAAAACTCTGCGAGTAAATAAAATTGCCATGAAAAGTTTCTCAAAAATTTGTCATTCAAAGTCGACTTTAAACTGTCGGTTATGCCACTCATGTATAAAATTAACACACACAACATAAGTGGTGTGATAAGCTAGGCTGTAATCCTGACTGAAGGGTTGTAATTGCCAATTATGTTATGTATGTATGTAACTTAAATTATCTAGAATTTTAACCAGATCAGCGGTTGTAAAACGATTTCGTGCTGGTATCAAGATGTTGCGAAAAGATTCAAGCTCAACGGCATGTCCTAAGCATATACTATATTTAAGATGTTACTAAACCTATACACCCTGTGAGAAACTAGCGGCAGTCGACTGAAAAGCACTAATAAATTCGATCTTATTAACAATAAACTTTCTGCCAATAATAGCTAGCAGCGGCATCGGAGTAATATGCTCATAAGATACGTTCATAAACTAGTATTCCAGTACTTTTTCCCTTTGAATATACTTCTTATGACTTGCACCAGTAAATGGGTTTGTTTAATAGTGCCATGTTACTTTCTACGACTAAATTGATAGTCATCAGAAGTTTTTTTTAACAAATTTGACAATGTTGGTAACAAAAATACGGGCCTGTATCATCTCTGTCAGATTTGGTTATCATTTCATTTATTACTAGACTAATCCTCCCGCCCTGAGGGTAACATCCAAGTTGTAACATTGTGTTGAAAACAATATAAGAATCCAAGGAATCTTTTAAGATTCCTTGCTGTGCGCCACAACCTTTCATCCCAAAAGATTTTTGAGCAGTTTTGTACATTCCTTAAGTCTGATTTTATTGTAGGGAATCTGTACAGCAATCAAACGGATAACGTCCCATCGGTGGTTTAACGGAAATATGATGATGAACAGGATGTTTAGGACCATCATTAGTGGGGTGCATAGAAGGAGATTTTTCCAATTTTTCAAATTTTTAAAATTATTTCGACTGAGCTTCTTAGCCTACCTTCTTAGTGCTGTCATATCCAATTAAGTAAGTAAACTTAGTCCTTAGACTACCATCGAAGCTATTTAAACGTGAATGTCATATATTCACTAAAGTCGCGGTAGCCTAATAAGTGGTGTGATAGCTTATATATCAAAACGAAGTGTGAAAAAAATATTTCTACGGCGACTTTCTCTCAACAGATTTCTGGCAAAAACTCTGAGAGTAAATAAAATTGCCATGAAAACTTTCTCACAAATTTATCGTTCGAAGTTGACTTTAATATGTAGGTCCTGCCACCCAGGTATAAAATTAACACACCTAACATAAATGGTGTAGGTTGTAATCCTAACTAAAGGATTGTAATAACGAATTATATATGTATGTCTGTATGTCATATATTCATTAAAATTGTTCAATTAAAATTACAAACATTAAAAAAACAAACGTATAGAAGTTGCCCTACATTCTAGAGTCTTATGAGTTATAAACTTAAAAAAATATCCTTGAAAAAATGTTAAATGAAACCAATGTTCTGTGTTTATATGTATTAGTTTCTGTGTGTGTAAACAAGGACAACAGCTGTTGTCGTTAAAACAGAACAAAAAAAGTGAACAAAATTGGTCTCGTCTAGTGGTGGCTTTTAAAATACAAATAAACGAAATGGCAAACTAAAGGAGAGTGTATCCCCAATAGAAAAAACAACACACAAATATGTACAATACGTGGTTACACTAACACACTTGCATACACACTAATACATGTACAATTAATAAGTGATATTTTAAATGGAGGTTTTAAAACATTTGCAATGGAACCACAACAAATATAAACAAATATTTAACAACCATAAACTACACACACATCCACTCTAAATGTCCCCAGACACACTCATATATATATTATATACGTACATAATACAAGGATATATGGATTCCGATATTTCTATAACAAAACGATAAAAAGCGATTCAATAATAAAAAGAAAAATGAAAACAAAACAACCGGAGTAAAAATATTCCATTACTTATCTGTGTGTGTGTATTTTTAAGTGAACCATGTTACGACGTAAAATATCGTAAAAAAAATCAATAGAATGCAGGCCTTCGTGACTTTTTTTTATCAATTCTAAGAGGCTTATGTCCCAAGCCCCCAATGTGAAGAGAGTAGACGCGTATACGAGCAGATGCTTGTACCACATCAGTAGTCGTTTTTAGTTCAGCAAGGCTCAGAATATTGATCGGATTTAATTAATCCTTATAATCTAAAATTAATTCTTACGCTTTCGGTTAAAATCTGTACACGATATCCTGTGCTTGCATTTTCGGCGAATTCTCTTATTGTTTAAAACATGAAGTTGTTCCAAATTTAATTTTTTTTTTTTGCTTTTAATCACCTTAATTTCATAGAAATTGGCCATTTGCACCAAGCTTCACCTCAATCAGGTCAAGATGATTTAGAATTTCATTTCAATGAAGAAAAAATAATTCACGATATCGGCTTGGGTTGTTATTTTCTAACTTGTTTGTTTGTGATTGCTATGCCACTGGCGAATAAAGAAAAGGAAGACAAAAAAAATAATTAAAATGGAATCATTTATGAGCATTCAAGTATGAACAGTCAGTGGGAAACTTAAGCTTATCACAATGTTGGCATTATAGAACTAAGAATAGTTTACGTAGTTATTGTCATTGATGTTGTTTTTGTTGTTATTTTAAATGGTCCAGTGGCTAAAACCACATTCAGAGATAATCTGAATTCAATGTTTCCAAAGAAACGGTAGTGTTTAGTACTTTTTTGTTTTTTTTTTTCGTTAATAAAAAACTAGAAAGACTCAACTTGCAATGTTTACAGAAGACAAATTGTTGGATTTTACATTCGATTAACTGCACGAAGATTATTTTATTGTGATAATTAATTGATATTTGAAAAGCTGTTTGTCTAATAAAATTAAATTTTTATGTTTGCAGTAATGCTACTAAGTAATCACAGGAAAGGTTATCCGGCTGTGTACTGTGATGTAGTGGGTACTGTGGTTAGCCTATTAGAGTTAGGTAGGGTCTGTGAAAATACAGCACATGATGTGATGAGTTGCACTGTTCGTGTGTAATCGTATAATATGGAAAATAAATTAAAAAATTTAGCGTACATTCGATTGTCTAATGATTTTCTTTCTCTCGCAGGGTCTTATATGTCAGAAGGGCAGTTGAGGAGCAACATGTTATTCCAAGGGCTTAATGTAAGCTGTGATGATAACGTGCCAGGCTGTGGACTCTATTGGATTACGGAGTCGATAGAGGACCCTCTTTAAACTAAACTCGATTTCTTGTGTACGTAGGCCTTGTCATGATTTTGCCGTAGTTCCACACGAACGTGAAAAAAAATATAAAAATATCGACAATAAAAACAAAAATTAACAAAATAAATCTGCACGTATCTGAGGTTTTTAAGAAACACTGAATGAAGCTAGGGAAAAGGCCAAACTCGACAACAGGCGGTTAAAAGATCTGGTAAAGTCATCATGCTGTCCCAAATGATCGAACAATAAAAGGATCTGGATAGTTCTATCACAAACTCAGTGAGCAAGAGCGAAAAGATGGCCCCATGCGTTATGATTCGAAGGCATCTAAAAACCCGTTTAGCAAAAGCAAAGGAATGGACCCATGCATGCGAAGGCTTAAACTTTCTTTCTGCTCACATTTTTATAGACTGTAAAAATATACCCAATGACGGTCTACGTATGTATGTACAGTTGTGTTCAAAATAATAGGAGCGCCCTTCATTTAAAAGCAAAGTTTAAAATTAAGAAAAATAAAAAAGAAAATATCAAATTTTTTTTGACTTAAAATTTATTTCTAATCCATTTTCTAATTGAAACCACTCATTTGCCAATTTACTGGTGTGTTTCGGGTCATTACCTTATTGGAATATCCATTTTAGAGGCGTGGAGTATTGTAATATCACTTCCCTCAAAATGCCAACATAGACGTTCCTATCCATTATATCTCTAATTGGATGTATTGGGCCAACACCATTATATGAAAACCTTCCCCGTATCAGTAGTTTTGCACCACCATGTTTAACAGGCTTTTGTATATACTGAGCTTTAAATTTGGTGTTGGGCGGACATCTAACATACTGTCTAGACCCAATGCCACCAAATAAAACAATTTTGCCTTCATCGGCCCACAGTATGTTTCTCCATTTTTCTTTCGGCCAATTGATATGTTCTTGGGCAAACTTTAAGCGTCCGGCTACCTGTTTTTTGTCAGCAATGGCACCTTTCGTGGCCTTCTTGCGAATAAATTGTTGTCCATCAGACGCCTACGAATAGTAGGGCCACTTACGGCAAGATTCAGATCCTTTTGAATTTTTTTTGCATACGCCGAAGTATTCATTTTGCTGTATCGCTAATTCTGCGGTCGTCGACATACATACATACATAATTGGCCATTACAACCCTTCAGTCAGGATTACGGCCTAGCTTCTCACACCACTCATGTTGTGTGCGTTAATTTTATACGTGAGTGGCGGGACCTACAGTTTAACGTCGACTCCGAACGACAGAATTTTGAGAAACTTTTTCATGGCAGTTTATTTTACTCTCAGAGTTTTTGCCAGAAATCTGCTGAGAGGAAGTCGCCGAAGAAATATTTTTTTTTCATATTTCATTTTTGATGTCTGACCTGGGATACGAACCCGGGCTTTACGAATAGTAAGCCAACACACTACCTACTACACCACGGCGACTTCATGTCGTCGACAGTTGATGTTTTTCACTTGCGCCCACGGGTATCGAGCTTTCTTTATATTTTAATGCATTTGCGATCATTTGATTCGAGCAACTTAAGGTTTCCTCAATTTCTTTAGAAGTTTTGCCTTTTTTTTGAAGATTTTTAATTAGTTTTCTCTTTTCTTCAGTACAGTGATTTTTCTCGTCGCACTATTACATTTTTACATTTTTCCGTACTTATTTTTCACTTTTTTCTTTAAATTATGTGCTGTTATATTTTTATTTTTAAAAGAACACTCACACTCCTATTTTTTTGATCAACTGAATTCAGGGGCAAACACAGAAATGAATCAATTTCATAGTAAATACTAAAGTTTTTACGAGATTCTTTTTTTGTATTATATTTCTTACATATCGTTGTAACTACCATTAAAATATATCATGTTTTGCAAATTGGTACAATAAAAAATTTTAACTTTGAAAATATTACATGGTAGCACTCCTATTATTTTGAAGAACACAGCTGTATATCCCTACGGCGAATCCTAAAAACAAAGGATGAGAACAGTGGAGAGCTGATGACAGTAGGAATTAACGAGATATCGCATGAGGCGATGATAAAATCTAGCATAGACATTAGCTTTAGGTTTGGTGAGGTTCTTACCCATGGCATTGTTGAACACGGGAACGAAACTCGAACTACTGAAAAGACCGGAATCTCAGATGCTCAGCAAACACAGAATCCGAATGAAAAAAAACTGTTCGCTGGCAAAGAGGAGAATGATAGTCCTGTTCTTTTAAGCACTAAGTGTCCATATTAGGAGCAAGAACAAGTACTGCTTATCGGCATCAGTGTGGACAGTGACCTTTCCCTCGAATAACACCATAACACGGATTCAATATCAATATCACATTGACTCAGCTTAATATCAGCATACATTACTAAGAGACTATATTGCCATGAGATGGGTTACAGATCTCGAATTTCTTAACTGTTGTCGGTTTCAGTTAAACTGGGTCGATGTATAAAGAGAACATGTAACATGAGGGTTCGTGCAGTATTGACAAATTTGTGTTTTTCTTGAATTCGCAGAGCCATCCGAAGAATTTTTGCAAATTATTACTATCATTGGACATTGCTCCGCAGGATCTGCGGAACTCAGACGGATGATACACTCTGTTCTTGCCATGAAAGGCGCAGGTTCTTGACTTCTCAACTCCTATCATCTTTGGACGAAATGCTTAAAAAAGAAGGAAATGCAGCTTTTTAGAGATTGTCTGTGTCAGTGAGTTAGATAAGGTCTAGTAAAACTATGCAACACAATGCGTCTAACGTATGACAGAAGTTGACTTTTCTTATTTGTCAGCTTGTCAGTCATGTTTTTTACGGAGAAGACAATTAAACTGCCACTACTGTAACTAAAGTCTCAGTACCTATACAAAAAGTCCACATGAGGGTATCCTTACACGGCATGTTTCTTACACTGAAAATGTCAACTATTACTTAAGTAGACAACTACATGCCATTGTGTGGCCATTAAAACAGTTGTTGTGTAAAAAAAAACATAAGAAAAGTCTTTTGATAAAATTTTAATCAGAAAGTGCTTTTTTTTTTGTAATATAATAGGTAAAAACGTAACCTTTTAAAAACCTTTAAAATATGCACGCTTAAATTGCAAATAAAAGTAAAAATAAATTTGTGTTTAGTTTTAATTAAAATTCTTTATTATTCGCACAATTCTGTTTGCCACTGTTCACAACTTGCTGTGTTTGTTATTCCTCTGTTTTCACAGTTTACATAAACAATAACAATTATTAGACAATTATTCGACAGATCTTTGTAACGGAGATGTTCAAACCACGATTATTTTTTTCAAATACACCGCGTCTTCACATAAGACAGACTGAACTTCACTAACTCAGTCGCCCGCTTTGCCGTGCCTTTTATATGGCAGGATAAACAGTGTGATGAATATTCTTGAAAGCGAACGTTCATGACTTCGCCTTCTCAAAATGTCTATAAATGTAAACATCGTTGTTCTTGTAGTATTGTTTGGGGATTTTTGTTCACTTGTTTACCATTTTTTTTATGCTGATGTTTGTTGTTATATTAAGCAGTACGATCATTTGTAAAGAGCATTGTGTGCATTGTACTGCATTGTTTTGTTTTTGTAGCTTTTGTTTATAATTTTAATGTTAAACGATGTAAAAACAAAACACCAGTATCTAAATTTTCATTTTCGTAACAATAGCAATAAGACAAGTAATAATAATAATTTTTTAATATAAATTTAACAAATTTAAGCTTAACTTGTAATTTGTAAGCCGTTTTAAGCCGTTTTCCAAACGAAAGTCGTTGGTATTTTTCCATGTGTAATGGAACATATACGTTTGTGAGTAAAAATATAAGCCTTGGCTAAATTGAATATTTTTGACAGACACAACATGTGAGGGTGCCATAAGTGTATCCAGGGTCTCAAGAGTTTAATAATTTTATTGCTTATTCAATTAAGTAAAAAAAATAAAAATTCTATAGATTTTTAATACCGTTAAGTTCATCTGTAATGTATGGTAATAGAACATATTTAATATTTTATTTAATTTTATTTAATATTACCATAATATGATGAAAACTTTCAACAAATAAACGTCTGCAGACTTAAATTAAAAACTTACCAGGCGCTGAAGTAAGCTTTTCGAATGAAAACAGCTGTGAAAATTAAAAACTCAAGCGATTCGAAATGTTTAATGTCTTTGCAAATGTTTATCACTTTATTTCATTCAATTTATTATAATTTAATTAATAATTAATAATAATTATTATTAATGTTAATAAATACACTAAATATGTATGTTTGTTTGTATGTATGTATTTCTATACTATTTCACATAAGTTTTGCTTGTTAATTTTGATGTTATTGGTTTTGTTGTTTTTATTGTTATTGCTATTAAAACTTTTTATTATTATTATTATTATTATTATTATTATTATTATTATTATTATTATTATTATTATTATTATTATTATTATTCTGCTACTGTTTTGTTTGTTTCATTTCATTATTATTGTGTTTTTTGTATTTCAATTGATTCATTTTAATTATTTTCATTATTGTTCAGAGAAATTATTTAAAATTTTTTTTCCATTATGATTAAAACGAACACATGCATATGAATATACACACACACACACAATAATAGTATGTCCACGATGTGCATGTATAAGTGGGTTGTAGTATTTGTTTAAGTTTTATTCACATTCGCAAACACCTTCTTTTTTGCCTGTGTGGGGATGAGTATATTAACAATGAAATGTTGAATGTGAGGGGAAATTGCAAAAAAAAATAAAAAAAATTAAAAATGAGGAAAAATAAAACGAAAAAATAAAATTTAAAGTGAAATTAAAAGAAAATTAATTAAATTTGAAAGTTTTTATTGAAATTTATTAAACCATCCGTTTCTGTTGTCAGTGTATGTAACATTCAGTGTCGTTAGCAATATTTATTGTTTATTTATGTTTGATTTTGTGTTGTGTGTTCATTTGTTAGTGTGTGCGTGTGTGTGTGTGTGTAAGTTTTTCAGACTTAACGCAAAAGTGTATCAAATGAACGAGGGAGGGTAGGCATTTTTTTATTTATTTATTCAATATCAAGGGATGTACTTTTAAAGCAGAAAGATTTCTTGTAATTTATGGATTCATAAAATACTTTTCGGTTGCATATATTCAGGGTGATTGGCAAATATTTTTATCGAAACATTTTAACAGCTCGTATGTGGAGAATGTTTTTAAAAATCGCAATCAGTGATAGGAAATTCAATGGAATGGAATGGAAGGTATAGGATATAAGGCAATACAATTTACACTTCTTTTGTACAACCAAAACTCAGGAGATGACCCCTAGACATGGAACAAAGAAAATTTGATATGGAAGAGAGGAAAGCGGGAGTAGTTTTTATGCACATTTTTGTCGATTTATTATTGTATTATTTTTCTTTCCTAAGTTTTTATTCCATCTTCGCAGCAAAATAAATGTATGTATAGAGCACAGAGAAATGAATGTAAAAAAATTAAAAATTAAATTAAATTAAATGAATAGCGTAAAAAAAGGATGGGCATGATGATGATTTCATTTTAAATGATTATTTTATTTTAAATGTTTTATTCAATTATTTAACAACATTTTGTTTGTGTTTTTTTTTTCTTTTCTTTAAATTGCTTTAGAAAATAGCTTATGAATAGCATTTGGTTTATGCTTTTAAGCGTTATTTGTATTAATTTTAAGAATTTTTTTATTCTTTTTGCATTTGCTTTTAATTGATTAAGTTTTTTTTCAGTTTTTATTTAAATTTAAATTAACAGCCATTTTGACGAATTTTCAAATGGATTAACATAAAATTCCTTAATACAATAATCTTTAACGTTTTAACAATTCAAATAAAATGCTCTTATTCTTCTTCTTTTTTTGGGTTTTTTTGTTTTTGTCTTTTCTTTTCGGGGTAAATTAATAATAAACCACATTTAATGATTAAATTTAAGCCTTAAAATTAAAACGGTTCTTAATTATTTATGGTATAATTTGCAATTTTAATTCAAATTCAACAGGGCAAACAATTTTTATTTTTTATTATTATTTTTTCTGTGCAAAAAAAGCAAATAACATTGTCTATTAATAATATTATTAATTATTAATATTATATTTTATCTATCATTTATTATACTTACTTACATATGTATGTATATAGTGTGTATGTATGGTATGGTATGCATATTATAAAATTATTTTTCTTTCTAATATTTTATCAAATGGGATGCTTTATCCCCAACATACTACTTTCATACAAAATCAACTTTTAACGATTTTATTATTTTCGTTATTTTATATGCAAACGATTGCGTTCTTTTTCATAATTGTTTCAAACATTTTTTTCTTTCTTTCTTTTATTTAAATTTCTTCTATTTGAATAATTTTTTATGTCCAATTATTTATTATTTGTAACTACAAGTAAAATCTATAAAATATACACAATTTATTTATTCCTTAATTGTTTTTAATTTGTTTTTAATTTTGTTATTGGAAAACCTTTTTTCTTTAAAATATTCCATTTCTTTTATATCAGATTCTTTTGTTTTTAATTCTTTTTTTTTGTTTAATTTTACTTTTGTATAAAAGTTTTCATTTGTTGTAACTTTTATAAAATCAATTACTGACAGAAATTTTCTTACCTTTTTTAATGTTTCTAAGGGCCTCACTCTGCCCGTTTTGTCACTCTGCCCGTTTTTTTATTAATTCTTTAGAAAATTTGTTGGTGTCTCTTGTCTATTATATTTTAATTTATTTTATTTTATTTTTTATATATGTATGTACGTCTTATAAATAGTAGAGTAAGATTTTTTTATATACAAAGTCAGCCTTATTGTATTTATTAAACAAAAATAAAATCGGTTTTAGAAACTCTTTCTCAAAAAAAAACAAAATAAATAAATAACAATCATATTAAAGAATAATACACTGCGTTCCACATAAATACTTAGGTGCAGTGTTTTAGCGATCAATTTAAGCTTGCTGCTCTCAAAATAATCCATTGACAGAATTATATTTTAATTTTTATTAAAGGCCTAAAATTAAAGAACAATAATATAAGCAAACAAAAATTTTTGTAATAGAAATAAGAATAAGAAAAATAGGATCTAATTTTGCTTCACTTGAATAGGGGCATATTAAAAAAAAAGAATAAACATTAAAAAAAAAAATTAAATAAAACACGAAACCATTGAAGATTTCTTCACTAGTTTATTTTTTTTATTAATTTTTAATAATTTGTACTTCCGCCTTTTGACAAAATTACCTCATAAATTCTATTTTGAATGAAGCTATAAAGTTGACATAAATATTGCAATGAAATTTCCGACCACGCTTCCTTTATTGCAGCAATTAATGATTTTCGGTTGTTAAGTTGTCGTCTAGATTCGTACACTTTCCGTGACAACCATTCCCACATTTTTTCCATTATATTTAAATCCGGCGAATATGGTGGTCATGGCAACAGTTCAACATTTTGCTCGCTAATCCATGCCGTGTGAATAAGAACATTATCTTGTTGGAAAATCCATGGGATGGGTCCAAACTGGTCTTGAAAGTTCGGAAACGCAGTTTGCAGAATTGATTTATAAGAATTTGCTATCATTTTCATTGTTTGAAATTCCAATACTACGCTGTTTTTAGGCTAGGAATTTTCCTGAAAGACTAATCGGTTTTGAGTCAATGACAATTAGGAATTCATATAGGCTTACGGCGGAAGTTCTGAGTATCGTTAAGGCCACTGAAAACATATGCCGGAGAGCTCAAGAGTTACAATTTATGTAGATTGTAAGGCAACAGTGAAGACTTTGAGAGATCACATTTTGTTTGGGAATGTAAAAAGCTGTTAAGCGATCATTGAGGCGTTATTGGCAACGAAACTGTGAATAAATTCCTAGCTTTGGAAGCAGCAATAGCAGAGGAGTGGAAGAAACCACTTCTTCCTTTGAAATTATTGAGGGAAATTTCGATTCACTCGTAAATCGTGCATGTAACTGCAAGGATGCAAGAGCCTTATGGACAAATCCTATAGGAGCAAAATTAATCCTAAACACGAGTATGCGGGATATTAAAGCTATTTTAGGAGTAGACATGGGATTAGCAGATGGAAAAGGCATATCACTGATTTTTTTTAGGCTATGTGAAGTGACAGAGGAAACAGTGGATCATTTCTGATTGCAAACTTGAGGATCTAATAGGAGTCATAAATCTGACTGATTGGCTAGGGCTTACAACCTTCTGACATACATATGTAACAAATACTGAATTGCTGTTTTTGATATCTCATAGCAATAAAAAGAATTCTATCGGGGCATGTAATTAAAATATATTTGAAATACAAATTTTATTAAAAAACAAAATAAAAAATAAATTAAATAAAGTAGGCGTGTGCAATATTTTAAGAATTATTCGATTTAGAAAAAATTCAATATGTATTGTCAAATAAACCAGAAGAGAAAAACTGAAATTTTCAATTTTTCAAAATGAAGTCGAATATTTTTAAAAAAATATTTACAAATAATTTGATAAACCTTTTAGTATGGTAATGATTATTATTATTACTGTTTTTATTTTATTTTTGTTTTTATTTTATTTTTAAATTCTTATTTATTTACTTAATTATGTCACTACAATAACATTTGTTATCATTTACTCAAGTAACACCGTGTTTTGTGCGTTAATTAGAGGATTTCTTATTACAATTAATAATTATTTTATAAAATTTGTATATGAGATATTATTATGCATGAGCGAGCACTATTCGTACTCGTAACTAAAATCTTTATTCACAATAATTTTTTACTAAAATATACCATCACACCCCAGTCTTTAATAAAGTAAAGGTGGTGGTAATTTTAACAGAGTGAGTTAAAGTGTATTCCTATCAAAATTATTCCAAATTTTATTTTTTGCTATTTTTCATCTTCTGATTTAAATTCTTCTCTATCTTCTGATATACTCGTACAATATGAACACTAAATCTTATCCTCAGTATTTACTTTTGGTTTTTTGTTTATTTTTTTATTATTATTTTTTATTATTTTTTTTTTTACTGAAATGATCACAACTTTTATTTTATTTGTTTTTTTTATTCTGTTTTTGTTTTTTTTCTTATTTTCTGAATTTTTATTATTTGTTCGGTTCTTGTTCTAATGTTTGAATATATTTTTAATAATAATTTCCTAGAATTGTTCTCATCAAAAATGCTTAAAAATTTCATATTCTTCGTATTACATTTATAGAGTTTCAATAAAAAGAACCACAAAATATTGTTTTTAATTAAATATTGTAAATAATGGTGGGATTTTTTTATTATTCTTCTTTATTGTTTGGATGAATGCCAAAATGCATGCAAAAATAATGATGGGAGAGTTCTAAATAGTTTCTAAACGTTTTTTTATTTTTTTGAGTAATTTACAGTCCCATATACATACGAGTGTATTTAATTGGCATGTGGATCACTGTTACAAAACTGAAATTTTGAAATGGTACTGAACTACATATAACTTAAAGAGTACTTTTTTGCGTCAAATGGTACTTTTGTAAAAAAAAAATATTTGTTGATATTTAATAAACGTACGCAACGGAACAGAAAACTAACGATTTATGCATGCTTCTCACATACGAAACAAAAACAGCTGATTTGGAATGCAACAGAACATAAAAGACCCGGCTCATTGCTTTTCGCATTCTAAAAACGAACGTAGTTCAGTGTACGTTTGGCTAACCGGGGCTAAAGACCAATTCTACCTTAGCATTATGTTGAACATGTTGCTAACGCATTAATAGTTGAAAAGCGCAAACATAAAACATGCAATAATAAAAAGTACTGAATGTATCGCGGGGGAATTGTATTAAATGGTAAAGTACTGAAAATAGTACTAAAGTACTCAATTTTTCAACACTGATGTGAATTATAAAGTGATGGAAACATTTTAAATGATTTTGCTTCTCTATAAATAGTTGTAGGCCTGTATTACATCGATTTAGGTAACATTTATAGAATAGCAAAGAGACTAATTACAGAGGCTGAATTAAATTGATTTTAATACCAATAAATTAAAATATGAAAATCATCTACTTGAACACTTACAATATTTACTTGTAATCGGTTATGCGCTGTGATAAAGATTGTTTATATCTAAAGAAATTGCCAGTAATACAACTGAACTGATTGGAAGGTATCAAATAGGTAATAGAGAGCGCTACGGTTTTAGATAAAACCTTACCTTAATATTTTCATGTATTTTTAAAGGTTTATATTTATAACTTAATTTATTCGTTTGTAATCCAGAAGATCTTTTACCCACTTAATAAAATTAATTAAATTTCATTGTGAATTTTTCTTTAAGGCATTCAGCAATTTTTATTTTAATTTTTGTAAATTTTTGCTTATTTGTGTTGTGAATAAAGTCGTATATAAAAGAATGTATTGTGTAAAAAGATGGTATTGTGAAACCCTCCATAATCTTTTCTTTTTTATGGTGAATAAAAGTTTGAGAAACCAATATTTGCCCCCGAATACAGTCGTCGTTTTATCAAAGATAATGTCGAAACACGGGATTCAGAGGTTAACGACTCGACACATTGAGTGGCTGGTGATGGAGGTACATAGATAATTAACAAGCACTACGTGAAATTCGTGAAAAGGGCAGACATTTTAGTGAAACCCCGTATGGATTGAGAGGAGTTTAATAATCGTCTATTCGCAGTACTTTAGCGCCTCTGCACACCGTTCCAATTATCATTGTCTTATCTCAAAAGATCCCAAACCCAAATAAAGTCATATGGTAGGAATCTTAGAAGACTGATTGTAATTACCTACACTAAGGTAAACCAAATTTTAATTATTTCATGGTATGAATCCAAAACAATAGACGATACTCTGGGAATGAACTATCTGGACCTAAGAAGATGATTTGTTCCAGACTGTTGTGCCTATGATATCATAATAAAACATTTTATGAATCACAACATCAAGAATATTCTCAATAAGAATCGCAAATTCATTTATCCACGATAAAATTCATTGGATATCGTTAGAATACATACTGCGCAGGATGTATGAAAGTGACTAAAATTCAGAAATAGTGGGAACATCTCTTTACTGATCCTTAGTTGATTCAGTTCTAAAAAAATTCCAATACACTTCTCACTTCTTCGTTCTTACAAAAGTTCTCGAACAGTATCATTAAATATCAATAGAAATCGAAAAAACTGATTGAATCAGAGGAAAGGAAACTGAAAAGGAAAATTCAATAAATCTTTAATGTGATCATAAAGTTTTTATATTTTTTCTTTTTCTCAATTAAAATAAAGTTTCATGCTGATAATAAAATTGCAATAGAATTACGAGCATTCTGTAGGTGTCCAGTTGAGTAACAAAACAGTATGTGGCCTGAATTTAAGAATTAAACTTCTAAATTGTAAATTTAAATTTGTATGTGTTGAATTATGTGAATGGTATACAAGACATGTACAGTGGTGGCCACGAAATTAAGACACGACTGCCTTAGTTGTGATAATTTTTACAACCTTGTAATATCAAATTAGATATTCCTTATACTTCTATGCACCTTGTAATATTAAGAAAAAGTACCGTTATTTTATTTCGTTTCTTTTTACATTTTGTTGCTTTTTGATCATATTATTGTAAAAACGTGTATTTGAAACTGGCGACGAAATTAAGAAATTTCAGAAATATCTGTTTTTTCTATGATTTTTTGGTGTTTTTTGAAGCTAATCCGTGAGTAACGAATGTTTTATTTTATGTTGGAACACATCAAAAGATTTAATTAGAAATGGCCATAGGTACTTGGAGTTCCGAAGCCAAGTGAAAACTGATGCAACAACTAAAATCTGATGGAAAAACAGTAATGGAGATATCCAAGCTGCTTAAGTGTTCCAGATGTAAGATTTACAACAGGCTGGAACACATCAAGCAACATGGTACCATCCAAAAAGTTAGCAACTAGCAGCAACTAGTGCACGAAAAACTACACCCTGGGAGGATAATTTAATTTATCAAGCAGCTGTTAATGATCCTTTCACGAGCTCAAGTAAAATAAATATAAAACTGCTTCGGATTTTGGTATTGATATTTCGTCTAGGACAAAAAAAGACGTCTAAATGAAAAAACTTGCGTCGACATATTGACCAACGAAACCACTTGTGTTAAAAAAATATCAAATCCCGACTAGCATTTTCGAGAAAACATCTCAATAAAGTGATGATATTTTGGAAAAATATACTTTGGAGTGACGAGTCGAAGTTTTGCCGCTTCGACTCTGATGAAAAGCAGTACGTATGGCGATCTCCAAACGTGGAGCATCACCCAAAGTACATCCTTAAGACGGTCAAACATGGTGGTGGAAATGTGTTGGTGTGGCCAGCATTTTCCTGGAATGGCTTAGTTGCCATTTGCAAGATTAATACTAAAATAGACCAGCGCGTTTACAAAAACATTCTAACAGACACTATGATACCATACGCTGAAGACAACACGGTTCTAATATGGAAATTTATGCATGATAATGATTCTAAGCACACTTCATGTCTAGTGAAGAGTTACTTAGAGGAAAACAATATCTCTGTTCTAAATTGGCCAGCTCAATTCCCGGGCCTCAATCCAATTGAGAATTTGTGGAATGATGTTGAGGAACATGTACGAGCTGTAAAATCAAAAAATTTACACGGTTTGTGGGAAGATATCCAAAAGGCTTGGTATGTGATTCCAAAGCAACGTTGTATGGCTTTAGTCGAAAATTTACCCAGGAGATGTGCTGCTGTGATCCAAAAATTTCCCACCAAATACTAGGGATTTAGTGAATTAAGTTTTATTTTGCCTATGTCTTAAATTCATGACCAGGATAAAATTGTGTTTATCTATGTATATAATATGTAAATAAAATATAATATGTAAATAAAAATTCTTAACCAAATGTAGGTAGCAAAACATTATTAAATTTACTTCATAATACTATTAAAATCTAAAGAAAAATATCATGGACCTAAAAATTTTTCGATAAGATGTAAAAATTATCACAAATACATATATAAGTACAATGTCGTGTCTTAAATTCGTGGCCACCACTGTATGTACTGGTATATGCATGAGCATGAGTATGAAATAAAATTAAAGACCAATTCGTACTGCAAATCCCTTCTATTATTTCTAAACAGAATGAAAGGGAATTTAGTGGAATTATTTTGTAGGCCAATTGGTAGCGGGATGTGATTTGTGGTTTTTGTGCGATTACAAATCATTTTGGCCATTGTAGTGTACCATTTACTCAATGAATAAATTTTAATAATAAAATGGGGCACTATTTATGCATGATTTAAATAAAATTAAAAAAAAGAAAAGCTTTAACGGTGACGATTAAAAATCATTGAAACATTTACGTAAAAATATTCTTGTTTTTTTTTCTTTTTTAATTTCAATTGTGAATTGCGAATTTAATATTATTTTAATGCTTTTTTTGTTTCACTGAATCATTTATTATATTTTTGCATTCATATGTTTATCTAAAGTAATTATTGTTTAATTTATTATTTATTACTATTTTATATCATTTTATTTTTATTTTTACTACTTATTGTTTACAGAAGTCTAAATATTTGTTTGAAAACAACTTTCCTTTCTTATAGCAGCTTATGGTATAAACATTTTAATTTAAAATTTTTATTCTTTTTGATTTCTCACTTAATGTCTGCTTTAAAAAAGATCTTCTAGTCTACAAAAAAAACAAAAAAAAAATGGGAAAATAATGTAAAATGTTTCAATATTCATAAAATAGATGACATCTGGATGTTGTTCTCTAAATAGTTATCGTAAATATAAATAATTTTCTTTTTAATTGCTATTTTCTTTGTATTCTTTTATTATTAATTTGTTTATTACTTTTATTGTTGCTGCTTTGTTATTTATTAATTAATTAAATTATTTATGATTTATTTGTTAATAATAATAATAAAAAAATTAAAAGTATCTATCTGATGCACTTAAAAAAACTTATGCAGAAATTGCTAAAGTATTGTACAACGTCCTTTATTTCTATTTGATTGTGAAAATTCGGTGCCAATAACACCGCCACTACTGGTACAACCCATTAATTCACGAAAAACATCACCAATTTTATAATTGTATCTAAAATTCGTGATTAAAAAATTAAATAAAAAAAAACAGAAAACAATTTATTAATTTATTACAATGAATTATTATTGGTCATATAACGGACATTAACTACAATCGAAACAATAAGATTTCAAATCAAAACTTCAAAAAAATACTTACTGTGCTGAACACTCTACATAACCGCAACGCCAGTGCTTTCGTACTAAAGTTGAAATATCTTTTAGTTCCTGTAATAAAATATAAAAGAACGAGCAAAAATATTAGGCGTTACAACTTATTTTTTTTTTAACTTAAGTCATTTTCAGTGTGGCGTTATGACGCACACCCACAGTCCCTGTACTGACCGAGTTCCACAAAACTGGGGAAGAAGTTGGTCACCGCAAGGGGTGGCCAAAGAATTGTACTTGGTTGGCAATGGATTTCAAAGTGATTGAGCAATATGCCACACGGCTGACGAAACGATAAATATTGTTACGAAATGTAACATTGTTTAACATTAAAATGAGCAAAAGCTACACAAACAAATACAACGAACTTGTTACAAGTAAACCAACAACAAGCAATGTAAACAAAATACACAAACAACAATGAAGTCGCGATATAGTTCTCGAGAGAGCGAAACCCCGTTCGTTCGACTTCAAGAACCTTCATCAGACTGATTACGTGTGCATATAAAAAGGCAAGACAAATCAGGCAAAAGAGTAGTAAGAATTCTGTCAGTCTTGTGTGAAGAGGCGTTCCGTGTGAAGAGAACAGTTGTGGTTGGAAGATCGCCGTTAAAAAGATCTGCGTTGCAAGCAAAGAAGAATAGCGAACAAGCAATTATTGTTGTATTCGTCAAGTTGTAAACGATGGCACACAAAAGTAGTACGAACAATAAAGAGTTTAATTGAAATTAAACACCAATTTGTTTTTTTTTTCAATCAACGAACTCATATTCTAAACGTTTTTAAAAAGTTAAAAACGTAACAATATATTGAGAACGATATTGTTAAGTAAATAATTTCACGTTTTTTAGTAGTCACGATGCAATTTTCCAAAATTCAAGTTCATAGATAGTCCAAATAAGAAAAATCCAATGACAATATTTGCATAAAATAATCTTTATAATGTATAGGACAAACATTCAATTATAGCTTAAAATATAATATTTCACTCAGGGACTGCAAAGTCACCCGTTATGAATATTCCCTTTTCAATCTTGTTATAAACGCAGAACTGCAAGAAACCACTTTCCTAATAGTCTGGTTACTCCTTTGATGCGTTTCAGTTTCATTTTTTAAGTTTATTCAATTGAGCACGTGATTGGTGTACTGAAGTAGGTAATGGGTTTGTCACCTATCGTTGTCTACAAACAAAATCCTTTCTATTAACGTTTACTAGGTATAGTAAAGAGAAAGTTTTCTAATAAAGTTGCACTCTTTTTGAAAATGAAAATAATCCAGTGAGGTTAAATCAACGATTATTGTGGTGAATTTATTGTACCATTACGTGAAATTACTTTTTCGCCAAAACTTTCTCGAAGTAAATCAATTTGTGTTTCGGCTCATTCGCCGAATTAGTGGCATATACTATGGTCGCTGGTGTAATTCTCTGCAGAAGTCATATTTTGAAAAATTTTAAGCCAAGATCCTTTCATAAAGAGAAATTACAGCAGCTCAGTGCGCACTGTTCGCCTTCTTCATTTTTAGCAGCCAACAGTTTTGTGTCTAGAAAAAAACAACAAACATGAGTTACTGAAATGAATTGTTGTAATGTTGCCACTACCTGTATAAATATATCTTCGGTTCATTCGGTACTTCTTCGTTAATGCAACATATAAATTTGGACAACTTTTACTTCTGAACTACGTTGAGTACTTTGAGAACTCAATAATTTTTTTTGTTGTGCCAAATTGAATACATATGTATATACGTCAAAGCAAAGAAAATAAAGTATAAAGAATGTGCATTTTAACATATTTTGGAATATTTTTCAAAAATATTTCATGACGCGGGGGAAAAGATAGAAGGGAAGGATACAGAAACCAAGAGCATAACAATGCGTTGTTCTCATCGTGCGTTGTTCTCATCGTGCGTTTTTGTTGTTTGACCACTTTTTTTTATTTATTTTTCTGATGTTGGCACCAATGTCCCTCAGGGTAAGAACATCTTCGGCTTTTTACACACATAGGACACGAACATCAAGAATGTTCGTTAAAAAGAGGGTAAAAATCTTGTCAGTTTTTAAAGAAGAAGGTTCATGTCGCTTTTTTCAGACTTCAATTATACACCCAAAGAAATATCACAGTAGTATTCACTAATATCAATGAGAAATGATTTAGATTTTTGGAAGAATACTTGCCAAGTTAAATACGGTGTCTTAGTTTCTTAGTGCAGTACAATTCTTCTATATTTTCCGATCACATATACATATCATTGGGTTAATAAGTAGACTTGAAATTAATACTAACAATTTTCCTCTAGGTTAAAACACAAGCCTATGGTTATGGATTAGTGAGTGAGAGAGAGAAAATAAGTTGAGAGAATTTATTTATTTACAGCCATATAAAAGTGTTAGTAATATACTCTATTTTTATTTTCATTTCATCAGCATACATATGTAAAGCTGTCTATCTTTGGCTTAATAATTTTGGATAAATAAAAATAAAATAAAAAATCGATTTTACTATTAAAAGAACATAAAGCTATCCATCTTTGGCTTAAAAATTAGGCCATGTTTTTTAGATAAATAAAAATAAAAAGAATAAAAAAACCATTTTTTATTAAAAGAAAAAAACGAGCATTCCAAAGCATTTAAAAAAATTATACTATGGGACAAAATAACATACGCCCAGCTAATGACATAGAACATTTTTAACACAAAATATTCTTCGAGTGTTATTCTGAAATAAAATGATAAACCACCCGCAGCACATGTATGCTTGTCGCAGTCTGATCGAAAACTAAATCAAAAATCACAAGAATACATACACATGTACATAAGTGCGATGAGAGCAACACATTGTTACGCTCTTTGTTTGTGTTCATTTTCCTTCTGTCTTCCTCCCCCCTCATTGGGAAATTATTTTTAAAAAAATTTTGGTGAAAGCGGGTCGTAATGTTACAACCTGCCATAAGAAATTTTACTTCTACATGATGCGTATTCTTTATATCCATATTCTTTGGTCAAAGTCACCTTATAGGTTGTTCGTTCCTTGGCTCAAATTTAATTTATGATGAATTCTATGAAATTCTGCCATAATTATATTTATAATAACGTATGACTTAAGTCTTTTCGTTTCTATCTCAAATAGAGTTACCTTTTGGGCTAAGGTAACTGAGCCATATGTAGATGACTACATACATACGTATATACATTTAAAAGTTAAACAGAAAAAAGTAAGATTCGCAAGGCACATTATTGGGTGGAATATATTGTTACGAAAATGGAAATGGTGTTACATCGTTTTAACATTAGAATGATAAACAAAAGCTACAAAAACAAAAACTATGGACTTGTTTACGTGATCAACAAGTAAACAAAAATATAGCAACAACATCAGTATAAAAAAGGGATAAACAAGTAAACACACAGGCAACAACAACACTGCAAGGACAAACGTAAACAAAAAAGGCGAAGTCATTCTCCTTCAAGTGTATTAATCAGAGGCTGCCTTCCAAAATGTATCAATGCAAACTTTGTATACAGTTCTACTACTGTATATAAACTATGTAGATATGCAAAGTAACTAAACAATGCATCAACTATAAATCCGATTGCCTTTTGACTGCGTTAAAAATACACATTGACGACGTTTTGAAATAGAATACATTGTATATATTTGGACAGCGGCATTATGAAACACGATACCACCGTATAACCAGTATAGAAACGGAATTTTGACGTTTACCAGCGACTTATGAAAGGGACAGCAAATATTACCAAAAAGTATTTCTGTCCCTGTCTGTTTGTAACTCTGTTTTGTTTATTTATGTTTTTTTTAGTTTTCGGGGTGGGTTTTTTATATCGGCGAGAGTTAATAAAAAATTTAATTTTTGTCCAAAACTATTAATAAATAATAAAATCAACTAATAACAATAACAATTTTAACTTTTCCTTTCAAGAAATTAAAAAATATTGGCAACTTTCAGCAAGAAAAATTTTTTATGAGCAGTACGTCTTATTTGATTTTGTAATATTTAGCTTCTTAATTACCTCTTGCACAAGAAACTATATTCATTGTGACCAAAAACTACACACATTTCGATTAATAATTAAATATTTATGAATCTTTAAAATTTTCATTGAAGAAATTAAATAATATTCCAAATTTCCCCTTTTTTAATACACAAAATAAATGTTTATTTACATTTAATTTTTCTGCTTTATTCACCAGTTTTCACTCTGTATATCTGTTGCTTCTAACACATTTGATTCGCAAAACAATATAACATTTTTTTCTCCCTCTAAGTTGGCTAGTAATTTGCTGCTACAAGCGTTTGTCAAACGTTGAAGGTTTCTATACTGGTTATACGGTGCACGATACTTTGTTCAAACACAAAGCAACTAACATTTTGGAAGGAGCCAGACTGTTTACCACAATGTAACCAGTTAGGACAATTATGACGTTTGAAAAACGCTAAAATCAGCTGCCTTAACCTTCTTTTTAGAGGGGAAAAAAATGGTATAAGTTTTGCGAAACAAATGTGATAGAAGCAACAGATATACAGAGTGAAAATTGTGCTGTTCACCCTGCGATATAAAAGTCAAGACAAAGCAGACAACGGGGTCAGAAAGTATTCAGTCAGTCTTGTGTGAAGACGCGTTGCGTGTGAAGAGAATATTGAATTTTGTTTACGCAAAAGAGTGAAAAGAAGAATAACCAATAAAACAATTGCTGTTGTTTTCATCAAATTGTGAACAGTGACACACAGAATTATGCAAACAATAAAGGTATTATTTCGAACTAAACATAAATTTATTTTTATTTGCAGTCTACGAACTCATATTTGGAGCGTTTTAAAAAGGTAAAAACGTAACAATATTACATAAAGAAAAGCGGGCAATGTGCAAAATCTGCGGCCAGGCAGAAAATCTATTGCACAAAGTAGCTCTCTGAATCTGGTAAGATCAGAAGGAGGTGCTGAAATCACACCAGACTGTTATTAATTCGTTTGAAGCGTATATTGGCCAAAAAACGCCCTGAATATGCCAGGAATTAATTTTTCATCATGACAACGGTCGGCCACGTATTGCAACACCGGTCAAATGCTATTTGGAAAAAGTGGATGGCAAGTTTTACCTCACCCGCCATAGCATAGCAAAATCACTCGTTGAAATATGCTTCACTTCAGGTCATGATATCAAAACGAACGGCCTTAAAAGACTATCGGTTTTTTTTGGAACAAAATCCACAGATTTATAACAAGATGGAAAAATGTCAATATATTGGAAGACATGTCCTTTCAAAAGTTATCTTGTATGTTATAGTTATGTTATACTACGAACAGTATTAGATTATATTTAAATTAGATTTAAAGTTTTCGAACTTACCTGTGAACTTGTTGGTGTTTCATTTATTGTATCATATTTATTGCCAACAACAATTATGCTAAAATCACGATGACTAAAACTGTCCAAAATTTGATCTCTCATTGATCTGCAATACTGTAATCAAACAAATATCGAAAATACAAATGAAAATAAATCAAATCACATCAAAGTTTTGATAAAATACAACATAAGAAACCCAATACAAGAATGGCTGCGTGAATACGTTTTTTGTATGTATTAAATATTGCAGCACAATGGGTACTGTTTGTGGAGATTAAAGGCCCAACTATAATTGGCTAATCCAATTCTGTTCAATTCTGCGAATACACAAAACAAAAGAGAACTTTTCGTTAAGTTTCGACAAACAAATTATTTACGACATAACGAACGAAAGTGATCGGGATTAATTTAGCTGTTTCTGTGTGTACCAGAGATCAGCAATGAGTGTTCAAAAAGATGAGTAGAATCGAATCATACTCATAATTTCTGATAATTATACACATTTATACTTATTTTAATATCATGGAACCTCTACTCATATTCAAAGTTTGAAGTACTCATCATATTCATAATTAACATCATACGTATTGATGTTGTTGATTTCGTCTCTACATGACTCAACATATATAAGAATTACTAAATAAGTATGATTCGTGTACGAACACTGAAATGCTCACTAAAAGGTTGTGTGTTTGTTCTGCTTGCTGCTCTGTCTTTTTTGCTTATGTGTCTTTTTTCTTATTTCGAATAGTATGAGTACGCATACTCGAAGTCGCCGTGGTCTAGTAGGTAGTGTGTTGGCTTATTAGACGAAAAGCCAGGGTTCGAGCCCCAGGCCAGACATCAATATAAAATACAAAAAGTATTTCTTCGGCGATTTCCTCTCAGCAGATTTTTGGCAAAAACTCTGAGAATAAATAAAATTGCCATGAAAAGTTTCTCAAAAATCTGTCGTTCGGAGTCGACTTTAAACTGTAGGTCCCGCCACTCGTGTATAAAATTAACACACATAACATATGTGGTGTGAGAAACTAGGTCGTAATCCCGACCGAAGGGTTGTAATGACCAATTATGTATGTATGTGTTGTACGCATACTCACTGAAACCTGTACTCATAAATCAACGTTGTAGTGAGTACGAATGAATGAGAGTACATACATAGTTCAATTAAACTATTGTCGACTCACTTATATTTAAAATTTCATGAGTACTTATTAGTAGCGAAAAAACGATTCATTCCTGATCTCTGGTGTGTACAACAATGGCAAACAGAGCATAATGCAGTGGTGTTTAGAACACATGGTACACGAGACAAATAATTTTTATGGTTTCTTATATTTACTTTAGGAAAATTATAAAATAATTTTAGTTTTACAAAGATAAGTTTAGATTTACGTATTAACTGTGTCTAGCATTTAAATTCAAAAAACTATAAATAGCCACTTAAAAATCTGAATAAAATTTCCTACGCATTTGACAGACTTTTCGTGAACTTTTGACAGTAGGATCAGCATATTGTAGTTAGGCTTTAAAGCCGTATTCACCCCTTTTTTTACATGGAGTTTGACTTGGGATATTCCAACTTAAATGAAAAGTCAGTTTTTCTTTTATTTTTATGTTTCCATTTTAAGTATGTATAGTAAAGTATAATGAAAACAAACTTAAGCATTTTTGTTTAGAATAAGAGGCGCAAATAACTATGAGTAGAACTTACACGAAATGTTTCCAAGTTTCCCATGTCAAAGACTAAAACGTATGCATGGACTGTTCGCAACCCCAGTGGATGACCGTTGTTCCATTCTGCAAAATTATCGGCTGGAAATCGTTTCTGTTTTATTTCGTGTTGTTGTTGTTGTGGTTGTTATCATTGTTTTATTGTTGAACATAATTTAAAGAAAATGAGAAAATCGTTTTAATTGATCAAACATTTAATGTAATGTACGAGTATATGAATAAATTTCTATTTTCTAAGCTCTTTCTTCTATGAACGTAGTTTTCTAAATAAATTCATGCACTTCTCAAGTTTTCATTAAAATTGTGTACAAAAGTTAACAAGCTTGAAGGCGGCAGTTTAAATTCTTTAAAGTAGCAACACTTTTAAATAATTCAACGAAAATTGATTAAAAATTTCTCTGTATTGTCTTGTGAATTTCTTTCAGTATGAAACTCAATAAAAATTTATCCGATGTTATTCTACAGAAATGGAATAAAAATAAATTTGATTGTTTTTCTCTATTTTATTTCTTTAGGAAACATAAAATATTTTAAATACAAAGACAAGAAGCTTTGGCTTGAACTAGCCGTAATCTAGTATGTTTTGGAATGGCCGGATGTTCAAACCTTAGCTCAGACATCTCGAAAAAAAGATGTATATCTTTCGGCTTCCTCTCAGCAGTCATGTGGTGAAAACTATGAAGTAAATTGAATTGCCGTGAAAAGCTTCTTAAATCGGACGTTCAGAGTCGACATTAAACCTGAGGTCCATCCACTCGTGGATAATGTTAACAAACACAGTATGGCTAGTGTTAAAAGATGGGTTGTAATCTTGACTAAAGGGTTGTAATGACAAATTCAGTCAGTATGTAATATTCGTATTTAGGATTACAAAACTTGGTTCAATTCTCGATGCCGCACATTTCATTCAGCAATCGAGTACCATTGTTTTACAACACTTTTAAGAAGTCACTCAAGTGCTGTCCAAAAATAAGGAAATTGCTTCAATTAAGGCCTTTATGGTATTATCAGTTAACATTTCTATGACAATTTTACAGTGCCCAGTTTCAGTTTTGTCTGTGCTTTATATGTCTTTCTTAATTCCTGATGACTCTGGATCGATAGTTTTAAGGTATCGAGCTTTAGGTATCCGCATGGGTCAGATATTACGAATAGCAGACAGCCTTTTGAAGAATTCGCAAATACCAACAAAGCATCTACAAATTTTGTACTTTTAATCTGCAGCGGTTCTTGTATATGAACATACTAGTGACTGTACAAAGAACCATGGAGCTAAGAGTGGCATTAGCATACAAAAGAGTCTCACGGCAAAGTGACTTTATAATCAGCAACACAATCTTTATAGACAATTTAAGTGAGGATCAAGTCAGAATGCAGGCTCAACGAAGTCTTGGTGAAGAAGCTTTACTAAATGCAGATTATAATGAAATAATGTTGCAGAGTATTTTTATTATTTAAGAGTTACTTCACCAACAGAAAACAATATGACAGTTGAAATGTTTTATTCGTTCTGTTGATTTTATTGTACCACAGGGTAGTGGATTAAATCCTATATTATTCTCGATATATCAAAATGATCTGAAAAATCTCACCCTAGATGGGCAACTATTTATGTTTGCTTGTTTTATCCATAAAAATACAATTTATCACTGAAAACGATAATTAAAAGAGATGCTTCGTTGTTATTTAAGCTTAAGCGATTAAATCGCCAAATTGATACGCCTCAGGCCACGCGGATCAAGTTTTAATGGTAACATTACAGGAAAATCTAGCTATAAAAGACATTCAGTAAAGTATTTGGGAGTCACTTTACAAAGTAACTTTCTCAGCAACAATTTAATTTTAATACATGGAATAGAACAAATTTAAGAACTCTTGGGTGTAGATTAGAAACAACCAAGCAACACACTGATTACATGGGCGCTTTGAAGTTTAATGATTAAATTAATTACATTAATAAATTAAATTAAAATTAAGTAATCAAATTTCGATATTGCATCTTGCAAACAAGAAACGACGAATAGTCGCCTTCAAGAACATTCATCAGGCTGTTAACTTTGCCATATAAAAGGCTAGGCAAATCAGGCAACTGAGGGAGTAAAAATTCAGTCAGTCTTGTGTGAAGAGGTAATGAAAGAGTAATCGTGGTTTGAAGATCTCCGTTACAAAGATCTGTCGAACAGTTGACTAGTAATTGTTATTGTTCATGCAAAAAAGTGCAAAGAGGAATAACAAACAAAACAATTGTTGTGAACGGTGGCACACAAACTAGTGCGAACAATAAAGAATTTAATTAAAACCCAACACAAATTTATTTTTATTTTTATTTGCAATCTACGAGCTCATATTGTAAACGTTTTTAAAAGGTAAAAACGTAACGATATGAACATCAGTTATGACAGGATATGAAATTGCAAGAGAAACGAAGCAACTTTGTGTGAAGTTTGGTGGACAGAAAAGCAGTGAGCTATGCATAGTATGTCCTGAAAGTAAAAAAGTCTTTATTAAATAGGAATCCACTAATGGGAGGTGGGGTGATGACTTAAATAAAAAAATTCTATTAGCATACCGCTTCTGCGTTCGTGATAAACAAGGTCAGAAAATTTTTATAACTCGGATGAGTTAAATTAAATTTAAAATTGTATTCAATAAAAAAAAATTAAATTTTTCCAATTAATATGAATGGATTACTTGAAGCGTACTACCAGTTCTAGTTCATTGATTTTTTTTTTATCGTTGACATCATAAAACATGTGTAATTAGTTTACCTGGGGTGGAACATCGATTACCATCAGCTCTCGTATACAGGTATCGCAGACCAGACAGCTCCTGTATACTTTTCTTCTGGTTGTTGTTTGATGTGTCTTGGGAAAATCATGGTAGAAAAATTGCTGCAAATAGTAAACAGAACAGAAGAAAAACCATAAAAAATTGGAAAACTACAATTAAGAGAGTACTAGTACGTACGTATATTTCATATTTAATTTAAAGAGAATTTAAAAATTGTTTTACATTAAAATATATGAGCAGTGAAGTACTATTTTATATTGGAATTCCTGTTTTTGCATTTGTATGTCAAACCGGCTAGGTTAGACATTCGGACAAGGGACATGACTAACTTGACTGCTATAAGGTGACGTCGTAAAACCTATATTATTGGTTGGTCGGTTATTGGTAGCCATGAAAGTGTGAATTTACTCAAACCGCCTTTGGCTAGATACGTTCTTTCAAAAAATCAAAACTGTCTGTTTCCTTTCCTTACATGAAACAAAATGTTTTGTTTAAATAACAATGTTGCCGCATATCGTCAGTATGTAAAATTGACAAAAAAAAAAAAGAAAAGTTATGAGCATCTAATGAGGAGTTGATGGCAACAGCATTTAAATTAAAATATAAAAACACGTACAAAAGTGAAACCCGAAAGAAAATCTAAAATGTCATCACTGTAGGCGCCGTAGTCTAGTAAGTAGTGTGTTGGCTTATTAGACGTAAGGCCCGAAGCCAAACCCCAGGTTAGACAACAAAATGAAGTCTTCGGCGACTTCCTCTCAGCAGATTTCTGGCAAAATCTCTGTCGTTCGAAAGTCGAAACTGTAGGTCCCACCACTCATATATAAAATTAACACACACAACATGAGCGGTGTGAAAAGCTAAGCCGTAATCCTGACTGGAGTAAATGGGGTTTTTTTGAGCAGCTGTTGTCAGTGTTTTCTTATTCGGTCAATGTGAACAGTGCACAGATTTTATTAATTACAGGGGACATCAAGTGTACTCTTTTGTTAAATACTCTACGGTCTAAAAAATTAGCACTTAGATTGGTAATCTGACTTCAATCAACTTTGCTTCAGTGGCTGCTGCCTATGTCGGTAAGAGATAACAATAACAAAACTCCCAGCCAACTTTCATCCTGGTGTCATAAGCTGTTACTGACGTCATCTAAGGCTCCATTTTGTGAAGCCCCTGATTATAACTAGTCGGCTTAATACTAAAATTTTCGAAGTAAACTCGTGCCAGTATACTATGTTCAGATATGCACTTTTATTGAGTCAATATTCAGTTAATTGAGTACAATATTTTAAATGTTCAGGCATAATAATATACGCAGTTCAGCTGCTTATTCAATATTCATTTGAAAGCTGATAAACAAAACAGCTGGTTGTTTCAACAACATTGTTTTTATTTTGTTTTTGTTTTTGTTTTTTTTTTTTTTGTTTATCGTTGTTTACATTTGAGTTGTCAAATATCAACAAAAAGTGTTCGGTTAATTGTAATATGCTCACTAAACACACTTATGACTTATGGAATACAATTGACACGCGCGAATATAAAAATTAAATTGAATATTTTTTTTACACAAAAGTACAGTAAAATGTGATATTTGCTATCATCACTATTGAATATCTTAATTATTTTAATTTAATTTAACATATTCAATGGACATGATTGAACATTTGAAGAAGAAAGTACAGAAGTGAAAACGTAATGGTTTGGGGCTGAATGACATCCTTATCTTTGCAAGATTATTTTTTACTAGTAGACGACAATTACTTAAAGCGGGGGCTTTTGTTAAAAAATTTATACTTTGCAGTAAAAAAAAGCGACAAACAAAGTTTTGTCCCACCTCCCTAAAGAAAATTTGTTGGGTTCTTAAAAAAAGAGCTCCCACTAAGGCCAGCATTTAGGTCCATTGTGATGCCACAATCAATTCTAGCCGAGGATTAGTCATTCCTTAGAGGAAACCATCATGATCGTAAAATAAATCTTGCAACTACAGCAATCTTTATAATGGGTGATTTTTTAAGAACTGTAGGAAAATTTTTCAAAAAAAAACATAAAATTCAGAAAAATGCATGAAATCTTTATTTGAATCGATAGTACAGTCCATATAATTTAATGTTTGAAGATTATTGCATGCAAATGTTGACTGCAACTGCGCCTCAAACGGTCCATCCGCTTAGTCCAATTTTGGCATACTATTCCCAACATTTCGGCCGGTATCGCACGAATAAATGCTTCAATGTTATCTTCCAATGCGTCAATTGAAGCGGGCTTGTTTGTTTAGACATGAGCTTTAACATAGCCCCACAAAAAATAGTCTAAAGGCGTTAAATCGCACGATCTAGGCGGCCAATTGACCGGTCCCGAACGTGAAATAAAATGTTCACCGAACTCGCCTCTCAATAAGTCCATTGTTACGAGTGCTGTGTGCCATGTGGCATCCTCTTGTTGAAACCACATGTCATGCAAGTCAAGCTCTTGCATTTTAGGCAAAAAAAAGTTGTATATCATCTCACGGTAGCGCTCACCATTCACAGTTACGTTACGATTCGCAGCATCTTTGAAGAAGTACGGTCCAATGATGCCACCAGCCCATAAACCGCACCAAACTGTGACTTTTTCTGGATGCATTGGTAGCTTTTGCAATGCTTCTGGCTGATCTTCACTCCAAAATCGGCAATTCTGCTTATTTACGTATCAATTGATCCAAAAATGTGCTTCGTCGCAGAACACAATTTTTCGATAAATAAGTAGATCTTCGGCCAACTTTTCAAGAGCCCATTCACCAAAAATTCGTTCGGTTTCAATCCTTGCACCAGCTGTATTTTGAAAGGCTTCACACCTAAATTCTTCCGCAAAATTTTCCACGTTGTTGAGTACCAGAGGCCCAATTGTTGCGAACGGCGACGAATCGATAATTGATGATCATCATTAACAATGGCCGATTCAGCTGCGATATTTTCTTGGTGGTTTAATGTCCAACAATGTAAATTTGGTGCGAAATTAGCCCGAATAGCCGCTTCAGTGGGTCGATTAAACTGACCATAAAATGGAAGAAGTCGCGATGAACTTTCTTAACAGAGCAAGTATTTTGATAATTAAATTCAATGATTTGCAAGCGTTGTTCGTTTGTAAGACGATTCATGGTTAAATTCTAGACCAAACTGAAGATGTTTGACAGTGAAACAAAACACGAAACGTGCATGAGCTGTTTAAATCAGTGTTGCCAAAAAGAAACCTGATGAGGTAGAGTCTAGACAGTCTTTTATATCTCCTGCAGATGTCATTTTTGGGGATGCCTACCAAAAGAGCAGAGGCCTATAAGGATCGCCATTATGCGTTGGTTAACTATGAGACTTATGAACAGAAATGAGTCTATATATATAGTCTATAGTCCGGTTAGCTCCCTATATGCCGGAACCCATGTAAAAGTTACATTTGAATGATCCGAAATGTCTCTGAGTAATCATCGACATTCAGGGACAAGGACGAACGTTAAAACTACATTGGTTAGGGACGTAAACGCAACCTGGCTGTTCGAGAAAATTTTCAGGAAAAATCCCACCCTAATAAATTACCGCATCTCAACCTGCCTCTCATCTTTGATTCATTAGTGTGGACCACGTTCCGAACAAAACAAAAATCGCAAAACTCTTTAACGGACATATGGGAATCTATACCCGCAGTGACAGCCAGAAATCTTGTACATCTCTAAGAGCACAGTAAATTTTCTTTTATTGATAATTCTTTGTTCTAAAATTAATTTGAGGTATACAAGTACATAGTTTGTTTGTTTACATTACTTCAGTTGTAAAAGTCATGGTAAAATCGTTATATCGTTCCTTATTGTATGAAATAGTTTACTTTAATGTTTATTGTGATTTATGAAAATGTATGCATTGTGTTACCTGTAATATACTTGTTTTACCGACGCCAGTGGCCCCCAAAAATGCCGCTTTAAGGGGGCCCTGTAGCCATGGGGGCTCTGCACCACCCTCCAGAGTGATGCGCTATGCTGAAATGCACTTATTTTGTATATGAATTTCCATTGCGATTGAGATTTTTGTTGATTTTGTTGTAGAGTTATCACCGACATAGTCAACGCTGCGTGTGCTGCCAATTAAAAGTTTTTTCGAATTTGTCGGCGAAATAGTGCTCCACATTATATTTTGAAAGAACGCCAGCTTGTAATTATTTCCTGTTGCTTCGATTTCTTTCGTCCCAAAAACTACAGTCACACAGTCTTTAATCTTCGCACACTTTGTCTTTTACCTTCACTTTCCCTGTGTGCATAAAAGAGTCCACAACTAAGTATACTTCTTCGGCCGTTTTATCCTACTGTTTGTGTTTATTTTCTTGTGTGTGACTTTGGGTTAAAAAGTTTTTAGGATTCAAGAGAACTGTGTAATGGGAAGAGTGTGTGTTTGTTCGTTTTATGTTTACAACAATAAGTGGTGCTGCTGCTGCTTATGACGTGTACTAATTTACTTGATTCGGTTCTTTTTTTCGTTTTGTTTACTTTTTTCTATTAAATTATTTGTTTTTGTTGTTGCTTTCATAA
Organism: Sarcophaga subvicina; assembly: GCA_936449025.2. Classification (NCBI taxonomy): domain Eukaryota; kingdom Metazoa; phylum Arthropoda; class Insecta; order Diptera; family Sarcophagidae; genus Sarcophaga; species Sarcophaga subvicina. The sequence goes on along the minus strand of OW388081.2, from coordinate 45,580,531 downwards.
TATGTTCTCTTTTGTTTCGGTTTTTCGTTTTTTTTTTTGTTTTTTGTTTTTCTCTGTTATCGATACAAGAACGTACAATTTTTTAGTTTTTAATTAAAAAATTTATTGCTTTTAATTTTCCAAGAGTTTGATTTGATTTTGTGTTGTTTGACTGACGTTCAAATGATGAGTTGAATGATGAAGAAAGTGAATTTTGGACACAAAATAGAATTTAATAAACGTCTGCTTGCTTTCCTTATGTTATGCTGTAAAGATACATAAGAATTCAATTAAAAAAAATCCATTTCAGAATGAAGGCAAAAGAAAATGAACAAAAAAAATACAGAAATAAAAAGGGCTTTAAAATACACGCCTTTACGTGCCATATTCAAAATGTGTGTGTTTAACCCTGGACAGTTTTACTGTTCGTCGAATCGACGAAGATCATTTACTCTTTATCATATAACTCTTTTATGTTTGACCAAATTTCGCTCTCTTTTTCAACAACGTTAGTTGATAATGAAAGCTTGCAGTGAGCAGACATAAACATTTTTCGAATAACACCCCTGTTTGCGTATACTGCACAGCAGCCACGTGTCCATTGATCTGAGACTGAAAGAAGACTAAGTCTTTGTACATATTCTGGAAATACAAAATAGATTACCTATTGATTGCCTCCTCCTGCTGTTTGATAAGAAACTCTGACAAAATTACTGGATTTAAAGCAGAAATGTTTAGCCACAATACTCTAAGGACTTCATCAATCATATCGCACAGCATGGAAAAACACATGTATTGTAATTTGTTATGTGAGCGTGAAGTGAGGTACTGTTATATATACGATATCCGGAGCACACAAATATTAATAAAATTATAGTAAGACTCCAAAATAAGATTAAGCGCTAAACGAACCAGCGTTCAACGTTAAATAAATCAACTGTGACGCTGGAAAGATGCGTTCGTACTGTGACTTCGACTTCGGAAAATAAAGTTGGAATCTTTATTCTGGATCAGCGTTGCCATTTGCCAAGTTTCCTTTCTTCCAAGTTTTTTGAGATGCGAAAAGTTTTCATTAAATTTGTGTTCTAACAAACAAGTTTTTTCGACAAAATTCAATTTTAAATTTTTTTTCAATAAATTCAATAATAATAACACGAAATATTTAAATTTTTAAATAAATTATTGTGTATTTTATTAGTCCCGGACAAAAGTAGCAAAGAAACAGCATTAGAGCGCAACGATCTCCGGTGTTTCCTTGAAAAATGTTTATACTTTTGTATAAAAAAAATTTTTTTTCCAGAAATAAAAAGTTTTTTTTAAAGAAAATTACTGGCAACACTGTTCTTGGCAGAGTAACAAAAGAGCATTGAAAAAGATACATAGTACACACCGTCGCTATATAGTGCACCGCTTTTGGTTGGTGCATGGCCGTTTCATTTGCACACATATACAACAAGTATCAATAAAGTGTGCGATAATATCGCGTAATACTGAAACAGCGTTAAGAGGAGCAGCGTTAAGTGGAGCAGCGTTAAGCGGGGTCTTACTGTATTTACACATAGTGGGACAGAACCTTACCGGATTGATTGCTGTAGCCAATGCAGATGGATAGGATAGACAGTAGACAAGTTGACAGATAGCTACATATTCCTTAAAAAAGACACATGACAGTCGTGGCAGAAAGCTACCAACACACACACATGAAACGGCAAACTAGTTAAATACCATTTAAGTTGGAATCAAATAAAATATCTTACACTAGATCGTATATATTCGAAAACATTTTTATGGAGACTAGTGCAAGTAAAGTAATGAATATTAGGTTAGGTTAGAGGACGTGTGCTTGTCAATTAAGACAAGTACAGTACCCGGAGGTCGAATTGACCCATTGTACAACGTCCTAGTTTCTCACACCACTAATGTTGTGTGTGTTAATTTTATACAAGAGTGATGGGACCTACAGTTTAAAGTCGACTCCGAACGACAGATTTTTGAGAAACTTTTCATGGCAAGTTTATTTACTCTCAGAGTTTTTGCCAGAAATCTGCTGAGAGGAAGTCGCCGAAGAAATACTTTTTGTATTTTGTTTTGATGTCTGGCCCGGGGATCGGACCCTGGCTTTACGTCTAATAAGCCAACACACTACCTACTAGACTAAGGCGACTTCAATGAAAAAGAGTTGAAATTTTCTCAAGTAAACTATGAAAGTATAAATGAAGTCTTGGAAGACAATGCTCGGTGAGGAAACTGTACCAAAAAGGAGAAAATCTATGACCGATATTAGTTATTTATGATGTTTAGAAATTGTAAGGAAATAATAACAAAAGATAAACTCTAACTAACGAAAGATCTTCGACAAATTTATATTTTCATTTAAGTTTAAGTTTACCCATGAATTCAATCCTCCCTAGAAACTTTAAGAATATCTGATGACTAATCAAATAAGACCGCAGAGGCTTGAGATTTATAAGTTACGTAATACAAGTAATTCAAGTTCTTGAAAAAATTTTCTCTTGTTATCAAATGCCCTTTTTCGATGATTTTCAAAAATGGGTAGAATAAACAGAGTAATAAAAAAAGTTCAAAATTCTTTAAAATTTTTATTTATAAATGTTTTCCTTGTAAGTGATTTATTGTTTTTGTTTATTATTTCTTGAATTTGTTTTTTTAGGCTGAAAAACAGCATTTTTTTTAAGAGGAGAGAAAAACAAATAAATTTCGGATGCCAGAGAAAGAGAGAGTAAAGTACAGTGGAAAATGAAAACATCATCAGAAAATTAAAAACAAACACAACAGCCATCAGAAAACAAAAAAAACGCCAACAAAAAATTCGGAAATAATTAAAAATCGCTTGTCGGTGCCACACAGTGTTTTGAAGCTGGCCAAAAATTGTTAAAACTTGTGTTAGAATTTAAATATTTTTCTTACTATTTTCAGGGAAAACACTTCAAATCGATTATATTCAAAATTTTAATGGTACTTTGCAGTTTTGCAGAGACTCCGTGCACTGAATTGCTCCTGATTTGGTTAAAATGAAATGATTCAGAAACACGATCACATAAAGTTTTATAAAAAATTTTATATATTAATTCTTATGATATATGGTTATTTCAATTACTCCGAACTTTTTCAAACCTTGGATTTGACTTTTTTAAATTCAAGTAAGGGCCATTATTACAACTTTAAAAATCCTCCCTTTAGTTAACGGCCCTTATAGCCATTATTATAACTTGCCGTTAAGCTTGGGTTTAGTTAAAGTTACTTTTAGCTAAAGAGAACTGTAAAGTTACCTTTAATTTATTTTCGTTATTACAACCTACAGATAAAATAAAGTTAACTTTTTCAAAAATAGGGCAGTGGCGGAGCAATGTCGATAACACGACTCAAATTAAACAAGTTTTATTTAAACGCATTGTGAATTACGGGCTTCTTTTTTTGTTGTATTAGCTCACTTTGTTTATATTTGAAGTTGCCATATTGAAAATAATATATAATATGGTAAGTTCAAACATAAACTTAACTTTAAAAGTTATTGGTAGGATGATCCTCTCTTTAGCTTAACGCTACTACCCTCTACCTTATCGTCCACTTATAATAATGAAAAGTAATTTATCTGCCCGTTAAAATCCTCCCTTTAGTTAATGGCAAGTTGTAATAATGGCCCTAAGTGTGCTAAATTTCATGCTTATACGACAACTTCTTTTTCTTTTTTTGACCAATTCTTATATGAAATCAAAACACTGTGTGCCGCATTTACTGTCCAAAACACAAGCAAAATAAACAAGAAAACAAAACCAAGTTAAAGTTGTAAAGTGTGGGTAGAAAGTTATTTTTTTCTTTTTTTTTGGTTTTTTAAGAGGGGTAAAGATGTTTCAATAACAATTTGTTGCGAATGAATTTTATTTTGATATTCGTAGCAATAAAATAACCACTGCCCCCCTTTTGAGTTTTTATTAACAATAAAAAAGAGGCTGGCATCCCTTTTTTCGCGCTACGATATGTTCATTTCAATATTTCTTTGGCATTAGCGAAGACATTGAATGATACGAGTATCTTTTTGACAGACATTATTCCTATATCTATCCGTCTGTTCCTTTGTCTGCCTGTATGTCACCTGGTTATGCTTTGTGAAAATAATACAAGTAAAATAGTAATTTATCAAAAATCTAAAACACTCAAAAATTATAAATTGTCTGACTGACAATTAACAGGACGGACGGACAAAATGTGAAAATAACATATACAGTCAGATTAAGAAATATGGAAAAGACATCGACACTGGGTCTGACACTGATCTTTTACGATGAATACCGACACGCAGACAAAAAAAAATGTGCTGCTGATAAATGATTTATCCGTCAACCAATGTAGTCGGGTTTTCTTTTTTTTTACATTTGAAATCATTCTGTTGGCCATTATTTTTGTTTGTTTTATCTTTGTTCTTGTAAAATTTAATTTGTAAAAACATACACAAATAAAATTAAATAAATTTCATTTTTAAATATTTTATTTCCTATTTTTCGACTGTATTTAAACTAAAAATTGTTTTAAATTTCAGCAATTTAAAGTGAAGATGACACTCACACGTATAGCTGTTTACAGACTCGTTAAAGAATAAATTGAATATTTTTTCTATTAAATTCTGTTGTGAATTCAAATGTAAATATTCAAAATAAATTTGAAATTTGAAATTGTTGAAAGGTTTACGAGTGTGATTTAATTAATGAGGAAAGAAAAATTAATTGATTGATGAAATTAAGCAAGTGACAAACGGTTAGATTTCAAAAAGTGGGTACTAACACTCCACCTTTCAGTTGCAGATAGTAAGGCGGTCTTATTACCTTACCTTCTTAAAACAAGTGATTACTGAATCCTCTTCAGCTACGAATACAAATCACTAAACCTGGATTGATAGGAACCTATTCTATGTTGAGGCATGAGCAGAATTCAAAAACTATAACCTGCTTTTATTTGGACACTGCGAAATCAGGTTGCCTGAAGCTAGCGACTCTTCCGCAGTTAAAGGGTACACTTTATATCCGAAAATTTTGTAAAGGCATGTGGCATGGAATTGTTTTTGAAAAAGGGTACATAAAGTGATAAAAAAAATCTAAATTCACAAACAGAAGAAGGCAACTTCGTCACGGAAGAGAAATTTTATAAAATCTTTTGGCAGAGCAGTAACAAAACTTAGTCGCGATGTCATTTCAGTGTCAATGAGAGATTTTTGTTGTTAAATTGGTTCAAATGAAACTAACTTTAATGCAATAAAGGGTGCCCATCAGAGATCAGTAATGCGTATTCAGAAAGATGAGTGGATGCGAATCATACTCATAATTTCTGATACTGACGTGACCTATTCATACTTATTTTAATATTACATATACTCATACATACAATACGCATCATGTTGCTGATTTCGACTTTCCTTTACTCAACATTTACAAGAATCACAAAATAAGTATGATTCGCTCATGAACACTACAATACTCACTAGAAGGTTGTGTGTTTGCTTTGCTTGCTGTCTTTTTCTTTCTTCTTTATTGTAAATGCAACAACAACTAAGACTGTAAATTTTATTGAATGATTCGAATCGCTCAAATAATTTATGAGTATTATAAGTATTTTTCTAAAGTTATGAATCTAAATGAGTAGGCTTATGAATCAAACATATTTCGAATATTATGAGTTTGATGTCAACGTTGTACTCATACACATTGCAACAAGTACTTATAAATCAATTTTGTAGTGAGTACGAATGAATCAGATTAAATTTCAATACTGTCATACTTAAAATTTCATGAGTACTTATGAGTAGCGAAAAACGATTGATTGCTGATCTTTGGTGCCTATGCAGAGTATCGAAAAACCAAAAAAGTGAAAATAATTTCTTAGAAGCTTAGAATCTCCAGGAATAGTACAAAAACATCCTGGATTATAATATGATTTCGTGAACATGGCGTGCTTCTATGCTAAACAAACTTCAAATGTAGTCACGGATTGACATACGAACAATGAAAAATGATAAGGTTTTAAAACCATGCAGCGCAGTAGAGTAAAATTACAAAATCTTCTGGGAACCTGCTATTATTGTATTTGGATATCTACATGAAATGCACGTAAAACTGTTGATATTAGATAAATCATAGGGTCTAATCGAATCTTGAAAAGTTATGTAACCTTTTGTTGGAATGGCGAAGTCACATTAGAAATTCAAACAGAAACTGGTAGAGATATTATAAAAATGTACCAGAGTTGCAACTTTACGCTAAAAATAAAAAACTAAACAAATACCTCCGGTAATTTTATAATGGCTCTCTGGTAAGAATCTTTCACTCTAAAATCCTGTATAAATATTCAACAACCAATACTTAATTAAAATGCAATTGCTTAATACACACTGCTAATATTATTAATAATTGTTGTTGTAGAGTTATTATGTCCTGTTATACCTAATATTGTTTGTGCAATAACATGACACAAGAACAACAAGACCGAGGATAAAGTTGACCCTGAACAGCTAAATAACGATACAAATATTTGTACATACATTGTCCTGCCCCCTTTCAACAGGTACTTTAACAGTATGAGTCAATAAAGAAATTTCTCACTTGATCATCAAATGAATTTCGGTAGCAAACCAGTGAGTATCTTTTGGTCAATTTACTTAGAAATAGCAGCTCATGACTAACTCAACACAACTGGCAATTGCAACTGCTATAAGGAGGCGCATGTGGAACAGAATCAATCATATTCCCAGCAAATTACCAAACAACATTAATGAAAATGCCATCGACTGGAAATCAAAAGACAGTTGAAGAGGGGGAAGATCTGCGTATACATCGAAATTTTGTACAAAATAAAATTATTTGCCCAAGATAAATCACTCGGCAAAGTATTAGCTTTATCGGCTAAAATCTTTGTTTCCCGAAATGAAAAATCATTTTTCGCAAAGCTTCGGCACAAATGATTTCTATACAGAATTATCAATTCAATAGTACAATAATACCGACGTATTAAGCCCATAAGTACAATCGATATTATTGAGGATTATTGAAATAGTAACAGCAACAGTTGTAATCCTTTGATTTGCCGGAGTACTTAGAATCATTCTTAAAACTGAAATCATTTCGATTGTAGATATAGGTATAAGTAGAATGGTAATGCTGAATGATTTGCGAGTTGAGGTAATTCTTAAATGGAAGGAAAGAAACCGATCGAAATCCTAAAACCGGTTTAGACAGATGGAGCTTAAACGAAAATGGTGTTTTGCTTTTACATCGTTTAACATTAAAATTATAAACAAAAGCTACAAAAACAATGAACTTGTTTACATGATAAACAAGTAAACAAAAATATGTCAACAAACACCAGTATAAAAAAGGATAAACAAGTAAACAAAAATGCAACAACAAACACTGTAAGAATAAATGTAAACAAAAATACACAAACAACAATAATGAAACAACAATGTTTACATTAGAGATGAGCGATCCAGTGATTTTTGAAGAACGTTGTTCTCAGTGAACGTGATTTGTTAATCACTGTTCTTTAAAACAGTGATTGTGAGCATAGTATTCCAAAAGAAAACAATAATGACAATAACGTATTTTATTAAGTCGTAAGAAAGAGACAACTAGATCCATACTACGAAAAGACTACTAAACAAAATCAAAATGGTGTCATCCATGTTATTATTTTTAATGTAATTTTTTCTTTTTTAAATGAAGTTTGACAATTAAGTTTCACAGAAAGTTCAGGTATAAAAGACACATGCATACATACACATACATAATTGGTCATTACAACCCTTCAGTCAGGATTACGACCTAGTTTCTCACACCACATATGTTGTGTGTGTTAATTTTTATACATGAGTGGCGGGACCTACAGTTTAAAGTCGACTCCGAACGACAGATTTTTATTGAGAAACTTTTCATGGCAATTTTATTTACTCTCAGAGTTTTTGCCAGAAATTTGCTGAGAGGAAGTCGCCGAAGAAATACTTTTTGTATTTTATTTAGATGTCTGGCCTGGGGCTCGAACCCTGGCTTTTCGTCTAATAAGCCAACACACTACCTACTAGACCAAAGTACATAATCAGCATCATCTAATAGTAATTCTGCCTCGCTCAAAATAAAATGAAATAAATTTGAGTATGTAACAATTTTGAAAGGATGACATTATTAGTAACTGTTATTTGGCAATTTCAATCACTGTAGTTACCAGTGAATTATCAATCACCGTGATTAAATCACAGTTTTGAAAATATCGCTCATCTCTAGTTTACCTTTATAGAGATCTCGAGAAGGTGAAGATGCGAACATTCTCCTTCAAGAACATTCGCCAGACTGTTTACGTTGCCATTTAAAAGGGCAAAGCAAAGCAGGCAACGGAGTCAGTAAAAGTTTAGTCAATCTTGTGTGAAGACGCGCGGTGTTTGAAGATCTCCATTATACAGATCTGTCGAACAATTGTTATTGTTTACGCAAAAGAAGAAAGCAAACAAGAAGAATAGCAAACAAAGCAATTGTTGTTGTTTACATCAAGTTGTGAACAGTAGCACACAAAATTGTGCAAACAAGAAAGAATTTAATTAAAACTAAACACAAATTTTTTTTGCAATCTACGAACTTATATTTTAAACGTTTTTAAAAGGTAAGATTGTAACAATATTGATGTGCAGCCACAAATCACATTGGGATCTGCATATCTAGAGAGCTAGAGAAAAAGCCACATGATTGGCCAGTATCGATTTTATATGGTATTTGAATTAAATCCTAAATTCAATAAAAAAAATTGCTGAATGTATGAATATCCGAGTTTTCTTAATTTTTTTATAAGCAAAACGTAACTTTCGCTGAATAAGCATGCTATTCAGAGAACTCCTTACTATACTAACTTTCAATCGAAACATGATTTATGCTAAAACTTCTTTACATAAAAATAAATAACGAATAAACAAAACAATACAATTTTGGTTAAAAGCTTTCGACATTTATGAATCCAACACAGATAATGTTCTTTATTTAAATATTGTTGTTGTATGAGAAATTTAAAATTTCATAAATTTACTTTGGAATAAATACATCCAAAACATATACTTTTACGAAACGAAAGAAGACGGAATATTCCGTCTAAATGAATATTAATCCAATATGTGGCACAAGAAATGTTTAAATCCTGTCTTCTCAACGTCAGGACAATGGAATAAGGAATAAGGAAATGTTAAGACTCTCAGTTTTTTTTTTCATTCTTTTTGTGAATTTAATTTAAAAATCCAGTGGAAGTTTCTGGTTTGCTGTACTCTTTTACGTCGTTATTAAAATATTTTACTCTTTATTATGTTTTGCGTTATATTTTCTATATTTTTTATGTTTTATTATTATCCACTTTTATTATATTTTCATACAGTTGTATTTAAATTATGGCGAAAATATAAAAATAAATCCCCATTTATTGCTCGAGTATTAGAGAACAGAGTAAGAACATAAGAATGGATGGAAAGCAAAAAAATTTCTTAAGAATTCAATTTTACTGCTTTAAATATTTGCATGTAGATTGAGTTTTTCTGATTTTTGAACTGATTACATATATACATACATACATATATAATTGACATCACAACCTTTCAGACAGAATTACGATCTAGTTCCCTACGATGTTGTGTGTGATAATTTTATACACTAGTTGCAGGGCCTACAGTTCAATGTCGACTCCGAACGATAGATTTTTTAAAAACTTTTCACGGCAATTTTATTTATTCTCAAGTTTTTTGTTGAAAGGAAGTCGCCGGAAAAATACTTTCTTTATATTTCGTTTTAGTTGGAGATGTCTGACCTGTGGCTTGAACCGTGGACTCACGTCTAATAAGTCAACACACTACCTACAAGACTACGGCGACTTTTAAAACGAATAAATTCGATTAATTTGCTTTAAACAGTGAACAATTTTAAAGATCATTCAAGTTAAGTTTTTTTTTTTTTTCATTTCCTGAGTTATAAAATCGAGTCCAACTAAGCTTCTGTAAAAGTATTTCCTCTTACACTAGGTAGAGAGCTGGGAAAAGGTAAAAGAACGTAAAAGTTTTATGATCTTAATATAACTTCAGCTAATTGCGGTTAAATGTGAAAATATTTTTTAATAAATCATTGGCATTTTGAAAGTGATCTCTTACCGGAATAAGTTCAAAATAAAGGCAATTGATTGTGTTTTTCACTATGCAACTTATTCGTCATAGACAGTAACAAATATCAGTTCGGGATTATAATCTATATGCGTAAAAGCCATTCTACAGTTCTCAAAATATAGAGATATTATAGAGATCAGTTATTATAAGAATGAATTTGTTTTAATATATTGTTACGCAAATGGAAACGACCTAAAATATCATTTCACTTGAAAACAATAAGCAAAAGCTACAAAAAACAAAGACCATGAGTATGAAAGAGATAGATAACGAAAACGCAACGAAAGCGAACGCTACAAGAGACAATGTGTACACAATACACACGACACAAATACACACTAACAACACATCAAACACGTTCCAAGTAAACCAACAACAACAAGCATGAGAGAAAAAGGGATAGACAAGTGTGCAGAATGCACAAACAATAATATGGTCGCGATAGAGTTCTCGAGAAGGCGAGAACACGAACCTTCTACTTAAAGAATGTTCGTTAGGCTGTTTGTGTTGGACTATAAAAGGGCTAGACAAAGCAGGCAACAGTCAGTAAGAATTCAGTCAGCCTTGTGTGAAATTGCGTGTGAATAAAACAGTCGTGGTTTGAAGATCGCCATTGTAAAGATCTAGCGAATAGTTGTGTGATAAGAATAACGAATAAACAGATTATTGTTGTAGTTTTTGTTATATACGTGGTACAAGTTCGAACAGTGGCACACATGATAGTGCGGACAATAAAGAGTTTAACTGAAATCAAACACATATTTGTTTTTACTTTGTTTGCAATTAACGAACTTATATTCTAAAGGTTTTTAAAAACGTAAAAACGTAACAATATGTATATTGGAAGATATTTTTATGTCATTTATTTTGAAAACCGAATTTCTGACACGGCTGCGAGTTGCATAGTCCATTCCATCAGTCTAATTTTTGACTATAATTTCCAGCAAATAAAATAATCCATATTGTCAAGCATTAATTGTGGTTTAAATATTGCCTTCCAATGCTTTAACAGTTGATGGTTTCTTGGAATGGCCACATAAAAAGTGATCTAAAGGCGATTGTGTTCCAAAATGTATTCATAACAAATTTACTTTATGAGGGAAAATAATCTTTTCAAATCGAATAAATAAACCAATTGCGGCTACAGCTGACTGAAGGGTTGTAATGACCAATTATGTGTTATGTGTACGGTTACAGCAATCGCTTAATCTGACTTGGATACGCTACATTGAAGTAAAGTTGGCGTTAATGGAGTCCTTTGGTCTTATGGCATACAGTCATGGCAAATTGCCTGAACTTCACTCATAGAAATCATCCAAACACGCAAAATCAGCATCTTAAACAGAGATCAGCAATGAATCGTTTTTTTCGTTACCCCTAAGTACTCATGAAATTTTGAGTATGAGTGAGTCAACAGTATTGAAATTCAACTATTCTGATTCATTCGTACTCACTACAACATTGATTTGATTTTGTATGAGTACAACGTTCACATCAAACTCATAACATTCGAAATATGTTTGATTCATACGCCTACTCATTCAGATTCATAAATTTAGAAAAATACTTATAATACTCATAAATGATTCGAGTGATTCGAATCATTCATCAAAATTTACAGTCTTAGTTGTTGTTGTAAGAAGAAATAAAAAGACAAAGACAGAAAGCAGAGCAAGCACACAACCTTCTAGTGAGTATTGTAGTACTCGTACGCGAATCATACTTATTTTGTGATTCTTGCAAATATTGAGTCATGGAGAGTCGAAATCAACAACATCAACACGTACATTCAAACTTAGAATATGAGTAGAGTTTCGATAATATTGAAATAAGTATGAATGCGTATAAGTATCAGAAATTATGAGTATGATTCGAATCTACTCATCCTTTTGAATACTCATTGCTGATTTCTGGTCTTAAACATGATTACAGCAGCACCTTGATGCAATATAAACTTGAACACACGGAACACAAAGATCTCGGCGTCAAAGCAGAGATTGAAAAATTGAAATAGAGCTGTTTCAGCTATGAGATCAAAATCCCTGGGAACAATTATTAGAAATTGATTTTCGGAAATCCGACATAATACAGGATCTATAACACTCCAGTTGGCTTCACAATTATTGGATCAAAATCTCTACTCCAATGTGCTGAAAGGTGAAGCAAGTTGCAAGATTTTCAAAATTCGCACTTTACTGCTTAAAAGAATCTTGTGGAGTATAAATGTTAGGTATTACCGACAGGATGCTTCCTCTTCCTTATGTTTGTTGTATTTAGTAACTGCCGGTTTGAGTATCGTTTCATTTCAAATGCTGATGTTGTTCATTGATTTCGTGTTTCTAAATTCACTTCAGTTGGAAGACATACGACAAATTGTTTACGTACGTATATATTTTTTTATTTTCTGTTATGCTGACTATTTGTTGGTCTTAAGGGCAACATTTTGAAAAATCACGAAAAGGAAATGTAGAAAAACAAATGTTTGTATGATTAAGAGTAGGCCCTCGTCTTTACCTCGCTTATTTCCTTGCCATCGTATTTACGATTTGTTTTGCTACGAAAAATATAAATTTTGCACAAATGAGGGCAGAAGGAAAGCTAATGTTGAGGAGCCAAATGTCTGGTGGATGTTAAAAAAAACAAAAAATAATGAAATCAACATGATTTTACTGTAACAATTGTAACAACATGCGTTTAGTCTGGCTTTAATGAAAGGTAGACTTTTAAAATATTTTGGTCGTAAATCTGTTGAAACAGCAGCCGTTTTATTTATGGCAACATTTTTCCTGTCTCACATTTGGTTTTTGTTTTTGTTGTATTTTCATTTGCTTTAAATCAAATTTATTATCCTTTATCCATGCTCTTCGTTTACAACAATTTTATTTTTTTAAAAGACAATTGTACAGTTAAATTTTGTTTTTCTTTTCTCTTCTCGTTCTTCTTCTGGATAGAATAAATCGGTGGAATTTCGTAATGAAATATTTCTTCAGGAATTTAACTGTTTTTGCTCTCGCCGGCATAGGGAAGGAAAAAAGGAACACATTTTCGGCATTGTTAAGCAGAGTCTAATGAATACTTAAAATGACTTCATTTAAAATTACATAAAAATTTTTTTTTTTAATTGTCCTTTAATTATTTTTATCTTTTTATTCTCATTTTTATTTTCTTCCCAGGAAGTCGTGAGAATTAATGTGGGGGGAACAGAAAGAGCGAATGAATGAAAAATAAACATTACCCTGTTTCTGTAAGACAAATAGTCTTAGACGAAGGTCTGTTTGTATGGAAAATACACGCAAAAACACTTGTCGTCTTACAAGTTGATTGGGCAAAAATTCGTATGATTGTTAAGAATTAATCAATTCAATAGTAAGTATAGGACATGATGTCCTATGTAATATGAAAGTCATTGTTTATATTGTTACGTTTTTACCCTTTTAAAAACGTTTTAAATATAAGTTCTTAGATTGCAAATAAAATAAATAAATAAATTTGTGTTTAGTTTTAAATAAATTCTTTATTGTTCACACAATTCTGTGTTCGCAACTTGATTTAAACAACAGCAATTGCTTTGTTTGTTCTTCTTCTTTACATTATTCCGCGTAAACAACAACAATTGTTCAATAGATCTTTACAATAGATATCTTCTTCACACGCGACGCGTCTTCACACAAGACTGACTGAATTTTTACTCATACCGTTGCTTGCTTTATCTTGCCTTTTTTATCGCTGGGTAAACAGTCTGATGGATGCTCTTGAAGGAGAATGACTTTGCCTTCGCGAAATCTCTATAAATGTAAACATGTTGTTTACGTTATTTTTGTTTGTGTATCTTGTTTTCATTCGTCCTTGCGGTGTTGTTGTTGCCTATTTGTTTACTTGTTTATCTATCTTTTTATACTGATGGCCACGGTTCAAGCCTCAGGTCGGAAACCTCTATCGAAACAAAAAATCTTCGGTAACTTCCTACTCAGAAGCTTTCTGGCAAAAAATTCTGAGAGTGAACACAATTGCCGTGAAAAGTTTTTCAAAAAAATTTGTCACTAGTAGTCGACTTTAAACTGTAGGTTCCGCCATTTACTACACTGTTAAACCGATCAGTCTATCGATCAGACTATACATCAAATTTCCTTATTCGACACTTTCATGGGCATAGACATTCGTCTGACCATACAATGACTTATAGTGTCTGTGATTAAGTAGTGCCATTTCAAGAGCTTCTTACCATTTTAATGGGCCTATAAATACTTGAAGGTAGAAAGATGATAAAGTGCTCAAATAAAAGCACTAGGCAATCTCTATTTCAATCCTTGGAGATTGCAAATAAATCCATATCGGGGTCAAAATGAACACTGTACTCCAGAATAGATAATCAACGACGAACACCGTAGGATTATCAGGCAGTTCCACCTCTTGATTAAGACTCTAATTAGACGAATTTTCCCGAAATGTTCCAACGAATTTACACGTCTATTAAAGGCTTTACTTTCTGATACAGGAAGATTGAAGAACGTAATATAACAGGGTGTGAGAGTCAAAATACACCCAGCTAATGACATGGTGTTGGTTGTGAGTTTTGTTGTGTAGAACTCAAAAATATATTTTTTTATATTTCTTGAACCCTCCAAACTTGTTTTATTTGACTAAACGGTATTTTTAATTATAATAATATAATTTTTGTCCGATTTGATCAAACGAAGTGTCACTCTCTTCACAAGATAATGCACTTTGAGAATGTCATCACTTATTTCACATTTTTATAAATAAAGTTTGCTACTATGAATGAACAAACATGAAAAAGTATAAAAAAAATTCGAATTCTAGGAAGAATTCTAACGGGAGTCTGCGGTATTGGCAGTTTCGGTGAATTTATAGTTTGAAACATTTTCCTCCCAGCCAATGTTCAAATACCCATAAATTAATATTAAGTCGACCCAATGCCTCCTAAGAGGGTTAAATATACGAATAATTTGCCAAAATTTATTTAATGTTGTTGTAGTCATTTAAACGGTAAATCGCTTCCAAGGCTCAGTGCTATAAATAAAATAAAATGGAAATTTGATTGTCGGAAAACAGCACTTCTCTGTCACGATGTTGGATTTTTATCGCGAAATACGATAAAAAAAAGAATATTTATCAAAATCACTTTGATGAGGAGGCGGACTGGCGTTATAATCAATTTTATTAAATGAAGCAATTTTGCATGAATTCATTTGGAAAACATTCTTATGGGTTTATCTTTCGTTCTATACACTGCGTTATTTGCCCCCGCCACCGCCCTCTTTACATTTAAGCAAAGGTGTTCAACATTGATGATTCCTATTAGGTTGTTGTTGAGAAATATGGAAACATGAGTTAGAGATGAATCAATTTTATGACTCATTTTCTCAATATCCATCCTTCCAAATGTCAACAAAGTCAGGCAATAAATAAAAAATGCTTCCACTTCGCCTTAAAATTTCGCACGATGAGCTGTTGTTGACAGAACTGGCAACAACTCTGAAACTCTGATTCCGATGATGTTGCTGATGTAAGGATTACGTGCTCATGATAAAAATAAAAAATAAAAATTAGTTTCAAATACACTTCCACGCTTTCTGGCACAATCTACTCAACTTTCATCCTGTATAGTGAACAAAATCTTAAAATTTTAAACTTTCTTTCCATCGGAAATTCGTTTTTTTTTGTCATTTCTTTAGAAGTGAACAAACTTTTTTATGCAGCAACTGAATGTTTTACTTGTCATATCAATACCAACCTAGTGTCCTTTTAAGGCAAGCAAGAGAAAGAAAAATTCCTTAAATTGCAAATGCAATAAATTCGAGACGAACATGACCAAGTGACAAACTGCACTTTCTTTCTACTTTTTTGTTTAACTTAAAACATATATTTCATATGAAAAAGTTTCATCCTTTAAATAGGCGCTGAGATAAAATGATGATAAAAGAGTTTAAAATTTGTTTTCGTTTTTCTAACAAAAAAACTTTTCAAAACTCTTAAAAGGATACTGAAAAAAAAACGAAAATATTGTAAAATAAATCCATGTATTACGGTTGATTATCTGCTACTAGAATAAGTATGTGAATTAATATTTTCGCATACTCAGACGTTCAAAACTGCTTTTAAATCTTCTAAAATATTTTTAATTTTAGTTTCTAAGAATCTTAGGGCTAGTCTCTAAGATTAAAATAGATCGGTAAGCCCAGTAGTAGTCAATATTTTAATGGTCATTTTAAGTTAATATTAATGGTACGTTAGTTAATCCAACTCTGGAACCACTTTTCGTAAACAAAGAAGCCGAAGCAGTTCGTGAAAACGCAATGATTGTACGCGAATAGAAAAAATATCAGAGTATGTAAGTCAACAAATATAATTCGGATTTCAGTCCTTTGCGAAAAATTGTATTTGTAGACACAGTAAAACATTGACTGCGAGAAGTCGGACTCTTTAGAAGAATTTTCCGAATGCTTTTGTCAGAACATAATCGAAAGAAGAGACTTGATATCACAAAAAGTACCACAATTGGACCGATCGAAAAGAGTTTTATGTTCGGATCGAGTAAATGTTATGAGAGTGTCTTCCGATGTAAATAAATTAATCTAAAGTTCGCCCAAACCATTTATCTGTTCTGCAGTGTGTAATGTTGAAGGAAATATTTATGAGTTATAAAAGATTAAATAAAATGTAATGTAATGTAATGTAAATAAAAAGTCTCAATTATTTGGAAAATATTGCATACATAATTGGCCATTACAACCCTTCAGTCAGGATTACGGCCTAGCTTCTCACACCATTTATGTTGTGTGTGTTAATTTTATACATTAGTGGCGGAACCTACAGTTTAAAATCGACTCCGAACGACTGATTTTTTTGAGAAACTTTTGATGGCAATTTTATTTGCTCTCAGAATTTTTGCCAGAAATCTGCTGAGAGGAAGTCGCCAAATAAATATTTTTTCAAATTCCATTTTGAATGCTGACCTGGGGCTTGAACCGTGGCCTTACGTCTAATAAGCCAACACACTTCCTACTAGACTACGGCGTATAATATTGTTAAGGTTTTAAACTTTTTAAAATTGTTTATTTATATTGAATTCGAAGAATGCAATTAAAATAAACGAAATTATTTACTGCTGATCGATATTTGCCTCTTTATTTAAATAAAGAATATAAATAATAGAAGTCACCGTAGTCTAGTGGGTAGTGTGTTCCCTTATTCGACACCTCCAACAAAACGAAAATGAAAAATATTTCTTCGGTGCCTTCCTCTCAGCAGATTTCTCGTAAAAACTCTGAGTGTAAGTAAAATTGCTATGAACAGTTTCTCAAAAATCTGTCGCTCGGATTTGATTTTAAACCATAGGTTTCGCTACTCATTAATAAAATTAACACCCACGATATAAGTGGCGTGATAAGTTAGGTCGTAATCCAGCTTAAAGGGTTGTAATGTTGAATTATTTATGTATTTAAATAATGCTTTTATTTTACAATACTCTTTAATTGATGAAATGCTTTATCAATTTTATTCAGGATCCATAATAGCAAAGATCAAACTTTTCGGATTCAGTGTCCCTGTGCTTAACACGCACTGATCATCACTAAACATTCTTGACTGCGTGGAATCTTTGCTCTTCGTTCTATTTTATTCTTATATATGATAACTTTGCGATCTTTCTTTAGGTGTTGTATTGCAATTTTTGTCATTGTTTTCTTCCTTTTTCGTCGCTTTGTAGGTATTTGTTTGTGTAATTCAGTTTACCGTATGACATGTAAATCTTTGTTGTTGTCTGTTTGTCTTATTTACTTATTTATGTTAATTTTTTTTCATCCGCATAACAATATTAAGCAATAAAATTTAATTTTAAAACTTTTCATTTTTATGAATTCAGAACTTAATTTATTTCCAAAAAAAATTCTTTTTGTCCTTGAGGCAATTGTTTTGTAATTAATTAGACTAATTGTCAACATTACTTGCCAAAATGTTCATAAAGTTCTTCTATTTTGACTGCAATGTGATTTTAATTAAAATCACAATGAAAAGCAATTCCACAGTCATTATTGATTTACTGTCAATCCAATTATTTGTTTGACATAATTACTGAATTACCACCAATCACATTATCGTCTAATGTTAGCCAACTTTCAGTCGTTTATCTCATTTATTATGGCCAATCAAATTGACTTGGATGAACGCGTACAATCGCAACAATTGAATGACTGATGACAGTCGAATAAAGTTTTTGTTTAATTAATTAATTTCCAACAATGCTCATAGCAAATTAAATAAAAAAACAACAAATTATTGAAAACTTATTGGCCTTTGAATTTAAATATTAGAAAATACGTAGTAAAGTGTGTTCTAATATCCAAAGCTTAAGGCTCCTGCACTTGATTGCGGATTTGTCTGATGTGTATAGATCTGATGTTTCGAAACCTTCCGATTTACGTAATTGTTGAAGCCAGTGTGCATATATCGGATAGGCTATTTATCGGTTTAAATTTAAATCATCAAGTCACTCTATTCTGTCACCAAATTCAGTATATTATCTCCACTGAAAGTAATGAATCGATTTACGCTTGTGCAACGTTGGGATTTATTGGACCAACGAGAAACTGTACGATGATGTCGATAAAATGCTAAAAATAAACATTTTTCGGATAAAGTTCATTTTAATTTTGGTGGGTACGTTAATAAGCAAAATTGCAGAATTTGGCCTCAAAAAAACCACACCTGGTCTTAGCGAATCCAAAGCACCCATTACGAGTAACTGTTTAATGCGGCTTGTGGAGCGGAAGTATCATTGATCCATACTTCTTTAAAAAAGAGGACGGCGCAACCATCGCTGTCAATGGAGACACCTATCGCACCATGATAACCGCTTTTTTTGTACCCGCTCTACATGGTATTGATGTGAACGATGTTTGGTTTCAACAGGATGATGCAACTTACCACACATCTCTTGCCCTAATCAATTTTTTGCGTCAAACGCTTGATGGCCGTTTAATTAGACGAAATGGTGATGTCAATTGGCCGCCAAGAAGCAGGGATTTGCCACCGTTGGACTATTTTCTGTGGGGTGTCGTTAAAGAAAAGTATTATGCCGACGAACCAGAGACAACAGAGCATTTGAAGTGCAACATTTGTGATGCTATTGCCGAAAAACGGCCCCATACACTCGAAAACCCGGTGAAACCAGCAGCGACAGCCATAAGAATGAAATAATAGTTCATATCTAAACGGAACAATTGTACTCCAAAATAAAAAATTAATTTGACAAAATTTCAAACCATTTTTGTTTCATTGCAATTTTAAATTTAAACTTTTAAATTTCCCACCCTCTATTATGTACAAATTTAATGCCCTTTTTTTTACCACGAATATCGTTAATTTCGACAAAGAAGTCTATTTTTTTCTGATTATACTCGTAATGTTTGTCCTCAAGGAAATAATGCAAATGTTCAATCACTGATTCCAACGTAGATTCCTGATTTTCCCTTTAGCTGTTACAAATTGTATTTGTATTCCATCACGACAACGGGAAACACAATTTTCGATAGTTTCTCGTGTACATTATTTGAAGCCTTAGCTTAGGAGATTCCATAACAGTAAGTCCGAAGCTTGTACCAAGTGATTATCAATTGTTTCCGTCAATAAAAAATAATTTCCTGAATCCGATTGATTCGGGGGATAGAATTCCATTTAATTTAATTTTATATTCTACATTTTTCTCACCACATACATGTAATTTTGTACAATGGGTCAATCTGACCTCCGGGTACTGTACCTGTCTTGGCTGACAGGTACACGTCCTCTAACCTACATGTAATATAAAGTGTTTTAAATAAAAAGTTGGATAAGACACAGAGATGAATTAGTGATACCACAGATTATGGTTAGGATAGTGGGAGACAAATCTAACGCTGGATTCATCAGGTGGCATCGTGACCTGAGAGATCAATTGTCTCACAGTTCGTAGCTCAGGATCAGTAAACTCTATGGAATTGGGAAATATTTGCAACTAAGTTAAGCACTAAGAATGAAAGGAACAATTTGATTTGATAATTCTTTTAATATTCTTTTAAATAAAGGGACCATTCTGTAGTACGCGTGATGGTCAAAGATTTATATTTAGTACGACAGCAGAGGAAGTATTCGCTTGTAAAGTGAATTATTTAAAGCTGTTCAGGAAAATTCACTAGACTTTACCAAATGAATGTTTGCGTCACCGAAAGATGTGGTCCATACAACTTGGATAATATTTATAAATGACACTGGACATGGCAATACTATCTGACAGTCATGCTGCCATTCGTGTACTCTGCTTCTATGAGTTTGGTACGTTAATTAGAATGGAGAACTTAATAAATTAGCTGGTTGAAAAAGGTCATCATATTGTTACGAAAATGTAAATGGTGTTACATCGTTTAACATTAAAATAATAAACAAAAGCTACAAAAACAAAAACAACTAACTTGTTTACACGATCAACGAATAAACAAAAATATAGTAACAGCATAGTATAAAAAGAAGCAACAACAACACTGGAAGGACAAACGTAAACAAAATACACAAACAACAATAACGTAAACAACATAATTACATTTATAAAGGTTTCGCGAAGGCAAAATCGTTCCCCTTCAAGAGCATCCATCAATCTGTTTACCCAGCGATATAAAAACCAAGATAAAGCAGGCAACGGGATCAGTAAAAATTCAGTCAGTCTTGTGTGAAGACGCGTTTCGTGTGAAGAGAATAATTGTGGTTTGAAGAACTCCGTTGTAAAGATCTAACGAACAATTGTTAGTGTGTACGCGGCAGAGTTGTAAAGAAGAATAACAAATAAAGCAAATTGTTGTTGTTTACATCGAGTTGTGAATAGTGGCACACGGAACTGTGCGAACAAAAAAGAATTTATCTAAAACTAAACAGAAATTTATTTTTTATTTTTTATTTGCAATAAACATTTTTAAAAGTTTAAAATCGTAACAATATGCTGCTTCCCAGATCATATAGTAATTTGCAGCTGACGAGATCAGAATTTTTATTTTTTGTAGATTTGTTAATCATCAGACTATCCACAAATAGCATGAGGATAGGAACTGCTCATCTGGCTGTTAGAATAGAATAGAGGTCTATTAAATCCGAGACTATAATAAAGAGAACGAATCAGCCGAACACATCCGTGGAATCCGCAAACACCTGGGTGTTTCTCAATTAACAGAGTGATATCCATACTAGTGCCGAATAGCACTAATGACTGAACTTTGCCAAGGCAAGAGGATTGTGCAGGTTCTTACAAGGATTCTCTGTATAGGTTAAGTGCGTGATCGTCTGATCGCGCTACGCTCCCAGCACTACACAACAAGAAGTACATTCTGTTTACATTAAATTTGCTACAAAAATCAATCGATGCTTCCAGAACATCGATGCACTTTGTGTAAATATAATATCCATCACTACACCACATTTCGAGAGATTGTCTTGATATTTCCATAGAACCTTGGGCATTGTCTTCTGCGAATAACACCGGATTCACATTCAAAAACTTTTCCTGTTTAATAACCTTCGTTCATCCACATAACATATTGGAGAGAGACTCTTGATTCATAAAAACACTTGATAGAATCTTTCATGTAATGGCTAGAAAACTCAAACCTCTATAGTAAGCACACACGGTTTCATCTATTCATTCTCTATTAATCATCGAACTCTTGCTCTTCTTACCTGGTCGTAGCCTTATTATCTTTTCATCGGATAATTGCATTTGTTCACGCCATTTTGGTGATATGGGGGGTATACAAAACCAATTTTTTTTCAATTGGTATCCTGATGGGAGGGATGGAATTCCATTTATGCTAAATAGGAGGTCATTAATTATCAGAGTCTTACATTCAAACATTTGCAATTCAAATGAAAAAAATCAAATAAAAAAAATTTTTCGATTACTTAAAAATATTATTGGAAATAATCCGGGAAATGGAATCTTTCATCAACTGTTGCCTGGAAAATATTATTCTATCCAAAAACACTGGATTTTCAACTCATAGCTTTGCAGACGATTAAAATAAATCTCCATTGAACTGGAGATGAGGTAGCAGAACTGGCGCTGAATTTTGTTCACGTTGTGGAAGCCGACATAAAACATCGCATAAATGGCCTCGCCGACAAATGAAATTATTTCCGAAAGATCTTAAGAAATAGAAATAAAAATAAATATTTAATACATATACAGTGGACAGCAAAAGTCTTAGTACTTCAATATATTTTGACAATTTCATGAATTTTCACCAACAGTTTGTATAAAAATTTAAAGTTTTTATATTTATTTTATTAATTTATTTTTGTTTTATTATAAAACAAACAATTTTTTAATGTTTTTCGTAAAACAAGAGAAAAATAAGGAAAAGTTTCAGATAACTCCATAGGTACCTACCCCCAAGGAGAACCCTGAGTAAATTTAAAATTCAAAGGCCTAATATATGAAAATGTTATGCCTTGTATTTACCAGAATATTCCTTAAGGTCTAGCACTCCGTTTAACCCATTTGAAATTGAATGTAAAAGTTCTGTTTAGTGTTTTCTGGTGGCACCATGAGTAAGTTTTTCGGTTGACTTTTGTTTGATGTTTAGCGATTACGTAATCGTTCTCTCAAATGATCTCCTAAATACTCTCTTGAAGTCATATCGGGACTTTGTGCAAAACTATTAAGCCTGTGGGGACTTTAAAATATATTGGCTGTTAAGTTTCCTGTTATCTAATATCCTCTTCTTCTTTTTTCCCTATTTAAAGAACTTTTTTCTGTTTTCGCTTTAGGAAATGTTGCTTAATTTTATTGCTGCAATTACAGGGCAATTAATTCTTATTTGGTTAACTGGTGTGAATTAAATTGAGATGGATTTCTTAAATACATCTGTTGCGTATTTTTATGCGTTGAATTTGCTCAAAAAATGTTCATTTTATTTATTTATTATTCTATTTTAATGTTTGTTAATCGTTTCATTGCAAATGCACTTCATTCCGCATTAAGATTTTCACACAAAGACACCCGCTCTGTATGTCTATGGTAGATGCTCAGAATTTATTTAAATTTGTTTAAAAACAACACAAACATTATTTCTTCATTTATTAAATTCAGAATTTTTTAACTTCTTTCCTCTTTTTAATTCTATTTCCGTCTTTATTGTTGAAGAACAATCATCAATCATCAGACAGTCACACAAACAATACGTCGACATCATTTACTTCTCATTTCGTATTCACTAAAGAATAAGATTTAAAAGCGATTTAAAGGCGGCATAAACATTCATTTCAAATTGCCTTACAAAAGACGTGTATGATCTTACCACAGAGATAAGACGTAATACCACCATCATAATGTACAAAGCATTTCCAATCCGAATTTGTGCGTTAGTTAGGCTAGGTTTGGCTAAATTGCCAGCCACCTCTAAGAGCGTTGATAGCTACTTTGGTTCTATAAAGTGCTCCTGTATTGCGTTAGTACCTATTCGGTACCAGCTGGTTGACATTTCTTAGAAGACAGGTCGTAATGCTGACTAAAGTGTTGGAATGTTCTTAATGATCAATTAAGAAAGTAAGTAAGCTTGTTTGAAAGATTTATTGATAACATTATGTGTGGAATATAACATCATTCAATAGTTCGCCACGGCTTCCCTGGGGGAAGCGTATTCAAAATGTTTAATTATCAATAACTTAAGAAATCCCCACAAGAAAAAGTCTTACGGGGTCAAATATTAAATGTCCATATCCTGTTCAAACCACATTTGTGCAAATCATACAATTCAGATCAAAACAAGTTGGTAATCATCGGCTTACAGTGCTCGTCGGTAACAGTGATGGCCATCACTTTCTTCGTTTTCAAAGTCATATAAAACGATGAAGTCGCAGCCCAAAATCTAACACAAATAGTGACTAAGCATTAGACACTCTTGGATCTTATGTGGATTGATTTCGTTAGATAGGTAGGTAGGCATAAATGGCCGTCGTCCCAAAGGAATAGGATGGAAGCACTTAGGCCCATGGGGCCCATTGTGATATCACAGTTCATGTCAACTATTCCCGACTAAAACTGCCGACGTCAATGTTCGACAAATCATCCAGATCATCAATGTAGTAGGCACCAAGATGCCTCTTTCTCCTTTGACATATTGCCGGGCATGTTAGCAGTAGATGAAAAACGGTCTCTTCCTCCTCCTCGTCCTTGCAGCTTCTACAGAAATCATTTGCGAGGTGTCCCAGACCATTGCGCCTCGCGTGGACACAAATAATGCAATGACCCGCCACGACTGCAATGACCGCACTGAGCACGCTTCTTTGGAGTTTAAGCAGCCTTGCAGTGCGCCTTCCATCCAACCTCGGCCAGATTATGCGCGCCACTCTGCCCTTATCCGAAGGTGCCCTGCTATCGGAGAGTATGGTGATGTTTCCATTGGTGATGATTAACCGCAGCATGTACCGCCAACACCACCTTCACATACCTATTCACACATTCATACATATTGTTGTCAAAGGTCGTTCATGGTGATTAGACAAAACAGACGAAATCTGTGACAACTTATTTGACAGATGTAGCTTTAACAAGATGGCCGTTATCAACTGTCAAAGTTCAAAAAAACCAGTTGAAAGACCTTGTAGAGACGTCAGTGAATACTTGGATGACTATCTCGTTATCAAAAGCAGGTTGAGCTACTAGATGGTCAATAAGAACATCCAGATCAACTGTACCCAACATTTTGTCAGGATCATAACTTCTATATCTCTACGCTCCTGTAGTTCTCAACCATTGCCGCGTTAGTGGCAACTTTTTTCGTCAAGAAGTCTACTACAACCCAGTTAAGAATTGTAAATATGCCTTAGACGGTCAACATATTTCTGTTCCCCACCATCATCATATTGCTCTGATTCATCATATTGCTAAGCCAACCAACAAACTCCAGCATTTGTCGTGCCAAAATTACCACACTGACAGAATCTTAATATTCGATTGAAACGTGTGTAGCGTATTAAAAAGTTCTTACAACCGATTAATTAATTGTTCTGTTTTTTATTATGATTTTTTTTTTTTTTAATATGATGAACATTATGTGAACGCAACAGAAATAAAATTTACGCTAAAATGTTATTTCATTGTAAAGTGTGAATTTTTTATAAGTGTGTTTGGATGTGTGCCAGTGTGAATAAATCCTCCACCTCCCGCTTCATTTAAATGACAACAGCGTAGGCCGTGGGAATTTTGTATCAGCAGTTGGTACGTAAATGATTATATTAAAAATGAAAAAAGTGCCATTTTGTCTGGCTGGTTTTCATTTTCTGTTTATTTTTTTTTTTTTGGTATTTTATGTTGTACACGCTTCCGCAGGAATATAATGTTGAAAGAATGTGTGTCAGAAATAAAACAGCTGATGTAACTCAAAATATAAATAATTCTGTGGCATTAAAGATAACGACAGTAACGCCTCTAACACGGCGTTGTTATGCACGCCATCTTTTCCCAACTCTCATCGATATTGACCTGAAGGTAAATTATTTGTATTGGAAAATGATTATAAAACATATCCTACCACTCACATGTTATATTCGTTCTAATGACGCAACATTTTGTAGAGTTTTCATTTTCAGTGAAATTTGAACACGCAAGCTCTTTCTTTATTGTCAAAAACTTGAATAAATTATATATGATCGACCGAGTCTGAACTATAAGTGGAATTTATAAAAAGCTTCCAACTAAAATGAGTCACTATCGATATCTTAATGAAACACAAATTTTTACTGACTATATATATTCGAACTGAACTAATTATCTGTCCTGTGCTGACCATCATCGTTTTTGCATAATGTCGCTGAAAGTCATCATTTGCTTCAACATCGATTCGTTTTTGCGCTAACTCATGCGGTACTACTCATACTTGAAATATTGTTACGTTTTTACCTTTTTAAAAACGTTTAAATATGAGTTCGTTAATTGCAAACCAAGTAAAAAGAAATATGTGTTTAGTTTTCCTTAAACTCTCTTTATTATTCACACTACGTTTGTGCCACTGTATACAACTTAACGATACAACAACAATTTGCTTGTACACTATTCTATTTCACACTTCTATCCGCGTTAACACTAACAACTGTTCGTTAGATCTTCTTGGCTTACAACCTTTTTGCAAGCAATGCCGCTTGTACGTTCGAACCGCAACGCGTCTTCACACAAGACTGACTGAATTCTTACTAACTGACTGTTGGCCTTGTCATGCCCTTTTATAGTCACGCAATCAGTATGATGAATGTTCTCGATGTGGAAGGTTCTTGCTCTCGCCTTCTTGAGAATTATATACCGACCGCAATGTTGCTTGTGTATTTTGCACACTTGTCCATCCCTCATGCTTGTTGATGGTACCAGGCGCAACCAGATTCGTTGTACATACATATGTGTGTGTGTGCAGCTTTAGATAACCGACACGTTCATTGTATTCTTAGTGTTAGTGCGTATTTGTATCGTGTGGCTTTTGTTTATCGTTTTTGTTGTTAAACGATATTAATTCGTTTCAATTTGCGTAACAATATATTTTTATGTCCAGATTTATTCAAATGATATCAACAAGACTTTTGTGCAATCAATGGAATTTCCATTATATTTTTGGACTGATTTCAATATGGCTGCCGTATATTATTTTTCCTTCTGTGATAGTATGTGTTGGAAGGGTGTATCTCGTAAGGATATGTTCACAAACTTATAACAAATTACCCTTCTTGATTTCTTTTAAGCAAGTGTTTGTCTTTTTAGTGGATTCAGATTCCCCTCCTTTCTGCTACAATACTATGTCTGTTGCTTTATTTACTCAGTGCTTCACTCACTCCAATACACTCTTTCAGCCAACAGCACAAAATTGTATGCCGCTGAAACTCTTTTGGTTTCCAATTCTTTATTATGCGAAACGGAATCTGTTATTGTAAAGCAAACTTTTGTCTGTTCTCCATTCCATCTGTACTCTACAACACTCCTCATTCCACTACTCATTTATTCAGACATTCCTCCGTCATTCATTCATTTTGCCTGACATTATGGAATACAAAAATAAATTCAAAAAAATCTAAACAACACAAAACAACATTTAAATTTCTATTAATTTTGAAAGTGATGGGAACAGAATATTGCAGTGGAGTATTGAAGACAATATTTTGAGTGTGCAGATTTAGAAAACCACAATTAACTACAGTTTTAATAAGGGGAAGTAGGTTAGCTTAGGTTTGAGGACGTATGCTTGCCATTGGGATGAGTGCAATACCCATGATGATGAGATGAGAAAGAGAGAAAGGATAGGGAAGGTGATAGGGAAATTGGAAAAGGAGAAGAAGTAGGAAAGGCAGTATATAAGAGACGGAGAAAAAAAGATGAAGAAAGTGAAATAATTTGGGGAAATAATCTCAAGGCGGGAAATAAAGATGATTGTATTTAATTTTCTATTTTAAATAATACTGGGTGCTGACGGATGTAGACGAGAAACCCTGGTGCAAACATGTCGAACAAAAAGAAATATTTTAAAAAAAGTGTTTCTTTCGGCGACTTCTGGCAAAAACTGTGAGAGAAGAATAAAATTTGTCATGAATGATTCTGAAACCTGTCTGTGGGTCCCCATATATTGTAATGACCAATTAAGTGATAGTCACCTAGCAGCAACTCGTTTCCTTGCCGTTCGCATCTTGAGTTTAAATCAAATGTCCACAAACACTACTCCCTCTTTCCACCTTCCTATAACCTATTTTCCTAAACCTGCACAATGCACTGCATGAGTAGGGGCCATCCCCTGAGTGCTGGTTTTACAAAAAAAAAAAATTAATAGAAATTCTAATTGTATCCATTAAAATTAATAATCAATTCATATTAGACTAATATAGTGTTACGTTTTTACCTTTTTAAAAACGTTTAGAATATGAGTTCGTTGAATAAATTTGTGTTTAGTTTTAGATAAATTCTTTATTGTTCTCACTACCTTTGTGCCACTGTTCACACTTGACGAATACAACAATAATTGCTTGCTTATAACGCAGATCTTTTCAACGACGATCTTCAAACCACGACTGTTCTCTTCACACACAACGCGTCTTCACACGAGACTGACTGAATTCTTACTACTGGTTGTCTGATTTGTCTTGCATTTTTATATGCTCACGCAAACAGTCTGATGAAGGTTCTTGAAGTAGACTTCATTGTTGTTTGTGTATTTTATTCACATTGCTTGTTGTTGCCATCTCGCTTACTTGTCTATCTCCTTTTCTTTCATACCGATGTTGTTGGTTTACTTGTAATAAGTTCTTTTTATTTGTAAGTGTAGCTTTTCTTAATCATGTCAATGTTAAACGATATTTCCATTTTCGTAGCAACAGAATATATATTCAGCATTATAATGCAAAAAGTTAGCTATTACAGGTCTTCTAATAGAGTCTTCAGAATTTTGACTGCTAATAATGCCATCTTGTTGAAACTACATCAAACTAATTGTCATTTATCCCGTATGTTTTTCTAAACCACTGTGGGTGACAATAGACAACGACGTGTGTTCCCTGAATTGGCTATGGAGCAGTTGACCCTAATTTTTATTGAAAAATCATCGTCTACACGCCTCATTTCTGGATAATTAAGTTCACAAACAAACAATATTGATGAATTTGCAACAAAACCAATCAACGTGATTCATGTTCGTTTAAAATATCGATGATGATTTAAGTTTAAAAATAAAAAGCGAGGAAGTCGCCGTAGTCTAGTAGGTAGTGTGCTGCCTTATTAGACGTAAGACCACGGTTCAAACCCCTGGTCAGACATCTAAAACAAAACGATATCTGAAAAAATATCGGCGTCTTCCACTCAGCAAAACTCTGAGAGTAAATAAAATTGTCATGAAAAGTTTCTCAAAAAATCTGTCGTTCGGAGTCGACTTTAAACTGTTGGTCCCGCCACTCATGCATAAAATTAACGCACACAACATAAGTGGTGTGAGAAGCTAGGTGGTAATTCTGACTGAAGGGTTGTAATGACCAATTTTGCCAATAGAAAAATTAATTTTTTTTATTTTTTATTTTTACCGATTTAACTCATGAACTCTCGTCTAGTAAGAAGTTTTTATGCCTATTGGCATAGATCTAAGCTGTATCTGTATCCCGTACAAAATTGCTTAACTTTTTCAAACCACTGGTTTGAGATAAGTTATGTCTGATAAAGCTTCATTCATAAAATATTAGAATCTCGAAGGCTAGACAGTGATGTATCGGGTCCGCTATCTAACGTTTTTTTCAACTAGTATTTATTTCGTGAATGGTAACACTTAGCTCATGTCTGATTTGACAGATAATTAGTTTTATCCTTCCGCTGAACGAATATGGTTGTGTATACGCTTGAATAACGCTGGGAAAAATTGCGACATTACTTTGGTAATGTTGCAGAACGTGTACGAAAATTGCGTACGAATTTTGGAAGAAGAGAAGCACCGTCAGCTCCGTATGTTCGTTATCTTGTGACAAAAATTAAAGAAACTGGCATCCTCATCGATAAACTAAAGCGTGAAAAGCCGAAAACAGTGCGTATACCCGAGAATATTGCTGATGTGGCAGAAAGTGTGCGTGAAGCGCCATCAACATCAATTCACCGTCGTCCTCAACAATTGAACATTTCGGAGACATCATTGAGACGAATTTTGCATAAAGACCTTGGTATGACGCCATACAAAGTCCAATTGGTTCAGGAGTTGAAGCCAAATGACCATCCAATGCGTTTCCCCTTCGCTAAGTGGGCCTGCGATCGACTTACAGAAGATGCCGATTTTGGCAAACAAAAATCATCTTTTCCGATGAAGCTCAATTTAATCTTGGCGGGTATGTAAACAAGCAAAATTGTCGCATTTGGGGCACAGAAAACCCGCACGCATTCATTGAAAAGCCGACGCACCCAAAACGAGTCACTGTTTGCTGCGGATTTTGGTCCAGAGTCAGAATTGGGCCATTTTTCTTCGAAAATGAGCAAGGAGTGGCCGTTACAGTCAATGGCGATCGTTATCGGGCCATGTCGAACGAATTTTTGTTCACAAAAATTGAAGAGGAGGATATTGGCAACATTTGGTTTCAACAGGACGGCGCTACGTGTCACACAGCCGAAGCTACACTCGATGTTTTGCGCCCTGTTTTTGAAGATCGCATTATCAGCCGCATAACTGATGTCGTTTGGCCACCTCGGAGCTGCGATTTGACACCGTTGGACTAATATTTGTGGGGTGCCGTCAAAGATAAGTGTTACGCCGACAAGCCAGAGACAATTGACGCTTTAAAGGACAATATTCGTGAAGCCATTGGTGAAATACAGCTGCACACAATCGATAATGTGCTTAAAAATGGCCAGCCGAGGCAGCCATTTGAATGAAATTATTTTCCATTATTAACCGGAAGGATTGTACTTTCAAATAAAAAAAAGAAATTTGAGAAAATATTCAGTAGTTTTTTTAAAGCATTTTCAAAAAAAAAAGTTATTTGGCGGACCCTCTAGAAAGTTTTTCATCGCTTTGATGTAATATCCTTATACTCTGCATTCATTCTTATGCAGTTCAGCTTTGCATGTAAACTGAAGGTGTTACAAGTATCGAATTACTTCTTGATGCTCACGTAGAATATATTGTGTTATTCCTGGAGAAATGCTTAACGACCTTTTTACAATCCAGGACAGTCCTTCATTTCGTATCCCTGGATTTTATTGCCCTCGTTGTTTGTATTTGAAACTGTCGCTGTTAAGTTTGCATACTGACCCGGATCGCACGTACCTCTACTTGGAAAACCGCGAAGAGATCAAAAGTATAATTTTTATAATTTCTTAAAAATTTAAAAATTGTGAATTGCCACAAAGATTAAGACGACCAAAGTGCACTTCGATAGAACATTTAATTAACATGGAATTATTGAAAGTATTGTGGCACAAACAATTTTTTGTTCAAATATATAAAAAAGAATGTAATCACTGATTGAGGTTTTTTTTCCGCTTCAATTGGAATCATCATGTGTATATTGTTTAATCTGCTTCTATTCATTGAAAGTGTTTTTCTATTATTATTATTTTTTTTTCATTTAATATTCTTATAAATGTACTCGTATTCTCTTGTTCTAATAACAGTTCTATTGCTGCCTTTAAGTTTGCTGTTGGCAATGCTGCTGTTATCTCCATTGTTGACATTGTTCTCACAGAACGTAAATGTTTCGAAACAAGCAACAGTCGTTAAAAAGTTTTTTTTTCTTTGTTGTAAATATTGAAAAACAATTGCAAAAAATTACAAAAAAAAAGTTATAACACCCACAACATCTTCATCAGTGTGAACACGCCTACAGACGGAGCACGCATTTGCCACGTCAAATTCTCTTTAAACTGTAGATTGGGGAGATAAAAAAATTGTTATTTAATGCCACTCACTTTAGGCAAGCCGTTGAATAACCAATGAAGGATAAACGATATTTAAACATTTTAAATATTAAATTGAAATTAATTTTATGTTGAAATGATGTACATGCATGCGTACACGCATATTTATTTAATCAATCAGATGAAGACAGTTTGGAGCCAGCGTGGAGTGTTGATTTTTTTTAATTTGAAATCAATTTGAATGATTCTTGGCCACACGTTTTTTGTATTTGATTCAAATACACTCCGATTGCAATTGACGATAATACCGTCATGTAACCTCTCCACATGTCTTGGCTGATTGTGCCGAGGAACAGAACCAAAAATTCAAATTTTATGATGAATCGAAAAGTCAACTTTATTGAAGAGGCACTACTTAAGGGGGTGGTGTAGTATACTCTGTGATAGAAGAGTAATAGTGAAATACTACTGTGCTGTTCTATGAGCAAATAAACCAGAGAGGCGCTAAGTCGTACGAACGGAGGAACCAGTGAACAGGACCTTTTCTGAAAAAAAATTTATCGTCAAATTGCTTTTGCAATAAATCGATTGTTAAGCGCACTGTAAGGAAAGTTGTGCTGGTTTCTTGGAACCAAACGCAGATCAAAAATTCCACGTATTGTCTGTTCACTAGATCGATTATGTATGTAAAATGAAAGTAGAGCATTGTGAACTGAGCCAAGAGATTTATCTTTTTGAAATATAAATTTCCACAATGCAGAAACGCTGCTTTGACGTTAAGCGCTTCATGATGACTTGCAAATGCATATCTATTGTATCAGAGGTACAGCTGTCATTCTGATTTAGAATTACGAAAATATAGAGCGCAGTGGAAATGTGAGCATAACACATTTCATAAACCACCAACTGGGGAATACAAAAAAAAGAAGAAAAATTAATCAATTTTTTAAACAAATTCATAAAATTTCACTTCCAGCCAATGAATTCGGTTTCGTAAAGTTTACGGGACCCAAATGGAAGGACTCACGCTTTGACAAGGAGACGTACGTGTCGTCTTTTCATACGACTGGCAGCAAGGTCGAGGAAATGGTGAGCGGCGTATACGAAATGCTCTACACTGCATGTGATGCTGACTGTATGTAGGTGACGTTCCCCATGCTACTGGTGAAATGACGAAATTCGAAATCTGCGGTCGGCATACTTTGGGGCGAGGAGAAGGGCGAGAAGAAGACCGACTTGGGAAGCCGAACGGGCTGCATACGGGGATCTAAGGCATCAACTTAGAAGGGTCATAAAAAGGAGCAAGAAACTATCCTCTCAGTGGATATGCCAGGAGGCTGATATCTATCCTTTTGAGACGGCGTACCGAGTCGTCTGCAGAAAAATCGTAGCTCGGGAACAGCCTAAACTAGGCTGTCCAATCTTATTAAGGGGGATTATTAGTACATTATTCCCACAGGGCCAGCCCTACTATTTTATAAGTAGAGAGCCGGAGGCGGCTCATACCATGCCCGGAGTAAAAGGCATCTGTAACACAGGGAGCATTGTAGATGATGATGCCAAATATCGGAGGACCAGGTCCATTTAAGAGGAGGATAGTATCGACGGTTATAACGTCGATAATGTTATATGCTTGCCCAATATGGTCGGGAGAACTCTCCGTGAAGACGACAAGTAGGATACTCCCCTCGGTGTATCGTCTAAGCGCGATTAGACAGATAAGTAGCTTCAGGACAGTGTCTGATAAAGCGGTACTGGTATTGGCTAAAACAATACCGATAGTCATATTGGCGGATGAGATGAGGCGGATATACTTTCACCGTCGCGAGTATCCAGAACAAACAACAGCTATGAAAGCGAAGGTGAACTACTACGTGACCTAATCCCTAACTGGTCATGGATGCTTCAGAAAGTACCAGATTTGGACATGATATTTCCCCTATATGCCCAAACTGTATAGATGAGGAGGAGGATGCGGAGCATATTCTAACATGCTGCCCCAGATTTAGATGGCCCGGAGAAACGAGTTTTGGACCAAATCGGCTTATGGAAGAGGTGTTGAATTTTAGCATTCTATGGAGCCAATACAGCCAGAGAATGGCTAAAGTTATGCTAGAACTCCGAAGGCTAGAGGAACGAAGGCGAAATTTGATTTAGTCTGATAAAGCTTTAAAGCTAACCAACCCTCCGCGAAATAACACCTTACGACAGTCGCGTGGGGGGGGGAGAGTGATTGAAGAATAGAAGGTGTGGGTTTAGTACGTAGGCACCAGTGATGGTGAATCGTGCACTCTATTGTTGGAACAAAAGTGTCTTTCGAACATTCCCACCTCCAGCCCAAGACAAAAAAAAACATACATACACACATATGTACGTCTAATAATTATTTGTATACGTAAGCATACATATGTATGTATAATGTATAATGTTTATTGATATATCTTGTAATGCAACAGCATTTTTTTAAAAGAAGATTAAATGTTTTGTTTTTTCTTTCATAATAAATTGATAGTTTTGCAAATAAATAAACACATGTAATATATACGAAACTACATACATATATATTAAACAATTAAATAATAATATACATACGGATAACATAGTGTATATATATATATATATAAAG
Source organism: Sarcophaga subvicina (assembly GCA_936449025.2). Lineage (NCBI taxonomy): Eukaryota > Metazoa > Arthropoda > Insecta > Diptera > Sarcophagidae > Sarcophaga > Sarcophaga subvicina. The sequence continues at coordinate 45,546,340 of OW388081.2, read as the reverse complement.
CATATGTATGTACAATTGTAGTAATGTAATGTAATATTTTATTGAAATGCCTACTACTTTGTATCTGTATCTGAATCTGTATTTGTATCTGTATCAGATATTATATTAAAACATCAACAAAAACAACGTTACACACAACATTCTAACAACATTCCATCATGTAGCAGCCGTCATACCGTTCTATTCCGTTCAGTTATTTGCCATTATGATGAGTGGGAATTCGTGTCGCAATTTTTATTTCTATTTCACACAACTCACGTATTGAAAATACATCACGACATCATCTAAACTGTATCCCCTGTTTTCCCTCCCATTTCCAATTTGACAATGTATTGATTTTAATATTAAATTAAAGGAATTGAATTGTATTGAATTGAATAAAAGTGAGCTGTGAACATGATCTTATGCAATTAACCTACTTTGCAGAGGCGTTAAATGTAAAAATAAAAATACTCGTACTCTCGTAAAAGGAGAAGACATTTCCTGGTGCAAAGACGGTTAAAATATTGCCGTAAACAAACATACATACATACATATGTATGTGAATGACTAAAGGATGTGTTGTATATTAAATAGAATAAAGCAACAATATATGTATGTTTGTAATCCCTATATATATGTATATAAATTATACTTAATTTCGAATCGGCTCTATCCAGGCAGACACATTCATTTTTAATATTTTAACATATGAATTTATACTGCAACCTTTAACAATTCACCACTCTCCGCTTAAAATTTCGGATAAAAATTAAAATGTTTCTGTACAAATCTGAAGAAAAAATTGAAACAATTTTTCGTTGAATGAGAAAGCAAATGACAGTTTAAGTGATGGAATCTTGCAATTTTAATACGAAATTTACTTTTTCCAACATTCTACTCGTATCACTCTTTCGGCTCACATGTGCTACAGTTTGCAACTTTGCAAAGACGACGCGATTGATCATTCTGTGACATCCGCACTACAAACTTAAGGAAAAAATAAACTTTTTTAGCGTAACTATTCTGTCTTTATTCGCGTACGAAAGTCTTACTGAGAAAAATTCTTTATTTCTCTAATAATAAACGTTGATTCCGCCGCTACAATTTGTAAGGTGATTGGCGTACCTAGAGGCTTTACAAATAAATAACTTCCGGTTATATGCGGCATCAGCCTATGGGCTCCCATAAGTAACTGTCGTATTTACACGACGTTAGCCTTCATAATGCACCAAATGACTGCACGTCGCTAAAGGTTTAAAAGCAGAGTTAACACACAGATTTCTGTTGACATGTTGTATATTCAGTGTGCCTTTCAGAAGCGGGCAATTTTACAAATCACGGACTTATTGATTAACCATCATATGTTTAACGATGATACGAAAAATATATGTACATACGTATATGAATTTAAATATATAAATGTTCTACAGAGTTTGAGGAAGACTAAAAATAAATTGACACACATATTTTGCAATTTTAAATTACGGTCTAATTTAGTGTACTAAATCCATCTTTGGCAAATAAGTTGGGTGACTAAACAAAAACTTATAAGATGAGAATGGAAAAAATTTTTATTTTGGCAACGTAGAGACTTAGTAGTCTTCTTGCAAAAGTTACCTGAAAAAGTTTCAGGACATTAAAGTGTATCATATGACGCACCATAAAAATCAGAGTCAAATAAAAACAACAGAACATATTGGTGGTTATAAAGGGTGTTTTTTATAGAGATATAGAACTTTAAGTTGCAATAAAACAACGATGGATTATTCGATTGACATGAATTTTATTTATCCGAATGATAATCTTGTGGCATTACATTTTAAATATGATTTCTGGCATATGACCGCCACGGCTGGCGCGGATGTAGTCCAATCTGGACGTCCAATTTTCGATGACTTTTTCCAACATTTATGGCCGTATATCGGCAATAATACGCGAATGTTGTGTTCCAAATGGTCAAGCGTTTGTGGCTTTATCGCATAGACCAATGACTTTACATAGCCCCACAGAAAGTAGTCTAGTGGTATTAAATCACAAGATCTTGGAGGCCAATTCACAGGTCCAAAACGTGAAATTAGGCGGTCACCAAACGTGTCTTTCAATAAATCTATTGTGGCACGAGCTGTGTGACATGTTGCGCCGTCTTGTTGAAACCACATCTCCTGGACATCATGGTTATTCAATTCAGGAATGAAAAAGTTAGTAATCATGGCTCTATACCGATCACCATTGACTGTAACGTTCTGGCCACCATCGTTTTTGAAAAAGTACGGACCAATGATTCCACCAGCCCATAAAGCGCACCAAACCGTCAGTTTTTCTGGATGTAACGGTGTTTCCACATACACTTGGGGATTACCTTCACTCCAAATGCGGCAGTTTTGTTTGTCGACGTAGCCATTCAACCACAAATGCGCTTCATCGCTAAACAAAATTCGCTTATGAAAATCGGGAACAACGGTAATCTCGTAGTGGGCCCATTCGACGAATCTACGCCTTACTTGATGATCGTTTGGCTTCAAATCTTGCAGGAGTTGGATTTTGTAAGCACGCAAACCAAGATCATTCCGCAAAATCTTCCATAAAGTGGATGGACACAGATCCAATTCCTGTGCTCGATGGCGGATGGACTAATTCGGGTCTTCTTCAATGCTACGCTCTACAGCAGCAATAGCTTTTTCTGTACGCACCGTACAGCGTCTCTGGGGATGCGAGTTATCAATAAGAGTAAACGTGGTGCGAAAACGTTCCATGGTTAATCGAATTAACTGCTCTGATGGACGATTTTGTCGACGATAAAATGGACGTAGTGCGCGCTACGTTTTCCGCACAGAACCATTATTTTCGAAATAAAATTGCACTATTTGCAAGCGTTGTTCAGGCGTGAGTCTATTCATGATGAATTGCCAAACCAAACTGAGAATAAATCACTTGACAGCTGTTAAATCGGTCGCCATCTTGAAAAGTAATGCCAACTTAAAGTTCTATACCTCTATAAAAAACACCCTTTACAATGAATTTAATTATGTAAAGTGTGAATCTGAAATATTGGTTTCCAAACTGCCGATCTAGCAAGGCTGTTATTTATTAAATATTTTTCATTTGAAACTTCTTTTATTTACAAATATGAACTGTGAACAGCCGAAGGATGCATAAAAATAGTTAAAACGTATTTCAAAGAAGATTATTCATATGTGATCACTTTTCTAGTCTTACAAATTTATTGTGTTCGTAATAATCGGTGAACTCTGCAATAAGCTTTCCAGATTATAAATAAAAACCTGAAGAGACTGGAGTCGTTACAGATGTGATCAGGATTTAGAGTCATCGCAATACACGCTCTGTCACACGCATTACTCCTGTTGATGAAAGTTTGGTGGATAACCTAATTCAATAATTGAGCCTATCTTAGTACACATTACGATTTTCTATTTAGAGTTCGAGGGGCGCAACAATTAATACTGACTGACTATTCGTAACACCGCAGTTATGAGTGACAGAGTAGCAGACTTTTAATGCCAATTTTTCTTTTGCGACCAAGTTCAGTTTTTGACTCCGTAGTTACATTAACAACCAAAATTGTCTCATATGGGGCTTGAAGAACCTAGAAGAATGATAGTTATGGAAAAGTTATTGCATCCGAAAGTGTCTGTTTGGTATGCCTTATAATCGGGAGGTGTTATTGGGTGGTATTTTTCTACACTGTACGACACTGTACGATTCCTTACCATTATGGTCAGTAGCGTAACTGGCGTTATTTAGCCTACTATTAAGGATTATGAACTGGACAGTACGTAGTCTCAAAAGTCGATGCCATAAGCCAAACAATATAACCTATTTAGGTTCCTGCAAGTGAAATTTTCTGAACGAATAATTTCATGTTATTAGGACATCAATTGGCTCTCACGATCATACAATTTAACATCTTTAGACTTTTTGTGGGGCTACGTTAAAAACCGTGTTAAAGTCGTTGCATTTGGAAACTAACGTTCATAAAGTTTTCGCTGTAGCCGACCGAAATGTTCAAAAAATTGGTCGAAATTTTAAAAACTACAATTTCTAACACAAACAATAATTTAAATGGCATTTTATTTCGTATATAATGGCAAGGTCCAAACATTATAATGAAATGAAATTTAAATAAAAATTTCAGACAAGGCGACCGCTTTAACTTTGTCATTAAGGGTGTTCTGCGGAAAACGGGAGTGCTTCCCAATGGCAGTACAGTTGCTTGCGTGTTACTACTGCCTTTAGCACTATTGAACGGAAGTCGATCAACACGGCCCCAACAGTAAATGACAGCAAAACGAAGTGTATATTGCCGACAAGTGACAACTTGCGGCATATTGGATTACAAAATACGGTCGATAACTATGCTTTGATTATTTTCAGTGACTTTGTTTATCTTAACTTCGCCCTTACCAGCAAAAATTATTTCAGAGTGGAGATCAAGCGTAGGATCACTCTTGAAAACAGGTGCTACTATGATCTCTATAGGCAATTGAGTAACGGAGACCTCTCTCGTACGACGAAACTAATACATTACAAGTTGCTCATCCTCACCGTGCTTCTTTACGGCGCAGAAGTATGGGCACTTTTAAGCACCTAGGCAGCAGCCTTGAGAATATTCGTGAGAAAAGTCCTACGTAAGATTTCCAATCCAGTACGAGTTAGCGATCCAATAAGGAGCTGTATGTCCTTAAAAAAGATACAAAAATTTGATATCAAATACAATAAACGTCAATGAGCATTAGGTATGCGCATATGTATGATACGTGTGCATAGTTCGAAGTCAAATATTCAAAATAGTGAAGACTTTTTTAGAATTATTCTTGGGTGCTTGGTAAACAAGAATTTCTTTTCACTTACAACAAAATTCTTTAAGCGTGAAAAGTGAGTCGAAGTAATTTTCATTTTAAAATGGAACAAATACAAGTGAAAATGATGGCATAAACATGAACTGAATTAAAAATTCATTAAAAGCCAGACAAAGCAAAACAAAACAAAAAATTCTCATAAAAACCAACAGCAATGAAACTATAATTTACCACAGCACAACCACATTTTATTACAAACGTTTCTATTTGGTTTAATGAATGAATGAATGAATGAACGAATGAAGGGATGAATGATGGGATGGATGATGGGATGGATGGATGGCTGTATGTGCTGGCAATACTAAAATGTAAGACAACATATAACTGAATAAGACACAGCAGGAAGGCGTAAAATCACGGAGAGACATAACATCGGAGAAGAGACCAGGTACGTGAGCTTCTTAGTCGTTGGTTTCACTTGTTCAACTACGAGATGTTGTAATCGGATGTTTTTAAATTTCAATCATAATGACACAGAAACGCAGCAACTCAGCTGTATACCGTCTACATGAACATTAAAATGATGTTTAATGGTGGCCGTAAAACTGGGTTTTATTGCTTGGACGTACAAAAAAATAAGAAAATTTAACACCTGAATCCTTTTAGGCGAATGTTTGCCTCCTGTATTCGTAACGAAACACCCATCCATACAATCCTCCACTATTTCACAATCAAGCTGTTGATTATATAGTGGGAGGACAATTGAACGGAGGTGAATGAATAATTTTTCCATTGTCTGTTTTAAGGACATGAGGCAATATTGTACGTTCACAGGTTGTGTACAAGTAAATACCGACGAAACGTAAAAATTTTTTGTGTTGAATAAAGCATTTGGTGTATAGCAACTGCTCTTAGTTTGAAAAAGGAATTTCGTGTAAAGCATTGCTTTTGGCGAAAAATAAAATAATATTGAGGTAAAGGATACTATCTCGACAAACATTATTCGAACTTAGAACCAAAAAACTCAGCCATTGAGAAGTGGCATGCTAAGTTTAAACGAATCGAAATGAGTACCGGGAACAATATATAGATTGGATGTCCGAAAGAGGCTTTTGCCGAAGAAAACATTAATACAGACTGCAAAATAACTACATAGTGAACTTAATCGAGGTAACTGAAGCTCTAGAGATATCATAATAAAATGTTGGACATATCATACACGTACATTAAGTTCACATTTTTAATATTAATATTTGAACTTGTCAGTCCAACTGTTGTGCTTGAATCGAAATAGAATATCATGGCGCTAAGTAATTGAATTTTGAACAGATATCCTGTAATGAAATTAAATAAACTTGAAAGCATAGTTCCAATTTTACGTATAAATGACGATTGCAGTTTAATTTAGTAAAATTTGACCAAACACCGCGCGTCTTCACTCCCCAAAAGCTACAATAACAAAACAATGTAGTAAATAAACCTGTTTACAAATTATCGCACTGCGTAATATAACAACAAACACCAGCATAAAAATGGTAAACAAGTAAACAAAACTACAACACTAAACACTAAAAGAATAAATGTAAACAAAATACACAAACAACAATAATGAAACAACGATGTTTACATTTCTAGAGATCTCCAAGAACATTCATCAGACTGTTTACGTTGCCACATAAAAGGCAAGGCAAGGCAGGCAACGGAGTTGGTAAAAGTTCAGTCAGTCTTGTGTGAAGACGCGGTATGTTTTCAGGAGAGTATTCGTGGTTTGAAGACCTGCGTTACATAGATCTTTCGAACAATTGTCTAGTAATTGTTATTGTTTATGGAAAGTGTGTAAACAGAGGAATAACAAACAAAGTAAATTGTTTTTGTTTACATCAAGTTGTGAACAGTGGCACATAGAATTGTGTGAACAATAAAGACATTAATTAAAACTTAACACAAATTTATTTTTATTTTTATTTGCAATCTACGAGCTTATATTTTAAAAGTTTTTGAAATGGTAAAAACGTAACAGTATTTTGGGTCCCATTCCGTATTCACTTTATACTCCTAAACCAGCAATAAGTTGACACATGCGCACTTTGCTTATGGCACTGTTTTTATCAAAACATCTCAACACATGCAGAATTCTATCTTCTAGTTTGAAAAGTGGTTACACAAATGAAATTATATGTGATTATATTACAATTATGTTACGAAGTGAAATATACTAGCAACAACAATCAGACATAAACTATCTTAACATATACCTGATAGATGATTGACGTGGGAATTCCTTATTGAGGCAAAACTGAGACAAGTAAGGTTGAAACGATTTAAAAGATATCATGGATTGTATAATTCTCTCTTAAAAGCAATATGTGTTATGAGGAATCATTATAGGGAACTGTATCAGCTTGAAACAAAAAACTATAACTGCCTCTCAATATATTAGAAATTCGAAATCTCAATCTGACTCTGAATCTGTTGAGACAGTCTGGTAAAATTTTAAAAAATTTTAAAACAAAATAATCGCTCACCAACATCGTAAAATAATCCGCACAGAAATAAGAGAACTTAATTGCCATAAAAGCCGCCGTGGTCTAGTATGTAGTGTGTTGGCTTATTAGACGTAAGGCCACGGTTCAAACCCCAGGTCAGACATCAAAACGAAATATGAAAAAATATTTCTTCGGCAATATACTCTCAGCAGTCTTCTGGCAAAAACTGTGAGAGCAAATAAAATTGCCATGAAAAGTTTCTCAAAAATCTGTCATTTGGAGTCGACTTTAAACTGTAGGTCCTACCACTCATGTATAAAAATTAACGCACAAAACATAAGTGGTGTTAGAAACTAGGTCGTAATCCTGACTGAAGGATTGTAATGACCAATTATGTGTGTATGTACGAATGTAATTGCCATAAAAATATTTAACAAATAGAAAAATAATAACATTTGATTAGATTAGTTTAGATTTGGTTATATAAGATTGTGGACCCATAATCAAGGAAGAGATCGCACTTGGTCCATCATTTAGACCCATTATGATACCACAATCAATATTCAACTCGGAGAACAAACATTGCCTAGAGAAAACCAACCCGAGTACATGGTAAATCATGCTATTGCAACAATTTTCATATTATAGAACTAAGCCAAGGGTATAGAAATATGAGGAGTTAAAAACCTTAACACATGAGGTGAACGAAAGTCTTTTCCTCCTCCCCAGACCCATAGCTCCGGCAGAAGTCATTTGTCGGAATGCCAAGTCTTTCAACATGTCTTCCAGTAGGACAGTGACCCATAAGGATCACATTGTGTTATGAACGGCCTCTTCTTATCATTCATGTCCGGCAAAGCCTAGAAATATTGCACGTACCATCCTGCAGCTAGCGAGACTGAGTTGCCCGGTGAAAAGAGTGGATAACTTTCAATTTAACTGAGACAATCATAATACCTATGATCTGTAACATGTCGAAAACTGCGAGCTGCGTACCGACCCCGGCCAGCTCATCTGCAATACAATTTCCAACAATATCGCTATGCCTCGGTACCCATATAAAGATTACAAACCCTTGGACGTTGAATAACTTTAAAGTGATCATGTTTCTAAATATTCAATTGAAATCCTGATTATTATTTGAGTATGGTTAGTGGCCAATGGAATATTCGAGAATTATTTTTATTTAAATTAAGTTGATTTTTTTTTTAATTTTTAAGCATTAAGTATTTCATTTCCAGTTTGATTCATGTCCACAATTAATTGTTAAAGCCCGTTAAAGTCCGCTTGGTGCACCAAACCACAATTAAATGAATGGATTTGACTCGTTATTTTTATTTTCATTTCTATTCATTATGTATTCTTCATGTTCTTACAATAGTTGTTGCTATTATTGTTGTTATTTGTACAACCATTATCCTTGTATTTGTTGTTGTTGTTGTTGTTTTTGCTGTTATTTTAACAGTTTGTAAATGTATGCGTGTTTTTTTTTTTTGTAGATTTTCTAGTGTATTGTAGAGATTTATGGTCTCAACAGCAACAATAACAACAAACAACAAATAAAACATGAAGAGTTTTTCATGCCATAATTCAACCACTAAGATATGGAAACAGAAAAAATAAAGAAAATCTTGATTATTTTTTTCTCTTTTTTTTTCTCCTGCAACCTCATTTTTTGTGTTCATATTAATTTTTATTTTTTGTTGTAACGTTTCACTTTTAAAATGATTTTCACTTTTCGAATCATAGATTTCGAATCATTTTCTATTTGCGCTTCTTACTTGATATATGGTACGTATGTATGTATGTATGTATGAGTATGTACGCAGATGTTGTCGTATATTCTCTCGATTTATATTCCTTTTCTATTCAGTACTACTGCCAAGCTGTGCTGTTGCGTTCGATAATTTTCCAGCCTGTATTCTTCTATGCGGTCCAGGCAGGCATTCAGTTAGGCAGGCAGGCAGGGTGCTTTTCTTTTCAATTTAAAACATTAATAATTTCGTTCATTTTTCTTTCTTTTTTTCTTTAATGCTTTATACGCAGGGTGTTGTTGTTGTTGTTATTTCTTACTAGCTTATGTAACGTATTACTTTTTCGGAATATTCTCTACGTTTTACAACAAAATAGAACGAACCAAACAAAAATCGTTGTAATGAATTTTTTTATAATCAATCAATAGAAAAACCAAAAACAAAATATCAGGTGTTGATTATTTGTAAAAAAAAATTTTTCTTTTTCTTTTCTTTTTTTCTTGTTAAATTTTAAGAAATTTTTAATAAAAATTTTTACTTTTTTTGATTTGGTTTTTCTTTACTTTTTTCTTCTTCACTTGTTCAACTTCTGCTTCGTTTCATTGAACTCAACACTGAACACTTCACCCAAAAAAATACAACAAAAAAAATTATGAAAGAACAACAAAAAAAATTAAGGAGAATTTCTATTTGATAGCGTTCGGTCCAAAACAGTTTTTACGTAATTTCCAAATTTCCCGGGATGCTGTCGCGACGGTGGACCATTTTTAACTGGGTTCTTTATCTACTGTTAACAAATTTCCATCTGGTTGTGAACCAACTGGGGACGGAAGTCCTGTGAATGGTGAGCAACCATTTAAACGCTTTTAAGCTGCCATATTTTAGTATTTCGCATGACGATCGTTGGAAAACTAAACTAAATTAAGAGAAAATTTAAAATCGCGAAACTGGCCAGCAGTCAAATACTACGAATAAATGATGTTTCATATTCAAACATTTGAGGTAAACATTAGCTGCTGCATAATAAAACAACATTCGTTCACCAATAGAAGCACGCAATCACCACTATTTACTGCTGAACGAAATCGCTTGACATCTACAAAACAGAAACAACGTAAACCGCCCATTAACACTGAAGATAAATACGCAGAGCACGGTAACAGCAGACGCACATCTCATCACAGAGCATGTAATTGCAGCAATTAAAGAACTAAGTACACATAAATGTTCTGTATCTTGCAAACATTATGACAAGGTATTTCAATATCCAGCTTTTGTGGTTGGCCTAACTGAACCAATTATCCAGCTAAGAACATGTATATCGCCGCCGTGGTCTAGTGATCTAGTGTGCTGGTTTACTAGACGAGAGCACATGACTCACAAACTCCCACTCAGACATCTCTATTTCTAAACGAAATATGAAAGAAAAAAAATTCATCGTATAGCGACTTGTTCTCAGCAGATTTCTTGCAAAAACTTTGAAAGTAAATAGAATTACTATGAAAAGCTGTCGGAATTAAACTGTACTTCCCCGACACTCCTGTATAAAATTAACGCACACGATATGGGTAGTGTGAGAAACTAGATTGTAGGTCATTATCATTTAAGATAGGAAGTAAGTAATTAATAAAAAAAAATTGTATTAAAATATTGATCAGAATATATTAAAAGATTCCTATCCTAACACCTAGTAGCTGTGATAATTCCAAATTCTGATGAGTGAGAACAATGAAAGTTACACTTTTCTTAAGATTGCCTTTTCAATATTAACCTAAAAATCGCCAATTTGCAATTAAAATGTTCGACTGTCTCGTCTGGTAAGCTTCTGGTAACATATGCTCATGTTCTCCTTTATTAAACCTGCGCACTAAACGTAACACACTCTCTTTATTCGAATTTAAAAAGCAGAAAAAAGCAAACATTTTCGAAATCAAAATCAAGATACTCCCGTACGTAGTCATTAATACATGAAGTTTTCGTGTAAACCACTCAGTTGAACGGAGGCATTGTTGCACGTCGTTTTTATGCCAAAAACAAGACAGACAGGATAGATGCAAAATTTTTTTTTTTCATTTCCAATTTATGCTTTATTTTTCACAAAATATGTTGAAATTTCGCAAAAAACAAAACAAAAATTAGAAAGGAAGAATCCATTGACCTGTTTATCTACTAAAGCCTTAAAAGAAAACAACAACTACGACAACTACAACAAGTATTTTTAGAAATGTACTATGCTCCTAGTTTTTCTTATTTTTATGTTTTCTGTTCCGTTTTTGTTTTTCTTGTTTCGAGTTAAAAAAAAATTGGGGGTTCGCTTAGATAATATGTCTGTAGAGGATATGCTGCCATTATATGATTCTAGGGATTCTCTTGCCATCCAGCACTTTAGATACTCATAAAGCAACTCAACCCCATAAATTGCTGTGTGCACTGAAAAACACGACTGAAAGGAAAGGAAACTACAAGATAGAGAAGAGTACATATTTTTAAATCAATGACAGACAACAATACTTGGGTTTTTAAAGACGACTTCCGGTCTAGGAGTTGACAGACAAAAACAACATCAAGTGATAGAGAGCGTGTGCTAACACGTACAAAAAATAGACGTAAACACAAATATGGCCACACTCAGCTTAAAGAGTTTTATGTCTTAAAATGCGTGGCTGTGTGTGTGTGTTTTTTTTCTTCCTTCCTTTTTCCTAATTTTGTAAAGCTCTGTTGTGTCACTGTGTACGTGTGTGGATGTAGCATTGTAGGTGTTATTCATTTGTTTTATTTTGGAGTGTTTTTATAAGTTTGCTTAGGTTTCTTATTTTTTTTATATTCAACATACCGTCATCAATTTGAATGCGGCAGACAGACAATTGGTAAAACAATCCTGGAATATTTAATTTAAAACGTGAGTAACAACCAACGAATTGCTTGACAAGTTGTTCAAGATACATTGTGATGATATCTGTGAAACGCATTTTTACTTAATTATTCTTAAAAAAAGTGTTATCATTGGGAATTGCATTGCTGAAGAGCTGGCTAGAGCCGTAGTCTCTGGCATGTTGCAGAACACAGGTATTCCCATTGTTCTAGTTAACTTTAATATTATCCACATTTATTATAGGAACACTTAACCCCATTTGCAGCAGTATGAAAACTGCATATACTCTGCTGGACACGTATGGATCAGAGATCAGCAAAAAATAATCAAAAAGATAAGTATTCAAAGTTTGAAGTACTCATTGTACTCATACTTAACAATACACATGATATTATTGATTTCAACTCTCCTTTACTCAACATTTACAAGCATCACAAAATAAGTATGAATCGCATACGAACACTACAATACTCATTAGAAGGTTGTGTGTTTGCTTTGCTGTCTGGATTTTTCTTTCTTCTTTTTTTGTAAATGCAACAACAACTAAGACTGTAAATTTCGATGAATGAATCGAATCGAATCATTTATGAGTATTATTTTAAGTATTTTTTAAATTTATAAATCTGAATGAGTAGGCGTTTGAATCAAACATATTTCGAATGTTATGAGTTTGATGTCAACGTTGTACTCATACTCATTGCAACCTGTACTTTTAAATTAATGTTGTAGTGAGTACGACTGAATCAGAGTAGTTGAATATCAATACTGTTTACTCACTCATACTCAAAATTTCATGAGTACTTATGAGTAGCGATAAAACGTTTCAATGCTGATCTCTGGTATGGATGTCGAAAGACTTGACATTCCGGCAAATGACTTCAGCAAAAGCTGTGGCTCTGAGGAGGTCTGAGGAGTCTTTCACCTTATGAGTCAACGTCCTGTTCTTGTCATAAAGAGACAGAGGTTTTTGACTTCTCACTTTCTGACACCTATGACTGAGGTTTCCAATATAATGATTGCTGAACTAGCAAGATTTATTTTAGACTCGCATTATTTGGTTTTCGACCCCCGGGTAGAATTGATTGTGGTATCACAATGGGCCTAAATGCTAGCGTAAGAACGTGCGCCACCTACCCTAATTATTGTTAATTAATGATGTTTAAGGACAAGTTTTGTTCCAATTGTATAATGAAGTCGCCGTGGTCTAGTAGGTAGTGTGTTGGCTTATTAGACGAAAAGCCAGAGTTCGAGCCCCAGGCCAGACATCAAAATAAACTCTGAGAGTAAATAAAATTTACATGAAAAGTTTCTCAAAAATCGTTCGGAGTCGACTTTAAACTGTAGGTCCCGCCACTCATGTATAAAATTAACACACACAACATAAATGGTGTGGGAACTTAGGACCATAGTCCTGCCTGAAGGGTTGTAATGACCAATTATGTATGTATGTATGTTGTATGAAAACTAAATTATTTATGGAATATAAAATTAATTGAACATTATCGTTGTGTTCCATATTCCATGAATTTTACGCAGATGACACTAATTTATTGAAAAGATCGCTGTAAGTGACAAATTCAGCATTGATTTGTTTATTTAGAATAGAATTGTGCATTATAGGCTTCTAATAACCTGTTCAAACTGCCAGCATTGATCAACAATTGATGATCGTGTTAAATTGAAAACCGTTGTCATAGAACTTATCTTTTACGCCCGAATATTATCGATTGTAAAGGAATAAAATTAAGTCAGCGTAGTCTAGTAGGTAGTGTGTTGACTTATTAGACGTAAAGCCAGGATTGAAACAATAGGTCAGACATTAAAACGAAAATATGAAAAAAAAATTTTTTTCCTCTCAGCAGTTTTCTGGCAAAAACTCTGCGAGTAAATAAAATAGACATGAAAAGTTTCTTAAAAAATCTGTCGTTCGGAGTCGACTTTAAACTGTAACTCCGGCCACTCATGTATAAAATTAACACACACAACATAAGTGGTGTGGGAGCTTAGGGCCATAGTCCTGCCTGAAGGGTTGTAATGACCAATTATGTACTCGTATGTATATATGTCAAGTAATAAAATTTTATTTTTTTGTACAGTAAATCCATAATAAAGTATTCAAAATTTGTTTTCTCAATATCAGAGTTTATAAAATCATTTTTTGCCCCCCTTTGTACATTTATTTTATGTTGCATTGTAGTTGTAATTATTTTTTTTTTTTTTTTTTGTTTTGCCTCTTTCTCATTAAACTGGGTAACGATGAGTTTCTCTTGCAATAAGGCCTCTTTAAGTCTTCTTTTTTAATTTGAAATGTGATGAGATGATAATGGAAGTGCTTCACCAGATTTTCAATCAATGTTGGAAAAAGAAAGAAATATTAGGAAAAAAAAAGCACAATCAAATTTGAACGCAAAGCAAATGATTTTTTTAGAATTGAAAACTGCAAAAGGCAAGTTTGAATTACAATCACTCGACTTTAATATTGGCCAAAGCAAAGACAAAAGCATTTTCATTCAAATAAGGCAGACATTCCATATTGACATTTGGAATCTTTTTGTTTTGCTTCAACTTTTGTTGTCCTTTTCTTTGACGAAATGTACATTAGGAATTAGGATGAATGTGAATTGAATAGAATTGCCTAAAATGGAAAAAAAATCAATGATTGAATGATTAAGTGACTGAATGAATGATTGTTGATAATAATGATTCAATAAACTCGAATATGCTTTTGGGCGAAAAATCCTATCAAATTTATTCTGTGATTGAATACGAAATTTTTCGCAAAGAGTAAAAAAACATATTTTTTTATATTTTTCAATAAATAAAGGAGTATTTGTACGGTTAATTTTATAAAGATTTTGTCTTTAATTTTTTCGCAAGGGCATCATAGTTGCATAGTTTAATAGTTTACTTTATTTCATTTGTAACTGTTCCTTATTTAGCTAGCTTGTGATAAATTAAATTTGGAATTAAATTTTAAAATAAAAATATATTCAATTTTTAAAATATTTTTACGTTTTTACCTTTTAAAAACGTTTAAAATATGACCTCGTAGACTGCAAATAAAATAAAAATAAATTTGTGTTTAGTTTTAATTAAAATTCTTTATTATTCGCACAATTCTCTGTGCCACTGTTAACAACTTCATGTAAATAACAACAATTGCTTTGATTGTTATTCCTCTGTTTTCACCTTTACGTAAACAATAACAATTAGTAGACAATTATTCGACAGATCTTTGTAACAGAGATGTTCAAACCACGATTACTGCCTTCAAACGCACCACGTCTTCACACAAGACTGACTCAACTTTACTGAGTCACTCGCATGCTTTACCTTGCCTTTTATATGACAGGGTAACCAGTCTGATGAATGTTCTTGAAGGCGAATGTTCGTGGCTTCGCCTTCTCGAAATCTCTATAAATGTAAACATCTTTGTTTCATTATTGTTGTTTGTGTATTTTTGTTTACATTTGTTCTTGTAGTGTTTGTTGTTGTATTTTTGTTTACTTGTTTATCATGTTTTTATGCTGGTGTTTGTTGTTATATTACGCAGTGCAATAATTTGTAAATAAGTTTATTGTTTTTTGTTTTTGTAGCTTTTGTTTATAATTTTAATGTTAAACGACGTAAAAGCAAAACACCAGTATTCAGATTTTTTTCATTTTCGTAACAATATTGGAATGAACAACAACAACAATAAAATATTATTTTTTGTAAATCACATACATACTTACATATTAAATTTACATATATGTATGTATGTATTCACCAAAGAAGTATTTTTTACCTTTATTTCTGTTTTTTTATATACAAAGTCATCAAATATAAATCACGTATGATTTATTCAGATTTATGCTGATTTTTTTATCGGGATACATGGGGTCACAAACACACATATACGGTTTATCATAAAAACCTCAAAATTAAGTTCAAACTGCTGTTCAAATATGCGAAATGTATAAAAACATCCGCAAATTAAAATGATTTAAACACATGCATGTAATCCTTGTCATATAAGGGATATTAATTATGCTGCCATACCTACCAAGGGGGGATAATTTAAATGAAATATTTTACAATGTTCTAAAAAGAAAAGCACTGTCAGTGAAGGTCCTGTTATGAAACGTTATTTCCAAATGTGTTTGGTACTAATGCAAATACAATTTAACGTTGTTGTATGATAAACATGGTATCTGAATACTTTTGTTTTTGAAATAACGATAATCAAATTTACTAGAGGTGGGTGCCCCCACCACATTGGTATGGGAGTTTAGCTTATCCTCACTGATCATGTCAGCTAAACACTAAACATGAACTTCCTCAATTTCTTTCAGTCTACCTCTCTAAGATAAATTATGTCTGATATTGTGTTTTCCACAAAATATTAGGTTTTCGAAATTACGATCATTGCTCGTTCATTATTATCTACCAAAAAAAAAAACCAATATTTGCATGTAAAGCGAATTATCTCGTAAATGCGCTCTTCAATATACTCAAGTCGTCTTTATTTCGCCTTAACATAGTCATTGCTTTAATGTCATCAGAATTGCCCCGAATAGTAACGATACCATCCACTTCCGTAGACGGATTTTTACGCCGATAAGAGATATTCCGTTATCCAGGTTTTTATTCTACAGTTTCATGCCTTACATCTAAAAAAAAAACAAAATAAATTTCATAAAATTAATAAATTTCATTTCCGTGTTTACTTTTATAGCAAGCGTAGATTAATTAGTCTCTTCTAAACAAATGAAGTCACTAGGGATGCCAATCGGGAATCTCGAATCCTGAAATCCCGGGATTTCTGGGGTTTCCAAATTCCGAATCCCGGGATTTCTTAAAACTTGACCCGTGATTTTTCGGGATTGCAAATTAAAAAAAAAAATAGTTTACGGCATTGTTTTTTATTTAGTAGGACGTTAAATAAAACCCATGTAGTTTTTCGAGTGTATCATGCAATAATTAAGTGAATTTTCTATATCATCAGACATCGAATTGGATGAGAACAACAAAATCTGTTAATAGAGCTGATGATTAACTTTCTAAAGAATTGGAAATATTAGAGGTTTTGACCTTTTTAAAAAATTATTTGAAACAATAAGTATAAGTAATAGATATAGTATATGTATATAGTATATATAACTATAAAATTAAACCATAGATATACAGTGTTGGAAAAAGTAATGGAAACGATTACAAGTTCATCAATAAAATATTGTATACTTTTTCGTAATAAATAATCACTGTCAAATTCTTGCTAATGTAACGTGATTTTATTATTTGCTTTCTTTATTGCTTTCTTCTCTTTTAATTTATTAGTTTTCAGGAAAAAGTAAGAAAATACGTATGTAATTTAGCTGGAAAAATTAATAGAAACTTTTTTCTAAAACCGTGTTTACATTAAAAATAAATAAACTTTTTATATGAAATCTTTAGAAGTGATAAAAATTAAGTTAAAACAATTTGTTTTAGAACATTTTCAAAATTTTCGTGTTGAATGCATGTTTTAAATCTTTTAAAAAAAATGGGTCGAGGTGTTCATACCACTGATCCTGAAAGAAATTTTATTCTTAAGTTAAAATCTGATGACTTATCACTTGGAAAAATAGCCCAAATAATGAAGTATTCTAAACATAAAGTATTTAACGTGATTCACTGTACAAAAATTATCGAAACTAGAGGAAGAAAGAGGAAAACGTTCTCGCGTTTTGATCAAATTTAAGTACGTCATTCAAAAAAACCCCTTTTGAGTCATCTAATGGGCTTAAAAATATACTAGATGCTCCAGTAACAAGCCGTACTATAAGAAACAGGCTCCAAGAGGTTAGACTTATGGCTCGAAGTCCAAAAAATATACAAAAAAGGTTACAATTTGCCAAACAACACCAAAGTCGCAAAAATTGGAACAACTTTTTTTTTATATGTTTAATAGACAATGGAGATACCTTTTTTTATTTACTTAAAGATAAATAAAAATTTAAAGGAATAATAAAAATTTGATTCGTTTCTATTATTTTTTCCAAGACTGTATATATATATATATATATATATATATATATATATATATCCGTGGTTTAATTTTATACTTTATCCAGACAAAGTTCAATTGTTTTGCCGACATAAATCAAGTAAAATTTTAATATAATTTAAAAATCTTGTCTGACAGTCTTAATTTTCCAGACAAATTTTTGAAAATGAGGGAATCGTACGAGGAATAAATGAAATATATAACTGGTCTCTCGTTTCAACGATAGATTAAAAATGAATTTCCGCGAACTACCGCACGTATACACCCAAAAAATATTCGCTGAAAAGAATATTTTTTATCTTTTTGCCAAAAAAAAAAATATTCGTCGAAAGCAAATTTTTTTTTTTGAGATGTTATTCTGAGATTTGAACCATCGAGTCCCTTGCCTAGCAAACCAATACATTACTGACTAGATTATGGCGTACATGGATATCACATTCTAGAATTAAACAAAATTTTAATTTTCGTTTTCATTTGTCATGGTAATCCTTTTGTTATTTTACTTTCTTTCCCTGATCCTGAAAATGGATTATAAAATTGCACATTTTGTTATTGTTGTTGTTATTGGAGAAATTTAAAATGATAATGTTGTTATTGGTTTTGAATATTGGTTTCGTTGTTGTTGTTGTTATTATGCAAATTTCATCATTTATTGTAGTTGATATCCTTGGGGGCATTTGTACTTAAATTTCACAATTTTCTGTACTTATGTTACATATACATACATATGTACGTACATATGTATATGTATGTAGGTCTAGTCCATATGTATGTATGTGGCAAGGATTGAACGTATACCAGTACGTGTACACATATTCATGTTATTAAATCTCAATTCTCTAATACAAGCGTACACTTTAGGGTCAAACCGTTAACCGAATAGTGGTGGATTGAGGTACTATGAGTGGGTAATTGTAATGCAGACAGGTAGCATTCATTAATACTTATGCATTGAAATCCATATACAAATACATACACAACAAAAAAAAAAAAAAATGGATGTGCACTCACTCACTCATTAGAACATCGTATAATTGAATTATTGGAAATTGTGAAAATCAGGGCCAATCAATGCCATCCATTAACAATGAACATTGGCATATTGATGAACAGAGGGAAGTATTATACTTGTGCCATATTTGGCATTTATCTGTTTGAGTAGATCATAACTTGTTCTTTATTAAGTACAGTAATCGAAATACCGTCTCCCTGAGGTTATGAAGGCAATACTTCTCAACTCTTCTACGACGCGGCGACGACAACCAGTACGCTTTTAAAGATGATGTACCGAATCCAATCAATGGAGATTCCTAAGCCTGGTCATGAAGAGGTCAATATCGTAATTATGCGCATTAGAACAATAAAACTTACCGGATGAAATGAGTTGATATTGTACAAGCACCAGCTTATTTACAAAATATGGCTCAAGGAAAGTATGCCCAACGATTGCAAACTCACTGTCCTCTGTCCTGTCATGAAAAAGGGAGATCCTGCGATATGCGACAACTATAAAGGTATAAGTCTTCTCCCTATTGCATATAAGATTCCTACAGGCGCACTAAGTGGCATTTACCCTGAAAAGCTGGCCAAAAAGGCAAAAATGAATTTAAAGAAATTGAGTATGCCGTTCCGATAGACAACAAAATTATGAATTACATTAATATATACTTTAAGTTGAGATTTGTAGATTTGATACGATGTCAAAGTCAGGAAAGTGAAGAAAATTAAATGCGTTTTTGGTGTTTTTTTTTTTTTTTTAAATTTTAATACGTTTATATGATATTTTTTTGTGGCTAAACGAATAGAGGTTTTATATTGATTTTTTTTATTTGAAAGGTATGAGCAACTGCTACTTTCAGTTTCTTTTTATATATATATTTATATCTCATATATTAATGTTAAAATAATTCATTCAAAATTTAAAAATAATAAAAATACGAACTCTCTACATTCAGGAACAAAAAAAAAGTTTGCGCAAATTTGCGCAATTATTTTTTGCGATTTTTTGAAAATTTTACTTTTTTTGGAAAAAAAAATTGGACGCAGTGTAATAAAGCCATAGGCAATAAAGCCATATGGCCTTATGTCTCAATAGAATGAGAAATAAAACTATATGGATTCAGTAGAAGCGATACCAATCGAGCTGTCCTGAATAGGTTACTTTTAAGCAGTGGCCCTTTTATAAGCTGCAGTACACAAAAATCGCGAAGGAATAGAAAAGCATTTTCATCAGATACCATGAAGTTACTCCTTCCTGACATTGATAATGAAAATGATAACGATTTTAATGATTGTAGTTAGTTTCACTTTTTAAGTATTTTTAAGTTAAGTATTATTAAATAATGTAAAATAAATATTATGAATAAATATTAATTATCATAGAAGTTTAAAAACTTAATTACATATGTATATCGACTATGTATAATATGAGATGTACATCTGTTTGATTTTCTTAATGGACCGTATGTGATACCTAGGGGCACTTATGATCCCATCATAATAAAATAAGATCATAAATGATTCACATTCATATTAAACATGTTCATGTCGAACTTCATCGAGGTAATAACATTTTTAAGCCAATTATAATTGCTAAACATATTTCCTTAAGGGGCCCTATTTTGGACCTATGGGCAATTATGGACTGACCATAACAAAATTTGTTAATATGATTTAGATTTATAAAATACATGTTCATACCGAATTTCATCACAATACCGATGTTTTTAAGCCATTTATAAGCGCAAACGTGAATTTATAAAGGGGACTTTATATGGGTACCAGGGTCAAATGTGATCCGATTTTCACCATTCTTTACACCATGATTTCTTAATACATAGAACTGATCCATGCTGAATTGCATAATTACCATAATTATGTGTAAATAAGTGCAATTTCGAGAGGAGTTTGTATGGGGGCTAGACGAAATCACGGACCGATTTGAACCAAATCAGTTGGGTTCATCCTTGGGCCTAATTATCACTAACACTATCAAAAAATTCCAACCCATTAACTCATAAAACACTTCTATTAATTTTGGCCAGGTTTTCAGGCAAAATGCCCCTCTGTGAGGCGTATTGTGTGAACGTCTGAAGGCACTCCTCAAATCAATGATTGAACGTTATGAGTGCGACTTCAGACCTGGCAAGTCCACCATTGTTCAGATCTTCACATTGCGTCACATCCGGGTGTAAACCCATGAAAAACAAGTCGGCATATACCATCTTTTTGTCGACTATAAGGCATAAGTAATCGTATTTTTGCAACAATGTTTGACCTCGGCGTACCTGGAAAGCTGATAAGGCTATGCAGAATGACATTGACCAACTCCTGCAGCTACTCAAGTTAGGATTGAAACTCTTCGAACCATTTGATACAGTGCGAGGTTGCAGACAAGCCGATCTCTTATCATGCGGTCTCTTCAACTTCGTCATGGAAAGTGATCTTTTCGCAAAAGTGTGCAGTTGCTTGCTTAAGCTGATTACATTAACATCATAGGGCGCACCGAACAAGGTGTTATGATGCTTTTAGCGCTATTAAACGGGAGTCTATTAAAATGGCTCTGGCAGTACGTAAGGGCAAAACAAAATATTTTTGTCGACATGTGGCGTATTGGAACACAGATTACGGCCGATAACAATACTTTCAATATAAGTCAGAGAATTTTTATGTTGGCTTCGCCACTATAATAAAAAATGTTGTCAGTCTGCAGATCAAACGCAGAATCACTCTTGCCAACAGGTGCTAACATGGTATCAATAGGCTAGGCCTTTATGGCATTGAAGTATGGATAAGATCTTTGTTAGAATTCGAATTGGTGATGATTTCCGCATTCAATCCAACAATGCGCCGTATGAACTCCTCAACGATAAGAACGGAAATCGGCGAAGAGAACGACCTTGTCTACATTGAAAGGACCAAATCGAGGAAGCCCTGTTATCGATTGGTGTGACCAACTGGCGTAGGTGTGCAAGAAGCAGAGGCTCCCGGAAGGATGTGTTAAGGCAGCCCGAAAGCTGTTAATCGCATTAATAATGGTTACGTTAGGTTAGAGGACGTGTACTTGACAAGTACAGTACCCGGAGGTCAAATTGACCCATTGTACAACGTCCTAGTTTCTCACACCACTTATGTTGTGTGTGTTAATTTTGTACATGAGTGGTGGGACCTACAATTTAAAGTCGACTCCGAACGACAGATTTTTATTTATTGAGAAACTTTTCATGGCAATTTTTATTTACTCTCAGAGTTTTTGCCAGAAATCTACTGAGAGGAAGTCGCCGAAAAAATACTTTTTGTATTTTGTCTTTGATGCCTGGCCTGGGGCTCGAACACAGGCTTTTGCGTCTAATAAGCCAACACACTACCTACTAGACTACGGCGACTTCAAATAATATAATTATTAATTGATTAATTAAGTTATCGCTATAGTTGCATCATCGTCATGTATCCAAAATCTGAATTCAACAGACTTCTTTTATAGTTTTCACTTTCAGATTTCCTCCAAGTCATTCGACGCTATAAAAACGAGCACTATATGTCGATGATTACCATGATCTTTTGGCTTGAATTGGATGATCTGTATTATTAACGAAATGTGGTATCAAAGGGATGGATTACATTATTCTGCACGAGTATTTAAGGGCATGGTCTCTCATGTAAAGGTGATGTGAACTGTCTTTGAAATGAATTAAAAATGACAATGAATGAAATGATGATGAAATTGTGATTTTACCACAGGCGCATTAAACAGAAAAATTTTCACCATTAATTGCACAAAAATTGATCTTTGATTCAACCGTTGTCTTCAAGGAAGAAATACATACATATAGCCTTTCAGGTCTGATATACACAAAGGAAAATACCTTTCACGATTATTTTCAGTAACAGAAGACGAGTCGAATATACATACGATGATCGAATGGATGTGAAATTTATATTGATTTTTGTTTTTATGGTTTTACAAACATTGATGCAAACACAAACAAACCCCACCGAAATAGCTACTGTAGTGTGGAAGGGTATACTAAACACGAAATTATGGTTGAAATATTTTAAAAGTTTCGAATACTTTGAATAGGGATTTATAAGATATTAAGGCAGAGAGCGTGTGTGTGTGTATATATTTCGATATTTGGTAGCAGATCCGTTCTGTTATAAAGTTTTTAAATACTCATACAAACATACAAATATTTTGCCAAACTGATACACATTTGCGTGTATGTATGTATTTAACAAACAAAAATTTACATATTCAAGTAGAAAAGAAAATATTAAAAAAAATTTAAAAAAAAAAAAACAATAAAGAACCACACAGCAAAGCAACAATTTAAAGCAACAACAGCAATAAATGATTTGGAATTTTTGCATAAAGAAACAGATGTTCAATCGTTGAAATATTGAATCATGTATTCTGTATACAACACGTAGTATGTTTATACAGTATATGGATAGATATGTATGTATGTGTGAATTTTAAATACACATACTAGTAGGCACTCACATACATATACATATAAAATTATTGTTGTTTTTTATTATTATTTGAATTGGCTGTATCAGGGATGGGAAATTGATTTTAACAAACTGTACTAACTTTCACAAAAAATTTTACTTTTTTCTGCCCGATTGTACTAAATTCATTTTTTTTCTTTTTTAAACTTTTTTATTAAAAATTAAATAAAAATATAAATGACAATTCATTTTACATATATTTATGTACATAGAGTGAGGTGCACAAATGAATACTTGTTTGTATTTTGGACGCTTTTTATTGAATAAAACTAAAAGTAATAAAGAAAACTTCAAAAGTTAGAAGTCATCAAGCCCTAAGAAAAAAACGAACAAAGCAAAATTAACTCGCATGTATTTAATTTTGCAAGTGTCCATTTTATGATATGTTTGCAAAAACGAAATCAAAAACTATCGTTATTTTTTCATCTTTTTGCACTACTTTGACTTTTTAAGAAAATATTAGTTTAATATTAATTACTATCGAACAAAAATCAATTTCTATTAAAAAATGAAGAAACAACTGAAGATAGTACTGTAGCTTTGACTGGAAGTGACCGTTCTACCAGGGAAATTTGTAAACAACTTGGAGTTAGTCAGTCAGTAGTCATCAGAGTCCAAAAACTGTCTGTTGTTCCCTAGCTTCAAGACAGACGTCGTAAAAAACTACTAACGAATGCTCGTTTCATGCTAACAAAAATTAAAAGGAACACATTTTTAACATCCAAAGGAGCTTTTTGGCAATCGGGAAAACCGTTAGTCGATGGACGGCAAGTAGAGCTCTTAAAGATATTGGCTATACCTTGGCACTCAAAAAGAAAAAACCTGCACTTTCGGCTAAAAGTGGCACTATTAAAGTTTACAAGAAAACACAGAAATTGGACAAAGTCCCGACCTCAATCCAATTGAGAATTTGTGGTCATTCGCGATGAGATGGTTGGGACAGTACTGATCAGCCCCAACCAATTTAGGTGAGCTTTGGCAACGGAGTCATCAGGAATGGACAAATATTCCGAAAGAAATTATAGAGAATTTGGTAGAGAGCATGCTAAGTCGCGTAAATGAGGTTTTACATAACAAGGGTCTTTGGACTAAATATTAAAAATACTCGTATTCCCTAAAATTTTGGAATTGAGTACATCCGAGTTATTTTCCTCTTGATTGTTTTTTTTTAGAATTTGATCATCTTAGTTCAGAAATTTATATTATTTTGTTAAGTACTAAATACTAAATAAAAAACGAAAAAAATTTTTGAATTGCTTTAACACTTTTATTTTTATGCAATTAAAATTGCTCAGAGTACAAACATATACTCATTTGTGCAACCCCCTGTATATGCGTAAAAAAACATAAAATTTAACAAAAAAGTACATTGCAGTTTCTTTGTACTAAGTACTTGTATATATAATAGGTAAACTTAACAACTTACTTTAATACTTAACTATAAAGGAATACAAAAGTTTATCAATTCTAAATTTTAAATCACTATTTATGATACATTTTTTTCTAGCAAACTATCTGTTATTTCAAAATTGTAGCAACACAAATTTAATGACTTCAATAAATCCCTTGTTTGGATTAAATTGGAGACAGTCGAAGCAAACAGTCTACTTCTCCCTTTGTAGGGAGGGATTAGGGAAAATTTTTAAATAGTGCTAAATAAGTCATTGAGGTGCTATGGTGTTTTTAACTTCCAAATAGTGCTAAAAAAGTACAATTGTACCAACTTTTCCATCCCTGGGCTGTATACACCCAGCTAGCATTTGGAAGATTGTTTTTTGAAAAATCACCCTGCTGAGTCTTTTTCGAGTACTTTTGATAATCAAAAACTTATTAGTCAGTTATACGATTAAAAAAGGACTCATAAATGATTCGCGCCAATGAGTAAAATAAGTTCGATTTAAATTACAATAAAAAATTGTATATCAATCGAAAATTAATCATCCAGATGTTTAAAATGTGACTATTATTTACATTATTTATTATTATATTGTAGATTGAAAAACGATTAATCAAAAACACATCATGCAGGTGTTTGAAAAGTGATTATAAGTATGTATTTATGATCATATTTTGAACAGACGTATGATTAAACAATGCTTTTTTTCACCCTCTCTATATAAATTTTCATTAATGTAAAAAGATGGCTATGAAATGAAGTACAATTTGTTTTTAAATATAAATATAATATTCTTTCTTTGGTAGTCGCCAACTTCCTTTCAGTTTAGTTTCTCAAAAATCTGTCGTCCGGAGTCGACGTTAAACTGTAGGTCCCACCACTCACGTATAAAATTACCACACACAGCATAAGTGGTGTGAGAAGCTAGATCGTAATCCTGACTGAGGGGTTGTAATGGCCAATTATGTATGTCCGTATGTATAAAGCCCCAAGCTCTTATTAGCCAGGGGCTAGGCTAAAGTCGGATTTTAACAATCTTTTCGTTGTATGCCTTTAAAGATGGCCAATGCATTTTAATTTTTGCCACCTTGATTAGTCGTTGGGGTCGGCTAAAAACACATTTTGAAATACGACTAATAAATGACTCAAATTATAATCATAAATGACGCAAAAAGGAGTCCAAATTAATACAAACATGACTGATAAATGACAATAAAAGGACTCCTAAACATACTGATAAATTACTCATAAAAGACTCGTATGCGGTTAAACGATGACTGAAAGACGACTCGAAAAAGAAGCATAAACGAAGTTAAATAAGACTAATAAATGATCACAAAGCGATTCGAAAATGATCATAAGACTACCAGAAAAAGGGTCGAAAATTACTCGAAATTAATATAGAAAATGACTCATAAATGATTTTTTGAGAAGAGTCGCCCGTAGTAACATTTTTCTCCCGACAAATGAGTCTTTTATGATCAGAAAATGAGCGCATATTCTTACTTTTCAATCGCGCAGAAGAATCAAAAAAGACTCGAATTTGATTAAAATTTTCAAAAAATGCTGGCTGGGCATATGTACATACATACATACATATATGGAAGTATATGTTTGTTTTTCCATCATTTGTTTATAGTATAAACTTTATACTCTCCCCATACGATAATAACACATCGACACACACACACACACACTAATATAAAATAAGCATTACACTTATGCATTGGCAACCAATGTGTATATGTATGTATGTATATTTGTATGGTATGTATACATGTTATATAATTGTTTGTTATCGAAACAGGGACACGTGGTTGAAATTAAACCGTTAACACTATTCACACACACACACTAATTTTCAAATAATCGATTGTTGTTTTCAAATTTATCTAAAATTCCGACCTCATACCTATAATGGCTGCATAAATGGTAATCGAAATGTTATTTATTCACTGAAGAAATGAAACCATTTTGATACATTCAAAACTCATTAATGGTTGTATTAACACAATGCGATCGCATAAATAATATGTATTTTTTATGACTGATAATGGAAGCGATGATTTAAAAAAAAACTCAAAAAAAAACTATTTTAAGCTTTATCATTACTTACATATGTATATACTAAATCCTTTACTTAATATGAACAATATGTTCTCGAATTTTTTCTGAAACCAAGCATTCATCCCGCGTACTAGATGTATGTGTGGTGGTAAATCAACCCCAAAAATGGTACTAAAAACATTCTCATAATTGTCGCCGACTCACCTTACTTTGAATGGCCAATAAGGGCAAATCTCTCAGAATATTCAGAAAACTTGCACCAAGACTATCTATAGAAAGGCGATCGGCCCTAAGCCACTGTTTTGTTGAATTAAAAAAGGATTATGAAAAGATTAATCATCATACAATTTGGAAATTATTGGCGTGAAAACAAAGGCATCAGAAACATATCTTATTTGTTAAACTGCATGGCGACACACAAAATTTTCCTAATGAAATTTACTTACGAATTACGTATACATTCAAACTTAATTTTATAGTTTTTGTGAAGAAGCAGGGAATATATCTAGGATTTCTGCAGCTAGGGTAATAAAAATTAAATGTATTTTGATATTCTTTAAATTCAACTCGGCCTCTATGTATGAGTGTTTTTATGTACCAACAGACGCCGTAGTCTAGTAGGTAGTGTATTGGCCTATTAGACGCAAAAGCCTGGGTTCGAGCCCCAGCTTCTCAACACCACTCATATTGTGTGTGTTAATTTTTATACATGAGTTGCGGGACCTTCAGTACAAAGTCGACTCCGAACGATAGATTTTTAAGAAACTCTTCATGGCAGTTTTATTTGCTCTCAGAGTTTTTGCCAGTAATCTGCTGAGAGAAAGTCGCTGACAGGGGTTTTTACCAAAACAATCACAAAAAGTTGAATTTGATACGTTAATTTGATGTATGGCCATAAAGCTTTAGAAGTTTCTACTAAAACGCCATATATCATAGGAAATATGGAAGGGATTTTGGCAGAAGAACAAAAGTGGGAACGACAAAATTATGGAAAGAGCAATACATAACGCCACAGGGATAATGTGGAGATTACACTGATGTCTGATCGATCTGGACTGCGACATTATCGGTATATTTTCTCGAACGTAAATACGAATGCTCTTGATTGGCCTAGGTAACAGAGGAAACGGGTGGATAAAATCAAAACATCGATATTCGTTTGTATTCATATTTATTTGGAATACAACATCATTGTCACAGAGCGATAAACTTAATGATCTAAAGACCTCTCTCATTTAAAGAAGTGAGGCAAACGGAAAACACAATTTGAAAGGAAAATAAGAACAATGACCAAATCCTCGAAAGAAGGAAAGATAACGGCTCAGGAAGGAATATGACAGAATCAATTAAGAAAAGAGCAATTACTATATAAAAAATCTGATTTACTGTAATTGTTGTATAAAATTAACTACAAAAAATCCATGTCGCGAAGTTCGTTTGTATGTATTGAGCAGAATTAATAATTAAACTTGAACTGGTGTTTGCTTAGGGATGTTGATGGGTTTCAATAGTGTTAAAAGAAACGTGTGTCAATACCTGATAGGGATGCATCAATTCAGGAAAAAAATTAAATATCGATATCATATGACTTTTATGTTTAATAAGTTTTTTTATTAAATTAGAATATTTCAAGAAGTTTAAACTATCCAGTAGTGTACACTACTCACAAATTATACTAAGATAACTAAATCATGGGCATTAAAATTATACTGAACTATACTTATGAACGCATAATAAGTATACTGCATGGTATAGATATTAGCCTTTGAATGGAAGTAAGATATTAAGTCTCAATACTGAGAAGAAAAATGGAAGCGTCTTAAGAAGAGGCTTTAGCTGTAACTTTTAGAAAATGCAACGCAAAATAACCAAACGAGACCGATAACTACAGACCGAACTAGATGGAAAAACCTTTGCAAAAATCCTCATACTTTAAGATAGACTGGAACTAGAGATCAAATGAGATCAATTGAATGATGGAAGTTGTTGTAAATACGATGTGACACATTTTCATAAAGCTTTGTTATTGTAAACAATATAAATATTCGCATATGAATAATCATATTATCTGCGACCTTTAACGGAAGTTCTTTAACTGTCCTTGGGTAAAATTGTAAGAATTTGAATTCGAAGAATTTTTTCAAATAGGCCAGTGATATTTTAGAAAATTTAATAACAAACAAAAAACACTTATAATAATAGAATGTTTGCACCAGAACCTGGTCCAATGAATTGGCTCTTAGCCCTCTGGTAAGGTGCAAATATAAACATTTCTGCATGACGTTGAGAGTGCTTTAAAAATAGCTGACCTGTTCGTGTTGTTGAAACCTTCTCCATAAAGAAATATGACGATTGTATCATTCAGTTTGTTAGTTTTCTTTTTGTTCTTTCTTCTTTTCTTTTCTTTC
Source organism: Sarcophaga subvicina (assembly GCA_936449025.2). Classification (NCBI taxonomy): domain Eukaryota; kingdom Metazoa; phylum Arthropoda; class Insecta; order Diptera; family Sarcophagidae; genus Sarcophaga; species Sarcophaga subvicina. The sequence continues at coordinate 45,517,016 of OW388081.2, read as the reverse complement.
TTCTCTTCTTATTTTTTTTCTTTTTCTTTTGAAATTCATATCAATGTTCATGGGCAGCGCCAAAATTAGGAGACAAGTATACCTCGGGGGACTATCCCCTCGACTAGAGCCATAATCATCTTAGACAGATGTCCTCGATACCCCAAACATGAGCAAAGATGAAGATAGATTTTCTTCTACGATCAAATACCTCGGGATATTCTCGAAAGCCAATTGACTAAGTATATATGGCGATAGTTGAACCTATAATGCCGCATTGATCGATCTTCAGATGGATAGCACTAACAAAACAATGTAACTTTTAAATGGCGTTAGCAAACAATCTCTCATTCTATATCAATATCCAGGGAACGACGTCATTGCTTTTAACGCAACGTTAAACTGACATCTTACCGGTTACCTCCTCAAGCAGCAGACATTTCGAATAGAGATTGCTGTTTTCCGAAACTAGATTCTCTTTCAAATTCATTAAAATATGGTTCGACGGCTCGAAGTTGGATAGGAAAACGTGGTATGGTGTATTTATAGAGGACCTAAACATCACGAATTCATATAAACTTCCAGATCACTGCTGCGTTTTCCAGACAAAACTCATGGCTACAATCATGATGATGAGTTCCGCGAACAGGTTATGGTAGCCTAATAAAGTTTCTTTTTAACATCATAATTATGTTCGGGCTTGTGCACAAAACGGTACTTGACCGGAAACTGTGTTGCGAATGCACTGGCAAAATTTGACACCAGAGTGGAAAGTCTTATATGTGAACTGTGCATAGGGATTCCTTTGACTAGTATTAGGCTGGAAATTTGAGAAAATTTCCACTCCTTGGCTGAAGCTTTCTCGGTAGAAGAGAGGACCAATTAAGAGCAGCTCATTTCGCTCTTCCTTACAGGTTGTTATCTAATAAAGGGACATGCCCATTTGCTAAGTGCATGTTCCTTGAAGTGGCACTTGTTATTAAACGTGAAAACGGGTGAGACAATACTGGGAACATCATTCTTGACATTCCTAAACAAAACATTGGCCGGCATATAAGTGCGCCTGTTCGACTTACATACAGTGGACAGCAAAAGTCTTAGTACTCCAATATATTTTGATAAAAAAAAGTCCCCACAGGCTTAATACTCTTGCACAAAGTTCCGATATGACTTCAAGAGAGTGTTTAGGAGATCATTTGAAAAAACGGTTGCGTAATCGCTAAACCTCAAACAAAGGTCGGCCGAAAAACTTGCTCATGGTGCCACCAGAAAACACTAAACAGAACTTGTACATTCAATTTCAAATGGGTTAAACGGAGTGCTAGACCTTAAGGGATAGTCTAGTAAATACAAGGGATAACATTTTCATATATTAGGCCTTTGAATTTTAAATTTACTCAGGGTTCTCCTTGGGGGTAGGTACCTATGTAGTTATCTGAAACTTTTCCTTATTTTCCCGTTGTTTTATGAAAAACATTAAAAAGAATTTTTGTTTTATAATAAAACAGAAATAAATTAATAAAATAAATATAAAAACCTTTATCTTTTATACAAACTGTTGCTGACAATTCATGAAATTGTCAAAATATATTGGAGTACTAAGACTTTTGCTGTCCACTGTACATACATACTTTTCATGGCAATTTTATTTGCTCTCAGAGTTTTTGCCAGAAATCTGTTGAGGAAGTCGCCGAAGAAATACTATTTTTCATATTTTCGTTTTGATGTCTGTCCTTGGGTTTGAACCGAGGCCTCACGACTAATATGCCGCAACATTACCTACTAGATCTGTTCGAGTTAGGCCAGATAACTCTTCCCAGTGGCGTTCATTATCGCCCTTTTTAAATGTTAATAATACAATGTGATCGAGCAAGGGCCATAAAAATGTTCGTGGTAACACCTCCTAACCTAACCTATAACGCAGATTTAAAAAATTTATTGAATGATGGTTTAAGAGTTTTTTTTCCTATCTTTAGATGCTAATTTCAGTTACACCCCTAATGTATTGTATATTCCTTTGAGAATGTCGCATTAAAGTTTATTTTAATAAAAAAAGAAGAATGAATATAATGTATGAGTACATTAGCACTTTGAGAATTTCCATAAAATGTTGTTGTTGTCTTTTGTTGTAATTGTTGTGGTTTTTTTATCATGCCTATGTCTAGTTCTAACTGAAGGTGTATCAAACGACTTAAGATAATTGTGTGAATTTTGAAAGTTTAAAACAGACGTTTTGAAATATTAACAAAGTGAATGGAAATGCTTGGAGTGTAGGAGTGTGTGGCCAATATTAATTTCCATGACTTTCAATATCAATGTCCCGGTGTAAAAGTATTTTAAACTGCCCCGTTATTTTTTATACCAATGACCCACTAAATACTAACTGTGGTTGGTCTTGACTTAATTGTAGAATATTGTTAATAACACTCTACTTCACGCAACCCATCTTTACTTGTCCTCCGCTACAATATAATTTAATTCTTAGAGGCATTGATTTTCAATAAAATTTTATTTATAATTAACGACTGACCAACTAGCCTAGCCGACCGACCATCATCCTTTCAAATGGCAGTCAAAACATTTTCCCATTTATTTTCTTTCTCTTTCTTTCTTTCGTTCTGTTTTCTTTTCTTTTCATTTTCATTGTTTTAATTTTTAATTTCAGTGTCGTTGTATTGAACGTGAGAATTTTTGTAAAAAGAAACACAAATTCACAGGGAAAATTTAACTGAAACTGAATATGAAAGGCTGACTGACGGACAAGTTTAAGTGCCGTGTCCTTTTCGACAGATTAAATTGATTCATTTAATAATTGAACCTTAACAAGTTAAGAACATTAAATATTGTAACGAAACAAAAAACAAAACAGAAAAAAAAAGAAATCAGAATGAATAAAATTTAATCTGCTGAGAAGAAAAACAATCATCTGCCAAAAAAGCAAAAAAAAAAAGGGAAAATTGTGAGAGAAAAAAAGGTCATTTCATTGATGCTCTTTATTTAAATCAAATTGTAGACAAAGTGTTTGTAATAAATTGTGACATTTTCAAATTGAAAATATCCCTTCGAATATATTTGAAAATGTTTTACAACAAAGCGTTTGTAAAGAAAAGATAAATTCTTAGAACAAAAAAAAGGTCCAAAGAAAACGAAAAAAAAGACAAACTGATCCCTATAGAGAGAAAAAAAAATAGAATTTAAATTAACTTTAAAGATAAGGATCACAACAAAACGGCAGAAAGGTAAGAAAATAAAATCATTTTATATTTCATTTTCCAAGTGACGAAAAATATTACTGAATTGAACACAGAAAGAGTTATTTCCATTTTTATTGCACACTACAGAAATTGATCGTCTAAATAACAATGTAGTCAACTTATTTTTTTTAATAAATTTTTCGCAATCATCACTACTACTTAATTAATTGATTCATGTACACCCAAACAAATTTATAGGTAAATTTAACCAATTTTCTTGGTTAAAATTGCACCAACCAACAAAAATAGTAAAAATAACCAATATGAAATTGTTAAAAATTTATTTACAAAAAACTTGGTTAGAGTACAATTTTTGTGGTTAGGCTACAAATTATATTGTTCAAAATACCACGGATTATAGTATTTTTACAGAAATAATTGTAAAATAACTTTTTAGTGGTAAAATTACCATTAAATTTGTATAGTAACAATTTTTTTGTAACAATACAATTTTAATGGTAACATTACTGTAAAACTGTAACCGTACTATATTTACAGTAAAAGCACAATATTTTTTGTAAATTTACTAAAATATAGTTTTTATACTACCTTTTGTGTTTACAATAATAAAAAATTATTTTAATGTACTTATTTTTTTATTGATTTATATATATGTATATTAAATATAATACATTTTATTATCTTATTATTATTATTATTATTATTATCATTTTGTAAAAGAAGATAACAAATATTTACTTAAGATCGTTAATTAAACATAAGATATTTGGAGATATTTGGTCTTCCTTTAGTTTAATACAATAGAAGTATCTTTGGATAAAAGTCCAAACTTCAGTACAATCGCGGGGATACTTTAAATTAAGAACTTGAAAAATCTTGAAACATGTATCCAAACTAGTTAAAAATGAAGGTAGTTTATATTTAATTTCATCGTAACATACGTAAAATGTTGCTTCGCTGATGTTAAATCCAACTGCTATTATCAGTGGCTGTAAAGTCTCACCTCGTTTAAATAATGACGTTTTAAGTTGTTCCAAGCGATTTTGCACATCGTTAACTGTAACAGCATGTAGTAAGAAGGAACTTTGTGAGTCTTTGATTATTGATCTATATATAACATTGGTCAATTTTCTTTTTATGCTTGGACGTAGAATAACATGAAGTAAAAGAAATATTAACGGTTCTAATCCTTTGAAATAAATAAAACAAAGAATAAATATGTAAATAAAATAAAAAAATAATAAAAATTTATTAAGCCTACCTTTATCATTAGCATTGATCTTTTTCAAGTACTCTAAGTTTCCGGCATCCTTGACTTTTTTATTTAAAATTGGTATAATTTGAATTTTAAACCCTTCCCAATTTTCAAAGATACAGTGTGATGTGGGATACAGTATATTAAAATATATATCAACCTGTTGAGTTGACATTTATTACATTAATTTATTTATTCAAAAAATATGTTAAAAAGCATGAAATACTTACTAAGGTATATCCCAATGAATGTGAAAACAGCTTCCACTTGTTCAGCACTTCTACAATATTATTTTTCTAACTTCTAAAAAATATTAGGTACTATAAAATATGCTCAAATGCCATCATGAGTTTTTACCTGTTGCGTCACTGCAATCATTCGTAATACTATCACTTTCCGCTACACCAGCAGAAATATTTACAGTCGATAACGCCCACTCTCCCGTTTTTTTTAAACGCTTTATTGTACTGTAGTACTTATCAAACAGTCTTCCGGATGATCTACAACCAACTTTACGATAATATACATCCTTAGAACATAAAGAAGTCTGGTTAAATAGTATTTTGTACTGATCGTACTACGTTACCTTGTCGTCAAAGAAGTCTTTTTCAATTTGCGTAGAAATTCTTTCAAAGCTGTTTTTTGTTAATTTAATTTTAGTTTTAACAGCCCAAGTTATTATAGCGTCAATCAATATTTTTCTAGCAACATCGTCTAGCTTATTTTGTTCATTAAAAGTTTGAAGAACATAGTCACCGGTGGGACTATGGGTTCATTCAGAATACTTTGTAAATCCTAAAGTAAAAAAAGTTCATATTATTAAATATAATTTAACAATATTACATAAACTTACAAATTCGCCAAAAGCAATACTGCGTTCAGACTCTTTGAAGCTTAAATTTGTAGAATAGGTTGACTGATTTGTGCTTAAGGAAACGGTGTCAAAACAGCCCTAGATAAATTGAAATATTTTAAAAAGTTGGATAAATTTTTATTTATGTATATTTTGTATTGTAAATAGTATGTTACCTTTTCCTTCTTCCATTCTAATAAACGAAAACGAAATTCAGCCTTTTCACAAATCTTTTCGTTTTTAAATAATTGGTCCAAGTCGGATTCTGTTAAAAATCGTAGTCTAGTCAAAGTTACGGCTTCAGCTAGGAGTAAAAACAGTAAATATCATAGATTAAGAGTTTTTTTTATTTTTTTGTAAGTCCAATTTAACTGTGGAAATTGTTACTTTACTGTTTATCTATAGTATGTATACTATAAAAATTGTTAAATTACCGATCTCGCTGTAAATAAATTCTAAGTCACATTTTTCACTACAAGAATACACAAAAGCATAGCACACAAGAGAAATGCCGTTATGATGCTAATGTACGTCGCTGTATGTACGCACATATTGAGGTATTTTCTCATTAATTTGTGAAACATAAACACTTTTTTAATTAAAAAGTTTTAAAATCTAACAATTAGAAAGAATTTTTATTAAATTGTACTCACATTGTAATTTCTCCAGCATGTAACCAAAATTCCATTCGTCTAACAATTTAGACAACTCCTCTTCCTGGCTAGAAAGAGAACAGGTTGATGATGACTTTTTTCCATATTACACTGAGTACTACCACTTTTGACACTTTAATTTTATTTATTTATTTTAATTATTTATTATTTTTTTATTAATTTAATATTTTTCACTTCACAATAATGTTAATGTAGAAAAAAGAAGAAAAAGAAGAAGAAAAGAAAACTGAAGCCAATAAGAAATAAAATTATGAATCTCACGCTTTAAGAGTTTCCACCGTTACTTTAATTAATACAATATTCACAGATTTACAAGAGCAAAGGTTATAATCTAGACATGGCAATCTTTCCGTAAGTTTGTGATAGACAAAAACAATATAAAATCCGTTATTTCAAGTATTTAAAAATTTTATTTGTTAGTTTAACCAATATAATAGTTAAATTTTATTTTCATATTTTAACCATGAATATTGGCTAAAATTTAACAATTAAAATAGTTAAAATAAAATAACAATTTATTATAAAAGTTCTTTGACTAGTTTAATAGTTATTTTAACCATCAGAATCAGTTTAAAATACAACAATAATTTACATGAGGGTCCTGTAACCATTTTGTCATGGTTATCTTAACCACCAAAATTTGATAAATTGCAACAACAATTTACATTTGCAGTTATGTTACCATTGAAAGTTGGTTATTTTTACCAATCAAAATTGTTTGTTTATAAAAATTCCAACAACAATTTACATTAGTAGTTCAGTTACTGTTAAAACTTTGTTATTTTAACCAATAAAAATAGTTTAACCATAAAAATTGCAACAACAATTTGCATTAACAGTAAATTAACAACTAAAATTGGTTAGATTAACCAACAATATTTTTTTGAGTGTAGTCAGTATTAAAACCAAGCTTCTCGCATTACCCATGTCGCTTATGTTAATTGTATATGTACATGAGTGAAAGCCACCAAAGATAGATTTTTGAGGAACTTTTGGTGACAATTTTATTTACTCTCAGAGTTTTTGCCAGAAGACTGCTAAAACAATTCGCCAAGAATATTATATTATTTCATGTTTCATTTTGCCCGAGATGCATGCGCTAGGCTTTGACTCGTGAGTTTTTTTCTAGTAAGCCTACACTCTACCTACTGGATTACGATGACTTTACAATGATTATTACTCAAGAATAAATCAATATTTTTAATTTCGACTGACGTGTGCAAAATATAATACAAACATCTTAAAATATATGAGTTAAACTACTCTCTGCTTGACTCTTGGCACCATTAAAGAAGTAAAAGTACTTCTCCATCTAACAGATGGAAAACTGTTCCTTGGGTTGTATAGGTATTACAAATACTTATGGAATCATTTGACATATTTGTAAAACTTCTTCCAAAGGCCACTTTGTAACCCTTTATTCTTTAGCCTGAATAAAATCATATCCAACATCCTAGATTATATGAGCTCTTATTGCAATTTCTCACACTAGGTTTGGTTAGGTTAGAGGACGTGTACTTGTCAATTAAGACAAGTACAGTACCCGGAGGTCGAATTGACCCATTGTACAACGTCCTAGTTTATCACACCACTTATGTTGTGTGTGTTAATTTTATACATGAGTGTCGCCGTAGTCTAGTAGGTAGTGTGTTGGCTTATTAGACGCAAAAGCCTGGGTTCGAGCCCCAGGCCAGGCATCAAAGACAAAATACAAAAGTATTTTTTCGGCGACTTCCTCTCAGTAGATTTCTGGCAAAAACTATGAGAGTAAATAAAAAAAAATTGCCATGTAAAGTCTCTCACACTAAGTTTTGAAATATCATCTTCAACCTGATCTTTTTATCGGAGTTTCGATCGGTCTATTGTATGACTTTCCCCCACATACAAATCACGACGATCTATTCATCGGATTAATTTCTTTCATATGCCTAAACTAACGCATACATAATACTACTTTGATGCATCTACCAACGTCGATGTCAGCTTAAAGCTCATACAGTTAATTCATTAATTCATTACCTATGTATACTCGCTATCAACTTGAACGAGGTCATATATTTTACGAAACTTTTTCTCTTAAAGGCTTAAACGTTACGCCATTTACGCCACAATACGGATTGAAAAAATCAGGCTGATAGCTTTAGTCGCTGGTGCCTTCTAATTTTAAGCTACATAGCTATTCATAAATGGTTTTAGAAGTTAAATAAATAAACAAAACGAGTTGTATCAGACAGAGATCTTTGTTCTTAAACAATTTATTGCTGTAACGAGATACATAAATAATTTTATTCCAACCTACGAACTCTATGTTTATCGAAATCTTGTGTAAATAGTGCACGTTTATCAAGTCATATTTTCCAAAACAATATTACACAGATTCCACAATAAACTATTGCCCTTTCGGAAGTTTTGTTTGACATTAAATCTCTCTCTGATACTAAATCTCTTGTATATTTCATACGATGAAGTTGTGTCAGGTACCGTCAACCTACAAAGTTTTCGCACCATTTCACACTTGTCACTTGCTTGCATTTTTCTATTTTAGTCCGTAACTGTTAACAACTATAGTTGTATATATAACTATATATGTAACTATAGTTATCATTTGTTGGTGTCTACGCATACATACACACATATATACATACGTAGTTCTGTTGTTGAAAAATTCTACTCATTAGAAAGATTGTGAATATTGCTTTGGAAACAAAAAGATGCATATTTAACCTCAATGGAATCATTCTAATTGTGATAAACAACGGATATCACACCTTGTTTGAAGAAAAAAAAATGTTTCGCCTCTTGATGCCCAAGTTAAGGGCTTTTTTAAATTAAAATTTCTCAAAGTTTTTAAAGTACACAAGAATATTCGTAGGAAAAAATTGTGACTTTTGGAAAGAAACACAGATTTGGGACAAAAACCTATTTTATTTACCCACATAGTTTCTTGTTCCAGTCTAATCTGTTATTAAATCCAGAGATTCGTAATTTACGGATTTGTGACAGTTTAGAATGAAATTCACCTTTTTCCCTTTTGTACTCAAAAAGTTGTTAAAATGTTGGTTGCAGTGAATTGCAGACATTTAAAATCAGTTTAATACTGATGATCATTAACTTGGCAGATCAGTATCAGAAAATCACAAAAAACTATACACCAGAGATCAGCAATGAATCGTTTTTTCGCTGCTCATAAGTACTGATGAAATTTTGAATATAAGTGAGTCAACAATATTGAAATTTAACTATGTACTCTGATTCATTCATACTCACTACAACGTTGATTTATAAGTACAGGTTGCAATGAGTATGAGTACAACGTTGACATCATGCTCATACCATTCGAAATATGTTTGATTCATACGCCTACTCATTCAGATTCACATTATAATACTCATAAATGATTCGAGTGACTCGAGTGATTCGAATCATTCATCAAAATTTACAGTCTTAGTTGTTGTTGAATTTACAAACAAAAAAAAAACAAAAAAAAAGACAAGCAAAAAAGACAGAGCATCTAGTGGAGCAAACACACAACCTTCTAGTGAGTATTTTAGTGTTCGTATGCGAATCATACTTATTTTGTGATTCTTGTTAATGTTGAGTCATGAAATGTCGAAATCAACAACATCATGCGTATTGTTAAGTATAAGTACGATGAGTACTTCAAACTTTGAAAATGAGTAGTATGAGTGTGATATTAAAATAAGTATGAATGCGTATAAGTATCAGAAATTATGAGAATGATTCGAATATACTCAGCTTTTTGAATACTCATCGCTGCTGACCTCTGCTACACACATGACACTACGATTTCAGTGAAACTGGCTAGGACCTGGTCGTAAATTTTATGCAACACAATGTCTTTTAAATAAATGCCTTTGGGTTGGATACATCAGTCTATACTTTTGAGTTCACTTTCAGTCACCTTTTCTGTAGATTTTAATTAATATCTTAGCAATAACTTGAAAAATAATATTTTTTATATGCTCCAACATTAGGATATTATCTGCGTAGACACAGTCATTACAGTAACTCCACATAAAATTACACGATTTTGGTGATCAGTTGTCATAGCCAAAACGTGAAATTCTTCTTTCTGGATGCTGTGTATGCAGTAAACCCAAACTCACCCATGCTGTGTGACTAATGGCACCGTTTTGTTGAAACCATACTCAATTCATAATCTTCTACCACAGTTCAAAAAAATCATTTCTTATACGACCACAACGTTTCTTCCGGAATCAGGTACAAAAAATGCTGCTCAATATTATCTAAAGACCATAGTGCGTATTAAGTAGACACTCTTTCCAAATTCTATGGTTCATAGACAATCACTTCTATTTTCTCTGAGCACCATATGCGACAGTTCAGCTTTTGTCGTAACTTCTGGAAATGTTAGCGTTGAAAACCTGTTTTGCTCTAGCACCAAATCAGCACATCGAAAGCGTTATGAATGTTCAGTTAACTTTATTTGATGCGAGAGTTTAACTTTGTATTGATGGAGATACCAATTGAAATGCCATGAAATTGACAAATTCGGACACTCCACCATATTTTCTTTAACAGTGGCAATATTCTCGGTAGTGCGTACATTGCAAGGCCACACAGATCTGACCATATCTGCAATGCTGTCAGTCTCGTAAAATTTCTTTTGAATTTTGTCATTTACTCTTTGAAGACATTTTTAACTACAAAACTATCCATACATATATGTATGTATAGGATAATGTCAAATCTTTCGCTAAATAAATTACATTCCAGATGGAAGATATTTAACAGCTTGCAGCATTGCCAAATCGGCGATTTTGAAACCAATAAAAAGGATTCATAATGTTACGTTTTTACAATTTACAATACGTTTACAAACAATTGTTGTTTATTAGTTATTGACTGACTGAATTCTTTCTGACTTCGTTGCCTGCTTTGTCTCGCCTTTTATATTACAGGGTAAACAGTCTGATGAATGCTCTTGAAGGAGAATGACTTCGCCTTCGCGAAATCTCTATAAATGTAAACATGTTGTTTACGTTATTGTTGATTGTGTATTTTGTATACGTTTGTCCTTGCAGTGTTTTTTTTGCCTGTTTGTTTACTTGTTTATCCACCTTTTTTTATACTGATGTTGTTGCTATATTTTTGATTATTCGTTGATTACGTAAACAAGTCCATAGTTTTTGTTTTTGTAGCTTTTGTTTATCATTTTAACGATGTAACACCATTTCCATTTTCGTAACAATACGATCGTACAACATGTCAAGTTTTTAGGTAGAAGAGAACAGATAGTATCGTTTAAACTTTATAATCAATATGTAATGAAAGTAAAGTAGTACTTACTGAGAGATAACGGATGGAAATTTAGCAGTCTTAGGTTTCTTTTCTGTTTTTGAAATCTTTCATTTCACTTTCTTCTGGTATTGTATTGGGTGGGCCATTTATCTGTTTAAATTTGTACCATCGGCTATTTCGAATCTGGTAATACTTATATCAATCTATTCTGTCACAAAGTTCGGTATTTTATCTCCACTGAATGTAATGAATCGCTTTACACTTGAGCAACGTTGAGATTTATTGGAAATTTATTTCTAAAACAAAAAAAATTGATCAGAAATTGCACGAAATGTCGTACAATATTTGCTCGCAGAGAAGGACCAACAAACAGTACGCGGTATAAGCAAGTTTATTGCTAAAGTTTATGAAACTGGCTTTATTGTTGATGAGCCAAAACGCGTACAGTCATACAGTGCGTAAACTCGAAAATATCGAAGCTGTGGCTAAGAGTGTTCGTGAGAATCCATCAACAGAAAAATGAACATTTCACGCAGCAGCTTACGTCGAATTTTACGAAAACATCTCCGCATGACGTCTTAAAAAGTTCAATTGATTCAAGAGTTGAAGCTGCATGACCATCCACTTCGTTTTCGTTTCAAGAACCTGTACGATGATGCCGAGTTTTCCAAAAAAAAAAAAAAAAAACTTTTCGGATGAAGCTCATTTTCATCTTGGTGGGTAGGTAAAGAAGCAAAATTGCCGTATTTGGGATTCAGAAAACACACACGTGGTCTTACAGAAGCCAATGCACTCATTACGAGTGATGTGGTGTGGCTTGTTGAGCGGAGGCATCATTGACAATGAGGACGGCGCAACAATTACGGTCAATGGAGACACATAATGCACCGTGATAACCGATTTTTTGGTACCCGCACTTCATGGTATTGATGTGAACCATGTTTGGTTTCAACAGGATGATGCAACTTGCCACACATCTCATGGCACAATCAATTTATTGCGTCAAACGTTTGATGGTCGTTCAATTAGCCGAAATGGAGATGTCAATTGGCCGCCAAGAAGCTCTGCGATTTGACAACGTTGGACTATTTTCTGTGGGGTGACGTTAAAGAAAAGTGTTATGCCAACAAACCAAAGATAATTGAGATCGGATCTATAAAACACAGAAAAATATTGAAGAAATTAAGAGCCCGCCACTCATCAATAAAATTAACGCACACAATATGGATAATTGTAAAGTCGAATAACGTATGTATGTACATGTGTTCAGTCAAAAATTTTTATCAAATTGAAAAAGGTGTTCTTTGGGTGTTGTTTACAAGTAAGGCTGTTACAATTAAGAATGTTTGAAGACAAAAAAGAATACAAAACAAAAAAATATAACCTAGAAATTATTAGAAAAAAAAAACAAAAATATTATCGAGTGTATGTAAACTATTTTCTCTGATAGATTGATTGATCTCCTTATAAAACTCTTTACCTTTGTTTGAAAATTTTATTAAAACTTTATCTTTCTACATATTTATCGCTCTATCTCTCTCTCTCTCTTTCAACTTTTCCACAGATGCAGTCAAATTTGCAACCAACAAAATATGTTGGCCTTGTGGCTGACCTAATGCCCAATATCAAGCTGATGAAATATTCTGGTTTATTTATGCATGCTTTCACAGGTGGTTCGCCGCTGCTTAAGAAGATCTACTCTGGCATTCATATGGTGCTGCTGTTGACACAATTTGTTTTCATACTTGTCAACATGGCCTTGAATGCGGAAGAAGTAAATGAACTATCCGGGAATACAATTACGGTGTTATTCTTTACGCACTGTGTCACGAAATTTATTTATCTGCTCGTGAATCAAAAGAACTTTTACAGGTGAGTGGTCAAGTAAGTGTATCAGTAAGTGGTTGCACTTCCACTTACTTATCGTTGCGGTAAGTATTATGTGATGTCGGCGTGTGCTTAAATTGATTGTGTGGTTATGGGATGGAAAATGAAAGTCTGATTATGGTTGTCGTTTAATTGCCACTTGTGCAGATGTTCATCACAGGTAATAAATTAAATGTGGCCTCCTACAATGAATGTCAACTTGGCTATCTGCCTCGTATATCGGACATTTGTGAATGTTCATTTGACGTTGTGCGTTGTCAAGAAGCCACACAGAGAGAGAGAGCGAGAGGAAAGTCACAAGAATCAATTAATCGCGTAATTTATTTTCCATTAAAAAATTATTCATTGTCCCTGAATACATACATATATATTTTTCATCTCTTTTTATCTCCTTCTCCATCTCCATCTCCATTTCTTTATTGATTTTCTTCTTATACATTAATTATGCATTTGTGTGCGTGGATGGCATGTAGAACATTGAATATTTGGAATCAGGTTAATACGCATCCATTGTTTGCCGAATCGGATGCCCGCTATCATTCAATCGCTTTAGCTAAAATGAGAAAGTTATTCTTCTTGGTAATGTTGACAACGGTGGCATCAACCATCGGTAAGTAAAGCAGCGAGCAGCAGGCAGGAGTGAGAAAGAATGGAATTAAATTTATTGTTTTGTTTTAGCCTGGATAACCATCACATTCTTTGGTGAAAGCGTCAAGTTTGCTGTCGATAAGGAGACCAATTCCACCATTACAGTTGAGATACCAAGGTTACCCATTAAATCGTTTTACCCCTGGGATTCTAGCCAGGGTATGTTCTATACGATATCATTTGTTTATCAGGCCTATTATTTGCTCTTCTTCATGACGCAATCGAATTTGTGCGATGTTCTCTTCTGTTCGTGGTTGATATTCGCCTGCGAACAACTGCAGCATTTAAAGGGTATTATGAAGCCTCTCATGGAATTGTCATCTATTCTAGACACATATCGTCCCGATTCGGCTGCTCTGTTTCGGTCTTTATCTGCCAGCTCCAAGTCAGAATTAATCATTAACGAAGGTAAGCCATACGATAACGATAACTTGAAACATTTGTCTACCACCTGTGTCTGCAAGAGGAAGTAATTGATTGCGATTTGATTGTTTTTGCAGTGACAGAAAAAGACGCACCTACTGACCTGGATATGACGGGCATCTATAATACCAAAGCGGATTGGGGTGCACAGTTTCGTGCCCCTACAACACTACAAACATTCAATGGCGTCAATGGGGCCAACCCAAATGGTTTGACAAGGAAACAGGAACTAATGGTACGCAGTGCAATCAAATACTGGGTGGAAAGGCATAAACACGTAGTCAGGTAAGAAGTCAATAACAAATGTTGGAAATTAAAATTTGATTAAATCCTAAAAGTATGCCAATGTTTACCATACGAAGTGTTAATGGCTGTTGTTTGTTGCAAAAAGAAATACAAAACGAATACGTTAGTTAATGAAGTGAAAAAGATGGAGGGAATGAAGGAAACAGTTTTTTTTTCTTAATGAAAGAATGAAAAAAAATTTTAATTATTGCATCCACAAACGTGGTGTGCAATGTTTTAAAAACAGACTTACACTCACGCAAAAATGTCAGTATTTAATACGTGTATGTAGTATGTATACAAGAACATTGTTGAAGCATTTAATATCCTAAGTAGAGTCATATATATGTACGTAGCTACTGTTGCACACCTTTTTCGCTATTACGGGCTAAGTAATATAGACCTCATGATCGGTGTAGTGTAACAGACCAGAGTGTCTGGTGGGAATTGAACCCACTTCTCTCACGGTAATAGTGCAGAACAGTATCTATTAGACTACCAGAAAGAATACCCTACTAGAAAATAAAATATCATAAATGTTTCTGAAACAATTTTTTTTTTTTTGTTGGTTCCCATATTGCTCAATACATATGTATATGTTGTGTAGACATACTCACATACATATATAAAACCCAATGTTCGGTAACGGCGTTTCAAAGCCTTTTTAATAATTCGACACATGGACTTTTGCTAGACATTCATTCTCCAGGTTAAAAATTTTTTGTTTACGAAGAAGATTTCTCCAATTCTTGATTAGACAGCTTTAATGGCCATTTTTTTAAATAGCTATGCGAGCTAAAGGCTGGGAATCTTCAAAAGACATTGGTAGCCCGGTCTACACAATGTGCACGATTCGCCGCAAGACTTACTCTCGGCTTGCTAAACGCATACGTAATAAACCCAACCTAGTTCGTCACACTTCCATTAAGTCACCCCCCCCCCCCCGGATTATCGGGGGATTTAAAGATTTAGCGAGTGCTGCTATCCATTTCTGCTGTTCTCGCTCTCTCTATTATCTTCTGTTGTACTAGAACTTCCTTCGCGAATAAACATACCGCATTCCAGTTTGTGCGCGATGTTAACATCAGGTTAACCACGTTATCGGGAGTCACCTGGCATCCGATCGTCCTCTCCAGGAAATTTCGTTGGAATTCGTAGCGCGGGCAAGTGAAGAATATAGGCTCCGCTGTTTCGCTTGTATTTAGACATGATGGACACGCTTCATCCACGTCATGCCCATACTTGTAAAGGTATGTCCTATAGCAACCGTGGCCCGTTAAGAACTGTGTAAGGTAAATATTCACCTGGCCGTGCTTCCTTCCAGTCCATTCTTCTATATTCGGTATTAATCTGTACGTCCATCTTCCCTATGTGGAAGCTGTCCACTCGTGCTGCCACCCATTCATTGCATCAACATTCACTTGGTCAGGGTGCACTAGCCCCGTTCTCCTACTTACTAAACGTTTTCTCCTCTCTACCTCTACTAACATGCGCAGCGGCATCATCCCCGCTATCACCAAGGCTGCATCCGTAGATACTGTGCGAAAGGCAGAAATTACTCGGAGGGCAGATCTTCTGTAGGCCCCATCAACTGCTATTCTATATGTCTTCTTATCCATGGCCTAGGCCCATATAGGGGCTGCATATAGAGCAATCGATCTAACCACTCTCATCAGCAATTGCCTCTTCTCCTGTCTCGGACCTCCCAAGTTAGGCATAATCCGCGCGAGTGTGCTCGTTGCCACCGCACACTTCCTACTAATATACGTCAGATGCTCCTTGAATGTGAGTCTGTTGTCAATCATAACTCCTAAGTACTTGATAGACTGCTTCGATGTTATCCTTTGTTCGCCGTCAGTTATGGTGATGTATTCCATTTTCTTCCTACTGCTTACTAATACGACATCCGTTTTATGATCAGCAAGTTTCAGACCTATACTCGCGATCCAGCTTCTAACTCTGTTAATTGCCGCATTGGACGTTCGTTCCAATTCATCAAGGTGTTTACCCCTCACCACGAGGGCTATATCGTCCGCAAATCCGAATATTTGTGCGCCCGTATGAGGCCTAAGCCCCAGTACATATCTGTAGTACCCCTGCTATTATAGCGTATGTCTTTCTGCCTTCGTCTGTGTCATACAACTACTGACTACTTTAAAGATAGGGTACTTTTGTATAAGCTTTGATGGTCTGCGACATTGCACATGTGTGCGACTTGACAAACCGGTGGTGAGTTTTAATACCTCTACCATTTCTAGCAAAAGGAAATATAAAAAAATATTTCTTTAGAAGACTTCTTCTCAGCAGTCTTCTAAGCAAAAGCTATAAGAGTAAAGTACAATTGCTATGAAACGTTTCCCAAATCTTGTCATTCGGAGTCGACATTAAACAGTAGGTCCATCCACTCCAGTCATTAATAAAATCACCTCACACAACGTGAATGTCGTAAGAAGTTAGGTTATAATCCTGACTAAAGAATTGTTAGTAAGTCGTCTTGTTTTTTACTCTAAGAATTTTGAAAAAAGCTCAACTCAAAAATTGGTATTGACTCATAAGTACGAATCAATGATATAGATTCCGTAATTATGGGCAAAGTTAATATCAAACAGTCGGAAGCTCATGTTATTCAGGTCGTGAGAACCAATGCGCTGATGGCTAGAACCAGCATATTGTTACGCAAATGGAAACGACCTAATATCATTTCACATGAAAACATCGTTTAACATTAAAAATAAACAAAAGCTACACACACACCAATACAACGAACTTGGTTGCATATACCAACAACAACATGAAAGGGGACCAACAAGTATGAAAGTAAAAGGCATAAGAAAGCAACAACAAACAACATAAGCAAAGTACACAAACAACAATGTAGTAGCGATAGAGTTCTCAAGAAGGCGAGAACACGAACCTTCCACTACAAGAATGTTCGTTAGACTGGTTGTGTCGGACTATAAAAGGGCAAGACAAAGCAGGCCGCAGTCAGTTATAATTCAGTCAGTCTTGTGTGAAGACACGTTGCGTGCGAAGTAGTGGTTTGAAGATCGCTATTGTGTGTAGATCTACAGAAAAGTTGTTAGTGTTTGCGCGGACAGAAGTATGAACTAGTAAAGTGAACAAGCAAATTGTTGTTGTATCGTTAAGTTGTATACGGTGGCATACAAAAGTAGTGTGAACAATAAAAAGAAACACACATATTTGTTTTTACTTGGTTTGCAATTAACGAAGTTATATTCTAAACATTTTTAAAAAGGTAAAAACGTAACAATATACTTCAAGTGCGGAAAGAATTGTTCTGAGTTTTTAAAACTATGGAAAAATAATCATTAATTAATCGATACTAATCGATAGGAATGTTCACAATTGGAATGAAAACCCCTGTTTTAAAAATCCTATATTACAGTATATTTTCATTCCTATTATGTCCAATTAATCAGTGGTTAGTACAAAAGATCAGAATTCATTCATTAGCCTCAATATTTAATATTCATAGAAAATGCATCCTCCTAACATAATCCATTGTGATATTTCCAACTTCCGTAATTGGATATTACAACCACTTAGACAGGCATACAACCTAGCTTCACGCACTACTCATGAAAAAAAATTCCTGAGAAATGATTTGAATTCCGGGATATCGTCTAATAAGCCAACATACTACCTACCAGACTACAACATGAAGTCGTTGAAGATTACCAATACTTCTACTGTTCTTTTGTATTTGGTTTTGACATCGGACCAACATGGGAAATAATATTGTCAGTTGAAGGGTATTCAAAACGATAAAAGTAAGAACAAACCGTTAATAATTCTCTTTTAGAGCAGCCTGGTAATGAATAGTGGTGATGAATTTTTTTTTATAATTATTAAAGAAATTAGAGAAGAATGTGTGAAGTTGTCAGCAGATCTAAAAATTCTTAGTGGCTATCATTGCATACTTAAATATTTAAGGTTCAAGTACGAGTATAAGTCAGTCGAACACATTTTTATAAGAAATGGCAGCTTTATTATTCAGAATTTTTCTGGGGTGTAATTTGAACTCTGATCAATAGCGTAATGACGCAAGCGACAATTCAGTCTCTGTCTTATATCAAGGTAAGGTTGGTTTTTAGTCTGCAAAAACACATTCATTTTAATTTGTTTTATTTTATTTTTTCCTTTTAATGAATGAATAATTTGTCAAGGGTGTTCTGTTTGAATATTCTGCTATCCTTACTTTCGTCTGGTTTCGTTCATTCTGTTGCTAGTTTATTTATCTTAAAGTAGAGCAGTTGTAATAGAAATTACCATACAAAACACTCTTACAATTCATTTAATAAAGGCCATAAGAGTTTATGTTAGTCATGTTGGTGATTTTTAGTCAATTTTTTTTCGTTCCGCATTCGAAATTTAGTAGAACTAAATAGAACTTTAATTACTGACCGTAACACTATTTGATTTAAATTAAGTTTGCAAATCCTCTGGATTGATTCACACAATTCTCGGTTTTCTACAGAATTCGGTGTGAAACTTATTTGTTTGCTTTGTTGGTGCGGTTAAGAGATAAAACGAATTTCTTTAGTCAAATATTATTCTAAGAAATTTTATTTCCCAAAAAAAAAATAACAACAAAGACTACACATCAGTAGCTAATAAATCATTAAAAGGAAGTGATTTGATGAAAACAAAATCCTATTGAATTGGAAAAATATTTGTTTTATTTACAGCTGTTAACAAAATAATAACAATTGATTTATGCATAAATATTCTTTAAATTTGTATATCATATCCAGACGAGGTTCAATGGACGACAATTCCATTGATCTTTGTCACTACAAATACTACCGATGAAAATTAAATTTTAAAACGCCAATCCTGAAGCTTCAAGAAAACGAGCGCTAGACAATGGCTCAGCTCTAACGTCCTGGAATAAAAAGATATATTTCGGCCATGGACAAAATGGATAAAAATCAACGTACATAGCGTGGGTGGTATGGGAAGCCTCTCTGCAATCCCGACTTAGGGGTTGTAATGGCTAATAATGAAGGTATTTTGACGACTTTAAAACGACTGTTATGCTATTTAAATAATAACTACGGTAATTTTTGTTCGATTTGATGGAACGAGGTGTCAATGTCTTCATCAGATAATGTACCTTCAGAATGTCATCACTTATTTCATATTCTTTTTTTTTAATTAAAGTTTGCTACTATGAACGGACAAATTTGAAAAAATATAAAAAAAATTCTCATTTGTCAAGTTTACCTCATCATATACCGTAGCATATTAAGGCAATGTACATATATATGCATATCGTTTCAAAGGCCCATCCCTCTCCTTTCTAATAAGGTTCAAATTTTGAACATCGATTCAGAAATGTTTTGTGTAATCAATAAATTTGTTAGTAAAGTCCAAAAAAAAACAGTTTTTGTCAAATAAAACAAGTTTGGAGGGTTCAAGAAATATAAACAAAAAATATTTTTGAGTTGTACTCAACAAAACTCACAACTTACACTACATATGTCATTAGCTGGGTGTATTTATTTTTTTTTTTATTTTGTCCTGTAGTGTTGTAATTTGTTGGGTAAAAAAAACAAATTTTAATTCCGACTAGATTTGAAAGACAATCTATCTATGGGTCATATTAAGCTAAGATATAAATTTTGGGTGGATTAGGCATTCAAAGTTCTATTTGCTAATGCGTATCTATCGACCAATGAAACTTTCCGTATCTTGATATTACGAGCGTAACGACAGTTAAGGACAACAATCTCCGCTTCCAGAGTCAGGAAAGTCAAACAATAATGCAACGAAATGTTAAAAACGTAAAAATTAATTGTTAAAATCCACATTAGAACTTCTGGATTGTACATTGATGAACAAAAGAATTTATTTCCAATCTCGAAGTTGGCCTTAACAAACTTTGCAAAGCTCCTTCTACTTTCTAAACAAAGGAAAGCAAATTACAAAAGATGACAAACTAAAAGCAAAATGTGAATTCTTGTAGGACGAATCAATGATGAATTGTATTGATTTTCAATATTTCAATAATTGATGGATATACATACATTTGAATATACATACATAAATACTAATACATGTATGTACGTATGTACATGCTTCTGTAAACTCACACAACATACATTCAACATACATACATACAAATACAAACACAAATATACCTTTAAACAAGGACAAAACGATGTACATTTTATACCAACTAGAGAGGGTAAATGTATGAATGTATACGTGTGTGTATATGTATTTATTTCTCAATCATAATATTTTTCTTCTTCTTTTTTTCTTGTTCTTGTTCTTTGAAAAATAACATAATTTTTGTTTTTACCCAACCCTGTATAACTTAACATTTTAACGGTATTACTTTCTAAATATGTATGTATGTGTGCATATGCCATAGATAATGTATTAATGTATGTGTTATTGTTATTTTACATTTACAGATTAGTTGCTGCCATTGGTGATACGTATGGCGCCGCATTACTTTTACATATGTTGACATCGACTATTAAATTGACGTTGCTAGCATATCAGGCAACCAAAATAACGGGTGTAAATGTTTACGCTCTTACCGTTATCGGTTATTTGTGTTATGCATTGGCCCAAGTATTTCATTTCTGTATTTTTGGCAATCGTCTAATTGAAGAGGTGAGTCAATCAATATTTGTATCTCTTATTGACACATTTTCACTGTTTATGTGTAACACTAAACTGCAAATACATACATAGAGGTGATGCTACCATCAATCCATCGGATTGAATATTAACTGAATATTGTTTAAATAGTAATTCTAATCATACTAATCAGCTGCGTGGGTAATATAAAATGAATATTTCTATGGAATTAATTCTAATTAATATCGTTATAAGAACAAGTAAACAAAGTAGAAATTATTAAAGCATTCTCCGCTGAATACTGTTCAATATCTTAACTTGTAATACTAGGCATCGCTTTACTTTACTTTATGTGTCTCCTCTTCTTCCTCTGAACAATAATTCCTATAATATACATACTAACATGGATTACCTTACATATGCATAGAAACATAACCTCTTCCTATTGCCATTTATGCATTTGTGAACGTACTAATTAGTCGTTATTAAAGGAAGCTCTCTGTAAAACGAATGTCTGATTTTATGGAAAAACACTAATTTTTGTTTGCGTTTTGTCTCTCAACTCACTGAAATGCTTCGCAGAATGACTAAATAATAATTCTGAATGCAGCAATATGGTTGCTACATACCGTTTTAAGACGGATTAATCGAGAACATATTGCCGCACAAAAAGTAGGTATTTCCCAAGTACGTTTTTATGTCTTCGAAAGACGTAGGCAATTGAAATTGGACAGGAAGTACAGACGACGCCACAGGGGAGTACTATCTGACAATCAGGCCAACATCTGAGCATTCAGTTCCTTGTAATTGGCTCAAGATAATAATGAAGCCATTTGGACAATAAAAGTAGTGTTACCCAGTGCTTGATCGCAGGTCAATTCGATATACAGGTAGTGAGCTTCCATGACGCTGATGCATACAAATCTTGTCTGTAGAATATGAAAAGAAGTTTGGAAAGCTCTACTCTGCTCTACTCTCTTAAATATAGAGAGACAGATACTCACCTCAAGCCAGACTAAACTTTTACTTTGTAATTATAGTGAGAAGATGTTTGTGCCTCTGAGAGTAAATAAAATAGCCATGAAAAGTTTCTCAAAAATCTGTAGTTCGGTATCGTTTTTAGACTGTAGGTTCCGCCAATTGGCAGAAGAGTTTCTTGTTTTTAGTACCACCTAGCGGGACTAAATCGCACTAACACAATACGAGATGCTTATTGCTAATGTGCAATCATTTACTGACAATTCTTTTTCAATGCTCTTTATGTGACTTCAGTAACGTAAGTAACGTAATGTTTATGAATGTTGTTCTTCTCAGCAATTTCCATAACAAACTATTGAACGCAGGAAATTGTAGGGAAGCCTTTTTTATTTGAAACAATCCAAAGAGTAGAACCAATACTTTCGTGCACAAAGTCGTGAAATTTTATTCGAGTACATTTACAATTTAAATGCGCATGGCGCACAGAGGGGCATTTTGCCTGAAAACCTGGCCAAAATTAATAGAAGTGTTTTATGAGTTAATGGGTTGGAATTTTTTGATAGTGTTAGTGATAATTAGGCCCAAAGATGAACCCAACTGATTTCGGTTCAAATCGGTCCGTGATTTCGCCTAACCCCCATACAAATTCCCCTCGAAATTGCACTTATTTACACATAATTATGGTACTTATGCAATTTAGCATGGATCAGTTCTGTGTATTAAGAAATCATGGTGTAAAGTTTGTTGAAAATCGGATCACATTTGACCCTAGTCCCCATATAAAGTCCCCTTTAGAAATTCACGTTTGCGCTTATAAATGGCTTAAAAACATCGGTATCGTGGTATCGGTATGAACGTGTATTTTGTAAATCTAAATCATAGGTCCAAAATAGGGCCCCTTAAGAAAATATGTTTAGCAATTATAATTGACTTAAAAATTTTATTACCTCGATGAAATTCGACATGAACATGTTTAATATGAATGTGAATCATTTTGCCTGATTTTATTATGATCGGCTCATAAGTGCCCTAGGTACCACATACGGTCCATTAAGAAAATCAAACAGATGTACATCTCATATTATACATAGTCGATATACATATGTAATTAAGTTTTTAAACTTCTATGATAATTAATATTTATTCATAATATTTATTTTACATTATTTAATACTTAACTTAAAAATACTTAAAGATTGAAACTAACTACAATCGTTAAAATCGTTGGCATTTTCATCATCAATGTCAGGAAAGAGTAACTTCATAGTATCTGATGAAAATGCTTTTCTATTCCTTCGCGATTTTTGTGTACTACAGCTTATAAAAGGGCCACTGCTTAAAAGTAACCTATTCAGGACATCTCGATTGGTATCACTTCTACTGAATTTCCTCGCATAATTTGCCATATGGCTTTATTGTCTATGCTTTTATTACACTGCGTCTAAATTTTTTAATTTTTTAAAAAAGGTAAAATTTTCAAAAAATCGCCAAAAAAAAATTACGCAAATTTTGCGCAAACTTTTTTTTCTGTTCCTGAATATAGAGAGTTCATATTTTCTTGTGGCATATAACATTAAACTACTAAAAACTACTTTCACCTTTAAAATCTTTATCTTTTTTTAGGGAGGGTAAAAAAATGTGAAATTTTTATTATTTTTAAATTTTGAACGAATAATTTTAACATTAATATATGAGATATATGTATATATATGTATATATATAAAAAACTGAAAGTAGCAGTTGCTCATACCTTTCAAATAAAAAAAAAAACAATATAAAACCTCTATTCCTTTAGCCACAAAAAAATATCGTATAAACCTATCAAAATTTAAAAAAAAAACACCAAAAACGCATTTAATTTTCTTCACTTTCCTGACTTTGGCATCGACTCAAATCTTAAAGTCGTAAAAATTCACTATATAATGCAGAATTTTGTTGTCTATCGAAATGCATACTCAGTTTCTTAAATTTCTTTAAATTCATTTTTGCCTTTTTGTTAAATTTAATTGGTATAAATATAATGTGAACGGTAAGTAGTTCTTAATGTAGGGTTTTATATTTCAAAAAAAAAAAATAAAATAAATAAATAAATAAAAGAAACATTTTAATAATGAATTGAAATGTAATATTTTAACGAAACTAATGAACTAATGAAAGGAATGCTAATCAAATGTATTTCACAAGTATTTCATGTAATTATCAGATATAACGCATTAATCCTTTTGAAATCCTAAAATAAAAATATTTCTATAAAAGTGTAAATATAAGATGATACAAACTACGAATGTACGTACGCTGACTCAAACAATTGTACACCGTACACCATGCTATTGGAAATACATTAGACTCGAATTCATAAAATACCAGTTCGATTTGAGTCAAATAAAACTTTTTTCAAGAGATGAAATAATAATTTTTTGGAATTTGAATTCTTCTTACAAAATCTAAAAATTCTATTCTTCAAATAACAAAACAAAAATTACCAAAAGAAAAATCGTATTGATCTTAAAGAGTTTGTTTGTTTAACTGCATAATGATTTTAAAAATGTGTGGGATATTATTGAAAATACTAGACCAAGATCACCAGTTCAATATATGACAGAAATATAGCACAAGAGTACGTGCTCGCTTTTCATTTTCTCCAGAAGAGGAGTAGATGTAGTAGTAAAGATGTTTTTTTGGCAATGAGAATCGAATGGATATGGATGGAATGCTTTAAAAACAAAACCTATGCTGTGGTTACAGAAAAAGTGATTCGAAAATACACAAATCTCACGAAATGTTATGCTTATAATCGAATGTAAGGCATGTTTTCCCCGTTGGACGAGTTTTATGTTCGTCAAGGATATAAAACTATACTTAGATTATATTATGTCTTAATACGAGTATGTATTAATAAATCAAACTTCTGATAAATAGATATGTACATATATTCAGAACCAGAAGTTAATTTAACACCTTTGTACTGCGTACTTTTAGAAAGGTGACACTAGAGATGAGCGATCCAGTGATTTTTGAAGAACGTTGTTCTCAGTGAAAGTGATTTGTTAATCATTGTTCTTTAAAACAGTGATTGTGATCACAGTATTCCCAAAGAAAACAATAATAACAATAACGTATTTTATTAAGTCGTAAGAATGTTATTATTTTTAATGTAATTTTTCTTTTTTAAATGAAGTTTGACAATTAAGTTTCACAGAAAGTTCATGTATAAAAGGCAAAAGTAAATAATCAGCATCATCTAGTCATAGTAATTCTGCCTCGCTCAAAATAAAATGAAATAAATTTGAGTATGTAACAAGAAAGAACGACATTATTAGTAACTGTTATTTGGCAATTTCAATCACTGTAGTTACCAGTGAATTATCAATCACCGTGATTAAATCACAGTTTTAAAAATATCACTCATCTCTAGGTGACACAATATTTTTGGTTACATATTAGCCTACAGTTTATACATCTTTTTGCACTATACGACGACTATAAACGAAAGACTTCTAATCAAATGTACTTTAAAACCATGTCTAGCAATTCATAATTTTTTAAACCTTTAAACGTCTCGACCTTTACAACGTTGGTTTTTTCAGTATCTAAATCGGCTGTTGTTTAACAAGAACAGATCATCTGAAGATTTAGAATTTATTTTACAACAAATGCTTTGGAAACCGTAAATTTTTCCAACAACCCACGTTACAACTGTTCGTTTACGTTTTTGAAAATTTCCTTTCTTTTTGCCTTTTGAAGTGCAATAAGGAAATTAGAAAAAGTTGCAAAAGTTGAATATAAAATACAGACTCGAATAAAAAAGCACTTTAAAGAACTTCCGTCTAAAGCACTAACACAACCAATACAAACAATAAACTGATTCATCTGCCATCAGAGTGGTGGCAGACAGTACTAACAGCATTAACCATGAAATCGTAGAAGAAAAAGAATAAAACAAAGTCAATAATGGAATAATAAATGTGATAGGCAAAAATAGAAAGAGACAGAAGGAGAATAAGGTTTTCCTTTCAATGAAATTCAAAAGTCGGAAATGCATTGATAAACTTTATGCACTACACTCGCGCTCTACAAAATGAAAGTATATACTTTAATGGTACACATACTCGTACGAGTTGTATAAGAGTTTTAAATTTTTATTTTTGAAATTTCCTTTCAATTGTTTTTTGTTTATTTTAATTTAAAATATTTGTTTCTCTTTTAGAGTTCATCTGTTATGGAGGCAGCATACTCCTGTCATTGGTACGATGGTTCCGAAGAGGCAAAAACGTTTGTACAAATTGTCTGTCAACAATGCCAGAAAGCTATGTCCATTTCGGGAGCAAAATTCTTTACAGTCTCATTGGATTTATTCGCTTCGGTATGTAGTTTTTCCATGTAATTTTTTTTCATTTTACACGAACAAAAATGACAAAACATGCAAAACACAGTGACAAATAAAAAAAAATTGAAAAAACTCAAGCGTGTAGAGTTGCTACACATTAATACCCAGCAAATCACTTTTCCAATACAATGTAGTTGAAAAGAAAATGTCCCTCTAGCTTCACATAGATAAAAAAAAGTTTCTAAAGCAAGGGGAATTACTACCGAAAAATAAAGCAATCTTTTACTCATAATAAAATTACTTGTTGAATAAATAATTGTTCCTTAAGTATCCTTGAATTGGTATTTAAATACTAATAACACGGTGCGACAGTCAGAAAACACCCAACTAAAGCCCAAAAAACCAGTTTTTGACAAATAAAACAAGTTTGGAGGGTTCAAGAAATATAAAAAAAATATTTTTGAGTTCTACTCAACAAAACTCACAACCTACGCTATGTATTTAGATGGGTGCATTTCATTTTTTTTTTTTTTTTTGTCGCATAATGTAATCCGTAAGAGCAATAAAAATAAAATGTTTTAAAAAACCCTTTCGTAATTGCTTGCTGGGTTATATTCACTTGTTTGCTAAGTTAAACGTGTATATTGGTTTTGCTGGTGTAGTTGTAACATGAGATTTTTACAGGATACCGTGACTTTCAATAAACAAATATTTATTGTAGACTAATATTGGCATCAATTCACACACCGCCCGTTGTATGTACATACATATATACCATACTATGCAAATATTTGACCCGTCTATGAATATTTAAATTTAAATTGTTTCCAGTAAAGCAAAGAATGGAAGAATAAATACCATACAGTTTAGCTGTGTGGTATGGTTTTTGGTAAATCACTGCTTTAATAAATCAATACGGCAATATTATTTAGCAAATACTATCGTTTCGTTTTTAAATTTTGTCAAACGTGAATGGATTCAAAGACTGCAATTAACATAAAATAAATTATTTATATCTGGTCATTATTTTTTTTAATTTTGGTCATTTTTTCAATAAATCCTTTATTTATTTAAACAAGAATGTACATTAACTGATAACACTGCGTCACGATCCTTTTTAACAAAGATCAAACGTTTCGGTGTTTAATATCACCGTACTTAACGCGCACAGAATAACACGTCCGCATTACCTGTCTATTCAAGACTGCGTGGCAGCATGGTCCTTCGTTCTTTTTATACTCATATTATTTACTATGTCTGGTAAACTCGCGGTCTTTTTTTTGTTGTTGTCTATTTACATTGTTTGCTTATTGTTGTTTAGTTTGTGTTTGTCCGCTTTACAATGTTTCAGTTTTATTTTTTATTGACGTCTCATTTCAGTTATAAAAGGTAAAAGCTTGAATCATTGTTTACATGAATATGAACATCTGCTACAACTTTCCAAAGTGTTTTGAGAATATTCAGAGAATTATATCGAGTAGGAAGTAAAAACTTTCTATAATAACTTTATAAACTTTATTTTTGTATCGTTGAACCTTCAAGTAGAATTCCCTTAGTCGATGAAATTTTTTCAGGCTGTAAATAGCCGGTTTTTTCCGGAAACAGTTCATTGTTGGCAATATTCAATTTGGTATACTAGACCAACTCCGATGTTTTAAGTTATTGTTAATACCGTATTCTTCATTTAGAATTTTCGCTTATTCAATCAAAGGATTTTTCTCTCGATAACAAACAAATGTTATTTCAGGCAGCAAGACCCAGACCCGCCTGTATGAGCTGATGGTTTAGATTTCCTCTTGTTTTTGTGCGGGAAACGTTTCATGGCCAATATAATTCCCTTCTTTATTTTTTTTAGATACAAAATAAACGCAGTTCATGACTAAATAAATACTCTATACATGCATACACACTTGGTCATTACAACCCTTTAGTTAGTATTACGACCTAGCTTCTCACACCACTTATGTTTTGTGTGTTAATTTATTCATGAGTGGCGGGATCTACCGTTTAAAGTCGACTCCGAACCACAAATTTTTTAAAAACTTTTCATGGCCATTATATATAATCGCAGGGTTTTTTTCAGAAATCTGCTGAGAGAAAGTCGCCGAAGAATATTTTTTCATATTTCGCTTAGTCGGAGATGTCTGACCTTGGGTTTAAACCATGGCCTCACGTCAAATAAGCCAAGACACTGCCTACTAGACAACGGCGGCTTCAATAGACCATTAAGACAAATAAAATTGCCATAAAAGTTTCTCAAATTTGCTGTTCGGAGATTACGTTAAACTGTAGATTCCGTCATCCATGGATAAAATTAACACACACAACATGAGTGGGACGACAACCAGCGTTGTAATTCTAACTAAAAAGTTTTGTGTAGCCAACTGAGTGTTTCAAAATAAAATTTACAGCACACTACCCCTCTTTCCTTACTCCATATAACTATCTTTCTGTTATTCGAACACCACGTACTGCATTAGTACTACATAGTTCATCTGCAGAGTGTTGGTCAGTCAGTAAAGATTTATAATTTTATTGATCATTTTATGATTCAAGACAGCATTAATAAGATGTGAGCCCAGAGCAAAGCATGAATTCAGAGTTTAACTCCTCTTTTTTCTCTTTCAAACATACATGTACGAATGTTGCTACAAGCGACATTACTATACCCGTATAGGAAAACACTAATAAACCAGAGCCAATGAGTTTCCCTCAATTTCACGTACTAAATGTCTGTTCCTGTGCTGTATTAAGACTAATTACAAGCAGTTATATTGCATCTCTCCTTTAAAACATTACATTCCAGTGGTATTGTTAAGAAGGTTACTTTGAATTTGAGAAAGGTGAAATATTTAATCAATATTGCACCTTGAGTATTAAGCATACTGAATCCATACGTAAAATGGGATTGGAAGATTGATCTCTTATCAACTTTACCCCACTGTAACAAACAATGTTAACCGTTTTAACAAGAATCGACCTGTTGATACAAAAATAAAATTTACAAAAGATATAAGATGTCAATAAACGGTTATGATCCCCATGTATGCCACAAATAGTTCGATTGTGTTTCGCGTTAACACATCACGAATACTTTTAATATCATCTAATATCAGATAATTCACCATGAGTGGTTGCACCTACAGTTTAAAGTCGATTTCGAACGACAGATTTTTGTGAAACTTTCCATGGCTAAACTAAAAGAAATACTTCTTCCATATAACGTTTTGCTCAAGATCTATAAGCTGAGCTATAAACAACGCAATCGCCTTTAATAAGCCAACACACTACCTATTAGATTACGGCAACTGTTTAATATAAGATTATTAATTTGTGATTTCCTGCAAACTAGGCTGATTATCATGCCATAATGCTCGAAAAGTGGCCATGCAAATATCTCGGCCTTTTTAGAACATTTTAAACCTTTTTTTAAGCATCATTTAATTTTATTCTCCATCTTTCTATCCACTCTCCTAATTTCGTTAAAGACGATTGCAGTTTTGTTTATAATTCTCATTCGTTATCACCAACTGACTATATACATACATACACAACACATCATTCATTTATTTTTTGAACGTGTTATACTTACTAATGCTGCTTTAGTTACACAAGATTATGTCACTCTCAAAATCACTTTCCATCCATATTTGAAATTTTTTGTTTTTGTTAAAAATAAAAATGTCTGGAAGACATTAAACATAAAATTTTGTTTTTCAAAGTTACACACATACTTACGTACTTGACGGTATACCACACATACTAAGTATTATACAATCTTATGACCCCATATCCTTGCATACTCTCTCAAAGAGATGAAATATTAACAATAAAACTTGTTTTTTTGCTCTTTCTGTCCCATTCTCTCACTCATTCTATAACTTTTATGTACCATTTACAGGTTCTTGGTGCGGTTGTTACATACTTCATGGTGTTGGTGCAACTCAAGTGAAAAATATCAGCAGCAGCAGCAGCAGTATCAGCATCAGAATTGTTTATGTTAAGAACACTAAAAATAAACAACAAAAACAATAACAAATATATTCTAATGGCAACATTTTAAGATAAGAAATACCAAAAACAACAATAACAACAATAGAAATAGTTACAAAACCAACAACAACAATAACAAATAGTATAGAAACAGAAACAACAGCAATAATAAGAAGAAGAAGTAATAAAATTATATGAAATTCATCTAAATTTGTATGAATATGCATGCAGTCTGGATAAGCTTTTAAAGTGATTTTAAGTGCATTTGCAACTGAGAGTGTTCATCGTAATAACACCAACACTAACACCAAAACCACCCACCGCCAACACAAACCACAATTTTTATCAAACCAATTCACAAACAGAAAGTGGATGCAAGACAGTGTGGGAGATTCAGAGAGTAAGAGCACGAAAAGTAAGAGCAAATAAATCACAGAGAATTTATTAAATGGATATCCCACTTAGAATTTTATGCACTGGAATGTAAGTGTTTTTATGCAATGGCATCAATGAACGAATTACTCGAACAATAATCGGTATTTGGGTCGAGTTGTGCGGCCAACTGTTGTAGCAATACAACTACCAGCAGCAGCAACAGCAACAGCCTTCTCAACATCACTCGACATCGTTCGTGTTTTAGTTTCTAGTGAAATTTTGTGGATAATTATTACGATTATTATCAGATATTGTTGGTAAAGCAAATCATTTTTCTTTCAACATTTACATTGAAATCTACATTGAAAATTGGTTTCTTATATCATTTGGTTTCGTGATGAAGACAGTGAAAGTTTTTGCTAACAACATATTGCTTAGAATTATTACTTCAAATTGCAAATTATGTTTACCGACAACAAAACAAAACAAAACATATTTCATAATAAAGTTTTAATTATTTATTTTTGTCTTTAAGTGCGTGTTAAAATAAATTATTTAGAAATCTTTGGAAATCTTAATAAATAAATAAATAAACATTACAAGTGAATCTCTTTAACATTCTTCAGTACAGCACAACTGTAAGCCATTGATTGCAGTTGTAGGAAATTTATGAAAAAATTAATTTTTAAAAAAACAATTATTTTAGTTCGAGCCGGAACGGTCCAGAACGTCGTTCCGGTACTTCCTTTTTGGACAGGAACGCGTTCCGGAACTGAAGATGATTTCTGATAACGAGAATTGGCTGACGTTTTGAAAAAAAAAATTAAAAAGAATTGCTGATTTTTTTTTCTAATTTTTGACGAATTTTTATATGTATTTTTATAAACAAGGGTTTGAACCGAACCCGAACCCGAACCGGAACAAAAACCGGAACGAACCGACTTGTTTTTCCGAACCGTGAACCGGAAACCGGAACGCGTTCCGGTACAAAAAAATTAGCACAACACCACTGAATTAACTTATGAGTTTAATGCCTATTTTATTTGTTTAAGAAATAGTATACCCACATATATATCAAATATATTTACATTTAAATAAACATACAGTAGCGATAAAGAAAAAAGCAACTCTATGTCATATCAATCGAGGCTTGAAACTTATAACGATGTCCTATTCCACTCAACTTTTGCTTTTTTTTTAATTCGTTAATTTTTAAATTTTGTTAAAAAGCATCAGTGAGCGTTGTTTGCTTCTCTTTCTACTTAATATTTTTAGATTTATAAAAAAAGTGAATAAATTGAGCGCGAAAAAAAATTCAACGCAATGGGTTAAAGGCAAAAGCGGGTCAACTAGAGTAATTAAGATAAAAGTTGAATGAAAAATTTGCAAATTGTGAATTTTAAAATAGAAACAGCATCTATCAGCAGATAGCAAATTTGCCATTATAAGGGCTTTGAAAGAAGGCAAATCAATGAATGAAGTTGCTCATCAATTTAATATCAAGAAAACAACGGTTGCACAGTGGTCCAAATGCTCAATCTAGCCGGACACAAGTTATAACTCGCTTTTGCAAAGCTGTACCGACATGAAACTTGGTACGTTTATAGATTTCATCAATATAACCAATTAGAGAGAAAAAATCAAATGTATATGTGTGTGTATGAGTGTGTGTATGTATGTAAATTTGTTTTTTTTTTGGGTCTGTTTGAAGCCTAAAGACGACAAAACGACTGAACCGATTTTCCTAAAATTTTCACGCCGTATTTCTGTATGTGTAGGTGGAATTATAGGCTAATTTTTATTCAAAAGTTTTAAATGGATGAAGTGCCACGCCTACTTTAAGAATTAAGTATTAAAAGTCTTATATCTTGAAAACTGCAACAGATAGAATCTTCGAATTCAGCATGGACAACTTTGATATCCACATAAACATTTGTGGGAAAAATGGTTGAACTAGCTACAGTGGGCGTGTTACCTCCCATATAAATAAAATATTAAAATTCGTATATCTGGCAAAACTATAACAGTCAAAATCCCCAAATCA
Source organism: Sarcophaga subvicina (assembly GCA_936449025.2). Lineage (NCBI taxonomy): Eukaryota > Metazoa > Arthropoda > Insecta > Diptera > Sarcophagidae > Sarcophaga > Sarcophaga subvicina. The sequence goes on along the minus strand of OW388081.2, from coordinate 45,484,182 downwards.
TATATGATGAAATTTAGTGTCGATATTAATATTTTGGTTAACAATAGGCGGTTTATCAATAGTAGGCGTAGCACCTTCTATATCACATGGATACTAAAACGTGAATATCTGGGAACACCTAATTTTATTTATATTGTAATGAGAGTAGCTAAACTCGCTAGGTATAGTTAGTCTCTATATACAGTGGTGGCCACGAATTTAAGACACGAAATTTTATTTATAAATTTGTGATAATTTATACATCTTATCAAAAATATTTTAGGTCCGTGATATTTTTCTTAAGATTTTAGTAATATTAGGAAGAAAAAGTAATAATATTTTGCTACCTATATTTGGTTAAGAATTTTTATTTACATATTATATAGGTCAAGACAAAATGCTAGTCGGGATTTGATATTTTTTGACACAAGTGGTTTACGTTGTGCAATACACCCACGCAAGTTTTTCTCATTTAGACATCTGCTTATTGCCCTAGACGAAATATCGATACCAAAATCCAATACAATTTTATTTTTTATTTTACTTGAGCTCGTGAAAGGATTATTAGCAGCTACTTTAGGGTGTGGTTTTTCGGGCTCTAGGTTGCTGTTTGATATTTTTGGTGGTACCATGTTGCTTGATGTGTTCCAGCACGTTGTAAATCTTGCATTTAGAACATTTAAGCAGCTTGGATATCTCCATTATTATTTTTCCATAAAATCGGTATTCCAAGTACCTCTGACCATTTATAATTAAATATTTCTATGTATTCCAACATAAAACAAAATAAAACATTCGTTGCTCAACGTATAGTTTCAAAAAACACCAAAAAGTAACTTAAAAACCAGAAATTTCTGAAATTTCTTAAGTTCGTCGCCATTTTCAAATAAACGTTTTTACAATAATATGATCAAAAAGCAACAAAATGTAAAAAGAATCAAAATAAAATAACGGTACTTTTTCTTAATGTTACAGGGTGCATAGAAGAATAAAGAATATCAATTTTGATATTACATGATTGTAAATATTATCACAACTAAGTCAGTCATATGTCGTATCTTAATTTCGTGGCCACCACTGTTATAACTTGAATTGAAAGAATCTTTAGAAAGAATTATTTCAAATTATTTTAATACATATAGTTAATAAAATTATACAAAAAAAAAATAAGAAATACTCTATGTTTATTTCAATCTACATATATCTGATTCACTTTCAGAATCTAGATAGGCTGTGGAGGAGAAAAGCTAATTTTTTTATTTCTAATGCTTTAGAGGGAGAAGAATAGTTTTGACTATGCTTGCAGCACTTCCTTTCCCGGACTTATAAAGACTTGTTCCAGCAGCAATAGTCAGTTCTTCTGCCGACCAAGTCTCTAATAAAGGAGCAACATTTCTACGCTTTGTTCTCTCAATTTTACATAAAAATTCCTTAGAAGGCCTGCCATAATTGGAGGTCGAAGGTCCATCCAGGCATCCTTCAACACCAGATGATGAAGAAAATTTAGGTGGAATATTAAAATACCCTTCTAACCAGTATTTATTTTTATCTTCGAGCCTTGTTCGGCCCACTTTTTCGTTAAAATGGATACAAACATTCTAGAATATTGCCTTACTTTTATGTAATAGCTATCCGTTTCATCATTTTTAATACCAATCTTAGCAACAACGTGTTTAACAACAGCATTAGTTTTCTTAGTTAGTTGTTTTTCATTACGCCAAGTATTATACAGCTCTTTTCTTGTAATGGACATGTTGAACTCTAAATGTAATAAAAATCAGCAGCTAATTTTTTAAACATTAAAAAGCTACATATACATATATAGATGAAGACAACATAAAAACTAAAGCTTAAGTACGATAAATTACCATTTGAAATTCTAATTGAATTCGGACATTAAACAAAAATTTCACATTTAAAACATACATGTACATAATTGTATTTTATTTACAAACAAAACATATTTTATGAAAAATTTAAACATTATTTTTTTACTCATACCTTTGTTATATTAATTACACGAACAAATTTTTTTTTAATTGTTCTTATTATTTTTTCACGACAATTTCACTCGAACTGTTAAATGTCACTTGAGATATTAATTTTTTAGCAAAGAAGCAATTACTTGTACATATTTGAAGCAATATATCAATGCTAGTGTAGCTGTTTAAAGAAAAAAAAATATGCCGTTATGAACTTTAGACACTTGTCAACATATTACCATACAAAAAATTTACTTTTTTAAATATTTTAAAAAATGACTTTTGTCCGGCTAGATTGGGGTTTTGGACCACAGTGGGTTGGTCGGATTTCATCGCGATATCGTCAAACAAATAACGAGGAAAGAAAGCCAGAAAGTGATCGACCTCGCAAATCTAATGCCCGCCAAGACCGTCAAATGGTAAAAATAGTAAAAGTTGACCCTCGGAAAACGGCAGTAAATGTTACTAATTATGCAAACGAACAATTTAGGGGTTTCTATTGACGTCCACACAGCCAAAGGCCGATTAAGAGAGGTAAATTTATTAGCTAGAAGACCAGCCAAGAAGCCACTTATAAGTAAGATTAATAAGAAAAAACGGCTTGACTTTGCCTGACGGTATCTGCATTGGTCAAAAGAGCATTGGGCCAAAGTTTTGTGGAGCGACGAATCAAAGTTTAACTTATTTAACTCTGATGGGTTAAATTACATTCGTCAGCCCCCAAATATCACTTGCCAACTGCTAAAGATGGTGGGGGTTCAATTCTGTAAATAAGACAAGACACGGTGTTGAATATAATATGGCATCGTGTTGCATTTTTTTTCTCGCTACTGTATATATTTATTGGAAACGGCCATCTTGTTGCAATTACATCTGTCAAATTAGTTGTCATTTATTCAATCCGTATTGCAAATTATAAAATTATTTTACCAAAATTTGTGTTCTGTTCGTAAAACATACCGAGTATGTGTTACGATCGTAATAATCGTCCTACCCAGATGCCTATTCGCCATAGGGTGTGTATATTCGCGTCCACAGGTTCAGTGAACGATAGCCCAACATCCGAAAGTTGACGAAAAGCAACATCTATTGAGAATATCGCCGTTGTCCGTGATAGTATGCAGGAGAACCCGACAGAGTCCATTACGTGACTACAGCTTGCCGAATTTTACATCGTGACTGCATTCTTTCAAAATTCAAATAAACCAGAAACTGAAGATAGACGACCATAGGCAACGATGTGTGTTCGCTAAATGGGCACTAGAGCAGTTGGCAACAGATTCTAATTTTCATCGAATAATCATCTTCGTGAAAAACAAAATTGTTGAATTTGGAAGCTTAGAGGGTCAGTGATTTCAACAGGAAACACATTGCCACATTGAATACTTTGCACAAGCGAATCGAGTGCATGGTCATCACACGTAGAAGTGATGTGAACTGTTCACCGCATACGATTTTTTCTTGTGTGGTTCTGTTAAGTAGCAGGAGTATGTGAATCACAAGCCACAACGGTCCATGAGGGCAACATAACCCATGCCATCGGTCAAATTCAGCTTGATTTTTGAGACATTTCGAACAAGTTCCACGCAGAGAAGTCGTGACAGACATTTGAACAATACATAATGGCATCAATAGGTAATAAAAATAGAATGCGCTTAATTAAAGACCCAATATATGCTTAGGAAATATTGCTGGTCTCAGTTTTATGAAATTTGCCTTTTTTAAATAATTTCCGGCATACGAACACTATTAATGCGATTTACATGATCCATTCGATCAACCCAACTTTTAATTGCTTTTTGCAACATAAGTATCTGGACATATGGGGTCAATGCTGATTTAGAGATTAACCTCTGATCCAACAAAAAATAGTCCAGAATAGTCGATTAGTCAGTCATTGAGTAGCTTTAAGTTTCGTAACGAAAATTTGTTCTTCATACAAATTGTTTTCATTTGAAAACATCTTCATCCAATCAATCAATCAAATGCGTTAAACATAAATTCAAATGCAAAATTTTTCAGCTCCTAACCTTTGTTTTCGTAGGCCAAACGTGAAATTAAATTTTATTTTTAAAGATATTTTCGTAAAAAAAAAACAAAGAAGAGGATTAAAGTGCACACATTGATAGAAAAAATTTGATTCCACCATGATTTATTAGTCACCAACAAAAATTGCACGTAGCATTTGTTTTTTTTTTTTACTTTTCATGGTGACTGACCACAAAATTTTCAGCAACAGCAACAGCAAATTACTTTTACATCAACTGGCGGTTTAAGGCAGCTCGTCATCGGTTAGAGAGAGAAAAAAAATGAAAACCGTTCATAGTGATGCTCACACGTACCACAAAATAAAAGTTTTAAAAATCTTCACTTTCACACCTGCATCTGCCGGAACGTAATACTGGAATGAAAGCAAGCAAGCACGCTCTACACAATATCGATTCGTATCTATTGAATGCATTTTTAAAGCTGAGACTGAAAATTCACTATTCGTTGCGGATTTTCTTTTCTTTTTTTTTTTTTTCTTTCACTGCTGGTCATAGACTGTGGGCTTTTTGGAATGTTTTACATCAATGAACAGCAATTAACCACTTAATATGTGTGATTCACAAATTGTTTAGAAGCTGTTAGTGTTGTTGTTGTTGTTATTGTTTTAAAAAATTTCAGAGCATATGGTAAATTGAAGAGAATTAATTAAGTTTTCCTATGAAATTGATAGAAACAAAAGAAGTTTCGTAAAAGCTTACCTAAGAAATTGTTAAAAACATTAGGAAAGTTTTGTTTTTCATTCGCTTACAGTTTAAATCCATTTGTAGGAATATTTCGAAACGTTTATAAATTTGGTGTGTTTCTAGTGTCAAAACTTAACTTAACGATTTGAATGTACTTTGAAAAATTTCTATTATTATCAATACGACTGGATACCACTACGTGGTGTTGGTTAAAAAAGATGTATAGTCTGCTAAAAACAAGTACCCTCGGAAGCCATTATGTTTATTGTTATTTTAAAAGATGATATACATCCCTTCATATTCTCATAATTCACGACTAACATGCATAGGTCCGTACAGATCCTGAAGGAAGTGGCAATGTGCCTACGTTTCTTAGAGCTAGGTAATGGTAATGGAAATATGATGTGTAATCATCATCGTATAAACAATTCCACCAAATGACATTTGCGGTAGTCCAATTCGCTATGATATTGTTACGAAAATGAAAAAAATCTAGATACTGGTGTTTTGCATTTACATCGTTTAACATTAAAATTATAAACAAAAGCTACAAAAACAAAACAATGCAGTAAACAAACCTGTTTACAAATTATCGTACTGCTTAATATAACAACAATCACCAGCATAAAAAATGGTAAACGAATAAACAAAAATAGACCAACAACACAACAATAATAAGCGTAAACAACGATGTTTACATTCATAGAGATTTCGAGAAGGCAAAGCCATGAGCGTACGCCTTCAAGAACATTCATCAGACTGTTTACTTTGCCACATAAAAGGCAAGGCAAAGCAGGCGACTGAGTTAGTAAAGTTCAGTCAGTATTGTGTGAAGACGCGATGCGTTTGAAGATAGTAATCATGGTTTGAAGATCTCCGTTACAAAGATCTGTCGAATAATTGTCTAGTAATTGTTATTGTTTATGTAAAGTGTGTAAACAGAGGAATAACACAATTTACAATTCAACTTGATAATTGTGCGAATAATAAAGAATTTTAATTAAAACCAAATACAAATTTATTTTTATTTTATTTGCAATCTACGAGCTCATATTTTAAACGTTCTTAAAAAGGTAAAAACGCAACAATATAAATATATCCAGCCAGTGGCCAGTAATAAATCTAACAAATAGTGTCATATGTATGCTGATCTCACGGGTAGTGATGATGATTAAGTTTTTTCTGCCACCGGGTGGTATTCTGTATTTTCCAGAAGTTGCCGTCGTCTAGTACGTAGTGTGTTGGCTCATTAGATGTGAAGCCGTGCCTCAAACCCCAGCCCAGACATCTCGAACAAAACGAAATATGAATAATATTTCTTTGACGAAAGAAATACATAATTAGTCATTACAACCCTTACACACATATAATCGGAAACCGTTTGTGAAAATATTCTCGATGAAAATATAATAGAGAAAACAAACACCAAACAATAAAAGGAGTGCAATTTAAAGGTTGACTTCTCTTTATATTAGAAGTTTTGTTTGATCATACGAGTATACTCATTCAAATGAAAACCATATAGAGATTCGTCTGATGAAAATTGATTTTCAACAACACTATCATGTTTTTCTTCAATGAAATTAATGAGTGGCTAACGTTGCCAATTTATTCACAAATAAAAGATTAAATTGTCCTTCCAACGACAATATATTTATTTAGTCGACTAAGTCAATGTGATCTGAAACTTTCTCTGTCACAGTTGAACACTTTTAACAACAAAAAGTGCCCAGAATTTAGCAATATGCGGTTGTTACAAAGCCAACAATTTGGTAGTGAAGTTTTATTATTTCGAAAGGATTACCGAAAGCAACTCAACACATTTTTATTTTTGTACAATTTTACATCACTGTCAATAGAAAAAATTATAGAAAAATATCCTGTCGTTTTTTCGCTACTCATAAGCACTCATGAAATTTTGAATATAAGTGAGTCAAAAATATTAAAATTCAACTACTCTGATTCATTCGTCTCACTACAACATTGTTTTATAAGTACAGGTTGCAATGAGTATGAGTACAACGTTGACATCAAACTCATAATATTCGAAATATGTTTGATTCAAACGCCTGCTCATTCAGATTTATAACTTTAGAAAAATACAAAAAATAATAATCCTAAATGATTCGAGTGATTCGAATCATTCGTCAAACTTTACAGTCTTAGTTGTTGTTGCATTTACAAACAACAAAAAGAAAAAAGACACATAAGCAATAAAGACAGAGCATCAAGCAGAGCAAACACACAACCATTTAGTGAGTATTTTATTGTTCGTAAGCGAATCATACTTATTTTGTGATTCTTGTAAATGTTGAGTCATGAAGAGTCGCAATCAACAACTTTGAATATGAGTAGTATGAGTATGATATTAAAATAAGTATGAATGCGTATAAGTATCAGAAATTATGAGTATGATTCGATTCTACTCATATTTTTGAATACTCTCTGGACCTGTGTCGACAATCAATTTTCAATACGTTAGTTTACGCGTAGGGTGTTTTTAAATATTTGAAATATTTTCTTCTTTAATTTTGAATACTTTTGAGGTACTTAAAGCATAAGTCGTCCGAATTAAACAAAAGATTTTTTGTGATTATACAAACGACAGCAAATTATATAACAACCCATACTTAAAATCAATTCGAGTTGGGATCATGACACTTTTAATAGATCTTTTAAAATAAGTGGGAAAATCTAACCAGTCGGGGTTTCAATGACTGTTACAGTAACATTTAGGCTCGCTTTTCATATACCTAAAACAGGAAGAGATAATCAAAAACGACTTTATTTAATACAGCATTTGACACACGTCGGAAAGTATATACTACATTTGACACATTGAAACTATTCAAAGAGTTTCCATATAGAACTGATTAAAGTTATCACACATGGGTGATGTGAGAAGCTAGGTTGTAATCCCGACTAAAGGGCTACAATGAGCAATTAACTGAGTTAGTAAATTGAGTCCGAGTTCATTTAAAACAAGTAAAACGTGAAATGTGGAGACAATGAAAATGTGTGTAGGAACTCAATGATTTCGTTTAAATAAACAAAAGATTAGCAAAACAAAATTGTTGCCGAATTAAAAATAAAAGTAATGTTAACTTTTACATTCGCCGCTGTCTCGACCTTCTTTCAGGGCGCTACAGTGTCACACTTATCTGGGTCCACGGGCACAGTAATATTCCAGGAAACTGCATAGCCGACAAGCTCGCCAGGACTGGTGCACTACTTCCGTAATCCTCGTCAATCGACTTGGTGATACCACTTACCTCGGTCAAGCTGGCCATCAAGCGGAAATTTTTTCGAGACCCCAACCTATCCTGGGTCAATGAGGAGTCCTGCTCCACAGCTACGCTCACTTGGCCCTCGATGTATAGAAGGCGCTCCAACCAGTTACATGAACTTGGTCGTAACGGCATCTCGATGCTTACAGGTCATTGTGTAATGGGAAGACACGCGAAAAGAAGTGCATCTGCTGTGGGTACAGATCCACTGAGGAAGAGTAGACTGTTATCCACTTTCTTTGTCAATACCCATCTCTTGCGAGGTGCAGATATAAGTTATTTGGCTCTCCAGTCCTTGTCAGCTTAACAGAGCTATCATCCATTGATGTCAAGGATATAGCTTCGTTTAGCAAACTTTCGGGCTGTTTTTCCAGCGTGGGGTAGTCGTGCTTTAAGTGTGCAGCCGTTGCTCTGACCAACTTCTTCTTCTTTCCTGGTTTGGAGGAACTTGGTCAGTACAGAGACTGCGTTCTGAACGATGACGCTTCAGACTATTACAAGACAATGGAAAATGTAGACAATAATTCAACAAATAGTTGTTTTATTTTTTTAACCTATAACTACATATGTACATATATGGGGCTCAACACTATTAAAATTCTCTTAAAAAAATTGTTCATACGTCGTACCATTATTGTATAATTTTAATTTTATGCATATGCATATAGTTTGTAGGGATGTTAAATGTTTTTGTAAGGTAGTACGGTACAGTGAAATGTCCCACAAGAGATACAACATTTAAGCGGAATTATACGTTCTGCCACAAGAACCGCGTTGTAATTATGTCCTTTCATTCGGTTCAACTTTTTCGTAAGGGCACGCGGTTCGCTTTTGGCAAACCCTTTAGTCTGGTTTGCGGTCTGGCTTCTTACTCTCTCCCATGCTAATTGATATATCCAAGGCAGACGTTGAGAAATGTTTTTACCTCGACAGTCAGTAATGTTCGATAACTGTACAGCTAAGTTTAAACCTGAGGATTAGTTGCCAATGAACCATTAGTTGTCATTACAATCATTTTGTCAGGATTATGACCTAGCTTCTCACATCACCCATGTTGTGTGTGTTAAAACGGAATCTACGTTTTACTGTAGAACCCGCAAAACAGTTTTGAGTAATCTCTCATGAAAATTTTATTTCCTTTCAGGCCTTTTTGACTCCTGAGAAGAAGTCGCCAAAGAAATATTTTCTCAAATTTCGTTTTGTTCGAGATATCTGCGCTGGGGTTTGCAGCACGAGCCGTTTTCTAATAAGCCAACACACTATTCAATAGACTACGTTGAGATCGTAGTTAAACAACTTTTACAAAAATTCGGAGAAGGGATCGAATGTTTGACATTTAAATGCGTTACGTTTACAATTATCTGATGTTATATTGCTTTGAGGAGGTACCAGAATAAAGTTACGTCATATAAATATTATTTGACAATTTTCAGATCAGCTTTGTTAGTGAACATAATACGCTTAACATCAGTGTTGGCGCTGTTAGCTCTAAAACCCGCCTTTAAAGCCATTAATTGTCTGCTAGGGAACATGTAGGCAAGATAGCACATTCCAAACTGCAGAATACATTGATACGTATCCATTATTTAATTATAACTGTTTTTTATAACTGTTTTAGATATAAAATCATACCATAAATATGGCGAAACTGTTTCTGTTTTAATTTTCAAGTTTTCTTTTAAAAGGAAATTCAGTCATATTAAGCAATTACTTTAGTATCCGCTTAATAGAAATGCCACTGTGGTATGTAGTTTTTTTTTTACTATGTTAATTTTACATGTAAGTACATATATGAATATATGTATGTACAATACATTATATGGTATTTATTCAATCTTGACCAACAACACATTTTGTTTAACATATTTAAGCGTTTTCATAAGTGGTTTAATGGTGTTTTTTTTTTCATTTTTATTTTCATATTAAAATAATTGTAACACAATTACAAACTTACATACGGTGAATCTTGATAATGTTGGTCTGTATTTCCACGTACATATTTCTATAACTTTATGCATTAAAACTTATGAAAATGAGTAACTGCAACAAAAACAAATAAAACAACACTTGTGAATATAATGAAAATGGTAATAAAACAGAACAGAGAAACAATAGCAGCAGCAGCAGCAGCAGCAGGAAAAAAAATTGTAGATTTAAGCCATTTGAACAATGTTTTTATGTGTTATCCGTTGTAAGTAGTTGCAACAATTTTTGAACTAAGTATAATAAAAACAACAACAATAATTTAACTTGTATTATATCTATACATACATACATACGTACATGTATGGTACATAACTTACACATGAGCTTAGATTACATATTGTTTAACCGTGCTTAGCTGATTTAACCGATTACTTTACATTCGATTAATTTGCTAAATTTAGGAAATTCTAATTTTGATATTTTTTATGTTTTTTTTTCAACACTTGGCATTTGTAAATGTGATTATAATGAAACATATGTATGTATGTACATATCCATCAATAAGACGATTGCATTTTATAATTTACACTATTCTTTAATGTTTTAATAAACAATTGTACGTACTGGTATGATACTAATTTGTACTGAGAAAGTAAAAAACTATTTTGTTCAAAATATTCGTCATTGGCTACTGGCGACATATTTTTCAATCTTTCATACAATTTGTGGATTCCACGTCTATAAAACTGTTCGTCTATTGAAACAAACCAATTAGTCACCCATTTTCGACTTCCTCGTAGGCATAGACGTACTGATCAGTCAATGCGTGTTCCATCGATGAAAACATATAGTATTCGGAAGAATTCAAATCTTGTAACAGCTCCCAGCCTTATGCATTGATTGTATCCTGAACCGGTTTTGTTGCCTCTACTGGTGCATTGTTGCATGTTGCCAAAAATTACCTATGTAGACTCGTCTTGAGGTCTATTCTGGTCACTTTTCGATCAACACATGGTTTCTATTGATCAGTTGTTGTCGATAGCGATCTGTATTTACAGTTTCACTATGTTTTAAGACCTCATGGTAAACTACACCACTAAACAAACAGCATTGTCTTCCTATCTAATCAATCTGGTTTTGCAGCCGAACTTGATAGCCCCCGGATTAATGAAGTAGCGGATTTTTGTCCGCTTAAGATTCTGAAAATGAATCCAATTTTCATCAACAGAACACTGATTTTCTATCGTGAAGCAAAATTTCACAAGTGGTTTTTCGATTTTTCAGCTGTCTGTCATTCAATTCATGTGGCGCCCATTTTCTAGATTTATGGATCTTTCCCATACGATTTAAACGATTAGAGATTGTTTGTTGTGCAACATTTAGCATTTCTACCATTTTTTTTTCGACTCAAAGTGTCATCTTCATTCCAAAATCTCTGAAATGTTGAAATCATGTTTTGCACGATCACCGCATGCCTAGACAAGCATTCGATGCGACTTTCCAGCACTTTTCTTTAAATGTAAACAAAAAATTAAAGTCCTGGCACGCAATATAATTTTGTTGTACTGAACACAAATAAATAAATATTTCCAGTGGAGAAATTTGTACCTTAAAGCAAACTTCATACCAGTTCGTTTATATTGGGCTAATACCGCTATTATACATAGCTTTAATGGAAGTAAATTATAGATATGTATATATGTCTGTTATATTAACGAATTTGATTAATATCAGAATATTCGTAACACACTTCCTTACTTTACTGCCCCTTATAACCCTATAGTCCGAATGTGATAATTATATCCATAAGTGGGGGGCCTACAGTTTAACATCAACTTCTGATGAATGGTTTGATCACACATGGTTGGGTCATTTCAATATTTACTCTATTTTTCCCCAGTTAATTGTTGATGTGTACTATTGTCAAGGAATTCAGAGGATTCACGGCCAGAGACGAAGTTAATATGGATAGACAATGTGAGCGTGCTGTTGAATTTCAAAGATTTTTTGCAACGTTTACGAACTCAATGGGTTGACTATTCAAAACCAAAACAGGGCGATAATAAAGTTTCAATGATTTTTTCCGAATAATTAAACATTAGATGGGTTAGATGGGTTAATCCCCAGATTATTAGCGGTAGCTCATTCGAAAGTACGATGTAAATCTTCATTTAAAATTCCTACACTTCGAGCAACTGACGTAATGTATCAACTTACTTATCCTTACTACGCAATGTTGGAGTTTGCTTGGTATTTCATTGATGTAGAGCGAGAATATGAATGACTCAACTGCTTCAACAAATTTATGTCCGTCACTTAAAGACAAAGATATCAGATCAATCAAGTCGTAGAAAACTTATGAAGAAATTTTAATTTATCGCATAAAATGTTATGATCGACAGTATCAAACGTCTTCGAAAGATCAAGAGGTACCAAAAACGAAACACTGTCACAATTAACTTGTTGTCTAATATCATCCATAACTTCAACTAGGGCCGTTATACAGCTACATATGTCCTTTACGAAATCAAAATTGGTGACTTTTGAGGATGTTATTGTTTTCAAGGTGTCGGGACACCCGATTATGAAACAATCTTCTAAACACTTTCGAAAGGAATGGTAGGATTACTACTGTTGGCCTGTATTCAGAATTAGATTTCTTTACTGGAATAATCCTCGGCAGTTTCTATATTTTAGGGTTATAAAGAGAACAACATGTATTATAAGAGCCTTAAGAAACTTTGGATCAAATTCTATAGCATTGGACTTAATTGACAAAAGACTAGAGATCACATCATCACAGGTGACATTAGTGAAATAAAAATAATCTTTAGAGAAGCAATAGTAATGGATAAGGGATACTCAAAAACTGATTATTAGAACATCTGCATTGAGTCATTGTTAGAAGATTTTCCTTTTCCAATTCCGTGAATTGCCTTCCACTTTTGTTTAGAGTGAGTTGCAGTAGAACCAGTTTTGTCACGAAAAAAAAAATATTGTAACCAACATTTGTGAAAAAAAATCACCAAATATGCTCAATGTTAACAGCAGACTTCTTCAATAAAAACCTTGGATTCAAAAAATAATTGTAGCAATATATGTAATATAAAGTATGTGTATATAAATAATCACCTGTTTTATTGAAATCGCCGTGAATTTATTATAATGCCTTCCTTATCTTAATAAAATGTAGGAAATCTTTTAAGGAATTGTCTAACAAGTCTGTATTGTTGAATGTGGATTATAACATGTGTTATAAAGCAAATTGGGGGACGATTTTTGTAGCCAAAACCAAACCAGATCAACTATAAGCCTACATCGCATTTGGATCACCAATGACGTTTTTCGTCACTAAAAATAATATTGCGTCATCACTTTCGCCAAAAATTTATATATTTTGGCAAATGCTAATCTTTATTTCATGTGTAGTGCTGTAAGCTTAGACTTTGGTAGAGTTTTTGACTCTTCTACATTGAAATTTTCCTTTTAAATTTATTTAACTGTTGGTGTAATTAATTTTGTGTTTTTGTTTGCTTACAACTACGTTCTGATACAATACATTATCTTCCAGATCTCTCATTAAAACCATATAATTGTGGATCTGCAAAATATATCTGTATTGTTGTCGGCGATCTATTGACGACTCTGATCACAATTGTTGTTATTAACCCTTTAATTGTTTCATTTTGTTAAAAAAAAACTTGTTTGGCTGCTTAATTATTTTCCAGCCAAGACGAGTATACTCGACATAAACAGAATAAAATGTTTCTGCCTGCAAAAGTCAACGATTATAACTGAAATACAAACGTAGTTGTTAGTTTTTTTGAAAATACATATTTTTTAAATATAAATTTTTATAAATTTTTTATAAAATTTATATTTTCTAACAGTACTTCCCCAAGAATATCAGTTTATACAAGCTATTGGCCCAATTAACGAATGTTATAGAATATAAATTAAAAAGTATTTAGGAAAAAATTCGTGTAGATTCATGGAATGATAATACGAATGTAATTTTTTTCTTCTTTACGACGCCACTGTCATTGCTCTCTGACGAGTATACTCGACGTAAACAGTTAGGAGATTTAAAATTTCATACTCATGATACACATCTTTAATTGTTAATTGAGTTACATGTGGCATCTTTTTACTTCGAGATTTATTTAAAAGCTAAGAAGAAGTGTTGAATAAAGAAATAATTTTCAGTTTAAATATTATAAAATGTATTTATTTTAATAAAAACTAAGCCAATTTTACATAACTCTAGTATAATATCATATAATTATTTCTTATAATATAAATATTATGAATATGAACTATGAATTTGAGTTATGACGAAATATTATCGAAGATGGCAGCAAAAAATGTATGTTTTGTAGTATGTAATGTATTTAGCTCGTTATCTATCATCAAATTTTGACACACACGTATGAAATTTCAATACAAAATTTACCTTTAAGTTTATTTGAAAATAAAAATTAATTAAATAAAAATCTACCCATAACTAAAAATTTCGTTTCATTATCATTATTTTTTTATTTTTATTTTCATTTGACATTTTTTGCCTGAATTCTTTAACTGCTAACATTCAAATCATAGATGGGCACTTTGCAGTACCAGTAAAATTTCAGTAAAAATTGATTTTTACTGATTACTGAAAAAAATTACTGTATTCAGTAAATTTTTACTGGTAATGAAATTTAGATTGCATTACCAGTAAAATTTTACTGAATACTGATTTTTTTTCAGTTATACTGATTTTTTTTCAGTAATCAGTAAAATTTTACTGGTTACTGAAAAAAATGCAGTAAATCAGTAAATTTTTGCTGAATACTGAAAAAAAGTGGTACCAGTATATTGAAATCCATTATGCATTACCAGTAAATTTTTATTAATTATAAAATAATTATCAACATTTATAATAGATATTATTAGTAGAAATATTTATATAATATTTATATATTTGAGTGTGTTGTTTCTAATACTAATTTATTTTTTATTCGTGTGAAAAACAGTTCTAAAAATAAATATATAAATAAATAGGCAAATTGACAAAAAGTAACTGTTCAATTTTTTGTTTGCATATATATTTTAATTTTTTATTTTAAGTTTTTTTTTGTAAACCTATTGTAATTATATTTTTAGTTTCAGGCTGTAAGTTGTTATTTATTAAAACATTGTTTATTATTAAAAACGACACCTCATGTTAAGCAATATTATCTGGCAGTGTTGACAACATAGGTAAAGTAAAAGATTTTTTTTAAATAATATTGATTTAAAAATGTATGCATAACGGTCGTCTAAGTAAGTAAACAACTCACATTTTTTAATATTTTTTCGACATAAAAAATGAATAGGTATACTTGTTTATCTTTAAAATAAAGAAGTAAACTTCAAAATTGGACCAAACCAAACTTCAAAGTTTTTCAAGTTGCAGCTTAATTTTATTACTTTTGCTATAAAAGTGCAAAATTGGCTATCTAGACTACTTCTATGATAAGTGAAGTTTTTGTTGGGAATATATAATGTTTCAAAATTTTAAATATTCTTAAACGTAAAATTCAGAAAAATAAACATATTTTAAAACAAAACCTGAGTGTATATATTTCTGTGTTTATCGAGCCTGATGCTACAAATTATTGGCTTCCGATATATTTCTTTCTTTTTCTTCTTGATCCAGGTTTTCTTTCAATGCTCAAATCTTCCTTATACTGTTTCATGGCTTTGTTGAACCAGGCAGAAGTTTTGGCTGAAATAGTGTGTATAAGTTGTTTCTGAAACAGTCCTTAATTTAGATTTTTAGACGTTACTTACAAAGTGAAAAAATATATTTAAATCATATACAAAAGTCTATTTAAAGTGTTATATTCCAAGTGCGAAATAAAAAATTAGTGATTTAACAGATTTTGATAGTGATGATTCTCTAAAAGATTCAGATTTCACTTGTGAAGAAGTTGTGGACAAAATGATTTAAATGAAACTCTAATTTTTGATTAGTCAATATTGTACAATATTTTGATTTTAAATTGTTCTGACAATAATGTAAACAAAACATAATTCAAAATAGAACTTGTAAAAATTTGCAACGATAAAAAATGTTGACAATTTTAGTTTTTTGAGTTAATGAATGCTTTTCCAGTAACAATTGTTAATAATTCAGCTTATTGAACAAAGCAAATTTTATTCGAATACTTGAACTGTAGACAATTTTTTCAGAAAATACTTCCACTAACATGTAATTAATAAATTTGACTGATAAAAATTTACTGACTTACTGATTTTTTTTCAGTAATCAGTAAAATTTTGCTGGTAATGCAATCTAAATTTCATTACCAGTAAACATTTACTGAATACTGAAAAGCTTAATGCTTTAGAATTATAATGCAGTATGCCCATGTATGATTCAAATTCATTTGTTATAGGGGTAAATAATTTAGGACGATAAAATTGTTATTTAATTTTGAAAATTATTAAAAGTTTTCTAAAATTGAAGAACCTTACAAGTCAAAGACTTTATGCGAATGTAAAAAATTATAATAAAAAAGAAGTACTAGACAGAGTTCAACTGCCCAGTGTAAGTTGTTCGGTTATTTCTTTAATAAACTTTCTTTAAATTTTTTTATAAATGAAATTTAAACTTTTTAACAACATTTTAACCTTTTTTTTTGTTTGTTTGTTTTATAGTTAAAATGTAAAAAAAGTAGTATAAACTTTTTAACAAATACAACATTTATGTTAAATAAATTGTTTTTTGTTTTTATTATACTTCACTCACTATATTTAAAAAAAAATTAAATAAAAACTAAAACAGAGAAATAAAGCATAATTAAAAAATTTATTACTTTTATAAAGGCAGTAAAAGTTTTAAAACAATAGAAAAGAAAGAAAACAAAAAAAAAGAGAAAAATAAAAGAAACATTAAAACCACAATACAACTAAAAATGAGATGCGAAAACTGACTTTCATTTTAACTTTTACCAAATTTTACTTGGATTAACAATTTAAATTTTCAAATACGTTTTAACAAGAAACCCAAAAAAAAAACAATAACAAAATCAAAATAATCTCGCAATTTTGTTAAAAAGAAATAGAAATGCAAGATAAAAAAAATACATTCTTAAACCTTAATTCATACTGACATACATACATATTTCTCGGCTTACAATAACAGAAAGGTCACACAATTATTGTGAATAAAAAACCCAGCAGTACATAGACGTGTATAAAAGAACATTCAAGCAGTTTGTTTCTATTTAAACTTGTTGTGTTTCAACAGAAATACTTACCCATGTAAAGGTATGTGTATACTTTTCTGTACATACACTGAGCGTCAAAAGTGAGTAAACACCACTGAAAAAGTTCATTTTCTTAGGATAGCGAGAAAAGTAAATGAGAATAGTCGAATAAATCTCCAATAATAAAAACGTTATCTATTACTTATAAAATGTTAAAACAGAAACAACAATTCATGATAAAGGAACTTTTTTTATACTTAAGAACATAATAGAAAATTTAAAATTTTAGTGGGTGTTGACTCACTCAAGGCGCTCACTGTATGTATGTATGGCTGCTACAATTATTTCGAAATATCGCATTTACAAGAACTTCAGAATTATTATCATTGTTATTAGTTAATGGTAAATACGACAGCATAAAACATGTACATGCAAGAAGTACAACTTCCGAACTAGCTGACACAAAAAGAATTTGTTTTTATTACTGAAGCTAAAAAAAAAACATATCAGTGATAAAAAATAAAACACCTAAAAACGAATGTTTTCATTAAAACTTTCCTGCCGCCACTCGTGGATAAAATTAACACACATATGTATGTATGTACATAGCTACCAGATAAATGAGGCACCAAATCGTCAAATATTTCAGAAAAAATCGTCAAAGGCACTTATTTTAATTGTAAAAAAAGCGTCAGAAAAAATAAATTCAATGTTTTTAAAAACCAAAATTATTTCTATTGTAGTAAAACATATAAAGTCAATGTATGTCCATATTCATTTAAAAATCATTTATTAAATTTTTCCAAAAATGGAGAAATTTTATAACATTTTCAGGAAAAAATTGTTTAAAGCCCCAGTTATGCTAACGGAACGCAATGTAACGTAATGTAACAGTAATGTCTACTGAACGTAAACATGTAAGAGCAATTATAGAGAACGTAAAAACGTACCATATGTATTTAGGTAAACAAAACAAGAAAATAAATAAACAAAAACAAATAAAGTAATAAAAATTGCAAAAACTAAAAGACAAAAATTCAGATATGGATATAGAAGACGTGATGTTTTTGGGTTTGAGTTTTTATTTAATTATATTTATTATTGTTTTTTAAACAAACTTAATATTAATTTCAGATTTTAAAAACTTCGTTTTCACTCTTTTTATCACTTCTAATATGTGGCCTTTTGTTTTACTTTAGTTCAGCTATTAACCAGTGTTATCACTACAGAGTTTTTAGGTCCATTTCAACGATTTTATATTTATTTAAAGGTACTTATTAAAAGTTTGATGTACTGTTTCTGTAAGCCAAACAATTTCACTTTCTCTCAAACAAAATACTCAATTTAGTTTGTGTTGAGGAAAACAAACACAAAATTGAGTGCTTCTGATTGTATTTTCCATATAAATAGACAAACAAGTGAAATCGTTTTTTTTTACAGAAACAGGTCAGGTATATCGGAAACCAAATTTGTACGAACGTTAAAACGTAGTTATTTTCTCTAATAAAAGTAAAGTGAAATGCTTTTCGAACGCTTTAATTAGTTAAAAATCTATAACTGTATGTTTCTAATTTATATATATAAAAATGAATGTTTGTTTGTATGTAATTAATAGAATTGTAAACTATGCATTTGATCATGCTATGATCTTCAGCAAAGTTGTTGCGCATGAGCCGGGGAAGGTTTATAATTTGGTATGACCAATTTAAGGCATGTGGTGTCACTGAAAATTACTCAAAATGATCATGTTATGATCTTTAGCAAAGTTGTTGCGCATAAGTTGACGGAGGTTTCTAAGTTGGTGCGATTAATTTTCGATAGATGGCGCCACTAAGAATTATTCAAAATGAATTGAATCGTAAACTATGCATTTGATCATTGTGTTGATCAGGCAAATACCAGACATTTTAGTATTTATCATTTATGATTTTAATAACATTTAGTATAACTCTTCCCGTAAAATTTTAAACATTTTAATTTTTGAAAATTATTTTATAAATTTAATTTTATTTTATAAAAATGCTGTTGGGTTCAATTGGATTGGGTACATTGTGAGATTCTAATAAATTGAACACATTTTTCACGTCGTTCACATGCAATCATGCCTCCAAAGCGGCAATTGGTCGACCTACACCTCGAGCACGGAAGCAAAGACCATTACGAGCCTCAAAATCAGACGGGCAACTAGCATTGAGACTGGAAATTCTTCGAGTACATGCCGCTGATACCCGTTGGCATGAATCACTTGAACAACGAGAAGTGAGATTAAAAACTGATCGAATGCGTACTACTCAGGCCTGTTCAACTGAATCATCTGGACAACGGGAAACAAAATCAATAAAATGATTCAAAATTAATTGGACATTTGTCTAATGTCTTTCCTTCAAATTTATTTTAGTTGGTGGCGCAACAACACGCGCAGGGTACAGCTAGTTTAAAATAAAAATAAACACTACCTACATAATGTAATAGTAAAATAGTGTTTATTTTTTATTTTAAATTATAAAAGTTAAGAATGAAATAAATTATAATTTGGGTTTTTAAAATATGTGAAGTTTTATTTAAAGAGAATTCCACATACAGGCAAACATAACATATGTACGTACAAAATGTAAATTCTGTTTATAATTTCAATTTTTAGTTTTGGTGTTTTTTAATATTGACATGTTGTTAACACTGCTAAACAGATGTCACGTAAAAATGTAAGAAAATTCTATTTTTTACAGATTCTTAACGTAACCGGAACACGTTACATTACATTTCTATAACCATTCGTATTGCTTTATACATAACAAAAACGATCAGCTGTTTCTTACTGTTGCGATTACATTTCGTTACGGTAGCATAACTGGGGCTTAAGATTTAAATAATCCATCCCAGTGTTGTTTATTGACACATAAGCGCATAAGTGGTGTAAATATTAAGGAGTCAGAAACTCTTGACATTCTGAGCATGAAAATTCAGTGTAATGTTGACTGGAACCGACACATTTTTCAGTTCCTTCTAAAGATCTTATCATCTGATCTTACTATATACACCATTTATAAACGACCGAGAATGGAATGCAACTCTCATATATGGGTGGGTGCCTCAACGTCTATTTTGAGGTTTCTCGACCGTGTACAGAAAAGGTGAAGTCGCCGTGGTCTTGTAGGTAGTGTGTTGGCTTATTAGACGAAAAACCAGGGTTCGAGCTCCAGGCCAGACATCAAAATAAAATACAAAAAGTATTTCTTCGGCGACTTCCTCTCTCAGCAGATTTCTGGCAAAAACTCTGAGAGTAAATAAAATTGCCATGAAAAGTTTCTAAAAAAATCTGTCGTTCGGAGTCGACTTTAAACTGTAGGTCCCGCCACTCATGTATAAAATTAACACACACAGCATAAGTGGTGTGAGAAACTAGGTCGTAAACCTGACTGAAGGGTTAGCTCACTGTAGCTACCCCATAATTGAATCGCGTAAAACTACAATCTCAAGCTCTCTATCTACTAGTTAACAGTACATCACATTAAAAAGTTTCAATTTAATTACAACTAAATTTAAATTTTATTTGGAATTTCCTACTCCGACGTTTATCAGTCTGAAAGCCAGGACTTGAATTGTTTTGTGGGTCTAATAGTTTGAAGGTCTACTTGGTTATTTATGTGAACGGAAGGTCATGTTTCTTCATCTCTTAAGGTGAATGTCAAACTATCATAATTTTTTTAATTTATTTTATTCTACACTTTTTGCATACGAGTATACAGTGACGGACGATCCGTGAGGACTGTAATGCGTGCTGAGAAAAGCAGTCTCATCAGAAAATTAAAAGTGTAAGTGCTTAACGGAACGTTTGAGGCATACATTAAATATTGTATATAAATATGTATTTCACTAATTTATACTCGTATATATATAACCAATATACTCGCCTCTCCTCACAAAGCCATTTCATTTTTTTAAAAATTTCAGAAATTTCAATAAAATTATTCAATTCGCTGATCGATGTTTGCAAGTCCTTAGAAGGATGAATATTTTGTTCATTCTCATAAGAGCAATTAATGAAAATATCCTGAGCATCATCTATTATTGTAGTTGGCTCTTTCGATATGATCCCTAATTCAAATTAGAACCAATTTCTAAGTAATTGTTCCCATTTGTGTTGTACTTTACTTATAAATGTTCTAATTCAACGTTCCAGGTTGAATGTGCATACAATGTATAAATTTTTTGTATCTTTTTGCGAATTGTTGTTTTTGTTGTTTGTTCAAACCCAAAATACAATTTATTGACCGGAACAAATGGAATACAATATTCACTAATTTTAATTGCATTTTTTTGTTCTGTCGTAAGTTTATTTAAGGCATTACATCCCCTTCGTATATTGTTTTGAAAAATTCTTTAGAAGCCATACAGAATGACGATGCATCCGGTTGGCTGGATGAGTATTTAGCACAAATGCGAAACAACACGTGGGAAATCGTTGAAAGGCCATACTCAAGAAAAATAATCAATAGCCGTTTGGTGTTTCGTACTAAAGATGACGGTGAAAAAAAGGTCCGTCTTGTAGCAAAAGGTTATGCACAACGTCCAGGTGAGGATTTCCACGAAACATATTCTCCATTTGCCCGTTCATAAAATGAAAAATAAAAACGTGTTCGTGTTTTAATAGGTTATGGGCCCAGGCTGGCAATTGTAATCTATTGTTGAGTGAAAATCTCATTCGTTTTTATAAAAAGTTTTTTGTTTTGAAGATTAAAATCGTCTTTTCGTCAAAATGGCCGGTGTGGTACGCATAGAGCCGCTGAACGCGGATAACTATGATACGTGAAAAATGCAGATGCCACTCCTTGCTCATTTTCGAAGAAAAATGGCCCAATTCTGACTCTGGACCAAAATCCGCTCCAAACAGTGACTCGTTTTGGGTGCCCCAAATGCGACAATTTTGCTTGTTTACATACCCGCCAAGATCAAAATGAGCTTCATCTGAAAAGATGATTTTTTTTTGCCAAAATCGGCATCTTCTGGTGTAGGCTACTGCATGGCCAGCCGAGGCAGCCATTTGAATGAAATTATTTTTCATTATTAACCGGAAGGATTGTACTTTCAAATAAAAAAAGAAATTTCAGAAAATATTCCTTTACCCTTTACAATAATTTAATCATATTTATTTTATTTATTTATTTTTTTGTTTTTTTTTTTTTTTTTTTTTTGTTGCCTAATCTACAATACGTAGATCATTATTATATTTTAATGGAAATATACATACATATGTTATACCACAGAACATTATTACAGTGCACGCGCGCTAATGTGAACACCGCATAATATGAACACCGCATAATATGAACACCGCTTAATGTGAACATGTTTTTTGCTTCATTGACTACTCTAAAAAATGTAAAAAAGCCCTATAATTTGAACAGAATTTTTTAATTCGAATTAGTAGCGGGAATTCCCGTTTTAGGTGTACATATATATATATGTATGTGTTAGTACATCATTAGATACTGTGAAGAAAGTTTGTGAAGATTAAATTATAAAATGTGTTCCAAAAAAATCTAAAAAAATAAAAAAATTCATAAATAATGATTTTTGTTTAAAAGATGGTATAATTTGGTTTCAAAATTTTCGGCATTCGGAAATGTGAACAATTCGCAAAAGTGAACAACGTCAGTTTTAATTAGTTCACATTAGCGAGCGTGCACTGTATTATAAATAATAATTCTATACAGTGAGAATAAAAAATAAATAAATATAAATACTGCGTCTAATATTTAATTTCTGAAATTCCGATCCGGTCTAATACTACTATTGAAATGGCGATACGAATGTAAGATGATAATTAAAGCCATCAAAATAGAGTGCGTTGTTTTCAAAATAAGATACAAAATCCCACATTTTACTATTCCTAGTATCAACAGAATCGTTCTTAGGCCATCGGATAACGCTAAATATCTTAAAATCATACTGAACAGCAAAATATGTATACAAAATCCAGAACCACCAAAGCTACAGCAGCTCTTTATTGCTGCAGGAAAGCGGTAGGTTTTAATTGGGATATTAATCCTGTAATTTACGGGTTGGTGCTTGGCTTTGGAGAAGATCATCAGAACTCAACTGGTTTGAACTCAATATGGTCGCAGATTGGTTTTTGGCCTTGGAGAAAACAAATCATTAAACCTGGCTTGAACGCATTCTGAGGGCGGTGGCGATTATAATAACAGGTGCTCTTAAAACTACATTCCCTAAGACATTGTACACAATTAGCTGCGAACGGTCGCCGTATCAGCAAGGAAGCGTAGAACCTCTAGTCGTACCAATATCTTGGATATAGTTGTCCTGGATTTCTCTGAAGGCTGGGTGATATCTTAACCTGCTTTTAAATCTGGTTTAAAGTGGAATCTGTGCGGAACAATAGAATCCAAAACTGGATTCACTCATGTTGTTCGATTATTGTAGTATTATTCCGACTGAAATAAAAGCCTTAAAGACAACAGATATACAGATATCCATCATGAGAGTATATTAAATGGGAATGTCAATACATTTGCTGACAATAAAGGCGAGGGCCTAGAGAATGTGTATATAAAAGTGGGGATATTGAAAGTAACAACATAACTGACATTCCAATTGCAGCTATGACTAAAACAAATAATTCAAAAGAATTGATATATGATGGCATTCCTTTGTAGATAGGCAAACAAGTGATTTCACAGAGATGACTAAATGAACCTGTAGAAAATACAGATAAATCTTTTCAGTTATGGATATACGCAGGATAAGATTTGCATTTAATCTACTCAGAATTCATCTAAAGAACCTCACAGTGTTCAAAACGTTACACTGGCCCCTGCGTATACCCGCCCACATGTTGAAAATTTCTCTCTACGGGTCCTGCAAAAACAGAGAATGAATGAAGAAGAGGGCAGCGCAAAATATCTGACACTTGGGAATCTGAGATAAAGAATTTTGTGTTCAGGACTTATTAAGAGAGCGATTATTTTATTTAAGTGATTATTTATTGGAAAATACCAGACAGAAGTTATAAATAAATGACGATAGAGCCAAAATAGGACTTCATGAGGCTCAATTAATCTATGCTTAACTGCTACATACAAGCTATTACTCAATGTACATATACATGGACGACCAAAGACAACGACGTAAATCATGTTCAACGATGGCACCCATTTCTATATGAATGGCTGCGTATCGAATTTGGGACGATAATAATCCACATGAGATTCAGGAGCGTCCAATGCATTTCGAAAAAGTCACTGTTTGATGTGGAATTCTCTTTAAGAACGACGTTGATTACCAACTTTGCCTGATTGGATCTGGACACCAACGACATGTGGATTCAACAAACCAGCGCTACGTGCCAGACAACTTATGTCTCATTAGATATTCAGTATGAACGCTTGGAGAGCACGGCTTTCTCACATGAAGAATATATGCACTGATTTACAGATCGAAATCGTGCGATTTAACCCAGTTAGAGTTTTTCTTATACGGTTTTCTTAAGCTACAGGTGTGTGCAAATAATTCACAAGCTACAGCGTTGGATCTTTTAAACGAATACAAATTTTCAATGACATTCAACACCCGCTTTGTTTTATTTAAATTTTATAGAAGAAAGGGCTTAAAAACATTCCCTATATAAAGCAAATGGTTATTATTTAATCTGTATGTATTTAATCTGTCTGATGTAATTGTGTTGCAAATGTTTGTAACAAGCCATTGGCATTAAAAGCTATTAACAGTGCACAACCGTTCATAACCGTTTAGTGCAGGAGCATTATAACGCAACAGATTTTAATTTGCATACAAAAAAAGAAAATACTTTACTGTAGACCACCATTAAACGTTAGAACATAAAAAATAATAACTTTTAATTTAAATAGCATTATACTAATTATGTATACTGAAACATACATACATACATAGAGTTTGCGCAATTTACCCGTATTGTTCTTAAAAACAAAAACAATGTAAACTAATTTAAAGTCCTGTTGTATGAAAGCTATTAAATAAACAATATTTGTTTGAATATTTATTGGAATATTTTTTTTAATATCACTTCCATAATAATTTGAATTCAATTCTAATTTTACAGTTATTTAACTTCAAAGGATGTACGAGTATGTTCTTACGTTACGTTACGGAATGTGAAAGAAAACATTTAATTTGAAAATATTTGTCGTAACCTCTATTTATAGTTTCTAAATCACGTCTGAATCACTTCCTAAACAATGGATTACTTGAAGGATAATAAAAAGTAATATTCATATGCCAGACATATACTAGGCGCAGAGAAATTTTGATTTTATTTGAATATCAATTTTCTTTGCATCCCATGACGGATATTTTGCCACCAGGAAGGCACTTTTAGCCATTCATGTTGACTGAAGTAGTTTGTCCCTGATGGCACAGTCTGCAATATAGTAATCTCTGGAAGACAGATGATTTAATTAATTACGGAAAATATCAAAAGTCTTCTCTGTTATTCCGATAACTCACAAGTATCACTAAGGTACAGCAACGATTTAAATGACAATTTCTAAAGCTTCAAAAGCTTGTATAATCCCTCAATAGTTCAGCTTAACCTGTGCAAAACAGAGAAACTAACATCACCAAATAGTGTTATAAGAAGATGTGGCAGAGATCTTCTTCTTCACACAAACATGTTCATAGAAGGCGTTGTTTCCAATCAACAACAGGTGATCCTGGTACAGTAGACCAATCATCAGCTTAGCTAAATTGACTTGATCAATTATACTGATATAAAGCAAGATAATAACTATTAGCGTTAGCATAATGGGTTCGGTTGGCAACAGAGACTCTGGTCTGTTAAACTACGCCTAGCATGATGTCTATGTTACTCAACTTGTAATTAATTATAATATAATTTGTAATTTTATTCTAATTAAATAATAATACGATAAAAGCGATGATTTGTCAGTCCTGTGTGTCTTACAAAGTCGAAAAGGAATACCAATATACCAATAATAATAATAACAAGAAAAGCACAAAATAACTGAACAACAAGAAATTAGAACAGCTTAATACTACTACTAGGAAAATTATAATAATGAAAAGTATAACGATTACCAGACGTCGGCACCAATGTCCCCTGGGGGCCTAACATCTTCGGCTTTTTACACACATAGGACACGAGCATCAACAATGTTCGTTAAAAAGAGCGTAAAAATGTATTCAGTTACTTGTCAGCTTCTAAAGAGGAAGGTTCGTGTCACTTTTTTCAGATTTCAATTGTACACCCAAAAAAATATTACAGTAGGATTTACTAATTTTCAATGAGATTCACTAACAACAAGAAGAAAAGATCTCCATTTTTAAACGAATATTTATCCAGGTAAATACATAGTCTTTAGGGATTTCGCCATGTAAATATTTTCTATATTTTCCACTACATATACATACAATTAGGTTAGAGTTCAAAATGTTAGGTAACATTTGAAAATATTACTAACAATTTTCCTCTGGCTTAACACATGCCTCGCAAATACAGTCACATTTTTATCATGTTCTCTTTGTGCCGACGTCTGACGATGACAAATCAACAGTAAAATTCTAGAAGTTGCCAGATCAAAAATTAATGAAGTACACATAAAGCGAATTGTGGTAAATATCGCGACGTATATATACACTGTGGTATTAAATGCCAAGAAGTTTTAAAATTGTGTAGCTTGATCTTACTACAAAGGAACGGGTAATAAATATCATAGGGACATACAATAACAAATTAGACTCGCATTAATACGTTAAGGGCCATTATTAAAACTTGCCGTTAACTAATGTGAGGATTTTAACGGGCAGATAAATTGTTTTTCGTTATTATGAGTACCCAATAAGATAGAAGTGATCGTTAAGCTAAATGGAGGATCATCCTACCTTTAATGCCTTGGTTACCCAAGCGTTAGAAACGTAAAATCGTAACGTACGTAGCCTTAAGCCCTAGTTATGCTATCGGAACGTAATGTAACGCAATGTAACAGTAATGTGCACGGAACGTAAAAATGTAAGAGCAATTATAGAACGTAAAACCGTAATCATATGTTTTTACGTAAACAAAACAATAAAAGAAATAAACAAAAACAAATAAAGAAATAAAAATTGCGAAAACTAAAAGACAAAACTTCAGATGTGAATAGACATGTTTTTGGGTTTGAGTTTTTATTTTATTATTTTTATTATTGGATTTTAAACAAACTTAATATTAATTTCAGATTTTAAAAACTTCGTTTTATCTCTTTTTATCACTTTTGAGATGGCGCCTTTTGTTTTTCTTTTATTCAGCCGTTACCCAGTGTTATCACCACAGAGTTTTTAGCTTCATTTCAACGATTTTATATTTATTTAATGGTACTTATTAAAAGTTTTTTTTATGTCGCCGTAGTCTAGTAGGTAGTGTGCCGGCTTATTAGACGAAAAGCCAGAGTTCAAATCCCAGGCCAGACATCAAAACAAAATACAAAAAGTATTTTTTTGGCGTCTTCCTCTTAGCTGATTTCTGCCAAAAACTCTGAGAGTAAATAAAATTGCCATGAAAAATTTCTCAAAAATCTGTCGTTCGGAGTCGACTTTAAACTGTAGGTCCCGCCACTCATGTATAAAATTAACACACACAACATAAGTGGTGTAACAAACTAGGTTGTAATACTGGGTTGTAATGACCAAATATGTATGTTATGTACGTATTAAAAGTTTTATATACTGTTTCTGTAAGCTAAACGATTTCACTTTTACTCAAACAAAAACACTCAATTTAGTTTATGTTTGTTTGTTGCGGAAAACAAACACAAAATGGAGTGCTTTTGATTGTATTTTCCAAATTTGTACGAACGTTAAAACGAAGTTATTTTCAATAATAAAAGTAGAGTGAAATGCTTTTCGAACGCTTTAATTAGTTAAAAATATATAAATATATTTTTCTAATTTAAAATAAACACTACCTACATAATGTAATAGTAAAATAGTGTTTATTTTTATTTTAAATTATAAAAGTTAATAATGAAATAAATTATAATTTGGGTTTTTAAAATATCTGAAGTTTTATTTAAACAGAATTTAAATTCTGTTTATAATTTCAATTTTCAGTTTTGATGGTTTTTAATATTGACATGTTGTTAACACTGCTAAACAGATGTCACGTATAAATGTAAGAAAATTCTATTTTTTACAGATTCTTACGTTCCGGTTACGTTACATTACATTTCTATAACCATTTGTATTGCTTTATACATAACAAAAACGATCAGCTGTTTCTTACTGTTGCGGTTACATTCCGTTACGGTAGCATAACTAGGGCTTTAAAAACGTTTGTGTAGTTATAGAAACTTTTAAAACGGGACATATGCCAACGAAGAATGTAAATAAAAACGAAACAGAACACAAAGCAACACACAAACAAACACAACACAATGCATAGAAATTGGTATACAGACTCATCATCAGTGTTGCCGTTTTTTGTTCAATGTGTAGATTATTCCGGATTTGGTTATTATTTGCTTATAAAAATAGCCTTTGTTTTGTTTGTTAAAATTAATTAATTATGAGACTATAATTTTGTTTTCTTATTTTCTGTTTCTTTTTTCTCAATAATAATTTAAATTTGAAAAAAAATAAAATAAAAAAACTGCAAATTTAATTTTGATCATATTTTTCCTTATTTGGTGATTTTATCACAAATGTTGGTTACAATATTTTTTTTTCGTGGCAACACTGCTCTCTCTCATGTTCTCTCTCTCATGTTCAAATGTCACGTAAAAACGTGGGAGAATTCTGTTTTATACAGATCGTTCCGTTTTGCTAACGAGAGAGGACGTTTGGGTAAGCGTTTACATTGTTCGCCATATGCAAAAAAGAGAACGTTTGCTACGGTACGTTACGTTACGTGTGGGTAACTACAGCATAAAACTGTAAAAGTTGAACTTATCGTCTGGTCTTGCTATATGCCTACTATATACATGTACATATGATTGTAATTAAATGTTATAATCAAATATAAATTGTATTAACTTGTATTTTTGTTTCCTAGTTTTTTTTTTCTCTAAATTATTGTATTTTGCGTAAAAACAATTGTTTACACAATTCCCGAAAAATAGAAAAACACACACACAATAAGCTGAAATTAATTGTTGCCAAATATTTTTTAAAAGTAAATTAAATAAATAACAACAACAACAACAACTACTACAAATATAAACACATAATGGAAAAAAATTAATTGCTAATAAAACATTTATGAAATAAATTTATTATAGTCTTACAATATATGTATACTCACTCCATTATTGTTCAGTAGCAATATTAAATATAATTTTAAAACATTTATTTTTGTTTTCAATTTTAATTTATTGTTAAACAAAAAAACAATAATTATAAGTATTAATACTACTTGCCTCGTGTATGTTTTAATTGAAGCCGTAGCTGATGTTATATTTTTACAATGTGTTTTACGTTCAACTCAACCATGACAACCGAAAATTATTTTCGATTTAAAATTTTATTTTTAAACGTTTACACAATATTTAATTAAATTAATAATTTACGTTTTATTATTTCTTTTATTTTATTTTTTTTATTTAAGTACACTTATATTTGATTTATGGCAACAACGTAATGAAATTGTTCATCTAATCGAGTAGCGAAAAATATTTTTCGTTCAAAAATTTATTTCAGAAAATATTCTCATTTACATCTACCAACATGATCTACTATTTCATATTCAGTGCATTAGTGCACCTTAATTTAAGGAAACATTTGTATATCACGAAAATAAAAGCAACCAGCACCATATCTAATCAAGGGAATTTTTTTATCAAAAACATTCACATATACATACATATCAGATATCAGCAATGAGTATTCAAAACGATGAGTAGATTCGAATCATACTCATAATTCTGATACTTATACGCATTCATACTTATTTTAATATCATACTCATACTACTCATATTCAAAGTTTGAATTACTCATCGTACTCATACTTAACAACACATATGTTGTTGTTGATTTCGATTCTCCTTTACTCAACATTTACAAGAATCACAAAATAAGTATGATTCGCGTACGAACACTACAATACCCACTAGACGGTTGTGTGTTTCCTTTCCTTGCTGTCTTTGTCTTTTTCTTTCTTCTTTTTTGTAAATGCAACAACAACTAAGACTGTAAATTTTGATGAATGATTCGAATCACTCGAATTATTTATGAGTATTATAAGTATTTTTCTAAATTTAAAAATCAGAATGAGTACGCTTATGAATCAAATATATTTCGAATGTTATGAGTTTGATGTCAACGTTCTACGCATACTCATTGCAACCTGTACCTGTACTTATAAATCAATGTTGTAGTAGTTAAATTTCAATACTGCTGACTCACTCATACTCAAAATTTCTTGAGTACTTATGAGTAGCAAAAAACGATTCATTGCTGATCTCTGATACATATGTATTACTGGCTATAACAAGGCTTTAGTTATGATTACGGCCTGGCTTCTCCCATGTTATGTTCGTTAATTTTATTCATTAGCAGCGGAACATGCAGTTTAATGTAGAATTCGGACGACATATTTGAGAAGCTATTTCATGGAGCATTTGCAGAAAAACTGCTGGTACGGGTCCGCCGAAGGAAATATGATTTTTTTAATACGTCATAGCTAAGGCTTGAATTCTGGAAACCTGGTCTAGTAAGCCGACCGATTAGACTATGGCGATCAAGTAGTAGATGAATTGTGCGACTTTTGAACACATACAAAATATATAAAGAAATTTCTACTACATTATCTACATACTCAGTATATAGGATGGGAAAGCTCATCAACATTCTTAAGAAGTGTTATAAATGCATAAACAACATACGGTTTTCGAAATATTCTCCACTCAATACCAAATTAAACAAAATGAAATGTAGAAATAAAAAAAATGGCTCAAGAAGTGAAATACAAAAATTTTTAGACTCACAGATGGTTTGACAAACAAAAAGCCACAGATTATTCGCCTTGTTTTGAAATGGTCATTGGCTCGTATCCCTCCAAAAAAGTATAGAACAAATTTGTCCAAAAATATTTTATAAAAAGCCTTTCCTGTATATAAAGACTTTTATAAAAAAAAGTTCCGCTCACCTTTACGCGATCATCTGCCGTACATTAGATTACGTTCCAGTAACTAAGACGCCAAATACAATAACACCTCAGAAAACTAAAATGAAATCATCATGCTAAAGCTTTTATGTTCAAATTAATAATACCAGTAAAAAAAATCATTTACTGGCACAAGAAGTTATTTTAATTCACTCCATTCTCGTGTGTACCGGTATGAAACACATAATTTGAAAAATTAAACTATTTTACACGATTACACAGGTTGCCAGACTTTCAAAAAATGAAAAACTTTGGAACCAGGCAAT
Source organism: Sarcophaga subvicina (assembly GCA_936449025.2). NCBI lineage: Eukaryota > Metazoa > Arthropoda > Insecta > Diptera > Sarcophagidae > Sarcophaga > Sarcophaga subvicina. Next base: position 45,452,621 of record OW388081.2, on the reverse strand, counting down.
AAAAAAAATTCCGGTCTTGGATAATTCGAGTTGATATTACGCCGCGAATTAATTTGTTTTCGAAAAATCTCCGTAGACGACCACAACAAGCAGTTGGCAACTGTCCGTAATGTTTATCAAAAAATCATGTTCAGCCCACTTCAGAACCAAAATGAGGCGAACAAATGAAATTGCTTCTAAAAAGTCACTGTTTGGTGTGAACTTTATGTTGGCGGGGTGTCGTCGAACTACATGTATTTCTTTGACAACAATGTTGTCATCGGTGTGCACTGTAGCTCGATGATTACGAACTGCTTTCGACCTGAATTGGTTTGCCTCACAGCGATATTATGCACCGAGATCGTGCGACTTGATCTCGATAGGGTTTTTGTTTGGGGTTTGCAAAAGCCAACATGGCATCACATTTATGAGCCACAGTCATGAAAAATTGGACATTTTAGAGAAGCCATAGAAGAGATTTGAATAAATTTCCCTGATATCTCACATACACACACTTTGTTTTATTTAAATTCAAAAATAAGAAGCTGTTTAAAAATTCAATTTTATAATCAATTTTATAATGATATTCAATCGAGGCTTGAAACTTAAAACGATAACCAATTCCACTCAACTTTTGTTTTTTTTATTCGTTGATTTTTAAATTTTATTAAAAAGTATCAGTAAGCTTTGTTTGCAACATTGCAACGCAATGTGTTAAAGGTAAAAGTAAATCAACTAGAGTAATTAAAATAAAGTTTAATGAAAAATTTGCAAATTGTGAATTTTAAAATAGAAACAGCAACCGTCAGCAGATATCAAATTTGTCATTATAAGGGCTTTGAAAGAAGGCAAATCAATGAATGAAGTTGCTCATCAATTTAATATCAACAAATCAATGGTTTGTCGGAATTCATCGCGATATCGTGAAGGAAATAACGTGGAAAAAAGCCAGGAAGTGGCCGACCTCGTAAATCTACTGCCCGCCAAGACCGTCAAACGGTAAAAATAGTAAAAGTTGACCCTCGTAAAACGGCTGTAAATGATACTAATTATGCAAACAAGCAATTAGGGGTTTCTATTGGCGTCCACACAGCCAGAAACCGATTAAGAGAGGCAAATTTATTAGCTAGACGGTCAGCCAAGAAGCCACTTATAAGTAAGGTTAATAAGAAAAAAAAAGCGCCTTCACTTTGCTAGACAGTCAAAAGAGCAGTGGGCCAAAGTTTAGTGTAGCGACGAATCAAAGTTTAACTTATTTGGCTCTGATGGGTTAAATTAGATTCGTCGGTCCCCAAAACAAAGATATTCACAACAATTCTGCAAATACACAACATTCTGTAAATAAGACAAGATACGGTGTTGAACATAATATGACATCGAGTTGCATTTTTTTCTCTCTACTGTATGTAATCTCTTGATAATCATCCCTCTTGTACAGAAAACATGTTAATCAAATAATTATTTGATATTCTCAAGAGAAACTGTTTAAGGAAAATAATTTTTCGAATACCTTTGTTTTATTGAAAGCATAAGATCTGCAAATGCAAGAAAATAGATTCTTGTTGTGTTTTCTTCCGTATCAAAGAGTTTATTGTTTCCGTATATTAAAATCAATTCCCAATTCCATTTTACCATTTACAATACGATTGTAAATTATTATTGAAATGATTGTGTTTCGAAATGAAATCAAATTGAAAAGCATTAACAAGTTCAATGGCTGGTTTTACAATTTACATGCAAAAGCAAAAAAGAAAAACGTAAAAAATATGCACACGAGAGGTGTAAATAAATTATCGTGTGTGAATCATCCATCTTGCTACGAATGAAATGAATTTTTTCAACTAATGGGTTTCGTTTGCATAAAAAAACGCTAAAATAGAAACAGCTTTTTTTTATAGCATGCATGTCTATCATTTAACATTTTTAAAAAATTTTTGTTTTTGTTGTTTTTCGTTGAAAATGATTTTGATAATGAGAAGAAAAAAAACACATTATTAAAGCAGAGAAGTAAAAAAAACCTGAAACTCAAAGACATGATTATTGCATGATTATTCAGTACATCAACACTATAAACAAACATGCATTTTCGTTACGGTTTTATTTAATTTAATATTTTTAATTATTTTTTGTGTCCTCTTTTTTTCTACTTTTTTTTAAATTCATATCTTCTTGATTTTTTTTTCTTTTTTTTTTGTATTTTCTGTGGCACTTTATTAACCATATTTCTGTTACTCTATTTTAATTAAGGTTAAATTTAAATGCACAGCAACAACAATAAACTTGAAACAAAGTTATATTTAATGAATTTAGCACAAAAAAAGAAAAAACAAAAGAAAAAAGAAACTAAAAGCAACCATAAAAATATGAAACAATACTTAAAGTAAAAGAAAAATCCAGAATAGCTTGAAAAATAATTAAAAATCTTTACACATTTTTATTATTACATTTACATTTACATGTTTACACATGTTATGTTCGACCATAATTCATTTAATGGCTTAATCTCTTAACAAAGTTTTACATTTTCGAAATAAAACATTTCAATTTTTTGTTTTTTCTTTTTTTCGTATTTGTTTTCTCTAATTTTGAAAGGGCAAAAATCAAAAGACTTAAGCAACGTACTTGAATGAAACAAAAAAAACTACTCGCACTGTCTGTGGCCAGTTCAGAAAAAAAAAATTGCTTCATTTGTTTTCCATTGCTGCGTACATAGTTTGTTCATTAGAAAGAAGTCGAAATAGAAAAAACCGTCTCTATGTCTATGAATTGGTAATATAGACCAGTTTATGCTTATATTGTTAATTTGTTATTTTCCACTGAATTCCAACAAACGAATAATGAATGAAGAATAAAACCATCAACGCTTTTGTTCGCTCAGCCGTTACAATTTCATTAAAACTCAAACGATACGCTTTTATAAGCAACTTTTATTTGTTTTATTGCACGATTTTTCATTATAAACAATTTAATATTTTTAAAATCAAATACACAAAATTTGCTCCAATCAAAACTGTCAATTCAAATTGCCTTATCATCGATTAAGGGCCACAAAATCAAAGGAAATTCATATCGTGGAATACATTATTCACATCATTATTGGTCTTCTGAGGCAAATGAGCTAATGTTTGGCTTGGTAAGCTTTACATATACACATCTTCATATATTCTTTCTTCAAATTAAAATTAAGCCTATAATTTGGTAAATATTTCAACCGAATTTGAGTATTAAATTCACACGACACAAAAACGGACAAAAAAACGGACATTAGAAAAGGCTTTCTGTGACCTGGACCACAGTAAGACTACATTACTAATAAATAGTTGAAATCAGTTCATACTTATAAAAAAGTTATGGTTTCCAAAGTACTCTCTCAATTGTTACTTCTCCGGTAATTCCTTTGTATTTAACAGCTGAGCTGAAAAGTTCGTTGCCTAATGTATGCTACAACGCTATGTAATAATCACTGTGAATGGCCCTTTTCGATGGATAGTATACCATGCGCATTCCAAGATCCTAAGCTATAACCTTACAAGCTGACTGTTGCGTTTTTGCATGCTTTGGAGTCGATTTTCCAAGTGCATGTTAATGTTTACGTCGACGTAGTCTAGTAGGTAGTGTGTTGGCTTATTAGACGTAAATCCAGGGTTCAAGCCCCAGGCCAGACATCAAAACGAAATATGAAAAAAAATATTTCTTCGGCGAATTTCTCTCCACAGATTTCTGACAAAAACTCTGAGAGTAAATAAACCTGCCATGAAAAAGTTTCTCAAAAATCTGTCGTTCGGAGTCGAAGTTAAACTGTAGGTCCCGCCACTAACGTATAAAATTAATGCGCACAACATGAGTGCTGTGAGAATCTAGGCCGTAATCCTGACAGAACAAATAGCCAAAAGGCAGAATCGTTTTCTAACTATCTTGCTGGTGTGTTCTCTCTTGATACTGCACCACCATCTATTACGCAGGAAGTCAGTAGTATTGATGATGATGGTCGAGATAGTTACACAAGTTACAAAGTTACCCGAAGTAACACCAATTGAAGTTTTTAAACAAATCCATCTTAATCTTAAATTAAAGAAATATCCTGGATTCGACTTAATAACAACTAAAGTTCTTAAACATCTTCAAAATACCATAATTCTAAAACTAACACAAATTTTCAATACTTCATTTAGACTGCTTCATGTACCATCGTTTTGGAAAGTGGCCGAAGTGGTAATGATAGCAAAACCTGGAAAACCCGCAACTGAAGTTAAATCATATAGACCTATGTATTTCGCTTCTGCCCATTTAATCGAAATTATATGAGAAAATATTACAAGTTCGCATTAAACAGATAATTGCACAAGGAAACTTAGTTCCTTAACATCAATTTGATTTTAGAAATGCGCATTCAACAATTGACCAAGTTCATCGCATTACTGATGTAATAGAAAGAGCTTTAGAGGAAAAAATGCTTATACTGCTGTATTCTTGGACGTTTCACAAGCATTCGACAAAGTCAGTCATACAGGTTTACTCACGAAACTAAACACGAAATTGCCAAGGGCGTACTGTACTTTATTTAAATCGTACCTGAATAATAGGTTGTATCGCGTTAAATATGAGGATGAATATTCCCAATTAAGGGAAATACAATCAGGAGTACCTCAAGAAATCGTTCTGGGTTCACTTTTGTGTGTTTTATACACCAGTGATATATCAGAAGTTGCTGGAACGACTATGGCTACATTTGCCGATGACACGGCTATATTGTCAGTTGCCAGAACTGAAAATGAGGGGAAACATAAGTTACAAAACCCACTTACCTCGGTCTTAGAATGGACTAGAAAATGGTGCATAAAACAGTTCTAAGTCAACACATGTTGACTTTACAAATAAATCAACTTTAGGTATCCCTATATTCATGGACTGTATACAAATACCGCATAATGCAAATACGGCATGATATCTGATGACACTGGATGCGAAGTTACGTTGGAATGAGCATGTCAAAATTAAAATAATGGAACTACAACTAAAATGGAAGAAGCTAAACTGGCTAATCGGGAGGAAATCTAAATTGTCTATTGAAAATAAATTGTTAATATATAATCAAATATTAAAACCTATATGGACTTATGGAGCACAATCGTGGGGATGCACAAGTGAGAAAAATATACTATAATTCAACGTTTTCAGAACAAAGTACTCAGATGCATCGTAAACGCACCATGGTATATACGCACAAGTGATTTACATCGTGACCTTAGTGTAAATACTGTTAAAAAAAGAGATTGAAAACGTAAACTCAGAAGCATCATCTCTTGCTGATCCCATTGGTTTGGAACGCAGACTTAAAAGAAGGTAGCCATTCGACCTAATTAGAAGCTCTCTTTTGGCTTGATGATGTAATATTATCATAAATATATGTATATTAAATTAAAATTTATGTTTATTTAAATGTTTGAAGTAAATTACTTGTTAGTTATAATAACTAGTTGTAATAATTAATAAATGAGAATTTAAAAAGAAAATAAAAACTTAAAATGCTTTCCTCCTCCAAAAAATAATCGTCTGACTGCTGTGAAATTTGTACTCGTGTCTTTTCAAGGTTTGGGGTTAACTAAATATCATATGAATTTAATTCTAATAGAGCCATTTATATGTTAGTCTACGATCTTTTCAACCTATCGTATATCATCCGTTTAACGAGGTGTTAAAAATAGAATTTCTTTAGTAAAAGGACAAAAATTTCAACGGTATGATTCAGTTCTATTCCAAGACTGTTGTAGCGGAGTCCAGCTTCAACTTCAAATCCATTCATTCTTTTGAACACAGACCAAGGTATTCGATATTGAGGACAATGCCTTATACGGTTTTCAGATATGCACCTTTATTGCGTAAATCGCAATAAACGCCATTATTGAGCTCAATATTTCATATAAAGTTTCAATTAATAATTGCGCAATAAATAAGCAAATTGTTATAATATTGAGTAAAACCTAAAATGCAACACTGTCATAAACAACTTTTGTTGATATTTGAAATACAAATAGCAACAACGTCAAATAAAAATGGCAATTGACTTGGAAAGTATGTTTATTTATATTCCTATTCCATTCTCTTTCTACTATATATTCATAATCATACCAGGCAATGCCAAAAATGTCCAAAACAGTAGTTTTATAACACAAAATATGCAAATCAAGATACAGAACCTGTGCTCAGGGCAAATAACTTCCCGCAGTAGTTAGGGCGGATTACATGCATTCCTTAGTAAAAAAATACAAGATAGGAGTAAATCTTCAAAAATATATTCGATATATTTTTTAATAGAAGCCATAAAGGCAAATAGCGGTGTTATAATGCTATATTCAAGAAATTGTGAGAAAAAAAATTTAAATGCCTAATTTTTCCTGTCACGGTATGTTAAGTGTTAAATTTATGAATTGTTATAAAAAAATAAAAATAAATGTTGTTGTTTTCCAGCTGTCAAATGATAATTGAATAGGCTGATTTGCGTATGCATGAACACTTAAAATAATTTTGGCAACTAAACGAATATTGACTCAATTAAAATTCATGCCTGTTAAATTAAATTTTAATTTAATTTAAATATAGTTTCCGCTAGTCTATCTATCTTATATAAATACATAATTGGCCATTACAACCTTTCAGTCAGGATTACGGAGTAGCTTCTCACACCACTTATGTTGTGTGTGTTAATTTTATACATGAGTGGCGGAACCTACAGTTTAACTTCGACTCCGAACGAAAGATTTTTGAGAAACTTTTTCATGGCAGGTTTATTTACTCTCAGAGTTTTTGCCAGAAATCTGTGGAGAGAAATTCGCCGAAGAAATATTGTCCGACATGGCATACGAACCCGGGGGCTTTACGTCTAATAAGCCAACACACTACCTACTAGACTACGGCGACTTCAATCTATCTGTCATCGTTATACGTTATAAACTAAAGTATATTTCACAATTCCAGGAGAAGTAAACAGAGAACAACAACAGATTGACGTCTCTACATTGCAGCTTAAATAATTGTGGTAAAGTACTTTTCCCCAATATATGGTTGACACTCAAAAAACCCATTTTTGTGTTCCCTTCATTTAAAAAGGGAAGGAATCATTATTATCCATATACACTGTAATGTGTTTCAATTACTTGTATTATTATAGACATGGAAATATAATTTATTTACAAGCATGTACCTGGTGGCATGAGTGTCTATTTAGCAACGTAATTTAGTTTATTTTCTTATTGCTTCTACCATAATTTCATATTTTCTTTGATTTGAAATATTTCCAAATGGCAACCAACGAACCAGTCAAATGAAGAAATGTGGCGAAACCGTCAAACACTTGTTGCTTCACTACTTATTTTTAATTTTTTTATTATTTTTTTTATTGCAACTGCTCGCGTCCAAACCATTTCACTCGACACGCAATTAATGTTAATGGTCAAAAATTTTCATTCTCAATTCCTTTGTATTTTTATTTTTGTTTTTTTATTTTATAAAATTAAAAACTGAAAATTCTATTATTCATACTGGCTCAATAGTAAACAAAAACAACAACAACAACAAAAATAATAAACAACAAAAAAATAGTAACAACAACTATTGAGTTAATGTATCAGCTTTCAATATCATTTTCTTTTCTTTTAATTGCCATCCCAATGCGATGATGAATACCAGCGAGTAGTGAGTGAATAAGTGAGTAATTTGATGTGTAAAAGAAAATTATTACCAACTTTTTATTTTCTTTCTTTATTTCTTTTTTAATAACTTTTTTGTTATTTTATTTCGGTGTAGATAGATATCTTCGTGGTGAATGAAACACGACGAAAAAAATTATTTTCAAAATGATTGCAAACTTACAATCGTACTAAGACGGACAAGCATTCATTACCTGTCGAATGTACAACTTCATTTATGATTAGTTTTAGTATTTTAGTTGAGGATTTGTTGTTTTTCTTTCTATCTTCTTTTACTAGCTTAAACTTTTTAAAAAATGGCCAAAACAGTGGTAACACTTTGCAAATTATATGGCTGTAGCGACCAAATTCATGATTTTTCTTTAATCATGAAAACGAAAATTTGATTTCGAAAACAATCTTTTTAATGGGTTTTAAAATTAAAAAAAAACAACATAAAGTTTAAAGGAAATATCTATTTGTCGCAATAAATGAATGCCTATCGCGACAATATCGCACGAGGTTCACACTTGAGGTTTGGGAGATTTAATATACATTTTCAGCTGTTGATTTGCAGTGTTTCTTTTATGGCCATTATCTCATAAATATTCCACAGTAGTCCCTAACCTCTAGTCGTCTTACTCCATTCATACATATCTGCGAATGACATACATACATACATAATTTGACATTACAACTCTTCAGTCAGGATTACGGCCTAGCTTCTTCTGAGTGGCGGAACCTACAGTTTAAAGTCGACTCCGAACGACAGATTTTTAAGAAACTTTTCATGGAAATTTTATTTACTCTCAGAGTTTTTGCCAGAAATCTGCTGAGAGTAAGTCGCCGAAGAAATATTTTTTCATATTTCGTTCTGATATCTGACCGGGGATTTCAATAGTGGGTTCGTATCTAATAAGCCAACACACTACCTACAAGACCACAGCGACTTCACTTTATTACTTTACAATCGATTATATTCCGGCGTAAAAGATAAGGTCTATGAGAACGGTTTTTAATTTAACACGATCATCAATTGTTGATCAGTTGATTGCTGGCAGTTTTACCAGGTTATTAGAAGCTTACAATGCACAATTCTCTTCTAAATAAACAAATCAATGTTGAATTTGTCACTTTCAGCGATCTTTTCAATAAATTAGTGTCATCTGCGTAAAATTCATGGAATATGGAACACAACGATAATGTTCAATTCATTTTATATTCCGTAAATATTTAAATCTGCGAATGAGCATCAGCCAAATACTTACAGGTAAATATCACGTAGTAAACGGGTGTACGAAATATGAAATTATTCTCTGATAATTTGTTCCAAGTTATTCCGGTTTCGTTAACATCGAATGCCCCCCTTTCGCTATTAGATTATTGTTATAAACACCTTATTCACCACAGTTAATAGTGATATATCACTGTTGTTCCTGCATGCTGTGTCTCTTTTTGTACAGATAAATTATTATTTCTTTATTTAGTTCAGGTGAAAAGGTATGGCATCACCGGAACTTTCAGTAATTTCGGTTTGATTATATAATCCAATATTTTCTGTTTGTTTATCATTGAATATCTCTTAGCATTCAGTTCTAAGCTTCGGATTTTACTCAAGAGATGGGACCCCTGGTGGCCTATTGGGTGGGTTGCTATACTATTAGCGTGAGAATCGTGGGTTCGATTTCCACCAGAGACTAAGATCTGTTACACTACATCGAGCTTATGATCGAAGTTACTCAGCTCGTACATAATTAAATATAATTTTTAAATGTATTGTAATTAAAAAATAAATAAAAATAAATGCTCACGAGACAGTTTTTCTTTTATTTTTTAGGTATTAGCGACCGTTTCGTGAAATTTAGATATACATATATCTTTACATATAACATATAAATTTCTATTAGCGTTTCTGTGGACTACAGTCTAATGTCTTGAAGCCATACTTAGACTCTAAAAGTGCTTGTCTCAAAGCGCACTTTGTTTAATCAAGTTATTTTAGGTAGTATGCATTAGGTTTGTAAAGATAATTTAAAAACCATAGTTAGAGCAGCATGATCTCTCTTCTTTTAGCTGTCATGCATAGGCTAATCTTACTTAAAATTGCATTGTGGATGAACAAAACTCTATTACGGTTTTATGGAAAAAATGCTGTTGCCTTTGCTTTTGTACGACACACTTTCGTACCTAGATATGTTGATTTTAAATAACATCCTATAGTTTTAATAATGGAAGTTACTCCTATCAGGTCATACAACTGAAATTTTTCCTAAATTCTAATCTTAAGTAGTCTGATCTTATTGGTTCGTCCAGGGCCGATAAGAAATTTTTAAAATTCTCAAGTATATTTTATACAGAACTTATAAGCCAATTATAGAATTTAAAAAAATCAATACTAAATGACAATTGTGTCTCGCCCAAAAATCGTTAAAGTTGATCGATAACCATATTGTTAATGTACACCTAATTCTGTTTTTACACGGTAGATTGGTTCCAGAAAAAACCGTGTAAAAAAAACCGTGTAAAAAAAGACACTGATCGTATGCAAAAATAGGTGATTGGTTCCTAATCTCTAAAACCTATTAAAATTAGTGAAAAACAAGGATTTTTTAAGAAGTTTTGTATTTGACATTTTCTTTTAGGGATTCATAAAATATTTAACAAAATTAAAAATATAAATAACTTAATAAATATAAATTATTTTTTGGCTTACCTTTCATCTTAATGCGTTAAATTTAATGTAACGATAGAAAAACAAATTTGCCAAAAAAAAATTTCTTTACCAAACACAAAATATTAACACATTTCAATTGTTCTGACCTTTGTGTTTGTATGCACAAAAGGGAATTCCCCTAAATTTGTGTCATTTACATTTGCTTTGAGCAGTAAATTTGCTTGTTGCGCAAAAAGGGAATTCCCTTAAATTTGTGATATGAAGATACTTTGCAAAAATTAAATTTGAAAAAAAAATTTAAGCACAAAAAATTTTAAATCGTGCTAAATGGAATAAAATCGTGTAACAAAAATTAAAAATATTTCATTTCCAAACCGTGTTATATCAAAACCGTGTAAAAAAGACCGTGTAAAAACAGAATTAGGTGTATTCGTATTCAGATTAAAAGTCTTATGCTATAAACACATTCGACGCGTCAAGTGCTGCGCAACAACCTATCAAAAATAGAATACTTGTGTATATATTAAAATGATTGTTTTAAAAGCCTCGTTGCTGGTGCGTTGGGTTAATTTCTATTTTTGCTCGCGGCTTTAAACGTCGCATTAAAAAGAGACTTTTGAAATTCGATGCATAATATAACTTTTAAAAACGAGAAAGATCACTTTTTTACTTTTAGTCACTTTTTATTTATTTTACTTATAGTTTTACTCTGTCGCCTTTAAATGAAATTAAGCGCATGCTATTTGTACGTCAAATATGTTTATATCATGATCTCAGCCAAATAATTCTAGATGAGGATATAACGTTATCAAAGATTATAACAAAATGATAGTCAGGTAACACCACTTCTTAAAAAAGGCTAACATTCAATCAGCAAACATTTCCTCACAACAACACTCAATACATGTTCATATAGGAAGCTGTTTCGAGTTGCTTTAATTACAGGTGGACCTGCTATCATCCTAGGATCTGGTACAGTAGAACAACCACGTGCATGGCTGCAAATGATTAGATTGTGATCTAAGCTTTACTGACTTTAACGTTTAATTTCAATGTACTGTTGCGTATTGGCTACATTAATTGTTGCATCAAGATTACAGCCTAGCTTCTCTATTTTGTGTGTTAAAATCCAAAAGTGGCGCAACCTACAGTTTAAGGTCGACCTCGAACTATAGAAACTTTAGAAACTTTTCATGGCTATTTTATTTACTATCGGAGTTTTTGCCAGAAGAGAAGAAGTCGACGAAACAAATTTTTTTGTTTAATCTTCCTTTTGGTCTAGATGTATGAGCTGAGGTATAAACCACAGGCACCCGCTTTACACGCCATCACGCTACCTACTAGGAACTACGACGACCTCTCTTATACTTTATGATACCAAATATTTTGAAAAACCAAAAAATTTCAATAAAAAGACACAAATCGACCACTTTCAACAAATAGACACTAAATTCGAAGTCATTGTTAGTGTGACACATTTTGTTGAATCCTATGATCCTATCCATTGACGTTTCAGTGTCCCGCAAGTATAAATGTTGAAGAAGATAATGATACAGAAAAGATCAAAATAAAGCTATAGATGAAGACAGAATATCATATGAGATTTTTTAATGTCTGAAGTTTTTTCTTAAAGACGACTTCTTTAAACAATTATATTCAAATTTTAGTGGGCAGTAAGCTAATAGTGTTAGGATCGTAGCTTCGATTCTCAACAGAGACTCTGATCTGTTACACATCAATATGGCCTTAGTCACTATGCTCGTAAATAAAATAGAAACATTTCACACTTTTTAATTGATGTTGGCTGTAGACAAAGGCAATTTTTAAAGTCACACAATAAAATAAAAATCTGCTTTAAACCACTGTACCAACTATAAACTAATTTTTGTATGAAATTTAATTTCTTTTTTTTTTTTTTGAAGCCAAAATTAAGCAAAACTTCACTTACCACTAACCAAGCAACAAAAATTATTAGCAAGCGAATAACTGTTTTCTTATGTAGCCATATACATACATACACACTGAACTTCGTTTGTGATCTTCGTGTTTACATTGCTTGCGTACCTCTGTCTCTCTGTATGTCTTCGTTTCGAATAGTTACTGTATTTGATTTTTTTCGGTTTCCAGACAAGTGCAATGGAACGCGATCATACGGTTTATATAGCAGTAAAACATGTTTCTTTTGTATTCAGTTGCAGATTTTACTTCATTCAAGTCGGTTGTTCGTTATTCCCCTCCTCAAAAATAATCATCAAAAACCAGTAAAAAAAACTAATTTTGTACAGCATTCGGTAACGTTTGTTAAGAAAGAAAGAAAAATACAAGCAATTTTATTTGCAACGAGTTCCTGCTTTAAAAAAATTTGGATTATCCTTCCAAAGATCACAATTTGTGGATTAATTAAGAAACTTCTTCTTCTTCTTTCCTAAGTTTAACCAAATAAATTTTAGCTTTCAAGGTAAGAATTATCCAAAAGGACCATAAACAAAAATATGAAATCTTGAAATAATAAAAAAAAAAACAAAAAAATATCAGTTTTCATGAAATGAAAGTTAATGAGTGTGTATAATAAGAAAAAGGAGAAAGGAGATTTGGCTTAAACGTGAAAGAGAAAAAAAAATTTGAAAAATATTACAAAATAAGAGGGGATTTTATTAAACAGTTACTAAATGTTATTAAATTTTAATACAATATGGAAAATAATAGTCTCGAGTCCAATAAATAGATTTCGTAAAATTCCATATTAACAGCTCAGTGCTCATAGAAGTTGTTTGCAAATCAAGAGAACGAAACAGGCTCTTGATCTAGAAGAAAGTGGGTCAACTCAGTGATCGTATTAATGCAATCTAAGGAAAGTATGGTGGACTAATTCTGTGGACAGCCACCTCTGTCTACCTAATTCTGGTATAAAAAATTAAAAAAAGGATAAAAAAGTTAAATACATTCAAAAGATTAGTTTTAAAGAAATTTAGATTGATTGTCAAATAGTCTGTAGAGTAGAAAAATGTCACTATATTAAAAGAAATCTGCCATATGGGCTGCAATTAGAAAACTTCCAACGTAACTTTTAAAATTATAAGACTTCAATTCGTCACAAAACTGGACGTAATAACATCAGTCGACGTGAAGTATCAGTCAAACTTTACGTCAACATCCGAATGATTGCAGAAGATAGGCCTCAGAAATAAACAATTATTGTTTGACTAATTTTGGAATGTGATGATAATGTCACAGGCTTACAAAAGTTCTTATGCATCAAGAGATTTTCCAAATCTAGCTATCAGTTATCTGTCTTATATTACAAAAAAAAAATATTTTCGAGTCTCATTAGGCTCTATTCCGAATCCAAAAACTATAGGCTTTCGACGTCAATATAATTTATATTTTTTTAGTATTAAAAAACAATCAATTTAATGCAGATTCTCTTACAAGACATTAACTTAAAATGTCTGAAACTAAAACAAAAACTTTTACAGAAAATAAACTCATTTTGTAATGTGTCTACCTGAAGGTGAAGATAAAACACCATCATCAAGCCTATTGGAATTAATAACAGTCAACAATCTGTAAAATCAATGAAAAGCTTTTAACTTAATTAGTGTGGAACATAATTAAGCAAAAATAATTAAATATCATACTCAAGGACTGTTTTATAAGCCTTTTTGCACAAGTGTTTAAAGCGTTTTTTTTTTAAATTAAAAGGCAATTAAAAAAATAAATGCCACAGCTTGTGGTATGAAATGCATAAATTAAATGCAATTTCATTAAATCAATATCTGATGCTCATAGTAATTATAATCCTAAAGGATACATTCATGAGCTTAAACTTAACAGTAAAGCTGAAGCCATTTATTTATTGTTAAAAAAAAAACAAATTAAACGTAATATCCGGTTTAAAGGGAAATGGCGCAATTACCAATTTTTAATGGCTTAAGCTTAATGAAAAACAAAAGCACACAATAAAAGCAAAAACAATATTTTTCTGTTCACCATACTATGTGATGTTCAACAATATTTGTCTAATGATTCAGCTGAATGGCATCAACAAATATTTTTACAAGTGGTTACCATCGTCATTATCATCTTCATCATCATCATCATCAATACTAAACACAATATTTAACATCATGTTGCAATAATATTATACAAGCACTAGTAATGCTGCACAGCGATACTATAAAACCCAATGATAAATCAATTTTGTGCATTATTTGCAAATTCATACATTGCACGTTGCAAGAAACTTGCCACAAATCACTTATACTCGTACACAATACAAAAACATTGCACTCTGCACATGCTGTATGTAAACAATAACTTACCACAAGAACTAAACGAAACGCTTTTTTGTGTGGCTTAGCATCCGCATATAGAAACACAAAAACCTGTTTAATGGCAACTAAATGTTGCAATGCTTACAGTGCTGCAACATACAAATCTGCAACGTCAATAAGCAAAAGCAACAAGTATTTTTAAACACTTTCGTACAAAAAATAAATAAAATTAACGCAATGAGTATGCAACTTCAAAAGAAATAGAAAAACATTTGTTCCGAATGTAGTGTCGAAATTTTACACTATTTTTGTCAATATTTTATGGCAACTTTAGTTAGTCGTAAACTGATTTTCAGCAAATTTAGTACATACATACATAATTGGCCATTACAACCCTTCAGTCAGGATTACGGCCTAGCTTCTCACACCACTCATGTTGTGTGCGTTAATTTTATACGTGAGTGGCGGGACCTACAGTTTAACGTTGACTCCGAACGACAGAATTTTGAGAAACTTTTTCATGGCAGTTTATTTTACTCTCAGGGTTTTTGCCAGAAATCTGCTGAGAGGAAGTCGCCGAAGAAATATTTTTTTTTTCATATTTCATTTTTTTTATGTCTGACCTGGGATACGAACCCGGGCTTTACGAATAGTAAGCCAACACACTACCTACTGACCGTTGCTGCAGTCTATATTCTATTAACAATACATCACAAAACATAATGCCGCGCATTACCATTCAATTCCATACACGTATAGACAGATTTTAAAGTCGTAACATATTCTTCAATATTTTTTTTTTTCGTTGTTGTTTATTTTCTAGAGGCCGGTATGTGTAGCAATTGGTGTTATTTCATTCCATTTAATTTCATCTTTAGTTAGTAAATTTATAAAATGGGTTAACATCGGCATAACTAGTTTAAATTTACTCACCTTAATTTACTTGTATTTCGTAATTTACTTGCCACATTATTTTACGCAAAAATGTAAACAATAAAGTAATAAAAAATTATTATAAAATTACTTCATATTTAAATGGCAGACAAGGTTATCACTGAGTGAAAAAATATAACAAAAAAACACCAAAAAAAAAAAGAATTCCAAAATAAATTCACTTTGCCAAAAATCACATTAAAATTAAAATATTTTAAGTAAACATACCATACTCTGTAGTATAGTATGGTATAGTATGGTATGGTATGGTATGAAAAAAATACATCAATTAAACATTATCATCTCGAATGTATCTTTACGCATTACAATCAATTGAGTATTTCAACACAATGTGAACAATAAAAATAAAAACCAAACGAATATTGTTACTATTGCCAAGCACTTTGAACTTGCCAGTCATTTATAGGCAAGCATTCGAGACAGATAGACTGCTGTTTTCTTAAGTATAAAAACGCAAAAAATTTATATTCATTCGTTCAGTCGTTCATTCATTCATTTATTTATTCATTCATTCATTCATTCATCTCTTTGAATAATTTTGACAACTCTATTGTACGGTTTGCATCAGATTTTTTTTTATTGTTTTGTTTCACGTGAACATACAATTTAATTATCATACCAAAGTCGCGTGTTTCAAATGTTAATTTTTAAGTGAAATAAATTATTTTATTTATTAAAGTGTGTCTATATGGGAATATTTTTAAAAATTGTTTTTCTACAATTCTTATGGAATTTTGTTTTTGTAGTTGTCTTTTGAAATATTCATTTATTTTCTGTACATCTATCTGTAGGACAATTTTATAGCATCACATTTGAGATCAGATCTTTCTATCTTAGGGCCATTATTACAACAGTCGTTAAACTTGGGTTTAGTTAAAGGTAACTTTAGCTAAAGTGAACTTTACCTTTTTTCGTTATTACAACTTACAGAAGAAATAAAGCTAACTTTTTCAAAAATATAGCAGTGGCGGAGCAATGTTGATAACTTTGCTCAAATTAAACAAGTTTTATTTAAACGCAGTGATAACGACGCGCTTTTGTTTTCTTTTTCTTCTTTTTTTGCTCACTTTGTTTATATTTGAAGTTGTCGTATTGGAAATAATATATAATATGGCAAGTTCTAAAATAAACTTAACTTTAAAAGTTAAAGGTAGGATGATCTTCCCTTTAGCTTAAAGTTCACTTCTACCTTATCGTCCACTTACAATAATAAATATCAATTTACCTGCCCGGTAAAATCCTCCCTTTAGTTAACGGCAAGTTGTAATAATGGCCATCTAATTTCCTTACCCTTTACACCACTTATATCCAACCGGAAATGGAATGCAACCCTCACCGACTGTAAGCACAAAGTTAGAGTTCTACTCTCGTGTTTGGAAGTTGTGATTTGCTCGCTTGATACATACGACAGTGTAAGTCAGATAACAAACGACCATCTACTTTGACCAGCATTTACAGGCGCTACCACTAAAGGCTTTCATTGACACAAATTGGGCAATCTTGAGTATTTTGACAATCCAATACTCTCAGTTAAACGGTTACACAGTGCATCGTTGCCTCTAGGTTTGCTTTGAAACTTCTCGACCGCATACAGGAAATAGTGAAGGTGCTCATGAATGACGATTTATTGGAGCACCGTGGCAATATAGGATGTTTTTCATTGTTGTGCCGCTCTAAAGGACTAAACTTACTTTTTCCCGAAAATTATTTTTTCTTACGCAGTACTCGTTTTTCTCATATACTGGCACTATCCGTATGTAGAACAGTCCTCGGGTCGATATAAATAGATTGTCTTTTTTCAGCATACTTGACATGAGTGCCTGCAATCGGATACAGTCCAGCAATTGTGATTGTCAACTTTGCTTTATACTTCAATGCAAGCTATAATGCTTTCTAATCCATGCGGCATTAACACTCGCATTTTAAACAGCCTAGTATCGAGAAATGTCTCAATTTAAATAGGAGGAAATTTCCAAAACTTTGTTTCTACCATAAATGCACTGAAACAAATTTTTTAATGTCGTTGTTAAAAATTCTTAAATTTTAATTAAAAATTACAAAAACCATATATTTTTAAGAACAAATTTATTAAAAAACAAAAACAGAAAACTTTTTCTTAACAAAAAAGAAAGAAAAAACAAAAATATTTCTTAATTGCACGCATTAATCATTGGAAAAATCTTGGCAAAAAAAATATCAAAAATAAAATACCGGAAAGAGTGAACAACGTAATAAAGAAACAATGCTTAACCCACTGACCCCAAGATACTCTACTGATTTGTGGTGGTCTAACATTATATTTCTACAGCTTATTCGTTCATATTCGTTCATTCATTTCATTTTTCACTTTTGTTTTACAAAATTCAGCCAAAAAAAAGAGGAAAAACAGCAGCAAAATATGTATGTATTCATTTAACAGCTTCATTCCTAGTTGTGCTCTTACTGGCATTATTTTGACCCAAATGACTGTGGAAAATTTGTTTAGCTCTTACTTTCATTTCACTTAATAATTCAAAAAATAAATAAATTGAAAACGTACTTCAGAAGGGATTGGGTTGGGTTCGGGTTGGGGTGAGAATTTGTTGGCTAGTAAAAACAATAATAAATGTAGCCAAAATAACTGATGCTAAATTTACATTTTATTATTCATTCTTAAAGCAAACAAACTACGAATAATTTACATAAAATTGTAATTTTTTTGTTTTCTTCTCTTCTTCCTCGCTATCGCTAACTCGCACACACTCTCTGTTTAATTTAATTTGTTGGCTTCATTTAGTGCTACAATAGGTGGTTGCTATAAATAATTTAAACAACCAAAAATATTTATTATACATACTTGGTCTAAAACATTGTGGCTTTTACATAATAATTACCTAACATAACAGATGAATCAGTATGTTTTTAGCCTATAATTAAAGAATGAGTTTTTTCATTGTATTCGTTTGATTGTTATACACGTACGTTTCTTTAATAAAATTTAATTCTCTTTTTTTTAATATATTCCAGTTAATATTTTATGAATAATAGTGAGTTGAACTACTATATCCGAGAGTTTTGTTTTTTTTTTTTCAATATTCCAAAGTTTCCTATACCAAATGCTTTCTTTTATTTTATTACTTTAGCCAAATAAATCAATAATTAAGAATATAATGTATGGTATCATTAAATGAAGTTTTAGGGCCATTATTACAACTTGCCGTTAACTAAAGGTAGGATTTTAGCGGGCAGATAAATTGTTTTTCATTATTATAAGAGGACGATAAGTTCGAAGTGAGCATTAAGCTAAAGTGATGGTCATTCTACCTGTAACTTTTAAAGTTAAGTTTATATTTGAAGTAAAGTTGCCACAGCGTCTAAATAAAACTTATTTAATTTGAGCAAAGTTATCGACATTGTTCCGCCACTGCCATATTTTTGAAAAAGTTAACTTTATTTTATCATTAGGTTGAAATAACAAAGAGAAGTTAAAGGTGACTTTAAAGTTCACTTTAGCTAAAGTTACTTTTAACTAAACCCAAGTTTAACGGCAACTTGTAATAATGGCCCTTAATATTTTAACCCAAAAAAGAAAAGATGTAGCAAAAGGGTTAACATTTCTTTCTAATACGTTTCACTTTTCATATTTCAATCGAATCGATATGAGAAAATTTCATTATTTTGCTGCAAATTGCATAGCACGAGTTATTGTGCTCTACTATCCGACTGTAATATATACTCGTGTTTACTTAAACATACGTTTACCTTAGTAATTGAAATGATTTTAAATTGTTTACACACAAATATACATTGTTTACACACTAGCACTACATTACGTTATAGGTAAACAAACGTATTATTACGTTTAAAGTAGTGAGTGGAGAGTAAAGAAAAATAAGAAGAAAAAGAAAAAAAAATGAAAATTTTTTAAACTATTCAAGCATATGTATCCACGATATGAAAAGTTTAATTTTGTTTTCTTTTCTTTTTCACAGTTTAGAAATAGAGAAATGAAAAACAAAATAAAAGAAACAAAGATTGTGTAAAAAGTTATTCAATATTAGCAAATATTACGTCTGTGAATACTTATACTATACACTCACAAGCACACTTGTTTGACCAAAGCAAAGAGTTTATTGACCAATATGATTCAAAATATTTTTATTTTTGTAAAGATTTAAATGCTTTTGTTTACTTTATTATATCATACAATACAAGAAAAATGTTTAATTTTCCAAAAAAAGATAAACAAAAAACAAACTGTTGTTGTAATTGTAGATGATGCTCGTACAACCCACACCTCAACAACGTGTTACCATCCGTGAAGAGTTACGTGAACCCGAAAATGCCGAAGAGATTGAACGTGACATTAAATTGATACGCGAATGGTTGGATACACAGCCCCATTTGCCAAAAGATATGGATGATGGTCGTTTGCGTACATTTTTGCGTGGCTGCAAGTTCAGTTTGGAAAAAGTGAAAAAGAAGTTGGACATGTACTATACCATGCGTAATGCCATTCCCGAGTTCTTCTCAGACCGTGATATCAATCGTGAGGAATTGTCTATAGTGTTGGATTATGTGTAAGTATTTAATTTATTTAAATTAATATCTGCAAACGCAATATGATACCAATAGAACTTTGCCTTTCAAGATACCGATTGCCGTGTCGAAAGGCATGTGATCATTTCAAATCTTCTTGTCCAAGCAAACGATGCTTGTTTGTATCCAACTATTACGTAGGATAGGTTGGATGCAAACAATGCGTGCTTACGCCTATACATCTTATAAAATTTCTTTGAAAGAGTTTTACAAAAGTCTAATACTTGTCCGTAAATACTTGAACAAACTATTTAAATGAAGTCGATTTACGAATTACTTCTTAATACATTCAGGGACATTATTACAACTTGCCGTTAAACTTGGGTTTAGTTAGAGGTAACTTTAGCTAAAGTGTACTTTAAGTCACCTTTAACTTCTTTTCGTTATTACAACCTAATAAATAAAATAAAGTTAACTTTTTCAAAAATGTGGCAGTACCAGAGCAATGTCGATAACACTGCTCAATTAAACAGACTTTTTTAAACGCAGTGGTAACGATGGGTTTCGTTTTTTTTTTTTTTGTTGTTGTATATGTTCATTTGAATTTGAAGTTGCCATGTTGAAAATATCATATAATATGGCAAGTTCAAACATAACCTTAACTTTAAAAGTTACCGGTAGGATGATCCTCCCTTTAGCTTAACGCCCAATTCCATCTAACAATTTATCTGCCCGTTAAAATCCTCCCTTTAGTTAACGACAAGTTGTAATAATGTTGTTTTGAATAATATTTAACCCCGATCAGTGAGTTCTTGCGTAGACCACCGTATTAAGATTATCATCATGTTGCTACTTGGCATTGAAATGTTTTCCTTTTATTTCAGACACTGCCCTACCTTGCCGGGTTTGACACCCAATGGCCGTCGTATAACCTTTATTCGCGGCATTGACTGTGATTTCCAGCCCAGTCAAGTTAACGATGCCATGAAAGTTGCCCTTATGATTGGCGATGTTCGTTTATTGGAGGAGAGCGTCGGAATTGCTGGTGATATTTTCATTTTGGATGCTGCTGTAGCTACACCCACTCACTTTGCCAAATTTTCACCTGCTGTTGTAAAGAAATTCTTGATTTGTGTACAAGAAGCTTATCCAGTCAAGGTGAAAGAAGTTCATGTCATCAATATTTCCCCCTTGGTGGATACCATTTTCAAGTTCGTTAAGCCTTTTGTGAAAGAGAAGATCATCAATCGTATTACCTTCCACAACGATATGGAAAGTCTGTACAAAGTAGTACCCAAAGACTTGTTGCCCGAGGAGTATGGTGGTAAGGCAGGTTCGATTATTGAGTTGACACAAATGTGGAAAAAGAAGATGGGTGAATACACCGACTGGTTTAAAGAGCAAGAGGAAAAGAAGGCTAACGAGTCTTTGCGTCCCGGTTCACCAAAGACCAGTGATGATCTCTTTGGCATGGAAGGTACTTTCAGGCAATTGAATATCGATTAAGCTTTAGTAGCGGAAAGAGCCATAACGAAAAATTCACTTGAAACCTCGTCTGAGATTAATAAATATGATGGTACATCGCCTACCATTCGTTTTCGGTGGTTATTTTTTTTTATTATTTTTTTATATTTTCATTTAAAAAACAAAAACAAAAAAGAAACATTTCGTTATCGCTGTTCGTTTAAGCCAGTATTTGAAGACATGATTTCGAATAATTGAACTCAATTCGTATTATAGCTTAATTTTGTTTTAAAAATATTTTGTATAACAATTTTATTTTTTATTTTTATTTTTTAACTTAATAATATAGTACGTATTTTCGTTTTGTTATTTAAATTTGTTTCCCATATTCTTCATAATTTACTGAAATTATTTTTATTTGTTTTTTTTACATTAAAATTTTGTTTTATTTTTTTTTTTGTATAATTTTTTATTTTATTTTTTATAACAATTCTCAATAAAATTGACCAAAAATGAATCAAGTAAAATACAATATCGTCTACTTTTAATTGGATTTAATTTGTTGAAATTGAGTAAGAATGAATATCCGTTTCGTAGTTTTATTATGTTAAAGATAAGCATATATTTTCTTAATTTTTATGCAAAGGGATGTTGCATGTTTTATTTTCCTCGCTTGCTCTGACATCCATCTACTGAAAACGTTATTAGTGTGTCCTAGAATTACATATATGTACATAACACATAATTGGCCATTACAACCCTTCAGTCAGGATTACGGCCTAGCTTCTCACTCCACTCAATTTGTGTGTGTTAATTTTATGCATGAGTGGCTACACCCACAGTTTAACGTCGACTCCTAACGACAGATTTTTGAGAAACTTTTTCATGGCAGGTTTCTTTACTCTCAGAGTTTTTACCAGAAATCTGCTGAGAGGAAGTTGCCAAAGAAATATATTTTCGTTTTGATGTCTTATCTGGGGTTTGAATCGTGGCCTTACGTCTAGCTACGTAAGTATACATACATACATGTATAATTGTTCATGACAACCCTTCAGTCAGATTACGGCCTAGCTTCTCACACCACTGTTGTGTTATGTGTGTTAATTTTATACATGAGTGGCGGGACCTGCAGTTTAACGTCCACTCCGAACGACAGATTTTTGAGAAACTTTTTCATGGCAGGTTTATTTACTCTCAGAGTTTTTGCCAGAAATCTGCTGAGAGGAAGTCGCCGAAGAAATATTTTTTTATATTTTCGTTTTGTCTTAAAATGTATTATAAATTCTTTCTATGCTAAGTTAGGTTAGGTTAGTGTGGTAGTTTTCATACAAAAAGCTCAATTGAACGCGCGTAGCGGCCCGTTGTGATGTCACAGTCAAGGGCTGCATATTTCAAAGGACGACTATCCCACGCTGGAGAACCAGCCAGAAAGCTTGATAAACGAGGCTATATCCTTGATATCAATGGACGATAGCTCCGTCAAGCTGACAAGGGTGGAGAGCCAAATAACCTATATCTGCACCTCTCAAGAGATGGGCATTATCTAAGAGAGTGGATAACAGTCTCCTCTTCCTCAGCGGGTCTGCATCCACGGCAAAATTCGTTAAATAGGAGCCGCATTATTTCCCATAACACAGTGACCTGTAAGCATGGCCACTGTGATCAAGATGATGTTACGACCAAGTCCAAGTAACTGGTTGGTGCACTTTCTATCCATTAAGGGCCAAGTGAGCCTAGCGGTGGAGCAGGACTCCACATTGATCCAGCATAGGTTGGCATCTCGGAAGAATTTCCGCGCGATGGCCAGCTTGAACGAGGTTCTTTCTATTTCAACCAGAGCGCTTTTAATGTTTTGATACTTCTGACTATTATTCACCAGATACACTTCCTTCTCTTTTCGTTCTTTTGAAATGTCATTATATAGTTTTTGTTGAGCCTCAGTATAATTCTACAAAGATGTTCTGTATCTCACAATTGTCCCCACACCATGTCCAATAATGGACAAACTTCATTATTTCAATATTTTAAAAGACAATTTTAAAATTAGCGTGAAAAATTTGACCATACAATACCATTTTCGATTTCTTCACGATAATATTCTGAATCAATCATCCAAAATTGTGAAAGAGTGATTTCCCTACAATGTTAAAGAAATACTAGATACCTAGCCAACCCAGACTATTGATTTAAATTAAAAAATTTGACAGTTTACAAGAACTAATAAACAAATGCCAAAAGATATCAAACCCGTTACTGAAAATAAGTTCCGAATAAATCAGTTTAAATCACCATTGATGTCGAATAATATTTTGAGTTAATATCCTGTATAGATTTTTAATTTTTTTATATAAAAAAAATTAAGAAAATTTAAAAAAAAAATTTTGTATCTAATTATGAGAAGCACAACGATGTAAGTAGTTTTTGAAATATGTAAGTATTTTGAAATAATATAGTCACCGCCTGCCTGGTTTAGGGATAATTGTTTGAGACAGTGTAGTTTTACGCTAATCGTTATTATGCTGTGGTAAACCTTTATTATCGTAATTTCTTTGATGTTCTCCTTCTAAAATAAACAATTAGGGTTTATTTTGTCTAATACAACCATAAAAATATTTAAAATTTTAAGAAAAATTCTTATTATTCAACGTTGCCATCATAGTCTTTAATAAGGACGATATCAGCTATTTTAGAAAATTACACACACTAAGGACCATTATTACAACTTGCCGTTAACTAAAGGGTAGGATTTTAACGGGCAGATAAATTGTTTTTCATTATTATAACTACACATTAACCCATTCGCTGCCAAGGACGAGTATACTCGTCTTGGCAGTGCGGATACCCTGTCAAAGACGAGTATACTCGTCCTACTTTAAATATATTATAACATGCAGGCTTTTGAAATACCAATTTTTTTTTTGCCACAAACATAATATAAATATTTAAAAAACTTGAAAAATACTACAAATAATTTTTTTTTAAAAAAATAATACTTTATTCTTCACGCAAAATTCAACTTCATCGTGTATTTATAACAAAATTTTATAGCAACTTGTCTTTGGTTTTCCGCTTGTAAATGATTATGTATGATAATATGTATATGTGCAGGGTTTTGGTAAACAATAACACTCAATATATGAATGGCAATGGGAATGACTTCATATAATTTAGGCTTGGCAGCGAATGGGTTAAGACAGAAGTGAGCGTTATGCTAAATAGAGGATCATCTTACCGGTAACTTTTAAAGTTAAGTTTATGTTTGAACTTGCCATATTATATATTATTTTCAATATGTCAACTTTAAATATAAACAAAGTGATCAAATACAACAAAAAACCAAGCCTGTCGTTGCCACTGCGTTAAAAAGAAAAAATAAAGCTTGCTCCGACACTGCCATATTTATCATTAGGTTGTAATAACGAAAAGACGTTAAAGGTGACTTTAAAGTTCACTTTAGCTAAAGTTACCTTTAACTAAACCCAACTTTAACGGGAAGTTGTTATAATGATGAGCTTTCTACGACGGTTTTCGCCTTTGCAGGTTCTCGGTTTTGCAGAGAAATTTATTTGACTGTTTATTATTCATTATAAATGAATTACAAAATTGATTGTTACTATCTGTTACGAGTGCCTAAGACCATATGCTCAGTGTAGTATAAATGACCAGGGTATTTGTTGAAAGTCGAATCTCAAACGATTATTTTGTCTACATTCAAGCGTTTTAATATGTTTGTTAACTCTAAGCAAATTGTCTTGGCATAGGAAGGCATAATAAATATGCTCTAGCCTCTATAAAACATAAATGACGTTGAATTATGTTATTTGCCTTTTGAACTATTTCTGTCGATATTAGAGTCATCAATTTGTTAATTTAATTTAATTTTTTTTAATATTTATCAGTTGGATACACAAGTTTACATATTACCTAATATAGATAAATTGTCTAATTGTTTCCAAAATTATTTTCCATTTTGTTGTAGAATATTGTAATAAAAGGATGATGATTGTGCTTTTCTTAGTACACATACAGTAGCGAGAAGAAAAAAATGCAACTCGATGTCATATTATGTTCAAAACCGTGTCTTGTCTTATTTACAGAATGTTGTGTATTTACAGAATTGTTGTGAATATCTTTGTTTTGGAGGCCGACGAATGTAATTTAATCCATCAGAGCCAAATAAGATAAACTTTGATTTGTTGATCCACAAAACTTTGGCTCACAGTTCTTTTGACCAATACAGATACCGTCTAGCAAAGTCATGCCGTTTTTTCTTATTAACCTTACTTATAAGTGGCTTCTAGGCTGGTCTTCTAGCCTCTCTTAATCGGCCTTTGACTGTGTGGACGTCAATGGAAACCCCTAATTGCTCGTTTGCATAATTAGCAACATCTACTGCCGTTTTCCGAGGGTCAACTTTTACTATTTTTACCATTTGACGTTCTTGGCGGGCAGTAGATTTGCGAGGTCGACCACTTTCTGGCTTTTTTTTCACGTTATTTCTTTCACGATATCGCGATGAATTCCGACAAACCGTTGATTTGTTGATATTAAATTGATGAGCAACTTTATTCATTGATTTGCCTTCTTTCAATCCCTTCTAATATCTGCTGACAGCTGTTTCTATTTTAAAATTCACAATTTGCAAATTTTTCATTAAACTTTTATCTTAATTACTCTAGTTGACTTGCTTTTACCTTTAACACATTGCGTTGAATTTTTTTTCTCGCTCAATTTATTCACTTTTGTTATAAATCTAAAAAAATTAAGTAGAAAGAGAAGCAAACAAAGCTTACTGATACTTTTTAATAAAATTTAAAAATTAACGAATTAAAAAAAAAAACAAAAGTTGAGTGGAATAGGATATCGTTATATGTTTCAAGCCTCGATTGAATATCATATGACATAAAGTTGAATTTTTTTTCGTGCTACTGTATGTGTGTGTAGCTTAGGATTAACAAATAGTTCTTAGTTTGAAAATCGATGACCGACAGATTGTGGATATTCTCAGTGCAAGTGATTTCAATCTCTATGGAGATTATGTTGATGGAATAGACATGACTATAGAAATCACCATCAATCGATGAGCAAGTTGTCACATTTTCTGGATGTCGTATAGTAAGCCTAAATGGCCAATCTCATACATACTTACATAATTGGCAATTACAACATTTCAGTAAGTATTACGGACTAGCTTCTCACACCTCTCAAGTTGTGGGCCTTAATTTTATACGTGAGTGGCGGGACCAACAGTTTAACGTCGACTCCGAACGACAGATTTTTGTGAAATTTTTTCATGGCAGGTTTATTTACTCTCAGAGTTTTTGCCTGAATCGAAATCTATGCTGATACATTGCATCCGACGGTTGTGGAAAATGTTTATCTAAAAGTGATATTACAAAAAAATACAATTAACTTCAGCCGCGCTTTTTACTTCGGAATATTTTGAAACTGATTGATTACTTTAGGATATGCGAAAATTTATAAACGAAAACAAATAGATTGGATCAGGCTACAAAAACGTTTTAGTCTGACAAACATTTAAACAAAGGACAATGGATAATAATGTCCGACATAAAGACAAAATAATGTTTTTCACGCTTCCATACTATATGTTAGAAACGCAATATTTATTTAAATACTTTAAAAACTAACCGCTTTGAAGTCTACCATAATTCTTCTTTTCTTTTGATTCTCATTAACAACTTTTTGAATCCGTAGTACTCATAAGTCCACGATTCTATTCTATGCCTTCCGATTAAAATTCAAAATAAAATAGAGCATGCATGTAGTATTTATGCCATAAAACATATAAAAAGTATAAAATCAATTGGTTCATATTCATATTTAATTATATATGTATATAGGCTACCTTCCAAAATGTATCAATACAAAGTTTGTATCCAGTTCTACTACTGTATATAAACAATGTAGATATGCAAAGTAACCAAACAATGCATCAACTATAAATCCGATGCCTGATTGCTTTTGGACTGCGTTAAAAATACACATTGAAGACGTTTTGAAATAGAATACATTGTATATATTTTGTACAGCGGCATTATTAAACACGATACTTTGTTCAAACACAAAGCAACTAACATTTTGGAAGGCAGCCATAAACACTAAAACAAAATAAAAAAAACGAAATTATTTTCAGATTATCATTTAAAATGTTTCACATAAACCAAGTTAAACTAAATATTTAAAATGTACACATTCACTCAACAATTATTTAAATTTAAATTTGTTATAATTTTTTATTATCATTTTAAAGATTGTAACTTCCTTTGCATATTACATAGTTAAACACTTGATTTAATTTTATAAAATTCAAAATCTTAATGTTTCTCTAAAACTTCTTCAAACAATAAAAAAAAATTGTTTAAAACAACAATATGATGTGCACTCAACTAGCTCATTTCATGCAGGGTCTTTTCACATCACCAACTAATTCGAGAAGGAAAAGTTTCGACTTTAGCATCAACACATTACGTATTGACTTAAACACCCAGTATTTAAAACTATTCAAACAAAGAAACTGTGCCACACAATAGAGGGCAACTATAATGAAAGGGAATTAAAAGAAAAACTAAAAGAGAAAGAAACTCTTTCACTTTTCTTTTCTCCCTTCTCTCCTATTTTATGCATTTAGTTGGCAAATCCTATTTAAACTTGTTACAAACTGTTAAAAGGATTTGCATAAGGATTCTGCTATTTAAGCACATATGAGTATGTGACCATGGCACCCGTATCTGTGTATGTTTGTGTTTGTGCATATGACTGCAACATAATGAATTGAAAATGTGTGTACTGCGGTTTATATCTGAAATATTCCTTTACCAGCATACTCGTCTTTATCATCATCATCATCATCATTGCTATTATCATCCCCAGGATATTTGTCATTAAAAGAATCTTTATTTTAAATACCCGTACGATGTGTTCATAACCTCAATGTTCACTTAATACTCAATTGCACAAACCTTCATATGTATGTACATAGGTATGAGCATACATGCATATATAGTATGTAGGACTTTTGCATAAAAATATTCATTATTAAACGAATTTGCATTTGTTGGTCAAGTTTTAAAAGTTGTAGAACAGTATACGACCGGAACGATATTTTCCATACAAAGAGACACTAAAATATTGTCGAAAAAAGAATACGTTTGTGAGATATGCACATCAAGTCTCTACATTATAAACTTTTGTAGAACTTTCATTTTTAAACTTGCAATTATATTTCAATTTTCAACTTTAAAAATCAAATAAAAATGATTACTTGATGATAAAGAGAGATAAGAGACACGGTAGACTCGAAAAACTGTTACCCAAAAAATGATTGCAAGGATCCTATGGATAGAGCATGCAAGGTGCAGGATAGATAATAAAATCAAATCTTCATCATAATTGGTTAAGCTACTGTGTGAGAATTACCTCCAAACGACGAACACCATTGCATTTCACCAAAATTTTGTCATATCATCTCTATGCTCGCCTTCTAAGCTTTTTATTACTGAAGACCAATACAGGAGCTTCTATATATTTCTAGGGGAATATTTTCCGACAGACAACAAACATGGCTTCTGGGAATCCCGATATAGATCGGATGTTATTCGATACAATTTTCAAAAAGTGTTTGGATGAAGCAACATACTGGCCTATCGATAGACAGAAGATTGCAGACATTAAAGAATTTAGAGTGACAAAAAATATTTCTAGAGATTGACTACAAGATGAAGCTTCACTGGATTTGTCTTCAGACTACTGGTCTACTTCTGTCACAATCTCAAATCCTACCTCTATTGCACATCCCACCGCAAAAATAAGAATGAAGAATCGTGTTAATTAGTCTAAATTTAATAGATACCCAAGCGCTCATAGTACAGAAAATATACGGCCAAGGATTCTAGAGAACCTAAATATTTCAATCTTCAGTCTATTGAAGGTCTTAAGTAGGTTGCTCATCACGCCATATACCATACACAAAGGCGCAGATAGAAAATAATACAATAAGTCTAATGGGCCTACAAGCTAATTAGCAATGCAGTTAAGACTATATTGAAAATTGCTGACATCTAAACTCACATACCACCATATTGAACAAACCTTCAGATACGACATTTCGCAAGCATTTGACAGGGAATTGTCGTTAAAGAGGACAATTTTCTCCTTAGCAGATTTCTGCCGGTATAACGCAAGGTACTATATTAGGATGCGTTTAATTTTTAATTCAACTTCGGACATACTATTGCAGCTGGCACTGTTTTCTATTGCACGCATGACAACTCGCACAAAGAGTCTCGACACTTTTAGAAACGTACTTACCGGCCTGAGAAATGTTTAAAGGTGTGGAGAATTAAAATGAATAAAGAATGTAATATTCATGTCACGACGTAATAAAACAAGGTCTTACGTAAGAATACAGCATAACATAAGTATCTTAATGTGCCAAATGTTAAATATTCAAAGTGCTTGAATATTTATGTATATCCTGCTGCATCCGAACGCACTGACTCTTAACACTGTAGACTATCGTGACATATTCGTCTAAAAAAGAGGGACACCGCAGCTCTCACCTCTGCCCAAGTAACATAATATTATTTCAAATATAAGCAACGCCGAAGACCGAATTTATGAAGCCGCCGTAGTCTAGTAGGTAGTGTGTTGGCTTATTAGACGTAAGGCCACGGTTCAAAAACCAGGTCAGGCATCAAAACGAAATGTGAAAATTATTTATTCGGCGACTTCCTCTCAGCAGATTTCTGGCAAAAACTCTGAAAGTAAATAAAACTGCCATGAAATGTTTCTCAAAA
Source organism: Sarcophaga subvicina (assembly GCA_936449025.2). Taxonomy (NCBI): domain Eukaryota; kingdom Metazoa; phylum Arthropoda; class Insecta; order Diptera; family Sarcophagidae; genus Sarcophaga; species Sarcophaga subvicina. The sequence goes on along the minus strand of OW388081.2, from coordinate 45,422,254 downwards.
ATCTGTAGTTCGGAGTCGGCTTTAAACCGTAGTTCCCGCCACTCATGTATAAAAAATTAAATTAATTAATTATGTATGTATAAAGACACAATTTATTTCGTCTGTTAGTCAAGCATAAATAGATGCCTTAGTTTTTAAAAATTTATTAACTTATTTTTAATTCATTGTAACTTGAAGATTTAACTTGATTGATGACACAAACACTTACAACAGGAAGAGAAACTTAGTGGTCCAGGCTTTGGGATAAGTATTTAACATTTGTTCCCGTTCATTGCGAACAATTTTGTTGGTAAAACATGTGATCAATATAACACGTAACTGTCTTAAAAATGAAAATATGTTATCGTAAAAAACGGTTCATATTTAATCTAAATACATACATAGCATATTATATTACAATAATGGTCTAGGTGCGTTTTAAAAAACTAAACTACTTTACGTAAACTCGTTTAACAGACAATAAAATATTCTATTTTTCTTCACTGTTTTCAAGATAATTATGACCTCGTTAAAGTTCTTTGTAAACATTGTCTCTGTAAGATATATGTAAGATACATTGTGACCCTATTTTTATATACACCGACACCTCCAAACCAACCTCCTCAAATTTCGCATTCTCAATCTTCTGTCTTCCCGAAACTGATGGAAAGCTCCGCTATTGCACAACGGCTTCACATCATACACTCTGACCGTTAGGATTGATCCCACCTATTCGACAATCCTAATCACAACCTCCTTCAAGGTTAGGTTAGGTGAGAGGACGTGTACTTGTCAATTAAGACAAGTACAGTACCCGGAGATCGAATTGACCCATTGTACAACGTCCTAGTTTCTCACACCACTTATGTTGTGTGTGTTAATTTTATACATGAGTGGTGGGACCTACAGTTTAAAGTCGACTCCGAACGACAGATTTTTGAGAAACTTTTTCATGGCAATTTTATTTACTCCCAGAGTTTTTGCCAGAAATGTGCTGAGAGGAAGTCGCCGAAGAAAATACTTTTTGTATTTTGTCTTGATGTCTGGCCTGGGGCTCGAACCCTGGCTTTACGTCTAATAAGCCAACACACTGCCTACAAGACTACGGCGACTTCCTTTAATGTTGTATTTCCTTTACCACAATCATCATCTGAACATATTTCTGCCGAACGCAGCAGAACTTTTATCTTCCCGAAACTTCCCATCGAACACTTATATCATTAGGGTAACCCCGATATTTATTTATTTATTAATTATTTATTAATTACAATACAATTACAAATTATATTTGAATTATATACGACCCGAGTAACTTGACCATATGCTCGGTGTAGTGTCACAGACCAGAGCCTCTGGCGGGAATCGAACCTATGACCCTCACGCTAATAGTCTAGCGCACTACCCACTAGACTACCAGGGCACCCAAACCCCGATATATTTGGCAACCTAATTCACAACCTCCTTCGATGTTTAACAAATTTTTCCACATACATCAAATGACCACTTTTCAATTGGTTTTATCACAGCAACCTTAGCGAGAACAACTCCAGAAGCAGTAACAGCAGTAGTAGGCGAAGGCTTTACAGCGAACAGCCACGAGATTCTCCTCGAACTAAGAATCCCAAGGGACTGTAGAATGTTCTCCATTAACAACTTCACCCCCAGCTTAGTAGGCGGGCGACCCTGTTAGTTACATCTATCCCGTCACCGGCAAAACCGGCACACAGGACTGGCACCTAAAATATATAAACCACGACGATTCTCTCGTTCACATGCAATCGGGGAACCTAGTATAGAATCAGCAGCAGCGACATCAGTAGCAATAACAATATCCACCTTATGCCACTTACTGCCAAAACCCACGTCAACAATTTCCATCTCGGACGTCGATATTCTTTTCATCATCATGTTTTTGTCGCGATACCGGCAACGGAGGTAGACCCATCAGGTCATCAATTTAACCCACTGTGGTGGCATGAGAAATCCAGAAAGCTTTATCGAAAGCAACCACACAAAGCAATCACAATAAAATCATAATGCAGGAAAAAGCAGAGTCGACAACAAAAGATCTCAGCGTCAGAACACAAACCGCAAGTAAAAAAAATTGAGTACCGAGATGCGCACAGATACCACCAACAAATCGATTAAATTATTCAATATTTCTTTGTTAATTTTTTTCACGGCACAATTCACGACATTTTATTCACTCATTATACATGTTTTGACGTTTGTACTTGAACGTTATTAATCGGATTCGATGATTACGGCACACAATTAAAGGTTATGAAGACAAATCTTTTCGCAATAGTTGTCAGGACTGCCTATTTCTTAATGTTTACGACCCCATAGACGTACTTTAAGCGACAAGTTACAGTGAAAATACCGTCCAGAGAATTATGAAAATTCACTCAAAGTCAAATTTTCTTCCGCATACATATGTATATAGAAGAACGACTGCTTTGGATTACAGTAGGTTTACAAACCTTTAATAATAATAACAAGAATAACAATAATTAACTTGATATTGTTGACGATATTAATACGAATTCATTGAAAATGGAGCAATTAAATAAAATAAAAAACTATTTATTGAGAATGTTCTTGAAAGAAAATCTTGACAAACCGCCTACCCTAATTGCTCTTTAATTACTTTAAATGATTGGATGCATTTAAATATAGAAAAAATGTTGAATCATTTAATTAATTATAAATATTTAGGCCAGACACACACACACACACATGCATACATGTTTATAGAAATTCTAAAGAAAAAAAAAAACAACGTTTACTTGTACAGAGAGATTCTAATTGAATTGAAACTTTAATCACAAAAATTAATAGAAACATTTTGTTTTAAAATACGTGCATATATGTATGTGTGTGTGTGTATTTGATGCACATTCATGCATTATTAATAGAAAAAGTTTGTTTTACAAATAAATAAAATACCAGGTCGAAACTAATCAAAAGAGGGCGTAACTTGTGTCTCAAATCAATATAATTTAGAATCCCACCAAAACTATGTTTCAAAGGATTGAAGAAAACAAAAACAAAAAGACAAAATAAAATAAAATAAAAACGCACAACATTTGAGTTTCGATTTCAGTAGCTCAGCTCTAAAAGCAAAGCTCTTTTTTCTTAGTTCATCAGAAATGGAAATGTACCGGCATACAGTAAAACGTCAGGATCTCTTTGGATTTATACGTTGCATCATGTGTTATGGCATTATGTTTCCATTAAATTTGGAACGTTATTTCCCTTCGATTTTAAGATACTTGGCAATAAGTCTCGAACTTATTTGTGAAATTTTTCTTTATTTTGTAACGATTCATATTGCGATTCTATACATGTGCACCATCTATTTGAACTATGACAGAGGAGACTTGGAATTACTGGTCAATTGTTTGCTTCAAACGATAATTTATTTATGGACCATCCTTATGAAATTGTATTTTCGTCGTTTACAGCCAAAGCGATTGCAAAACTTAATTGATTTCATAAATTTCAAATATTCAACACGTTCGGCAATTGGTAAGTACTCAGTAGTAGTGTGACACACACAGGAAATAAAAAATAAAAATATTTTAAGTTCCTTTTTTCAATAGCACATCATGTATGTATGTACGTACAGTAGTTCACAATAGCTTATTTCATTTGCCCAATTCTCTGTAGCAAATTCGGCAATATTAATTTTAATCCTCTTTATAATGACAGTGACACACAAAAACAAATCTAAAAAATTCACTCGTATTTATCAGAATGAAAAATTGCTGTCACGAATGAATGCACGAAATAAGCTTATGTGAGCCCTTGTATGTACATACATACATACTTATGTAATGTATTCATATAATAATTTTATCCATTTTTCTTCCATTCCGTTCTACAAGGATTCACGTACGTGACTATGGACGAGTGTTTGGCCATGTCGAATAAGTGGATTAAACTGTACGTTTGCTGTTGCTTCCTTGGCACAATATTCTGGATTATTTTGCCCATAACCTATGGAGATCGAAGTCTACCATTAGACTGTTGGTATCCATTCGATTACGAGGTATGCACTTAAATTGAAACATTAACAGCCACGACTACGTGCATTTAATTGCATTCAAGTTGAGATTTTTAAATTGAATTCAATTGAATTATCATCTGTTTCTCTCTCTCTCTCTCATTTCGTTTATGGCTACGCTAGGCACCTATCGTATACGAAGTAATGTACTTTCTCCAATCTGTTGGGCAAATACAAGTGGCAGCTGCTTTCTCCTCCTCGAGTGGCTTCCATATGGTTTTGGGCATTCTGATGTCCGGACAGTATGATGTTTTATTTTGTAGTTTGAAGAACATTATAGCCACCGTGGCAATAAATAGAAATCTAACAAAACGTAACTTAAGGTGGGTATGTTACGTTTTTTTTTTATTTTTTTTTTTTATTTTTTTGCTGTCAGCAGTGCAGTGTTCTTTTTAATTTTTAGTGCAGTTATTAAGAAATCCAATTAAGACAACTTATTGTGGGTGTTTTTAAGAGAGAGAAGTTTAAATGATAATACAGCATCTACAATTAAATTGTATTTATTTTTTAATACGATTTCCCGCGTATGTTCCCCACGGATACAAGTTATATGCTCCATTCGAACAGTCCGAATTTCTTACTACTCTCTCCAATTAATCCGGTCATATGGCATCAAGGATGGCTGAATATTGGCTGCCAATGCTTGAAGTATTGTTGGTTTATGGACATAAACCAGTTCACTGGCCTTAATACCAGTTCTGGAAAGAAAGTTGTCACCAAATTTTGAGTGGCAAGTTCCACCGTCTTATTTCCATTAAATACCAAGAACGAGGAGACCAGTGAACACATTTATTTTCTAATAAATTAATTGCTGAAAGCCTTATATGGCAAATTATGCTTTCTTGTTCGAACCAAGTGTCATTGAAGTTTTTCTAATTAACTTACGAAAATAAAAATTCAGTCAGCCTGATTCGATAGCGCTCGCCATTTACTGCAAAGATAACTCTTTGTGCACTTTGAAAGAAATACGGACCAATGTGACGCTAGCGTGTAAACTGCACCAAACAGTCAATTTTAAATGGATGCAAAGGTTTGAAGAATTATCTTCGTTTCATTCCATTCGTTCCGTAGTCATTTAAACAGAAATATTCTTCCACACTTAACACAATTTTTTGAAGTCGCCGTAGTCTAGTAGGTAGTGTGTTGGCTTATTAGAAGCAAAAGCCTTTGTTCGAGCCCCAGGCCAGGCATCAAAGACAAAATACAAAAAGTATTTTTTCGGCGACTTCCTCTCAGTAGATTTCTGGCAAAAACTCTGAGAGAAAATAAAAATTGCCGTGAAAAGTTTCTCAATAAATAAAAAACCTGTCGTTCGGTGTCGACTTTAGACTGTAGGTCCCACCACTCATGTATAAAATTAACACACACAACATAAGTGGTGTGAGGAACTAGGACGTTGTAAAATGGGTCAATTCGACTTCCGGGTACTGTACTTGTCCTAATTGACAAGTACACGTCCTCTAACCTAACCTAACCTAACACAATTTGTTGATAAAAATGCTTAACTTCATTCAGTTGCAAACAAGTCCAAATCCAACACAAAAATCCGACACAAAAAATTGCGCTTTAGCCTCAGTTCTTGTACAAGATGTATTTTATAGATACGTAAGCCAAGATCTTCACTAAAAATTTTCCACGTAAGTCAAGGGTAAAAACCATCAAATGAGAAAAAACAACAAATCCACATACCGATGCTACAGCAGCACATTTCTTTGTATCATTGATGATTTAGAATAGAAAAAAACCAAAATAAATGGGTATATAATCGAATTTCTTGCTCACTATGCCGATTACGTTGGCCTTAAAATGTACGAACTTCAGTAACAATTTTTTGTTTTCAATTTAAGAATGTTTTTCTGACATCAAACAATTCACAACCACTTGCTAAACCTCATTGAACAGGAGCGCCTACACAGTTTGACATTCTAAGCTAATCGTTAATCATACACAAATCTGCTCTGATCAATCAATTCACTTAAAACCCCAATACAACGTAGTACGTGTCAGATCGCCTGGTGGTGAATGATATTGAATATCGCGATAGAATCGATAAAGTCAGATATAAGAGAAATCGCCGTTCAACTAACTCTTTCAGTTTATCCTGAAACCAACTTGCTTGTTGTGAAGTTGTATTGCAAGAGAGGACGACAGTATCGCGTAGTCATTTCCTCAAACCAAGCTTGCTTGTCGCATACTGCACCACGTTTAACCAACTTCCAATAAGTTGCCATATGTTAACAGAAATCCAAATTGTTCTTTCATTTTATGGGCTCTTATCGCTATCCCGTACGCCTTGGTACCGTACTTTTACAGAAACAATGTACGAATTTTGACTTAAGTTTGGAAAGGTTATATGGTCTTGGCACATATCTTATTGTTTGTCGTTGTCGGATTGCAAATATTTTCAGCCGTATTGCACAAGTAACTGGTGACCTGAAGCCCATTTGCACCATGTTACTTCGTAGATCCATTAAATTTCCTCGCCATTAAAGTACCGTATAGCGGCTTATGTAGACATTTTTCTTTGAATGTTTTATATGCCAATCCATTTACATCATATATTGGTCCAACCGAAATCATGGAAACTGCACATGTGTGCAACCTTGCATTATACTTGTGCAAGAGAAATCTTTTATTAGCCAAATGTGGTCGTTTCTTATGTAAGATTTTCATTCAATTGACCCAATAAATTGGCATAATATTCGCCATTGATTGATTTACCCTTTTGGAGGTCGACAATATGGATTATAGCATAGGCAAGCCACAAAAAAAAACTCACATTGGCACACATTCCCTCTGTTTTAGGGTCTAGTGTGTTGTTTGATACAACTTTTCATAGGAAAGGGTTAAGAATCGGCTCAAAAACTTGTTCTGGGAAGTTGTTTTCCCATTGCGTTTGTGATCGATTATAAACAAATGCAGCTCCAATCTTCTGGAAAGCGTTCTCATATCCAAACGAGTGTTCGAAATGAAAACCGCTGAACCGCTGCCTAAGATACCTGTTAACACAAGCTGTGCTGCCGTTTCAATTAAGAAGCGGGAAATTCGAAATACATCTTCGAATATATACTAGAAAATATAAAATAAATAAAAAAAACTGTAGAGTAATGATATCATTGATCTTGGAAATGATGAACAATTTATTGTATCATGGCCAATACAGTATTAAAACTAATTTCGGTAGAATGAAATTCAAAAATAATATCGGACAACAATGTTATGAGTTTTCCTATATCTATTGGCATATCTAATAGAATAACCTTTTATGGACATCTAGTTTTAATCTTCTACTTCTTTATCTTTTCCATTTTCATATTTGTTTTCGATTATTTTCCTTTGTTGCTGGAGCAGTTGGCAACTCTCCCTAAATTTCATTGAAAACTTATCTTCCGCGATGAATGGGTATCTGAACAGACAAAATTTTCGAATTTGGGACGATACCAAACCACATGAGATCCTGTTTGTGGGTGTGGATTGTAGCCTGGCAGCGTCATTGGTTCATATTTCATTCAGAACAACGTTGGCCTGAATTGAATGGTATGGATACCAATGACATAAGATTTAAAAAGTCGCCGCAATGTATAGCACTCATGCCGTATGGAATATTCTGTAAGAGCAGTTTGCGGTCACGACCATCTTACGTAGAGGTGATGTGAACTAACATCGTGTAATTTGACGCCGTTAGATGTTTTCTTATGGGATTTTCTTAAGTCTCTGGTATATGCGAATAACTCACAAACCACAACTGTATGCAAAGTTGACATAATCCATGTCATCAGTCAAGTTCATTCATCAATTATGCTACAAAACCATGGAAAATTTAACATTTTGGATGTTTAGGAAAGTTTTTTCGTAATCAACGAAGCATAGAAAGATATCTTCCTGTGCGCTTTTGAAATTCTGTGCCTCCACCTTCTATAAATCCATATATTCATTCTGTCGTATTGTTTCCGGATTCTAAAGTGAATTATTCGTAGCAATACGGCTTTTCTCCGAAATGTTAATAAATAGATTTCAATCAGTCTTGGATGTGTATACGATTAAACAGTTCCGTAACAGGTTGCATGTTTCCCTCTATTAAGCATTCTCCGACGTTAAACTATAGGCCCTGCCACTCACACTCACAGATAAAATTAAAGCACACAGTAGGGCCGTTGTGAAAAACCAAGACCACAAGTTTTACTAAAGTCTTGAAAGGTCAAATAATGTCTATATGAATGTAATATTTTAGCCAGAATTTCATATGCGACTGTATCGTAGACTCCAACTTCATTTTGGTGATTTGGTTTCCTTCGTTACGGAATTCCTTGTATGATCCCAATCGTATCGGAAAATACTTGTCTAATCTAGTCAGCCGCTATATTTTTTGAAGAAGCAGTTGGTAACTGTCCCTAAATTTCATCGAAAACTTATCTTCCTGGATGAACAGACAAAATTTTCGAATTTGCGACGATACCAAACCGCATGAGATCCTGTTTGTTTTCTGTTTTTTGTCATCGGTCCATATTTCATTCAGAACAACGTTGGCCAGGCTATCACCGTCAACTCCGTTCGGCCTGTTTAGTTTTTTCTTTAAAATCAAAAACGCCACAAAAATTCACAGAATTGCAAAGCGATAATAGCTTCAGAATAGCTTCAGAATTTAGTTAAGTCCATATGATAAGAAAAGTTATTTTTATTGGTAGAATGTTTCCTTATCATTACCCTTAACATTCAACGGGAAGGTTAACAACTAATTTGTATTAGTATTTATAGCAAATATTTTCAACGATTTCGTTTTAATTTTCAAAATATTTTCCGTGCTTCCCTTTCACAGAGAACTTTATCAACTGCAGGAGTTTACAACACCAGAAATAAACGAATACTATTGTGCTGAAGAGAAAACCTGTGAAATTGATAAACTGCGTAGTGAAAATCAAGGTGAAGAACTACAAGATTTTCGTTATCATTTTCAAAGAGCGTTTAAAAAGTGTATTAATCATCACCGCTTTATAGTGGAATGTCTAAATAAAATGGAGGATTTCTATAGTCCCATATGGTTTTTTAAAACGGGAGAAGTCATATTCCTTATGTGTCTTGTGGCCTTTGTATCGGTTAAGGTAAAATACTTTTTATACTCACTCATAGTAAGACTTACATATTCTATTTCACTTACATATTTCCACATTCGTTAACTTTTTTGCGTTTTCTTTGTTGGTAATTTTTTTTTTTTTTAGTCAACCACTGCTAACTCATCTTTTATGAAAGTTGTATCCCTAGGCCAATATTTGGTGTTGGTCGCCTGGGAATTATTGATTATTTGTTATTTCAGTGAAATAATTTATATAAATAGCCAACGTTGCGGGGAGGCTATTTTAAGAAGTCCTTGGTACCTTCATATGCGTGAAATGAAAAATGATTTCCTATTGTTTCTGCTCAATTCGCAAAGACCATTTAAGTTGACAGCTGGCAAAATTTATACATTAAACGTTGAACGTTTCAAAGGTGTAAGTACAATAGAAGCTAAAGCAAACACACATGAATGAGGAGCACACAATTCCAAACAAAAAAAATGAATTTTATTTTACAGGTAATGGCAACAGCCTTCTCATTTCTGACGCTCCTGCAGAAAATGGATGAACGCCAAAATTGAAATAAATTAATGAAATTCCCTAAATTAAAGAAATTTCAAATCTCTACATTACACTCAAATTTAAATTATTAAATAAATGAGGCACAAAAGCATACGCGTACAATATTCATTTTATTTATTTTTAACACTGTATAGTAGCTAAGGCCGAGAAGTTAGGTGGTAATCCTGACTGAAGAGTTGTAATGGCCAATGTTGTTATGTATGTGTATAGTAGCTCCATTAGACAATTTAATTCTGTCTGGTTATTTAAATCATTTACAGTTTTTTTCAATGATCATTTTTTTGTTATTCGGGCTTGTTCTGAAAAGCGCAAATCGCCTAAATTTTGCGTTTTCGTTTTAAAAACAGCAAGAGGATGTTCTGGCGAACTCCAATCGCTAAAATTTTGTTTATACGACTCGAAAACGCCAAATAGGTGTTCTGAATAACTATTAACGCTAAAAATTTGCGATTTCAAATCACAAGAGAATATTGCAGTGAGCTGATGAAAATATCTTCAAGCAGAACTTCTTAACAAAAAATTTTTTAAGATTTTTTTCTTTTGTTTTGTAAATTTTGTTATATGAATTTTTTAAGTTTTATGTTAAGCTTTTTGTTAAATTTTTTGTTTTATTAATAAGAAAAATATTAATGAATTGCATTAAAAGTTAATGAGATTTGTTTTTAATTAAATCAAAGTTCTATTAATACTGTTTCTTATTTCAACTCCTTATTTTATTTATTGGCTTGTAGTTCATCAGAATCTTCTACTTCTTCACTTACGTCTTCTATTTCTGCACAATTTCGTGCGGACGAATGTCTTAAATTAAATTTTTGTTCCATTGAACTGAAAATAGCAGATTTGTACGATACTAAAACATACGGCAGTAGGGCATATGCTGAATCGGCCAGCAACCAGTAACCACGGTCTCCATTAGAATATTTTTCTAAATAAAATTCACTGGCGTTACTTAAATTTCACACAAAAGCATCGTGACATGAACCAGGTCTAGATACGTCATGCATAGTAATCACTATGATTGTTTAAATTTCTAAAAATAATCTTCTTAGAGGAGTACTTACAATTAACACATTTAAACTATAAAAATCCTTTCTACAAAAATGAAGTTCAGAACCCGATGGCGGTTTTGTTATTTACTCTCATGGGTGCCGCCCAATTACTTCTGGAATTTTAAACTTTTTGATGCTTCCGTTTCTTCATCTGTCATGCCCAAATTGATCCAAAGAAGGCATAGTCTTTCTTCAAAAACCTTAAGTACAACCCATAACATTTTACACAATGTAGAATGTCCCATACTGAGATTTATGTCATTGGCAATCACGCCTTGGAAGGAACTGACCGCCAGAAATCTTAAAGCGCTCAGCAAACGTATCGTGTCTGGAATAGTACTTTTACATACAGTGAGCGTCAAAAGTGAGTAAACACCACTGAAATAATTCATTTTCTTAGGATAGCGAGAAAAGTAAATAAGAATAGTCGAATAAATTTCCAATAATAAAAACGTTATCTATTACTTATAAAATGTTAAAACAAAAACAACAATTCATGATAAAGGAACTTTTTTTTATACTTAAGAACATAATAGAAAATTTAAAATTATAGTGGGTGTTGACTCACTTATGACGCTCAATGTATATGTATGCCCAGCATTTCTTCATAAACCATCCTAAATGCAGTTTTATTTAGCCGGTAAAGCGCTATAAAACTTAACACAAAATCCCTATATACATTACTCCTTTATATGAATAGAATAATCCGATAGGAAACGTCTTTTTCATTTTTCTTTTCTCGTTTGAACCTTTTTTATACAAATTATGCTTAATAAAAAACCTTTAGGCATTTTTGCTCTTTATTTTTTTAATTTATAATTTTAATGTTTGATTTTTATTTGTAATGCTAAAACATATGTTTTATTTTTTTCGTTAACGACTTCGAAAAATCGAAGATCGCAGTTGGCAGATGCATAACCATTACCGAACGGTTGGCCACATTAATCAGAAGCCGAGAAAAGAAGACAACCCTTTGATTAGAGATGAGCGATATTTTCAAAACTGTGATTTAATCACGGTGATTGATAATTCACTGGTAACTACAGTGATTGAAATTGCCAAATAACAGTTACTAATAATGTCGTTCTTTCAAAATTGTTACATACTCAAATTTATTTCATTTTATTTTGAGCGAGGCAGAATTACTATGACTAGATGATGCTGATTATTTACTTTTGTCTTTTATACCTGAACTTTCTGTGAAACTTAATTGTCAAACTTTATTTAAAAAAGAAAAATTACATTAAAAATAATAACATGGATGACACCACTTTGATTTTGTTTAGTAGTCTTTTCGTAGTGTGTATCTAGTTGTCTCTTTCTTACGACTTAATAAAATACGTTATTGTCATTACTGTTTTCTTTTGGAATACTGTGATCACAATCACTGTTTTAAAGAACAGTGATTAACAAACCACGTTCACTGAGAACAACGTTCTTCAAAAATCACTGGATCGCTCATCTCTACCTTTTATTCATCTTAAGGATAATGATTTCATCTAAAATAAATGGATATATATACATACCATACATAACGCGTTCAAATACCTGAACTCAAATCAAAAAAATAAAATATAATTTACAATCACACAATTATGTTACATGTTGTCTATACTCTCTTCATTCCTTTTTGCTCCTTTAAAGAGCGTAAGTCACAAAGCATTTCCTGAGTTTATCTTTATTTCCTTAACTTGTTTACATTTTCATGAAGTTTTTCCAGTTTTGATTACAAGTTTACAATTTTCTTTGTCTAAAGGCAAGTTTTCTCCAAAAATATATTTGTAAAGAATTTTCCTGATTGAGTTCCACCATTACCACTGTGTAGTAACTGAAAACCATAATGAACCTTTTTAGTCTTTTCCGCTGTTTGAGTGCAGATTGTTTGGGTTTGTAGTCGAGCACTTTTCAACTTCACACCACACCATCTCTAATTCACAATACTGCCTAAATGTGTGGATGGATGCCATTATATGTGGAATATAACATCGTTTAGATATCCCGCCACGGCTTTTATGAGTGGAACGCATCCGAAATGTTTAATTTTCCATGACCAAGGCAAGTAAATCAGGCTGAATTTGAATTTGGTTATGTTGACTTTAAAAACCTCTGTGGTTTGTGGCTGACTCGCATACACCTGCGACTCATGCAAACTACACAAAAAAAATCTAAGGGAGTTAGGTGACACATAGCGCTGTTAAAAGCTAATGAAAGTTGGTAATCGTCAACCTAAAAAGTCTTCGCTATTGACAGAGATTGTGGCCAACGTGGTTTTTAAAAAATAATCTACACCAAACAATAATTTTTTTGGACGCACATTAGGGCCAGTTGTCTTCTACTCAAGAGCTCATTAGTGGGTGAAAAATTCCGAAATTCATGCGCAATACGTATAATTGTAATGGTAAAAATAATCCTGATAGGGTTAATGATATGCCCGGCAAATATTTAAAGTAGACTCTCACATAAGTGTGCTTTTTCACTCTCTATATGAGCCCACTGAAAATTTCTTAAAGAATTTATTCAGGAAACGCTTATTAAAATACCTAAAAAATATTGTAGTGATTGGAGAACTATTATGTTCCACCGTTAAAAAATATGTTTCAAATGTGTTTAGTAAAATTCTTAAATGCTTGTGTTCGGTTGCCATCTGTAACCCTATTTTGGGCAGGTTGGCAAGCGAAGTTCAGTCACTATCAACAACAGAGTTGTTAGTGTTCGTTGTTTCCAAAAAGGGTCTTACAAGAAAAGGAAAATCCGACGAAATTGTCAATTTAGTGGCACATATGTACACCTAATTCTATTTTTATGCGAATTATGTTTACGCGAATTTGATTTAACGCGTTTCGAAATAAATACTTTTTTCAGTTTTTACGCGACTTGATTTGATTGAAGGTGATCTAAAAATGTATGTATGTATCTGTTTTTACCAGAAACACGTACTTTGGCGGTACAATAAATCGTGTGGGATGAACAACAACACAATTTGAGTTATTAATTTTATTTTACCTGATATATGACACCTGGAACCAATTCCTTCATTTTCGAGGAACGTATCTATCGCGTAAAAACAGAATGAGGTATACTCATTGTAGATATTGCAACTGGTGTACGACGAGGTTGTCCATTCTACATATATGCTTATATTTTGGAGGTAATGACTGAGTAGCGATTAATTTGGAGCACTTGAATAATTTGAGTTTTGATTGATCTCCACCAAACAGAGCCATATGCAAACAACAATTGCGTATTAACCATTAAATCCAAATCCAATGCGAGTTAACGTAAAGCACTCTGATAATCTTCTCCTTGACAGCAATATTAAGTGCAATAAATGGACAATTTTAGTTATCTTGGCTGGCAAATAAGATCTGACGGCGGCACTAAAGGAGATATAGACGCAAGACTCCCAAAAGCAAAAGATGAATTTAAATCTCAGCAGTTATCAAATGGCTGAAAAATAAAAAATTTCTACTTCATTGTCGAATAATACAATATTAGATTTCCAATCAATAGGATGCTGAAACTACAATGAAGATCAAAGCATGCGCCAAAGCTTGTAGTAAATTAAAATTTTGTACGACAGGTTACGCTTCTTAATATCCTTTCGGAGTATAAATAAAATATTCACTACTTACTTACTTACTTAATTGGCCATAACAACCCAATTAACGGATTTCGGCCTGCCGCAACACATCCTTCCAGGCGCCTCTGCTTCTTGCGCGCCTACGCCAGTTGGTCACACCAATCGATGACAGGGCTTCCTCGATTTGGTCCTTCCAACGGATACAAGGTCGTCCCCTTCGCCGACTTCCGCAGATCCCCGCATCAAATACCCGCCTCGCTGGAGCATCCTCCTCCATTCGAACGACATGGCCGAGCCAGCGCAGCCGCTGGACATTAATACGCTGTACAACGTCCATGTCGTTGAGGAGCTCATACAGCTCACTATTGTATCGGATGCGGAAATCATCGCCAACTCGTACTGGACCGAAGATCTTGCGCAGTACTTTTCTCTCGAACACTCTCAAGGCTGCTGCATCAGTACTTAATAGGGTCCATGCCTCTGCGCCATAAAGAAGCACGGGTAGGATGAGCGTCTTGTAGAGTGTTAGCTTCGTCGTACGAGAGAGGTCTCTGCTACTCAATTGCCTATTGAGACCATAGTAGTTTGGGAGGGATGGAATGCATGCAAATAAGGTAAAGTTTCTGATTGTGGTCAACGTGGCGACCACCAGGACGATCCTTGTCTTGATGTATTCAAGTTGACACGCAGCTTCCTCGTGGCCCCTCCTGGATGGCATTCTAGCATCCGCTAGATATTAACTAATGCGTGCAGCGAAGTCCAATCCCCTGGACGTTAAATTTGGGTTGTGGGTAGGGCTTGGAACCCACCACATAAAAATTTACTCCAATGAAAACCGGAAATAAAATATTCATGTATTATTTTATTTTAAATTTTTACTGCAGTAGCAGAAAATAATGACGCACATGTGTGTACCTCAGGTTTATAAAGTTGTTAAAGTGAACCGAAAGCCTTAAAAATATTAATGACTTCAAAGTAGTTATTTTATTTTGTCGAATGTCGACATTTAAATCCATACTTGCTATGTGTTGTACATATTACAGTCGGTGACCTGCATTATACAGATTTGTTTCTGGTTAGGGGCGTGACATTACGGAACGATGTCTGTTTGCAAGAAGTTTATCTGAACACTCTATAGTCTATAGAGTTTTAGCTAGATCCAATAAGAATGCTTATTCCCGAACGTGATTTTAAAAAATGTATAAAAAAAATTTTATAAACTCATACTTTTTCACAGCTTTCTCACGGATTCAATCTGTAAATCAAGTTTATTCTTCTTTGACACATCAGCGAATGTCCATTACCCAACAATTAACCACAACCAAATCCAGAAAATGAGAGAAAACACTCACGTACGAGTGAACTATTGTCATACTAAATCTATCATATAAATCTATGCCGTCTGCATATGCTGCAGAAGATATGTATATCAAAGTTATCATTTTCTTTTTTGCATGAATGGAAAAACACGTCATGTATAAATTGATAATACAATCACACACATCCTTTATCGTTATTTCGTATTTTATCATTCCATTCTCCTTTCTTTAACCAATTCTCTGAGTATAGCTTTGGTGATGCTTGACCCATTCTATTTGTCATAACTCTTCCGGTCAGAAAACTTCCGCTTGTCCATTCATTGAAATAATCCTCCAGCTTAACATTCGTGAAAAACCTGTTGGATTTAAAAACGTTGATGAGGTAAATTGTGCAGTACTACCAAGCTTTTTATAGAATATTTTCATAACAAATACAGATAAAATAAAACATAGATTATGAAATTTAAAACCAGTCCGCCTCTGGACCCTAAAACAATTTTGTTCTAATGGATAATCGGACTGAAAAATGTTTGGAACTAGACAATCTCTAGAGAAAGTGAATTTCATCATAATGAAATTCAAATTAGTTACATTGGAAATACAAGCATTTCGCCCATGTTCAATCCAAGAACAATTTATATTCACGCAAAACTAAATTCCAATTATGATGTACACATACAAAGGTGTATAAAGAAAAAGTAAATCATTTGATCAAAAAAAATTCAACACAAAATTAAGAAATTACTTTTTGAACACAACCAAACCTTGTGTACCATCACTGATAAATTTAAAAAATTAGAATAAATTTATAATTGTCTGGACATGGACTACTGAAAAATAATTTGTAAAATTAAAGTACAACAATAAAAACTTCAAATGAAAACGATGTCATCTAAAGATATTTATTGAAGTTAAATGTCGTGAAGGAGACAACTAAAGTACCACTGCTGACCACAGGATATTAATTAGTACCTGCTAGAACTATACATAAGGTTCGCATACATATGTACATACATATGTATAACAATTGTCTCCAATTAAATAATAAAAACAAACAGACAGGCGTACTTATATTAAACGCCAAGTGCCATTACAAACCAAACCAGACAATTTAATTAACATAAGCAAAATTTATTTTTATTGTTTTATAATATATACATATATATAGTATATATATACATATATACTTCATTTTTTTGTTGTTTTATTGTTTCATTTTTATTTTGATTTACACAAAAGTGCTTTACACACTTTCAAATGCACTCATTATAGTATTCCGTATACGCGATAATGAGTAAGTTAATGCAAAACGGAACGAATGAAATATGAATGCTTTTGGAAAAGTGTGTATGGAGCGCACTGGTTTACAAACTAAATGTATAAATTAAATATTTATGTTTCTTTCTTGTTGTTGGTAATGGTATTGTTTTATAAATTATTAATGCAAACGATTAGTTGTTATCAGATTTGTTGTTGTTTACGACATGTACATACGTATATATGTATATTAAATAATTAAATTTTATATTGTATTTAAATTAATTGCTTTTTTATTTGAGTTTTTTTCTTCTCGATTAATTTGTAATTTGTAATTTTGATTTCATTTTATTTTATTTTATTTTATTTAAATATGGCTGTGTACATGTTGCGCATAAAGTATACAATGCTATCTCAATTCGTAAATTGTTTTGTTTTTTTTTAATTTTTCTTTTACTTTTTTCTATTTTCCATTTGATCTCAAGTTAGTTTGGTTTTTAGTCTATCGATATTGTTGGGCTTGTTATCTGCTCAACGAAAACTTGATAAAATTGAATTTAATTGAAATAATAAAATGTTATTTTTGTTATTATTGTTGTTAGATTTTAATTAAATTATTTTAAACTAAATTGAATGCACTTAAAATTAGTTAATATATCGTATTGTTATCTTTTCATTTTTATGCGTATATATTCCTTTTAAGATTTTCTATTTTAAGTTAAATTTATTAATCTAAATTCTATAAACAGCAAAATTATATTTAAAGTTACAGATAAAGTTAAAAATAATGTTAAAGATAAAAAAGAGAGAAAATGAAACAAAATATATATATATGTCGGAAAAAAAAATAATAATAATAATTTACAAAAGGTATTATTTTCTTTCTTTTTATTTAGTTTTTCTTTGCTAACTTAATTTGTTTCGCTGTTCTAATAACTGTAGATATTTATAATATTTTTGTATATTAAAAAAAGAGTCGAAAACATTTAAGTTTCAAAAAGAAAAAGCTAATCAAACAACGTCACTCTTGTAAAATTTTTTATTTAATTTTAACAACAAAATGCAACGAAATTTTAAATAATTATAAAGAACAACAACAACTATACCATTGATATTATACTTTCATAGAATTGTAACGATTTCGAAAAATATGCTTACCAGCAGAGTTATCTGGTAACAACAAATTGTCATCTGTCATCTCGAATTTCCAATCAAATTTTGATTTGAGTTAATTTCATTTAAATTCTTTACTCTCATCGTATTCACTTTTAAAAATATTGCACAAGTTTAAAATTTCATAAGAGCCAATCATAGAATGCTAACGAACCTTGCTTGCGTTGTTTTTTTTTTTAAATCAATATTAGGAGCGTTGTTGGTATTCAATCTCCAAAATTGAGCATGTAAACTAATGTTAAAGCAGCTTGCTATTCCCAGTCGGCCTATAAATTTTTAATCATATTTACCAAAAATGAAAATATTGAAACATATAATTTAGAAATCTGTCAGTTTTAAGAAATCCCAGGCGGTTACCATCTTCACACTGCGTTATATAAATTATTTGTTTCTTTTTTTATTTCGATATCATGAAAAGGATGGCTAATAAGGTTTATATATATGATGACGAACGTCTTAAAAACGTTTCAGATTAAGATACAAGAACAAAACCAGCAAAACTAGAGACTAAACGTAAAACCGCTAAGCTGTTAAGGTCTTATATTTAAAGTGATTTAAAGTGTCTATGCCTTATACAACCTATCCAAACATGTTTCAGCAAAATACAGGGAAATTTCATTGAAAATTTTAATTCAAAAATATGTTTTCTTTTTTTTTTTTTTTTAATTATAAAAACTATTCGTTTTGCATAATTTAGGAAAATCAATTAGCATTTCTTCGGTACGTAAATTATACAGATGACTAATATGACGATGACAATTAAAATGTAAATTAAAGTGGTTGTATTTGCTGATTGTAGCTGTTTTACTTGTGCTTTTAAAAGTACTGCTTTTGCAGTTTTTGATGTTGATGCTGATTTTGTTTTCATTGTTGTTGCTATTGTTGCAGTAGTAATTTTGTATAATTTCGTTGCAAGAATAGTAATAGTAGTAGTTGTTGCAATTGGTATTTATGGTTGACATTGGCTAGCTTGCAATGGCAATACTTGTACTATTGTCATGGTTATAATGTTCTGTATTTACAATGACTTGGACAACGTAACCATTTTGTATGTTACAATCCTCAATGGGTACTTTATCACCTAATAGTTTACCGCTATAAAACCAACGCTGACAACATGCATCAACGCCTTCCACAGCCTAAAACATGAAATAAGGGTTAGGTTGTTAAGAGGCTTAAACTTGATCACATTTAAAAAAAATATATCACTTTACCTGTAATTTCTTTTTACATTGACCCACTGTATCTTTGGAATATACAGGTAGTTTTACATCTGACATTATGGAGGATATTCTTAATTTTAAGGAAACTTCTGTGCCTCCATCGACGGGTTCTGAAAATTCGGCAGGTGAATCACGACCATTTTCTTCTTTAACAATATTTATGGGATATGATAGACAATAAATGGGTACTTTATATTGTGTACCCAGTTCATCATAACACTCCGTAAGGTAACTGCAATAATAAAAAAAACGAATAATAAATAAAAACTATTAATTATTTATCGTTTTAAGTTTAAGAAAATTAATAAAAAAATAAAAAAAATATTGTCATACTAAATCGAAAATGCCGACAGTTACAGAAAATTACTTACAACGCACCACGACATACTTTTTTTCGAGTAATATTTCGGATATTTTCTACTTATCAATAAAATATTAAAAAAATTAAAAAGGGTTTTTGCTTGTACTCTAAATTGTTTAAATGTTATCTGGAAAATTTTTGAATTTCATATGGCAATATATTGTCTAGGGCCTTGATAATGGCTATCTTGTGGAAGCTACTCCTGTACACAGTCAGTTTTGCCATAGACAACGAAGGGTATTCGCTGAATGTGCTCTGGAACAGTTGGCAACTGATCATAATTCTCATTGAAACACCATGTTCAGCGTTGATGCTCATTTCTGAATGAATAAGTTCGAGAACAACCAACATGCTCGAATTTGGGACGATACCAATACACACACGTCCAATGCATACCGAAAAAGCTTCTGTTTGGTGTGATTCTAAACTGGCAGCGACATCGGTTCATATTTCTTGGAATACGACGATGGCCTACGTCATAATTACTAACTTCTTTTGCCTGGGTTCGAGCCCCAGGCCAGGCATCAAAGACGAAATACAAAAAAGTATTACTTCGGCGACTTCCTCTTAGCCGATTTCTGGCAAAAACTCTGAGAGTAAATAAAAATTGCCATGAAAAGTTTCTCAATAAATCTGTAGTTCGGAGTGGACTTTAAACTGTTTGTCCCACCACTCATGTATAAAATTAACACACACAACATAAGTGGTGTGAGAAACTAGGACGTTGTACAATTGAATTGACCGACCTCCGGGTACATACTTGTCTTGATTGACAAGTACACATCCTCTAACCTAGCCTAACCTAACCTGAAGGCAATTCAGTTAACGATTGCCAATCTAGCGAAAGCGAATCAAAATTAACAACAACGTGCCAGACAGCTTATGCCACATTGAATATTCTGCGCCAGCGATTTAAGCGCATTGTTATCTTAAGTGGAGGTAATGTAAATTGACTTCCAATATTGTGCGATTTGATCTGTCAGACATTTTCATTGGATTCCTTAAGTCGAAAGTGAATGCTAATATGTACAGCGATCCTCAGAGCAAATATTAGTCATCTCGTCGATCAAAGTTAGATTGATAGCTACAGAGGTGTTACAACAACAACGTACCAAACATCTTATGCTACATTGGATATTCAGAGCCAGCGATTTAAGCGCGTTGTTATCTCACGAAGTGGCTGTAGTTTAGTAGGTAGTGTGTTGGCTTATTAGACGTAATGCCACGGTTTAAATTCCAGGTCGGACATCAAAACCAAAATATGAAAAAAATATTTCTTCGTCGACTTCCTCTCAGCAGATTTCTGGCAAAAACTCTGAGAGCAAATAAAATTGCCATGAAAAGTTTTTCAAAAATCTGTCGTTCGAAGTCGATTTTAAATTGTAGGTACCGCCACTCGTGTATAAAATTAACACACAC
Organism: Sarcophaga subvicina; assembly: GCA_936449025.2. NCBI lineage: Eukaryota > Metazoa > Arthropoda > Insecta > Diptera > Sarcophagidae > Sarcophaga > Sarcophaga subvicina. The sequence continues at coordinate 45,401,192 of OW388081.2, read as the reverse complement.
AACATAAGTGGTGTGAGAACCTATGTCGTAATTCTGACTGAAGGGTTGTAATAACCAATTATGTATGTATGTATGTATGTATGTTATCTCAATCTCTCGCTAGTGAATGCGAATATGTAAAGCGCCAGAGCCAATATTGGTAATGTCATTGGTCAAATTTAGCCTAATTTATACGCCAGAGTCATGGACAATTGTACATTTCTATTGCGCTTCAGCCAGAACGCTGTTATATTCCATGTATGCTGTCATAAATAAGTCTTTCAAACGAGTTTGTTTTGTTTAAATTTAAAGGTAAAAAACGCTTAAAAAAGACCCAATAAATATTTGTATAAATATGGAATAAATATTCTCTGTTTTCGTAAAGAGAAATAAAATATGTTGTATTCCTTTAATATTTTATTCCGTCAGTGTTTTTTTTTTTAATATTAAAGATCGAAATATTGGAAATATTCTAATATTCATAAACATAGATTTTCAATGTTTGAATTACAATCTGGTATCCAAAGTCTAAACTGTATTAACTGTAAACAGTATGAAATTATACACGTAATATGTTGATTTAATAATAGAAAAAAGAGAACATTTGGATATTAAATAATTTGGTAAAAGTATGATTCATCAACATTAACTTTAAAACGAATATCAAGGATGTTATTTTACAACAAGAACTTTTTATTTTGCATTACGTTTAATTAAGACTTGCTCAATAAATAAATTTCATTTGATTTTCATTTTTTTAAAAGCAAAAAAAGAATTACTAAACCTCACTCTGTTATCAAATATTACGTCTAACATTAAAGTGATTAAATGTTTAAATGATTAAAAAATCATTGCGATATAGTGGGCAGCTTTATACGTCATTACATTACATTTATTTTAGGAGAATGACGTCATAACGTAAATGTCAACAGTATTTATTTTTAATAAAAACACATATGTAGACGACACGGATGGAAATAGTTTTTCACATTAATTACATTTATTTTTTTTTTAAAGAGTTTATCAAACAAATATTGTCTGAGCTTTTTTTAATTTAAGTAAACATTTTTTTTTAAATCAAAATACATATTTCAGGAAAATAGAATTTATCTACATCACGGATGGACTATAATTATTTTAATTTTGGCGTTAAAGCAAGCACAGATACTTTAACGTTCTCAATTTCCTATCGACGTACATACAGTACAGTAGAGGACAAAATTAAAGCACCACATACTTGTAAATAGAACTTTGCTTAAGCAGTTTTAAAAGAATTAAAATTCGATATTCATTAGAAAGTTTCTAAAGTAAAATAAATAATACAATAATAAAAAAGAAACCCAATAGAATTCTTTATTTAAAACTAGCTGCACTCAGCGCGCGTTGCTACGTTGTCCAAATCCCGTTGTCCAAATGATTCAGGCGAACGGGCCTGAGTAGTACGCAGTCGATCAGTTTCTAATCGTACTTCTCGTTATTCCAGTGATTCATGCCAGCGGGTCTCAGCGGCATGTACTCGAAGATTTTCAAGTCTCAATGCTCGTTGCTCGTCTGATTCTAAGGCTCGTAATGCTCTTTTCTTTCGTGCTTGAGGTGAATTGCTTGTCGCTTAGGAGGCTTGAATGCACGGGAACGACGTGAAAAATGTGCTTAAATTCATTAGAATCTCACAATGCACAATCCAATTGAACCCAACAGCATTTTTAAAAATTTTCCAAAATTAAAATATTTCAAACTTGTGATTGACATTTTACGGTAATGGGTTATTCCAATTGTTATTAAAATCAAAACATGATCAAATGCATAGTTTACAATTCAATTTATTTTGAATAATTTTCAGTGGCGCCATCTATCGGAAATTAATCGCACCAACTTAGAAACCTTCATCGACTCTTGCGCAACAACTTTGCTGAATATTATAACATGATAAAATGCGCAGTTTACGATTCAATTCATTTTGAGTAATTTTCAGTGGCGCCATCTATCGGAAATTAATCGCACTAACTTAGAAACCTTCGTCGGCTCATGCGCAACAACTTTGATAAAGATCATAACATGATCAAATGCATAGTTTACGATTCTATAAAGGACATACAAACAAACATTCATTTTTATATCCATAAATAACAAGGATTATCCAACACACTATACATTGCTTATGTACGACAAAGATGTTGCACATACTATTTAAGTAATGGAATAAAAACTTCAAATAGCCTTAAAATCTTTGTGCTCCAACATGGGCACTTCAGGCATTTTCCTTTCTGCAGTATTTTTGTAGATGTTGCGTAATACTCTTCAATTTACAATTTCCTGTAGATTTTCTATGGTTTTTCAGATCAAGCAACTGCACTGGCCACTTTTTGGACTTTTATTTTCAATAAACCACTCATTCAAACAAATGGAAAGCGTATTTGGGTTTGCTACCGTATTCATATCGCATTTCTTCCTATGCATATTGAAGCATGAAGCTAATATCAAATGCTGAAATATATTCGTATATCATTACTTTACAATTTCCGTATTATGTTTTACCTCTGAGACAGGGCTGTTAGGTTTTATTTTTAAAAAATCGTCAAAATTAACGGAAAAAATCGTCACAAAAATTGAGAAAAAACGTCAAAAAATCGTCATAATTTAAAACATGAATAATATATTTTTCTATAAGTATAGTTCTATTTGTAATTTATAAAAACAATATTTAACATAAAGGAACAGTAGTCTTCAATAAAACAATAAAGAAAAGAAAAAAACAAAAATGTCAATAAAAAAATATATAAAATATTTTCTTTTGAAAATCTTACTAGAAAACTTACTTAAAAAACTAGTAAGAAATATTCAAAACATTGTGTGTAAATGAACAGACTTATAATTTACATATATTTTTAATCAATGTTCGTACAAATTATGTGAACAAAGTTAAAACAAAGAAGAATTATTTTTTAAATAATCTTTTGATAATAAAATTCCTTCAATGGTTTTTGAATCCAAAGAATTCTTTATTTTAGTTTTGTTTATATTAATTGTACTAAATATGCGTTCAACGTTAGCTGATGAATTTGGTAAAGTCATTAAGTTATTAACAAAATCACATAAGTTTGGAAAAGCCAGTTTATTGTTTGATAAATTATGTGATTTAATCTTTTTCCAAAAATATTTGAAATCAAGTAAATGTTCACCATTGTAATTGTTCTTCTTTTTGATTCTGTCATTCAACATGCAATGTTAATGGATGTTTTATACATAGTAAATTTATAGATAAATAATAGTAAATTTTGACAGCAAGATAGCTTAAAACAAAAACAAATTGCCTATTTTTGTGGATGTTTGTTGTACAATAAGATCTGTAGGCACTTTATGAATACACTTTGGTTTTATACAAAATGTATGTAAGTGATGCCAAAAAATCGTCAAAATGTTAGAAATTGTATGGAAAAAAACGTCAATCCTCATATCAGTAAATTGACAATAAAAATCATCAAAATGACGTAATATCGTCAAATATAACACCCCTGCTCTGAGGTATCTTTTTTCCTCGTATTGTCTTATTCCAGAAAAACGTCAGTGTCCTTTTGCGAATTAAATCCGGGTCAATGAAATTTTTAAGGATTATGGTGTTTTCTTTACTTCTCTTTGGTTTGTAATATTTAAAATAAATTAAAGTCTTTTAGACCTTATGGACACAAAAAGGTTCTTTTTGTACATAAGAAAAGGACCCCGAAGTTTTCACAAGGGTTTATGGCGATATAATACTATATCGTATGCAATTTTTTAATTTTGCTGTTTTACTAATTCAACATTAAACATTTTTTCTTTAAATTAATTTAAAATAAATAAATAAAAACCTACAAATTATATTCTATTATGGTAATAATATTGTTACGAAAATGGAAACGGTGTACATCGTTTAACTTTAAAATGAGCAAAAGCTACACTAACAAATACAATGAACTTGTTTACAAGTAAACCAACAACATCAGTATGAAAGAAAAGGAGATAGACAAGTAAGTGAGAACGTAACATCAAGCAATGTGAACAAAATACACAAACAACAATGAAGTAGCGATAGAGCTCTCGGGAAGGCAAAATCACAAACGTTCGACTTCAAGAACATTCATCAGACTGATTACGTAGGCATATAAAAAAAGCAAGAAAAAGCAGGCAACGAGTAGTAAGAATTCAGTCAGCCTTATGTGAAAACGCAATGCGTGTGAAGAAAACAGTCGTGGTTTGAAGATCTCCGTTGAAAAAGATCTGCGTTGTAAGCAAAGAATAATAGCGGACAAGCAATTATTGTTGTATTTGTCAAGTTGTAAATTATTGTATACAATAAAGAATTTAATTGAAACTAAACACCAATTTATTTTTATTTTGTTTGCAATCAACGAACTCATATTCTAAACGTTTTTAAAAAGGTAAAAACGTAACAATATGTTTATTTTCTTTTAAATTTATCTGAACATAGCAAAATAAAAAATAACGATATTTATTGTGTGAGTAATTTTCCTTATTTAACGGACACAGTTAATATTCGAAATATTACGTGCTTTAGTTTTATCGCTGCATTTTTCTTCACTCTAGTAAAATTTTAAATGCAACAACAAAATATGTGTTCTCTTCACTCTTACTGAAATAGAAAGAATAGCTATGATATGAGCAAATATTAGCGTGTTATGATATGTTCCGTGCTTTAGTTTTGTTTGATACTGTTGACATGTGATAGTTTAAAAAGAAATGTTTAACAGTCCCACTAGATTTTTCTTTTATTATTTCTTTAAATAATTTCAGTATTCATGTACGTACATACAATGAATATGTATATTTTATAACATAATAATTAGAGCTGTTAAATTTTATATAGATCGAAACATTAGTAAATATTTTAAATGTTTTGTTGAAAGTACTTATCAATATTAGACATTCAGCAGTTTGGTTGATAAGATTAACCTTTTAACTGAATCATTTACCCTAAACAGGAAAGTGCAAGAAACGGGTCAAAGTTTTCTTACGGATCTCAACATAATAAGACTTTTAGGTAATTGGTTATACTAGGGTTCTAATGAACTAGTATTGTATTACTACTCACCGACCGTACAATATTCCTCTCTCCAAGTGTTAGTCTATTTGTTTTGTATGGATTTAGATTGGATTTTTTAATATTTGAATGATTTACTGAATATAGTCTGCCAACAGTTTCACTTACTTTGAATGGATTTTTTTTCCATATTTTTAAAAATTTATCCATATATTCTGGAATTAATATGGCAGTCAACTGGCAAAAGCAATACAAGGAAATGAAATTCGGATCCTTACACATAGACGTTGAAGGTTTTTGATGGTGTTTTCATCAAAAATCTCTTAACAGGATGGTGAGATATTATAATGTTACCCTTACTCGTCTACCTAGTCACGCGAGCATTGAGATGAACATAGTCGTTAGCTAAGGAAGGATCTATGCTTGCTGTAGATATCTCGCTGATAACAAACCTACTTCTACAGTAACGCATAAATTCTGGCTGCTCTATGATCATAATAGATCTTTTGCCTTAACAATGCCTATATCTTCACATCGCGACTTTTGTAAGAGCTCCAATGACATGAAAGATAAGAACTCTAATACATAATTCTTACATCATTGACCAGATTTCTGTATACAAGAAAAGATTAATTGATACTTTCTTACTTTCTGAACAGCTTGGCTGACCTGTGAACTACAAAGCATTGGAAGTTTTCATCAGTACCTTAATAGTTGAGCGTGACTAATTTTTGTTGCATAGCTAGGCCACTCCATTTATGTTTCGTATTGAATGTTAATCAAGAATAGGTTACAGTTCTTTTCAGATGGGTTCTAACTTTCCAGATAGTAAATGTTAAAGGTTTTTTGGTAAATTTTTGCGTAATATATTAATTAATTATTTTTAAAAAATGTATTACATTATTGTTAAACTATATTAACTAAACTCTTTGTATGAATATGTTAAAATTATTTTAAATTTAATGTAATATTTAAAACAATAAACACATTGAATGTGAAAAAAAATTGGACAGTGTAGATAGATATCAATAGACCGCTCTAGATGTTTGAACATATTTCCATCTAAGTTTGGCAACTTTTAAAAGAAATTTGTTACCAATGAACCAATGAATTTTGTATGAGAAAGGAATGCAGCAAATTTCCTTAATGTACATGAATAGCTCGAAGAACTAACTGAATGGAAGTACTGGAGATTAGTTGATAAACGTATGATTCCTAGTTATGTCAAGTTATATCAATTTACTTTGAGAGTAAATAAAATTGCTATGAAAAGCTTCTCAAAAATCTGCGTTCGGAGTCGACTTTAAACTGTAGATCCGACCACTCATGTATAAAATAAACACACACACACAACATAAGTGGTGTGAGAAGCTAGGTCGTAATCCTGACTGAAGGGTTGTAATGACCAATTATGTATGTATGTAACAAATTATATTGAATTATATGATGTATCATAACCCATGATCCTAATATTAATAGACTAACACTCTTTCCTACTAACCAATATGTGTATGCTGAAGGTATCGCTCTTTTGGGTGATTATAAAAAGCATTATTTTAATTCAAAAAGCTTACACCAAAAACGATGTGCCCATCTTTTTATAATACAACTTATCTAAGCTTCCTATTAACAAACGCTTTACATTTAAATTCAGAACAAAATGAATACAATTTAAAATTGAAATTAAATCTTTAGAAATAAGAACATTCATGAGTTCTTTATATATTAATATAATGATTTCAATCAACGATTAAATTCAATTAATAATTTAAAGAAAATGAAAGGCTTTACTTTTGAGTTCATAATCAATTTTGTGAAGAAATTTTGAAACAATGATTTAAATTCCTTAATCAAAGAAAAATTTCATTCAACTTTAACTCGCATAATGTTTTAAACACCCACCCTTATTTATGAGAAACTTTTCTTTGGCGAACAAAACGGCGATTATTAAGTTATAAAAATAGATGAATAAAAAAAATGAATGCATTTTGTGGTAAAATATTATCATTTGTTAATTTTCTCAGTACTAATAATGATATATACACGCATTTATTAATTTTATATGTACACAGAACAAATTTTATAAATCCTATGCAAATTAACACAATTCTAAAGAATTCCTACAAGCCATCCGTATATTATTCACAATACATATGTACATATGTGTATAGAATATTTGAAGAAGAAAAGAATTCACACCTGCCTGTTTATAAAAACGTATAAAAATTTCTTTTTTATTATACTTATACTATATGTATGTATGTATGTACATATGATAAATTTCACTAAAAAATATAAAAATTTTTAATAATATTATACAACAAATGTTTTTGTATTTTAGTGCATTATTTTAGTTTGTAAGAACTTATAGTACATATAATACAAAATAATGTAATGTAATGTACATACGTCCTTCAATGTAAATATAATGATTATGGACAAACAGGTAATGAATGATTCCGATTAGAGCACAATAACAACAACAACCAAATAAATAAATATCATACAAAATAGTACTGTATAGTATTGTATATATGTACGTACATATATAACAACAAACAAATATAACCCAGCGATATGTTATTGAAATAGTTTAAAAAAACGATATTGCATACGTTAAAGAAAAAATTTTAAACCAAATTGACAGCCCATTGACAATCTATTGCTTGCGTTTACGAATTTCTTAAAGTGATAACGTTTACTTTTAAGAATATTGGAATAAGAACAAAAATTCAATACTAGTTTAACATATTGTATGTCTACTGTTTCATTTTTAGGTAAGCCAAAGTAAGTTTTCAATTTTAACATTTGACATATGCAATGAATTCAGATATAATACCGTGGCAGCATCGATTCATAAAGTTAATTGCAATAATAAAAAGTTACTTAAAATAATAATGCGTTGGAAGGAACAAATCGAGGAATCCTGAAAACGATTGGATTGACAAACTGGCGCAGGCGCACAAGAAGCACTGGCAACTGCAAGGATGTATTAATGCAGGACGAAATCCGTTAATCGGGTTGTTAATAGCCAAGTAAGTAAAATAATAAAATTACATTTGTTTGAAAAATATATCCATCAGTTAATTTTCCATTAAACTTTTGCTGGGATATTACAACTTAGTTGTAAGTTCTTGGAGGAGGTGAGTTCATTTCAGGGGTAATAATACCCATGACCAATATTTAATCCATGAGTTTTAGTTATTAAAGTACATTTGGGCCAATACATGATAATGATACTGTACAAAGATTAACAATAAAAAAACTACTACAATTATCAAAGTTAAAAGCATTTATAATGTTGGGTTTAAATTCAGCACAATTTATTTATTTTTTTTTTTTGAGTATAAATTGGAAATACTTATTTAGTACTTCTGCAATTGATGCCTGTTTTACCTCATACCCCAAAACTCTGTTATTCAAAAAGAAAATTTGATTCTACGAAATTACATACATAATTGGCCATTACAACCCTTCAGTCAGGATTACAACCTAGTTTCTCACACCACTTATGTTGTATGTGTTAATTTTATACATGAATTACGGAAGTTGCCGAAGAAATATTTTTGGTATTTTGTTTTGATGTCTGGCCTGGGTTTTAACCCTGACTTTACGAAAATATTTAAATTAAATTACAGCAAATATACACATAGCCACAGAAGTATACATAAGGATAACAAATTTCAGAAATTTTTTTAACTAATCCGTTTTCGTTGAAAATCTTTGTAATTGTCTGACAACTTTCCTCGATTTTAAGACGGTCTTATACTTTGGTTCAGAAATTTGTGAAATTTGTAAATCGGATGCATACATTTATGGGCCTGTGCAGGGCCACAATTCAGTTCAATTCCGGAAATTTTTTAACCAATGCAAAAGACCGTCTTAACATCAAGGAAAATATAAAGATTTTCAACGAGAACGGGTTAGTTAAAAAATTTCGGCAATTTTATAACCGTACGTATAATTTAGTAACTGTGTGTACATGTATTTAATGTAAATTTTATGCCGCTAAATGTATCGAAAATGTTAGGCATCTCCACAACATATTTGATTCATGTTGCTCTGTCTCTGTCGGATATACTGAGAGCTAGACAAACATTAATACTAATGACTACTACTCACTTGTATACTCCAACGATAAGTTTGGACATTACCATTTAAACCTACAAACCATTGCATTGTATTATTATTATTATTTTCCCCCTTTGCTGAAAAGGTATGAAATGATTCAATTTCGAAATATTTTTATTGAGTTCAGCTAAACTAGACCCGAGGAAAAGGTTCAGTCATTAGAATTGGAGCACTAAGGCTTTTGGGCTTCAAATGTGCACCCTTTACAAATCAGTTAGATCATCTGCTAAATAGAAACCCAGGTATTACCTTCTCCTACGACATAACACTGTTATCTCCTCGTCGTAATCTCTGAATTTTCTACAGAAGTCAGAGGCCATGCGACCGATATCAATCCGTCGACTCACTTGAGGAATCAGAATGCAATGACAGGAATTGCATGGCCAGACTTTATTACGATATTTTGCACGTATTTAAAGCCGGCAAACCGGCGTTAACGGCAAAATTATACGATACGATATACAAAATTATACGATAAATTTCCGAATAGATTTTAAAGATAAAATTACCTCTGTACCTAAAACTGAAAACTAGCTATTAACAGTAAAGTTTATCAGATCAGAATTTAAAAAAAAATCACAATTTTATGTCATTCTGCGCACCGGAGGAAAAGATTTTGAGGGGGGTGGGGAAAATGGCTTAACAGGAATGCTTAAATTAGACTTTCAACAAATCTAGTTAAATGGCAAACCGACGTTAAAGATTTTAAAGACAAAATTATCTCTGTATCTAAAACTGCTAACTAGCTAAGACGATTAACAGTAAAGTTTATCAGATCAGAAACTAAAAAAATTGAGGATGGCTTAATAAGAATGCTTCAATTAGACTTTCAACAAATCTAGTTAAATGAAATTTTAACAAAAACTAAAAAGTAAACATTTGGGAATTAAGCATTTGATCAAAGTAATTATAATCGCCATGTATAAATTTTAATTATATTAATGGCTTGATTTTTTTAAGCATTTGAGTTTTTATTACCTTTTGGGACTTTTATTACATCTGTATTAACTGCTATTTTCATTATCAATGTTGTTGGTTATAAATCTTAAATCTAAATGAGCATATAATTTAAAACAATATTATTGCATGTTGCAAATAGCAACGTTTGCTGAACACATGCAGGGATATTTGAAATTGTCGTTCTGCTCTAAAGAGACAGCAAACAAATCCCCCAGGACATTATTGTCTCAACTAAATAAACAAACAAACAAACAAACAAATGAAACAATCAACAAACAAACCAACAACAGTCAGCCAAAGTAACACTTACAAAAGGACAACAAATATTCAATTACAGCAACGTATGTATGTAGGCATGTGTCACCATTTAAGTTTGTGTAAAAATAAACTTTTCAAGCAATTAGCAACAGTTTTTTTGAAGCATTGCTTACATTTAGTCGCTTGTAAAGTTAAAAATGAAGTAGGAGACACATGTAAATGTTTGTTTGTTTTTTTTATTGATTTTTAAACAGTCTTTTGACATGGTTTTTAATATCGATGTATTTATTGTCCACATGCAATTATACCCTTAAAGCATGGGGCATTAAGTTTGTATGCCCATTAAAATAAATGAAGTCAACGCATATCATTGGAATCCATCTAAATATCGATTCAATGACTTCATGAACAAATTACTTTAGAGACAAACACCAGCTGACGATTTGTCAGCGCATTTTTGAATTTAAATAAAAATTTGTTTAGGGGCTTACCCATTCGGCACTGAAATATTTGCACCATCCAATATCGCTTGGGCCAGCTGAAAATCTAAAGCTTCTGCTGCTGTTGTCGCAGCACGAAGTGCATCCCAGATTTCTTTGCGGCCATCAAATGCAGGTGCTGTATCCCAAAACTCATCGCGTTTCGAACGCAATTGACCTTCTGTTAAAGGAACATCTGAACGCCAGCGTATTGTTTCATGGCACAAGGGACGATTTTTGCGGGCTGGTCCTACTTGCGGTCCTTAAAACACGAAAAAAAAACAAAATTACAGACACTGCCATTTAAGAGAGAACTCTCTTCCGTAGCTGTATATTAGCTCTGCAGCCCTGCTTCAAAACTTACCCGCTGTCGTCGGTCTGGATACACTGGCTGATGATACACTTACAGTTTCATTATCACCACTATAACGTCCCATACAGCCACCCATTTCACCAACCCAAGGAAATTAAATCGAAAAAAAGTTTAAAATTACACAACGATGAATTTATTTTGCAATTTGTATTTTGTTTTATGTTTTGTGCGTTAAATTTTTTCATAAAAAATTCTAATAATTTCACTTCTCCGCCGTTTTTGGGGCTTTTTGCAATGGAAAAAACACAAATTCTAATTTCAATTTTTATTTTTCTTTTTATATTCTTCACACTTCTTAACTTAACTTAAGGTCACTTGCTGTTGTTGTCACCTTTTCTTATTATTTCGTTCATATTTTTTCTTATTTCTATTAGAATTTGTGCTCCTCCTAATCGTTATCGGAATTTGATATGTTTTATTCAAAGATTTTGTGCACTTTTTATTTTTTCATAACGTTTTTTTATGAAAAAATTTACTAAAAATTTAATATAAAAAAATTCAAGAAATTTTTCTACTTCCGCACATATTGACTGTTCTCTTCTTTCGACATTTTTTCTACATTCATTCGTTTACAGAGTTGAGTTTTGCAGGGTTACCAGAGCTAAGTTTAAGACTTGGTGAGAATGAACTGTAATGCCAGATGAGAAAAATAACAAATTAAGTTTGTGGCAAAGTGGATTGCAAAAAATAATATAATGTTCTAAACGAAAGTATAGGAAATCGCCCCCAATAGCTTCTATATTAATAGATTATAAAGATAAAATAAAACGAATTTTAAAATGTAGAAAGATACGTTTGGGGATAATTAGTAATTTTTAAATTCCTACAGCTTGCATATGCTTCTAATTAGTTTGAGACCTTAACATTAAGATAGTCTTGAAACAATTTGTTTTACTTTCTTGCAACAAATTACTTACAACTCTTAATTAAATGCTGGCGTATATCTCTAAAAAAGATTATCAAAAAGAACCGTGAGTATAATATATTAAGGAGTAAGGATCGATTTGATGAAAGATTTTAACACTGTGAGTTACTTGTATACATATAGCTTTAAGTATATATCTGTGGCCCCAAGAAAAAACAGCCTAAACCTACTTATGTCGATTTGAGTTTGTATGCTATCAAATTCTATTAAAATTCTTTATATTTAAGCGAAATCCCTCTAACAATGTTTTTTAAAAAACTATTAATAAAAAACAAATTGACCTAAGTCGTACTGAAGCACCATTACATTTATATTAAACGCCTAAATATTACAAACAAGACTTCATTATCTTTTTTTCTTATTTCATAATGCGTTTTCTCATACAAACTTCTATATATAAAAACAGATTTGTCTCGTATTATTTTCTACTTAGGATATTATTGGTTGTTTACATATACGTATATGTATGTGTATCTAGCTACAAAAGCTAGCTAATAATCAAATCTATTAAGTCAATGATGCAAATTTTTATCAATTTAAAGAAATATTTGCCCGATTATTTCTTTTTCAAATCTGTCGTATTGTCTTTTTAACACAGAGTTGGAATCAATAAAGAAAAAGATATTGTTCCCTCTTGTAAATGCTTTTAAGTGCGCAAGTGCACATATATATTGGAAACTGGTAAATAAATGATTTTTATAATTAATTTATCTTGAAAATTATGATGTTTTGCAAAAAACATTTGTTTTGTCACAGACTTTCCTATTTTAAATATAAAAACAATCTGGCAACTACACAAATAGTTCATTTCATTCTAAATAATTTTCTGAAGTAACAGGGTGCATATCAAAAAATTGAAATGTAACAGTTAGATTTGAATCATAATTTAATTGTAATTTAAAACGATTTAAAGAAAGAGGAACACTTGTGGTAGTTATGTTTATGTAAGACAAGTGGTTCAGACAAACGTCTGTTTGTGTGAAAAACACAAACAGAATTGAGTGTTATATAAAGCAGTATTTTTTAGCTCTTTAATTTCATATTATTTTCCGATGAGTATACAATAATTGACAAAATCTTGAAAATCCACTAGGGCAGAACACGATAACGCAACTAAACTGTTCGATAATGGAACAATCTGAGAACTATACACCAGTTATACCTGTAGAGGAATTCAAAAGGGCAATTTTAAACTGTTTAAGTCTCCAGGATCAGACTTAATGGTGTGTGGAACTCCCATAACACATTATTAAAGAGAATTATAGATCCTAAAGTATTTCCTTCTTACTGCTGACGACCTAGTGATATTAATTTGCTACAGACATTGGATTGTAATCTCCTATCCATGGAATAAAGTTCAGACAATAAAGGATGATCTCTGGAGACCATAATTTGGTTGCCCGTATATAGAGAGAGCTTTCAATAATGTCGAACCAGACAACATATGGCAAGCGCTGGTAAGATTGGGTGTACAGAACACTATGGTGAATTGGATATCAAAACTAATTTGTGGACGAACAATCAATCCGACGCTAGGAAGCTCTCTATTTGCCAGACGGTTAGATAATGGGTGCTGTCAATATAAATATGTGAAAAGTTTACTTAAACTCCAGAAAGATAATGCTCAGAGGCGTAGTTGGAGTTATTACGGGGCATTGCATTATGGACACTCATACCATCATTTGGCATACGACAAACGAATTCTGCAAGAGCTATAGAGACGAGAAAAAAGAAGAAATTGTACTTCATCTATTGGGTATATGGCCAGTACTATGCCTGAAAATGACTAGTCGGGAATAGATCATGGTTTCATTAGAAATGAACGAATGTAATAAAAAAAAACATTACCAAAACATCTTCTTGACCTCAAGTTCTCACAAAAACAGCAAATGCCTATTCTTCCCTTTTTGAAAATCATCAATCATCACTCTTTATCGGAGCCTGTAATCTAAAACTCCAATTTCTTCTTGTACTTGTTTAAGATGAGGTATTGATGCCTGACGTTATCAATCACGAGCTTAAATTCTTTAAACACCGAAAAAGTTGAATGAACTTTAAATAAGTTTTCTTCATTTTTTTATTAATTATAGTTTAAATATTCAATTAATTTATTAAAATTAAAAATTTTATCACCGACTTTACTGCATGAAATATTACTTCACATTCATGAGCTTCAAAATAAACGTGACACGATAACTTCATTGATAAGGGCTCTTCAATAAATAAGACTTCAAACGTTTAAATCTTTTCATATGAGTAAGTAAGTCATCATCAATGCAAAATGAATTCAGTTGTTCAAATATTTCTGGTGATTTTAAGTTTCTCGAAAATCTCTTCAATCGAAAATATCGATTATTGTGACAAAAAAATGTGTCCTTATCAAGGAATTCATGTGGCTTGCAATAAAACCAAAGTAAACTAGAAAACAAATTCGGATTTCGTTCAAATACGTATATTCAACTTTCTTTTTGTATATTTTCAGACTTTCAGTAAAGATTGTGAGGGCGAAACTAACATTGAGGACATGAAATTATACGTTGAGCTGATTTTGGACGTGCATAATTATTATAGAAATCAAGTGGCCTCGGGTAAGGTCGATCGTTTCTATTCAGCCGTGCGTATGCCTTTACTGGTAAGCTGTTTAGTTACCGTAATTGATTTATACTTCCTGTAAAATCTTTGTTTTTCTTTCCAAGGAGTGGGATTGGAGTTTGGCCGAAACAGCTGAGTATAACGTAAGATCTTGTAAATTTGGACATGATGAATGCCGCAGTACAGGTAAATTTCCCATGGCTGGACAAAATATTTATACGACTAAAACCAGACGCCTCAATACTACTGTAGACAGTTTCATAACTCAAGCCATATTTTTATGGTTCGAAGAACGACGCTACGCCGATCATGAGTTGATAAAATCATATCATAGAACCGAGTAAACATTGCTTTGCTATAGCCTATAGTGTTTGTTATTTATTAGTTTTTTATTTAAAGTCCTCAAACAGGTCATTTTCTGCTAATGATTGGCGATCGTCAAACTCGAGTTGGTTGTGCCTTTCTTAATAATCTTCTGCCCGACCAAAAACGTTTCGTTATCTTCACATGCAATTATGCATCGAACAATATACATGGCATACCCACCTATAAAGCAGGACCAGCTGGATCGAAATGTAAAAAACGCAACACAAAATTTGAAGCCCTCTGTAAAGACTCAATAGATGCAAACGATTTGTCTTGGTATTCTAAATAAACTTAAAAATTTGTTGAAATAAAAGAGATCTAATGAAAGAGCTTGAAAGTTTAAGAGTAAAATAAATTTAATTTAACTCTTTGAGTTCATTTAAGAGTTGAACTATGTACGCTCAAATTTTAAATTGTATTTTAACGACAGACTTACCAAATGCAGTTCGTATTAAATGGTTTCAACTTCTGTAAGTTTTTCTTCTTTCAACAGCAACATTGTTTTTGTATTTCTTTAGCTGAAACCGAAACATTATTGAAAAGGCAAAACGAGTAAGAAGAAAAAGACACAGAAACAGAAAAAAATAAGAAAAATGAGCAAGAAACTAGACGACCTCGACGTTCAGTTGTAAACAAAAACTTGTAAGACTAATTTATTGACTAGTGCTGTTAAAGCATGAGCGGATAATCGACCATTTATGACACGGAATAGACGGGTGCCCGTATTTTTTTGAATGTTTTGTTATCCATTTGCACTAATTCTTCTAAAAGGAAAGTTTATAACGATGATCAAGCCAGCATCGTATCAAAATTTTATCAAATTATTATTAAAACTGGTCATTGTAGCATCAAAGTGCAAGAAGGGCAATTTTATGTTTTCTGGTATATTTTTCCTCAACTTCTTTTACTCGCCATCAAATAATTAGCGGTAGTAAATGTGTTTGAAGTATATTTTGTAGAAAAATTTTGCACCGGCAAAAGTGCTCACCAACAAAATTTTTGGAGCTTCAAGTGGATCATCTTTGATGTTTCTCTAAATAGCTAAAGTTAGATTTTTATGACCGATGACACCCTTCAAATTGGCAACTTTTTGACAGTTTCCATCCAGATTAACAACACACAATGGATGATTCTCTATCCAACTCAGCAAACATAAACTAAACCTAACCAACGTTTGCTCTAACTCATCACGATCTTTTCGTCAACAAATCTCAGTTATATGTGGATTTAATTTATGATGGTTTTTTTTGGACTGCATCGAACTCCTCTTTCTAGTTTCTGGACAACCGAAATTGTCATTTGAAAGTGACGCTTTTCATTATTTTCTCGACACTATCGACAATTAGTCCTCCAGAAAGTGTTGCACTAAAATTGTCAAGAAAGGAAATTTCAAAAATTCTAACAAATTCGAATATTATTTCTTCTTTCTTTAAAGATTCCTATCCCATCTAATCTTTTGTAGATGACAGTAATATTTGTCACTCACATCTCTTTGATCGTGGACCAAGACCTTTAGAGATTTAAATGCGAAAAGATTTAATATGATCGACTCACTCGCATTGGGTCGACAGACAATCTCAGAATATGAGCGTGTGAAAACTTAAATATTATTTATTAATTCCTAAGCACTCATAAGCCATTGTCATCAATATTTCATTTGGGCAGCTGTTCATGTTCTGGGTATGAAAATTCAATACAATATTCGGTTACTTGTATTCTTGAGATGGTCAAAAGCAAAATACTTCACGCCATCTGATCGCCTTACCATTTACGCCAAATATATCCAGTTGAAGAACAAGTACAACTCTCTTATATGGGGAAGAGCCTCGAAGTCTGTTTTGAGGTTTCTCGATTAGTGACAGTAGGGCATCTAACATGCTGAGTATGGAATACAACTGCTCTTTAGGGCTAGTGTTTCAGCATCTATTTTGAGGCTTCTCGATTACGTACAGATAATGGCAAAGCTGGCATTGGAATATCGACGTAGTGTAGTTTGTGTTCTAATTGTTTTATTGCCACTACAATGCTCTATGCTCTAGTGAAATAAACAGATTTGGTCCAGAAATTCACAAATTTTGCGTAGAATACGTCTTTCTCATACAGCACTAGTATTAGTGGTGGATTGGACAGAGGAATAATACACAATGCATTATAGACGCTGCAATATCCGTGCAGAAGTTTTCCTGCCACAAACTAAACAGATTCTAATACGATATCCATAAACACTACTCCCTCTTTCCTCTCTCCCAAAACAGGTTCGCTGTACCAACAAACTGCACTTATGAATAGGGGCCATGACCTGAACATCGATAGCAGAAGAAAGCGATTACAAATTATTATTAATCTTATAAAATATGTATATCTGCATGGAGACCTAATTGATTACGACTACAAACAAAGGAATAGGGAACAATAATGCTTCTTACAAGAAGGACGTGGCTTAAGAATGAAATCTATTTGGATTGAACGGGAATGGCAAGAGTTATTAAAATATATACAACAAAAAGTTGCAAATACAACAGTTTCAACGGAGGTTCTATTTGTTTTAAGCGACGACAAAATCAGAGATAAAGTTTTATAAAAATTTAATAACCGTGTATAGGCGTTTATCAATCGTCCGATAACCGAAGAGTGTTAAAATAAAATCAATTACCTCCGGATAGTGTCATGAAAGATACTTTGTTGTATCGTTCCCTTTCTCGTCACCGGAACTATTACAGTAGAAGTCGCATTCTAATGGTGATACGAGTCATACTATTGCCGATCAATCAGTGATACACCAGATTATTAATATCATTACACGTGTGATTTTTTAAAGCTTCACCCACGATATCAGCAATGTTCTCGCTTTACCATTAGCTTCCCTTTTTAGTGCTTATTCCGTCTTAGGGTTTTTTTTTCGTTTTATTATTATGAAACTCTCTGGACATTGCACTGAAACCCTCTGGTATGAGCACTGGATACTATTATTGTGATAGTTTATGGCTTTTAAGGAAATTCATTATCATTCAATAATCTTAAAATTTTTTGATCACATTAATATCGATAAGAATCACTATGTATATCTCACAAAATTTTTATACGAATCTTAGTAAAGGTCAGACTGACATTCGGCTCTAACTGTCCACCGTATTAATAGGCTTCTCTTTTATAGTTACTATTATTTTTTCCAGCAATAATTTTAAATATTGTACTCTGATTTACATCCGGCATACTGATATAAATACAAAGACAAAAAAAAAGTCACCAGTCATCATCTTTAAGTGTCTAAATGAAGTTTTAACCACAGAATTTTGTGATTAAGCCATGTTTGCAAATACAAGAAAAAAGTCAAATTGAATGACTCAATCCAAGACAAAGTAATCGGTTCTCTAAGAAACGCAACACCAATATATTGTTTCAGCCGTTTGTTCGTCCGTCCGCTCGCTCGCTCACTCACTCACTCATACACGCGCTCAACAGATGGCCAGAAAGACGCCAAAACACGTAACCAATGTAAGAAACAACAAATACACAACATGAGAATAATCAAAAGCCAAGAAAATCCAAATTGAATATTAAAAGCCAGTCTTTATTGCAGAGCTTCGAATAGGAAAAAACGAAAGACTTCAATTCAGTTGGCTGAAGACAACGAACTCGACAAGTCGTCGAAATCGAAAAAGCGCGATACAGAAACGGATATTAAAACGGTGGGTAAAACATTTAAAAGTAAAGAAGTGGATAAAATAGAGAAAAATTATTAAAAAAAATAAAAGAATACAAAATAGTGTGTGAGAAAGTATACGTATGCAAGTGTTAAGAGTAGATACTCCCTGTATAGTACACACATACACATACATATGTGTGTGAGCATATTATGGATTATTGTTGCTGCTGTTGGCGTTTGGAATAGTGAGAGGAATTTTTAAGTAACCAAACTGATCGCAACAACAACAACAACAAAAAATAAGAAAAAAAAGTATAAAATTTCAAAAGAAACAAAAATAATTTCGAAAAAGAAAAATTGATTAATTTTTTTTGTTAAAAGCAATAACGCTGAGCAAGATAAACTTTCGCAAATTTCGTAAACGATGTTAAGCCACGAAAAATTTGCTTATAAAATGTGTTAAAAAGAAGTTGTTGTAATCAAACTGAAAAAAAAAATCAAAAGAATTAAAGGAAAACAAAGAATAAAAAATTAATTACAATTAAAGGCAAAAGTGAAACTAAAAATGTGAATGAAATCTCTTTAAAAATCATGTGTTTGTTCTTGTTTCCAATTTTATAATTTTTATTATTTTTTTGTTATTCCAACATAACATTTTGTGTTCGTGTTGGTGAGATGAATTTTTAACAAAGATGCAGGTATTAAAGAGTTAAAAAACTAATTGCTATGAAAATTCTCTATTTTTTTCTTCTTTGCAATGAAGATTCGATTATCGTAACACTCGTCTGTTTTCGGTTTCTAAAACCGTTAATTATTCAACCGTATTAAATACAATATATTATTGCAATAACAACAACAACATTAAGCGAAACACCAACAACATTAAACATTTTCTTAAAATACAGACCAAAAATGAAAAAAGAAAAAAATTAGAAAACTACGAAACAAAAGAAGAAAAAACAAAAAAATTATAAAAGATTTTCAAATTACGTGAAAGTTTTATTTCTTTTTTTCTTTTTTGTTATTTTTATTGCTTTGTTTCTTTTATCTATGGAATAAATAAAAATTTCGCTTTTATGATTTTGTTTTTTTATTATAAACAAAAGCATTTAGTTTTTTTTTTTTAAATTTAAATATTTTCTGCATGTGTTTCAAAATCGAATGTTTTTTGTTTCTTTACTTTTTTGAGAAATTATATCAAATTAAGCAAGGTGGAGGTCTAGAAATTTCCATTCACAAAAGAAATTTAAAAGGTTGTATTCAAAGATTGTTATTAAAAAATTAGAAAAGCACCAGATATCGTTTGTAAGATGTTAAAACCCCTTTTGGTATTCAAATTATTTTAACGTAACGTGTATCCATATTAAAAAAAAGTTCAGTTTTACTTTCTACGTAGCAATTATGAAAGAAGAAAACAAAAATTTTCGTTTAATAGTTAGTATCTACCATAAATATATGAGTATATCTTTTTGGCGGCTATTATAAATTGTATTCTGCTTTATGGGCACAATTGTTATTTCAGTTCGCCTATTAGAGGCTCCAAATCGCCTACTAAAATGAACAGTTTAGCTAAAATGAGCAGTTCAGGTTTCATAAATCCATCCTATCTGGTAATTTTAATATTATAGGTGCTCTACGATTGTACGGCCTTCAAAAAATAATGCAAATTCTAGACTTCAAGATTCTTGTAAGCGCCCTGTATTAATTTCAAAGTAAAAGGAATTTGAGGTATGAACCAAAACTTCTTGGAAGTAATTTTCATTTGCTAAACATTACTTAATCGGCACAAAATCGTTATATTTCTGAAGCGGATGCTGACTCGAAATGAAAAGTTGTCCAGTGGATACAAAGTTAGGTTTCATAGTAAGCCAGGTTTAATTGTATGTTTAGTGGGATTAACAGATTCGATTCTGTAATGACACCAACTTCAAAGAAAATCATTCGCCACGAATACAAATACAACGGCGTAAACCGGTCTGAGTCTGGAACTAAGCTATTGCTATGTATCTGCTTCCGTCTATGGCAAATGATTTTTATTGTTAAATAATTATAATCGATTAACCTCACTTAGCTTATCAAAAACATACACTAGCAATTCTGCAATTTCTACTACTACTAATAGGCCTCTAATATTATGATTTATTTTTACTCTTTCCAATATTAAAGTCCGTCTGTAGTATCTATATATATAGAGTATGTATTTACGTACTAGTGAGTGATTCCAACGGCCACACAAGTCGTACGTACATGTTTTTGTCTGGCCAAGAGCGGATAGTATCGTGTAATCTCAATATGTAATGAGAGCGTATGGCATTGAGAGAACATACGGATGCATATTTGGCAGTTGTACTGCTCTCTTCGTTTTTTTAATTTTTTTAAAAACTATCACACTTCATTAGGTCAGTCAGGGATGCATTAACTTTACTTCATTTGCGTATTCGTAAAAAAAAAATTGTCGTAATATTTTTACTCTAACCTGGTAACAATTTCTCTCTGAATCCGTTTACATAAAACCCCTGTCGTATAAATTGATCTTAAGAAAAAGCTTCTCAAATTTGTCGTTGATTCAGCGACACATGGATTAATTTATAACACACAAAAAGAGTGGCATAAGAAGCTATGTATGTATGTCGTTATATTGACCAAAGACTTGTAATTGCCATTTATTTTTAAGTGTTAAGATTATAAAATCTTAGGTAAAATGGATTAAGACATTACGGAGAAAAACTGTGTGTTCTAGTTTTAACCGTTTTAGGACAAGTGGACAAGAAATCTTCAGCAAATTAAAAATTATAAAGATTAGATAAAGTTTTATCAAATAATTAAGTGACAAAAAATTGGATAACCCCGTCAAATAATTGTTCATACACATAAAACCTTATTGAGATGTGAATACTGGTACATTAGTTTATTCCATTGAACTTTGTAATTTAGTTTAAGACTAAGACGTGTTTTGCCATGATAGTCAATATCACAGTTTGATTGCAATTGAGTAGAGCAGAGCGAATTGAATGCCAAAATTTTTGTTTGTAGTCTTCTGATATCACTGGCATACTACAGAGACACATAAAAACTTAAACATACAATGACAAACGTTAGTAACCATTTAGATTTATAACCATGATAAAATTAAGAAAATAAGTAAATAATTCTTTTAAATCTAAATTAAATCTGGATTTACTTGGAAACAAATAATTTTTTAGCTAGAAATGCAATACAGTTTATTTTAAAAGTCAATGCTTCTTCTTTATTTTCAGCATTTCATCAATCAATTCATTTTTCTACTTGTATATGTATTTACTATACAATATAACACATAAACTTATATTTCAAGTTTTGGGTTTGTTTTTTAATATCATTTAAACATAAATATTTAAATTAATTAATTTTAAATTTTAAAAAGTTACACCTTAAGCCGTATACAATGACGCAAACAAATGCTTGTGTATTATTTAATAATTTAAAAATTAAGGAATTACTAAATGATGGTATCATCAACGTAGGGCATATATTAAAATTTTACATCATATTAATAACGTCTAACAAAACTGATAATGAATGAACGATTTCTTTAACGTCATAATAGCTATGCTAATTAAATAGTCTTTTATTATGTAAATAATTGATTTGGCGTAAGATATCGTATCCATTTTTTATTTTATAATTCAGAAATATGCACAAGTATTTTCAAATTCAAGTTACAAGACTTTATGGAATTTTACAAGAAATAAAAAAATAAAACAAAATCAATTAAATGATACATTTTGCTTAAGGTATTGTTAACGTAATATTGTTTCGCTTCTAATCAAAACGTCGTTTTTGTTTTATACTTATAATCAGGAATTGTTTTCTTATTTGTCTTATTTGTATTTTTGTTTAAAGAAATTTCAATAAATAATAATACACTTTTTAAATACACTTTTCTATTCATTTCCATGTCAATTCTATTTTATTTCGTTTCTTTTTTTTATTTCTTTTGTGTGTAAATATTTGACACAACGTATGTGTCTTAAGTCTTTTGTTTATATTGTTGTTATTCTGCCTCTTTAACCAAATAAGGTACTTGTTGTGTTTACACTAGTACACACAATCACTCTCTCCCTTCCATTCACTCGTTCTCTCTCTCACTGTCTTAGTAAGCCACTCATATTCACTTATTGCTGAATTAACACACATTTTTATGAAATTTATTGCATGTGATAATGCAGTTGTAGTAGTAAATTCTTGTTATTTTAAGATTCAACACACTGTAATCAAAAACTGTATAATAAAAATACGCTCTTTTATTGCGTTCTCTTTAGAGAGTTCTTTGTGTGAGAAGCATAAATACTCGTATTAATGAAGCACTTGTTTCGTAAAGATTGATTGTAGAATTTGATTAAAATTCTCTTAACGGTATATGTAAGTATAAAGGCATACAACAGCAACAACAACAAACGCAATAAAAAAAATTCGATTTTATTAAACGTCTGTGATTGGGAAAATAAAGGAAATTTGCATATTTGGAAATAATTTTTGCATTTTTATTAAAATTTCGTCAAAACTTTTTGACAAAATTATGGCTTTTATTTGGGTCTTATAACTGTTGTATGTAAGTAAATAAAAGAGTATTTATTGGAATACAGTAAATTGTTGCTGTTGTTGTTGTTGTTGTCCATTTAATAACTTATAAAAATCTATTGAATACAACAAACTAAACCTTGAAATAAAATTGAAAGTGTTAAATCATCAAATAAAATGACTTGTGTTATTAATATTTTATTTAATTTTTTTTTTGTAATTAAATATTAATAAGTTAGAAAAAGAAAAAAAAACAAATTTAAAAAAATTATTTCTAAAATTAAATCGTTAATTCGGTATTCCCCTGTTGCAAAATTGTTACCAACTGACTCATTCCTTTCAGAGGCCTCATTTAAAAGAGAAAAAAGCACAACCTTCAAGAATTCTTTAAAATACCATGACACATGTTTTTAATTAAAAGAAACACAAATTTTTTATTTTCATTCAACACAACCGAAACAAAAACAAACACATTTGGTTTTCTTAAAATCTTTTAAATGAAAAATGATTTTTTAAACTTTTATTTTAATGATTGCCATCGTCATTATTTTAGCGTTTTTCAGACAAAGGATTTTTTTGCTGCATTGAACACAGAAATAAAAAAACCACAAAACAACAACTTTCAACTCTTTTGAATACCAATAAAAAGATATAAAAATTAGTCATTTCTCCCAAGGTAAGTTAGTACTTGTATAACACTATTTATTTAAGTCCAATTTAATTGCAATCAGCATTAATATGCTTTAAAAAAGTTTGGTTTTTTAATCAAAATGAACCTTTAAAGGAATAGTTCAGTACACTTTTACATTATAAGTGAAGTTTTAAATTATGGCTGCACCATTAGGTGTGCATAAGAAACAAAGAAATAAAAAGCCAATTGAAAATGTTTTCCTTGATTATTTGAAGAATTTCAATTACAGCAATATTTTTGAATTCTTGCGCAGGAAAAATTGCGTAATGTAATGATGAACCTCCCAATATTAAAAGAAGTCCAAAAGATGCACAATAAAATTAAGTTCCCTCTGGTGAACGACAAGACCGTATTTTCTCCTCTAATTTTTTATTCCAAATTCGGTTTAATGGTGACAGCATCAATATCCCATGGAAGAGGAGTTGTCTGAGTTCTTCAAGTTCTCGACTATGCCAGTCATATCTGCTTGATCTCTCTTAGCTTCTTGCATATTCAAATTAAATTTACTTGATGATGCATTTCAAATCTGCTTGATGAAAAAATCGCTAAAAAATTGTATGAATGTAACTCTTTGAATAGTTCCCTATTTGAATTGCCAGCCACACTTGAATTTGTAAACAAATATTTAAGAAAGTTCACTCGCTTTTACTGGATCTCAGCCAATTTTAAATCTGCAGCACTAGTCGAGAACGAATCAATTTCGAATCATACATAAAATCCGAAAACGTAAATGGAGTTACATCGACTAAACTTTACAAATCAATCTAAGAATTGGAAGTCAAAGATGAGGTCGGCCATTACAAAGTCGAACTGGAAATATTTCGCTTAAAGCTACGATGGAACGAATTAATACATCTCGCATATGATCGAGTATATTGGAATAAACTTGTTGATACCTCGAAAAACTAAACAACCTGATCTTTTAATTGAAGTTTTGACCGATCTCTTCTGCGCTAAGATTCATACCTTTTCCCCATGTATTTTAAGAAGAATTTTTCTCACAACAATTCCAAAAACAGCGCCGTGTTAAACACGAGTAATATCAAAATCTTTTATAGTGTATTTTTCGTTTGTTGAAACTGCTTTAAACTGCTTCCAAAAATCAAAATAAATTGGATTATTTTTCATTTTATCTTGGTATTGATGGTATTTCATTCTATGTATTTAAGGCTGTACCGATATAACTAAGGTCGTCTTATTTTTCAATCTTATAGATGCTAACGTACACATGACGGCCTAATCTTATGAGTTCTGGGTGTGTTCAAACCATGAATTTGGTTTTATATTCGTTTACTGCCAGACCCATTTAAGTTAATACATACATAACATAATTGATCATTACAACTCTTCAGTCAGGATTACGAACTAACTTCTCATACCACTTATGTTGTGCATTTTAATTTTATTCATAAATGGCGGGACCTACAGTTTAAAGTCGACTCCGAACGACAGATTTTTTTGGCAACTTTTCATACCAATTTTTATTTTATCTCAAAGTTTTTGCCAGAAATATGCTGACAGAAAGTCGCCGAAAAAATATTTTTCTTATTTCGATTTAATCGAGGTGTCTGACCTTGGAGATAAAGACTACAGCGATTTCATTTACGTTGATACTTTCTCAATATTTGCAAATACATCAGATATCACTCGCAAAGTTCGTCCAACAATATTGTTATGCTTTTAGCTTTCAGTAGCGAGTATTTCCTGTGGATTCATAGATTGCGATTTGATATAAAAGAAATTGTTTAAGAAATTATCTGCTGTTATATCTTTATTTAAATAACTACCTTATTTATTTAAATTTAATAACACACTTTAATTAATACGTACGTATTTAATTGGTCATTACAACCCTTCAGTCAGGATTACGACCTAGTTTCTCACACCACTTATGTTGTGTGTGTTAATTTTATACAAGAGTGGCGGGACCTACAGTTTAAAGTCGACTCCGAACGACAGATTTTTGAGAAACTTTTCATGGCAATTTTATTTACTCTCAGAGTTTTTGCCAGAAATCTGCTGAGAGGAAGTCGCCGAAGAAATACTTTTTGTATTTTATTTTGATGTCTAGCCTGGGGCTCGAACCCTGGCTTTTCGTCAAATAAGCCAACACACTACCTACTAGACCACGGCGACTTTTTCCACGTAGCTTTCACTAAAAGATATAACAGATCAAAAAAAAACATGCAGACGGCGCTACTAGTCGCAAGTCCAAATGATTTTTGATTAAGTTTAACCATCAAAAGACCAAATTTTAAGCTGACGGACAATTGACTGGTGACATTTGGATTGACGCAACTTTTGCCAGTTGGAAGAAATTGGATTAAAAGAAATCTCGGGTATTAATAAAGCATTGCCTTCTGAAGCGAAATACTGTCACTTTGTACCAGCAAAATCAATCATTGAGAAATTGTTTACTAAGTTTAAACTTGGCGAAATAAGTACCGAGGATGAGGCACGCAGTGTGTTTGAAGCTGTTTCACCATAAAAACTCCGAATTTATGAGTCGATATGTGACGATAGTCATTTGAATGGAATGCACGTGTTGAACTGCATGGCGTAATAATATTCATCGACTATCCCGATAAGGAAAAAACCATTAACAATGACTATTACACAGCGTCATTGAATCCTTGTTGCGTACGTTAGCCTACGAATTGTTACACACTACTTCTACACTATGACTATCAATATTATACTACGCTCTTATTGCATTTCATTTATTTTTCATCTGGGAACTTTTAGAACTTATGATTAATTTGTTATTGTAGCCGTTTTCTACATTTCGAGACCTTTCTATGTAGTTTTCCGTGTTTTATGAGTAGCATATAACTTCTGGTGTAAAATATGCCTGTTTGATTTGTTCGAATAAAATTCTAATAAATTTTATTTAAAATATGTGTTCACATATCCTGGTTGCTTATCTACTACTGTGGTTCGGATAGAGGTTAAAATGCTTTAGTTTTTAAATTTCCTGTAGTTCTAGAACAAAGCAAAAGGCTTAAAAAACCAAAGTTGAATAGAACTGTTAAATTCATTTCCTAAATGTCTTTCTTTTTTATTTTATTAAACAAAACCTGTATTAAACAAACAAGATAAGTTTAGAATTGAGAAAATACCGTTATTTGCTAAGGCGAAGTGAACAATTTCTATTTAAGAAAACATTTCATTTTAAAAAATAATTGAAAAAGAAACAATAACAACAACAAATAATAATTATTATTATTATATTAAAAATCATTCCAAATAAAAACGAAATTATTAAACAAGTTTAGAAAACATGCTCGACTTTTTGCACATACAGAGCCAGCCATAGCCACAATCACAGTTACAGTCACAGTCACAGATTCGTTCTACTGGCTTATACGCACGGATACAAAAGCAATAAACAAATCAAAACTCAAAACCAGGTTTCATTTGGCTTAAATGTATTGCTATTTGGAATTAAAATATTAAAAAATAAAAATTTATTTTGTAAGATTTTAATTTCAGTTTCTTTGTATGGCCAATGGAGTGACCGGTGGGCCCAGCTGTGTACAATATGGTACAATACATACGAATTAAAACTGGTCTCACTTTTAAACAAAGGCTTTTTGTTTAATGCTTTATTATATTCGTAATTTTTTTTTTTTTTTGTTCCACATTATTCTTGTATTCTTTTTTTTTTTTTTGATTCTCGTGTATGAAATTAAAATATACAACAACAACAACAACAACAAGAACAATAAAAAAGAAATAAAATGTATTTTTAATGTAGTTGTGTGTGTGTTATAGAAATAATGTTTTTATTATTTCATTTAACAAAATTGTTTATGTTCTTGTCGTTGTTGTTTTAGTGTTGGCATGGTCAACTCTTATAAAAACAAAGAAAAATGTCTGAATATTTGTCTATTTATCATAACGTCTGTTGGCCTGTGTAACCGTCTGTATTACAAGCTGCTTTAAAACCGTTTGTGGTTCGCAAAATAATTTTTGTTTTGATTTTTTTCTCTCTTGCTGGTCTTGTTGAAAACCCGTAATCACAGACATAGTGTCTCTTTCTCTCTCTTTCTCTCTACATATATACACTGCGTTTCACTTGAATAGCACACCGTACAAATTGAAATTCTTCCCCCCTATATCTTTGTAAAAAATAAAGATAGCGGATTGATATTGGATTGCAATTGTAGTGTTATTTATAGCTTTTAGCATAAAATAAAAAATATTTCGATATATCAAATTGTTTTCAAAATACAACATAAAAAAGGAAAATACTCAAAAAATAACAATCAAATTCCGTTTCACTAGAATAGCACATATTTTAATAAATGTAGAAAAATTACTTTTTATTAAGGTTTTTAATATTTTTATTATTTTTTATTTATTTTTATATAAAAACTAAGATTTAACTATGGATTTCTAGTAGTGTGTTGGGCCTCCCTTGTTCAGAATAACCTCGTATATCCTATTAGGCATTGACTCGTACAAATTTTTCAAATAGTCCAGAGAAATTGAAGTCCGTGCCCGTTGAATGGCTTCAATCAGTTCTGCTTTGGTTGAAAATTGTTTTTTAGACCCGTAAACTTTTCTAGCCAGCCATCCCCAAACAGATAAGAGGGCTTTTTTAAGAGAAGCTTCAATTTCGCACGATTCTGTTGACAAAATTAAGGCTAAAGTAGGTGTCCATTCTAGCAAGACCACTGTGTGGCGTATTATTTCAGGAGCAAATTAACTCAAACGACTGAAATTAAAGAAAAAACTACCACTTAACTCTGCACGAAAAGAAATGCGGTTGAAATTTTGTCGAGATAATATGGTATAGAGCAACGAGTGGAAGCGCGTTGTTTTTTCTGCGGAGAAGAAGTTTAATTTGGAGGGCCCTGATGGCTACAATTATTATTTTCACGATTTGAGGAAGCAGACTCACCAGTTGGATCGATTACACAGTCGAGTTGGAGAAGTTATGGTGTGGGGTGCGATTTCCTATTATGGCTCCTGTGAGCTCCAGCTTCTAAGTTCAAATATGAACGCTAAAACATATTAGGGTGTTTAGAGAAGGCCTTTCCACAGTTTACAAATTCTTTTTGGTCCATTGCCGTCGACTTTTCAGCAAGACTACGCCCTAATACATAATTCCCGTGTGGTCAAATCGCGCACAGAGTCCAAAAATGTCAACTCTTTGAATTGGCCACCATACTCGCCGGACCTAAACATAATAGAGAATGTTTGGGGATGGCTGGCTAGAAAAGTTTACGGGTCTAAAAAACAATTTTCAACCAAAGCAGAACTGATTGAAGCCATTCAACGGGCACGGACTTCAATTTCTCTGGACTATTTGAAAAATTTGTACGAGTCAATGCCTAATAGGATATACGAGGTTATTCTGAACAAGGGAGGCCCAACACACTACTAGAAATCCATAGTTAAATCTTAGTTTTTATATAAAAATAAATAAAAAATAATAAAAATATTAAAAACCTTAATAAAAAGTAATTTTTCTACATTTATTAAAATATGTGCTATTCTAGTGAAACGGAATTTAATTGTTATTTTTTGAGTATTTACCTTTTTTATGTTGTATTTTGAAAACAATTTGATATATCGAAATATTTTTTTATTTTATGCTAAAAGCTATAAATAACACTACAATTGCAATCCAAAATCAATCCGCTATCTTTATATTTTACAAAGATATAGGGGAGAGAATTTCAATTTGTACGGTGTGCTATTCAAGTGAAACGCAGTGTATATTAATGGTTCAACATTTACTTTCAATTCGTTTTATTTCTTTGTTGCGCTTTAATGCCTTTAAGCTAAAAAAATAGAAAAAAAACTGTTTTTATTAAAGCTTGTTTTAGTTTTTTTGTTTGCCCAACTCTTTTTAAATTTCAAATATTTTTCTGTTTTAGTTTTACTTTCACTTCTTAAATTATTTTTTTATTTTTTTTCATAAGTTTCGCTAATAACTTTGTTTGATTTCTTGTTTCTTGGTTTTGTAAATCAAAAATTTTTGGATTTTTTCATTAGCCAGTATGACGTCTGCTGGAATTTATAATCTTTTTATATGGGATTTTAGTATTTGCTGTTATTTATGCAACTCCTGCTGTTTGATGGTTGGTCTTGCATGTGCTTCTTAATTAATTTTTTTTTTCATTTTAATTATAATTTATCGATTGAAATTTAGTTTTCAAAACATTATTGCACATAATTGCTTCAATAATATTAAAAATGCTAAAAACCTACATACATAAGTATGAAGTTATGAAAATTCTGATGGCTGGTTTACATAACAATTAATAAAGAATGTAAGAAATAAAAAAATATATACATATAATTTACGAAATTCGCTGAATAATGATTAAAAATTATTTTCTGAATGAGTGGAATACAATTATAGGCGCTTATGAAACTTTCTGTCTTGAGACTTTATTTTTAAAAGAATATTTAGACGTACTTCAGACTTATTATTTCATAAATTCGTTGCATGAGAACCATATTGACTATACAGTGATATATTTAAGTCGACTGTATCGTTACAGGACTTAAAACATCAGTGCATATTCGTTCTGGTCTCTTATTTAAAAGTATATCCGCTATAAGGGAAAGTACTGAAGAAATCGACGTGACGAATTTTACAATTTTACATGGCTCTTAAGCATAACAAATTTCAATCGAATTAGGAGAAGAATTAAAGTCCAACCACAAATTGAGCTAATTGCTAATTGTGTAGCATTTGCTGAAAATATTTATTTTCACACTTAATCAAAATTGCTTTGTATGCTGTTTGCTGCAGACTTTAGTCTGGTGTTGATTTAAAGTCATGTCGACTTAAAAGTGCAGCTGGAACCATTATCATACAGTTTTACCTTCTCAACTCTTTTGGAGCAATCGCTGCCGGTTTGGATTTTTGTCGACATGTAACTTATGATGCTGAGGCGTGCCACCCAGCCCACGAAGCAATTAAGTTTATAATTTATGAAAACTTCAATGAAAACCGAGTTAACAATTATTATTTAAATTTTAAATTTAAAAAGTTTATTATTTAAGTCCAGCCAATGTCAGATAAAAATTGGAATTCTTACGGCTTCTACCACTTGTCTGGTGTACATGTTACCATGCATAACATAATTGGCCATTAGAACCCTTAAGTGAGGATTACGGCCACTCATGTTGTGTGTGTTAATTTTATACATTAGTAGCGGGACCTACAGTTTAAAGTCGACTCTGAATGACAGATTTTTGAGAAACTTTTCATGGCAATTTTATTTACTCTCAGATTTTTTGCCAGAAATCTACTGAGAGGAAGTTGCTGAAGAAACATTTTTTCATATTTCGTTTTGATATCTGACCTGGGGTTTGAACCGTGGTCTTGTGTCTAATAAGCCAACACACTACCTACTAGACTAGCACAAAATTAAAAACTAATTAATTTATTTTGTTTGACTTTGAATTTTTTTCTATGCTAATACTGTATAGATAACATATTTATCTTTCTAATTAGGTCCGTGATATCGATTATTTTATATAATTTATAATTATTAAATAATTTTTAAATGCCAAAATGTATAAAAATAAAAAAATCGATGAAATGTCCATAACATGGAAAAGATAGTTACTAAATGATTCAATTTTGTATAGTTTCGGTCTTCCTACTCTTCGAAGCTCTTTTGTACCCATTCAATCTATCGCAAATCATTTAACCTCCCTTTGCCTAATCGCTTCTTTATTTCTCTCTCTCTTTACTTATCATTGTATGAGTACAACAGTTCCTGTTTAAAAAATTTTGCGGTAAATAACAAAATATGATTAAAACAAAAACTCGGATAACGAAACGAAAATAAATAAACCGGTTTTATGGGACTGCGTGTATTTAAACAGGAAAACTTTATCTATGATCCCATGAACACACACAGAGACACACGCACCTACAAATCTGTATAAACTACAATGCGACAATTATGACCCGTTTTTTTTAGTATTGAATTAACAACTAAAAAAGAAACAACTAGAAATGGCCAAAAAAAACTGGGAAAAAAACTCACAATTATTTAAGCCTGTTTTTAAAGAGACTCACCAATACGAAAAAATGATACTTGAACGTGTCAACTATGAACGAGTACTTCCACTCGCCTTACTGTCTATGTGGTATTAACGAAATGTATGTATGTGTGGTGAGAAAAAAGCAGTTAAAATCTGACATAACAAGGCCTTATAAGGAGGCCTTTTTAAATCATTTCAAAAACAAAATGTCCTATTAAAGTGGCTATTATAACGTTGTTTATTACGTTAAGTAATAAATAAAATAAGAAAATATAACTCCTTCAATAACAACGATTTGTCATTTTAATTTAACCTTCAGATGCATCATAATGTACTGGAAATTTCTCTGTTTAGCATGCAAATTATTGGAAAGATCCTCAAAATTTTTTGGAAATTAGAAGAGAACTACATTGTATTAGGTATTCATGTATGGTAGGAAAAAATTCATTCTGCATTCTAAAAAATTAAAAAAGAGAAACCAAGTGAATTAGATTGATCACCGTAGCCTAGTGTGGATAATATATTGGCTTCCTATTCGCGAGCTCCGAGTGCAAACCTCTACACTGACTGACGTCTTGTAAGCAAAGAAATATGAAAACACTATTTTATTATCGACCGCCCTACTCAACGATCTATTTCTCAAATCAATCGTTCAGAGTCGACGTTAAGCCTCTTCTCTTATGAAACATGACATTATGACAGCATGTATGATGTAAGAATTTAGGTCGTAATCCATATTAAGGGCTTGTAATGGTCAATAATTGTGGAAGTGAAGAAAAAAACATAAAAAAGTTTTTAAATATAGCCGATGCTAAATACAAGTTGCCGAATAAGTCTACAAGATACATTATATTAGATTAGATTGATGACTAGGCCATTCGAAATTACTGCTAGAATTATTATTCATGTATAACATAGAATTGGTCACTTATTTGCTTTCTATTAAGTTTACCTCATAAGTAATTTAATTACTTTTAAGTTTAACCTCCATTAACTAAATCGTAAACATACGTTGGGTATCCTTTTTCACTATGGAAAAGAATAAAATTGAATTGAAATCAATTTAATTAAAAAATAATTTCCACTGTGTGGTCTTTATTCGTTGATTGTATATTCAAAATAAAATTATTTGGATTTTTATACATAATGTTTGTAACAACAATAGCGGTCATCGTACAATACCAAAATTGTGCGTCACCACAAGCAAAATAATCATTATTTGCCACCTCCACTTCAGATTACAGCAATTACACTCTGATTTTTTTTGACACGTCTTTACATGGCGGAAATTATTAAAAGCGTTATCAAAATAAAGTACAATCTACCTCATGATTACATTTACCAAAATTTTTTCTTTTACTGTTAATTTGAAATTATTACTACAGTTGCATTCTGTTCGTACGCCGAAACCTTCGTTAAGGAATTATTTAGAGATCCTCTGTTCATTTAAAATGTTTTATTGAAATAAAATTAATTTAATCTGTTTTACTAAAAAAAACAAGGCCTCATTCAAGGCTTCTTAAACTTAAGCGGCCCACTGTAATACAATTTTTAAAAGTCAATTAAAGACCCATTGAAAACACGAGCCTGTATTTTAGTTTGTGTAGGTGTAGCTGTGCTGGTATTTATATTGTATACAAGTTGTTCATGTCTTTGAAGTACTTGAACGAGTCTGTGTAGATAACTGTGAGTGTTTCTATGTCTCAACTAAATGGGCCAACTTCAAATGTCGTCTGAAGACATTTTACTTTATCCAAAAAGAAACCAACAGCAAAAACAAAAAACTCGTATTAAAATATGCGAAAACAATTCACCAGGTTTCTTTTGTAATGATCGGATAAAAACTCCATTAAATTAGTCATGAGTCATGAGTAACAATGGCTGAATAGTTGGTGGGTCGAACGATCGATCGATCCACTTATTTTTTGTTTTCTTTCTTGTTGTGCTCTTTATTATCTAATAGTAGTAGTAATAGTTGTTGTTGTTGTTGTTGTGGAGTGAATGTCCATAAACCAGTTACTTTTCTTTGTGGTTGTTGTTGCCATGTTATTTAAGAAGTTATTTTTATGGGAGTGAGATCGTATGTATGTTTATCGGTCTGTCTATTATTTAATTTATTGTTATTGGGTGTTGTAATCTTTAGTGTTATACGAATTGTGCTCTTTTGATTGTTACTTCTACTATCAAAATTTTCGTGGAATACATTTTTTATTGTCTTGAGGTGGAACAATGTATGTTGAAAGTACAATCAATAGGATTGTTCAATTCAATAAACAATTATAAATTGCAATTATAATTAAAATAAAAAAAAATACCAATAAAACCATTTCACATATATTATAACATTTGCAATTTTCCGTTTTTATGGTGGTTTAATGATACGTCAAATCTATTTACAAAGCTATGTTCATATGTCGCAGAAAAAAAAAACCGAAAACCCAACGACTTGAATAATTTATTCATCGCTTAATTTCCTCTATCGCTCCTCTATCCT
Source organism: Sarcophaga subvicina (assembly GCA_936449025.2). Lineage (NCBI taxonomy): Eukaryota > Metazoa > Arthropoda > Insecta > Diptera > Sarcophagidae > Sarcophaga > Sarcophaga subvicina. The sequence continues at coordinate 45,366,684 of OW388081.2, read as the reverse complement.
CTAATTATTACAAAAAAAGACTTTCAATTCCAATTCTATGAAATCTAATGACAGTTTCAAGTTGTCGATCTCCTTTTCTGATGTTTATGTCTTCATGATGTCATGTCTGCTACTATATTGGCTACCGCGGTTCGCACATTCCTAATCACATATCTACATAACTCTCCTAATTCTGGATTTATAGCGACTTAGTATGTATGGTACCTGCAGTACTAAACTTAGCCTTGCGTATCTCAGACATACATAGATTAAACAAGTCGCATGACAGTCCGCCCCCTTACTTGACGCTTTCAGTTATTATAAAGAAAACAAAGGTGGCACTAACTATTTTAATTATGTTGGTAGTCACCCCAACCAAGATACCAATCATTGTGATAAGCTTTGTTTGAATACGAGCTTATTTCTTCTTTAAAGTCAATGAATTTGTGGATCTGTATCTGTGGATCCCGCTGGCTGGAAAACACACTGATAGAGGACGATAATATTTTACTCATGTGTGGTTTAACTATAATTTTAACATTCCCTATCGTCTCCTATTTACAGATAAGTCAGTGATCCTGACAGCTTATTATCACTAATAATGGTGCCTGATCCGGCGCTCAATAAAAAAAAAATATAAAAAATATTGGATTATTTTACTTTAAGTTACAATAAAACATGACATGAATTTTATTTAGCCGAAAGATAATCTTGTGGCATTACATTTTAAATATGATTTCTGGCATATGACCGCCACGGTTGGCGCGGATGTAGTCCAATCTGGACGTCCAATTTTCGATGACTTTTTCCAACATTTGTGGCCGTATATCGGCAATAATACGGCGAATGTTGTCTTCCAAATGGTCAAGCGTTTGTGGCTTTACCGCATAGACCAATGACTTTACATAGCCCCACAGAAAGTAGTCCAGCGGTGTTAAATCACAAGATCTTGGAGGCCAATTCACAGGTCCAACACGTGAAATTAGGCGGTCACCAAACGTGTCTTTCAATAAATCTATTGTGGCACGAGCTGTGTGACATGTTGCGCCGTCTTGTTGAAACCACATCTCCTGGACATCATCGTTATTCAATTCAGGAATGAAAAAGTTAGTAATCATGGCTTTATACCGATCACCATTGACTGTAACGTTCTGGCCACCATCGTTTTTGAAAAAGTACGGACCAATGATTCCACCAGCCCATAAAGCGCACCAAACAGTCAGTTTTTCTGGATGTAACGGTGTTTCCACATACACTTGAGGATTACCTTCACTCCAAATGCGGCAGTTTTGTTTGTTGACGTAGCCATTCAACCAGAAGTACGCTTCATCGCTAAACAAAATTCGCTTATGAAAATCGGGAACAACGGTAATCTCGTTTTTGGCCCATTCGACGAATCTACGCCTTACTTGATGATCGTTTGGCTTCAAATCTTGCACGAGTTGGATTTTGTAAGCACGCAAACCAAGATCCTTCCGCAAAATCTTCCATAAAGTGGATGGACACAGATCCAATTCCTGTGCTCGATGGCGGATGGACTCATTCGGGTCTTCCTCAATGCTACGCTCTACAGCAGCAATAGCTTCTTCTGTACGCACCGTACAGCATCTCTGGGGATGCGAGTTATCAATAAGAGTGAACGTGGTGCGAAAACGTTCCATGGTTAATCGAATTAACTGCTCTGATGGACGATTTTGTCGACGATAAAATGGACGTAGTGCGCGATACGTTTTCCGCACAGAACCATTATTTTCGAAATAAAATTGAACTATTTGCAAGCGTTGTTCAGGCGTGAGTCTATTCATGATGAATTGCCAAACCAAACTGAGAATAAATCGCTTGACAGCTGTTAAATCGGTCGCCATCTTGAAAAGTAATACCAACTTAAAGTTCTATACCTCTATAAAAAACACCCTTTATGTATCTAGATAGTCGCCGTAGTCTAGTAGGAAGTGCGTTGGCTTATTAGACGTGTGAGGCCTCGGTTCAAGTTCCAGGTCAGACATCAAAACGAAAATATGAAAAAATATTTCTTCGGCAACTTCCTCTCAGCAGGTTTCAAGCAAAAACTCTGAGAGTAAATAAAATTGCCTTGAAAAGTGCCTCAAAAATCTGTTGTTCGGAGACGACTTTAAAATGTAGATTCCGCCACTCATGTATAAAATTAACACACACAACATAAGGGGTGTGAGAAACTAGGTCTCGTATTCCTGACTAAAGGGTTGTATTGACCAATTATGTATGTATGTATGTATCTACAAATGTATGTATATAATACAAATAATAAGACGAAAAATTAATATGTTCTCCCCAAACTAATTGTGCCGATTTATAACCGACGAATTTCTAAAGTCTGTGCGACCAATATATGTGAATTTCTATAAAAATACAATTTCGGTTTAAACAAATTAATCCATAAGTATTAAAATTAATATTTTCTAATAAAGCCCAATGCATCTAAGAGAGAGACCGAATTTAAACTTTAATTATAATGACGAAATATTAATTTTACAATAACATGATAATTTTTAAATAAATATTTACCTCCGTCATTGTTATGAAAAAACCAAGAATTTTCGCTAAAATACAAAATTGGTGACCACTTGACATTTAACCACAATCGTAACCTGAAAACAATTTCTAACTTAATAAAAACGAAGCTGAAATCAAGCATCAATTCAAACATTTGATTATGATGGTTAACAATTTCAATTTCAACAGCTAATGAATAAAATATTTTCTATACAGAGAGAGAAACAAAAAAAACTTGTTTTCATAAGACACCATTAAAAAGAGTTAAGAAAAACAAATACTTAAACAGTTTATAAGCAATTAAATTAATTTAGTAAACATTTTATAATGCAATTAAAGACACACGTACAAATTAAAAAAGAAATCGTAAAAAAATTTAATTTCGACCGTGACAGGACTCGAACCTGCAATCTTCGGATTCGAAGTCCGACGCCTTATCCATTAGGCCACACGGTCCTTGTGACTACTATCTAACATTTTTTGCTGTTATACAGCAAAATTTCACTATGTATTCCTATTTCTTAATACAAGGGATGCTTTTCCTTTTCACTTGTGTTCATGTGTTCACACTTTCTCTTTGCCAACACATTGTAATAAAAACCCACCACTAATGATGACGATGATGATTATGATGATGATGTCAACAGATGCGCATGCATCCCTTGGCAGCCCTATAATTAGAGTATACCGTGACCTTTCGCAATGTTATTTATAACGAAAATACATTAAAGGTCAGTAGGAAATTGAAGGATGAAAAACAAAAGTTTTTTTGTTATTGTGTTCACACCCTTTAATGGCTAGTTATTGGTCAGCAAAAAAAGAAAAAAAAATGAAACAGAAAACAAAATGAAAAATATAAAACATAAAATAACTTTAAAGCCAATCACATTTTCAAGGTGAACTACAATTTGTAGATATTTTTTTTTTTCGTTTTTCTTATTCTGCTTTTTCATTCCATTTAAAACATTTAATTAATACCAATGGCTGGCAGTTGTACCACCAGTTTTGCTTAACTGCAAAGCCAAACACATGCATCATAAATATCAAGAGTTTTAATTTTTTTCTATAATTTGGATGCTAAACTATACGATAGAGGAGGTCATATAAAGTTTATTATTTAATTTGTTTATGAAAATCAATAGAACATGGTAATGTAAAGTCAATAGTGGACGTATTTAAATTGTTCATATCATGTTCTTGGCACAAACTGATCGTGGTTTAAGACGCTTTCCTTGACGTTATTGATCTGTTCTGAAATTAGGTAAAAAATGGCTTTGAACGTATGACTATTATCATTGTTTTTAATTATTCTCCAACTAAGTGTTCGATGATCTTCTCATCATGAGGGCTTCATAACGGACTTCAATTGTTCCCTATTTAATATATAAAACAAGCATTCTTTGAGAATACTATGCCCTACTACTCGAAAGTTAACATACATACATACATACATACATACATAATTGGCCATTACAATCCTTCAGTCAGGATTACGGCCTATCTTCTCACAGCACTCATGTGGTGTGCCTTAATTTAATACTTGAGTGGTGGTACCTGCAGTTTAACGTAGACTCCAAATGATGGATTTTTGAGAAAAATTTTCAAGGCAGGTTGATTTACTCCTCTCAGAGTTTTTGCCAGAAATCTGAAATATTTTTCAGAAATATTTTTTTTTTCAATATTTCGGTTTGATGTCTAACCTGGGGTTCGAACCCGGGCTATACGTCTAATAAGCGAACATACTACCTACTAGACTACGGCGATAGTGTAACACATAACTTAAATCAATTATCTTTGTAATTATCGGATAAAAGTTTAAATTGTCTCCAATACGTTCGTGAATTACCACGTTATCGGGGATCCAGTCCTACATCGCTGATTCATCTTTCCATTCTACTCTCGGGTCGATATCAAAGGAGCTAAGTTCACGGTCGGCGGACTACCTGTCAGATATTATTATTATGTCCCGTCTTCAGTACTTTTTGCCGCATTTGAATTGAGCAAATCTGTCGATGATGTAAACTTTCACTTGGAAGCAACTCAAACGTTTCCCCATGTGATCTGAATATATCAGTCTGGGTCTGTTCCACACCATATGTTCTTGACCCAGTAGTATAACACAGAATAGGATCTCTCTTAAAAGAGTATCTGGCAGCCAAATAATTCCCTTCATTATGATTACCCTATCTCAGTGCGAAGAATTTCCCTAAAGCATAGACTAATGTCTAGGGGACACTAAGAAAGGAACTGTTTACCATGCGTTTTTTCTGGTTTTCAGTGGGCTAAAATACAACAGAACCAGCAGTGTCTTTAGGAGACAAATATTGTCACGCTTATGCTAACGCAAGCCCTGTAACTTATCTGACCCCATCTCAGCTGTTTTTAAAAACGTATTTATTTCCACACAGTTACTAAATTATACATACGGTTAAAAAATTTCAGACATTTTTTAACTAATCCGTTTTCGTTGAAAATCTTTATAGTTTCCTCGATTTTAAGACGGTCTTTTGCATTGGTTAAAAAATTTCTGAAATTGAACTGAATTGTGGCCCTGCACAGGCCCACAAAGATATGCATCCCATTTACAAATTTCACAAATTTCTGAACCAATGCAAAAGACCGTCTTAAAATCGAAGAAAGATGTCAGACAATTACAAAGATTTTCAACGAGAACGGATTGGATAAAAATTTTTTGAAATTTGTTATCCATATGTATACTTTTGTGGCTGAGTGTAACTTCGATGCAGCCAATGAACAGTATTGATGTTTTATCGATGTTGAAAGTAGCCGTGGTCTAGTAGGTAGTGTGTTGGCTTATTAGACGTGAGGCCTCGGTTCAAACCCCAGGTCAGGCATCTGCAACTAAACGAAATATGAATAAAATATATCGGCGACTTCCTCTCAGGAGATTTCTGGCAAAAACTCTGAGAGTAAATAAAATTGCCATGAATAGTTTCTCAAAAATCTGTCGTCCGGAGTCGACTTTAAACTGTAGGTCCCACCATTCATGTATAAAAATTAACGCTTACAACATAAGTGGTGTGAAAAACTAGGTCGTAATCCTGACTAAAGGGTTGTAATGACCAATTATGTATGTACATATGTTATGTATGTATGTATAAAAAACATCGGATTACTTCGATGTATCGTTAAGTTACATCGAGTATTTTTACAACTGCGATGTACATATATCGTACACCATTACATATTTACGTATACATATATTGTATAAATTGATAAATAAACTATTTTTGAATGGAATTTCAACTCTTCATAGCAAAATTCATAATTCTTCAATATTTTTTTACAAACCTCAAAATAGAGAATATTTAATTCGGTTTCTCTAAAAGCATTCCAGTTTTTTATTTATTTTAATTTTATTAAAGTCTCTTTTAAACATATTAACCTTAAAAAACGCAAGCAAAAATCAAATGCCTTTATCATTGAAACGAAAAGGTTGAATATGATTCATCAAACCATTATAATTATGTTGTAGACAAGAAGATTGTAGAGAATACGAGTATATTGGCATATTATTAAATTAATATTTAAAAAATTAAAATTATTTTGCAAAAAAAATTTAAAATAAAATGAAATTATTTTTTAGAATTGTGTGCACACTTCTTTGTTTATTATTCTTTTTTTACAAGAGTAATGTGGTTTGACATATTTTTAAATAAATTTTTTTAAATTTTATTTTATCTTTTAAAATCCAAAGTTCATCATTCATCTTGCATTACCAAAGAGTTTTTAACTATTTTTATCTGTGCTTTTCGCCTCCTGAAAGATTTTCTCATGGTCACCAGCTATAATATTCGTTAATTTCTGTTTAGAATGAATATAATTTTGTTTGATCAAATCAAGTCAAGTTGGTATGTTCAGCTATCTACGCAGTATCCACAGATCTCTAGGAGACTGAAAATGAATACATTCAACTTCCGCGTTCATTCGACCCTATTGTACGTCTGTGATATATTGAATTTAATTGCCCGTGGTTTAAATTCTCTTCAAGTATTTGGCAACCGGTAGCTGATGAGAAAACCGACAATCTTTTGACAAAATGTCAATATTCTGTATAAATTCTGAAGCACAAATGGAATTGCCTAGGACAAACACTATGTAAACGGGCATATAACCTAGCATGGATGACCATTATGTAACACCCGCAAGGTAGGAAAAGAAAAGATAGGCGCACTCATACGCGGCCGAAAGACAACTAGTGGCAATGACAACAAAAGAAGTGAAATAAAATAAAATTCATAATGGCTCTATACGGACATATAAATCGCGTCTCCCAGCAAAAACTTCCGAACTTTGACAGTTGACCACTGCCACTTTGTTAAAGCTATATCTGTCAAAATAGTTGTCATTTATTCACTCCGCTTTATCAAATCAATATGGGTAACACGTGCAAATATAAAATTATTTGATCAAAATATGTTTTTTTTTTTCGAGCAACGTACCGCACGCATCGCATATTTTACGAGACGATCATTCGCAATTTAATGAATAAATTTGAGTTCACTGCTTCAGTAAATGATCGATCAAAGGGAAGGTCTGCCGAAAACATCGACGCTGTCCGTGATCGTGCAGCATTCGTCAATTTCAGGTTGCTTACTAGAACTCGGTCTTCCGCAGACTTTTCGAATTTTGGATCGTTTACATGGGTCTACATTGGTACAAAACTAAACTGTCCTAGAAACTGATGGTAAACGACCATTTACATCGAAAGATGGTTTTATACAATGAAAAGTTACCAATTAAATCATGGAAGAAAAGACTGGAGAAAGACAGGCACATACAGGAGCATAAACTTATCTACGGAAGTAGACATTAATCAAGCATTTGTTTTTGAAACAATGACAATTGTAATGAACCGAATTCTCAATTTTCATACCAATCTACATAATTTCAATTTATTTCTTTAACAATGTGATTTAAAATGGCCTTCATGCCATTTAGAGGGTTAAACAAATATTGCACTTTAGCCGTACATGCTTTTTTATGCAATAATACTCAATCACTAGAAGCACCATTAAGTCCTTGAACAAGAAAGGGAATGTATCGTGTTGCAAGATACTAAAAACCAAGAGGCAACAACAACAAAAACTACAAAAGTAAAGACATTAAGCTTTAAATATCACCCAGCATATAAAACAAATGGCATTACAAACTTTAGCACTCCAAAAAGCATTACAAAAGCTTAAAAAGATAAACTTTTTAAATGTAGACGAATACACCACACTCTGCAAAATAAGTGGTATTGATGATAGTGGTACTGAGAGTGCTACAAATGCATAAGAACCTGATTTTAAGCAACGCAACTCATGATCATTGGCATGCAACTCAGTAAGAACTATGAAAGGGGGCAGCAATTTTTAAATCAAATGAAAAAACAAATTAAAAAATAAAAAAAATGTAGGAATTTTAGAGAATAATAATAAATTTTAAATCTATTTATCAGCTACATACAGTCTCTGCCAACTTAATGCTTTGCCATAATAAAAGGTCAATAAATTAAATAAAAAAATCTATTTTTAAAAGCAAAAACAAACAGAAATGTGAAGCAAATGAACTTGCAACATTTACATGGAGTGTTTCGACTTTGGATTTCTATTTTCAAAATGTTTTCTTTATTTTAAAAGTTTTAAATTATAAAAACAAAATAATTGTATAACATTCTTAACAAATTTGTTCATATTTCAAGCCAAGTAATGAGCTTGCTCAAAACAAAGCAGAAAAGCTGTTGTGGTCCGCCAGAAACTAAGAGAGCTCGGCTGGAAAATTTTAGTTCATCCTTCATAGAGTCCAGTTCTTACAGCTGCGGATTATTATTCGTTTCGAGCTCTACAGAACTCGCTTAATAGGTTAATTAAAATATCGTAAAGGCCTCTAAAATGCATGTGAAACTGTTTTTTACTAAGAAAACACTGTAGTTGTTCTCCCAAAAATATCAAAATGTTATCGATCAGTATGACATTTTCTTTTCGCCAAATTTATAGCCGAACTTTTTAGAGAACCCAAAAGTGATATACATACATACATAAGTATTCTAATATAAACATGATCAATTTCCATTCATATTGTTTAAACACGCTTTTGCTTTTGAACAATTAACTCCAACTTCAAAGGTCTTATGCTAATAAGCCACGTAACTTTAGGTTACTCTTCAAAATAATTTTGTTTATTTTTTTTTAGTTTTATTTTTAATACATTAAATATTATTTTATTCATTTATTAACTTCTCACTTCTCATTTTATGTTTATATTGTATAGATTTTCTGTTGATTAAAGTTCTTTTTCTTCTTATTTACAGAGTCAGCAACTATTTTTGGTTTGGAATTTCAATCAATTCAACAATACTGCTACACCAACAAAAATTTCGCATGTTTTTAACCAGTTAGGTAGCTTGTTTGACTAGCTATTTGTGTATTTGTGTTAGTCTCCGTGTGTGTGAGTGTGACCGTGGGAGGTAGAGAGAGATGTCTAACATAAGGCATCGTCCTCTGGCACCACCGGGTACAGGGGATAGTGATGACAATTTTACAGATGATGAGAGTTCTCCATTGACGCACGATATTTATGGCGGAAGGTGAGTAGAAAACATTAAAAATTACTTTTACCTCCAGCTACATATACATACAAACGTAGTACGTATACATATATTCATATTTATGAGATCAGATCTTTAAGTGAATGTATTCGTTTTTGAATATGTAATAAATTTATAAGAAAAGTAAAGAAATTTATTGTAGCACTTAATATGGGAATAAATCAGTGTAAATCAATGTAAAAATCATTGTATAGCAAGTCAAATTTAAATCTGGAGAACGAATTATGATATTTAAATTCAATTGTTCGATACACCGTATCCAATTTTGATCAATACTAATAACATATATGAGTACATGCATACATACATACATAAATACATACATTTATGATCATTACAATCCTTTATACAGGATTACGTCATGGCCTTCCACAACAACCTTGTTGAGTATATTGTTTAAATTAAAAAGCTAATCCGAACGTCAGATTTTAGAATTGGCAATTAGTTTACGCTCACATCAATATTTTTGTCCCCAAATGATAAATTTTAATCTCCTAAGAGAGTTCTGCATCACATGCTGGGTGACTACAAAGGGTTTCGGCTTTCTTATGGATTCCATTCTACTTCTTTTCAATTTACGTTTACTTTACGACTCAGTAACCTATCGTTTTGAAATCGTTTACAACACAGTGCAATGAATCTTAAAGCAGTTTCCTATAAATTTACTTCCCTGTTAAGATAATATTTTTTCCGTAATATTTATACGAGAATGTAAATTAAGGTAATACTTTCAGATATGTATGTATGTATTATATACTGTAATTCGTATTTGAAGACACATTGATTTATATCAATCAGTTCAATGATGGCACACTGGATTTTATCAAGCCATTGAAATGTTTTTTATTTACTTCCAAATTTATCTGTTCAAGTGAAAACAATAAAACTACACTTTTAAAGAAATTTGAAAAATTCATTGTTGGGCTTCCCTTCTTATTGTTGTACCTTAACCTCGAAGCAATTTAATTTCCACGAATAACCTCAACAACAAAGCTTAAACTGGGCAAGGTTATATTGTCGTAGTACATGTCAAAATATCGAAATTCCTTATTAATGTTTACATTCTACTGAATGAGTTTCAATTAAAGTGAACAAAGTTTGAAACAAAATGTTATGAAAAGAGAGTGTTTCTTTGAACACGTTTGAAAAAGGGAAGCAGAAAGTGTAGAGTGTTATGATGTTGTGAAAGTGGAAAGCATACTTTAAAAGCCCTGACTACAAATATAGTCATAATCACATATGTAGACATTATAATGATATTCGCTAAATGTAATCATCCATGGTTGTAATTTCTTTTTTTTCTGTTTGTTTTTCATTCAATATCTTCAAATCTACAATATTTTCAAACATTGTTGGCGTATACATACGCGTATAGTTTTCTTTTGCACTGTTCCTATATAAAATTATAATTTATGGGAATTTTTTAACTTGGCCCAATCCCAGTGGCATGGCCAAAAGGAAATGTAAGGCCTGTTGGAAAACATGAACATCAAAAAAATATAATTTTCACGTCATTATTATCATCATCGGTATGTGTGCATAAATCATTAAATCGGAAAGACAAATCGTTGAATATGTTTTATTAATGATTGTAACGAATGTCATTTGATACTACAACAGCAGCATCAGTAACAACGGCAGTTTTTTTTCTTTAATTTGTTACAAATTGATTGATGACTTAATAAAAAAACGCAGTAAAATTAACAAAAAAACAAAAAAAAACAAAATAAATATTTATTGCTATTTATTGCATTTGACGAGAACTAATTAAAGGAGGGAAATATAATACTCCATGTACATCTGCTTAATCGTCTGCATGATTTCGGTAATTCTAAATCGATTCATTTTTAACACTCGTGGAAACCAAAATTATATTTGAGTTCCGGTTTTAAAACTTAAGAAATATTTTTCCAGTCATTTTGACGTCGAAAAGGCCAAGTACATTATATGTTTTTTTTTTTTGTTCTTTTATTTTTTTTTTCTAAATGTTATTAATAAGTATTCAAAGTGATTGCTCTGTAATAAGTAGGTGTGGTTTAATTATACGGTTAAACCTTCTAGTTGTGCTCAGCATTTGCGGAAATAATATTTTTTTAGAAAACTTTTTACATTCAAGGCAAGTAAAATAGCAGCAATTTCCTCAAGGCTATCAAAGGAATTGTTATATTTTCACTTTAGTTATTTTCATACTAACCTGATACCGTTATCTATTAAAAAATTCGATTGCAATTAATTGGTAGATGACTGGGAAAATATAATATCTCTAGTAATACTACATGCATCAGACAACACTGTAGCTTATTTGAAAGATGATATTATAAACTGCACTAAGAAGATGTTATTAATATCACTTTATTTTGTAAGACATTATCGACGTTGCAGTAAACTTAACTTATTTTACTTAATTGGTCATACCAATCCTTTACCCCAGATTACGACCTACGCCATCCAGGTTGTGTGTGTTAATTTTATCCATGAATGGTGGGATATACAGTTTAACGTCCAAACGACAGATTTCAGAAACTTTTCATAGGTTTCATGGCAATTTTATTTACTCTCAGAATTTTACTCTTAATTTGCATGGCTTAGGCTTAACTTGAAAAACAACAGCGAAATGTTTTGTCAGTATTCAATCTGATAACATTGAACATTAAAATTCCGCTGAAATCATATAAATAACTCAGAAAGACTGGCACATACTGAGCATGGCCTTCCCAAGAGAACTAAGCATACATCATCAAATAGTTTTCAATAATTTGATGGAAACTGGATACATAAAGAAGGTAGATGGTTGAGTTAACAATGAAGATTGTGTACAAACCGAAATTAATCCATCTTAAACCGAATTCTCGCGATCTGTTAAAAAGTGGATGGCATATGGCAGCATTACGGACTTAGCAAGCAGAAGAATTGTTCATTATAAGCTCCTACAAACTGGTCGAATGATTTATTATGATCTCTACTTCAACAATTACAGGACAGAAATAATCAATTCAGTTAATTGCCAGAATTGATCATTATAAAGATGATCATGACAACACAGAGCTGATGGCCCGGCAGCAGTTGAACCTGCATGACTAAGAAGTTTCGTTGCATAAACTATATATACTCTGGTGTATATTTAAAATCTTTAGCGGCCTCCAAAACGCAATTGGATTAATTTTTCTCTCAAAAACCCTGAATCCAAAAGCTGAAAGTTATTAACGGTCGTCTTTTTGAAGCTATAAATGTCAAATTAGTTGTCATTTATTTAGTCTGCTTTGTTAAATCACCCCGGATTGGTATTGCATTCAATAAATCGTGCAAAAGTAAAAAAAATTTTTTACCCAAAAGGGGTGTTTTATTCGAGTAACTTCGCCTTTCTATGATATCTCACACACACTTTACTTTATTTAAAATTACAAGTTAGGAAGCGCTTCGTAAAAGATCCTTTATTTATAAGAAGCAGGCAAGTTTTTGTAAAACAATCGATATCAGACGATCTAAATTTTCGATTTCGATGACAAACCCGCAATTACTCAAATTTTTTAGGTTCAGTTTACATTAATCGAAGGTTAACTGTAACTGTATCTGTAAAAGCTAACAATTCTTACTATCGACACTGCTAAAATTTATTTCAAATGTTTTCTAAGGTTGAAATTAAAATTAATTAAAATTTATTTATTTTTTATTGAATTTTTTTTGTTTCGTTTTCTCCATTTCTAGTCAACGTACAATACAGGAAACAAAAGGCTGGGATGTCTTCAGAAATCCACCAATTAAAATAGAAACGGGCTCAACGGCTAATTTAGAATGTCTAGAATTAACTGTAAAAATATTAAAAATCTTTGCCTACTTCTTAACGTTCATAATCGTATTGGCCGGTGGCGTAGTGGCAAAAGGCTGTGTACTATTTATGACATCACAAATCCGCAAAGATAAACGAGTAGAATATTGTAATAAAGATTTAGTAAGTGAAACTAGCACTATGCAATGATAATATCTGCAAACATATAATGGAGCATTAAATATTTTCCAATTTCTATTTGCAGGGTCGTGATAAAACCTTCGTTGTGAAATTGCCAGAAGAGGAACGTATAGCATGGATTTGGGCTTTGATTATAGCATTCTCCATACCCGAAGTTGGTTCTCTAATACGTTCGGCTCGTATATGTTTCTTCAAAACGTTTAAAGTGCCCTACAAGAGTCATTTTCTGTTCATGTTCATTATGGAAAGTTTGAATGCCTTCGGTTCTGCATTGCTTATCTTTGTCGTTTTGCCACAATTGGACGCCATTCAGGGCGCCATGTTAACAAATTGTTTATGTGTCGTACCTGGCGTCTTGGGACTGATGTCTCGCACCAGCAAGGAGGGTAAGCGCTTTGCGAAGATGCTAGTCGATTTAATAGCTGTTGCAGCTCAAGTTACCGGCTTTGTTATTTGGCCTCTGCTGGAGAATCGTAAAGAACTCTGGGTTATACCAGTGGCTTGCCTTATGATCTCATGTGGCTGGTGGGAAAATTATGTGACATCACAGTCATCCTTTGGTTTAATAAGAGCCATGGGAAGAATTAAAGACGAATTGAAATACACCAGATATTTCAGTCACATGTTCTTGTCCATATGGAAGATATCACTTTTCGTTTGCTCGGTGTTATTGATTTATTGGATCCAAGGCGAAGAACCAGGCAACATCTTTAGTTTGTACAGTGATGCGTTCGGACCCCATAAAATTTCTGTTGATGAATTGGCCACATCGCTGACCAACAGCTTACCCGATACCATAGATGCCGCTAACATTGATAGCATTGACATTGAGGCCTCATATAATACTGTGGTTTATGTGTTGCTGATACAGATATTCGGCGCTTATCTGTGTTATATTTTTGGCAAATTTGCCTGTAAAATTTTGATACAAGGTTTCAGTTATGCTTTTCCGGTCAGTTTAACCGTACCCATTACTGTGTCTCTGCTAATCGCTGCTTGCGGTATACGCATCGATGATCCCTGCTTCTTCCATGATACTATACCCGATTATTTGTTCTTTACAAGTCCACCGAACTTTAGGTTTAATGACTTCGTAACGAATCAAATGGCCTGGGCCTGGATTTTATGGTTATTGTCACAGACATGGATTAGTTTGCACATCTGGACACCAAAATGTGAACGTTTGGCTACCACAGAGAAACTGTTCGTGAAACCCATGTATTGCTCACTTTTGATAGATCAGTCAATGGCCATGAATAGGAGAAGAGATGATCAAGCTGATGTAAAAACAGAGGTACGTAGAGATATTCTACTTTAAGAAGAGAAAAACAGTTCGTATTCTAATTTTCTTATTATCATATTCTAGGATCTCTCCGAAATTGAAAAGGAAAAGGGTGACGAATACTATGAGACCATATCAGTGCATACAGATGGTTCGGCTATACAAAGTAAGCCCACAATTAAGTCTTCCGATCATATTACCAGAATCTATTCCTGCGCTACTATGTGGCACGAAACTAAAGATGAAATGATAGAGTTTTTAAAGAGTATCATGAGAATGGATGAAGATCAATGTGCTCGTAGAGTGGCTCAGAAATATCTGAGAATTGTCGATCCGGATTACTATGAGTTTGAAAGTAAGTACACGAAGCGTCATACCGAAATATTTAATCAAAAAACCTTGTCTTCATTTCAGCACATACTTTCTTTGATGACGCTTTTGAAATTTCCGATCACAGTGATGATGATATTCAGGTAAATCGTTTCGTAAAATTGCTTGTAGCTACTATGGACGACGCAGCTTCAGAGATCCATCAGACTAGAATACGATTGAGGCCTCCTAAGAAATATCCAACACCATATGGCGGCCGTTTGGTTTGGACATTACCTGGCAAAACGAAGTTCATCACCCACTTGAAGGATAAGGATCGTATTCGTCATCGTAAGCGTTGGTCTCAAGTCATGTACATGTACTACCTCTTGGGTCATCGTCTTATGGAATTGCCTATACCTGTCGACCGCAAAGATGTTATTGCCGAGAATACCTATCTCTTGACCTTGGACGGTGACATTGATTTTAAACCGAATGCTGTCACTTTACTGGTGGATTTGATGAAAAAGAACAAAAACTTGGGTGCTGCTTGTGGTCGTATTCATCCTGTGGGTTCCGGCCCTATGGTGTGGTATCAATTGTTCGAATACGCTATTGGTCATTGGCTGCAAAAGGCTACCGAACATATGATTGGTTGTGTACTCTGTAGTCCCGGTTGCTTCTCGCTTTTCCGTGGCAAAGCCTTGATGGATGACAATGTAATGAAGAAATACACCACCCAGTCTGATGAGGCCCGTCATTATGTACAATACGATCAGGGAGAAGATCGTTGGTTATGTACATTACTGCTGCAGCGTGGTTATCGTGTCGAATATTCAGCTGCCTCCGATGCCTATACTCACTGTCCCGAAGGTTTCAATGAATTCTACAATCAACGTCGTCGTTGGGTACCCTCCACTATTGCCAATATTATGGATCTGCTGGGAGATGCTAAGCGCACAATTAAAATTAATGACAACATTTCCCTGCTTTATATCTTCTATCAAATGATGTTAATTGGTGGTACTATTCTTGGACCTGGTACGATTTTCCTTATGTTGGTGGGTGCTTTCGTGGCTGCCTTCCGTATAGACAATTGGACTTCTTTCCACTACAACATCATACCCATTCTCGGATTCATGTTCATCTGCTTCACCTGCAAGGCCAACATACAACTGCTTATGGCCCAGGTCCTATCAACGGCTTATGCCCTAATTATGATGGCTGTTATTGTCGGTACAGCATTACAGTTGGGCGAGGACGGTATCGGATCTCCTTCGGCTATTTTCTTGATTTCTATGGTGGGGTCATTCTTCATAGCGGCGTGTTTGCATCCGCAAGAGTTTTGGTGTATATCGGCCGGTCTTATTTATCTTCTGTCCATTCCCTCTATGTACTTGCTGTTGATTTTGTATTCCATTATCAATTTGAATGTGGTATCCTGGGGTACTCGAGAAGTGGTGGCCAAGAAAACCAAAAAAGAAATGGAAGCTGAAAAGAAAGCCGCCGAAGAAGCTGCCAAACAGGCCAAACAAAAGAGTATGCTGGGCTTTTTGCAGGGCGGCGTGGGTAGCAATGGCGATGAGGAAGGTTCGGTAGAATTCTCTTTAGCTGGTCTATTCCGTTGTATTTTCTGTACGCATGGCAAGACTTCGGATGAGAAACAGCAACTCACAACCATAGCTGAATCATTGGATACAATTAAAAATCGTATCGATAGTATTGAACTGACCATAAATCCTCATGATAATCACTCTCATCGCCATAGTCGCAGACGTACCACATCGAGTGGTTCAAAGGATCATCATTTGCTTTCGTCGGTAGCGGAAAAATCTGACGATGAATCAGAACAATCTGACACTGATACTTCTGTAGAGCCCAAACAGGAAAGAGATTTCCTTACTAATCCCTATTGGATCGAGGATGCCGATTTGCGTAAAGGTGAAGTAGACTTTTTGTCAAGTGCAGAATTGCAATTCTGGAAAGATTTAATTGACAAATATCTCTACCCCATCGATAATGATCCTGTTGAACAGGTAAGATGTTGCTTTTTACATGAAAGGATATTCCTAAGTGGAGAATATCCTGTTAATAAAAAAACAAACAAACAAACAAAATGTGGATTTCAACGTACATCAATTTAATTAATTTAAAATTCTTTTACAGTTTGAAAAGCACACAAAGTAATGTAATTCGAGATAAAGTTCGATACGCTTTCAGCTATTTTCACTACGTGACTACTTTCATTAAATGCTAATGTATTAAGCAATCAGAAGACAAAATTAAAAATTCCAAAACTCAATTCCTTAAACAATTATTTCATGGTTTTTTTGTTTGAAAAACGCAATCCAAAAATTCTATATTTTTAGTTTACATTAGTAGGTCTACCGGTTTTACCTCAGTCATCGCAAATTTACAATTTAATAATAAACTAGGGGTCTATTTACTCTCGGCAGAGATTTTTAAATGGATGTACTTTACGTGAGCTGTTAGATGGTTTAACTTCCAACTAATATCGTTCCATTGATCATTATTACACTTATGCGGATCTATTGAATTGAATCGATTCACCCATCTAATCTCACATCACAGTTCGTCAATCTTGACTTGATATTTGGAAAAACTCTATTATTTTTGAATTTTTCAAAGGATATTGAAAATAATTTATCGCTTTTCTATGATTTGGCGCCTCTTATTGAATCACCCTCGTCACAAAATAGCTGAAAGCAGTTGATCTTACTTTGTATACATTGAGTGTGAAAGCCTGCTCTTGGATAGAATAACAAACAAAAACAAAAAAGGCTTTTTAATAATAAAAAAAAGGAAATATTAAAACAATACTAACCGCAATGAAAATTTTACACTTCTTTTAGGCTAGAATTGCAAAAGATCTTAAAGAATTACGTAACTCATCGGTGTTTGCCTTCTTTATGGTGAATGCCCTGTTCGTATTGATTGTATTCTTATTGCAATTGAACAAGGATAATATACACGTTAAATGGCCATTTGGTGTACGCACAAATATAACGTACGATGAATCCACACAAGAGGTAAATTTTTAAAAGGGATCCCAACGAGACAAACGTCAACTGCTGAGGTAACAACCTAACCTAACCCACAAACCATAGCAACTCACCACATACTACGAGTCATATTGGCGTTTTCTTGAAGGGATCCCTGATGTACAACCATACTAACAAAATATTTTTTTCTCTTTTTTTTCTTTTTTTTTTGCGTTTTAAATTCAAAACCAATAAAAATTAAAATTCTTTAAAATTACAAAAACAAAAAAAAACAATTGCTTTGTGCGGTGATATGCTGTTGACCTACGAAATTTATTCAAATTCGTACAACAACGAATATGAACGAACGAACAATGAAAAATGATAAATTCATACAAAATTGAAAACAAACAAACAAACAAACAAAAAAATAAAAAATAACTAACAGGCACGAATTGCAGCTGATCTTATCGATTTGAGAAACAAGTCAGTCTTCGCATTTTTCATGGCCAACGCCTTGTTTGTCCTGATTGTATTTCTGTTGCAATTGAACAAGGACAAGTTGCATATTGTTTGGCCACTGGGTGTCAAAACGAATATCACATACATTGAAGAAACATCTGAGGTTTTTATGCAAACAAATTACAAAAATTTTCTTTTTTAATGTGTTTTTTTCTAATCAAACTGTGGTCGTTGTGTAAACAAAAAAAAAACAAAAATAAAACCCAAACAAAAAATATATCCTTGCTCGCCCCTTACTGTCAATAAATCCTACTTATCTCTTAATCATTTCTAACTCTCTTTAACTCTTACCTAACAACACTGCTACTACAATACGCAAACAGATAACTTGTAAACAGATCTAGAGGTACTCGTAGAACTTACAGAAATACACACAAACACACAATTTTTTCTTTACAAATTTGAAAATAGCATATGAGGTGAGTTCTACGTTCGATCCTAGATCAATTTATAAGTATTATGTTGTTATTGTAGTCCAGTGCGTTTATTTACCTTTACCCTTTACCTTTCTCTATACATATTTAATTTTAAACAATATGTATATAATATACAAACATTTGTTATGGGCATAAAACAAAATCAAAAAAAAACGTTTTTTTTGTAATTGGGTGTGTTTAACCACAAACATTTCCTACCATTTCCTATCCTACTCAAACAATGTGTTCAATATTCGTTGTGTTCTTTGTTGTGTTCTGTTTAATGGGGTTTTGCTGTATCTCACTAACACTAAAAGATTGTGTTTTAATACAAGCATACATACATACAAGCATAAATAAAAAAACATATATATTTAATGTCTATATGTGTTGTACATTTGTTTATAAAAAAAAAAACTAGAATAATTTGTTTTACTTACACTTTTGTTTATTATTAAACAATGTTTTAATAAATTAATTGCATACAAACACACACACACACACACATTCATGCATACAAACATTTTAAACAATCATACATAGACAGGTTTCATGTGCGGCACTCAATATTTTATTGCAAAAGTTTGAATTTCTTATTAAAGTTCATAAATAAAAAAAAATACGAAATAGCACTGTGTTACTACAGCAATTTATTTACTTGACCCCCTACGAGGGCCGGAATAATTTCTGTAAATTTATTTTAATTTTAAATTCTTAAAAATTATTTTAATTGTTTCCACCAACATTTCTCCGGTCTTGCAGTGAGCGTATCATTTTTTAAATTCGATTTTATCAACAATTTTCAGACGAGCGAAATTTATATAAAAATACGTACCCAAAAACCTATAACGGGTGTTTTTTTAAACGTTTGTGTTTTGGAAAATTGGAAAAAACAGAATACTGGCGAAAGCGAATGAAGTATTCATTTGGGGCGATAAATGAATGTCTGTCATTCACTCTTTAATGACTCGTTTGTTTCTGCACAAGATGCGCAATCCTCCCAAAAAAATCTGGTGTAGTCAAATCGCATAATTTCAACAACTAATATAAATGATGATGCTCTTCGCACCTAATTCTGCACGTTTTTTTTTTAAACTAGCTGTACAATGTATAATTTTATACGAAGGTTGTGTCTTTTATGGTGCATTTAGACGATCGCACAGGTCGTAGAGCATGTCATGTTTTTGTGTAGAAGAGAGCGGTTACTATCGTGTAAACGTGTAATGAGAGTGTATGACATTGACAGAAAATTCGGATGGAATACGGCTGCCGTAAAACTTTCTTCGTTTTTGAAAGTGTTCAAATTCCATGACACTTTTCTAAATCAGTTATACGTTCCTTTTGCTTTTTGTCAGTATTTTACTCAACATATCAACGCAAATAAATCTGTACACTTTTCTAAAGACAATATGTATACGATTTTCGTGAATTTTAAGCATAAAAATTGGTGAATTGATGTTTAATAAAGCGAAACAGCTTAAGTAGTCTCTTCGGTAGACATTTCACACACTGACAATAAATAAAATTGATAATAAAATTCAATGAATTGCAACCATCATTCATTTGTTAGTCTATACATATTAGAAATGGCAAACATTACTAAGCATTTTTAATATTGCAACGTTTCACAAAATACTCAATAAATTACACTTTAAAGCTGTGTGGCCGAACATGAAATTAATGGATCAAATTTACTATTTTTTTAATAAAACTTACACATATGGATCGAGATGAGTTTGAAAATTAAAATACTTTTGATTTTCACTACTGCACTCCAGAAATCTTATGTTCTTGTCTTCTTCACAATAACTTTAAAATGAAGTTTGAAGCTATAATTTTGATGATTCGCCATGCAGCTTATAACTAAATTGCTAAAAAGTTATTCATATAAAACTTCGTACGTCTTATGTTACAGGGAGCTTAAATTTTTTTACTAGAATTTTACATGAGATATACTTTATTTAATTCAATACAATAAAATACAGCGCAATTTGGTTATAACGACCAGCAGTTTTAAATAATTTATCAGTTATAGCTTACGATTCTAGTAGTTCTGTTAACATATTTCGTAGAAATACATAAAATAACAAGCAACGGTTAGCTATCAAATCGGTTGTCAAAAGAAAGAGTTTATCAATTTCAAAATCTGAATGTCTAAAGTATTGCCCATTATATGTAGTAGTCTCTGTAGTCCAGTAGGTAGTGTGGTAGCTTATTAGACGTATGGCCACGTTTCAAACCCTAGGTTAGACATCTCAAATATAACGTGAGCAGCTAGGTTGAAGGTCGCTGTAGCTGAACAACAACAATAATATCTTTCTATATAAAATATCTTATCGATTATTATCATCAATGCTAATGGTAACTCAGGTCTATGTCTATATAATGTATGTATGTGTGTGTGTGTTGTCTATGCGATTGATGAATTAATAGCAACTACATGTACAAATTGGAGTAAGTTTTAAAAATATTGGGTATTTTGGCATAAAAAAGAAAACAAAATAAAAACTAAATAAAAGTTGTTTATCATCAATCCAGAATAAATGAATACATTACATTAAAAATGTATTATACTTGGAAAGAAATTTTCTATGCCAATTATTTATTGAATCTTCAATGAAAATTAAATCAACAATTATTATACAAATCTTAAATCTAAAAAAAAATATAGAATTTCATAAAATAATATTGTTTTAAATATTGTAGAGTTGAGGGCCATAGCAGCTAGTGCTCTTTAATTGAATATAATCCTTGGATTAATCCCTTGGATTTATATGAAAAAATAATAATAATAATAATAAATATTGTATGAAAATTAATTACAATTTTCGAAAATTAATTTTTAATAATTTAAATGAATTTAAAAATAATCTTTAATTTGTTTATTTTCTCTTTCTAAAAGTCAGGCGATTTCAGGCGTTTGAAAATCTGTATAAAAACAACTCAAAATTACTTCAGTAATTCAGTGTATTTAAAATTCATGAATTTTCGATAACCTGAAAACTCTTGTCTTGCAGAAACAGTTGATGACCTCCTTTCGAATTTCGAATTAATTAGAAGAGTACACTTTAAGAAGGCAAAAACCAATTTAAATAATCAATTTCGTGAATAGCTTTTAATAAACAACTTTTATTTAATGATACAAAATTTTTAGTTAAATTAAAATTACAAAAATGCATGTAAATTTATTAATTTATTAATAACACCTACATTTGGTAAGAATTTGGTCGATTTCAAATAACATGTTTAATATTAAACACACTTAGCCAATTTACAACTTGTGTTATATTTAGGCAATTCACACAAGACCTTGTATCGTTGTATTCATTGTATTGTTGGACGAATATACAACAGTGCATGCTTGTTGTTGATAATTTTCATATAAAAATCCGATACACTCATACACATTTTTTTAATATGTTTTTGAAACTTGTATTGGTTTCGTGCTATAAGTTTATGTAAATTCCAGTAATCAAGAAGAAGAATAAAAATACAAAATATTTTCTATGTAACTTGAATCAATAGTTAACATTTCAAAATTATAATTGTTCGCACAGATAAGTAATTAATTTTGTTTTTTCCATAATATTTTTCATTTTGTTGCTTGAAATTTAAATTATGAATACTGGTCTTCGTCTTTCTATCGTTTTTTGACGTTTGGAATACGAAATACATAATACAGCATAGCATTGAGCGTTCACAAACAAAAAGTGTATTCAATACAACATACACAATACAAAGCCAATTGTTGTATCGATATGTTGTAATTGTTGTATATTCGATGGCTTTATACATATACCTACTGTTTCTATTAGACAAACAAATTCAGGCGATTGAATATCAAAAATATTTGAAAACGTCTGTGCTACAGAAACAGGGGGATAGTAAAGGCCTACTAAATATTATAAAATATCTGGAAGTTATTTTAAGTCAGCTATTTCGTTTAATGTTTTATATACCGGAATATATTCACATAAAAGAAGTTTATTTTTTTTTTTTTAACTTTTTATTATACAACATACGTACGTACGTGTACAATGATATGGCACATCTTGTAAATTGGCCAGCAGTTATCAATCAGTATGCATCAACAACAAAATCAAAAACAAAATATAGTTTTAAACAATGTTTCACATCATTTCATTTTAAATTGTTGAGCTTACCCAGGCTCCATTTCAGTTTTCCTTCCACCCCACCAAAACTCTTCTTCTGTTTCATTCACATTTACGAAAACAAACAAACAAGTGATGGTTTTTACAGCTCTTATACTCGTACATACAAAAATTAAACAAAAAAATATTCCGAATCTGGGAATCTGGAATAAAGTTAAGGGGTTTAAATTACAAAAAATTAAAGACAACTCTTTGGTTATGTTAAGGGACAAAACAGAAATCAAAATAAAAAACAAAAACCAAAAAAAGCATTCAATATCACATACACATGGCACGTTACAAGATTTTCATGGTCATGACTTAAACATTTCAATTAAAACTGTTGTAACTAATATTTCTTTCTTTCAATATTGTTTTCTAACTTTTTTCTTTCGCTTAAATTTTAATTCCATATAAGTTAACAATTTTGTTTTATTCGTTTCAATCGTTTAGGTCCATATATCCAAGGAATATCTGCAATTGGAACCGATTGGTTTAGTGTTTGTGTTCTTCTTTGCCTTGATTTTGATTATACAGTTTACGGCCATGTTGTTCCATCGTTTCGGTACCTTGGCACATATTTTGTCTTCAACCGAGCTGAATTTCTTTAAAAAGAAATCGGAAGATCTTTCACAAGATGCTCTAATAGACAAGGTATACACAGCAATGCTACTTATTTTAATTATAAAATTGTGATTAACGTTCTCTTTTATTTCCCTTTAGCACGCGGTGGAAATTGTTAAGAATCTTCAACGACTGCAGGGTATAGACGGAGATTACGACAATGATTCTGGTAGTGGTCCGGACCGTATTGCTCGGCGTAAAACTATACAAAATTTGGAGAAGGCTCGCCAGCCTAGAAGACAAATTGGCACCTTGGATGTGGCATTCAAGAAACGTTTCATGAAATTAACCGCAGAAGCTGAAAATAATCCCTGTAAGTAACATACATATGTTAACAGACTTAATATTGAATTCCGCTCATAAATCGATCTTCCGTTTGTAGCCACACCAATTTTGACCAGACGCTTAACGATGCGTGCGGAAACTATAAGGGCTTTGGAAGTGCGCAAGAATTCCGTTATGGCTGAGAGAAGAAAATCGGCCATGCAAACATTGGGAGCTAAAAACGAATATGGCATTGGTGCCGTATCAACTGTATGTGAACATATTATTTTTGAAAAAGTATTTCGTTTCAATTTATTTTATTTATTTTTTTCCTTCTTAAGCTTAATAATAATGGTGGAGTTCCGAATATCCGCAGTGGCCGAATTTCAAATGCTGGCATCAATATTAAGGATGTCTTTAATGTTAATGGTGTCCCTCCAGAGGTAAGCTTTAGTTTATAATCGAAGTATATTTTAATGTGACCTTCTCTACAGAGAAGATTCCAACAACACTTATTATATTCAATATTGTGGTGAAGACCATACGATCTACGGTACTCCTCTCATACTTTATAGGGTATCCTTATAATGTCTCCTCCAAACCTATTGCTCCAACAAACTCCATTATACTGCTCGGTGTCAACAATACCAATTCCTTCCCCAGAATCCAATTGTTTCCTTGTGGGATGTATTTAAGCCTCATAGATTCCAAGGATATCCTCCGCTGATTCATTCTCATCATCAAAGAAACTATATATTGGGCTCGAGACTACCCTCATTATGAATAAAAATACCCCGAGTGTCAAGAGCCCAGTCAAAAGACCAGGTTGTTTCTTAATAGTCGGATACATGACTCAGATCTCCTCTTATTTTAATTTCCCAACCTAAGTTTAGTTTACCTGAGTATCTCTCGCTCACTTCGTTTGAGAAGAGTGTTTGCCTTTCTTTATCTTCTCTTTCTTTAAATACTCCTTTCTAAATCTGCAGAAGATTTCTGGGCCCCTGAAAGGAGTGAAACCTCTGAATTCCCTAATGTCTGCGGCCCAGAAAAGTGTAGGATTATTTTATTTACCCGATTTCAAGCTGGTTCAGCTTGACATAGTTCAAATTCAGAATCTAAGAACTAAGTTAGAACTAAGTTAGAAGTAACATTGTGGAAGTTCAGGTTCTTCTTTCTATTATGATGTAACGAAGAACGTTACTCTTCTCTCTGCCGTTCCTCCGCATAAGTTTTTGAACATATGACCAGGACCACTACATTTCACATGTGCACACAGAATGCAATGACCAGCAATGATTTCAACAACTTCCCTGGACGTATAATTTAAAAAGACTGCTCCGACTATCTAACTTCTGACAGCTGTGCTATCTGAAGGCCGCATATGAAGGTGTCCAGACGACCTTGATAGAATCCATTACTGCGTTGTCAATCTAAGATTATTATAGGTTTTCAGTGATATTAACAATGCAGAAGATTTAAGATGAATCCTACGAAAGTGGTGTAACATTTAGTCAATTTATCCGCCCCGCAGTTTCTTGGAATGCCATAATGTCACGATATCCATAAAATAAAATAACTTTCGACCATTCTAGACATCATTATATTAAAATGGTGTTTCGTTAACGACTTAATCATAGTCATTGCTTCAAATATAGAAATTTTGTTCTGATTATGTTCACTGTAGAATGCACAAAGTGCTCTATGAACTTTGGTAACAGATTTTTGTAAGTTTGGATGCATTGTCCTGACGTTAAATTATTCATAATGGCTCAGCAAACATTAGTTGACAGAAATTTGACATCCTCAGCTGTCAAATCAACTCGACCGTTATCTTGCAGCTAAAAAAATCTCCTGTTATTAGCAGGTGAGTTTCTACAAGGTCTGCTTGAAAGAGAAACGTTTTTTTTAGCCAATGCAGAGGTGAAAATTTTTATCCCACGGATAAACAACATGAGAGTTATTACATCGTACAGATAAAATAAAGTTAACTTTTTCAAAAGTATGGCAGTGGCTGAGCAATGTCGATAACACTGCTCAAATTTAACAAGTTTTATTTAAACGCATTGGCAACGATGGGCTTTTTTGTATTTGCTCACTTTGTTTAGATTTGAAGTTGCCATATTGAAAATAATACATAATATGCCAAGTTCAAACATAAACTAAACTTTAAAAGTTACCGGTGGGATGATCCTCCCTTTAGCTTAACGCTTACTTCTACCTTATCACATGCATAACATATATAATTGGTCATTACAACCCTTCAGTCAGGATTACGACCTAATTTCTCACACCACTCATGTTGTGTGTGTTAATTTTATACATGAGTGGCGGGACCTACAGTTTAAAGTCGACTCCGAACGACAGATTTTTGAGAAACTTTTCATTGCAATTTTATTTACTCTCAGAGTTTTTACCAGAATTCAACTGAGAGTAAGTCGCCGAAGTAATACTTTTTGTATTTTGTTTTGATGTCTGGCCTGGGGCTCGAACTCTGGCTTTACGTCTAAAAAGCCAACACACTACCTACTAGACTACGGCGACTTCTACCTTATCGTCCACTTATTATAATGAAAAACAATTTATCTGCCCGTTAAAATCCTCCCTTTAGTTAAGGGCAAGTTGTAATAATGGCCCTTATTTTAATATCATTTACAATTGAATTAAAATGTATTGAATGTAATTTGTATAGGACAACAAGCAGAATTTCTCTCTGTTTTTTTAAGTATTCGTTTTAATTATTCTTCTGTTGTTTTTTTCTTTTTAGCAAATTTATGGCTCAAATGGTGGCGGTACTATTAATCAGGGCTATGAGCATGTAAATGAAGACGATGATGGAAATTCATTGCGATTGACCACCAGAAATCCTTCACAAGTTACATGGGGTACGAATACCAACAATACTGGCCGAATGTGATCAAACAAAAGAAACAAAAACTTTTGCGTAAAGAAAATAGTGAAACTAAATTAATTTGTAAAATTATTATATTAGTTTGATATGAAATTATAAATTTATATACATACATACATATTATATGGTAATAATTTAATTGTAATTATGTTTAAACATTAATTCTAATTGTTTAATAAGTTTGCTCTAAGTGGTCACAATTTTAAGGTCTTCCAGTTAATATTTGTTCCGCAGACTTTTATGACCCCATGTCCTTATTTTTTTGCTGCCTGTTTTTAAATGTTCTTTTAACGTTTTATTTTTTGTATTTTTTTTCTACTGCCTTTTTTATGTGTTTAGTGTTTAATGTAAAAATATTATTATTATTATTTTTTTTTAAATTAATTTTTTAAATTAAATATAAATTTGTAAATAGAATTTTTTTGTTTTTACAACAACATAAAATTAAACAACGAATAATAATTATTTCTTTATATATATTTTTAATTATTTTTTAATTTAAATAAATTACGTACGTACATATGTGTAATCGTATTCCAGTAAAGTTAAGCTAATCACACTGCCGTTCGAAAGGAGTCCTTCACATTTAAGGACCAACACTGAAATGACTTGATCCTTAAGAAATATGTATAGTTTTTTATGTACTTTATTTTAAAGAATTTTAATTTTAAATCATTTAGATTTACAATTGCAATTGTTTTATGGAATTTAAAAAGAACTTAAAATTTTCCTTATTTTCATATCCTATACTCAATGAGGCAGTTGCTAATATTTTTGTTTTAAATTTTGTCATTTTTTCATCTTTAAATGTTAATTAAATAAAAAATAATTAATGAATATGAATAATTATATTGTAGTAGAAAATTTTTAATTAAAAATTGTTGTTATACTATTGCCAACAATACCAGTGTAATAATCCTTAAATAAAATACTCATTAGCATGACAATTGTATACAAGGAAGCAATTTAATAAAATTATTTATAAATTACATCAACAGCTCTTGTTATTTATGTATGTACATTGGATGTTCCAAAAGGGACTTTCGAACTTTAATAGTTCATAACGGCCACCTTGTTAAAGCCATTGTCTGTCAAATTATTTGTTATTTATTCAGTCTGACGACCACACACAAAGCAGAGTTTGCGTTAAATGGGTTCTGGGCAGTTGCCAACTGATCTTAATTTTCATTAAAAAACTATGTTCGCTAATAAGGTCCATTTCTGGATGCATATATAAGTGCACGAACAAAATTGTCAAATTTAAGACAAAAGAAAAAGTCACTTTTTGTTATAATTTTTTGGTTGCCGACATCATCTTTGAGAACGACGTTGACCAGGACATCACCATCAATGGCAAGCATTAAATGTCGACTTCTTCTGGCCTGTATTGGTCACAGTAGTCCTCAAAGTCAACAGAACCTAATTTATGCGCCAGAATCATGGAAAATCGAACTTTTCGGATGCGCTTCACCCCAAAGAAGCCATGGTGGATATTTAAACGATATATACCAAACAAACGATATATACCACACAAAATGGCATCAATAGGTTCTACAAACGAATAAAAAATTACAGATTGATTGGTTTTACGAACAAGTAGAGGGTGTTTTTTATAGAGGTATAGAACTTTAAGTTGGCATTACTTTTCAAGATGGCGACCGATTTAACAGCTGTCAAGTGATTTATTCTCAGTTTGGTTTGGCAATTCATCATGAATAGACTCACGACTGAACAACGCTTGCAAATAGTGCAATTTTATTTTGAAAATAATTGTTCTGTGCGGAAAACGTATCGTACACTACGTCCATTTTATCGTGGACAAAATCGTCCATCAGAGCAGTTAATTCGATTAACCATGGAACGTTTTCGCACCACGTTTACTCTTATTGATAACTCGCATCCCCAGAGACGCTGTACGGTGCGTACAGAAGAAGCTATTGCTGCTGTAGAGCGTAGCATTGAGGAAGACCCGAATGAGTCCATCCGCCATCGAGCACAGGAATTGGTTCTGTGTCCATCCACTTTATGGAAGATTTTGCGGAAGGATCTTGGTTTGCGTGCTTACAAAATCCAACTCGTGCAAGATTTGAAGCCAAACGATCATCAAGTAAGGCGTAGATTCGTCGAATGGGCCCAAAACGAGATTACCGTTGTTCCCGATTTTCATAAGCGAATTTTGTTTAGCGATGAAGCGCACTTCTGGTTGAGTGAAGGTAATCCTCAAGTGTATGTAGAAACACCGTTACATCCAGAAAAACTGACTGTTTGGTGCGCTTTATGGGCTGGTGGAATCATTGGTCCGTACTTTTTCAAAAACGATGGTGGCCAGAACGTTACAGTCAATGGTGATCGGTATAAAGCCATGATTACTAACTTTTTCATTCCTGAATTGAATAACCATGATGTCCAGGAGATGTGGTTTCAACAAGACGACGCAACATGTCACACACCTCGTGCCACAATAGATTTATTGAAAGACACGTTTGGTGACCGCCTAATTTCACGTTTTGGACCTGTGAATTGGCCTCCAAGATCTTGTGATTTAACACCGCTAGACTACTTTCTGTGGGGCTATGTAAAGTCATTGGTCTATGCGGTAAAGCCACAAACGCTTGACCATTTGGAAGACAACATTCGCCGTATTATTGCCGATATACGGCCACAAATGTTGGAAAAAATCATCGAAAATTTGACGTAAAGATTGGACTACATCCGCGCCAGCCGTGGCGGTCATATGCCAGAAATCATATTTAAAATGTAATGCCACAAGATTATCTTTCGGATAAATAAAATTCATGTCAATCGAATAATCCATCGTTGTTTTATTGCAACTTAAAGTTTTATACCTCTATAAAAAACACCCTTTGCAAATAGCACAGACGATGTTCCCATAGCATCTATAAGAGAAATTCCAACTGCTATCCAGAGAAGGAAAACAACTAAAGTGCTAATACTAACCGAATTTTCTAAGTTAACACGCACAAGTTTCATCTGTACTTTCCATCAACTGAGGTGTAAAATTTTAAATGTGGAAACTTTGCCAGAGAAACGTCAGCATAATTTACTTGATCTTGTCTACTCATATTTGGACGTAAGATCAAGGCGTTCTACGATATGAAATATTTAAATCCTATTAATATCATTGGTATACAATTATTTTCTTTCATGACTGGTTACTCTACAGCCCTGACCATATTTCTATACTCCAAAAAAGATGTCTAATTTATTACTGTTCGATCAGATCAGCGCACCAACCTTTTCAAAACATGATCTTATTTACATATCATATGATTTCAATGAAGTCGCCGTGGTCTAGTAGGTAGTGTGTTGGCTTATTAGACGAAAAGCCAGGGTTCGAGCCCATGGCCAGACATCAAAACAAAATACAAAAAGTATTTCTTCGGCGACTTTCTCTCAGCAGATTTCTGGCAAAAATTCTGAGAATAAATAAAATTGCCATGAAAAGTTTCCCAAAAAATCTGTCGACTCCGACTTTAAACTGTAGTTCCCGCCACTCATATATAAAATTAACACACACAACATAAGCGGTGTGTGAAACTAGGTTGTAATCCTGACTGAATGGTTGTAATGACCAATTATGTATACATGTATGTATGATTTCAATTTTCAAAAAGATAAAACTACAACTTACTATCGTGACTTTCGACACGTTAACTATCACTTGTTGGAGGAATGCTACAACTCAATAGAATGAAACAATAATATAATATAATATGCCATCTGCTGATGATCGACTCTACTTCCTTAATAGTAACCTTATTAACCTGTATGATATTTCCATACCCTTGAGAACAAACCACGGTAATAGCCCTAAGCAAAGCTTGTTTAATTTTACTATTAAACAACAAATTAAATCTCGTGATGATATTTATAGACGTTGGAAAAGGTTTAGAACTTCTGAGCTACACGAAGCATACCGCAAAGCCCATAGACTCGTCAACAAAACTGTTTATAACGCTAAAACTTCTTATTATGAAATCAGTTTTAGATCAGGTGTAAACTCAAAGAAAAAATGGCAAACAATTCGTGAGATTGGCATTGGGAACAAAGCTACCCCAGTTTGTAGCATTGACGCAAATGAACTTAATAAATCTTTCATAAGCATTCCATCTCTAACGCCCTTAAATGTGGTTCAATCAGCTTTTATCTCTGAGCCATCGCAACAGCTCCCAGGAATTTCTTCCTTACACCGTTTCGACTTTTCTCCTGTCTTTGAAGATAACATCATTTTATGCTGTAAATCAGTGAATTCGAATGCAGTTGGTTTTGACCAAATCCATCCTAAATTCATAAGACGTTTACTACCTAAGATATCACGTTATATTAGTTATCACTACCAGCCTCTTTCCTAACTGTTGGAAACATGCTAAGGTCATTCTCGTACCCAAGTCATCAATTGAGTATCGCCCCATTTCGATACTTCCATTTTTATCTAAAGTCTTGGAACGTCTACTACACAACCAAATTAGTACTAATTTACATGACCATCAGCTGCTCCTTAGGAAACAATCTGGATATAGGAGAAGTCATAGCTGTGTTTCTTCGCTGATCCAATATTGATAATGGTGGTATCACACTTTTGGTACTACTTGACCATTCAAAAGCGTTCGACTCTGTAAACCATGATGTACTTTGTAAAAATATATACAACAATTTTTATTTTTCTTCGAGTGCATCATCACTAATAAAAACTTATCTCACTGATAGATACCAGTCTGTATCTGCTGGCGAAACCGTATCTACTCCCATGCCCGTGTCTAAAGGAGTACAGCAAGGCTCTATTCTTGGACCACTACTGTTTACTTTGTACATAAATGATTTACCTAATTGTCTCTTGCATAGTGATATCCATATTTACGCTGATGATGTACAAATACACTCAGCCACAAAAGTATACATACGGTTAACAAATTTCAGAAAATTGTTAACCAATCCGTTTTCGTTGAAAATCTTTATAATTGTTTGACAACTTTCCTCGATTTTAAGATGGTCTTTTGCACTGGTTCAGAAATTTGTGAAATTTGTTAATCGGATGTATACTTTTGTGGGCCTGTGCAGGGCCACAATTCAGTTCAATTTCAGAAATTTTTTAACCAATGCAAAATACCGCCTTAAAATTGAGAAAACTATAAAGATTTTCAACGAAAACGATTGGTTAAAAAATGTCTGAAATTTTTTAACCGTATGTATAATTTAGTAACTGTATGTATATACATATAAATTGTAAAAAGGACTCAATTGATGACTGTTGTGCAAAACTTAACGAGGACCTTGACAAAATACATTACTGGGCAGCGTCAAATGGCTTATACCTGAATCCTACAAAGTCAAAAGGCCTGATTATAGCTCAACGATATCAAAATATTGTCCTTGATCAGTGCCGTCTTTACCATAAGGGCACTTCAAGGGGGCCCCAAGTTAGAACCAATTTACTTTCGAAATTCATATTTTTTAATTTTTCAGCAAATTTTTTATAATTTACTTTTCTAACTTCTAAACTTTTTGAAACAATATATTTAATATGGTATATAATTTTTAAAGCCGCATCCAATGATGTATAAAATATAAATAACCAAGTCCAAGTCGATTTAAAATTTTTGTACAATATGGAAACGTTACCGACTCTTCTCAAGATCAAAATACTTCTCAATTTCAACAGTGTTATGAACAAGTAATAATAGAAGATCCAGATGTAGCCGCTGTTTCTTCTGATGCTGAACCATCTAGAAGTTAATGCGATTTTATAACTACAAGTATAGAAAATGTATCTCCTGATCCTGGCACGTACAGTGAAATAACAGAAGAAGTGCGTGATATTTGGATACGGAAAGGGTCAGAGTTTTTCCAAAATAAAAATTGCGATTTTTCCGAAACTTCAACGATTTTTCCAGGTTCAAGTGGCACAACAAAAACAAGATACTTGAATAGAAATATGTTCACCCGTAAATTTACGTATGGTGAGTATATAGGAAGAAAGTGGCTCCTCTACTCACTGACGAAGAAATCGGTATATTGTTTTTACTGCCGTTTATTTAATACTTTGACTGGTACTGGTAACAGTTTGAGTTCCCCCACTGGATATAAAGATTGGAAACATATAAGTAACATATTAATGGAGCATGAAAACAGTTCACAACACAGGCAATCAATGATGAACTATGTCGGAAGAAAAAAATCTATTGGACGAGTTGACAAGGAATTGCTGCCTCAACACAATACACAAGTCAATTATTGGAAGAACACACTAAGAAGAATTGTTGCGGTAGTGAAATTTCTGACTTCAAGAAGTCTTCCTTTTCGGGGTAATAACAAAAATTTGGGTTCTAAAAATAACGAAAAGTATTTGGGATGCTCAGAACTTATTAGTGAATTTGCAAATCACATATGAAACTACGGAAATTGTGGTAAAGGATGCACATCATATTTATCTGCAAACATTTGTAATGAATTTATTGATATTATGGGTCAACAAGTATTAAAAACTATTGTCAACGAACTAAAACCATCAAAATACTATTCCATTAGTGTGGATTCTACTCCAGATCTCTCCCACATTGACCAACTGACATTTATTGTTCGATATGTAAAACACGGAGAGCCTATTGAGAGGTTCTTGCAATTTTTGTCTATGGATGAACATAATGCTCAATACATATCAAATAAACTTTTAAACTTTTTAGAAAGCCTTGATATTCCTATAAAAGATTGTCGTGGGCAGAGTTACGATAATGCACCAAATATGGCTGGGAAGTATTCTGGAGTTCAGAAACAAATAATAGAAAAATGTGAATTTGCCATTTTTGTCCATGTGCTGCACATTCTCTAAACTTAGTAGGTGTTCAGGCTGTTGAATGTGTTCCAGAAGCAGTAAAATACTTTCAATTAGTCCAAAAATTGTTTAATTTTTTCATCTTCAACTAAAAGATGGAAAATTATGTCAGCGTGTTTGGGTGCAAATAAAGTAGTGAAGTCTCTTCCGGGTACATGGTGATCTGCGCGTGCGAATGTTATTAGCGCTTTGAAGAATTGTTATAATGTGACATCAATCAACCAAGAGAAACTAGAAATGAGGCTAAAAGTTTGGCACAAAAAATGAAAAAATTGGAGAATATAGTTCTAACAGAGATATGGAATGATCTTTTAGGAACTATGAATAAAACAAGCTTAAGTTTACAGAATAGTACTACGACCATGAATGTTGCCACAGAACTTTACACATCTCTGGTCGATTATGTTAATAACGTACGCGATAACTTCGATCAGTATGAATCGGCGGCTACAGAAAAAAAAAACCAAATGCTGAATACGAATATAAGTCCGAAAGAATTAGAATTCGCATCACACGCATCACTTATTTTGAAGGGTCGTCAGAAAATCTACAGTTGAATGGCAAAGAAAAATTCAGGTTAAATACATTTATTCCTATAATCGACACATTATATGCTCATTTAAAAAATCGCTCGACTGCATACCAAGAAATTGAAAATAAATTTAGTTTTTTGTCTCAGTTAATATCGATTGATTCTGACCAGATGACAAACAAATGTAAGGAGTTTGCAGAAATCTACCACGAAGACATTAATGCTACATAAACTTATAAAGTCCCATAAAATAGAGGAAACTTTTCCAAACATTGAAGTTGCTACAAGAATATTCCTTTCCTTAATGGTTACAAATTGTAGTGGAAAGCGTTCATTTTCACAGCTTAAAAGAATAAAAAATGAATTACGAACAACTATGTTACAAGAGCGGCTATGTAACTTATCAATTATGTGCATAGAGAATGAAATTCTTAAAGAAATAGACTTTGAAGACATAATAGAAGATTTTGCAGAAAAGAAGTCCCGAACAAAAACGTTATCTTAACGATTTCAAATCAGTAATATTTTATTTTGGGATGTTTTTTTTATCAATTAATTTTAAAATATAACTCGTTTAATATGTTTCAATTAACATTAATAAATATGTATATTAGGGTGGCCCCAAAATAGAAGAATGTTCCCAATTAATTACGTTTTTTAAATTTTTTGTTCTGATGTCAATATTTTGTGAGGTGGATCAAAGGATAAGATTTTTACAGTTTTACATAGAATTATAAAAATTCTATTACTTTTTCTGTTACACGAAAATTTCTGATAAGCCATTGAAAGCGCCTCTCAAAGACCTTTCTTATGATATCATATCCATTCTTTGAAAGAAATATGAAAAAATTCACGAAATCCTCAAATGGACCATTTTATCGTTGGTTCCAGCTCACCAAATATTGAGTCCAGGACAAAAATTTTGAGAAACGGTAGCTTAGAATCAATTAAACTTTCATTTTAGTTGGAAACATTTGCACCTTATTTTTCCCCCATACAAACGGGGCACGCAAATGTATATATACAAAATATGTATATCATATAAAAATGTGTTTTTATTTTTAAATTTTTAGGGGTCTCCAATAAGCTTGTGCCCTGGGGCCCCGGCATACCTAAAGACGGCCCTGTCCTTGATATTCCGATGACTTTAGGAAATAAAAACATTTCAATATTAGAATCAACAGAAAACCTTGGTATAATTTTTAACAAATCTCTTCAATGGAATACCCACATAAATTCTGTCTCCGGAACAATTTCTTCTATGCTTAGTACGCTATATCCCCTACAACACATTACACCTCTTAATATTCGTGTACTTCTTGCGAAAACGTACTTAATGCCCAAGTTGTTATATGGCTGCGAAATTTTAGATTAACTGTAGCGTATAAAGCGATTCTTAGATATGTCTACGGCATAAGAAGATATGATGGTACTTCTCAGTATTCGAAATCATTATATTGTATTGAATTAATGGATTTACTTAAAATCAAAGCATTAATTTTACTACACAAAGTCATCTACACTCAAGAACCATCTTATTTATTTAATCGTATTCAATTTGCAAGATCAAACAGAGGAAAACAAATCATTCAGTTAAGACATCGAACTTTAATATCCGAGTGGCAGTCCTTCACAAATACAACATGGCTGTGGAACTCGTTATCTAACCCACTACAAATTAATGGCAACGTTATTTTCATAATTTTATTGTGAATTTATTACATACATTTATACATGCATGAAGTCGCCGTGGTCTAGGTAGTGTGTTGGCTTATTAGACGAAAAGCCAGGGTTCAAGCCCCAGGCCAGATATCAAAATAAAGTCAGGATTACGACCTAGCTTATCACATCACTCCTGTTGTGTGTGTTAATTTTAGTTTATTTGTGTGTTTATTTAGTTTAAAGTCGACTCTGAACGACAAATTTTTGAGAAACTTTTCATAGAATTTTTATTTGTCAGAAATCTGCTGAGAGAAAGTCGCCAAAGAAATGCATTTCTAATATTTCGTTTTGTTGGAGATGTCCGGCCCGGGGTTTGAACCGTGGCCTCACGTCTAATAAGCCAACACAATACCTACTACACAACGGCGACTTCTTTGCATATGCCTCTGAATTAATTAGAAGTGAAAGGAATTGTTTCGAAAACAACGATTACACAGGAAACTCCTTCAAGATTTGCTAAATTCATGAATTCAATCGAGCAACATTAAATGCTCAATGCAGTCGCAGATTTAACAATCGAAATAAAACCCCAACTTAACTTTGATGCAACCAAGTCCAATAAATATTTAATAGTGCTTTATTATTTGCAAATATCTTTACATTTTTAATTGTTTGATAACTTAAAAACATTACCAAATAAAACAAATACATTTACAATAAACATACTCATACACATGCATCATCCAAATCTGAATGCATGCATGTATACGATGATAGATAAGATAAGCCAGCCAGCTTTTATGTTTGGGTTCCTTAAATATTGTACGAACTGTTCTGCTTAAGGGGTGAAATAGAAAGGGGCCAAGGAATAACTAAATTTTGGAATATATATGTTTGCTACATATTGTAAACTCTTAGTAACTAATATACATACATATATATCTCAAGTACTCGTATATACAATAATAACATTCATTTAAAATATTAAATTTTATTTTTTTTTTTTTTGTTAATTTCTGAATTTGATTCTGTTTCGGGGGGAGCAAAGCGATACGATTTTATTTTAATATTCATATCGAAAATGAACAATTGAATTGAAGAATTGCTTATTTTAGACCTTGACATGATTGCCCTTTTTTGCGGCAATTGGCAATTTGTCGCCTTCTAAAAATGGATTATTAGCAGCAGGTGCAGCAGCGAAACCATATAGTTTTTTAACAGGAGCATTTGAGTTCTCAATGCCGTTGTCGTTTTGGAATTGATGCATTAAAAACTTTTCCATGGTCGAAGCCATTTCACTGTTGCCCGAACTGGTATCCTGGCCAGCACAATCAAACATATGTTCACTGTCACAGGTACAATCTTGAGCGGCTTGATATTCACGGCTAAAGAGTGCGGTGTTTTCAAATTTCGAAATGCAGCCTTCATTTTCCTCATAACCGAAGGGACAGGGATTAGGCGGATTGCAGTAGGCCGGTAGACTGGCATCAGTTTTGATGAGTGTCGGAAAATGGTTTGGTGCCTCGCCCATACCACCCGACACATACTGATGGCCCCACAAAGAGCTGTGCTGTAGAAATTCTTGATCACGTATAGAAGGATTAGGGCCGCCTGGATATACATTGCGGTATTCGTAATCTTCTGGTATATTTTGACTAGACGAGCGTGATACCATGTCCAAACCTTTGGGTAAATCCGTATCCATATCGAAATAATTGCTTAAGGGATCGTTTTCTTTGTCCATGCGATTAAGCAGTTCCGTTAGAAGAACATCAGCAAAAATACTTTCCTTTGATATCGGAGCATATGCCATGACACTTTGACCAGTTGTTAAAGCCATAAAAACCAAGCAAAACAATTTGTTGGCCATATTTGCAGGAGAACCTAAAGTAAGGTGAAATTATTATGAAATTATTTTTTAATTACTCGAAAATAAATATTCATTATTCATTCGTCTATACTTTTATTTTAAAATTAGTTTCATACCTGTTTTCTTCAAAAACATTTTCAATATTTTTCCTTATCTTTTTTCGTATTGATTTTTCTCCGGAAATCAAATGTTCGCCAGCACAACAAGTTGCAAAGTGTGTATTTTTATTTACTTTAGCCTGATAGCCAGTGGAAAAAATAGCATATCTTAGGGATGCCACTTTATTTCAACTGTTATTTATTTTTATCAGTGGCGCAGTAAAAATGTTGAATTCATTATTCATGCAGCATTTTTATATGTTTTATTGGCTTCGCTTTAGAACTTATTGTTTTGTAGCCTAAAAATATGGTAATTTTTTATTAAATGTTCGGCCAGCAAGTGTGTATATTTATTTGCTTTAGCCTTATAATAGTAGAAAATAGCATACCTTAAGGATGCCACGTTATTTCAATATTACGTTCAACTATTTAACACAAGATGGCGCAATATTTAAACGATAATAGCTTGTAATGAAGAAACTTCTATTCATTGTTTGTGACTCCACAATCGAGGTTATTATCTTTAATCCAGACACAAACCACTCTGTTGATAATGTAGTAAGTATGGTATTACCTGCATACTAATACTACCGTGCATAGTTTGGAGTAATGATATTAGTGGTGAATTCCATTTTTATTCACTATACTGAATAAAAACTAACTACACCTGAAACTTAACACAATAAAAAGTATTTTTTTCCAAGTTTTGGACAGATGTCTGTCTGCAGTAATCCCGTCCCTGTCCGTCAGAACTCACCGAGCGAGATAAATCCGCCCAAATCCATCTTTAACAAACCTCTCCCTCTCACCCCAACAAACCTACACAACCAAATCAGAAAGAAACACTAGAACAACAACACCGACACAAACAAACGCTCGCCAAAAATTCTTCTTAATTTTAATTTAAACAAACCGAAACGAAAAAATAATATATGAATTAATAACGGTTTCTCTTTCCGGTTTTTTTGAAGGAGCGAACGCGTTTCCAACCACCCACCAGTGTTGCCAGACGAGAGGGAAAAAATTTTGTAGCAAACTTCTGAAAAAAATCGCCTAAAATGGAAAACAAATTGAAATTCTTAGTTTTATTTATTATTATCATCTCTTGTTTTTAAATTTAATTATATTTATTTTTTAGTTAACAAAATAATTTAGGTTTTCATTTTTTTGGTAAAAAAAAAAATAACCACAAATATATCTACACATCTAAACATTTTGAACAAAAAAAGAACCCATTTTGGTTAGAAATAACAAAAAACGGCAACAATTTCGAATTTCCCCAAAATCTTGTTTATTTATCAAAAAATAAATAAATTTGAAAAAATTAATCCTCAAATTGAGGGTAAATATTATAATAATCTAACAACACTGGTGTCGCAGCTAACTCTACAAGTAAGTAATATGGCTAGCCTTTAATTCTTAGCAGATGTCGAAATCAAAACAAAAGATAAAAAAAATTCAAGAACAACAAAAACAAAGTTACGCGCTTCAAATTATTTTTTGTTTTTATTTTTGCAAAATTAGAAAAGTAAAGGAAATTAAGTGAAATAAACAAATTAAGTTAAATTTATAGAAATTATTATAAAATGGCAACTAAAGAAGGAGCAACACAAAGCTGGAAGACTCCAGATGAGGTTAATATGAAATAAAGTTTAATTTCACAAATAAATTCGTTAAAATTAATTTCTTTCCTTTAAACGTTGTATCCATCCATGCTGTGTAGCTCATTCGTTTGCAGAGGCTAAAGCAGAGAAAGAAACAATTGGCGGCACGTTTAAATAGCAACAACAACAGTAATAATGTGAGGGATGTTGTTTCAGAGACAGATAAAGCCTCCCTGTTGGAGGCCAAAATGGCCCAAAAGCGTAAAAACCCTTTTGCAAAGTACGCTATTAAAGATGGCTTATGAAAATAAATTGATAAATGTTTCATATCTCTTCTCTCCCATACAGATCAGTAGATACTTCTAAAAAGCTTAAAACAGATATAAGAGACGATACTGAAGATTCTTTAATGGGTTTCATAAACACACCGATAGTGCGTAGTCGTGAAACATTTGTCAAGGAAACTCCCACACGTCCTCCCCCAGCTAAACTTATACTTCAACCATTTGATCAGAAGGCATTTTCCAAGCTATTAGAACAGTCATCTGCTTCAGCCTCTACGTTTGAGGATGAAGACAACGAGATTGAGGAACAGAATATTACCAAACATTTGCCTATGGACTGGAGCTTAAAGACGCGTGTCCGTTTTTTCTGTAGATCCGAATTACCAGCTACTCAGTTAAAAACTAGTCAATTAGCTAGTGGTCTTACGAGTTTTGTGCGTTGCATTGACACCCAAAGCGATGCCAGCGGTTTGGATATTTCTCCTGCAACTCGGTTCAATCAGGCCACCTACTATTGGCAACACCCGCATATACCTTGGATGACTCTTTTTCCACGTAACTCACGTGATAACACGGGCATTATAGTGGGCGAAAGGGAACGCAAAGCTTTGGTGGAGGACTGGGACTATAGTTTCCGTGGGCTTTTCCAGCTTCTTAGAGCTAGACAGTGTGCCTATTTTTACTTCTGCGCCAATACATTCACAGTTTTATTTCGAGCAGCAGGTACGGGTGGCAGAGCCGAAATTCATGCTCTCATGTCACCCACAACAAGAGGTATGCGTCATGCTCTACGGCAAGAGGGTATTGAATATACAATGCCTTTAAAGAAAGATAATGGAAGTCTTAACAAATCTGTAGACAGTGAAGATAGCAACAGTAACCAAACAATGAATACGAATACGATCGAAAACACTGATGACGAAAAAGGTAAAACTAACGATAACGACGATGAAGACGAAGATGAAAATTGGCTAGACAGTCTAGATGTTGATGAGAAAGAAATACGTAAAATAGAGACAGCACACCAACGTAAACTCAAGGCACAAGAGATGACAGAGGATTTCAGTGACAATTCTCTCGTTTTAATCGAAGGTGTAGAGTGTCAAGGTTTCTTTAGTTTCTTGCTCAATGCCAAAAGCACCATAAGCACAGTGGGACGTTTGGCGGGGATACCGCCTACTCTTTTAGCGCCTGTGGCATTTCCTAAAGCTACGATGCAACATTTGACTACTCGCTCTAGTAAAGTACGCATGGATGGTGTCGACTACTTTAGTATTGAAGTTAAAGGCATTATTATGCCCTCCTTTTTGCCTTATGTATGCCAACTGCTGGGTGAAACAAAAGACACGTTTAGTGCTACTTTAGCCTCTACTACGAATACATTGGCTTTCAGCAAAGCCACACAGAAACTATTGGAAGACTCTGCTGGTCAGAGCCAATCGAATAATGAAGACGATAATGACCTGGATGAAAATAATGCTGCTGGTCAAGTATTTGGTAAAGAAAATCTCTCTGACTGCGGTTTACAAGCATGTGTAATTGAGAATATGTGTCGGACGGGTCATCTGGCTGTTACACTTTTCGAACGTGTGTGTTATGATAAAGAATATGGTTATGCTTGGAGCTAGTAGTAAATGTTGTCAAAAGAAAATATACCATATTGTGTTTAGCAATTTTTGTATTTATTAAGTAAAAAAAGTAATTGCAATAAAATCTATTTTAAAATGAACAAATAAATGAGTGTTTGAAATTTCTTATTTTAAATTTTAAACGCTTTTAAGTGTTTAAAATTTAGTAAGTGCGGCAACTGAAACACTTTAAGGTAACATTATAAAATTTATAAAGAAAATTAAAAATGTTGGTTCCTTGTTGCCTTTGTAAGTTTTTACAATCAAGTACTGAAATTATGAAAATTTTCACTAAGAGTCAAATTAGCAGGCCACAGGTTTTCTTTAAAACTTTAATCGCAGACTTCCGGAATACAGTTAACGAAAAATAATTTTTTTTTAAGATTTTAGTTGCATTATGGTTTCAACAGCGATTAAATCTGTAGATTCTCAAATTGTAGGATGATTAAGATATAATATTTTTGCGTTTAGAAAAGGTCATTTCCGGAATCACATTCCGATCATTACAATAACATCAGCAAAATACAAAACGGAACCGTCTAAGGGTCATAGACTATACATTTACATGTTAAAGTGTTTAGAATAGTAAAAGCAAACGTTTATTATTGTTTTAGCAGAGTAATATTAAATCAAGACGTTTTATGATCCTATAATCAAAAGACCCTCAACCTCATTAATACACTGTCCATCTCCGAACCGTTTGTATATCACTGGCGCCTACATCAGGAATGGTAACAGATAGAATTGTAATATTTACGCAGTTTGTAGAAATTCCTTGTTATTTACTACAACAAATATTAAAACTAAAATTTATAAATTATAGGTATCCCCAAAAAGCACAATTTAAGTTTTTCAATACCTGTTTAACTTAGGCATGAAATTACTATGAGGTATATATGTATGTATATACTAGCTTAGCTGTTGTAATAGCATATATGAACAGAAAAAGTGAGAAACTTAAGGACGAACACATATAATGAATTAATCTTGCGCGTATCGAATTAATTTCCCATTCTTCTAAAAAATATTTGCGATTCCGATACCGTAATGTACGGTCACTGCTAGTACTCACATAAAATGCAAGAGTATACGATTCACATCAAATGATACTTTAAAATTTAAAAAATATTTTATTACACCGTAAAGCTATACTTATAAACTAAATCTACCCACGTTCTCAGATTATTGACTTGTGTTATCTTAATGATCGACAATAATTAATTCATCAATACTCCAATCTTCATATGAATGATCGGGTAAAAATCGTCTTATGATAATGGGAATTTTCTTCTGTTTCAATTCTTTCATTGCAATTTGAAGGGGATCAGTTTCACCTTCTAATTCCACCATAATTGGTGCGCACATAGCAATCTGTAAAGCTCTTGTGCCCAACACACGGGCTCTTTCGTATTTCGTCATATACTTTGTTGTAATTCGCTTTGATTTTGGCACTCCACCACCAGCACCTCCAGGTGCTATGATTTCAATATTATCCACTTCTTCCTCTTGGTTAATATCATCAATATTGTCTTCCTCATCGACATCATCGAAATCATCACCTCCAACACTAAATGAAGGAAATACAAGAAGAATACAAACAATGTTAAGAAAAGGTTCTAGCACTTGTTTGCCACAACAACACGGGAATCACAAAACAACGTGGTAATGTTTATGCCAGAATCTATAGATCAGCATTAAAGCAATTGTTGAAGAAAAACAAAATGAAACTATTACTTACTCATCATTATCGAAATCTCCATCATCCATGTTAATAAATTAAATTATTTAATACCGAGATTGAATAAAGAAATTTCTCTAAAAATGTCAAAACCTTAATGCGGCTAAAATTTCGCCTGTCAAATTGTGTGACTACAAAAAGAAAATAAAAACCTGAATGCCGCAGAGGTGCAATTTTAAGTATTAAAACACATAATGGCGATGTCAGACATTTGCATTGCATAGTAACGATGCGTTAAAATTAATCATTTTTAAATATAATACAATGGTTTCACATCTTCGTTTAATGCCTTGTTTCAGTTTATTATATCAATTTTTTTTCTACTTGGTTGCGTAATTTTCACATCTGTTAGTGGAGACATTCACCGATATGTCTGGTTACTTCATTAAAACAATGTTGCCATTGTGTCATTCTATTTAAAATTCTAAAAAATTAAGATTACAAAAAATAATTAAATTTTAATAACTTTGTAAATGAATTTTTGAATAATTTCTTTCTTTTATGTTCTATTCCCAAAATGCTTTTTTGCAAATTGGAAATTCTTTGTCGAAATATTTACAAATTTTTGTGCTTTTTTGTTTGAATCGGATCTAAAAATCGGATCAGGAAAAATTATTAAAGAATTATTCTTTTTTTCTTAAAAAAATGGTTACACAGATTTTTTTTTACTGATTTTATGATTTGCGCTTTTCAACTATAAATGGGTTAGGCAGGCTAATGGTATTAAGCACCGGTTAGCCAGCGGCTAACGTATGTATTTTAGATCGAAAAACAATGAGAATGCTGAATTAAAACCGTTGCGTCGACATTTTTTACTAAACCTTACTTACGTTTCGAATCAACTGTTTTTGTTTTGTATATGAGAAACATGTGTTAGTTTTTCTATTCCATTCCGTACGGTAAGGTATAATAATAATATAAATATATTTTTATAAAACTACCATTTGATGCAAAAAGGTACTCTTTCATTTATAGTTCAGTACTATTTCAAAATTTCAGTTTGCAACACTGACTCTTACATAAATCTAGTTTCAGGTTCTTGTAATATTTACTCTCCTATCATCTATGAAAATGTACTAAATGTACTAA
The DNA here is from genome assembly GCA_936449025.2 of Sarcophaga subvicina. Lineage (NCBI taxonomy): Eukaryota > Metazoa > Arthropoda > Insecta > Diptera > Sarcophagidae > Sarcophaga > Sarcophaga subvicina. The sequence goes on along the minus strand of OW388081.2, from coordinate 45,322,760 downwards.
AGACTCCAGATTTATTATGAATAGAATTCCTAATTATATTTTAAATATTTTCTTTGACGAAGTTTATGAAAGGGATGTAATGATTTATTCGAAAAATACGATTTTAAAATGTAAGCATATGTTTAGACCACAAAACCATAAAAACGTGGACTTTGATTTTAACTACCTGTTTAAAACAAGTTCGTTAAATTGTAGAAAGGTTTGGACTTTGCTGAAAATGTTCCAGAATGTCAAATAAAGATATTGAACAAAAGATAAGCACAAAGAAAATATAATAAAATAATATTTTAACTGTGAATGCTATTGCTAGATGAATTAGTTTTGTTTTAAATACATATTTCATTATTTTAATTGATTTATACTTGCCACAAACGACAAATCATCCGCTTAGCTGGAAAACCTTGAAAACTTATAGGAACTATAGTCTTAATAAAAATATTTCTGGCTAAATTATTTCCATAATTTGTTTTCTTAACCAAAATAACAAAAAACTATCGATCACTATAAATTAAGTAAAGTAAAATCCCAGCATCTGGCAACGCTAAACTTTTTATAGCTTTTGCTGAAAATCAAACAAACGAGAGAGTTGCGTTTGCACAACAATTTAGTTTTATTCTTGCTCTCTTATTGGTATGTTCGTTGGTGGATTTCTAGCGGTTTAAAATTTAGTAACTATGACGATGAATGCTTGTTGTTGAAATAAGGGAAATAAACAATTTCGCTGTAGTTTCGGTGTGCGCAAATTAATTGAAAAGGTTAATGAAATAATAACAATAAAAAAAAGAAAATCGGTTCAATGCATAATAATGTATGTGTCATTAATGAATATATGAAAAATGAAAATGTTGATGTAAAACGAAAATATTAATTAATGGATATAAAAGAAGTGGTCGTATTGTAAATTCAGAATAAATTCAAAAAGAAGCATCATCGATAAAGAAAAAGTTAAATGAATAAAGTGAGCGACCTTAAAATTAAAAGTCATCTTTTTTTCGAAGCAAAAAGTCGTTAATTTCAATGTAAATATACGAGTTTTTTTCCATTTAATAAATTGTATTGTTCGTTGTTTTTGTAAAGTTCAAAACAAGTAGAACATTATTACAGGCAGATACACATGCACCACAAGTAAATATGTATATTCATATGTAATGATTGTTGTTGCTTTTATTTAATGGTTATTTTGTATTTTTCTTTATAACGTTTACATTCTAAAATTGTTTGCATTCAAATACAAAAAAAAAGTAAAAACAACTTTATTTTGCCATTTGTAGTCGTTGGCAAATAGTGAATAGAAAACGGAAAAATTTTGCAAACTTGAAACCAATACTAAATAAATACAAACAACAACTATAATAATAGCAAAAACAACAACGACAAAACCGCATAATCAAGTATTCGAGTTTTGTGTTTGCATACATATGTTTTCACATTTTAGTTGTTGTGTAGCGTTGGTGTGTCTATTGCCATTCTATGAATATAATATGTGATCCATCTGAACTACATATAGGATATAGAGGCAAGAAGGCCAAATACAATAGACGAAGGAGAAGAACCATGGTATATTCTATATTTCTTATACCATGAGAAGAACTATAAAAAGACATTAAAAGGAAAGCTACCTACGTAATGAAAATTAATTCATTCTATTATTAACAGTTTATAAAAATAAATCACAAAAACAAGAAAAAAGGAAATCAATTACACAGAACAACCGCGAAGTTGAGTAGAAGCGAACGAGTGAAGTGAATTCTCTAAAGTGAAACTTTTATTTGTATGCATTTACAATTTGTTGAATTCTATAGCTCTGAAGTACGGAAAATTGTGTGAAACGACCCCAAATTGTTTATTTTAATGTGTTCATTTAAAATCATGCGATATTATCGGATGTGCACATACACTGCACAGTTTACATAAAATCTGTGGAAAGGGGCATTGAAACTCGATGTAAAACTTAATACGGATACTTTTTTTATATCGACGTTATTAGATTAAATCGAAATATCATACGTCAGTATAAAAACAAAAACTGATAGAAGGAAATGGCAACATATCAGAGATATGTTTTTAAGAATTATGTCCTAGCTTCGCACGCAACTTATGCGGTGTGCGTTAATTTTATTCTTGATTTTAACGAGAAATCCAAATTACGGATTTCGAAAGTTTTTTCGTGGCGGTTAGTTTCCTCTCAAAGCCTTTGCCGGAAAGTAATTTTTTCAATATGTTCAAGCTGAGGTTTGAATTCTCGAACCCTCCTCTAGTAAAAGCCAAAATGCTACCACTTGCGACCTTAGAATACAGCTTGCAGAAAATTCCTTTAATTCCTTTGTACACGTACTCTTTACTCTGTATAGAAAATGGTATGCGTTGGTATAATAGGGGCAATGCGAACGTACATATGCTATAGATGATAGGTTAAAAGTCCGTTGCCTGTGGTAGTGAGGGCCGGAAACATTGAAAATACGGTTAGGAATAACATGAGACAAATTAAATAGACATTCATAACAGGGAATTGTAACCGGACAAATGACTGACAGTCACTTTGACAGAACCAGGCAATTCTATCATTTTAGAAATTAATTGCCAAAAATGATTCCAATTTGGAAGCTACATACATACATACCACCATTATATAGTATACAGAAGGGTCAAGTATAGATACCATGGGGGAACTCTAGCAAGTTTACACCATGAAGTCAGCTTGTACAATATACATGAAGTACCGAGAACGGAGCATATTAATTCTATTTGAAAGTCAAACTGCCATTCAATCACTGAACTTCTATGAGTACAACTCGAGATTAGTTTGGGACTGGCAGGACAAACTGAATCGGCTAATAAAAATAGAATCTCCTTCTGCTGGTTCCCAGGTCATTCGAGAATCAGCTTAAGTTTGCAAAAATGCTGGCTTCCACGCCGCTGGTGGTGTAGAATCTGGAAAGGTATACTTAGGACAAAGGAAGGCGAGGAGAAGCGGAGACATCTTTCTAATCCAAAATTATAAACTTTTACTAGATGATTACAGTAAGAGAATAACCAGGATAGTAACTGGCCTTCTTCACTTCAGAAACATCTGGTGGTAGGCAGCGAATTATCTATTCTGACACAGATTATCATCATAAAGTTCGTCAGGAAAACAACGGGGGTTTGACATTATAAGGTACATTATAAGGACATTATAAGATATAGTAGTAGTAGTCGCCGTAGTCTAGTAGGTAGTGTGTTGGCTTATTAGACGTAAAGCCAGGGTTTGAGCCCCAGGCCAGACATCAAAACAAAAATACAAAAAGTATTTCTTCGGCGACTTTCTCTCAGCAGATTTCTGGCAAAAACTCTGAGAGTAAATAAATTTCCATGAAAAGTTTCTCAAAAATCTGTCGTTCTGAGTCGACTGTCGAGTGTCCCACCACTCATGATAAACTTAAAACACACGACATAAGTGTTGTGAGAAACTAGGTCGTAATCCTGACTGAAGTGTTGTAATGACCAATTATGTGTGTATAAGATAAAGTAGTAAATCTTCTGGGGTTAAATTCTCGCAGTCGATCTCATGCGAGATTTACTCGAGTTGTTGCGATTTGTTTTTACTTTTGGGATTCTTACACTCGTTATCGAGTAAGCATTTCTAGTGTTGGTTAATGTTGTTCGAATATACTACGAATTTATTTCGATAATCAGTCCCGTATTTAGCCCCCTGGTCTCAGTAAACTAACAAATCTAGGCATCAATAATATTTTCTTACTACGAAACCATTAAAAGTTGGCACCTCGTCTTTTGCTTAAAATTCAAGACTTTTTCTACACTTAGAATAAAATCTAACAGATATTATTATGTATGATTGATTTAATTCGATAAACTGTTGCGATTGTGAAGATAATTCTACTATGCCTCTACAGAAAATTTCGGCTTCTTTAATAAGAAACTAGGACAACAAGTAAGTCTTCATAATCTTCTATAGAATTTTTTGAATTTTTCATCAAAGATAGAAACTTACAATCAAGTTCCCGAAGTTTCAGGCAACTCACTATCGATGTGAAAAGATGGGCCTTGTTATAATTCAGCACAATTCCTCTGGTATTGATCAAACCCTTTCTCTGGCGAGCAATTGCTTCATTTTTACGGTCGAATTTAGGATGTAAGGAGCTACTCATAGCTCACCCCTGTTTACATTCATTTTCCAAAACGTCAATTCTGGTTTCATGTTGACATAAATTGACTCTCATATGTTGTGATTTGTGATTCGCGATTTTGTTGTGATTTAATTTTTTTTTTTTCTAAACAAAACCAAAAGCGATCTTTTACCTTTTCGATACTTTGTAATCGACAAAATTCCTTGCTATTTTTGCCATCTTAATGTGTTTGTTGGGAATCTCTGATTTCGAATACAGACAAAAAAAAAAGTAATCAATAACGAAATTTAATGTGTTTTAATATGATTCGTTTTTTTTTTCAAACTAAGACTTTTTAAATAAAAACAACAAAAGAAATTTTATGTCTGTTTTCAGTAACGAGATAACAACCCAGTCTGATAAATTCTTTTATAAGAAGAAAAATACACCATTAACGTTCAGTTTAATTTTCGAATAAGAAAGATCACAGGAAATCATTAATACGAGTTTTCGACGAATTTTAAGAACTTCTTTTGTCTTGAGTGCTTAAACATAAAAAATATGCAACTGTAAACAAATAAATTTAAATTATATATACTTACATACATACGCAAATGTAATATATAGGAATGTATATAATTTCAATATATGTATTCATATTTATTCCTTTTTTATTTCCTTTTCGGGCCATAGAGCTGACACAAAGCTTTTCCATAGTTCCCTTACTATTTTTCTGTTTTTTGTTGCAGTAATTTAAATAAAATAATTTAGAAATTTTTACCTATGAGGCCATTTTTTACCAATGTTTTGAAAAAATACAAAAATAAACTGAAAATTTCAAGTAATTGTGATCATTTTGTAAGACTTTTTATATTGAAAACTAACTAATGGAGAACAACTAAATTAATTGCCCTTTGAAATGTTATCGAAATAAAAAAAAAGGTTGTTTATTACAATTCTAAACTGCCAATAATAGCTCATCGTCTATGTCTATAAATAAATACAACCTGTCCAGTAAATATTAACACAAAACTATACAATGTTATTTGTCACAATCTCTGATCGCTTGTAGTCTTTACGATATGAATTTTGTTTGTACGATACTAATTGTAATCGATTAGAAAAACACGCCTGATTATAAAATATGAAAAAAACTGTGTAATAAATTTTTATAATTTATTGTGTAAGTTTATTAATAATTTTCTTATGGTATATTGCAGCGCATGACACAAAAAAAAGATAATTTTAAAAATATTTCTGCCTTCGTCAGCTGTCTTTATGATGGTGAATAATTACACGGTGCGACAGACAAAATACACCCAACTAATAACATAGTGTAGGTCGTGAGTTTTGTTGACTAGAACTCAAAAATATTTTTTTTTATATTTCTCGAAGCCTCCAAACTTGATTTAATTGACAAAAACTGTATTTTTGATGTTTTCACACAAAATTATTGATCACCCAAATATTTTTTAACCTATATTCAAAGTCTGAAGTTTTTTAAAAAGTAGAGTTAAAAAGGAGTTATTATTTAAATAGTATAACAGTCGTGTTATAGTTTTTTATATACGTCATCTTATCAAATGAACTTTTAGTTCAAAAATTTTCAAAAGTTTTGATGGATCTTGATTGCGATAAACAATGTGTCGATTTCACGTTTGGGCGACTACCAGAAGTCGAATAATATCGAGCCATAACCGCAAAAAAAGATTAAGCGACATATTTTTCATATATCGTTTTTTTCTAATAAATAAATTCATTATCCTCATTTGCATCATCTATAAAAATTTCAGGGTCACACTGTGCACCGTTATGAATTTATAACAAAAAAAATTTTAACTTAAGTGCACTTTGAAAATTTGTTTACTTTTTTGTGACAGCGACTTGTCGCTTAAGACAAAATTTTCTTCATAAAAAATTTGAAAAATATATTGTTTTTAAAAATTTTAATATAATAATACGTGTGAAGTATTATTTTAATATTCGTATGTAAGTTTTAAAAATTTGTTAGTTTTGTGTAAAATAAAATTTTTTTTCTAGAAATTTAATAAGCGCTCCCTCGTTCCATACAGCGATTCAGAAACATCTTCTGATGAAGAAGAAACCTGTGTGGGACAGAGAGAATTTAAAAGGCAACGAAAATTACCTTTACGGCTGAAAAATGTAAAGGTTCGCAACACAAGTGTTCTGTCTCATCCGTGTAAGAACAATGCAAATTTCGTTGAACAATTTACGTTCTGCTATATTTGAAAAAGATAACCCGAACATAAGTCTTAAATATGGTTATTTTGAAAATTCTGAAATAAAATATTTTGGTATAAATTCGATTTTACGATTTAGACGACACTCTGAAATACTAGCCAAGGGACCTGCAGAATTATATAAAAGTCCATTGAAAATTTCCTCTACAAAATACAGAAGAAGACAATTCCCTTTAGATATATAAAATAAATAATTGTTTTTTTGAAAATGTTAAGTTTTACAATGACGTTTTTATTATCTTCTTGCAACCACGTGCAGTGTTCATAATGATATATAAAACATTTTTAATTTTCGTTGTTAATAAAAAAAAGTTTGAATTAAACTATCTGCATGGTTTTATTTTATATATTGTAACCTTTAAAGGAAAAGTCCTAACTCTTTTTTTTGTAAGCCCCAAAAAATCTCTACTTAAAAACACGAGTTAGGGCCTTTCTATATTAAGGCAACGACATGTATGTATGTATATATACGTAACAAAGAAGAAATTCGAGTCCTTTAACACATATTTCCCATATTACGATAATAATTCTTACTGTTAGACATTCACTGTATTAATTACAAAAATATTTAATTTCTAATACAAATAAAAAGCCTTTTATATATAAAAAAATAGATTTATGTATAAAATGTTATAATAATCACCTAAAAAGAATTATATTAAAAAATTATAGTTTAGTAAATGAAAAAAAATCCTCCGTCATAAGAATATTTTATCTTAACCGACAAAATTTTTTCCCAGTAGTTAATCAGAATGACAGCAAAAAAGCTTAAGCGACAAAAATTGCAGTTATTATGCTTATATGCGATATGCATTCATTTTATGCATTGGAACAAAATGTGTCTACATACAAAATTTTGTTGCTCTAACTTGATTTGAACAAGAAATAAATAATAAAAACCTTCCCCTGTAAAATTTCGTTTTTGTCGCTTGAGCTTTTTTTGCGGTTATGGCTCGATATTTGTGTTTTTTGCAAATATTATTATTTCGCTTTGCGCAAACATTGGCACACTTCTGGTCGTCTCTCAAACGTGAAATTGACTAATTTTCACATAAACAATCAAGATCCATCAAAAATTCTGAAAAATTTTTACATGAAAGTTCATTTGAAAGAAAAATAAATATATGAAAAATATAACACGACGGTTATACTCTTTAAATAATAACTACGGTAATTTTTGTTCGATTCAGCACTTATTTCATATTTTTTAATTAAAGTTTGCTACTATGAATTGACTAACTTGAAAAAAATATGAAAAAAAATTCGCATTTGCCAAGTTTACCTCATCAAACCCTATAGTACATTAAGTCGAATAATATATATGTATACTGCTTTTAAGACTAATCGCTTCCTATTCTAAGAAAGTTAAAATTGGTTCTGAAATTTTTGTGCAATCAATAAATTTGTGCGTAAAGTCCAGAAAGGTTCAAGAAATATAAAAAAAAATATTTTTGAGTCCTACTCAACAAAACTCACAACCTACACTATGTTATTAACTGGGTGTATTTAATTTTTTTTTTGTTTTGTCGCATAGTGTTGTTAAAGTTGCATTAATTTTTGATTCATGCAATATAATACAATATTTAATGCATGCAATGATAAATCATTCCATTATTAAAATAACTAAAGGTTAGCAAAACTTACATGGGAGTAGATTATAAAAAGTTGCACTTTTTCTACAATGTTTTAGTCATCTCTCCTAATGTCCAATACGATCCATCTAGGTGGCCGGTTCACATCACCTCCAAGTGAATCGACCATACCCCTAAATTACGCGTGGTAGTCATGACCTGTAGTGTAGTGACAGTAGTGGCCGGGCCAGCGTTGTGCTTGAAGAAAAATGTGCCGATAACAACGCCAGTACAAAATACATATCAAACAATGACTTCGAACTGCATGGGACGCTCTTGGAGCTCATGTGAGTTGATACCGACCCAAATTCAACAACTTTGTTTGTTCACGTACCTATTCATCCACAAATGGGTCATATCGGTGAAGATGATTTTTAGATGAAAATTAGGGTCAGTTGCCAACACCTTCAGAGCTCATTCAGCAACTACACGTTGTCTATGGAAATACATACATGGTGATTTGGCAGAACAGACTGGATATATCACAATTAATTTGACAGACAGTAGCTTTAGCAAGATGGCCGTTATCTCTCAAAGTTCTAAAGTCCCTGTTGGAAGGTCCTCCGAAAAAATTTCTAACAGTTCTCTATTCTATGCCAAAGCCTACCTACTTTACCAACTGCGTTCACTTTAGCATCAATCTGTCTTTATAAATTTCATCTTTCGTTCCCTTTCGGTTTGAATAGCAACTCTGGTAATATCGCCAGAGCATATGCTTTGATATAATCCGCGGACAGAATATTCAAAGAATTTTGCGCAGTTAATGGTCCACAAATCTTTACCTTGTAGCGAAATTATTGCCGCAGTTATAAGTTTCATACGCAAGGTTGAATAAATTCGAAATGGATCTAAGGCGAACCACGTTTAACGGGGTCTCCGTAACGGATTTTTTATATGTTCATCCGATCTTCCGTTCGGAGAAGTTTCATTTTTACTACAGATGTTAATGCCTTATGACTTATTTTTTTTAAATAGGTCATTAGTAAAGGAATAATCCCATAAGGCTGAGAGAAATAGTCAATAACACAGTGTAGTTAGCCCGATACTACATCTCAATCAACAACTAATTTATTGTGTTTTTAATACATATTAATTACTCTGGCACACATTTTCGTAAAGAATATTACGATACTTTTTAAATAAGATTTTATTAAATTAAACTTTCTTTTTTTAAAATATGCAAATTGTTATCAAAAAAGATTTAAATTTTTAATTTAAACGAATTATTTTTAACACACTTCAATATAATTTTTGTGGTATTAGAAGCAAAACAAAAAATGAAGAAAGAAAAAAAGATAATCTATATGATGTAAGGTAAAACAATGTTTGATTGTGAGCGACTAAAATTTTCTTACTGCGATATTGTACTGATAACACTTTGGGTCATTATCTGTATTCTCAGTAGCTATTCATTGAAATGTGCGACATTGATTTACGGTCTACCGATTTTCATTATTGCACTCAATCTACTGAACCCTGCAGGTCAGTTGTTTAATACAAATACCATCTATTTACTGTAAATTTACTGTTATTGATTTTTTAAATATTTCACCATTTTAAAAATTATAATTTCTTGATTGTTTTATTTTTATTTCGATAAGATAAAAAATAACTTTATTTGCTGTAATGCCATCAAATATATGTATGTATGGGTAGCTTTCACAATTGTTTTCGATTGCTGTTGCTGTTGTTTGCACTTGTTTACGTCAAATTGTACTCGGCTTGCTCAAAAAAAGTGTTTTTTTAATTTTTTTTTTCTGATAAAAACTTTTTCTTTTTTTTTTTTTCTAAATTTGTGTATTTGGCAGTGAACATAAATAAAAACAAGGCGCAAGAGAAGTTAAGATTTTTTCAATTTGTGTAAGTAGAATAAAAGTTAAATTTATTTGGTGTTGAGTTCTTTTTTAATTCTTTAATTTTGTTTGAAAAGTTTTATTATGTTGTCATAAAAAATAATTTCTGAGTAAACTTGATCGTTAACTACGTACTTAACAGGCTGTTTTTAAAGGGCTTGAGAACTTTAAGGGCCATTATTACAACTAAAGGCAAGATTTTAACGGGCAGATAACTTGATTTTCATTATTATGAGTACCCAATAAGATAAAAGTGAGCCTTAAGTTAAAGGGAAGATTATCCTACCTTTAACATTTAAAGTTCACTTTATCTTTGAACTTGTCATATTATACATATATATATATATATATATATTAATATGGCAACTTCAAATATAAACATGAAAAATAAACGTTAATATATTAATAGTTTTTCAAATATCAAAATGGATATTGGCATATTCTTTATACGTATTTTAAAACAAAAACACAAAAATAAAACAACTAAAACCTCAACACAAAAATTTTATATACTAAATCAATAAACATAAAAAATAAAAAGGCACATCGTTGCCACTGCGTTTTTAAAGCACTTGTTTAATTGAGCAGTGTTATCGACATTGCTCCGGCATTGCCATATTTTTGAAAAAGTTAACTTTATTTTATCTGTAAATTGTTAAAGACAAGTTGTAATAATGGCCCTAAGTGAGAATACATACATACATACATTATTGGTCATTACAATCCTTCAGTCAGTATTACGACCTAGCTTCTCACACCACTTATGTTGTGTGTGTTAATTTTATACATGCGTGGTGGGTCCTACAGTTTAAAGTCGACTCCGAACGACAGATTTTTGAGAAACTTTTCATGGCAATTTTATTTACTCTCAGAGTTTTTGCCAGAAATCTGCTGAGAGAAAGTCGCCGAAGAAATACTTTTTGTATTTCTGTTTTGATGTCTGGCCTGGGGCTCGAACCCTGGCTTTACGTCTAATAAGCCAACACACTACCTACTAGACTACGGCGACTTCAATAAGTGACAATACAAGATAGAAATAATGCCGGAATTACATTTTTTTATTATAATCAATCTGGCAGTTAATTCCTTTTATTTTTAAATACGGTATGTTGGCTTGAATGTCAACTTCCAATACTTTAAGAGTGACTTGTTTGCCAACTAAACCAATCACTTAACATAGCGTCGTAAAAAGTAATCTAGAGGCGTTAAATCGCACAAATGGAAAGTGGTTAGTGAACCTGACCACTTCTGGAAAGATAGTTGTTAACAAATTAATTTTGTAATAAATCGATTGGTATGTGCACTATATGTTTAGCTGATTAATTTATGAAAACAGAAATTTGTCAGCATGGTCTGATAGTGTTCACTATTCACTGTAGCACCGCAATCGCCATCAGCGCCAAACAAAAAAATTTAATGGGTGTAAGGATGACTTTTTAACGACTTGAGGATTGTCCTCGCTCTAAATGTGTCAATTTTGCTTATTGGCGTAATTATTTAGCCAGAAATTTTGCTTTGATACTAAACACATTTCTTTGATGAAAAAGCACATTTTTTTAAAAGAGTAAAATTATTGTGAAAACGATATAAATCGGCACGAAATTGTTTGCTCACTAGGCTGATGATTTTGACCGTGAAATGCACGAAGTATGAACTTGGCGAACAATTTTATTTTAAAGTCAATTATCACAATTTGGAATACAAACTAATAGTTATCGATTCAAACCATATTTATCGATGTCGATAGTTCTCGCGCAGCTAAAAAATATCATCCGATAAATTAAATAAAATTTTTGGTTTACTCCAAAGCGTAAGGCGCCTTCACCACCTTCTGTGATTCTTTATGGTCTTTATGTCCTACGGAATGACAGAATTTTTATAAAGTTCTTCTTTCTCACGTAAATATTGAGTACAATCTTATTTAAGGCAAATATGTTACTCTTTTTGAATACGTTTTCCAAAGATTAGAAGCTAGACAAAAAAATCTAAAGACAAGCAATTCGCTGCAATACAGTAGCATACGAACCTGAGAAAACTTGTTGACAATTCCATTAACCAGATCGTGTGAAATTTAGTAAATTCTTAAAAACCAAATTCGTAAATTCACAAAAAGTGCAAACAAAATCAAGCAAATTCACTGATCGTTTGTTTTGCGTAAATGGGATGAAACAATACGTATAAAAGTACACTATCCTAGAACCGTGAATAAATAAAACTTCAAAAACTTATTTTTAAAAATCTTTGTTCTGCACAAGTTTAAAATACAAATAAATCGTTCATATTTATTTAGTTTCAATTGAATTTCTGTTTATTTCATTCAAAAATAAATATTGTCTAATAATAATAGTTTATTAATTATTCGCGTCAAAGTAATAAAAAAAATTAAAAAAATCATTCTTTATTATCCCTTGTGTAACTAAATTTTCCATTACAATTGTATTTATGTGTTTATTTACATACATATGTATGTATGTATAATTTTAATATGTTGACTTATGTATACCTATTTATACATACATACATACATATATGCTTACAATTATGTAAACAGTGTTGTCTAAAACAAGAGAAACAAAGCTCCCTAAAGTATTGCGTAATCGCAATACAGTTTGTTTGCAACAAAAAAATATTTCCACAATTTATTTACATTTAACTCATCTACGAGGTGTGATATCAAAACGTATTCATTTTCTGGAGAACATTTTCATTCAGTTCTAACAATCACAAAAAGTGCGTTTCGATTTTATTAACATGTCTCTTCAATACAGCAAATCTGTTTAAAATGGGATTCATGTTTGGAGATTTTTCTTGTTAATCAAAGATTTTAACTTCATACTCTATTTAATCGTCTTTATTCAACCTATTCAGCTCTTTGGAGGACATCAATAGAAAATTTAAATTACATTGAGTTGAAAAATCAGGTAGTTTTGTGTATTTATTTTATTTCATTTGGAACACCCAAATTTAAAGAAGTGATGAAATTATTGTTGCATACACACTGTATTTCACAAAGGAGGTTGGTTCGTTGCTTGTTTTCGGTTTCGCCAACACTGTATATTATATTTATAGAGGAGGAAAAAAAATATTAAGGGCCATTATTACAACTTGCCGTTAAATAAAGGGAGGATTTTAACGGGCAGATAAATTGTTTTTCATTATTATGAGTACCCAATAAGATAGAAGTGATCGTTAAGCTAAAGGGAGGATCATCCTACCTTTAACATTTATCACTTCATCATCACTTTATGTTTGAACTTGCCATATTATATATTATTTTCATTATGGCAACTTCAAATTTAAACTGAGCATATACAACAAAAAAATGAAGCCCGCGGTTGCCACTGTGTTAAAAAGAAACTTGTATAATTAAGCCGTTTTATCGACATTGCTCCGGCACTGCCATATTTTTGAAAAATTTTATCTGTAAGTTGTAATAATGAAAATAATTTAAAGGTTACTTTACAGTTCCCTTTAGCTAAAGGTACCTTTAACTAACCCCAAGTTTAACGACAAGTTGTAATAATGGCCCTAAGAATTTGTAAGTTCAAACGACGGATATTTATGTGTATAGCACATACGACTATTTACTATAACATTAGAAAGCAAATTAAATTCTTTGTAGAATACATTGCTTCTCTTTAAGTGAAAGTGATGGATACAGTTTTTGAGATTTCACATTTGTTTCCAATCAAAATCATTATTCTGTAGCATTAACGTTCTAAAAATAAATCGGAATGTTGTTTAAAAATGTATTTTCTTAACTTTTATACATACATACATAATTGGTCATTACAACCCTTCAGTCGGGATTACGACCTAACTTCTCACACAACTTATGTTGTGTGCGTTAATTTTGATACATGAGTAGTGGGACCTACAGTTTAAAGTCGATTCCGAACGATAGGTTTTTGAAAAAGCTATGGTAATTTTATTTGCTCTCACAGTTTTTGCCAGATATCTGCTGAGAGGAAGTCGCCGAAGAAATATTTTCGATTGAATGTTTGACCTGGTGTTTGAACCATGGCCTTACTTTTAATAAGCCAACACACTACCTACTAGACTACGACGACTTTTATAGTTGGATTAATTTAAGTAGAGTTTTAGGCAGCAGTGCATACATGGGAATTGGATTCCAGTACCATGCAAGCACTCAGGAAATCAAATGGAGTGAAGTATGTATTGCATCGTCTTAAAAAACCGGGGTACTAATTGCTTCATTCGAAAATTGAAAAATATACTGGTTTCAGCGAACATCCAATTGAATTTTCAAAAGAGTAAATAGAGTTAGAAATAATCAACATTACTATTTCAAAATCAGTGCAGTAATATCATCCGGTTCAGAAAATTTTTGAATTTTGAGAAGAACCTTCAGAACCGTAAGAATCCTATCCCGAAAGAATATATATGCATAGCTACTGATCCCTTTTGTTGCTGATTTTCAAATATTTCAACCAAGGCTTTAGCATTAGCTTTATCAACCAGGGGCTAGTGAATGCATTCCGTACATACGTACTATATACATAATTGCGTAGCAATACGTAGCATCAGCTACGATTACGACCCTAGCTTCTCCCACCACTTATGTTGTGCGTGTTAATTTTATACATAAGAGGCGGAACCTACAGTTTAAAGTCGACTCCGAACGACAGATTTTTGTGAAACTTTTCATGGCAATTTTATTTACTCTCAGAGTTGCCAGAAATCTGCTGAGAGACAATTGCCGAAAAAATATTTTTTATGTTTCTTTTTGTTGGAGATGTTTGATTTGGAGTTTGAACCGTCAGCCAGGGTAGGTCAATTAATTTTTGTTAAAGGAAATATGGTATAGTCAGACATCAGTAAAAACCATATTGGAACGCAATCTGAAACGTCCATAATAACCTTGGGCCTGAGAAATCAGTGGAATTTCCAACAAGATAATGCTAAAGCATACTGCGCATGTTGTTTAAACGGATTTAGGATGTTTTAGAAAAAAAAATATGTAAAAATACGATCTAAGTAATCGAGAAACCCTAAAGGTGCTTTTACTCTGAAATTTTGACTTATATTGCGGAGATTTTTGGTGATGTTCATGACTTATAGTCTTCAGACAGTAGGGATGCCAAACGGGAGCGGGATTTCGAAATCCCGAATCCTGGGATTTTTAAAAATCCCGAAATATCTCGGGATTTCGGGATTTTCTCTTAATAAAAAGAGCTAAAAACAACTGTTTTATTAAATTTTTTTATTAATTTTTGATCTTTATCACAATACACACGTTATAAAATAAAAAAACAGAATAAAAAGTAACAAAAATAAAAATAATTCACCTATGTCTACATACATACATATATGTATAGACACATTAATGAAGAAACACTAAGAATTTTGATGCAAACAAAAACATCTTTCGCTGAAAAACATTTTTCTCAATCTACACTTGTGGGCAAAATGTTTTCAAGATAGCTATATGCAGAATATAACTATTAACCTCTAACACCTCGTGATTCATTCAAATATATTTCTTTAGAAAGTTGATTGTCTAAACCATCAGACTTCGAGGGCAACGTTTAACTTTTTAACAATGGAAGTCGCGATCTTATTCAGTTCGATGTCGAGTGATATAGAATATTCACTTAATTGTTGCATGATACACTTGAGAAACTACATTAGTGTTATTTAATGTAATATTAAGTAAAAAAACAATGCCGTAAACTCAATTTTTTTCTTACTTATAAAGTTTATTTGTATGAATTTACAATCCCGAAAACTCCCGGGACAAGTTTTAAAAAATCCCGGTATTCGGGATTTGGGAATCGCGAAAATCCCGGGATTTTGTGATTCGGGATTTCCCGATTGGCATCCCTATCAGACAGTAATTATTAGAATTATTGTCTCTTATTAAGAGTATGGTAGAGAAAAATTAAAAATAAATTTATGTCGTTTGAAAAGGTTTTTTCCCTCACTAACTTAACAACTATTTGACTTATATATATATATATATATATATATATATATATATACATATATAATAACTATTATAATAACTATGTATTTGACTAATAATAACAAAAACTCAATTTTTTTTAATACATACAATAAAAAATTCTATAACAATATGGTTTTAAGAGAAACGTAATTTAAAATTTATAGTCCCAGATGTTATTTTTAGAAATTGGAAACAATTGAAGTATTTTCGAAAATATTGATTGTTTTTCTTAATATACTCACTCATATTATTTTATTTACCTAAGCGCTTATATTTCCTCGCGTTTTTTTTTTGTTTGTTTCATGTTATATAACATAAGGCGGAAATGTATCATTATGTATGTATGTATCTTGTTCATTACGATAGCTATGCGAAAATAAAATAATAAAATAAACATTTTTTTTATAAATTTATCACCATAAAACATGATATAAAAGTGAAGGTCAAATGGTAACTCGTTTCAAACAGCAACTAAATAACTGTCTGCCGTGATCTTGAACTTGTATCACGATTTTAAATACAATCTGTTCCATCCATTATAAATAGATGTGCGCTTTGGTTGAATGAGTGAGTTTCTTATGGAAATAAAGAAATATTTGCAGATAAAATTGACTTTTAAACTTGGAACTGGTTACTCGTGTGCCCGGCTAAAGTTTTTTCTTTCTCGCTTATTGTATTGTATTGCCTGTGATTTAGATAAAGACCAGGTAAATTTATCATTCATTATTTAATTCGAAATTCAGTTTATAATCAATTTTGTTTTATTGTATTGTATGATTATAATTTAAGTTGTGGGGTCTTTAGTTTAAATAAATAAATCTCTACTGTTATAGTATGTATGTAGAGTCGTATACACGTACTTTATATGGTTAGTGTCATCTTGATAACCTTGTCTGTCCAGAGATAATCATTAAGAGTGTATATAAAATCAATTTGTATAAATCAGTTCGTTGATTGCTCTTTAACCACATTATTGTATTTGCAAAGCAATTAATTGTCTCGGAAATAAAATCGCAAAAGACGTTCATTAGTATGGCGGTGTATGCTATTACTCGTATCAAACTCTACGTCACGTTTTTATATTTTTAGTTCTGCTTTCTCTTACATAAACGAATGTGTACATCGCATTTGAAATAAATGAATTTAAATGCATATTGTTTGTAAATAAAAATTGTTTTCCTTTAATGATCTCTTAAACAAATTGACGTTTTAAGCACAGACGATTTATTTTAAAAGAGTTCATACACAATTGGCCAATTCACACAACTTTGTATCGCGTATGTTGTATTGGATACAGTTTTTGTTTGTGAACGGTCGGTCAGTGTTATGCTGTATTGTGTATTTCGTATTCCAAACTTCAATATAGCGATATGAAGAAGAAAAGCAATATTCATAATTTGATTTTCAAGCAACAAAATGAAAAATATTACGGGAATGAGTAAATTAATTAATTATTTGTGCGAACAATTATAATTTTGATATGTTAATTGTTGACTCAAGTTACATAGAAGATATTTTATATTTTTATTCTTCTTCTTGATTACTGGCATTTACATAAACTGATAGCACGAAACCAATACAACGTTTTAAAAACATATGAAAAAATGTGGATTTTTATATGAAAATTATCAACAACAAGCATACACTGTTGTATATTCGTTCAACAATACACTCAATACAACGATACAAGGGCTTGTGTGAATTGCCCAAATACTCTTTATCTTTATTATTATTATCCATTACTGCTTAAATTGTATTGTAGAGTTAAGTCGTTAACCAAATTTAATTCTTTCACAAATTCAATATTTTAAAACTCTGTAAGTTCATGTGAGTTTCATATGACCTGAGAATTTTTCCGTTACTATGAGATCATTGTGACTTCAGTTTCTTTAATAGTGTGTCTTCTTGTGAAGTTATTTTAAATGGTTTTTGTGTCATTGACCAGATATTTTTGTGTCATTGCATAGCTTTTGTAAGCTTGGGATCGATAACTCGTCTCAGAGGAGTAGTTAAGGTAGTTTGTACAAGACACAGACTTCCTATAGAACGTAAGGTGATATCCCTTAATGATGAGCGCCAAACAAGCCTACATGATGGCTTAGATGTATGCCGATAGTCATTAGACCATTGGATGGCCTCCTGTCCTACCTACCTACCTATTTTCATTGTAACAGTAATTCGAAAAGCTGAAAATATAATTTTCTGTAAAAGAAAAAACTCTTCAAAAACTTAAAATTATTATGTATTATGTTGTATTATTGATAGGAGACTACATACATCTGATTTACAGGCTGTGATTGTGTCTGCATATGAACAATTTAGCATATTATTGCACGATAAATAATATTTATTTTGCTAATTTAACAATATCTGTACTTAATTTCTGTGTTTTATTAAAAAAAATTGTCATTACATCCAATGAAAAAATAATCATCATCTTATGCTCTCTTCTGAGTGGGTTTTTTCGTAGATAAAGTACTTAAAAAAAGTGTATACGGAATTAAATTTTTAAAGTTATCGTGTACTCGTTCTCATATGAATTATTATACAAAAGGGCCCATTAAGTTGCAATTAAAACTGAAAATTAAAAACATGCGGGTATTTTATCTGATATTTATAATTATAATGAGATTTAAATTCCATTTAAAAAATAACAAAAATCTGTCATTTACACTCTATTCTGTTGTATTTTGTATTTTATTTAATACAACTTGTTTTCTAATTTGTTAAACTTAAATAATTAAAAAAACTATCTTTTAATTCAATCTTTTAGAAAAATTAATATTTTACACCAGCATCTCATATTGCACATACATTTGCAATTATTAATACAATAATAAAAAATAATTGCTTTCATTAGTTAGTTAATCATTGTAATTTAAATTCTAGCGATAGGTTGAGGGCATCCATCATAAGTTATTTCACTGATTGAAATCTCCTGCAGTTCTAAGAATTCATTCAATCATACGATTATAAATAAGAATTGACTTTAAACTTGGGGTTTAAAAAACATTTTTTTTATAACTTTTAACAATAAGTACATAAGAGTTGACAGACACTATGGATAATAATGCAATAATCGGTTATTTAAAGTCGATTAGACATATGTACATACATAATTGGTCATTACAACCCTTCAGTCAGGATTACGACCTAGCTTCTCACTGCACTTATGTTGTGCTTCTTAATTTGATACATGAGTGGCGGGAGCTACAGTTTAAAGTCGACTATGTTGTTCGGAGATTTGAGAAACTTTTCATGGAAATTTTATTTACTCTCTCTGAAGAAATATTGTGTCATATTTAGTTGCGTTGGAGATGTCTGACCTGGGGTTTGAACCGTGGCCTCGCATCTAATAAGCCAACACACTAGTTACTAGACTACGGCGACTTTTGGTCGTAGAATGCTCGAAATTGCAGTATGAACTTCATGAACACTTTTATTTATTTATTTTTTTCGATATAAATTTCCACAATTTGACAACATTGCTCTGGAGTTATACGATGAATGATAACTTAAGGTTTATCTGAAATAAAACGCTGTCATATAGTTATCAATATCGATAAAAGAAGAACCGATCTAACAGCAGAACCCTTCGCAAATTATCCACCAACAATAGAGCATAAGCGCATGGGTGACAGTCTGTAATACTTTCTTAAGAGAGTACTTAAGAAAAAGGAGTGAAGATCAATACTGAAAACAACTTAATTTTAGGCCACAAATTTATTCGTAAATGTTTGCCTAACACCGCAATCAACATACAATGAAACTTTTACGGTGTCTGATGGTCTAATGTCCTCAAGGATAATGAGATGATTTATTTCAATCAATTCGGTCACAACATATTTCAATTTATCTCGATCGCAGTGATATCAATAGGTGAACCGATTCTCAAATAATCTGTTCTCATCTCATTATTCTATCGGTGCGGTGCATTCATTCTATTGTAACCAAAATAAGAAAACGTACAGAAAAATCTTGGTTCTTAAACTACTCCAAAGTTATTGTTTTAAGAAAATGCGAAATTATTGTAAGAATTAAAGTTTTTTTTTGTGCAATTTTTAAAAACGCAAAACCAGTATGAATATGTTAACCCCGTATGACTTCGTACAGTCTGCACTCTGGCCGAGGTAGAAGCAAATTTACGATCTGTTTTCAGTTTTTGCGTGAACTCTCGAGGCGTTATTGCCACATTTAATTTTTCTGTGGTATTTGTATATTTTGCTGTTGTTGTAGTTGAATTCATCCGAAGTACAAGTAATTTTAAAAGCCAAAAACAACAACAAAAATAAAATAAACTTTAGAAATGTGAAAAACCAGTTTTTTTTTCTGTTAATTTATTGTTTGAAAATAAAAACATCATGATTCTTAATAAGCAAGTAAAATAATATCTAGTTTTTGTTGTTGTTTCTTTATATTTTTTTTTGTTATTTTTAGCACTTTTAACATTTTTTTCATCTTAAATGTAATGGTGATTGCGATTGTGTTTGTGAGACGTGATTGAGTTCAGACTGCACGATATAGAAAGAAGCAGCGGCACCGCTCGTTCATAAACGAAACTGGATGATGCCAAACGAATTCTTAACACACTGTGGAGCAGTAGAAGACTTTACGAATATAATGATGAAATCAAAAATGATTTTTGCCCACAACAGAAACGATGACATACTTTTGAATAATTTTCAAATTAAGAAAAAACGCTACAAAGTACTACTCAACTGTAATCATATTGTGTGGGAACGTTTGGATGCAAAACGCTGTCCGAAAAAAAACGACGGTGAAAATAATGAAAAAAAGCCACCAGCATCAACAATCTCGATGCCAAATGAAACTACAACAGCAGCTATTGAAAAAGGTTTGTATACATACAGTCGGCCAATTCATATACAAATTCATGAGTCATTTGAAAGTGTGAAATAAAATTGGGTGGTAGCAAAAGACTTTTCGCTAAAGGCAAAAGAAATTTAATCAATAGACATCGTTGTTATTAATGATCATAATCGGAGATCATAATAACGCTTAAACGAATTTGACCATACGTACCATACCTGAGTAACCGTTTTGTATGCACAATAACAATAAACTTAATTATCGGTTTAATGCGAGATTAATTCATGTTAAATTTGAATAAACATGTCTGAGTTAATTTTAGCCTTCAGACCGATGGTCATAGTGCAATTTAATCTTTAGCGATCAGCAATAATATTTTGTAGATCAATTTTTTTGTTGATGTGGTGTAAATTTAGAAGGTTATTTTAACGAGCAAATAAGTTCCATAGGCTAATACACAGATGACGCTACTAATATTAAATTGATCTGATTTTTAGTTAAATCTAACCTTCAAAAGATATATGGATATGGCGTTATATTATATGGCGTTGTTAGCGTGTTGGAGCGCGTGTTAGCCTACGAAGTTTTTAGTTCAACTCTTATAAAATAATATTTTTAATGAATCACTTTAATTTCTACTGATATTCTACTGTTGGTAAATACTTCTCTATGTCATAGGAACAGATTGCGGCCACATTGGAAGGTGGTGATATTAATAAACTTCTTAATATGTTTCATCATACCACAAATTTGGATTATCCAACGCCTTTGAGTGCTTTAAAGACCAATCAAAGAAATTGGGCGGAAACGTCACTTTACTATTGTGGAATGAAGATACATAGGAGTTATTACATGAGTATTTTAAAACTAAATAAGGGTGACGTGAGCAATCTAATGAGCGTACTCACGGGACACTTCGCCTTATATGTACACCTGAACCACGTTGGCTTGGTGGAAAATGATGAATGCAGGGCATGCGATGAAGAAGACATAGAAACGTTGAAGCATTTTTTGTGTCATTGCCCAGCTTTCTAGGTCTAGATTACAATATTTTGGAATGCCACTATACCAGACATAACTCATCTCAGAGGAATAGACTGGAAGAAGTTAAGAAAGTTTGTACAAGATACAGACTTGCTATAGGAAGTAAGGTGTTATTCCTAATGCGATTAAGCTTACATGATGGTTTAGGTGTATGTTAATTGGCATAAGACCCTTGGTTGGCCTCCTCTCCTTCAACCTACCTACCTATTTTAGTCTGAAAAGCACTACAATAATCCACATCTGACTCCGTTGCGTGATCTGGTTCCTTCCATCAGTGAAAACTTAAATGTCGTTTCGCGAGAGGTGCCAACCATTAACATTAAAGGATCTATCCGGTAACTGCGTCACAAAACCAGGATCGAAAGCAGGTTCTGGTAACGTATAGTCGATAGGTATATTCGGCCCCAAAATGTTGGCATGATTATAGCTTCTGTACTTCCATGTTCGTATGATGCTCAGTCTTATTGCCACGTTTGCAGCCACTTGTTTCGCCAAACTTGTCCAGTGTTAGCCAGTTATGGACGATAAACAATAGTCGGATGACGTACTTCTAAGGGCATCTGTTATTATGATCTCCACCATCTTCTCATAATCCGCTCAAATTGCGTTCGATGATTCATTTTCTCTGAAGCCAACCACCTAATCGTGCCGCATAGAAATGCGTTACTTTGATTACAACGTTATATAGCCAGTATACATTTTTAGGGTTAATACCCCAGTTCAGACCTATCGCTCTCTTGCAACAATAAAGAGCAGTAGACTCCTTAGTGGTTTTGGATTGTATATTCAAGTTCTAGTTAGTTAAGCTTGCTGTCCTTAATAATCCCAAAATCCAATATAACTCCCGTTTATACTAGGGGTGGGAAACTTAGGGATTTTGTAACTCCTTGTTAGTAGTATTAACTCTGTTTTGGTTGGGTTTACACCCAGTTCACGTTTGTTTCTGAAAGTAAAAATCCCGTACCAGTAGATCTTAGATTTGCCATCTGTCGTTGCCTAGAAATAAAGCCAACCATCTGTGAAAACATTTTGGGTGTCGTGCATTGATTGCGTGAAAAATTTCGTTATCACAATCGATCAATCAATTTTACTTGTGAACAGAAGTTCATTCATTCATTATCCCCGATAGCGGTGAATGAATTTAAGAATAAGTTTGTGACTAGCGAACCGTCAGCGGTATTTATCTTTAACGTTTTTCAAAAAATGATAGAAAATATTTTATTGGCCTTCGTCTAGTTTATATTTACATTCCTATGAAAATATCTTTTCCTTACAGAAACTGAGTACGAAAAAGAGCAACTTTCTCATAAGGCCGCTTATGGGGGTCTGAGTCATGTTTTGCATTTGCACGATGTGATAAGAGTCTCAAAAGGTGTCACCAAATCGGCCAGCATTCGGAATGCGCATAAACCTTTAGCAAGCTCCGAAGAACTGCAAAGTCATCAAGTGACTACACCAGTAGAACAATATTTATCAATCTATTATGCCGAGCGCATTGTAGCATCAACCACTGACTGTAATCGATGGCAAATACGACGTCTGACACTGCATAACAACGATCCGTATGTGGTGGCAAAATGGTACGATCAGTTGCAGAACCAATTGTGTAAAGATTCGAATGGACGTGTGCGACGTCTTTTAGTGTTTATCAATCCCTATGGTGGTCGTAAAATGGGTTTACAAATTTACGAAAGACATTGCAAGGAAATCATTCAATTGGCAGGCATAGATGCCTCGTGCATTATTACTCAACGTGCCAATCAGATACGGGATATGTTGCTGACCAACGATTTGACGCCTTATGATGCCGTATGTTGTGTTGGCGGTGATGGTACAGTGGCCGAAATGATCAACGGATTAATAGGGCGAGCGATGAGAGACGCTGGACTGGATTTGCGCAAACCAGCATACATTCCAAAACCTTCATTGCCAGTGGGCATAATACCAGCCGGTAGCACTGATACTATAGTGTACAGTCTGCACGGCACCTCTGATGCTCTAACTGCCGCAATTCATTTAGTTCTAGGCCAACGTCGTGGTTTGGATATTTGCAGCGTACAAAATCGTGAAGGTATCATACGCTTCTGTACAAGTGTTATGGGTTACGGCTACTTGGGAGATGTGGCAGCTAAAAGTGAAAAATATCGTTGGATGGGCACTAAACGTTATGAATACACTGGGGTAAAAACGTTCCTTTTAAATCGTGGCTATGAAGCTGAAATTCACCTGCTTTTAAACGAGGACGAAGTATGTGATAACGGCTCAGCAGCAACAATTTCACTTTCATCGGATGCCACTATTTGTCATGCTTATTGTCAAAAATGCCAGAACCCATCTAATAAAACTTCTCGCAATGATAATTATGATGATGACAAGCCTAGCTCATCCAATTTATCGTTGTATGGTAGGCAAACAAATACTACAACAATTGACAACAATTCAATGAGTGTCAATCAAAATACCCAAGAAAGTGATGAACATTCCCGTAATTTTGATCGTAATATCTGTGATAAAAGTTATACAAAGCCAATGGAGAAACAGACTCAAATTAAAGATTTAATCGATAGCAAAGAAATCACTGCTAAGGCAACCTCTCTCAGTAGCTCATCGTCATCTATAAATGCACAACAAGAACAGGATCAGCAGCAGCAGCAATCCCAACAGCAACAACTGAGCATAAAACAAGAAGAGCATACGTTAAGCGAAGAGTCAAGAAATTATTCAAAGAAGTGGCGAGTAATACGTGGTGAATTTTTCATGATAACAGGAGCCAATATAACATGCGCTTGTACACGCAGTCCAAATGGTATTTCAAGATATTGCCACTTAGGAGATGGCCATTTGGATGTTGTTTTGGTACGCAAAACGAGTTTATTCAATAATATACGTTTTGTAATCAATGCAATGGGACGCAATGGCGATATGGTAAGTATTTCTATTACAATCATTGAAAAACATTGTTCATCAATCATCTGCTATTTAAATTTCAGCGAAACTTGCCATTTGTTGAAGTCTATCGTACTCGCCAATTTATGTTTAAAATTAAAACGAATAATTCTCCCCAAGATTACAATAGTGTGCGAGGATCTTGCCAACCCATAAATGAATCGTATGCCGAACAAAATGGATCTTCAATTGCTGACAACTTGTATTCATCCTGGAACTGTGATGGAGAAGTTGTTAGTGATTTAGAAATTACAATGACGTAAGCAATTAGCACTCTGTTAAATTAAATTAATTACAATTAAACTTATTGTAGATCGCATCGTCAACTATTGGATGTATTTATGAGAGGTCCTTACATCTATAGTAAACCAGTTAAAAATAAGGAAAATAAATCCATATTTTGTTGCTGCTGCAATCCGTGAATAATTACAATCGCCCGAATAAAGGCCAATTGAAGAGTCTCTATATTTAAATTGAGGTTTATGTGTGATATGATGCTGTAATGCGATCTATTTTTTAATTATTATTCTTTTGAATATTGAATTCAATATTTTTGCAGTTCATTTTGTTAGACTAGGCTAGGCTTGATATTAAGATATTTTTATAAAGAATTGTAACCACACGTTAAATGCGGTTACAACATATGTTACATACATACATATATGTACATCTAGTTGATTAAGTTATTATACTGCTCGTATTTTAATAATTATGTTAAATATTGAAAGGGATACATTTTGCATACTGGGATTCTAAAGGGGTTTGTTTAAATGTTTAATATTATTATATGCGGTAGTATTTTATGTATTGTTTGTTGCTTTCCATTAGAATCTATATAGTTTAAGTTAAACATTCCCATTTATTTCTCAAAAGTATTATTGATTCGCTTATTATATGCTATATGCTGTATGCATAAAAGTTCAATAATTTTATTTGAAGTTTTAGGCATCTATTCAATTGTGTTTTTTATTAATTCCATTCATACACATCATAAATAAAACATCAAAACTGTTCTAATTGCAGTTTTTTGAGAATCTTTCATTTCAATAAGCAGAAGTTGAAGTAAACAGTTTCAATAATGGTTGGAGTGTGATGCCAATGGAAGAGGTAATCACATTTTTATGGTGGCTTTATTTTTCAAATTTGTAAATATTAAATTTATTCACACTCTGCATGTTTCAGCAACCATGAAAAACTATGGTAACTGTGAAAATTTTTTAATAAAATGTCTATGCATTTGGAACACGTCGGCTTACGCTCTTAAATGCAACACGTCACTCACCTTCGGGACGTTTATTATATTCCATCACATTCTTCACATTTTGAATATCACATTTTAATCATTTTGAGTGCTCTTACAGCTGCGAGCGTTAATTTTGTATTACTGCCGCTTGCTTTTTATTTATGCGATTGGACGTCGAATACAAAAAGTCCTCTGGTTAAAGAATCTTGTGCCAACATTTCGTGTACTTGTGATATAATCCGACGGTCTGTCATTTGTTATTGTTCGATATTGACCGGTTATCTCGAAGTTGGCACCATGGCACAAATTTAAAGCAAAAGTTAAATGAGTACAGTGAAATGAAAGATGGAAAAACTCAAGTAAGCAATATCATTCACGATAAACTAAATTCTTAACGCGAAAATTCCCAAGAAATTAATTCGTGTTTGCCCCTCAGCGAAAAACGTATTGTTTCGAGGAGAAGAATATTCACTTTAGAGGTCATTATCTTTAAAATAGGCACAGGAAACTAAATTTTGTGTATGAAAAATGTTTTTGCCACACAACACCAAACCTATACTTTTTCTTTAGGGTCGGTCGGTGTTTCATTAAGGTTCATCTTTATATGATTTAAATAAAACAAAATGCGTGTGAGATATCGTCGTAATTTTTATTTTTTTGCAAGATCTAGTGATGCCATTACATTTGAAATATAATATCTTTTGATTTTCGTCATGGCTTCTATGAGTAGTAGTAGGAGGGCTTACGAAATGTTCAATTTTCCACGACTTTTCCTTATTTGTATTGGGTATGAGGACTGATTGACATGGTCTGTTGTGGCTTATTCCCATTATGTTTAAATTCTCAAATTTTTTTTGTGCTATTTGGTGTCAGTAAAAATCAAACATCTAGGTCATCTACCGGCAATATATTTTGTATTAAGGAACTGAATGAGATAGAATCTAATGATAGGCGGATATTCAAAGTTCTTCTGTTAAAAGCAAAATTTGTTTGGAGTGGATCCAGTAGATGGAAATTTAGATCGTCATTTGCCAGAAGGTAGTAAACAACTACAATCGAGAAACCAATATACAAATTATAGTTTACATTTATTATTTGCATGTTATTATAGTTAGTTCTGTTGAACAATTTTAGTGAATGGTGGTAATGGTTGTCCTTGGATGAAATTCGACTAAATTTATCTAAACTTTTATGTCCGCAATTTTGAATTACATATTTAACTCGACAAAAGATTTAATCTAATTAATGGGTTATTTATTTATTTTAAGAGCAACTAAACTTCAGTTGGGCAACTAAAAATTTATAGTTTTGTCCAAAAATATGTTTATGAGCCAAATTTTTAAAAGCTGTCACATCATTGTCGTCTTTTAATACAATATTTCTTTCTACACTTCATGGGTTAAGTCAATTTGGCTGGACAAAATTCTTTATAACTGCTATTTATCACTATTCGATGCTCATGGTACACACTGTAACTGAATGAGTACCTTTTCACATCAAATGGTACTTATTTGAAAAAATATTTATTTATATGTACTTAATAGACGTAGAGAATGGAATAGAAAAACTAACGATATTTCTCATATACAAAGCAAAAACATCTGATTCGGAACGTAACAGAACGTAAAAGCCCTGTTTACTCAAACGTCGACGGAACGCAACGGAACGTGTACGCACGTGTTTAGCATATGAAGAGAAAATTAAAAATACTTACCGAAATTACATTACGGTTCGGCAAGCGTTCTTTTCTCACATTGATTTCGTATTCTAATAACGAACCGATACTAATTCTACGTTTTTCTACATTTTTTGAACATGTAGCCGCTGCTAACCCAAAAGAAGTTGAAAAGCATGAAACATAATAAAAAAAAGTACTAAAAGTGTAGTACTTTTTGAAATGGAAAAGTACAGAATTTTTCAACACTGACTGAATGTGTGTTGCCGTTTTTGGTTATTTCTAACCAAAAGTGTTTATTTTTTTGTTCAATGTGTAAGTAAGTAAGTAGAATTTTCTACTAATTTAATTATTGTAAACAAAATAATAAACATTATTTAATTGAAAAAAAAAATAAAAAATTAGAAAAAATTTAAATTTGTATAATTTTCCGATTATTTTTTCAGGAAATTTTTTCTCTCATGGCAATACTGGTGGTTGGAAAAAAGCGTTTTTTGTTCGTTCGTTCAGAAAGAAAGAAAAACGTTGAAATTTTGTTTTATTTTTATAATTCGCACATTTTTTTCGTATTCAATTTGTATAAATGAAATGTATGCCCAATAATGCCGGTTAAGGAGAATTTGATGGCGATTGTGTGTGTGTTGTTTGTTTGTTGTGTGAGTTGGTAGTTTCTTTCTTCTGCATTTGTTGTGAGTGTTGTTGTGTGTTCCTGGGTGCGTGGGTGGTAGATGATGGACTTGTGTGGTTTGGTTGTAAATTGTGGTTTGACGAACAACAGACGGGGACGGAACCTCCTCCTCCCTTCCTTAATAAAATTACTTTTTTTTGCTTTTCTAACATGGTGAATAAATATTCAAAGTGTGGTGAGTTTCGAGGGTGGTGAATTTGTCAGGTGTGGTGAATAAAATAAAAATTAACGAAAGTGTCGTTTCTCGAGAAAGGTACTGTATTACCATAGATCAATGTACTTTCCGCGTTGAATTAGTCGGGTTGTGTCTAGAATAAGCAATTTTCACCTCCAATAGCGTAGCCATTAGGTTAAGACAAACTCTCCTTCCATATTATAAATTGGGGTGTGAAACAGGATTTAATAGAGAAATTTCTACAATCCGGTTTAACTCTGAACTACAAACACATCTCTGCCATTGAGGAGAAATGTAATTGTTTTCATAAAATATAATGCGTTTTATAAACAACCGTGTGTAACAAATTTTGTTTGTCATTCGAAAAATACAACGCTGAACAAAAAGAAAAAGAAAAACTATTGAACAACTTGCAATTTTATTTGTTAATATTTGCGGATTTCATTTGGAAAGAATTATTATTATAAATAAAACGCATAAATTGTAAAGAAAGCATGTATTCTGGTAATCAAATGTTTAAAAAAGAATTCTGGGGCAATGGACCAGCTCCCGGACAGTTTTATAACTTTACTGGCGGCTACAATGGCATGTACAATGCCAATCAGAATAAAGAATACACAACACCCGGTCTATTTGGAACACAGCACAGTTCGTAAGTGTATATTTTATCGTAATAAAAAAGTTCTCTTTAATTTCTAACTCCTGGGACACTTTTTTTTGGAACTTACCAGTTCTCCAATTACCACTGGCACTTCAGTGGTGGGCATTAAATTCGATACTGGTGTCATGATTGCTGCCGATAATTTAGTATCTTATGGCTCTTTGGCCCGCTACCAAGATGTCCAACGTGTTTTCAAGATCAACGAGAAAACTATAATTGGCGCTGGCGGTGATTTTGCCGATTTCCAGTCTCTCAAACGCAATATTGATGAAAAAATCGTTGAGGACATGTGCCACGAGGATGAGCTTGAAATGAAACCCAGATCCTTCTACAACTGGTTAACTCGGATATTTTACAATCGCCGCAGTCGTTTTAATCCCTTGTGGATAGAAATGGTTGTTGGTGGTTATGACAATGGCAAACCCTTCTTGGGTCATGTTGATTTGCGTGGCCGTGCCTATGAGGATGATGTGGTCGCCACTGGTTTTGGCAAGCATTTAGCTTTACCTTTGGTTCGGGAATACCTTGTTGAGGGACAAAAACTCACACAAACTCAGGCGTCTGAAGCGGTAGGTTTATAAAGCATCGGTCTCGAAATGCAAAACTGACTGCATATCGTGCTAATGAAAATATTTTTATTCAGTTGCATTCCCGTACATGACCTGTATATTAGTGCAACGATTTAAGAGATTCTCAAATTAATTATTTTCATTTACAGCTCCGTAAATGCATGGAAGTTATGTACTATCGTGATTGCAGATCCATGCCCAAATACACAGTTGCTGTTTGTACAAAAGATGGTTGTTGTGTTCAAGGCCCATTCAATGTCAGTGAAAATTGGCAAGTGGCTACTATGGTTAAGGGTTATTAAAAAAATGCTTTTCAAAAACTTATTGTAATTTCTACAAAAATATCTTTTTTAAACAGCCACTTGGATGGAGTAATTTTTTTAAATACAATTTAAAAATATAAATTTATTTTGAAAGTTATTTATTTTATTCCTGTTAATTTTTATAACAGAAAGTGATTTTCGAAAAAGTCGGGTAATTAAGAAATCATTAATCTGAGATTATGTAGTAGTCCTAGACCACGATTAGTGATGTCATACAGTCGGCGCTGAGGAAATCGTAGCTAGTCTCGGTTTTATACCGTCGGTTCTCGGTTCTTGATGGAGTAACGTTAAGACTTTCGTATAGAGCGAAATTTTTAGGAGTTTTACTTGACTCGTGAGTTGTTGTGGAGACTGAATATTCAGGAGAGGATTAAAAAAGGCAGTAATGCATACTACATGAGCAGGAATTCCATGGGTAGGAATTAAACAGAAACTAGGTCTAGACCGAGTATGGTAAAATAGATTTACATCTCGGTTGTTAGGCTTGGCCTTATTTATGGACGCTCGGTATGGCGAATATATTGAATACTAGAAGCAATAGAGACATTCTTTCTATAGTACAGAGGTCTGTTTCTGTGTACATCACAAGTGCCAGTAAAAGCACACTTCAGGCAGCTCTGGATGACATTCTTCATTTACTCCCGGCTGAGGAATATGTAAAGAGAAAGATGGTAGTTAGAGTCCTCTTTAGACTGAAAGAGCTAGGACTAGTGTGTAGGGTGGCTCACTTCTGTGATACACCGAAATTGATTTACCTGATAGAGTACTCTGAATCGGTTTGAATAAACTCATCGACGACTGGGCTGTTTTCACTGATGGGAAACGAGACATCGAACTGGTTAGGGAGTACATACCGAAGAGTTCCAGAGTTACGATTTATGTGGATAATCAGGCAACAATAAAGACTGAGAGCACCTGTCTTTAGGTCAAATCTGGTTTGGGAGTGTAAAAGGCTGCTAAGCGACTTTATCAGACTGAATTATGCTGGGCACCCTGTCATTGCGGCGTTTTTGGTAATTGAAAAGGTCAATTTTAGCTTTGGAGGTTATAATAGAGGAGAAGTCGGTAAAACCACCAATGGCCTTCTTTTTTGGGATTACCGAGGAGAGGTTTGATTCACTCGTAAACCGTGCATGGAGTTACAAAACGGAATGTAAGGTTGTGTAGACTTTATGGCCAAGTCTCAAACATACAGGGACGAAACTTATGCTAGGCGTGGAAAGGTGGGAGATGAAAGCTCTTATAGGAGTACTTACGAAGCATGGCCCTTTTAGCCGCAAGGTCAGTAGGTGAAATAGGAGCATCTACGATTTCTGTAGACTATGTAAAGGAACAGAAGATATATGTCTTATGTCACTGTTCTTGTATACAGATGCATAGGCTGATGAGGGGCAGTCGATTTTTTGAACTGGTAGATTTAAAAAACCACAGAGTTTAGAAAAGAACTTTCATTTGAAAAAATTAGTTGATTTTTGTGCAGATTAAATAATCATAAGATCAAAATAAAATTAAAAATAGATTGAAGTAATGCCTTAAAGTCCTTGAGCGACTCTTGGAGCATTTTCGTGTAAATCTTTTATGTGATCCTTTGGTCACAGCAATATCTCGGATAAAAGTATAAATGGCGATCTCTATAACTGTGTATACATTTTACCTTCGAGATTTAAGATCTTTATTGTTTGAAGATGTTATTCTACGCATATGCACTAAGAGTTAATGACAATTTCTAATTGAACTCTAAAGGCGTTTTATTGTTGCCACTGGGATCCGTTAGTAATCTAATACATGTGAAGGCTCATTTTCTTAGGTAATAATTAATAAACGTTTAAATTGTACGAGAGAATTTTATTTAGCTCCAAGTGGAGCAAATATACACGATTTTTGTGGTGTTCTTTACAAATCATACTTTGTACAGCTTGAAAAGAGTGGCGTATTCTTTATTTTTGAATATAATGGTGGAGAGAAAACATTGTTTTCACTAAATCCTTTCCTTATTATTTTTTGTTTAATGTTGAACTTCTAAAATACTTTTCTTTTTGATTAAATAGAATTAGCTTTTATTAAATATTATTCTCTAATCGAAATTTTATGATTAATATTCTAATGACGCCGATATTCACAAAAACTTTTTACAAATAAAAACGTTTTTATGAATAACGATTCAAATAGATAATAAAATATACAAATTTATGTTGAATATTGTTGGTATGTACGATTGGTATGTGTGTGGAAAGAGTAACAACTTTTAAATAATTCTGATTTTATTCAAAATGGAGATCCCAAACCAAACTTAGACCCACACTAGAATTAACAATTTTTTATGGGAAAAAGATTTTAAATATTAAGGACAAAAACAAAAAAAAAACAAAAAGTTTAGATGCACTACGTATGATACTACTTAATAAAATAATGCTGTTTTTATGTGTTAATATTAATTACATCTACAGTATGTCATCATATGTTTGTTGTAGTTTATTTGTGTCTACATGATAATAATAATCAACCATCACCAGAGTTTTAAGCAAAGTCCCAAATAGATTGGCTACAACAACAATAACAATTTTGTTTTTTTTGTTCAATTTAGTTAAGCATAGTACGTCTATCGTAGATGTGACGACGTTGTTCACGCACTTGTCTCTTCCATTTGTCTTGTTGGTGACCCACCCGATTAAGAACATTGGCTCTTGAATTAAGTTCTTGATTTGCTGAAGAAGGCATAGAAGGAGAAGCAGTAGTGGTATCATCCTAAACAAGAGAAAGAGAAAATTGAAAAGTAAAAAAAAATATACATTTAGTAAGCGATTATTAAACAAACAAAACAAAAACAACAAAAAATAACAAAACATTGCTTTTAGTAGTAGTAATAAATGAGAACAAAATAAAAAAATAAAGAAACGAAGACAATTAAGCTAATGATTTGATGACACCGTGTGTTAAGATAAATGAAATTCTCTATAACTATACCATACATAAGATAATAATGGGCAAAAGTGAACAATAAGAAATGAAGAAATTCAAGAGTACAAAAGAAGTAAACAAAAGAAAAATTTCGTAACAAAATTAAAAAATAACAAAACAAATCAGTCAGAATCTTTATTATCATCTACTAAAAGACTATATTTAACGCTAGAATATCGTTTCATATGTACATCTTCATTGGTGTGCTCCTGGTAATTCGCCTTGACGCGTTTATTCAACAACGGATCCAGACACATTAGGAAGAGCATGTATATCACAAGTATGGATATAATCCATATAACAATGATGACAACAACCTGTAAATAAAGCAATACAATATCGGAGTTAGTTTTATATCTACAAATAAGGCGAAAACTATTTTTGTAAATGATTTTTATAAGATTGTCCAAAATTTGTATTCTTCTTTTTTAATTTTTGTATTCATTATAAACGAATTATTAATATCTTCTATTATGTTGTATACACTCAAAGGCCCTTATAAATATATGTATTTGTTTTATTATATATTAACATCCACTACATATTGTTTTATATTTATAACTTAATAAAATTTAATTAAAATTTGGAGTGTAAAAATAATTATAAAAATTTCTTATGAATAAAAGAAAAATATTTTGCATTTTAATTCAAATGTACAAACTCTATATATCTTTTAAAACATATGTTATGTTCAGATCTTTGTTTGCATCTTTTTTTTTATAGATTATAAAGGATTGTGGAGTTCAGTATAAAGCTATACTCCAAGAAACAAGGTAAAATTTGTAATATTTGTATAAATGGTAGCCTATATCAATATTGAAGGTTCCCTCGTCATCACTTTGCAATAATCTTTGTATGTACCAACTGAGAGGTTTTTCCTCTAGAAAGAAATCTCAATAGTAGCGAAGCTGTTACCACAAAAATGGAATTTAAAGAAATGGCAACACATTAATTAATAAAAATGAAATGCTATAGGCTTGGGTAAGGACTAAAGAGAGCCAAAAATCTGAATAGATAAGATTGATTGAACTTTTCAGAAGAAATTACTTTGAATTGCACAATTAAGCTACGCAAGTTAACGAATTGAAAACTGAATTTTCAGATATTTTTTGACATTTGCTTGAGAAGGCGAAAAATAGGCAGTTAAGGAATCTTCCTAACACGTTCAGGAGAATCCTTAATAATTATGCATAGAATTCAATAAAGCATTGGGCATGATGAAACGGCCACACATCTGGATGACTCTCGGACTGATTAAAGTCATGTATTACAACGTCGAACTAGCACTCGCCTGCACCCCTTTCACAACTACTTCTGGTATGCAACAATGTTGCCCAATTTCCCAGTTGTTACCTGTTGTCTGTGATGATATAATAATTGAAGTGGGCTCTCATAAAAGAGGAATAATTTGTGAGCTAGGGGTACAACCCAAAAGCTCCGATTATGCGGACGACATTAGAAAAACTCAGGCAATGCGACTGCTATAGATATAGCGAAGGCCAAACAATCGAGTCCATAAAGAGTATTTACTATCTCGGTAGTGTAGCCAAGCGGTTGGACTTAACAGGATGTCAACAACAGACTATTCACGGCTAGGTTTGCTTTGGGCGCTTAACTGCCGTGTGAAGAAATTCAAGTCTATCGAGACCACCAAATTTGAAATTTCTATGCCTGTGTAACATCAACACTCCTATATGGAAGTGAAACAAGGTTAACTAGGTTATGCTAATAAATATCTTCTAAATATCTATGGCATATTCTGGCCAGCCACCTTTCGAAACAAAAACCTTGGAGGATAGCAAATAAGTTCGACACGTAAAACTTGGAACCGTTAAAACTCAGTGAAAAAAACCTATGTTGTCAAGGTGGATAATAAAAAAAAAACGATTTTCACAACTCCGATCGTTTTGTTTATTATTTTTTAAAAACTTCACATCTTGGAACACAATTAATTTTAATATTGCAGAATTAAATTATTTCTGCCAAAATAATTGTTTTGTCTTTCCGATATTTTCCTGCCCTGTGTATTCAAAATGTAAAAGAAAACTATTTCAAACAAAGGATTAACTTACCTTAATTAAAGTTGTATTACGCGCTTCATGTTTGCATTTACATTCTGGGCAAATTTCCAAAGCTTTACCGTTTTCTCCCAAACGTGGTAGTAAAGCACCATCACAAACGCTTTAATAGAAAAAAAACAAGATAAATTAAAATCACATTAATTTGTCACACAGTCATGTTATCAATAATGAAATAAACAAATAAAACTGTATAAACAAATTTAACAAACAAATAATGTACACAAACATATGTATGCAAATGTATGCATATATATGTGAATGCTTATCTCTAAAGAACAAGCAAAGCAACAAAAAACAATTACAAAATAGAAAAAATTAAAATTCTACGAATAAAATTTACCATTTAGGAGCTGTGGTTGTATTTGCGGGTGGCAATTCAGATTTGGTCAGTACTTTAGTAATGGGTGGACCAACAGTACTACTGACCAACGCTGGCTTTTGGACAATTTTCGTTTCAGTTATATTTGTTTGTGTCGCTGTGTCAGCCTAAAAATTATTACAAATTAAAATAAGAATACCAAGGCAATGTTTTTACATACCCATGTCACGCCAATTAAAAAACATGTCGCCAGTAATATCGTGAATATAAATAATCGTTTGTACTCCATTAATTTCTGTAAAAATTTAATTTTCACGGGTGAAAACTTTTACCGATAAAAAAATAACTTCAATTCTTTATTCAATAGTCCAGCTGTTGTATATACTATAGTATATAGTAGTATATATAATCTATAGATTGTATTTACAGTGTTGCAAAGTGCTGAAAAATAAAAAATGATGTTACCAAACTTACAACTATAAAAGTACCTTTTAAGATAATTTAAAGAGCAGTTCATTCTTGTCAAATTTTTATGAACCAAATGTTTGACACTATATATAATACTTTGCAACCATAACTTCATGTGAAATTGTGTTACTTCTGCCAGCCTCATTAATTTCTCATTACGATATGAACAAAGAGACTTTGGTAGGAACAAGTAAAACAATTGGGAGCGTGTTTGTTTATAATGTTACCCTCTTTTTAAATGGCACTTAATGGTACACACGCAAACTGTATGAAAGTTCTACATTGCAGCTCGATGTATTCCGAATAGTTAGCATTAATCGTAGTGCCGTAATGCAAATTAATCAGATAATTCTTATAATTTTAATTTCGGAAAGCAGCTTCCAAATGCATCTAATCTTTAACATTTTCTTTTCTGAGGCTTTCCTCCAAAATCTTAACATACATTTCCGAATATTTTTAGTTTTTATTCAAAATTAGCTGTTTAAGGTTCCAGTTTAATATAAAATTGCATTTTCTCGTTCAAGTTTGTTATTCAATTTTTCCACAGATACATCTTCTCAAAATTCAGTGACATTGATAACTGTGACGTAGACAAAACACAATTTTAATTCAATTTTGTATTAATTTTGGTTTTTGAGATGTATTTGTCAACCGATTACGACAGCAGAATTTTTCAGAAAATCATGTCATCTCTTTTGTTGAACGAAAATTCAATTTTTGAATTTGTGAGTGTGTTTGTAAACTTTGACTGCATTAAAAATTAAAAACTAAATATTAATCTTGGAACTCTCACGAATGAGAAAAAAATGTTTAAAAACATATTGGCTGGCTACTTTTCTATAGCACAGGTAGTGGCATCACTCGAAAAGTTTTAACAACATACCATATTGTTTTCCAACACTGAAAAATCATTTGTTTTTATCTCTTCGATTTGTGTTTTCGCATTTTGACAATTGTTTGCGTGTCTCTCAGCGATTTTCTTTTGTTGTAAGACGTTCACAATTTTCGTGGATTTTTCAATTACATTTTGTAAAACAAAGTTTAAATAAAATTTAATTAACTAACTTTACTAACTATTAAGTGAACATAGTGAACATGAAATACGAAAAGAATTATTTTATATCATTAACATTGTTTGCTGTTTTATGCTGTTTATCAGCGGCTTTTGGTAAGTGCGGTGAGCACAACAAATGTGGCCGGCTCTGATTGGTTGTTAATCCGCCCCCCGTACAATATTATCTTGAAACGAAAAAAGTGTAAAAATGTATTTTTAATTAAAATTCCATACTTACAGGTGCTAAAACGAATTTCGTAACCTGCGGTTCCATAATAAAACTCCTGAATTCAGATTATGGCATGCGTCTACATTCGCATGATGTTAAATATGGTTCGGGATCGGGTCAGCAGTCAGTGACGGGTATTGAGTTGAAAGAAGACGTCAACAGTCATTGGGTAGTCAAAGCACCCACAAGTAAATTCTGTGATCGTGGAGAACCCATTCAGTGTGGTGACACTATACGTTTGGAACATTTAAGTACGAACAGAAATTTACACTCACACTTCTTCTCGTCACCATTGTCGGGTGAACAGGAGGTTTCTGCATATGGTGAAAACGGTATTGGCGACTCTGGCGATCATTGGGAATTGGTATGCAGCAATAATGAATGGATGCGAGATGCTCATGTGCGCTTACGTCACGTTGACACTGGCGCTTATCTTTCAATGTCGGGTCGTTCTTTCGGTCGTCCAATCTCCGGCCAGATGGAAGTCGTGGGTGTAAGTAATCCTTCACATGGTACAAGGTGGACAACAGCCGAAGGCCTCTATATTGTGCCGAAGCAGAAAGAGACTGAATACGCTCACACTGAACTGTGAGATGATGCTGCCTATCCGAATACGATTTCCTATTTCTTTTAGTGGTAATTGTGAATTTGGTTTTATTATACTTGTTTTTAGTTTAATTGTATAATTTAAATTTAATTTAATCAAAAGTTAAAGAGAATGATGACAAATGTAAGAATTGTTTTGTATTTATAAAATCTGTGCTCACACCTAATAATTTATGGTCAAAATAAAATTAAATGGCTAAATATCACGACGAAATTCATTGTAATTCATGCAGGTATTATTGTAAATCGAAGTAAAGACGTTGACTGCCAGGAGCATTTTCCATGGCTTGTCTATGGCGCCAATGTGAAGTTTCAATTATGCGATGTAGAAATGTTATTTGCAGCAAATAAAGTGAGTTATAAAATCATAATTGGATCATTTTTTCTGCTCTAGATCAGCGGTTTTCACTCATTTTACCCAGGATTAAATTATTGGAATGAAATTAGCTATGCATCTAATGATAATGTTTTGATAATGATTGTATATCTCCAAGAAATTCCGTACGGATCATGCACGAATGCACGAAATGTAAGGCAATTTTGTACTTAAATTTGTGGAAAAAGAATGGGTCTCTTCTAGGTTAGGTTAGATAACGTGTACTTGTCAATTAAGACCTGGAAGTCGAATTAACCCATTGTACAACGTCCTAGTTTCTCACACCACTTATGTTGTGTGTGTTAATTTTGTACATGAGTGGTGGGACCTACAGTTTAAAGTCGACTCCGAACGACAGATTTTTGAGAAACTTTTCATGGCAATTTTATTTGCTCTCAGAGTTTTTGCCAGAAATATGCTGAGAGGAAGTCTCCGAAGAAATATTTTTTTCATATTTCGTTTTGATGTCTGACCTGGGATACGAACCCGGGCTTTACGTCTAATAAGCCAACACACTACGGCGACTTCAAAAAAGGTAACTCTGCTGTACTACGGTAGTAGACAAGTTCCTAGAAAATTTGAAGTCCTATAATCCTTCTGTACGGTGTGATAATCAGTATGGTTAGATGCGGCAAATGTTCTGTAATAACTTGATTTTATAAATTTTAATATTAAGTATATAGGTAAATGTATACAGTAATTTCTCAATTTTTTGGAACCAATCACGATGTAAATCGAATTTTAAGTTGCTCATACGCCCTACAAAGTAATATCTTTTTAATAAGGAGTTTAAAAATGCTACATAAATTCGGTCTTATAAAATTAAATTCGCATTTATAAATAAAAATAGTTAAAAAACAATTCATTAAGAATTAAATTTGGACATAAATGTGTTATTCAAGGAACTACAAAACTTGTATACAGAAAATAAATAAAAAGAAATATACTTCTTATCTCGTATTCAACAAGCATTTTACGTAAAGTAGATATAAAAAAATTAATCAATTCGTTCCCTGCGATAAGGATAAGTTTTTATTTCGGTATTATCGTATCGTTCTCTTTGCCGACTCAACTCCTTTCTTATCCTTTTCAAATTCTTCAAAAATGTTCGTTGTGTAATTTTTGCAGTTTAAAGCTTCAGATAGTCTTGCCATTGGAATCTGTGAATTCTCTCTACAACTCTCATATCTGAAGTTTCTTTGTTTTCGGAATGTTAATTTGAAAGATTATTTAATTCAAATAGCTTTGAATTATCAATGTAAGAATCTTGTCAACACTTTAATCATACAGGTCATAAGTCTTCCCAAGCATTTCTCGTTATTGATGCAGACATTTCCTCGCAACTTTTTCATTTTTATCAGATTGTTTACTTCGTCGTAAATAATATTGTTTTAACGTAATATGAGTAGAATTCGAGTTGTTGTATTACGATTATCGAATTTAAAATTATCACTCATGATGCTAAAATTGAAAACATGGCTCGAAGCATTATCTATTATAAACAGTTCTTTTCGTAAATTATTTGTTTTACATAAAAGTACGCCCTTAACAAACGTCATATTACTTGGAAGACGAAGACCACATATGCTCGGTGTACTGTAACAAATAATCTCACTCTACCCACTAAATTATCAGGGCACACAATAATACAAACTAATACTAACGCAACTATGTTGGAACTCTTAATAGGAAGACGATTACAAATGGCTCTACAATGTTCTGTCCAATTCAAGGACATTGACTTGACAAGGAATTATTGGTATGAGATGGATAAGTGCATATGCAAATGCAGTATTACTTCCATATTTGATCTGAAACTGAAGCTTAAAAACACAGGACTGTGATTAAAGTTAAGAGAATCGAGAAAATGAGTCCGTTCGAGCATTCAATAGTTTTAACTGTGTTTGATTTGTCTTTCTAGATTCTGCTCGATATGGAAAACGATGGAATGGAGTGAGTAAAATGACGGCTTGCTTCTTCATCAGACCGAAATTTAATTTAGAGGCGCATTGCTTTGTGTTGGCCTTTGGAAAATACGTTATAGAGAAAAGCAAGTCACATGTAAAGGGTGTTTCGATAAGAATTTCATTTTGAAATTATGATATAATTGTGATTTTCTTATTAGATTGTAAAGAAGACATACCGATTTCCACAAAAAAATTTGAATAAAATATCAGTCAAATAGCCACGACCGTTCTAAAGACAAACCATTACTGCTTTTTATTGCTTTTATTAAATTTTCTATAACTTTTTCACAGAAAAGTGACTGTATCTCAAAGATGACGTTTTGGATCTCGAATTTAAGTTCAAAATTTGTTTCTGGTTTATTCATCTAAAACCGAATTTTTATAATGGCAAAAAAAAAATATTGCACGGCGTTAAATCATATGGTCTTGTTGACCAGTTGACATTAGAATTTGTTCTGGAATTCGTTGCTGCAATAAATCGATTGTGACACTCGAGATGTGGCAGAAGATGGCATAACTTGCAGACCAAAAAATTTGTGTTGCAGACAGATGTTCGCTTAATTATTTTTAACGATTAGTTGCTTTGTAATGATTAATCACAAATACTAAAAATCTAGTGGAGTTGTAGTGAATAGTTTTGATGTGTTTTGACGTAGATTGTTAACATAGTTTATTGACATAGCAAGTCGCCGTAGTTTAGTAGGTAGTGTGTTGGCTTATTAGACGTAAAGCCGGGGTTCAAACCCCAGGCCAGAAATCAAAACAAAATACAAAAAAACTATTTGTTCGGGGACTTCCCCTCATCAAATTTCTGCCAAAAACTCTGAGTAAATAAAAAATTGCCATGAAAAGTTTCTCAAAAATCTGTGGTTCGGAGTCGACTTTAAACTGTAGGTCCCGCCACTCATTTATAAAATTAACACACACAACATAAGTGGTGTGAGAAACTAGGTAGTAATCCTGACTGAAGGGTTGTAATGACCAATTATGTGTGTATGTTATGTATGGGCATAGCGATCTTATCAGCAGTGCTGAGGAAATGAGTTTGGGATACTTTATCTTTCTCACAAGTCTGATTTAAACTTCGTTGAGCATATTTTTTTGGATCAATACTCAGGAGATTACTCCTACTTATGCTGTGCCTTGTGTTCAAATACAGGATAGGTAGTAGTAGGAGAAAGGAAAGTGAGGTGGTGTGTCACCATTTTTTATTCTTTTTAAAGACCATTGTAGATACCTACGATATTGTTTTTCCATGAGGATAACTTTGTAATAAATCTCACTTTCTTCTTACTATTGTAGTTAATCATTATTATATCATATATATTATGTCGTACAAACACTCAGAGTCTACGGTTGGAATCAAACCCACTGCCTCGGCTATTGAAGAGCTGCCCACTACCAACTAGACCATCGGGGCACCCATATATGCATGTATGTACTATTACGGAGAAGGAATACACATTTATGCAAGATTAGTAATATGCAAATTGAATGGAGAACGATTTTAAAAGTAATTTTTTAAAATTTAACTTTAAATAAGTGATGATATAAGCATCAGGAACTTTTAAAGTGTATATCATATAAGTGATAATAATGTATGATTCCGATGATATATAATTCCGATTGTCATCTTTCTTTCAAATAACTTAAAGGGACATTGTATTTGAATGAAATCGGCATCACTTACCACATTCAGCATGATTATATGGTAAGGCCCTTTTAATAAATTAATACATACATAATAGGTCATTACAACCCTTCAGTCAGGATTACGACCTAGTTTCTCTTATGCTGTGTGTGTTAATTTTATCCATGAGTGGCGGGACCTACAGTTTAAAGTCGACTCCGAACGACAGATTTTTGAGAAACTTTTCATGGAAATTTTTTATTTACTCTCAGAGTTTTTGCCAGAAATCTGCTGAGTAAAAGTCGCCGAAGAAATACTTTTTGAATATTATTTTGATGTCTGGCCTGGGGCTCGAACCCTGGCTTTTCGTCTAATAAGCCAACACACTACCTACTAGAAAATCTAGTAGCATTGCACTGGACAGAACAAACTATTAAGGCTGCGAGTAAGAAGGTTCTAATAAATAATGCAGTGCTTATAAGAACTCGAATTACGTTTTTTAAATTCATTAGCATTCATATTCATCTTATTCCAAACTTGTTGTAGATAATATGTCGTCATGGTGTTGTACAAACACGTATGTATGTACGTATGTGTTGTATATCACCTCTGTACTAAAGATCTTTTAACCTCGGGTCTATCAGTATATTCAGCATGATTTTAAATAAGACTGCAACTATCCTATCAGTATTACCCAGATTTCTGCAAGAAAAGCTATTTCAGGCTACGAAAAATTTCACCTACTGTTTCTGTAAGACAAGCGGTTTCAAATATTTTTGAATTATCATCTTTTGAAAAACAAAGAATTAATCTCCATAAGGAAGAATTTGACAGCGTCCGATAGACTCTTGTTTTTTCGAGTTTAAATATATGATGCGCCTACAGTAGTCACAATTTGTATAGTATCCTTCGTTATATACCTCAAAGGTAATATCTTCTTTGTGCACGTTACCTGTCAATTGGAGATACCGTAGAGGAATTGTAGTCAATGAATAAACAGCGCACTTACGATCATATCCTGTAAATAATTAGAAAAAAACCAAAAATAAAATTTATAAAGTATTTTTTTCTTCTCATTGAAATGGTGTAAAATGAGTAAAATTATCGATTGATTTCTCCTAAACTTGTCTTTTACTTTGGAATTGTTTCGGCTAAAATTGATGTTTCATTTCATTTATTTTTTATTTTTTAAAATTTTTGAGAATTTAAATCTGGAAATTTTATTTATCAGTAGAATTTAAAAATTCAAACGTTTTGGATGTTTACGCAGTCGCATTGTCTTTATGATTAGTACGGGTACGGGTAGTATTCGATTAAAAATGGTGTCACTGTCGCCAGACATCATCATTAAAATTCATATTAATTAGAGTTTTAACGATTGTTTTTCTTACGATTGTACGGTACGGTACGATTGTGATATAAAAATAAATAAATAAAAAAAAAACAAACAAATTATTCACATTCCAGTGGTTTTGATTAATGATTAATCGATAAAAGATCGTGTGTCTGTCGCCAAATTGCTCCTACTGACTGACTACTTACTGACTGATGTGCATTAAATGGAATTTTTATTTTTATTTTTTATTTTAAAATGTTTAAAATTTAACGTACAGCAATGCAATTCGTTTACTGAAATTAAATAATTTTATAGAAAAAACAAAAATAAAAAAATTTCAACAAACTGACCAGTTTAATGCATTAATTATAGAAACAACAAAAATGAAGATGAGCTATTTTTTTTCTTTTTTTAATCAATAATTTATATTTATAAAAATTAAAAATGTTTAAATATCGAGAAATACGAAATTATACGTAAGTAAGTTTGAAATTTTATTTCTAATCATAATTACGAGAGAACATTACATATCTGTATTTCAGTCAATTGAAAATTTATGATTTTTCATATGTACATACAAATGCTTATATTCAATCCTTAGGAAATGGTTGTCTTACAGAA
Source organism: Sarcophaga subvicina (assembly GCA_936449025.2). Lineage (NCBI taxonomy): Eukaryota > Metazoa > Arthropoda > Insecta > Diptera > Sarcophagidae > Sarcophaga > Sarcophaga subvicina. The sequence goes on along the minus strand of OW388081.2, from coordinate 45,279,142 downwards.
ACAGCATTTCAAGTTTATTTTATTCTCTATAAACAATGTTCAACTGAATTAGGTTCTTTTACATTTAAAGCGACGATATATTTTGTAATAATACAACTTTGACTTTTTGTTCTTCTTTAATCATTGTGTGCTTAAGGGATCTCTGATGGTAGTAATTTCTTCTTTTCCCACAAGTTTATTTAAAAAAAATTGTTCATTTCTTCTACTTTTTTTATATTTTTTGTTTGAGTCAATAAATGATTGTCTTTAACTTTTTTATAAAACACTTCCATATGCATTCTAGTTAACAGCGCTGATAAGGTAATTAGAATAAAAGACACTTGTTTAGTAGTTTTGACTTTAAGGATAAACTTGAAGATGAAAAAACACTGCATGTATAAATACCTACTTTATATAGGAATTAATCAGGCTTAGTATGGGTCTGCACTAAATGTACTAAATGGTGTACATTTGATGAATTGTAGCATGATTTTACAGTCATCAATGCTAACACAACATTTCATGTTCAAGGCTAAAGAATATTCAATTACATATGAGCAGTGGCCACTTGACTTAATATTACTGATCGTCGCTGCAGCGCATGACACCACAATTGTTAGGCGCACATGCGATGGTCATTTGATACTTTGTTGTCGGCTCGCTGGCTACACTGCATTACATATTGTATACACAAAGAGTGTTGTTGTTGTATTGCAGTACTTGTGATCGTGTGTGGCCTTCTTAACTCTTTACCGTGGGAATTATGAGCGCGTGTCAAATTGTACCCACTTGTCCCGTAATAAATACACGCACAAACACATGAAATATTATTTAATATAGAATATACACACTAGCTATTGTTATAGCATTAAGTAAACATAAGAAATGTATTAGAATTAATGGGCTGATTTGGAAATGCTAAATTAGCTAAAATTTAGTATAAAAGAGGGGATATTTTCACTCAAAATTCAATCACTAAATAAATGTCAAGGAGTGCGTGCAATAACAACCGCACTTTAAATACTAATCCTTTTGAGTATTTATTTTTAAATTTTTACATGGCGATCCTGCCAGTCCTGGAGTGTTAATTTATCAAGCACCAAAAAGCAGGTCAATCCTGTCTGGGCCTTGGTGTGCTAAATTTAAAGCACCCAAAATAAATTTTGGATATCCTGACGAACAGCCAAAGATCCGTTGAAGGAAGAACCGCCTGGCTAAGAGGCATAATGTAATGACATTTTTACAGAATAATGAATAATTCGGGTAAATTCATCGTTCGGTTAGGTTGAATTGGCAGCCGCCACAAAGAGCATATTTGACTTGGGCCTATAAGGTCCCGTTGTATAAGTTTTGACTGGCATCTCTCAGGCATTCCAATAGTTTTATGAAGATGTGGATTCTATCCAAAAGATTTTTGGGTAGACATGTCAGGCAAACAATTACCGAACAATGACAGAGAAAGTATTCTGTGGCCTCTTCTTCTTACTCGTCATTTTAGCTTCAGCTTCAGTACAAGTAATTGTGAGGTATTACTAAATCCCGGGCGTGTGCACCTAGACCCAAGAGTCCAGTTAAAACTGCTATGAAGCTCATAAGATGAACACTGGCTAGGTTTAATGCACATTTTTATTTGCATATATCCATATCAAGCCACATCTGTTTGGTCTCTATGCATTTGGTTTCATTATACCTTATTCTCTGTGCAGATAAATAAAGTTTATGTGAATTGTCTGTTTCCCCCTCTTTAGTGTATATTCATGTGAATTTTCTGTCCTGTACCAGCATTTAGAAAAACGTTTGCTTTGTTGATGCCTTCCATGTTTTCGTATTCCGGAACATAGAGGGCCAATAATATAATGTATGCATGCCCCAGGAGTTTTTATAATAATAATTTCATTGCTTTATAGGCTGCGTGACATGTTATCAGTAGAAAAATGCTTCAGTTCAACAGCTATACTCATTTTATTAACCGAGGCGAAGAGAATGACCTGGGCATTCCTGGGCTTTTTTTTTGGCAATTGGCACGTTCGCGCTACCTTCATGGATTAAATATTTTTCAAATTCTTTTTAAAATTTCATATTTTCTGAAAAGTTTAAATCTATTTTGAGTAAATTGGGATCATTTGCAGAAAAATTTTGTAATTTTCTAATTTTTTTTTCAGTAAAAATTTTAGAGACGATTATGTATTGTTAAAATGAACTTAATCTAGTTTAATCAAAAATAGTTCTATTTAGCTGTAGTTGGCTGTATCAGTAGCAACTGTATGTTTGTAGAAACAATAAAACTGTTTACAATGACGACAATAATGCGAGTGGAATCAGACCGAACAAGAGCAAACCGGCTTAACCAAGTAAATCAACAATATGCATTCATACAGATGTGTTCATAATTATAGCAAACATACATACATACATATGTATAATCTACAATTATGGTAAACGCATTCTATATCATTGCAATATTCATGAAAAAATACAACCACTCAGCAAAAGTTTATAAGAATATTACGAATCAAAATCATCTGTATCTCTATCCTATATTTTCGCAACATATTTGTCATAACCTGCCCTATTGCAATAAAAAATTTTCTCGTATTTTTTGCTAACTTTTGGAATTTGCGTGAATTTTGATTTGGTCCATTATTTTATTAATTTGTTACTAATTTTCTACTCTTATCTGTGAGTAGCCCAATAGAAAGTCACATCTTAAATTGCCATGTATGTACATGTGTGCGAACAAAGATATATTCGCTACAAATATGTTGAACCACTTTGTACACATCAAGTACCGCAGATTACATACTTTGTCCTGAAAAAAAAAATAAAAAAATTGCACTTGTTCACTGTGAATCCTTTTTATCCTTTTTCATTTGTATAAATAATTGTATCCACCCCCATAATCATATTGTCCTTGCTTATGGCAAGATTGTTTTTGTCTTTTTTCTTTTTAATTTTTTTGTTATTAATCATACGCCATCACAGATACACTCTTCAAAATTTATTTAAAGAACAGACGCTTTTTATAAGACATAAATCATTGAATTTGAATTTTTACCAAATATCTGAGATTTGAGACAAGCTTGTAAAGCTGGTTACAATGAAGTCTTTGCCACTCATTAATGTTAGCAAACTCAGAGGAATTAAAAAGAGAAACAATAAGACCAGAAGTGGGGGAAGGGTGTAATTCTTTGAGCCTGTTTTATTAAATGTTTTGTCTCAGAAAATCGGAAGATACATTGCATGGCTCTTTAGTTGTGTATTTATAAGTAAAAGAAGTAAAATTAATTACACAAACATTTGTAACTTACAGACCATTTTTTTTAGAGGAGTTGTACGAATAGTACCACCAAAAATGTCAAACAGCAACCTAGAGCCTGAAAAACTACACCCTAAAGTAGCTGCTAATAACCCTTCCACGAGCTCAAGTAAAATAAAAAATAAAATTGCATTGGATTTTGGTATTGATATTTCGTCTAGGGCAATAAGAAGATGCTAAATGAGAAAAACTTGCGTGGGTGCATTGCACAACGTAAACCACTTGTGTCAAAAAAATATCAAATCCCGACTAGTTTTTTGGATTGATCTAAATAATATGTAAATAAAAATTCTTAACCAAATATAGGTAGCAAAATATTATTAATTTCTCTTCCTAATATTACTAAAATCTTAAGAAAAATATAATTGACCTAAAATTTTTTTGATAAGATGTAAAAATTATCACAAATGTCTAAGTAAAATGTCGTGTCTCAAATTCGTGGCCACCACTGTATGTATTAGTGTTTTTGCATTCATTTGATTTTTAAAAATGTGCAAGTATTAGTTTTGTTCTGGTAATGCGGGGTTATAGCTGGTTGAAACTTTACACCACCAAAAAACCATTCTCTTGACCTCTCTTGCCTATAAACTATCATTTTACGCCAGCACAATTGTTCTCGTGTGATTTGAGCCTATAAACACATTCGAAGCACCAAGTGCCGCGCAATAACTTTACAATTGTTGCCTTAACCAAGCAGCATGCGCTTTAATGTTTTTAAAGGTGGCGCCATCAAGAGTAAAATAATTAAAAGTAAACAGTTAATTATTTCTTTATCAACGGTGCCACTAAAAAGTTTTTTCAGATTTTTAATAGTTATATTGTATGTATGCATCGCGTTTGAAAATGCTCTATTTTATGCATCTTATTATATGAACAGACTTAGCCTAAGTGCGCAGCAGATACGTCGTTAATAATCATATACTATTTTTTCTTCCATTTTTATAGGTTGTAGCGCAGCACTTTGTGCATCGAATGCGTTTATAGGAATAGTTTCTCAGAAAATAGGCAATTCTGGGAATTGCAAGAAATAATTCTTTCGATGACCTACCGTTTTTAAATTGAAATGACACCAAACACCAAAAATAGAGAAGAATATAAAGATTTCCGTTGTGTTGGTTTTTTGGACAAAGCCTTGACTTCAACTTTGATATTTAGGGCCATTTTTTGAGATTAACTTAATCTCGAGTTTAAACTCGCATTCAAAAAATGGGCCTTAGAAAACAAGAAATATATAAAAACAATTTTTTTCGACGACCTTTTCATGGATAAAAAGATGGTGCGAGCAGCAAAGTCATAATTTTGACTTAAAGGGTCAATAATGTAATGCATGTATATTATATGAAAATGTTTGTTTGCGTTACCGTTTAAATGAAAATAAATGTTAACGTTATTCACAGCTAATTTTTGCCCAAGTCAATCATATAAATTTCAGTCTCATATGCACAATGAATGATTTTCATTTATAGATGGAATGGAACTTGTATTAGCGTAGTGTATTTGTTCGATTTGTATTGCACTTACCATATACGGGAATATAAAAAATATTATTGGAAAAGAACCTCACACTTGTTGTTACATTTCTTTTACATAAAAATTACCTTCACTGATCATATGTAGTTTACATTGGATTTAAGTCTATTCCAAAAAAATCTAAAGGACAATTCACATCGTTAAATACATAAAAATTTTGTTCGAGTGAAGCTCAGTGTTTACAATAAATTTTTTAACTTAATACCTCCACGACATTCTACGTACATACGCACACAACGATACGTCTTAATAAATGCAAGTAAAACAATGAATTTTCATTTTAATCTGGCATCTTCTTGTCATATAATCGTACTTTGTTGCTGCACACATAAAAGTGTGGATAAAAGATTTCTTTTTTTTCGATTTTCTTGTAGTCATTTATATGATCCCTACTCTGTATGTTCTTTTTTGTTGTTGTTGTTGCAGTATGTTTTTGTTTTACTTGTTTTTTTTCTTACATTTCTGTTATGTATTTGGGGTCATAAAACATTTACCTCAAGCAATCCAGTGTTGTCGTGCTCTTATATGGCTAAATGGTGGAATAATTTTTTTTAATAATGGCGAGAGGAAGTGGCGTTACTGTCAACGGTTATGGTCTCAATTCTCTTCTGTTTTATTTGTTCAGCCATTAACAATTGAGTCGTTATTTCAAATGTTTAATGGATAGCCAAGTTTTTTTTAGAAAGTGCGATTTTCTATTGTCATTATTTTAAATTTATTTATTTATTTATTTATTAATTAATTACAATACAATTACAAATTATATTTTAATTATATATGAGCGGAGTAATTTACCATATGCTCGGCGTAGTGCCTCTGGTGGGAACCGAACCCACGACCCTCTCGCTAATAGTCTAGCACACTACCCACTAGACTACCCATATTTTAAATTTATTTTTTTGAAAATTTTATTGTTTTGTTGCCATGTTTCCACATTATGCCGAAGTTGTAATAGTTTATGGGAATTTGCTCACTTCATACATACATAGATATGTACATATATAAAGAACATGATAAACTAATGGTTTATATGTATATAAAATGTGGATCAGCAATAAAATAAAATAATTTAATTAGAATGAGCTGTAATAATCTCGCCTGTATTGTAAGGTCTTCCTGAGTAATTCCGATTTGATGGTAAAGCATTTTAGAAGTCCACAATTTAAGTAAGAACGGAAAAACTTGACGTGACATGGTGGTTAAAGTCCTTGACTATAAATTTGTGCAATTTTGGTTTGAATCTGGAAGCAGAGAATAAAATAGTTTTGCCATGGTTTTTAAATTTTAAAATTTGAGTGCCAACATTCATCGCCGAAATTGTCTAATCATGAAGAATTCTTAAGGTTAGACTACGGAGAGGAGAACATCAGCAACGAACATGACAGAAGGTATTGGGAAGAAGGAGAATTCAATGGGCGATCTTAGATTATTCTTAGATCTGCTACACACACAGAACAAATTCCTACTTAGCAGGAAATGTTCTTTGACAACCGTATGCTCAATTAGAAAGTTTTTTCATCAAATGTGCTTAAATTAACTTGATATACAAAACTGGTGGACCTTCTGTAGAACGGGTCTCTCTCAACAGCCGAGGATCTCCATACTAAACAGGAATTTCTCCAAACTTTTAATAAAAAGAGTTTACAATAAATCTTGCAATGGCTCTAGTCTAGGACGAGTAAATAGACTACTTCTCCGATAAGACATGATCTCCCCATCATCTTTTCATTGGGAATATTAGAAAAAAAAAATATCGTAAATGCAGTTCTATAAAAAATAATGAAAATTAATACATAAACCCCCAACAAAAACATCTTTCGTGTACATCAACTTATGGGTGTAATTTTATTGCAATGTACGTAGCCATTATAGTCTTTAGAAAATACTAGAATTAAAATGGTTAATGTATAAAAATAAATTCCTTTTATATACTCGTACGCATTCATGCATTTTCCCACATCTGAAGAATTGTAGCACGAGAACAGTAAGGCCTTCATTTTTGCGGCCTTTTTCAAGATTTATTTTTAAAGGCGAAAGCTTTACAGTTTTTAATTCTAGGGTTGGAAAGATTATTTATTAATTATGATTGCCAACACAATATTCGATAACATCGATAACACATATTTTTACAAATTTGTATTGAATTTTCCATTTTCAGAAAAAATATTAGCATAAGCTGTAGATAAAAATCTTTAGTCGTAGGAGATCAGCTTATAGTAGAGAATTCTCACCATATAACAGACGAGAAAGAGAATGCATAAAATCTCAACGTTTCTACCTACTTACCTATCTACTGGTAATAAGTATATTATCAATTGGAAAAAATAATAGATTTCTTTCTACTACACCTTGTACGTTAATATAAATGCCAAAAACGATTAAAGGCTTTCCAGAAGGAGAGAGGAGACTAGAAAGTGGAAGAAACTGTCCTTCCTTCTGCCTATCTACATTCATACATATAGGCATGTTCTGATAATCGCACGATTTGAAATCGCAAGTGATTTTAAAAACGCAAAATTTATTTCAGGGTGTTCTGAAACTCACGCGTTTTACTTGCGATCTTCGATTTTTCGAAGTCGTTTATGAAAAAAATAAAACATGTTTTAGCATTACAAATAAAAATTAAAACATCATCCTTCAGTCAGGATTACGACGTAGCTTCTCACACCACTTGTGTTGTGTGTGTTAAATTTTATACATGAGTGGCGGGGCCTACAGTTTAACGTCGACTGCGAACGACAGGTTTTTTTTGAGAAACTTTTCTTGGTAATTTTATTTACTCTCAGAGTTTTTGCCAGAAATCTGCTGAGAGGTAGTCACCGAAGATATTTTTTTTCATATTTTCGTTTTGATGTCCGACCTGAGATTTGAACCCTGGCCTTAGGTCTAATAAGCCGACAGACTACCTACTAGACTACGGCGACCAATGTTATGTTAACATAAAAGCCCAAAAACAATAAAAGGCTTACCAGAAGGCCTTAACACCCCTCATTTCTCATGTGGGGCTTAACTTGTGCACATGTTCGCTTGGATTTTTTTGTTTTTATTGTAAAAATGTATTTATTTACTTTGTTGTTATTTGTGTTTATCGATTTATATGTATTTATTACACATGACTGTGTATCACACATGAATTTGTCTTACGTTGTTGCTATTTTACACACATATGTACATATTTCACATGCCATTACAATAACAACATGCTCGTAATGTAAACAAAATCGCATTAACATACACGCGTACCCTCTCGTTCGGATTCATTGCTTGTGTTTGTGTAAAGAAGAGAAATAAATACAGTTTATAGCTCTCTTGCTTGTTTCTGTCGACTTAAATAATGTATGTGGTGTTGTTGTTGTTGTTATTGTGCTAGTAGTTGATGGTTAAAAGTTAACATTAACATTAGTTTATAGTGGTGTATTGTTAGTTGTTGTATTCAAGTGCACGTGTAAAGGATAATTATTAATAGTATTGCACAAAAACAACAACACTGTTATTAACAGTGTGCGAGTAAGTACGTGTGTAACAACTGATAAATTTTAATTTGAATTTCGAAAGTTAACGTAAGTACCGTATTTAAAAATACCATTTAACATGCGGGTGGCAAATGAATGTGTGTGCATGCAAGTGTAAGTATATTGTGTGAATTGTTTGTTGCAATTAAAAATCAATAAATATTAAATAAAAATTATTATTTCAATAAATGTGCAATTAATTAATCCATTGAAGAAAACAAAAGAAAAATAATAATAAAACAATAATTTTAAATACATATAAACAACGAATGAGTAAAAATGGAAGTGTTTAAAATTATTGTGATACAAATTTAGTGGTGAAAACAGTCCATGAATAATTTTAAGCGATATTTAGAAGGTGATGTTGACATTTTTAAAACATTATTATTTTTATTATTCAGGATAGAAAATCTACTCAATATCAGCATATTGAGTTTAAAGAAAGTTCCAGTTTTATTTGAAAGACTGTGTGAAAATTTTTTCTCCTTGAATGAAGCTGTAACATCTTAAATATTGTTACGAAATGCCCAAAATGCAATTAAGGGGAAAGATAAAGCCAGAATATATTATGTGAGTATTATGTGTGGATACTTCAAAAATATGCCCAATGAGCCATTCGACTCTGTTCTAAGTCCAATATGGTAGAATGTTCTTTATATGGGTGTATTTGTTTTCAGAGTACCTGAAGAGGCACACTTTGTGGAATACAATATCGCAATAGTCATGTAATCAATTCTCTTGGAGGACGTGATACTGCGTGTTAACGAAGTTAGAAGACTGAATCAAGTTTATTTGGAGTTTATAAATCTAAATCTGGTACAAGAAAACATGGATGCTGTCCTCATAAGTCGAAAACGGAATAAGAAAATGCTAAAGGTTGGACTTGATGGAAGTAATTGAACTTCAAGACTTGACAAGACAAAGTTTAAAATGCATTAGATTGGATGTAGCAGCAAAGGAACTGTTATCCGAGCTATATAAAGTAGAATTGCTAAGAGAATAATTCGGATGTCATAGAGAGAATAGAGTTTTGCAAAAAATAGCCAACATATGACAACACTTTTATGTCGGATAGGTCTAAAAATATTTAGCCAAGTGTAGAAAAATTAATTAATCAAAGTAATAAAGAGATTAACAGCAACCGAACAAACTTTCTGACATATTGAGATGTTTACTTCGACATAACATACGTTTGTGATGTTGACGAGTGAAGTGAAAACTTAAAAATCAAGTAATTTGTTCTGTCTGTTATTGCTATTAATTTGCTCAGAAGTGTAAATATATAGATCTAAAGTGTAAATTAAAATAAATTGTCCATTAATGTTAATTATAAAATTAGTTCACATACACAAATACATATACATAAATAAATATTAACACACATGTCCTAACAAATACAATATGTGCAAATAAATACATACATTAGTACATTGTAGTGTTTATATTTATATACATATGCATATTATAAATGTAGGGTATATATGCTACATATATATGTACATACATGTATGAATATGTATTCACACAATACACATACATACATATCAATAAAATTAATCTGCAATTAAAAATACATTCAGAAACACCTGTTTATGTAAGTCTAATGACAAGGGCATTCACATATTCATTGTAATTGTATTTATTACGTCAAAACTGTCAATTATACACCATTGAATGGGAAAGATGAAGGAGAAATTTTAAAAAATAGTAGAAAAGCGAACGAATTCTACTTAATCATAACCAGTTATGTAAGCGATTGTCTATTTTTGTTTTTTTACAACTTTTTTTTGATGGCTGATAACATCCAACGTTATTAATTTTGATTTTAATTAAACTTTAAATTCTACATACTCGTATGTACTATAACACATATCGAGCGCGGTGCGGTGTCTTAAGTTATCAAAAGAGTATTAAAGTCTAGATGTTGGAAGTCTTTTACATGAGAAGAGTGAGTTGGGAGTAAAAACTGAAAGTAACGCTAAGGACTTTAAGAAAATGTTGTCAAATAATTAGCCGAGATTCTCAATTGCATTTGCATTTCATTTGGCCAACAATGAAGAGCACTAATGGTTATGGGTAAAAAACCAATAAGAAAACTACATAGGCTGACGGATAAATATAACACACACAATATGTGTGCTAAGAGAAGCTACACTGAGCGCCAAAAGTGAGTAAAAACCACTGAAATAATTCATTTTCTGAGGATAACGAGAAAAGTAAATGAGAATAGTCGAATAAATTTCCAAAAATAAAAATGTTTATTTATTACTTCTAAAATGTTAAAATAAAAACAACAATTCATGGTAAAGAAACTTTTTTTTATACTTAAGAACAAAACTGTTTTATATTTAAGAACAAAAGTGTTGACTCACTTATGCCACTCAGTGTAGATAATAATCCTGATTAAAGGGTTATAATAACTTACTTACTTACGTAAGTGAATAATATTTCATTTAAGAAAACTTAAATTCGATCAGCAGAGTTAAAAACTCTTGAATTTTATTAAAGATCAATTAGAGCAATTTGATTAAAAATATTAATAATTATCAGACAAAGCCCAATTCTATTTGAATGAGTACTTAACTAAATTAAATTGCCAATTTTAAGAAATCGTTCTACTTTCTGGCGTGGCTTCTATTGGTGGCAACTGTTAAATATCTTGAAAGCATCATTTGTGCCATTATGAATATATGTATACATTTTGCAAGCATTACAGGGTGCATTTCAATTCTACTATAACGTTATCGTGGCGTTCTGAAGTGTGCAAAAAGTGGTTAGAAGCTTCATCATAAGAAGCGATTGCTGCAACTATCCCAGAGGCGTGTATTTAAGTGATATTGTATACAGATAGTTCTTTCATCCAAAATATTGTTACGAAAATGGAAATGGTGTTACATCGTTTAACATTAAAATGATAAACAAAAGCTACAAAAACAAAAAAAATGGACTTGTTTACAAGTTAAAGGATTTTTGACGGTGTGAATTAAAAAGGGCGCTCCAACTGCGCCTCAATTGAAATCAAACACGATTTTTAGGATTAAAGAATTTATTCACCTTAAAGTATTCTAACACTACAAATTCTTATTAAAAGGATTATTTTTTAAATGGGTAAGTATCTTAACACAATAAATTCTTATTAGAAGAATTATTTTTTAAATGAATAAACACAATAATTATTTCATCAAAGGAAGACAGTTAACAAGAAATATTTAATAAATATAGTAAGTTTTAAATTAGACCGAACTCGCGCACTGCGTAACCAAGACTGACTTCAAAACACTTGTCTGCTGCCCTAGAATGTTCTACCATTCTTCTACCCCAAGCACTAGACGCTGATCCTGCATTAATTCGCTCCCACGTTATATGAAACCTTCAGCAGGTATGCGCGTGTTGATGAAATATTGTGAAATAATGTTTATGCTGACTCTGTCAAAGGCATTTCGTTGACAGAGCTGATAATGCTGTTAACTTACATGATCAGCAAATAAACAAAAATATAGCATCAACATCAGTATAAAAAAAGGGATAAACAAGTAAACAAACAGGCAACAACAACACTGCAAGGACAAACTTAAACAAAATACGCAAACACCAATAACGTAGACAACATGTTTACATTTATAGAGATTTCGCGAAGGCGAAGTCATTCTCATTCAAGAGATTGTTAACCACGCCACATAAAAGGCAAGGCGAAGCAAACAACGGAGTCAGTAAAAATTCAGTCAGTCTTGTGTGAAGACACGTTGCGTGTGAAGCGAATAATCGCGGTTTGAAGATCTTTGTTATAAAGATCTGTGGTACAATTGTTAGTGTTTACGCAGAAGAATGTTCAAGTTGTGAACAGTGGCACACAGAATTGTGCGAACAATAAAGAATTTAATTAAAACTGATTAAAAAATTACTTTTATTTGCAATTTACGAGCTCATATTTTAAACGTTTTTAAAAGGGTAAAAGCGTAACAATTGGTGTCAGAAGTGGGATTGAAATTTAAAAGTAAAAATAAATAAATAAATAAAAAAAAAGAAAATAAAAATGAGACTCTCGGAACTAAGAGTAGAACGGCTCAAACAAGACTTGGGTAAATTAGAGCTGCCAGCAACGGACACTAAGAATGAACTCCAATAATATAATACCTATTATGGAATCTAATTCGTTTCGCAATATATCTCACCTGATGTAAACATAAAATATATTTTTTTGTATTGAATTTCATTTACAAACTGTTGAACACACATCACCGACTACCATTTCAATAACTTTAAGCGTCTCCAAGTTGTAGAATGTCAACCAACGCACGTCAACAATAAAATGGAAACAAGCGATATTTTCGTAATCAATAAACCAGTTAAACAGTGTTATACATGCACACATACTAGTACAATACAAAATAATGGACGGTTAAATGGCAGGACATTTCGAAATACATTTAAAGACATCGCACTCATTGAATACACAAATGAACAGTAAAAGCAACAACACAACATCAACGATAGGTTTCAACCGAACGAATACATAAACAATAACAAAAGAAGAAACAAAGCAAAGGAAAAAAAAACGAAAGGAAAAGCAGTGGAGAGGGAGATTAAATAGCGAAAAAATAAAAATATTTACACGCCTGTATGGACTCGAAAAACACATGTAAAGTGTCCAATTTCATGGAAGTGAAAATGGTTGTAAATTTTGACTTTCATTTCCATTTTCAGGTTATTTTCAGCAACGAAAATTTAAATTCCTTGAAGAGCATATAAAAAGTCATTCGAAGAAATTGCGGTTTAAACGGCACGTGATAAAATGTTTAAAGTTTTTTATAAGACCTACGCTCATCGAAATGTCCCTACTCATGCAGTACAGTTAGAGTTAGAATTTGGAAAACAGATTTGAGTCTGTTTGTGTTATAACCTCCAGAAGAAAAAGTTCGCTGGAAAAGAGTTAGACATACGGATTGTGTGATTAAAAAACGACTTCTCTCTGTAATGCATAATGCGATCCACCAGTCAATCGATCATCATCGGGTGTATTGTACGTATGTATGTAGATGTGTACTGCGTAAAACAAGTCTCTTTATTTCCCTTAAGCTCATTGGTTTGAAGTAGCGATAAAAAGCGAACTAAAAGCCATATTACAGCGATGCTCTAAAGATTCAATAGAGTTGGAAACTCCACTGTTATTCAAAAGCGCCGTTGCCCTCGAATGCATGCGGTCGGGGAGCCTAAACGTGGTGTGAAACTTTAAGTGGTGTGAACAAGCACATTTTTTTTTAATATTTTTGTTATCGTTGCCACGTTTATTTCCAGAAAAAGCTGTTTGCGTCAATATCAGTATCTGGCCTTATCTGACGTTTTGAATAATAGCGATCAGTGTATACCCTAACTAAAACTGTGCTATAGGATCTAAGTATGATCTGTTATAGTTATAAAATTATAAGAGTTATAGGATTATTTCACGTTTATAGACTTATTTTAATTGAAGACGTATTCTAGGAAGGTTAGTTTGTTCCTATTTTAAGTCATATTTTATTTGTAGGTCTGCTTCTTAAACTTACAAGTCTTTTGCCATTTCAATGTAGACACTATGGTTGTCAGAATAACTTCAGTCCTTAAAATATTTACAACGGAAATACATTATAATTTATGCCCCATGACACATTATTACGTCATTGAAGGCTAAAGGCTAAAAAAATACAAAAAGAAGCCATCGATATACATTAGAATGTCAGGCTAAAAGTATTTTTATGTTCTTCCGTCACAATAATGAGTTGTAAACCTTCTTTAGGATTACAATTTTTTTTTTATGAAACGGAAACCCATTCATACTTTGTGTAAAACGTTTACATTGTTCAATGGGGTGTGTCTGTTCATTGGTTTTTCATACAGTCAAGCATATGGAAAACTTGAGACAACTTAAATTGCCCATTAAGCGGATATTCTCGAATATTTTGAAAAATTTTGTTTAAAAAATGATTTTTCTTTTGTGGAAAAATACATGAGTGGGAGATTAAAATTCTGTTAACATTACGAATTTTCTTATCACATCAAGAATCAAATCAAGTTAACAAAAACAAATAATCCGTGAACACATATTTGTGACCGTAAATTAGGCTTGCCAGACGTACTGTTTTCAGCAGTACGCGTACTTTGTTTTAGTTTTTGTACTTTTAACTGTATAACCCCTAAAGAAGTACGCAAATGTACTTCTTTTTAGTATCTGTACTTCTTTTTGTACTTTTTTTTCTACCTTTTTTGTACTTTCACCATAATTTTATAGAGACATGTCCATACAAAAAACTAAATATAAATTAAGACTTATTTTTTGTTGCAAGATTGGTGTTCCCCTGTTTTACGCCAATTTTTCGAAAATAAAATTTCTGAAGCATTCCCCGGTTTTGTCCATAATATAGAAAATACAATAATATAAGTTATAAGAAAATAATAGCCTTGTAATAATTGATAGGTTTCAAATAATAAAACAGTTAAACGACAAATTTGAACAACAGGAGGATGACAAATTCCTAAAAATTCAGTTGCAATAATCAGCAAGATATTTGTCTTTTTAAAAAACGCACAGCAGAGTTTTTATCGAATATAAGTCCTTATACAAAAGGTCGTTTCAATTTAGAAAATAATAACTTCGAAAACTTTCAATTTTCCATCTTAATTCAAACATTTCTTTTCATGAATTTGTGGAAATAATTACATTATTTTCAATCAAAAATATTGATTTAGATCAACTTTTTGACGAATTTATATCATTAAAAACATTTGCTGAAAACATTGAAAAAGAAAAACCGGCAGAAGAAAAATGGTAAGAATTCTTAAATAGTGGATCATTT
Source organism: Sarcophaga subvicina (assembly GCA_936449025.2). Lineage (NCBI taxonomy): Eukaryota > Metazoa > Arthropoda > Insecta > Diptera > Sarcophagidae > Sarcophaga > Sarcophaga subvicina. Next base: position 45,263,975 of record OW388081.2, on the reverse strand, counting down.
CCAAATTTTTAAAGGATTTGTTGCTTCGTCTTTTCAATTCCTCTTTCTAATGCAGCCAGTGAATGAATTTTTAGTTGAATGTTTATTTTTTGGAGGAAGGAACGAGTTAAACTTTTAATAGAAAATTTGGAAAGCGAGTTAATAACAAAAACAAACTTTGTATACAGTTGTACTAAGTTTTTCAATTTTTTAAAAACCGAAAAAGGTAAAAATGAAATTCGAAATCAAATACAAAAGAGTGATAAATATTTATAATTTATTTAAATGTCTCAGTAAATTTTAAAGTTAATAATTTTCAAAAATTAAAAATGTATATATGTATGTATGTATGTACTTATGAATATCATAGTATACCATTAAAATTATATTTTTTAAATTAATTTTGAAGTATTAAACAATGAAAATTTTTTTTTGAGTTTTTATTCAGATAAATTAAAAATCCAATAATACTATCATAATTACATACATACATTGATTTTAGTCTAGTCTGAAATATATACATATAAATTCTATAGATTTAAAATCACTAAAACTGATTTAAATTAAATTAAATTTTAAGTTAATTTTTTATATTAAATACAAATAGTTATGATCTCTTTTTTATGTTCTCCATTGTTACTGTTGTGAACTATTTTTTGTTAATGCTTTTTTTTAATTGAATTAAATAAATTTTGAAAATAAACAATTGTACTTCTTTTTACTCAATTGTACTGCTTCTTTAACTTCGATGTATGTACGTTTTTTGACGATTTCAAATCTGGCAAGCCTACCGTAAATAGTCATGGTTATTATCAAACATTACGAGAAGAGGGAAACTAAATAAAACCAAAGAATATGGATATAAAGAATACGCATCATGTAGAAGTAAAATTTCTTATGGCGGGTCGTAACATTACGAGCCGCTCTCACTAAAATATTTTTAAAAATCATTTCTAGATGAGAGGGAGGAAGACAGAAGGAAAATGAACACAAACAAAGAGCGTAACAATGTGTTGCTCTCATCGTACGTATGTACATGTGTATGTATTCTTGTGTTTTTTGATTTAGTTGTCGATCAGACTGCGACAAGAATACATGTACTGCGGATGCTTTATCATTTTTTTTCAGAATAACACTCGAAGAATATTTTGTGTTAAAAATGTTCTATGTCATTAGCTGGGCGTATTTTATTTTGTCCCATAGTATATTTTTTTAAATGCTTTGGAATGCTCGTTTTTTTCTTTTAATAAAAAATGGTTTTTTATTCTTTTTATTTTTATTTATCTAAAAAACATGGCCTAATTTTTAAGCCAAAGATGGATAGCTTTATGTTCTTTTAATAATAAAATCGATGTTTTATTTTATTTTTATTTCTCGAAAATTATTAAGCCAATGATAGACAGCTTTACATATGTATGTTGATGAAATGAAAATAAAAATAGATTATATTACTAACACTTTTATATGGTTGTAAATAAATAGATTATCTCAACTTATTTTCTCTCTCTCACTCACTAATCCATAACTATAGGCATGTGTTAACCTAGAGGAAAATTGTTAGTAATAATGTCAAGTCTACTTATTAACCCAATGATATGTATATGTGATCGGAAAATATAGATAAATTGTACTGCACTAAGACACTAGACACCGCATTTAACTTGGCAAGTATTCTTCCAAAAATCGAAATCATTTCTCATTGATATTAGTGAATACTACTGTGATATTTCTTTGGGTGTATCATTGAAGTCTGAAAAAGCGACATGAAACTTCTTTTTTAAAAACTGACAAGATTTTTACGCTCTTTTTAACGAACATTCTTGATGTTCGTGTCCTATGTGTGTAAAAAGCCCTGAGGGACATTGGTGACGACGTCTGTTTTTAACACCAGAAAAATAAATAAAAAAGTGGTCAAACAACAAAAACGCACGATGAGAACAACGCATTGTTACGCTCTTGGCTTCTGTAACCTTCCCTTCTATCTTTCCCCCCGCGTCAAGAAATATTTTTGAAAAATATTCCAAAATATGCTAAAATGCACATTCTTTATACTTTATTTTCTTTGATAAAACTTAAATATGTACATTGTTTTAAAATTATTTTGCCTTGATTAATTTCGTACACTTTTCATAAATAAAGTTACTAAAGTTAACTAACATGCTCACATACCATACCTACATATATTGGACGACACAACCTAACTATCATATTGGCCATATTCAGAAAGCAATGTTAGGCCCTTGGTTGATTAAAATTGATTCTATTCACACCATCCTATTCGGAGATTGTCCATGGGTTGAATGCGAGTGGATCATTCATAATACTTATTTACTGAAATGGTTATTACAAACGTTTATTCCGTTTAAAGTTCAACTTCGCGCGCCACTAAGTTGTGTGTGTTAATTTTGCCATCCACTTGGAACGACAGGTATTGAAAAACTTTTCATGGCAATTTTATTTTACTTTCGAAGTTTTTGGCAGAAGACTGCTGTAAGAAAGTGGTCGAAAGAAATGTTTTTTATTTATTTAATTTTTGCTAAAGATATCTTAGCTCGGGTTGTACCATGTGCTCTCGTCTAATAAGCGAACACACTATCTGCAGGACTACAACAATTTATTCAAATTAGATGTTCGAAATTTCTATAAAACTTCAGTCAAAAAATGATGTCCAAGTTAGCGAGGTTGTGACGAATTCCGATGCAACAGTAATCTTATAAAATATACTTTATACTTTAGCGGGAGCTTGGTTGAGGTGCAATCCTATTTTTAAACAGTTATTAAACATATAAAAATCAATTGCCCTACTTACATACATACACACACACACACTTAATTGGTCATTACAACCCTTCAGTCAGGATTACGACCTAGCTTCTCACGCCACTTATGTTGTGTGCGTTAATTTTAAAAACGAGTGGAGGGACCTACAGTTTAAAGTCGACCCCGAACGACAGATTTTTTTTACTCTCAGAGTTTTTGCCAGAAATCTGCTGAGAGGAAGTCGCAGAAGAAATATTTTTTTGTCTGACCTGGGGTTTAAATTCACGTCTAATAAGTCAACACACTATCTACTAGACTACAGCGACTTCCCTACTTAGTTTTGCAAATATGGTCGAGGGTTTCTATGGTGTAAAAATGGTAACAAATTATCGGACAGAACCGTATATTCAAAATATAGCCTTCAACTTCAGGCAAATGTAACGAATTTCTTCTTAATACACCTTCGATATGAGAATAAAAAAATGAAACGATTCTTTACATTATTCCTATGAATATTTATTTTAATTTTTTAAAGCGTTTCACTTGTGCTTAGAAGTTTAATATGGTTTTGAACATGGTCTTCTGGTTTATTTTTGTACATACTTTAAAGGCACGATCCCAGTATCGATTGAGGCTGTTTGAAATACACAAACATTTCGATGAGTATGTATCCTTAAGAACAGCAATGCATTTGTTTGTTTGTATTAAACAGCATGGGCGAATTACTGCGCATTTTATACAAAGTCCCTGTTCTGTATTTGAGAGTATTTTATGAAATAATATGCCAAACAGACTTTTCCAAAACAGATTTCTTTTTTCATTTTACCAACAACAACAGGATTCATCTTTGTGAAATACAGAACAGGAGTAAAGGAATTTCATTTTTATGCTTACAAAAATATTTTATTTACTGTTAACTAAATATTACTGTTAGTTTAATGTTACTGTTATATTTTAACAGAGAAAGAGAGAGAGCGAGAGAGAGAGAGTGAGGGTAAGTAACTATTCAAAACAATATATCTTGAGAGTTAAATGTCAACAGAGAAACGAATACAAAAGTTATACCAGTTTTGGCATGTTAATGCCAGACTTACCGTTAAAACACAGTCAGTGTGTGACAGCTGAGGTTGACAGTTCTTACGAAACACTTGGAAATTCAATAACAAAACAAAACCTAAATAAAGGCAGAAACATAATTTTGGTACATTTAAAAAAATTCAATAATAACTAAAAAAAAAACTTGCAATTAAAGAAGAGAAGAGGAAGTATATAAGAAAATTAAATTTTTTTCCAAGCAGATTAAAAGGACATTGAAAATTTAACGTGAAGTGATTAAAACACACGAAATCAATAATGTTTTAAAAAATTAAGAAAATAAAAAATCAATTTCCATTGAGAAAAAAGAAAAAAACTGGAAAAGCGAAAACCATAAGAAATTTTGTTACATAAATCTGAGCTTTCTTTTTTCGTTTGCATCCAACAATAGTTGTTATTGTATTGGATTTATAGTAGAAAGCAAAAGCAAAAGAGCAAAAGAGCAAAAAAAAAAGGAAAACAAAAACAAATTATTTACACATCTGTAATTTATACATACATACATACATACGTACATATCGAACTCTTTTTGTATTCCTTTACTTTTTAATCCCTTTCTCTCTTTTATTGTAAAATTATCTGTCTCTGATTTAAACTGCTTTTGCTCGCTCGCTCACTCTCTCGCTCTCTCTCTGTCACAGTCGTTATACCGCGCATGTTAAAATTCGTTTATTTCTTTTGAATTTGTTTATAACTGTTGTTGTTCGGAATTTACGTCTTTGCCAAACTTTAAGCCACAGCTGTTTTGTTACTCTCATCGATGAATCGGATTTTTTGAAGAACGTCCTGGCAAAATAACATAACACTTTTACAGTTTAAATATAACGGAATACGCGTCGATAACCGCAACGGGAATAATTGTTAATTATTATATGCCAACAACTGTAACTACAAAAAACAAATGCCGTTATTTAACGAACGAAATTAAAAAATTGTGTTAAATTGTGAAAAAAAAAGTTTTTTTTTAAATTCTGTCAATTATTGTTCCAAAAAATTCAGTAAAAAAAAGAGTCGAGGAAGCCAATAAAGCTCTTGTATGAAAAATTAAAAAAAAAAATAAAATAATTATTATTATTGAATATTGTGTGTGTACGTACGTACATACATATATTAAAAAAATTATTTAAAAAAACGAGTGTTTTTAACTTCCAAATCCTAAATTAAGTGCTATTAAGTGCTGTGCTGTTCCCGGATAACCATACGATTGAAATCAACCACCCAGTAAAATTTGGATAAATATTTTTCGTAACCGTCTTTACACTGTTAAACAATGTAAGTTTTAGCGTTTTCCTCTTTCTGAGCACTTAAAATAAAAAAAAAAAATAATCAAAAGACTTGAAATGCCTTAAATTACTATGTTAAGGGCGGGTTTGAAAATATAGACGGCTTTGTATAGCCTTGAAATTAATAATTTTTCATTTTGTTTCGAAATGTCTAAAGTTTATAACCAGCATAACCACAATAATAATAAAAAATAAATTGCAATTGTTGTTGTTATTGTTGGTAATAACCTTGTCTATTGTTTTGTAGGTGACATTGAAAAATTGCAAAATCTGCCCATGTTGTTGTTGTTGGCCACATAGGGTGGCCCTTTCAATATATTTTTTTTCTCAGTTCTCATACATTTTTACTTTTTGTTGTTCTTTTGTTCGTTTTTTTCCCTTTCTCGGGTTTGCCATTATTGCTCGAGACATTCATTCTGTGGCCTCTTTTTCTTTGTTCACTTGATATTCTTCTGGTATCCTTAATTAAAGTTGTTACTTTTTGTATTTGGGTTTTCTGCAAGACTGGGAGAGAAGGAAAAGAAGAACTTGTGTAATTTATTATATGTACACAGTTTCTTTAGGTTTCCTCTCAGCAAGTTTTATTTTTTTATTTATTTCTCCTGGTTTTCTGCTCTGAATGTTGTTGGATTTGAATTACGTTTTATGCTGTCAGTTTGCCTTTGTGTTCGTTGACACCCACGCAATTTGGTGTCAATTACAGTGAAATCGTTTTAAGTGAGAATGAGTTCGTAACTAAAATTAAATTCCTTAAAAATTTCTAACTGATCGCACCTAATATTTTTCCACCTGATTATTGTCCGTCCTCATTCAGATGTTCTGCCATTTAATGAAATTTGTATATCATGTCTAATCTGTAGTATTAATGAAAACATAATTTGTTATCATACAACATACATATATGTATACAATGGATCAAAGTTGTAATGGAACAAAACGAATACTTTTAAGTTAGGATCACGTAAATTCAAAAAAGAAAAAAAATAAATGTAAAAATATTTCTACAAATAATAATTAATAGTAGGATCGTAAATGCAACACATGACATATGTGACTTCTTCAGTTCTTTTCACTGGACAATGGACGATCTAGTAACTGAACGTCCCAAAGCAGGGAGAATTTTGAGTAATTTTGCAGAAATAGTTTACAAACTATATGTATGTATGTAGGCGACCGAGATTTTAAAAATGAAGCAAGACTATGTCCAGTCGCAGATATAAGAAAAGTGAAGTCGCCGAAGTCTAGTAGTTAAGGTATTGGCTTATTAGACGCGAACGCGTTGTTCAAATCTCACTTCAGACATCTCGAACAAACCGAAATATAAAAAAAATAAAATATTTCTTTCGGTCACTTCCTTTCAGCAGTCTTCTGGCAAAAACTCTTGGAGTGAAATAAAATTTGGAATCGACTTTAAACGCCAGATCCCCCTACTCATTGATAAAATTAACACATACAATATTTTAGTACTGTAATCCTGATTAAAGGATTGTAATGACCAATTAAGTAAATAAATACAAGATAGTTACTAAGACAACCAACAAAAAGTGCTGAAGCTCTAAGGAATGTTTGCTGGAAAGTAACCATTCATAAATATGGCAAATAGTAAGACTAAGGGCAATTATTACAACTTACCTTTAAATAAAGGCAGGATTTTAACGGCAGAAGTGAGCGCTAAGCTAAATGTAGGATCATCCTACCTGCAACTTTTAAAGTTAAGTTTATGTCTGAACTTGCCATACATATATATTATTTTCAATATGGCAACTTCAAATATAAAGAAAATGAGCAAACGCAACAACAAAAGAAATCGTTATTGCCACTGCATCTTAAAAAATTTGTTGTTTAATTTGGCAAAAGTTATCGATATTGATAATTATAACGAAAATAACTTAAAGCTGACTTTAAAGTTCACTTTAACTAAAGTTACCTTTTACTAAACCCAACTTTAACGGCAAGTTGTAATAATGGCACTAAAGGTTGCACATTTATTTCGCTAAAGAGTACGTGAATGAGAATTTCTAGTTTTGGCAATTTTTTTTTTCTGACGAAAGCAAATAAAATATAATCCGGTCGGATGGGCAGCATTTAGTACGAAGAAAATAAAAACTCCAGCTCTCAGAACAAAGTTTCAGACTACATGACGTTTGAAATTTTACCGCAGTCAGTGGTAGAATGTGTATTGAATCCTTTAAGGGAGATATTATTATTTGTAGATCTTAGGGAGGAATGGTACAAATATCCTTATAATAAATTGAATCTGTGTCAAATCGATAAACTTTTCTTCTTTAAAACCATAGTCAATACTAATGTCTGAGTAATGAAAAACGCTGTAAATTTCAACTTCATTTAAAAATATCACCATTTCCTAAAATCATTTAAAAATTTTAAGAAAATTGCTTAACTTGATCGCGGACAATATATAAAATTAGTCTGCTAGAGAATGTTACGCACGCTGATGGTTGCAATTTTGTTCCTTTATTGATGAAAAGCTTTGAAAAGCGTAACCTTCTTACATTCTGTTACTGATACTTTGGCCCTTATAATGCACTCTTTTTTTAGGGAAGCTCAATCTCGTTGGCAGCAGGAGAGAATATGCAATATTGCTAGACTCTGCTAGGCACGTATGGACAAGAAGAGGGCCGACTAACTTCTGTCCTTAAATCGCATGGCTATCCATCGTAAAACAACGTTTCTTACGGTAGACATGCTGAAAGACTTGGCATTCCGGTAAATAACTTCTGCAGAAGCTTAGCGTCTGAGAAGGAAGAGATTGTCTTTCAACTTAGGTGTCAGTGGCCTGCTCTTGTCGTAGAGAGATGGAGGTTCTGACATCTTTAACCGAGCTCTCTGGTACAATATTTGTTTTGGACTCGAGTTGGTATCCTCTAGGGAATGTTTTTGATGGAATTGATTATAGACTTCTTACTTTAAGGGTGTTTCGCCATCTTACCTATCATAACCTTGGCCTTTATAATGAACTGTTTCACAGGTTCATTGCTTTAAGGAAATATGTTTCATACAAATTAGGATCGTTATGAATTTGTTTCTTTCTAAAACAGATCTTTTGATTTGCATTTACGATCTGCATAATGAATAAGAATGACAGGATCTGTGTGGCAGTTACCGCTAGTTATCGTTGAGCAATTTTCTGACTTTAAGTATCATCAGATATGTACTCTAACCACACAATATTTTACTTGTGGCCGAATGACTCAATTGACTGGCAATTGTTGGCAACAAACCACAGCATCATTTGATTATTAAATCTCTTTCTGTTGTTATTGTTGTTCTTGCAGTTGGTGATAAAGTACATGACATTTTAATATTTCCTACAGCTTTCAATGCCTTATAATTAGTCATTGTCCGAAATAAACATTTATTCATAGAATCATTGAAATCTCCTGGGAAATACTGACTCTCACGATAATTCATGCGTAAATTACGGAGACAAAAATGGAATTTTAAGAGAAATATTCTTAAATATTTAATTTTAATTTGCATAATAAGCCGTGTACGAGATAAATTTGGAGTAATTTCTGTTGAATTAATTTCAAATATTATGTTTGAGGAAGAGATTAATATTTTATGTTTATCATGACATTAATTCTGTTTTCCATTTTTTTTTATTGTAAATTATCATTTGAGTTTTGTATAGAATACAGTAGACTGAACTGATGTAATCACTGCATTAACAATAAAATTTTCATTAATGTATGGTACGTAATAATTAGGTGGGAGACTTGCAGAAATTATGGTAAACAACTCAAATTGGGTGTGTTTTAAAGAAATAGTTCAGAAATATTTATTTTCACTCCAGATTTATAAGGGACTGTTAGTGCAAGCTAAGGGTATGTTTTTGTAAGACAAGCAATTTCAGATGAACGTATGTATGTGTGGAAAAAACACAAACACTCAAAAACCCTAAATTTTGTTTGTTTTTTAATACAAATAGACGTTCGTCTAAAATCGTTTGTCTTACAGAAACAGGAGATAAATCAGCTACTCTAGTAAGATAAGGCCAACTTTTGCTGGATTCAAAACAATGAGTAAGTAGATGAGCTTGTCACGAGGAGAACTTTTATTACGCTGATGAGATTAGAACTTTTCTGTGAAGAGGATTGAAGAATTTGGGAAGTTATTCCCGGCGAAAGAGAAAATGAAGAAAGACGGGAAATCTCTTGTTAAGCCAGACGGGCATAAGACAAACTTAAACTTTGTTAGGTAATTACAATGAGAAAGGATTAACCCATTTCGCTCCGCTGTTCGATTTTTCGAACAGTAAAAATTTTCGAACAGTAAAAATTTTCTTTTTTCAAAAAATATTTATGTATGAAAATGGTAAAATTTTAAAAAAATTTGGGTTTTGGTATTAAGTCTCAACTTTAGGAAAAAAAATCCCCCCGTAAAATATCCCCCTCCCCCCGATGCTAGGGACAAATTCCTTCAACCAATATTTTTGGACACTTTTTAAATTAATTTTTAAAAATAATAAACAAAATAAAATTAAAAAAATAATTATGAGGAATTACTGCCAATATATGTAACCGTTTTATAAATTATAAAAAATATGCTTTACACGCACATGCGTGCCTTCACATATGTGTAAACTTGTCTATTCGAAATTACGAATACTGGCGCTTATCCGAAAACGAAAAGTCGGAACAATTTTTTGAGCTGATTTTTGGCATCAGTAGGTCCTAATTACCCTAAAAAAGTATTTTTCTTCTTAGACAAAAAATAAAATTTAATCTCGGAGCGAAATGGGTTAAAGTCATGCATCAGATATTCAAACCAGAGGTAACACCTGGATGCTTATCAAGCACAAGGCAAGAAATTATTCCTATTGACAAAGCAAAGCATTGGAAGGTTCGTCAGGGCGACACCGCTGGGAGAGACGTTGAATAATAACTCTATATGAATTAAGTGCAGTGGTAGCAGTATTTTAAAATTTCTACAACACAAAAAAAAGGAAATAAAATCCAATTTTTTTTTATTTTTTCCATTATTTTATGCCTGTACATACATAATAGTAATCGAAAACAACAATTCAAAATTAGAGTATCTAGATAGAGTGTTTTTATTTGTCTTAATAAAAACGACAAATTTTATTTCTTATTCGGTAGTTGTTTTTGTTGTTTATTCTTTTCTTTTTCTTACTATCTCGCTCTTATTGTTGTCGATATTTGAAACGAGATTTGCTTTTTATGGCAACTTTTAAGGGAAACCTTAAAATAATAATAACAACAACAACAATTATAGCCTTGTCTATTACGAGCTAAAAAAACAAAATAAAAAAGGAAAATAAAGAAACGTGCGTGTGTGTGATTTTGTTTTAATTTACACTCCTTTTTCCATTGACCTCTTTTGCTTTTAATTTTTTCAATCTCCTTTTCAATACATACTTTTATTAAAGTTGTTGTTGTTGTTGTTGTTGTTGTTGCCTTTAGTTGAAACTATTATAGAAACAACAACATTTTTAACACAAACAATAACAACTGTTTTGTTTCTTATCGAAACATTGTTTTTGTCTGTTTTCAAATTAAATCCGTTATTATCTGTTATGGTTTCATTAAATGCCGTTTTCTTTGTTTCTGCTGCTTCTGGTGTTGTTGCTGTTCTTGCTATCGTCCTTTATTTTTTTATTTGATTGTATTTGTGAGGGCATATTTTATAATATTTGTAGTTGTTTTTAGTATATTTGTTCTAATTGTTGTTGTTGTTCTATTATCATTAAAACTCCAAAAGTAGGTCAATTTTAACATGACACTATCAAAATAGATTGAGTCGTAGAAGTAGAAGTAGACGGACAAGGATAAGAATAAGAAAATGAAGTGAATGAAGTTTTTTTTTTAATTATTTACAGGCTTTGGCTCTTCAACACTATGTGGCATGTTTATACGTAGTTTTTCTTTTCAGTATTTCTTTTTGTTACCATTTTTGATATTGAAGTTTCATTATCCTTCAAAGAATTCGTTTACCGTTCGACTTAATTGATATGACCTTTGTTTGATATTGATTTCTACAAATGAACTCATACGTCATTCCTCAACGTTTGTTCATCCAATAAAATACTAAAGTTGCACTTTTATTGCTTTGATGCACTGGGTTACTTGTTTGTAAAAACATCAATAATTACCCACTCACTGGTTAAGTCCGAAAATATGATGGTAAGGACTGAATATGGAGGTCAATCTTAGTGACACTAAACTGAAAGATATTCAGTGATTGATAAGGGGCTAATTAGTAGACATTAACAGGTAAAATCGATTGGTGCTAGGGTCGCGAATAAGCTGGATGCGGATAAGAAACTCTACGAAAACAACCTGAGGTTAATAACCGACTTTTTGATCGAATAAGGGGAATTAATCATTAGAACACATATCTGGAAACTGTATGTCAATAGTGCATTCCAGAAGGCAACACCTGGGTGTACCGCCATAATCTGGTAGGTAATGTGTTGTCTAATTAGATAAGAGCACGAGGTTCAAACCTCAGCTTAGACATCTTGAACAAAACAAAATTTCTTTCGGTGATTTGCTCTCAGCAGTGGTGTGCTAAACCTTTGAGAGTAAATAAAATCTCGATGAGAAGTTTTCTCAATCTATCGACTTTAAACTGTAGATTCTGCAATTCATGAATAAAATAATAATTGCAGTACTATGGTACCACTACACGACATAAAGAACCTGAACTTTTGAGCAAGTCACAATCGATGTGTGTGAACTACCCTTTACCTTTACGATTGTACAAAGCTGTCCTTCTGATGGCTAAATTATCACAGCACAGATCTCAGTTAAGGAGAGAAGAGAAGAGACTAATCTTAACAATTTGAATCATTTAGGCAAAGAGAAGAGGGTTACTCTTTGCTGAATTTCAGCTCATTTGTGAATTTGAGGTAATAAGCACGCAGAAGAGCTTGTTAAGGATTGAGTTTCCATGACAGCACCTTTCTGTGAAACGAGAAGAATGAAATCTTTGCGGCTTGATCATATTGTGCGACGGTTCACTGATGATTATGGGAATCGACGAATCGAATCGGAATAATTTCGGAATGTCATTAGGTTTTATATATCTTATGAATAATCAAGTGAAGATTCAATCATTAAATAAAACATAATGTTTCCTATCTTATCCCAAATGTAGATTGACTGAGTAGAAAGTTAATTGAATATCATTTGGGTTAACCATTCAATTCGAACGACTACAATAAATCAATCTGTTCTATTGCTTAAAATTAATTTTAATTCGAAATTACACTTGGGCGAATGGTAATCGAAATATTGGATCGAATTTAACATAACTCAGTAGGCCATGATTGAATTTGAGCTGAATTTATTGTGTTATTTTTAATACAGTAGGACCTTGATTATCCGTGATGGTCGGGACCGGAAGCATTCCGGATAATCGATTTTCCCGGTTAGTTGAGTACCAATTTTGGCTAGTTTTTTAATAGAAATTTTTATTACTTATTAAATGAATATGTACATATTTATATAAAAACTAAATAATTCAAGGATTTTATATACATACATGTTTCAAAAATATTTCCCCTTTTTCGCTTGTTTGTCAAAAATAATAGAAAATTTTTTTGCTTATAATCACGGATAATAGAGGTAATCACAGTTAAACGATGCAGAAAAATTTAAGTCGATCCAAAATAAAATTAAGTCGATGCAAAAAATTTTCTTTTTCCATCCCGGATAATTGATGTTGCCGGATAATCGAATCACGGATAATCAAGGTCCTACTGTACCTACAATATTTTTATGAACTTGTAGTCACACGGTTCGAACAGCTCGTTCTTATCTTTTTAAAATTCCATCGATTTTCTAATTAAAAATCTGTGCCACCCTAATATAATGTATTCCACCAATTTTAATATATTTTGGCTTAATAAGACAACAATTCTTGTGTTCGAAGTAAAGAAAACTTGTTTGGTATTTGTGACTGAATGTGTGTATATGTGTGCATCGTACGCATTTTTTTTGCAATCATTAGCGTATGAGTAATATTATCCTTCTTCACTGCCTATTAAAAATATCACTCATACGCACAATTGTCTTATTTTAGTTATCTCCACAATAAAAAAACTTTCTCTCGCTTTGCATTGAGTTTTAAATGAAAACAAAAAAAACGTTTAAAAGAATATTTTACCGTTTTCATTACATTTTTGTTATTGCTTTAGAATTTTTGCATGCAACTTTTGTCAACACACTTGTTGACTGTAATTTCATCAAATGCTTGACATATGTACATAACGAAGGCAGTACAATTACAATTTCGTACATTTTTAATTCATTAATTATAAGTAAACGAACGTAATTGAAGACAAAAATAAGTTTAGGATTTAATTAAACTTCTGGCAGATGAGTTTTTTTGTTTAAAACATCAGAAGTTTGTTAATTTTTTACTGGCATTGTTGAATAGATTTGTGAGGGCTTTTCATGCTTGAACTGATAAAAGTTTTATAATATTTTTGATGAAGCAATTGTTTTTATTAAATTTTCATTACATTGTAGACATTTTCTTTATTTATTTTGAAGAGGAACAGGTTGGAGTGGAGATTTCTTTATATAGGCTATGGGCTTCTAATTTACTTTGCCATATTTGTTACAACATTTAAAAAAAATTCAATATTATTGTCGATTACTACTTCATGTAGACGTAAATCCAATAACCACAGTTTGGAACGTTTGTCGAATCAGAAATTTTATTCTATTCACTAATCTGAAGTTGTTTAGTTGTTCTTCGTAGGTATAACCATTCGGGATGTTCTTACTGTAGTTAATAAAAGCCAGAAATTACTTGGGGTTTTAAAAATGTAGGTTATGTTTTAGTCCAATACGATTATAAGTTTTTAACATGTCAATGCTTAAAAAATCTGTTTGTTGTCGGCATTCACATCAAAGTCACATTTCACGTATTGTTGAAAATGATTGTCAGCGTTTGTTATTGAAAATTTTTAAAACATTTGCAAAAAAAAAAAAATATAAATCCATCGTGTATTATTTGGCAGTGTTAAAAATATGCTGTGAACAATTTCCGTAATTTTTCCGCATTATTAATTTCCATTGATCAGGAAAAATCTCATATACCGTATGGATATAATGACTTTTGATTTTCTTTTTGTTGTTACTGTTGCAATGTGTAATCAAAGAAATGATGTGTCATTCAAATGAATGAACTGACTGACTGACTTAGTGACTGGTTGATTCACTGACTGACACTTGTGTATGAAATAGATTTGCCTCTACTCCAATACACATGTATTTAAATTTTTGGGAGAGAATAAAATCGCAAATCCTGCACTTTATTTACATATGTGCCTCTACCATGGCACATGTGAAACATTTACTTATACAGACAGAACATGTGAAAATATGAGTGTATGTGTAGTTACACAAAATCATACATATGTATACAGTACAACAGTTTGAGTCACTTTAACTTTTTTTGTACAATATTGCAACAATAAAAACATATTTTTGTTTCTTTTGTTTTCGTTTTCTTTTCATTGTAGTAGTTTTGCTTCTTTTTGGTGGTTTCAGTTGTTGTCAAGTATAAAGTAAGTTTAGTTGGTATAATACATGAATGCAATCAAACGTTCACCAATACAAATGTATCACTACTACTAACAATCACCGTATACATATGTATACGTTTGCTTAAGTATATAATTTATCAACAATACTTGTACATATTTATGTATGTATACACATACATATACGTTTAATCGTTGTTGTGGCAGTTGCTATTGCTGTTGTATTATTAAAGCTTTAGCTTAGCGAGGATACAAACAATATTACGCCAGTAATGTTCGTACCTATTACATAAAGTAAAGCGTTTATAATCTTTCATATACATACATATACATGTGCATGTATATACGAATATACAGTGAGCAGCAAATAAAAGTAAACACCTCACATTATTAAAAAAAAAGTATGGATTATATTCATAAAAATATATGAAATATAAGAAACATTATTTTGTTATCCACTATAATTTAGAGTAAACTTAATTTCAATAGAATCGAGTAACATTGTTCTTTTATATGCAAACTATAATTATGTATTAATAAAATGTACATTTTTATCAAATAAAATATAGTGTTTACATTCACTTGACGCCCACTGTACAATATTTATAATATTTATATAAATTAAACATTTAGTGTACGCAAATTAGCGATTTTGGTAATATCTTATTAGCGATTTTTGTCCATAATTGTATAAGATAGTAAACATAAATCTGTAGCGTGTACAGTGGCAGAATTGTTAAGTGGTGAATTCAAATTTTCATGTAAGAATGTATTTTACAAGGCACACAAAGTTTCTTTTTCAATAGCAAATTAACACACACTCAGGCAGTTCATTATATCCGGTTATATAATACATATACGCCCACGGCCACGCCTACAAATTTCGATTTCTTTGGTGCAATGTTCAATAGCATTTCGCTACATCTATTGCTCATTAAGATGTCCCTATTGATTACACTATACCTGATGCCACTTTTGTTCCTCTTTGTATAACAATAGTACCAGAAACATCCTATGCTGCTTATGGTGTACACCTTTTAGGGGTACATTATATAAGTACTTACTGACTAAGCCAGATAATGCAATAACTTCGGATGTGGAATTATTTTAGGCATTATATTAGGGCATTAATATAGTATTATTCAGGCAATATCAAGGTATATGGGACAGACATTTGCTAGTAAAGGATTGGCGAGACAGTGATTAATTCAATTTTTACCCTTATGGGTGGAGTACACTGGCGAAAACTGAAAAATTGCAAAATAATTGAAACGAGTTCAGAGGGGTAAACAAATAGCCTCTTATTTAAATTCTTAATGTCTGGGTACCCTGGTAGTCCAGTGGGTAGTGATAGTTACTATTAACGAAAGGATAGTAAGTTCGATTCTCACCGGAGAATCTGGTCTGTAACACTACACCGAGCATAAGGTCTAAGTTACTTAGGTTGTAATAATTATGATATAATTTGAAGACAATTTATGAATTATTCCTCAATTCTGATCAGACGGTCCGATTGCTGGCAATGTAGATCCGAGGATTTTGCTTGCACCAGCATAGTTTGTAATAAAACACAACAAAACCTTCTGAGTTATCAATACATATGTATGTATGTGTATACATTGAATTTTTTTTCTATACATTTGACATCATCGTTGATAACAAAAATTTTCGCACTATTGGCTAATAAAGCATTAACACAATAGGTTAGAGTACATTTTCATTCGCTTGATTTCTGATTTAGTCACACTCACAAGAGTGTCGAAATATGTTTTTCTTCTGTGAACAAATTAATCAATTTGTTGTCCAAATTACTTGTGAATTGTATTTCCTAAGTTACTACTCTTTTCGATAACTTCGAATCAGTGTAACTTCTGAAGAAAAAAAAAAACAGTGGAAATGATACATCAACGTCTGTATGACTTAATTTACAATTGACTATGACAATTGGCTCCAGTTTCATCTCTATAGTCTGTTAACAATAAATAAATTTTACCGTTTACGTCTAATTTTCTAATTTACGGAATAATCGTTTATTTTGATTTTCTTTCATTTTTGTTGACTTTATCGCATAAGTGGATTTAAATTTACAATTTCTTTCTCCATTTTTTAGAATTGCAACGCTTTTCTAAACTCGCAATTTGACAACACAGTGTATACATATGTATTCAAAGTAAAAATATGTTTGTGGATTGGTGTATGTATTCTTCCATTAAGTCGCCTACGCACTTTTTCTATTTTCTTTTTTTCTTTTATTTACTTGCTCTCTTTGTTTTTGACTCTCCGTTTTTTTTTTCATTATCATTTCGTAGGGTTTCAAACACAGATATTTATTTACATTGTATTTCGTGTGTATTCTTTTATTTTCTTTCGTTCACGGCTTTGTACGAGAAAGACAGAGGAATAGAAATAATGTTGAATTGTTCTGTAAATGTGAGTGTGTCAGCATTCCGTTATTTTGGTTGTTCATTTACACTGAATTCTACTCATGTATTACCCTTTTGATATTAATATTGGTAGAATGAACATCTGTATTAAATGCGTTGCGAGAGAAAATAAAAAAATAAAAAATAAAAAAAGGGAAAAAACGCAAATTTATCGGCAATGAAAAGCTTTTTTTGAGTCTTTTTTCCTCTATTTGTAGATATTTTCTGTATGACTGTTATTTTTTCATAGTGTTAGAACAGCAACAACAGCTATGGCTATAATCCTCTTTTATGTGTGTGTGTTTGTGTGTATGCATGTGAGACGATTATCATCCAGTTCATATTTGAGTGTGCTGATACACCCAGCATTAGATAGTTAAACGATTATGTTTTTGAGCCTTTGAATTTGAAAAATATAAAAATAAATATTACAAATAAATTAGCCTGAAAATATAATTGAGCGCTATTGGATATGACCAAGAAATATTCCATAGGTGATATGCCATGAAATCTATAAAGACTTACATTCATCTGAAACACTTCCTTGGCTTGTTTTTTACTCAAATTTAAATTTGTAATTCAATTTTTGCCTTTTCTGTGCTTAAAACTCGACCAGTAAATGTTGTACTCATTGTAACAGTAGTAGTCTGTATACAATCATAGGCTATTCGAACTATTATGGTTCAGATGTAATCTTGTCTATATTGAAAGCTCTGGTGGTCGTCAATACTTTGCCTGAATTAGAACTTATTTTGTTAAAATGAGTTATTAAGCTTTCGAATCAGAATCAGAGAAAGAGTTTTCCTTTTCTTATGATTTGACCAAGTAGCTCCAATTTTGGATGATTCCGAATCTGTAAGAGTATTCTATATAAAAAACGAAAGTATGGAAATGACTTATTGTCCTCCTTCAACACCGATACGATCGAATTTGCCTGAATTTATAATACAATTGCTTCAGCTTCGACTCCATATTCTGTTCACAACAAATTATTTAAGAAACTTTGAAAGTTGATAACGATCATCTTGTTGAAGCTACTTTTGTAAAATTACTTCAAACACTTATGCCATTAGAGGGTCGTGAGTTCGATTTCCACTAGAGACTCTAGTCTGTTACATTACACCCTGCGTAATTAACACGTTCATCGCCATGTCAGTCATATATGTCTGACGCTAAGAAGTTCTACATGAGCCATGTCAGTCATATGTGTCTGACGCTAAGAAGTTCTGCATGAGCCATGTCAGTCATATGTGTCTGACGCTAAGAAGTTCTGCATGAGCCATGTAACACATATATGTCTGACGTACGCAATTTGTAGTCCACACTATTTTGGAATTGTATTTTACAAATTTATTTTTGTAAAATACGCATTTTAAATAAATAAATAAATAAAAAAATTTTTAATATAGGGCGATGTCAGCCATATATGTATGTGTGACATAAAAAATAGTGTTTTTCCGGGAATTTGACAAAAAAAAATTTTCACTGATACATTAAGTTTCCTTGATACATTTTTAACTAAATTATATAACAAAGTAACCGTGGCCCATGTGAAAACTTTTCTGATATTATCGTGGCGATGAACGTGTTAATAAATAAATAAAAATGATACACAGTTTATCGAAATGGTTGTCCTCTTCGGGCTTCGTATCGTACGCTTTTTTTTGAAAAATCATCGTAAGTCCATTTCTGGATGAAAGAATATGTGAGGTTATTTAAATACACGTAGAATGTACATACAACAAACGTACTTTTATCTTTAGTTTAAATATTTTCTCACTCACTCAGGCTGAAGAGAACAAATTTTGTCAAGTGACCGCCTAATAAATAAAAGAATACAAAACCAACGGACAAACGACTAAAGCGGTTATTTTAACGTTTTCTTTTTCTGAGACACAAAACACACACATGCAAGCACTCATTTGATCACTCACCAAAACGTACACTCTCCTGCAAAAACAATGTATATGTGCTCATGTACATGCATACATATCCATGTACCTGTGGGGTAAGTGGCGGAATTTAAAAAATGTTTTTAAGTGTTGACAACAAATGAAAAGTGCAAATTCGAATTCAAGTTGTACTCTGTGTGAGTGTGTATATGTGTGTTTATTTAGTTCTACAACAACAACTACTACAAAAACAATAACAACTAGAACAAACACTCAAATGAACAGAATGACATTTGAAAAAGCACAAAAGTTTTTTGACTTTTCTTTCGGATAGAATGTAAAAATTCTTTTTGAAATCGATGAAAACCGGTTAAAAAAGGAGGTTTAAGTTTAAGTTTAAAGTGTAAAAATTTCATTATTTTTTTTTTGTTTATAATTTTGTTCGATTTTTCTAAAAATTTTTAAATTTCAGTTTTTTTTTTATTACAATCTGCACTTGCAAGTGTGGTGTAATATTACAGTGTTCTGTTAATAGCAGACTATTAAAATTGACGCAAACTCAGTTGTACGCTCGCTGCTCTCTTCACGTATATAAATTCGTTTTTTCTTTGTATCTCTTTGTTTACTAAGCAAACATGCCGTGTTGTCAACTTATTTGTAAAAAAAATTAATTTTACAAATAAAAATGTCAATAAATGGGTGCCCTGGTAGTCTAGTGGGTAGTGTGCTAGACTATTAGCGTGAGGGTCGTCGGTTCGATTCCCACCAGAGACTCTGGTCTGTGACACTACACCGAGCACATAGTCAATTTACTTCGCTCAATAAATGTACAAGAAATTTAAATGAACAAATTAATCTTGAACAATGAACAATTTGAAGTCGCCGAAGTCTAGTAGGTAGTGTTTTGGCTTATTAGACGTAAAGCCCGGGTTCGTATCCCATGTTAGACATCAAAACGAAATTAGAAAAAAAAAATATTTCTTCAGCGACTTCCTCTCAGCAGATTTCTGGCAAAAACCCTGAGAGTAAATAAACCTGCCATGAAAAAGTTTCTCAAAAATCTGCTATTCGGAGTCGACGTTACACTGTAGGTCCCGCCACTCACGTATAAAATTAACGCACACAATATGAGTGGCGTGAGAAGCTAGGCCGTAATCCCGACTGAAGGGTTGTAATGGCCAATTATGTATGTATGTAATCTTGAACAATTCTGGCAATACAGCCATCGTCACCTCAATTGTTTCTGAACTTTTCCTGCTTAAGTGCCTTTAAATTTGTTTCTACCAAAAGCAGTATATATTCACGGTTAAAAGATTACCGTTGACCACACGATAATATGGTGATTAGAACTCCGAATATCTTAGAAAACTATGAACCACAGTGACAATAAAGCAAGATTCTTCTTCAGTCTAGGATTTGTCAGCAGCCAATAAATACATTTGTGTATTTGTAGGCAACCTATCGTAAGGTTAAGAAGATATTTACCGTATGTTCATGTGTGGATTGGTAGTCTGTTAGGAAGTTGCTTGCTGTAACAAGTTTATCAACTACATAACTACTCGGCATATCCATATGACCCATATTACTCTGATACAAAACTGCAGTGAGAATTGACCAAGTGAGCTGCGGCATATGCCAACTGGACCTTAAGGTTGTAACCGAAACAAATGTGAATGCCATCCGACAGTCAGAGAGCAAATTTCTTACTTAGGGTTAGTTACGGCGCGTGATTTACACTACAGTAGTTAGGAAGGGGACGAGATATTTTAAGATTAAGCCCTTTGAGGAAAATTCCACAGCTAGAAGAAAGAAATTTGACTGCCACTGTGCTGTCAGAAGGTATACAAATGGTAGCAGAGATCGCTTACTCAGGATCAATTCCACAGTGTGATTAATGGCCATTACATTGGCCTTAAATAGAGTACAATAGTCAGGGAGGCAAAGAGGTAAGATTAAGACCTTTGCAGAAAATTGTACAGAATTATCAGATTTCAATAAAATATAATTAATTACACTCAGAGAGTCTGGGGATAGAAGCGAAAAATTTAAAATAAAATATAATAAAATTATAATAAAATATTACATTTGCATCATGGACTATTTTGTTTGCAAAATAAAGAAAATTACGGCAACACTGATTGTGAACAGACGTCGGCACCAATGTCCCCCGGGGGCCGGACATCTTCGGGTTTTTACATACATAGAACACGAACATAAACAATGTTCGTTAAAAAGAGCGTAAAAATACATTCAGTTGCTTGTCAGCTTCTAAAGAAGAAGGTTCATGTCGCTTTTTTTCAGACTTCAATTTTACACCCAAAGAATTATTACAGTAGTATTCACTAATATCAATGAGAAATGATTTCGATTTTCGGAAGAATACTTACAAAGTAATACGGCGTCTTTTATGGATTTAGTGCAGTACAATTTCTCTAAATTTTTCGTTCACATATACATATTATTGGGTTAATAAGTAGACTTGAAAATATTACTAACAATTTTCCTCTGGGTTAACACATGCCTCTCACAAATGCACTCACATTTTTATCGTGTTCTCTTTGTGCCGATGTCTGATTATGACCGACAAAAATGTTGATTTTTGTTTTCGATTTTGTCTCTTCATCAGTATTGATGGCAATAATTTTATTACAGTTACTCTCTTTAAAAAGTTTATTGTTGCTGTTCTCACCCATTGTTTAAAATTTCACAGCTGATTTATGTATTCATATTCTGTATGATTGCTTTTTTTTGCTTTTTTTCTCTTTACTTTCTATACATACTTTTCTTTCTTTCGATTTCGATTTGTAAGTGTATATGAATACAAATGCTCTTTAGCTACTCGCGTACTCTCTCTCGTATACGGTTATTGTATGCTCTTGAATTTGTCCTTGAGAAGGTTCTTCTATAGTTATTGTGATATACACACCCACACATACTCGTATACATATATATACAAGTATCCCCTGTCTTTGAGTACATATGTAAGTATAAGTAAATTGTAGAGACACACACGAACGCATTGCTTCATGCTTAGATGAACAAATACAATTGAAATAATTTTTAGTTTTGTATTTGGATGTGTGTATGCATGTGAATGTACATACATACATATGTGTGTGTATTTCATACTTATTTATTTCTATACGAAAAGTTTATTTTCTTTTTGCGTTGTTTTCTACAATTTACAGTTCTACTACTACTGTTATTATTATTATTATTATTATTATTATCAATTGTTGTTTATTTTTAGTTTTATTTGATGTTGTTGTTGTTATTGTTATAATTTACTATTGTTTTTTTTTTTGTCTTTTAAGGTACTTTCGTGTCATTTTACCATAATTATAGACAAAACACGGAAGTAAAATAACAATTTCATTTGTGTACCATAGATTTTCCTTTACCGTTACGGTACAATAAAGGGTGTAATGAAAATAAATATGTATGTACATTGTTTTATGGCTTTGAGTAAAATATACACTCTTTCGTCAGATCAAATATACACTCTTTGTCTCTCCCATATAAAACTCCACCTCGATATAACAAATATCTAAGTTGGCCAATATAATGTTCATAAGATTTTTCTCTACTGACTGTAAAAGGAAGTAATAATCTCAGTTTTGTCAGTTTCGGGCAATAAACTGAATGCAGAACCATTTACGCCGTAAATTTTTCCGTCGCAATTAAATTTGGTATAAAACAACACCTTAAGGGCCCTTATTACAACTTGCCGTTAAAGTTGGGTTTAGTTAAAGGTAACTTTAGCAAAAGTGAACTTTAAAATCACCTTTAACTCATTTTCGTTATTACAACCTACAGATAAAATAAAGTTAACTTTTTCAAAAATATGGCAGTGCCGGGGCAATGTCGATAACACTGCTCAATTACACAAGTTTTTCTTTAAACCCAGTGGCAACGATGGGGTTCGATTTTTGTTGTTGTATATGCTCATTTTCTTTATATTTGAAGTTGCCATATTGAAAATAATACATATATGTGGCAAGTTCAAACATAAACTTAACTTTAAAAGTTAAAGGTAGGATGATCCTCCATTTAGCTTAACGCTCACTTCTACTATATCGTCCACTTATAGATTTAGTTAACGGCAAGTTGTAATAACGGCCCTAAGTGTTATAATTTCCTTTTCTATTCTTCTGTCGTTTATGGGCACAAGCTTGATGGTATTGCGCTGGTCCAATATATACGCAGTATTTACTTCAGGAATTAATTTATAAACGTTTACTGGTTTTTCACGTAATGTTCCATGTTACGGAACCATAAAAGAACACTGTAATTCCATTCCTGTTGAAAAGGCGTATTTTTCGGTGTCATTTTTGGCATGGTTTGGAAGGCTACTCTTGCTTTGTCTACACGGACCTTCAAATTAACAGTTTATCTATATTTCGCTTCCAGGGTAAAATAAATCAATGTTTCGGCCATAATGGACAAAAGTTTCGTATTCTTTTCTTATTTTAAGGCGAATGCTTGTACGTTTTCCAATAATTTATTTGATTTACTTCAGGAGCCCTCGAGACAGTGAGACATTGTGCAGATATCATCTGTATAGGCAATATCATTGAAGCAATTCAGGTTTTTACTATGTATTTAAGGAGGAATAAAGCTGGAGGAAGAATTTTTCCCTGATTTGCTCAGGAGGCCGGCAAGCTAAGTTAACTTTCCGTTTCATTAAAGCGGATGCTGATGGTCTAGCTCCTATAACAGATTAAAAGATAATACATACATTTCGTTTTACTACACCTTATATGTGTTTATTTATGTAATTATTTAATATACAAAATATGTTTGTACTTTAGTTTTTCCTTTTTTTGTTTACCAACGAATAGAAAATATTAATTTCTACGTTCTTTGTCCCTAGAATTGTTTT
Source organism: Sarcophaga subvicina (assembly GCA_936449025.2). Taxonomy (NCBI): domain Eukaryota; kingdom Metazoa; phylum Arthropoda; class Insecta; order Diptera; family Sarcophagidae; genus Sarcophaga; species Sarcophaga subvicina. The sequence goes on along the minus strand of OW388081.2, from coordinate 45,240,120 downwards.
TGCGAAATTGAAAGTGTAGAACATAAAAAAAACAAGTCTTTTACTATTCAGACAGTTTGTTGTTTAATTCGTAAAATACTTTTCTTTTGAGACGAAATATCGATTTTATTCCTTTGTATTTCATCACTTTGTAGGCGGGGCGGAATATACGTTTGTTTTAAAATAAAATTTCCTTTTATTTTTGGGCATAATATTAAAAATATGATAACAAATATTTACAATATTGGTTAACAGGCACCACTAATTTCATTGTCATCTTCAACTGCGTGCTGATGTAAATTAAATGCAATTTATTTCAGAAATACCATATTTTCTACGAAAGGGGCATTAAAGCGCCTTAATCTACTTACTGCAAATAGAAAATAGAATGCAAATCGTATGTAATGGTCGTCGTCCCGACGTCGCAATGTCACTTGTGTTTTACTGTTCTATCGCTACTACAATGGTTTGTGTTCCAGCGTAATGGAGGAATGTGTTTCCAAAAATCACATCCGTTTGTGGTCGAGTGGCCAATGGAACGTACAATGTATTGCAGAACTTTTTCTTATTACTTATGGCACAAATACATTCAAATCTAATGCCCATAAACACTACCTCCTCTTTCTCCTCTCCCATAATTGATTTTCCAAGTTCGAACACAATGCTCAGCATAAGTAGGGGCCATACCCTGAGAGTTGCTTTAACAATAAGGAAAAAAAGTGAAAAAACGAACGCAAATCAGTGTTTTAATTAACCACCCATGTTAAAGGTGGAAGTTGTCATAGTCTAGTGTGTTGCTTTATTAGACGTGAGCCCGTTGTTCAAAAAATATTACTTTCGACGGCTTTCTATCTGCAGAATCCATCTTAGGAGTCTCACATCAGTAATAAGATATTCAACAAGCTGTAACGACGAGAAAGAAGAAGAGACAACTTCACTTTCATTGTCTGGTAATTGAGAACCTTAGACGACAAAGACAAAGACAAAACGTGCCTAACCAAATAGGATAAAATCTACACCTTTAAAGGTCTGTCTTGTCGAGTACCTTATAGAACCTTTTTAGATGACTAACCTATCTAAACTAACCTTTCTTTTATAGTCAGAATCCTTTTATGATTTTGTATTCTTACAGGAAGAATTGTTATTGCCAACTAATTCGCTATTTAAACAAAAGTTGCACTTTATTTGATAATTTTAATTATTGTAGTAAAGGTCACCTTACCTAACCCTAATAAATTTGCAAATTCTGGAACGTATTAAGGTATAATTACTGTGTCAGATTTTGTAAGAACTGGACCGTTGTTAATTATCCCCAAACACCGTACAAGTGTTTAACAAAATCTTGTTAAAACTCCTAAAAATTCCAGATGAGTATTAAAATTAAGTCAAATACAGATTAAACTTAACTGAACTTATTCCACACCTCATTTATCTTGAACTTTAGTGGTTTTTACAAAGCCTTACATTATCAAAATTTTTCTTTTTTAATTTTCCCATCCAATTAAAAAATTTAAATTTCTTTAAAAATTTTTAAATATCGTGTCACACGAGCAGTTTAATTCAATTTGGTACGCTAAAGTCCTAATTAAAATTTCAACATTTTCATTTATATCAGCATTTATACGTAAAATAATCCAACCAGTCCCATGTCAGCGACATTATGACATTAGAGATGACAAATTACAATGAATTTTCTTTCCTATCGATTTTATATTCCTGGTTTAAGATTTTTCAACACATTCTTTCGTTTTTTAAAGAAACCCTAGTAATTTTGATAACAAAGCAACAGCATTTAAAAAAAAAATGCAAACAAAATACTTTATTTTGGTTTGGTGCTATGTTTTAAGCTGGTACGTTGCTCGTTCTCAGTTATAGATGTTGTGGGTCTTGTTTAGTGGCAGATTAAAAACGATTGAGAATTTTATTTGATTTTTTTTTTTTGCAAATATTGTAAATGAAAGTAAATTTAAATTCAAACAACGTACACAGTGTAAATAATGACTAACAGTATAAAATTAATTTCAAAATAAATGCCTAAAAGTATGCTAAAGAATTTTCAAAATTACATACCAAAGTGTTTACGTGTTGCTATTTGAAATATGCCGTAGAACAATAATATCGATTTTCACATGAAATATCAGAGATGGAAAATATAAATCTTTAAGGGATTAAATACAATAAAAAGACGGGCGCATTCTAGTTCTGTTTGCGATGCTCTATGGCGTTCATTTATTTTCTTTTATTCCGATCTTCTGTTTTTTCAAAAATCTCAATGAGATGCAATCGTTGCAAATATGTCCGGCCTCTGTCCAGTTCATAAATTTAGATTTTTTTTAAGCATTTCACTTATAACGTCCATATTTTCAGTTTATCAAGCAAAGTTTATAAGCTTTCATAGCTTACACCGACCCGGTCGACAAAGATATTTTATTTAACAACGTTTAATCAGCGGCTAAGAACAATTCGTAGATTTTCACCATATGACTGCAATTTCCAGATGCTTGGTCGTTTTCAATCCATTTTTGATAGCTTTCGAGTTAAATTTAACTTGTTTAAGTAAATTGTAAACTTTTTACTTTCCAACTGTCAGAAAAAAAATTAAAATTTTTTTTTTTCAGAATGAGAGTAGTAGAGGGGAAAGCTTATTTTGAAATAGACGCCATTTTTATCTTAAGAGCTAACGACTGTAACAACAATTTCAACCAAATAGAAAACAATGCCTATTAACAATAACAATTACAAGCTCTTGTCAGCATAAATTCGTTAAGTCCTTAAAGAAATCAAAAATTTTTTTAATACAATAGGGCAACAAACAAAAACAAAAAAAAAAGAAGAAGAAAAACTAAATATTCGTTCTTATGCAGGTGAAACTGAAACTGAGACGATGAGTGTATATGTGTTGAGTTTAAAATTATTCATGCATTATGTATGTAAATATATGCCAGTGTAAATATGTTTTGTTTTGTTCTGTTCTGTTCTGTTCTTTTCACACACAAGTTTCGTTATATTTTTGAGACTGACTGACTGTGTAGTTTCAATGTTCACTGGCATTGCTTTAATGATAATGAATGTAAGGTATGTGTAAGAGTAAGTGAGAATGTGTGTGTGTGTGTGTGAGTGAGAATGTGTTTTAGTTGCTCCTTGGATTCCTGACAAGAGCATGCATTGTTTGCAAGTTTGTTTTTGTTTTTTCATTCGTTTTTATTTTTAATTTTTAAAACCAAATCCTGCTAAAGGGATGATGATGTTGTTGATACCACTGCATGTGACTTGCAACGATTACAATGATTGTTGTCATTGTAATCATTGTAGTGATGGTGTTCATGTGTACGTATCCATGTGTATGAGAATGTTTGAAAATGTATTGGGTTTAGTTTTTCTGCACATGTGTATGACATTGAACCCACGACTTAATCTGTCTAATGCTTCCAATCATAACAATACGATGCTGTATGAAATATTCAAAAATTCAAACATCTGCTTGCATTCAAGAGTATAAACATACACATGCACACTTAAATCATTTAAATGGAAAGGGGTAACATTAAGGTTTCGAATACTTACAGTGATGGAAGACTATGGTAATTCAAGAACTAACAGTGGAAACGAAAGTGAACTTAAGCGTAAAATAACTGATTTTTTAACTACGATGGCAGTTGATGCATTTGAGTAAAATTAGAAGGCAATTCAAAGAATTTATTTCGTGTACATGTTTTCCACATAGAATTATAAGAGAGAGAAACAACAACAAGTAGCTATGGAGGGCCTTACAAATCCAAACTAAGCCTTATGAATTTGTAGATGACATAAGTTTGATACCTAGTAAACATGATGTGATAACACGGGTAATTTTACTTCAACGAAATCTTTTCAGTGATTAAGTCACTGCCTCACGATATTAAATTGATAGATGTTTTCACAGCATTTTTGTTTTTTCAATCACTGTTGAAATATACAATTTGTTTGATCAAATAGCCTGTAAAAAATGGTACAGCTACAAAGATGAAAACACGTTTTAAATCTGACCCTAAATATACTGCAGATTGTACTAAGAAATGATTTCATGATAACAATATCAATGTATTAAACCAGCCAACATTATCTTGAGATACAAATCCGATCGAGTACTTATGGAATATAGTAAAAACAAAAATCAAAAGAAACAAATTGTGAAAAGGTTTGAAAGTTAATTCAGACTGTGTGGTATGATATGCGAGAGTTAAAGTGGCAAAATTCTTGACAATGTTTACCAGATTTAAACAAAATCGGAGTCTCTACAAAACGCTAACCGCTCTATGACAACATTAGAACCTAAATTATTGTAAATAAGATAAAAATAAGTGGAGTTACTTACCAGCAATCTTCTCATTTTACTTACTTTCTCATCAAATCTCTAAGTATCTCATTGATGTCCTTATTATTTTTCACATCACTGTTCATGCTGCGCTTGAAACTAATCAAATTCTGATCACATGTTCAGATTGCCTCAGATGTGTTTGGTTTGAGAGGAGTCTTCGTTTTTCTCTATCTTTCCTTATGCCGAATATATCTATCTAAACTTCTCTACCACTCCACATAAAGATTTTGGCCATATCGGTGGTCTGAAAGCTCCCTATCGGATTAGCACAACTGTATGCTTTTTGCTATGAATTTCCACATGGTCTTTGGCCCTATTTCTCTGCCCTGGCGGATTCATATTGGCCACGCAGATTCGTGATAATCTCGATTCATCTTCAATTATGGGTTTTCGTGTCGCCCTGATCGTTGCATAGTACTGCTATATTTTCTGAAAAAACAACAGTTGACTTTCGAAATGTGTGAAACGAGGTGGGTTTATTAGCCGGGTTAAATTTAACAAGAAGTCGCCGTGGTCTGTTAGGTAGTGTGTTGGCTTATTAGACGTAAAGCCAGGGTTCTAGCCCCAGGCCAGACATCAAAACGAAATACAAAAAGTATTTCATCGGCGACTTCCTCTCAGCAGATTTCTGGCAAAAACTCTGAGAGTAAATAAAAAATTGCCATGAAAAAGTTTCACAAAAATCTGTCGTTCAGAGTCGACTTTAAACTGTAGGTCCCACCACTCATGTATAAAATTAACACACACAACATAAGTGGTGTGAGAAACTATGGTACTGTAATTGTCTTAATTGACAAGTACACGTCCTCTACCTAACTTAACTTTAACAAGCTTTTTGTTCTAAAAGAGATTGAAGATCGAGTTCATTGATTCGAATTATTGTCAGTAATTAATGGAAATTGAATGTTTTTCATGCAGATTAATCAAGATTGCGGATGATATTAGTTATGGATTGTTGCAAAATTTTATTTTCCCAATGAAAAGTTCATTCATTGTGTAATATTTGAATTTGAAAACACAATTCAGGCCTGATAATAACTTTTTTCTTCGTAAACTGGCTTTTAGTATGGGACAGTCTCAACAAATCATTGCACCGCTAAGGCGATGAAGGTTTCATTGAACCACTGCTAATGTCTATAATGGTGGCATTATAGGCGATTTTGGATTGTCCTTTTATTAACAGTAAAGGTTCGAATTACGCGTTTGATCGTAAGAGAACAGTAAATGCGATCCTTTTAATTTTACTGTCAATCAGTGGTGTTGTCGAGCCGGAACGCTCCAGAACGTCGTTCCGGTACTTCCTTTTTGGACAGGAACGCGTTCCGTTCGTGATTTCTGATAACGAGAATTGGCTGACGTTTTGAAAAAAAAAATTTTTAAAAATTTCTGATTTTTTTTCTCTAATTTTTGACGAATTTTTATATGTATTTTTATAAACAAGGGTTTGAACCGAACCGAACCGAAACAAAAACGGGAACGAACCGGCTTGTTTTTCCGAACCGTGAACCGGAGTCCGGAACGCGTTCCGGTAAAAAAAAATTAGCACAACACCACTGCTGTCAATCCCGATTTGGACAATGTTTGCGCCGACTTATCAACATACGCCAAGAACCGCTTTCGGTTAAAGATTTGATAATTCGTACTCGTTTCGCCATCAGCGGTCGCTACTCGCTAGGAATATATAATGATTTATTGTCATCCTGCAGCAATTGAGAGATGAGGTTATTTTCATTTAACTAATGTGGTACTCGTCGATTTAAATAGTGAAAATATTCAGAATTTTCTACTGGTTTCAAAGAGTTTTTTATGTTATACTTGGCTAGTGCGCAATATAAGCAATCGCAAAAATGTCATATTAAAATTACTGAAATCATAGCTAAATGGTTTCATACCTAGCGTGATATAGAGTGACCGCAATTTAATACATTTCCTATACGTATGTACATATGTACGTATATTTAATATGTTATGCAATTCATTGCCAAAAACATTAAAAAAACATTGTGTTTAAATATTTAAAACTCTTCGAAATGTCTCATCATTTCTAAACCGACTGTTTGTTGTGTGTTTTCTTAGTTTCTTTCATTCATATCTCTTAGTCCCCACTGCACTTGGTAGTCTGGTTTCATTCGTGGTCGTCTACATGCAAGAGCTTAGGAACTCGTAATACGTTTGTGTTTATAGCACATTCGTATTATAACTTATCCGTGTAACTGTGGAAATATGTATGTATGAGAGTGTGTTGATATTCGTATACTTTTGAATTTGAGTAGAAACATTTTCTAACCTCAAATTAGTTCATTGCTTTGTATGTATGTATACCGTTACTTCATACCATTGCATTTACATGAGTATTATTCGTATTCCATTTTCTGTCTCTCTATTCTAACAATGTGTGACCTTTAGCTCATACACATACCCCTACATATGTATGTATGCGTAAAAACAGTAATTGTTGTTGTGATTTACAAAACAATTGTTTAATGCATGTATGTACGGTGGTATACATTCGTTGAAATGAATTTGATTTTAATTAACAATTCCCATCTCTGAATCTATTCATTTGCATTGAGTAATGAAATGACTTCAAGTAAAAAACAAAAAATGTTTGCAACATTTGAATATCACTGACGACTGAGTTTGAAGGTAAATGAAATGAAATTGCAATACATTGCACAGGAACAATAACCAAAGAAACAAACAAAAGATTATTCGATTTCGATTCTATTGTGGCATTGAATTAACGAAACTATCGAAAAACATTTAATAACTAACACAGGTAATCCGTATGTACGTACATACGTACGTTGATTGTCTGCAATTACATTGGAAAAGTAATGACATCTCAGAACAGAACAATAAAAGCAGACAAGGAAACGGAATTATTCAGTTGAGAGCAAAAAAAAGGAATGACAATTCAATTTAGAAATGCAATATGGATACGAAATATGAATATGTTTGAACAGGTTGAAGGAATGAATTGGTAGTGTGGTTTCAGTTCTGGTAATAAAAGAAATTCTCTATGGATTGATAAGTAGAATAAGTTTTAAATTCGTTTCAATATTGAGTAATTGTTGAATAGCGTTAGAAATGATGATTACTTTCGGCAGGGGCCAGATCGCATTATAGTTCATAAGGAGTTAAAAATGGAACTATAAAAATGTACAATTTTTAGTAGAAGCAAAAAATAAATAAAATAAAAATTCTATCGCAATATTACTCATATTCAAATGTATAAAATTTTTCCTGCAATAATTGTGAAAATAAAGACTGCATCACCCAAAAAAAAATTTTTTTTGAAAACGAAAAATCGATCAGAAATGCTTTTTCGCAACATTTAGGGCCATTATTACAACTTGTCGTTAGTTAAAGAGAACTGAGTTACCTTTAACTTATTTTCGTTATTAAAACTTACAGATAAAATTTTTCAAAAATATTGCAGTGCCGGAGCAATGTCGATAAAACTGCTCAATTGTACAAGTTTTTTTAACGCAGTGGCAACCGTGGGCTTCGTTTTTTTTTTGTTGTATATGCTCATTTTGTTTAAATTTGAAGTTGCCATATTGAAAATAATATATAATATGGGAAGTTCAAACATAAAGTGACCTTTAAATGTTAAAGGTAGGATGATCCTCCCTTTAGCTTAACGATCACTTCTATCTAATTGGGTACTCATAATAACGAAAAACAATTTTTCTGCTCTTTAAAATTCTCCCTTTAGTTAACGGCAAGTTGTAATAATGGCCCTTAGAAGCTTTAATTTGAAATTTATTTTTTTTTGTCAATTTTGGTTAAATTAGAGTACAAAACTTAAGTATTTGTGGCAACACTGTAAGGAACAACTCCATTATCATATTCCAATATTCTCCAGCTTGGCATCAAACAGTCTCAGTAAGAGACTTCCATTGAACTCTGTTGGGAAATATTCTTATTGTCCAGGCCCATGAAAAGCTTACATCAGGGAGTAATTGCGTTACTGCAGTGGACAAGATATTCCTGAGCGTCTACGAGTGCGGTAACGCAAAGGAATTATACTGTAGTACCATCTTAACATTGCAAACTTTCTTCTCAGGATGTCGTATTGAATTTGTCTTTGGTTTGTAGTACCAAACCACTTTCAATATTAGTGGAGTTTGGCCAGAAGCAACGGATTGTAAGCCGTATTTCAGCAGTTGATTAAGGTTTGTTGTCGGCGGTTATTGTTTTTAGATACACACTCAAACAGGAATATGAGGATTTAATGCACGTGTTTTACATATTTGTTTTAAGATGTTTGAAGTATTAGTTGATATTCACATCTCCCTCCTTCCCACAAAGAATACATTTATGGACGCAATTTATTGATGGGTGCATGCGTGTGCAATTTTTCTGTGTAATCTCGATGGCAATATTGCAAAGTGTTGAGTATTCGCTGTATTTCGTTTTATTTTTATGGAAGTCATGTAATAACAGATAAATGTGGTTTTTGCAATCGCAGTCACTTAGTTTTCTTAAGTTTTTCATTAAATGGCATTTGGTGTTGCATCGTGTGTTGCCATTATGACATCATTCAGGACATTCAAGACAATCAATAAAAACACAAGTAAGTTAATTGAGTTCAGGTTTTAAAGAATACCAAATAACGCTTCAATGGAACGAAAGTAAATTTTATTATTCTTAAGCACATCATATCGGAGGGAGAATATATGTTTGACGAAATCGTATCGTATCATTGTATTTGCTTTCTTTCGACCAACACACTACCTACTGAACTATAGCGACTATGCACTACAATAATGGAAGAATAATTAGTGAATTTTTTAACAAAATACGTGGTATTGAATTTTAATAATAATTTTGAGACACCCTGTATTTTGAGTTCACCTTTTTCTACCTTCTTCTTCCGTTTCATGCGACATTGCGTTACATGCATATACCGAAAAAGTAGAATCAGTGTAGTTGTTTGTGACAAGTTACGCATAGAAAACGCATAGAATGCATAGACGCGTAGAACGCATCAAGTAGGTTTACTTTCTACTTTCTATGCGACTCATGCACTGCTGGAAAAAGTTAGCATACATAATTGGCTATAACAACCCTTAAGTCAGGATTACGACCTAGTTTCTTACACCACCAGTGGCGGGACCTACAGTTTAAAGTCAACTCCGAACGACAGATTTTTGAGAAACTTTTTATGCCAGAAAACTGCTGAGAGGAAGTAGCCGAAGAAATACTTTTTGTATTTTGTTTTGATGTCTGGCCTGGGACTCGAACCCTGGGTTTACGTCTAATAAGCCAACACACTACCTACTAGACTACGGCGACTGCATTGTGAATGGTGTCGATAAATATGTTTAGATAAATATAAATAGTGCAGTATTATTTACGCATTTTTTATTTGCATTATAAAAATATTTATAAAAACATATTCCATAATAAATTTTTCTAATAATTTAAGAGGTAAATACATTAAAATACATTTTTAACGCATTTCTTTCATGAACAAAATTTGTGTATTAGTTATCGATTGTTTCTATGTACTGAGTGTCATCTCTTTTGAATTTATTAATTTGTGAACAAGAAAAATGGAGAATAAATTAACTGAAAACACTTGTGTTGTGTTCTTTTGAAGCCTTTTGTAGGCCTTAGCAGCACAAAATACATATATACATATGTATGTAAATTCATGAACATGTGATTAATTCCATAAATTAAAAAAACACAATTTAATTTTCCAATTTTCCCAAAATTGCTAATTATTTTACCACAACAGCTGATCAAAACAAAAAATCAGTCACATAAAACGCATTGTGTGTAACTTACAAAAAAAAAGCAGCATAGAATGCAAGAATCTCATGAAACACAAATTCGCAAGAAACGGATGGTATGGACTTTCGGCTTAACTGATGCATCATGATGAATGCGTTGGTGAAAAAGTTGTAGGCTTTTCATTATTATTCGGTCTCTTTACTCAGTTACCCAGTCGATATACATACATATTTATATTGTTGCAGTTTCGTTGTTGTTATATTTATTGTCATTAAAACAGTAGCAAAATATTTTCGTATGCATATTTACAAACAATGTTTTGTATTTTTATATACTCCCTCTCTCATCATTTTATATTTTTTTTATACGTTTTGTTATTACGGATACTGGGGCTATTATAACTACTGCCGCTATAGTAAATATTGACATACATATGTACACACCCACATACAACATAATATAGAAAAACATTAAAATCATGCATGAAGGCTAAGGATATTTATAGGATATTCAGAATTTTATGATGGGCGTCAGTAAAACCAAGTGTAAACTCAATGAAAAACATGTTAAACATTGTAGTCGATCACGACCGACGGACAATTTAATATCTTTCAGTACAATCAGTACAATATAATCGAATGCAATTTTTTATTGTAATCGAATGTAACGTACATATGTATGCACAAACTAGTGTCAATAATTAAATGTTAAATTTAGACTATTTGGCTTTAAAAAAAATATTGAAATAATAATTTGGCTACCAAAATTTATATTCTGATATTCAAATCGAAAAATATTTACATCTTCAATGTAAAAATATGGTGAAATTATAATTAAATTATGAATTGACATTTATATGTGTAAGTGCATAAATTGAAAAACAGCGGCGCAATTAAGACACGGATGTGCATGTACTCGTTAAGAGAGATGTGCATGTCTACTTACCCAGATTTCCTAGAGCACAGGTGTACGTGCTTTAAGGCCATACTCCTGCATTGTTGCAAAGACCAGGTTCTATTTAAAAACAGCAAACGGCACCTCCAAATTTTTGCCAACCGACATCGAGGGTGTATAATTCATTGCTTCTGGCCAGACGCTAAATACCAGTAAGTTAAGGGATCATGAGAAGAAAGTTAGCGCCTATAAATCATACATTACGATACAACAAAGCGATTGCATAGTCGGCAAAAGCCCTAAGGTTCTGGCTTCTACTCAGAATACTCCAAATATATATTTAAGGGCTAGACAAATTCACATTTAAATTGTTCTAATGTTTAGAAATGACTTTAGAAACATTCAGTGATTATTGACTACTTAAGTCCACTTCACACGGTAATACTTTACGTACGTAAAGTCTAATGAAAAAGTAAAATGAAATTCCATCCGTATGACAAAAAAGAGAATAAAAGTCGTATGATTTACATTTTTTTCGATTACATAATCGGTATAAGACAATAACAAAGTAAAATGAAAACAGCTGTTATACTTTTTTTCTATGTGTTTACATAAAAATACATCCCTGATCTAATGCGACTTGCTTGTTTTTTAAAACCTTTTAAAAAAATGAAGATAGCCATACGACTGTCAAACTTTTCATTCGTATTTTCTCTCAATTTGTAATGGTTTCATTACATAGTACGTTTAAACGATCACATCCGTGCTCTTCTACACAAAATTTTGACAGATCATATTACTTGTGGGACCGTGTAAAGTAGGCTTTAAGGATACATTTCTGTTTGAACCTCTTTTTCCAATACCGTTGACAAGTGCCCGAATAATATTTTTTAGAATATGAGACAAAAATATCATTATTTGTGCACATTTAATAATTATAGTGTATCAGATAATTGAATTGAAGTCTTCATTAGTCTTCTAAATACGTAGTCTTTACATCTTCAATGAAAATTTTCGGAATCAAAATTCGGCATAATTATTATAAGGATTACGATCAAATCCATATGAAGCGTTGTATACAGGATTGGATTGTTTCTCTAAACTTCAGCAAGAATTGAAGTTTAAATTTAATTTTTTTTTAACTCATAAATAATTTGAATATACATAGAAATTGTATAAATAGCTTTCAGAACCACTGTAAACATGCCCAGACATTTACGCGTGTTTGAGTTTCAGACATCTCCAGATGCTACTGTAGTTATCCGTAACATTTTACTTCAATGTTTTGAACTCTATGTGTGAAGCTGCGGAAATTATCCTGTAACTGTTACTGTATTGTACAGTAGAAGGTTGCAATCCTACACTCGACATGAGTTTCCACCAATAATCCAGTGGAATTCAAAGAGATTTAACTGAATGTTTGTGATAATATTGGTTCTACGGTAAACGGATGAGTCATGTACATTAGATATGAGCGATATTTTAAAAACTGTGATTTAATCACGGTGATTGACAATTCACTGGTAACTACAGTGATTGAAATTGCCAAATAACAGTTAATGATAATGTCGTTCTTTCAAAATTGTTACATACTCAAATTTATTTCATATTATTATGAGCGAGGCAGAATTACTATTAGATGACGCTGATTATTTACTTTTGTCTTTTATACATGAACTTTCTGTGAAACTTAATTGTCAAACTTCATTTAGAAAAGAAAAATTACATTAAAAATAATAACATGGATGACACCACTTTGATTTTGTTTAGTAGTCTTTTCGTAGTGTCTATCTAGTTGTCTCCTTCTTGCGACTTAATAAAATACGTTATTGTCATTATTGTTTTCTTTTGGAATACTGTGATCACAATCACTGTTTTAAAGAACAGTGATTAACAAACATCACGTCCACTGAGAACAACGTTCTTCAAAAATCACTGGATCGCTCATCTCTAATGTACATATCTGTCAATCTCTATGCCAAGACATTTTATGTATGATTGTTGAGGTACTATTTTGTTATTCGTGTTTCTCCTCCATAACATAAATGTTACGTGAACACAATTTTGATCATATACTTTTATGCTTCATAGGTTTAATAAATTTTCTAGCTGGAATGTATAATTCTTCAGGTGCTGAGAAGGTTCAAGCGAGGTCCCATGTACACTAAGGAAAGAAGTGTTGTCAGTAAAAGTAGAACTGTAAATATGCCTACTTATTGGCATGTCCGAAGTATATAATAAATATGGAACGGATAATAAAATAATGTCCTAAGCTACTAACAGCAATTACCTAGGGAAACTCTCAAAGGCACATTTTTCAATAATGAATCCGCGGTGAAATATAACATCTCAACTACATTAACTGGTAGGTTTAGCTTCAATTGAAGTCTTAAGCTTACATGTCAAATATTTTTGAAAGCTTGAGAAACGTCTCTTAATAGGGCAGAGAAACTGTATTGTTTCAGACATAAGCAGTTCCTCACAGATCTCTGATATTGTTGGTAATAAGCTAATGGATCAGTATGAACCTTTATTGATCCATTCAGTATAACTACAACAACTTTCTAGTCTCGAGATATTCAATATTCAAGATGTAAAATAACAGTAAAAATAAAAAATAATCAAAATTACTGCTCGGGGCAGATCTGTATGCATCTTATTATGTACTGATTATGTTTATTTGTCTTGTTGAAGTCGCCGTAGTTTTGTAGGTAGTATATTAGCTGACGCTAGGGTTCAAACCCCAGTTCAGACATCTGCAACAAAACGAAATATAATAAAATATTTCTTCGGCGACTTCCTCTCAGCAGATTTCTGACAAAATCTCTGATAGTAATTTAATTTACCATGCCATCAAAATTTTCTCAATAATCTGTCGTTCGAAGTCGATTTTAAGCTCTATAAAATTAACATACACAAACAACATAAGTGGTGTGAGAAGCTAGGTCGTAATGCTGACTGGAGGATTCTAATGACCAATTATGTTAGGTATGTATGTCTATATCAGCTATATCAGGAGCCCTTATTACTAAGTATGTCTCTACCATTTAGCCCGACAATAGTATTCTGTCGGTATTCCGAGAATACCGCCCAAAAACCAGTATAGTTTCATAAAAGGGTTATACGGTGTCCAGATATGCGCCTTTATTGCGTAAATCGCAATATACGCCATTATTGAGCTTAATATTTCATATAAAGTTTCAATTAATTATTGCGCAATAAATACGCAAATTGTTATAATATTGAGTAAACAGTTAAAATGCAGCACTGTCATAAGTATGTTCAGTGCGCATATAACAATTATCCGAAGACTTTCTGTTGATATTTGACAACTCAAATGTCAACAACGACACACAAAAAATAAAATAAAAACAATGTTGTTGAAACTACCAGCTGTTTTGTTTAGCAGCTGTCAAATGAATATTGAATAAGCAGCTGAACTGCGTATATTATTATGTCTGAACACTTGAAATATTGTAATCAATATACCGAATATTGACTCAATTAAAGTGGATATCTGAACATAGTAGTATTATGTCATCAACTGAGCATGTGGCAACACTCCACAATGACTTTCTGGATCGAATCTGATTACGAATTTGCTTGTCAGGCTAATGTCACAGTAAGACTAATTCATAATACGATAAAATTGTGTAATTGTGTAATAAATCGTCACTAAATTAAATTCAGTCTTCAAAGTAGTAGGGGAATAAAATATTCAGTATTCTGTATCGAAAATATTCCGTTTTTGTTATTGTATTTGCCTTTCCCATACACATTTCCATGGAAGTTCCTTATTCATATTCATTATTCATTACGGGTTACATACAAACATTGCTAAAATGGTGGCGTGTATGAGCGACCCATTATTTGGCCCCATGTGTATCGATATTAAGCGTGTTCACTATCGTTTTTATTTTTCTGTTGCTATTTTAAACCGAGAACATGAATATAATGAAGGCGAAAACAAAAACAAGAACGAAACGGAACGGAACGCAACGAATATTTCATGTCGGCGACCATAAAAAGGATGCCGGACATTGTGCAGGAAAGGGAGTTGTTAATAAATATTGTATTTGCTTAGTCACATAAATAAATTCCATCTGCGAAAGGAAGTAAAAAGAAGAAGAAAAATATTCTGATTTTATTTATTTATTATAACTGTATTGTACTAAAGGAAAAGGATGAACATTCCATAAATATGTATATAAATAAACAAGTCTCCTTAGGGTGTTTGATGATTGATTTATAAAAATAAAAATGTTTGCATTTTGTGTTCACTAAGGGGCGATGAAGGCAAGACTTTTTATATCACTTACTTCCGCCATTTTTATCTGCCACTTTCATCCTTTATTTTTATATTTTGCGTTACAAAAACTATGATTAAATTTGAAAGTTCATCTTCATTGCTTTAAATGACAAGAAAACTCATGGAATGGTCAATACTTTTGCAGGGCATTGTGTCTGAATTAATTGAGTTGGCTGTTGATGAGAGGAAATATAGAGAGAGTATCGCTTGTGGCTTGTATATTCGATTTGAATCGGTTGCTTTGGCCAGTGACAGGAAAAAGAAGATATTGGAAGGTAGTTATAGAATGAATTCGCTTTGAAATGCATTGTGTGATCCTTTAACGGATCGTGATCTATGACACAAACGTACATTACGGATTTCATATGCCGATTTTTTCCTTTTTATCTGCTTCAAGCACTTTCCGTTTAAGCAACTATAAAACAGTGAAACATAAAACATATGGCGATCTTACTATGTACTCTGTGAGCTATACATGGTCGAGAATCCTTAAAGAGGCTTCGAAGCATTAGAGTTGTATTCCATTTAAGGTCGGTTATAATAGTAAAGAGATCAGATAGTGGGTAGTATTTATTATACCGTCTTAAAAAATCGAGTTTCACCGTACATTGCATTGAATTGTCATGCCCTTAACATCAATAACTTTTTTCTGAGTCCATAATATTTCTTTTAAATATTATTTCTATCCCTGAGAAAACTCAATAGAAATCGACAGTAGTAACTACTGTTACCAAAAGTAAAAACTTAAAAAAGATTGAAGTGCACTCTACTATACTCTTTCAAATGATTTGGAATTCTATTGAGCGGCAATCTTGATCTCACCAAATCGTTTCGCAGGATAACGCCTGGAGGCTACCAGTAGAACTACGCCTTACGGAAACCGTACTGCTGTGAAATATATTGCTGTAAAGCTATAGTTTTCAAATCTATTAATCTCATCCTATAACGCAAGCTCGTAGATTTTTTTGTAAGCAATCAGCGCAACTGATTGCGCCTTATTGGTCGATACAAAATTATATACAACATCATCATCTTAAGCTGCATGGCGACACATTAAACTTAACTCATCAAATTAACGTATGTGTTGGTAATTGGCAATGAAAATCATAAATAGTTTGACTCTTCAAACTCACCACGGCCTCTATGTGTGAGTATTTTTTAAGAAAACAATCACAAAAAGATGATGATGATATGTAGCCATTAGTCATTCATCTTTTATGATTTTAACCCTATCATCTCTCTGTCACTCTTACACACAGTACAAGCAGTTCATTATTTGATATCATTGGCAATGTTTTGCATTCGTATGAGATACCAAGAGAAAGAGAGAGAGGACACATACTGCGTGGCGTCACATCAAACACATAGAGGCCATGGTGAGTTTGAAGAGTATCAAACTATTTATGATTTTCATTGCCAATTACCAACACATACATACGTTAATTTGATGAGTTAAGTTTAATGTGTCGCCATGCAGCTTAAGATGAATAGAACATGTTGTATATAATTTTGTCTGGACCAATAAGGCGCAACCAGTTGCGCTGAGTGCTTAGAAAAAATCTGCGACCTTGCGTTTATGCTTTTATAGACATTCAATTTGCATGATTTGAGAACTGATTTTGATTCGAAGATTTTCTTCTGCAATAAATATCCTTCATTTACAGGGGATGACTATTGCGATGTCGTCATTCACTTATAATTTAATTTTCAATTCATTTTTATATTAAATAAATTCAATTTAAAACATCAATTCACAGGAATAATAGGTACTACCACGGAGTGCAACTTCAACTAACAGGACAATTCAATTTGCAACAACTTTGTTAAACTTATTTTAGTTTGAAAGAAAGAAAAAGTTAAACAAAGGGGGAGAAAAACCAGCAACACAGTGACATCTAATCCAATATGACGATAAGATACCCTACACTCCAACAAACGGTATTGGGATTCAAAATTTATTTTCATTCTGCCTGCCCGTGAGTGAGTGCATTGGATTTCATAAAATTTGGATGAAAAATTTGTGGGGTTGTTGGAATCGATTTGGACGAATCGATCAAATTATTCGATTAAAAATGGGTTAAAGACTAATAACTTAAAGTGTCCAAACATCTACATTTGCATCAGCATCAGCATCAGCATCAGCATCAGCAACATAGTTCTTCCTTAAGTGTACATCCAGTATAAATAAGGAAAAATTATTTAAACTTCCGTGAAAAACACAAGAGAAAAGCAAAAACAAAAACTGCAAAAAAAAATAAAAAAGAAAACTTTTAACTTGACTTGACTTCCTCTGTCAGGCTGTAGCAGCAAATGGCATTTTCCTTTTGCCAGAAGCAGTTTTTCTTTGTCGCCCTCCGTTTAATATTTAAAATAAATTTTAAGGAACGTTTTACTAGAAATTAAGAGAGTGTTTCATTAAAGTTTTATAAAAGCCTCGTCTTAAAGTGTTAAAGTCTTTTGTTAAATGTGTACGGGATGGTAAGATTGTGATTTTTTTTAGCATTTTAAAAACCTTTATTGTTAATATACACAGCCTGTGAGAGCTACTAATTCTTGAATATTTTATTGTAAAGAAATTAATCACAAAAACACGTTTTTTAATTATTTACTGCAAGCTAGCCAATACCATACAATTCTTTGATACCCTATCCAGCAAATCACATGAAATATAGAAGAACACGAAGTCATTATTTTAAATATGTATTGTAGGAGGACTATTTCGAAAAGTAGAACAAATATGAATACTAAGTGAGCTTAAAAAATAAAACTTGTCTTCATGTTTTAAATACAAACTTACTTACTTACTTGGTCATTACAACACTTTGGTCAGGACCAGAGGTCAACAATGAATCGTTTTATCCGGTACTCATAAGTACTCATGAAATTTTGAGTATGAGTGAGTCAAGAGTTTTGAAATTCAACTAAGTACTCTGATACATTCGTACTCACTACAACATTGATTTATAAGTACAGGTTGCCATGAGTATGAGTACAATTCGAGTGATTCGAATCACTCATCAAAATTTACAGTCTTAGTTGTTATTGCATTTACAAAAAAAGAAGAAAGAAAAATACAAAAACAGCAAGCAAAGCAAACACACAACCTTCTAGTGGGTATTGTAGTGTTCGTACGCGAATCATACTTATTTTGTGATCCTCGCAAATGTTGAGTAAAGGAGAGTCGAAATTTACAACATCATGCCTATTGTTAAGTATGAATACGATGAGTACTTCAAACTTTGAATATGAGTAGTATGAGTATGACAATAAAATAAGTATGAATGTGTGTAAGTATCAGAAATTATGAATATGATTCGAATCTACTCATCTTGAATACTCATTGCTGATCTCTGGTCAGGACTACAACGAGAGAAGCTAGTCAAGCTATCCATGAGTGACAGGACTTACTGTTTATTATCGACTCCGAACGACAGATTTAAGAAACTTTGTATGGCAATTTTATTTTACTCTCAGAGTTTTTGCCAGACTGAGAGGAAGTCACCGAAACAAATATTTTCTTTTCATATTTTGTTTTGTTCGAGATCATTAAACCAAGGGTTGAACCACGTTCTTTTGTTTAATAAGCCAACACACCATCTACTAGACTACAGTGACTACAAGATTGTTCTCACAAAACCGAGTTCATGGTTTCCACCAGACGAACCTTCAACTGCGTTCAACTATGCTTATCCAAGAGGTAAAATATTTGAGGATTATTTTTAATTCTAAACTCTCCTGGAAACATAATAATTTAATTTAATTTAAATACGCTATACACCTCCAGGGTGGCCAAGAGCTTTCTCCTGTTTATCATGAAGTGTAACTTGCGTGATAACGTTTCGTGGATGGTGTGCAAATACTAGCCAACGGGGTTTAAAAGAGAAGAAGAAGCGCAGAAGTGCTCTCTATTACTTGCTATAGCAGATAGGAGCTATCTGACCTTCCATTACGGCAAATATCAGAAAACAGTCTTAACCCAACCAGGTCTATAAACATTTTGCAATAATGGAGTGCTGTAAACATTTTCGGGTCGATTACATGGATTTTTATAATTTTCTCGGTAATATTGTTACGTTCTTACGTTTTAAAAACGTTTAAAATATGAGCTCGTAGATTGCAAATAAAATAAAAATAAAGTTTTGTTTAGTTTGAATTAAATTCTTTATTGTTCGCACAATTCTGTGTGCCACTGTTCACAACTTGATGCAAACAACAACAATTGCTTTGTTTGTTATTCCTCTTTGCAATCTTTTGCGTAAACAATAACAATTATTCGACAGATTTTTGTAACGAAGATCTTCAAACCACGATTATTTTCTTCAAACACACCGCGACTTCACACAAGACTGACTGAACTTTTACTGACTCCGTTGCCTGCTTTGCCTTGCCTTTTACATGACAACGTAAACACTCTGATGAATGTTCTTGAAGGCGAATGTTTGCGGTTTCGCCTTCTTGAGATCTCTATGAATGTAAACATGGTTGTTTCATTATTGTTGTTTATGTATTATGTTTACATTTATTCCTGCAGTGTTTGTTATTGCGTTTTTGTTTACTTGTTTATCTTTTTTTACTGGTGTTTGTTGGTATATGGTATGGAAGTCGCCGTAGTCTAGTAAGTAGTGTGTTGGCTTATTAGACGTAAGACCACGGTTCAAACCCCAGGTCAGGCATCAAAACGAAATATGAACAAATATTTCTACGGTGACTTCCTCCCAGCAGATTACTGGCAAAAATTCTGAGAGTAAATAAAATTGCCATGAAAAGTTTCTCAAAAATCTGTTGTTCGGAGTCGACTTTAAACTGTAGGTCCCACCACTCATGTATAAAATTAACATACACAGCATGAGTGGTGTGAGAAGCTAGACCGTAATCCTGACTGAAGGGTTGTAATGGCCAATTATGTTATGTATTTATGTTTGTTTTTGTTTACTAGTTTATCATGTAAACAAGTTCATTGTTTTTGTTCTTGTAGTTTTGTTTATAATTTTAATGTAAAGCGATGTAAAAGCAAAACACCATTTCCATTTTCGTAACAATATATTTGACTTTTAATCTGACGATCCGTAGATCCTGGCAATACCCTTGGGGTATATACCGTCAGCTCCAAAACGATGGACTGCGTAAGTAGGCTATGGTATACATATACATTAAAAGTTCTGACAATAGACTTTCTGATTCCATAGGCAGTCTGACTACTGCAGTGTTTTCTCGGCAGAGGTCTAGATCATTTTAAAAAGTGGCACAATGCTTGAAAATTCTCTTAATTTTTCGCTCAGCTAGATTTAGATAGAGTGCCTAAAGTACATCAACTAGACTTCTGTCATAGTCCATGAATGTCGGAATGATTCGAAATTGCATTACTGACTGTTTCATCTTCGACATGTTACATCGCATAGCTGTTCTAATTGTCTCAGTTTTATTCCGTTCGTTTTACAGAGAGGCTCAAAGGTGTTGGCAGCATGAGAGCATGTTCTGGCTCTGCTGGTATGATCTGGATAGGAAAAGAATTGATTTGGTTTTATTGCTTTAAATAGCATTCCATCCATCGCACTATTGCTGTTCTCGCTAACAACTGCAATGTTTAGAAGGCCTGCTAATAGACTTTACATTACTTTGAATGATTTTTGCAGAAGCTGTGGCCGGTTTTGCAATGATGATTCTTATGTCATTTCAACTGATGTCTCCATAATAAAGATTACCGTAAAAAAGAGAGTTTTATTTTGAAGCCGGGACTCTGGTCCCGACACGTAAGCATTGCACGTAATTTCTTTCTTAAGACAAGTTGAGGAAGGCTATAATGCTGCCATATAATCTGTGGCAATAAATTTGCATTGAATTACACTTGAAAACTATTAAGATTTCTTTCAGAAGCTTGTTTAACATTGCTTTGAATAATATTTCGAAATTTTAGAAAATAAAAATTGAAATCATAACTTGGGAAAAGTTGATAAAAAGAATATTGTTGTTGTTTTCAAAAATGAATTCATAATTTAACTGGTGCTTATCGTTTTGTACTAAATTCTCATCAGAGGGTACCCTATACCCCCCCTACCCCATGTTTTTGTGTTCATGGAAACGTAAAATTAATTTCGACCAAAGCAAACATTTTATCGTCAAAAGCAATTAAAATTTAATTTCTTCCTCCTTTGTTTACTTTTCGTAAATTAATTTGTTGTTGTTTCTCTTTGTTTTCGCCGTTTACTGTTCTTGTTTCCTTCATTGTTGATCATTTAGCTGTTGAGCTGAAGTTTTCATAAATTTTTGTTTTGTTCTTTTGTTTCTTCTTCTTTACAACAATAAAGCCGAATTAAATATGCCATGAAGGAAATGGACAATTACTACGGCGAACTGTGGCAATTATTCTGGGAATTTTAATTTCATGTGGAACTGCGAGAATCTTAATTTTATGAGAAACGCAAATAAAACATTTTTATAAAGGATTTCTTATTTTTTTTGTGAAAAACTTTCTACGAAAATTAGAAAAAATATTAAAGAAATTCGATTTTTTATATCAGAAAAATTAAAAGGAGAAACTTCTGGATATCAACAATGCCAATTTCCTGGTCAGCACCAGATATGCATCCATATGTTCTCTTGTGCCTCATAGGTTCCAATAATGTGCTTCGATGACTCATTCTCATAGTGACATAATCTACATGTTGGGTTCAAGACGATCCCCTTTAAGTACGTGTACTGTGACTCTATAATGCCCTGTCAATAGATCGTTTATTGCCCTTTGGTTATTTCTTGATAGCCTGATGTATAATTCAGATTTTCTCTGGCAGTCTTAACATATTTTATGGAAAAATTGTCCTTCACATTCCTTAATTGTTTCCTTAACCTCAACATGGAGAATCAATTTCAAAAGGAAACTTCAAAGCGCAAACTAGACCACGCAAATTGAGATGTTTTTTTCGAAATAGTTTATTCGTTTGAAAGGCCTACATGACCTAGACGTGATGCGTGGAATATAAAATCGTTAAAATGTCCGACATAGCTTCTCTGGGTGCAGCGCCTACAAAATGTGTAATTT
Organism: Sarcophaga subvicina; assembly: GCA_936449025.2. Lineage (NCBI taxonomy): Eukaryota > Metazoa > Arthropoda > Insecta > Diptera > Sarcophagidae > Sarcophaga > Sarcophaga subvicina. The sequence continues at coordinate 45,217,797 of OW388081.2, read as the reverse complement.
TCCATGACGTATAATTAAGGCTGAATTTGATTGATACCATGACTATGTTATGAGGACCGTTGTGATTTGTGGTTTATTTGCATAGACCTGCTACTTAAGAAAACCCCATTAATTGCTCGTGCAGAATATCCAATGTGGCATGAGCTTGTGGTATGTGCCCCGACCTGTTGAAACCACATGTTGTTGGTGTCGAGATCAATCAAATTAGGCCAAAAGAAATTAGTAATAATTGACCCATAGTGCTTACCATAGACTGGCCTGGTCAACGATGTTCTCAAAGAAATATGGACTGATGATGCTGTCAGTCCACAATCAATACCAAACAAGAACTTTTTCGGGATGCATTGGATTCTCGCGTATCTCATGTGGATTGACATCATCCCAAATTCGACAATCCAGAAATCGCCCTCATCTCCAAACTCCATTCAATGACCACACGTCGTTGTCAATAGCCGTCCACGCTAATTCGACAAAACAGTGGCCGTTATCATCTGTCAAATTGCAGAAATTGCTGTTAGAAGACCTTATATAAACAAAATTAACATTTTTCAACCTGATCAAAGCATTGATAACATTTTTTTTTCTTTAGGAAAGTGAAACCTACCATATATCTCTTTGTAAAGAGAATGTGAGACTTTGAAACTCTGCTATTGACTATTGGAATGTCTAGATCTTTTCGTTATTTATACGAATAGAGTTCGGTTACATTCACATAATTTTACTCATTCAAATTTATTTACCAGAAGTTTAACCAGCTTTTCTTGCATCAGTATACTCAGCAAAAGTAGAAGTGTGTTGGAAAAAGTGTGTCAACAAAGTAATTGGCATGACTAAAGTGTATATTAAATAGAAAACAAATTTTCAAAATACAGCAAACGGTTGTTTTTATTTCCAATAACTTAATAATGTGGCTTTCGTGGCCTAGTGAGTAGTATATAGGCTTGTTAGACGACAGCTCGCGAGGTCAAACGTTAGCTGTACCAGAAAAAAAAAGTTTTTCTTTGCAGTATCCTTTCTCTGGAATCTGAGCATAAACTAGTAGGCATATAAATAGCTTTTAAAACCTGTCATTCGTATTTGCTGTTAAATTGCAAGTCCTACTAACCACTATCACGTACACCTTGAATGTTGCCATAAGCCAGGCCATAATTCCTACTAAAGAATTGTGATATTAATTGTATCGTATCATCTTAAGCATAAGATTGTGTAGTCGAACGAATGAGAAACTGCAATAAATGGAAGCGAAGAAGTATTTATTTTCTTCGAATACTTTTCTAATTGTTGGATAGAGGGTTTAGCATAGTTTCTTATTTAAAGCCAAGTATAATGAAATGTTTCGATCGATTTTGAAATATCAATCGAATTATTTCATTGAATATTCTGCAAATAATCCATCCAGGCTCAGTTTCCCAGTGTGCAATTTATTCTGAATATTCATTCATATACATATTGAAAACATTTGTGTATGTGTGTATGCATGAATGAATGTTTGTATGTGTTTGTAAAAAGGAACAAACTTTTCTAGCCTGATACTTGCCGGTATGAATTTCATTTCGTTTTTAAGTAAGTGCGTTACAGGAAGTCAAAAACTATAAAGCATGGCATAAATATTATTTTATACCAACAACAATAAAAATAAATTCTTAAAAAGCCCCGAAATGGATATAAATATTATAGTGTGTGTAGGCAAGTAAATGAAAAACATTTTCACATTTTCTGTCGTTGTATTATTGCACATGTCATAACACTTTGCCAGTTGTTCAACGCAAAAAAAAATGTTTTTAAAAAACAGTCAAGGACATCCTTAAATGTGTAGAGCAATGAAAGAAATATACTGGTTATACCTACAGTAAGGGAAAGTGTTGTTGTTACTTTTAAACTGAGCTTAAGGTGTAAAAATTTATAAATTTTATTTGCTGCCTATTTTTCTTGCTGTTTTCTTTTTTTTTTTTGTTCCTAGAATTTAAAACGAAATAAAAAAATTAGGTTAACGGCAAATTTGCATTTTAAATTGTTTGAAAGCACCAAAAACAAAACATCACCAAAGCGGAAACGACAAAAAAAATAAAAAATTAAATGCCTTTACGTTGGCCATTTTCATTAATTTTATCGTTTCGTTTTTATCTTCACAATTTAAATGACAATTGCAATCAAATGCACACATGCATGCCGCTTATATTCACACACTGACTAAATTTGTTTTGCAGTTTTTGTTTCTTTCTTTCTTTTTATTTGTTTTTGTTGCTACTACTGCTGCTGCTGGTTAATAGAGAGAAACACTCTCGGCACAAAAACCATTTAAAATTTGTTCTCTTGTTTTGTATAACGGGGCGAATTTATGTGTGTTTGTCATTTTTCATTTTTTTTTTCTTTTTTTGTTAAATTTCTGTGTCATTCGAATTGGCGTGCCGTAAATAACGAGAGAAACAACAACAGCAAGTACAGCAACATTCAAAACTAATTTTCTTTTCATAGAGTCCAATTAAGCAAAAGCATTGGACAGCAGAGATTTCAGAAAGATTACACCATAAATGTGTGTTCCCTCCCTCTCTCTCTCTCTGTCTCTCGCCTGTGCAGTTACTTAAATACATTTGCATATTAAAGCACACGTTATGCCTGCATTACGATTACGTATGAGTAATATTAGAGCACAAAAAAAATTTCATACAAACGAATAACGTATACGTATGGGGGTACGAAAGAAATTTAAAATTTATTTATGGAGAGAAAGTTCGCTGCTTTTAAGAGAATTTATGTCCATGTACTGCTGCTTTTATATATCGAGTCATTAAAATGAAAGCATTAAACATAGTCTTACAATTAATTCAATCATTGGCAGACATTATTGCAATATGCGTTTGAAAATACAAATTGTTCCCAAATGTGTGATTGATAAGAGAGAATTTATTGCTTACGAAAAAAGATTAAATGGAAATGTTTTTTCCAGTTACAGTAAATATTACTCCCATTAATCTTCGACTTTATTTCCAAATAATTTTTGCATTCACTGCTCATAAACCCAAGGTATTAATTGAAACGCATTTAAAGGGATAGGCATCGAGAAATATTTATAAAACATTTTATGTTTGCCATATGGTATTGGGAATAGATTGACCAGAATAGTGTAGCGAACGTATATTATTTACTAAAATTTACAATTATTTCTGAAGAGGGAGACAGTTTAACGCTGGTAGAGCCTTAATTTACTTGAATTGAGAGGGATCGCGATTAATTCACGGCAACCAGTGACTCTATCATCCGAGCACTAGATTTTTGAATTGAAGCATATTTTTTTTTAAGAAAGGGATCTTCCCTCTCAGGTAAATAAATTTATATAACACTTCTATTCAACGAAAAAATGTTTTGAAATATTAAAAGAAAAAAATCACAGACAAATATTAAACGATTGAAGAGTAATGGGAAGTGTGTTGGCTTACTAGGCAACGGCGTTAGAGTCACTTCAACCTCACCTCTGACATTTTGAAAGAAAGGTATAAAAAGTCTTTTGTTAAAAGTTCTGAGGATTCTCATGAGTAAAATTAACACACAAAACATGATTTATGCAGAAAAATAGGCCGTAAACCTGACTAAATGACAAAAGAGCTAAAATTTAGACTTTGAGGCGAAGTGTACATGGAGAATACGTAGACGATAGATGATAGAGTCACAATATTTGCTATTTTTATACCATAATATAATTAAGATATTACTCAGCACTGAATAGAATATTCAAGTCATTAATATTTGAAAGAAAGAAAAATTTTAAACGACGTCCACCTTAATTAAGAAATGCTGGGAATCTATAAATAAAATCTATGGACTTTTAATTGCTTATGATGTTTTTTAACCTAGAGACCAAATTGTTTATTTCTAGTATTAACAGTTTGACCGGTGTCTATAGGCAATATGTTGGATTATTAGACACAAGATAATAAAAAAAATATTTCTTTGGCGACTTTCTAAAAATTGTAAGCCCCGCCACTCATGAGTTAAATTAATATACATAAGAGTAGTGTAAGAAACAATGTCGTAATCCTTACTAAAGGATTGTAATGACCAATTAGGTAAGTAAGTAAGTTGATAGTGTAGATCAAATAACTAATTGAACATATTTCCGATTAGACCGGCACATTCAAATAGATTCTGTACCGATTGTCCATCCGACTCATTCGTGTCAAGTCCTACAACATTCTGTGGTAATAATTTAGATAACCACGAATGAAAGTCCAATGAATAATACAATGTTCTCTAATTATACAATTGAACCAATTCGTTCCTCCTCATCCTGAGAACGACTACAATTGCCATAATATGACAGAGATAATCTACACGTTTCGACTAGAGGCCTGCATGAATGCCAATAAAACGTAAAATTGTACATTCACTGTAAAATGAATTACTGTGTTGTGCTTTCATTCATTTATTTATGCACTTCGAAATCTGTTCATATCTTTAATTAACTGTGAATACTACTCCAGTCACATTTCGCTCTGCATTCACTTACATGTGTGTGTAAGAAAATCATGAAGCACACAAAATCAAAACATGATTGAATATGCACTGAACACAGTATATCATTCATTGTGTTGTAAGTGTTAAGGCCAAGTTTCGTAAGGCGAACGATTTTATACGAAAACACAATATTGTTCGTGTTTTTCATATAAACAGATGAACGTGTCTTAAGTAGACAAAGCTAAAGACAAAGGAAATGAAGAAAAATACACGTGTTTTTTAATGAGTGCATGTATGTACGTTTTAATGAATACAGTATTGATTCACTATTTGATACAATTGCTACGCTGTATAGTATAGTGGAGAGAAAAAAAAAACATTTTTGAATAAGAGTGACTACGCATTAAGTCATAGAGTCTGCTGTGTACGTCATCGCAGTATAAGTTGATTTTACTGTGAGTGGATGAAGTATAATGCAGTAATGTGGGCCTCTAGTTTCGACATATTGCATACGCTTGAACGAACGACTTGATGCATTCAGTGTTTTTGAGGATATATACTGATAATACTGATTAACTAAATTATTGTATTGACTAATTAAGTAAGTTAGTGTAAGAATGTAATTTTTTGTTCAGTTGCCTAGTTAGTCTTCGTATTATACGGAACCATTTAGCACTGTTACCATATATTGGACCCCAGTGAGAGTAAGTTAGAAATTCTCTTCCTATTTCTAGCATTATATTCTACGCAATTTTTTCTTGAAATTTCTGATAAAAAAAAAACTTTAACTGAAATGTTTACATGGACTGATATCGTGTATTATATTGTTAACGGGGGATCATTAGGTTAAAACTTTTCGTATCAGCGTACAAAATTGAACTTTAAATAGTAAGAAGTATGTATATATTGTGCATATTTTATCTGACATTAGTTGTTTATGATATTCCGAAATATGTATGTATGTATTGAAAATCATGATTTAAATTTGGAAACAAATTCTTAATTTTAATTTTGTTTCTTTGTGGGATAATATACAATATTTTGAAATATCTTGTAATAATAAATATTTATATTTTTAATATTTTTAATATTTTTTTCCATTTCTTTCTTACAGGTTCGTTTACAAACGGTTTCTTATTTTAACAAAAAATCTATGAAATTATGCTGAATATTACAATATTACTCTACAATAAATACAAAAAAAGAAAATAAAGAATTTTTATAGAAATAGAAATAAAATTTTACTCAATACTTATATAACAGAAATAAAATAACACATAATAGATATTAATATCAGTATCAGTATATAAAAATAGTATTGAAATATACATATATCTTTATACAAATATACGAATACAGCAAAAATATATATTAACATGTATGTTGTACAGAATTAATTACACACAATACTATTTACAATACACATTTACAATGTAACACATTTACAAACACATATAAAATATGAGATATATACATACATACATACAGATACATTCATACATACATACATACGTAAATATTTATTCATTTACATTACATTGTACATTTCATAAAAATTAATTTTTTTTTCCATAAAAATTCTTTACCAATTATGTACATGAAATCCATTCAGATGTAAATTTAATAACATACTAATCATTCACATTCGTGCATACATAGATATGCGTACACATTTCAGTATTTTACTGAAATGTACCCTGTACACATATGTACATTGAATAATTATATTTTGTATTTTTCATGTTTTTTTTTAGTATTTTTAAATATTAATTGAGTAATAAAATACTTTTTTATGTAAGCATGCATATACAATATAGATACATACATAAATACATACATGCAAGTATATTTTTTTAAAAAGTAATTATAATTGCCAAAGTGCCACTTCTTATTATTATTTCTATGAAATTGCAAATTAAATTTGTTTTTATAATATTTTCCTATGCTTGTGCCTGTGCACTTAAACTTGTATTGCTTGTTCGTATTTAAAAAAGAAAGTCTAGAATTATTTAAATTAAAATATCAGAATTATTCTTATAATTATTGTTGTTATTGTATGTTCATACGTGTGTTTAACATTCATTTTAATTGCTCCATAATAACGCAAATGGTAACCTGTTCACATGTTCTTTAAGGAAATTACTTTTCTAAAGTACCTTCTCAGAGAACCTTTCTCTCTCTATCTGTCCCTCTCTCTCTCTCTCTTTATTTTCCTCTCTTCGTAGTATATTCAAGGTTATTTCTATTTTGCATGTGGTTTTTTTTCTTACTTTTCTTATTTTTGTTTCATTTTGTATGTATGTTTTTTATGTAATAAATTGCTTTAAAAAAATTTGTCTTTTATTTTGTTGTTGTTAATTTTAGAGTTTTATATATGTGTGTGTGTGTGTGTGTGTTTAAGTTAAAATTAAAATAAATTTTAACCCTGCTTTTAGGTTAAAAAAAAACTTTTAATTTAAGGTAAAGGACCATTTTGGCCCACTTTGCATATTTCATAAATAATTCGATATAAAACTCGTTTGAACAAACATTTTAAATAATTTAAATTGTTACAAAAGTTCTGGAAATCTTCATTTCTATACAGATATGTATACCACGAGTATAAGTTTTACTCAGTTCGTGTTTATTCCGGTCTATTATGAGCGAGGATAATTTTCACATGATATCAAGTGCTCTCAGCTTTGATGATGTTATCAACAGAAGACAACAAAAAAGTAGTGACAAGTTTGCTCCAATTCGTGAGTTATGGGACAATTGGGAAGAACTTCTTTCAATGTTTTATAACTGTCATGAAAATGTCACTATCGACGAGCAGCTAATGGGTTTTAGAGGACAATGTTCCTTTAGGCAGTATATGCCTGTAAAGCCAGCCAAATTTTTAAATTTTGGTTAGCTGTAGACTCCAAAACAGGATACATATGGAAAATACAGCCGTACCATGGAAAACCAAAAAATGATAAGCCTAAAAAAAATCAAGGAGAGCGTGTCGTGTTGGACTTGACAGAAAGATGAAAGGGCAAAATATTACAACTGATAACTTTTTTTATCCTTTGAGTTGGGGAAAAAACTTTCACAGAGGAAACTGACATATTGCTTATGTACAAAAAAGTTCCTTTATATACATCCACGTACACCGGCCAAAAAAATAAAGGAACTATATTGATGAGCACCATGCACAAAACAGATGAAATCGATTTCAGTAATCATAAGAAGAAACCTGCAATCGTTTCTAATTATAGCTCTACTAAGGGTTTGTTATAAAGGGTGTTTTTTACAGAGGGATAGAACTTTAAGTTGCAATAAAACAACGATGGATTATTCGATTGCCATGAATTTTATTTATCCGAAAGATAATCTTGTGGCATTACATTTTAAATATGATTTCTGGCATATGACCGCCAAGGCTGGCGCGGATGTAGTCCAATCTGGACGTCCAATTTTCGATGACATTTTCCAACATTTGTGGCCGTATATCGGCAATAATACGGCGAATGTTGTCTTCCAAATGGTCAAGCGTTTGTGGCTTTACCGCATAGACCAATGACTTTACATAGCCCCACAGAAAAGTCTAGCGGTGTTAAATCCCAAGATCTTGGAGGCCAATTCACAGGCCCAAAACGTGAAATTAGGCGGTCACCAAACGTGTCTTTCAATAAATCTATTGTGGCACGAGCTGTGTGACATGTTGCGCCGTCTTGTTGAAACCACATCTCCTGGACATCATGGTTATTCAATTCAGGAATGAAAAAGTTAGTAATCATGGCTCTATACCGATCACCATTGACTGTAACGTTCTGGCCACCATCGTTTTTGAAAAAGTACGGACCAATGATTCCACCAGCCCATAAAGCGCACCAAACAGTCAGTTTTTCTGGATGTAACGGTGTTTCCACATACACTTGAGGATTACCTTCACTCCAAATGCGGCAGTCTTGTTTGTTGACATAGCCATTCAACCAGAAGTGCGCTTCATTGCTAAACAAAATTCGCTTATGAAAATCGGGAACAACGGTAATCTCGTTTTGGGCCCATTCGACGAATCTACGCCTTACTTGATGATCGTTTGGCTACAAATCTTGCACGAGTTGGATTTTGTAAGCACGCAAACCAAGATCCTTCCGCAAAATCTTCCATAAAGTGGATGGACACAGAACCAATTCCTGTGCTCGATGGCGGATGGATTCATTCGGGTCTTCCTCAATGCTACGCTCTACAGCAGCAATAGCTTCTTCTGTACGCACCGTACAGCGTCTCTGGGGATGCGAGTTATCAATAAGAGTAAACGTGGTGCGAAAACGTTCCATGGTTAATCGAATTAACTGCTCTGATGGACGATTTTGTCGACGATAAAATGGGCGTAGTGCGCGATACGTTTTCCGCACAGAACCATTATTTTCGAAATAAAATTGCACTATTTGCAAGCGTTGTTCAGGCGTGAGTCTATTCATGATGAATTGCCAAACCAAACTGAGAATAAATCACTTGACAGCTGTTAAATCGCTCGCCATCTTGAAAAGTAATGCCAACTTAAAGTTCTATACCTCTATAAAAAACACCCTTTATTATCGGTTCTGTAAAAATAATTTCCTTTATCTTAGAAGACGTTGATACTGCTGATCAAATGATTAGCTACTACAGCACTAAAAGAGAAACGAATAGATGGCCAAATGTTTTGTTTTCAAATATAGTTGTTATATCCGCATTGAGTGTATTTATTTTATATTCAGAAATTGATTCTTCATGGGCTGCAAATGATTCAAATCGCAGAAGACCTGAATTTTCATGTCAGTTAGCTATGTGACTATCAGAAGAATACATGTTAAAAAGGACAGTAAAATCTAAAAATCCATTTGCGGCAGAGCTATTGACTCAACTACATGCATCGTCATCAAATACTATACCATTTACAAGCGGTGATACACAAAAGTCAACTTCTAGAAAACGGGGACTTTGCAATTGCTGTAAGTCCAAATATGATGCCAAATGCATTATATGCAATAAGTTTGTATGCAAATTCAAGGGAAAAACAATTTGTTCATCTTGCTGCGTAAATAGCAATAAACTAATTATTATTTTTCCTTACATTTACTGATATACAGAATAAAATAAATTGCATGGAGACCAAAATGGTCCAAAACCTAAGATTTGTAACTTTTAATTTTGTTCTGTTCGATTTTATCCTAGATAGCTAAAAACTCATTAAAATCATTGAAATATAAAAATAATACCTGAGCTGACGTTTTAAGTTGATACGATAAACCATTGCAAACTTAAATAAAAATTAAAAAAAATTTGACCAAAATGGTCCAAACCTAACAGCAGGGTTAAAATAATTTGTAAACAATTCTTTATTTCAATTCTAAATTCTGTTATTATTCTGAGTTATGTACTGGAAATGGGCTCGAATAGAAAATACTGGCGAATTATTTCATAGAAATTTAAACCAAAATTTATTAAAAAGAATTTATTTTCAAAAGTTCACTAAAATCACTAAAATTTCAATATTTTTCAAATATATTATGAGTCAAGCTTCATGCCGTTGCTGTTCTATCAATTTTATTTTGCCTTTTTTTTTAAATCAATTAATCAGTTTTATGAAGTCATAAAATTTTTTCGAAGTGAATAGAAAACGAATTAATTTCTAGCATTTAAAGCTTTCCAAACAATATATAAAAAACACTCAAACTTATGTACTTTAGTGCATTTTATTGCCACCAGAAACTCTGGTATGTTCTAATCGGTTTGTACTATTTAGAATAAAATAAATAAATTAATAGAGATTTGTGTGTCGGCTGCCCTGGTAGTCTAGTAAGTAGTGTGTTACACTGTTAGCATGAGGGTTTCTGGGTTTGATTCCCACCAGAGATTCCAGTCTGTTACACCACACCGAGGAAATAGTCAGCTCGTAAATAATTAAATATTATTTGTAATTGTATTGTAATTAATAAATAAATAAAAAATAAAATCGACATTTTTATACTCAATTGCCAATTTTTATCAATAAAATTAGCCGATAAAAACAAGTACATCTGGGACTGTGAGAACCTCTGAATGAAGTTGTTTTGAAATTCGGTAAGACACTATGTTCTGGCACATCCTGAGGGAACAATTCACAAATCAATTCTGTAGTTGAAAAGCAGGCCACTTTAGAGTACCTAATGTAATGAAAAGCATTCCTCATAATCAATCTTGGCTTGGCCACTGTTTGCTTAGGTTAATGGATATGCGACTTTATGGATTACTTTTGTTAGCCACTATTAGTGTCAGAAATAAAGAAATTCTTAAAGGGCTAAACTTCTACGGAATTACTAAAGTACATACTTTCTTTGCAGAAAAAATAAAACATTCACTAATAAATGTTTTAACTGTCGAACCGTAGCCACCGTAGTCTAATCGATAGTGTGTTGTCTTATTACATGTAAGGCCACGGTTAAACTACAGGTCAGACATCTCCAACAAAATGAAATATGAAGAAATATTTATTCAGCGACTCGCTCTCAGCCGATTTCCGGCAAAAACTCTCAGAGTTTCTCAAAAAAGTCTGTTGTTTGGAGTCGACTTTAAACCGTTGATTTCACCACTCATGTATAAAATTAACACACACAACATAAGTGGTGTGAGAAGCTAGTTCGTAATCCTGACTGAAGGGTTGTAGTGACCAATCATTTATGTATGAACTGCCAGAATGTACTTAATATGGGATGGTCGAAAGAGATCGTATAGAAATTGAGACAAGCAATGAAACAACTTTTTCTTTTGTTTGGGACCAGTTCTATTAAACCAAGCGTGTATCGCTTTTATCGATAACATTTTGCCATTTTTATGGTAAAACCGTTATGTATTGTATCAGCGAAAAACCAATCCAATTGTGTTTTGCAGGACATTACAGATTTAAATTTAAACCAAGTAAACGGTAAGCTGCAGACGCAAGAAAAGGGGTATATAGTGGATTTACCTTAAAACTTCTCAACAAAGGGTACAAAACCGTTTGTGTAGATCAATTCTGATCATTTTAATTAAACTTCTTGCTTCAATCTCGTTTATTCACAGGAAAGATCAGAATCAACTTTTTTTCAACAGATTGTAACTTCTCATAAAGAACAATTCGATTCCATTTCCGCCAAACAAACAACATTTACATTGGCATTCATTGTGTCAGACCTTTATATATTTTTTCATATCGTCCGTATTAATAATTCGCTTCAGAAATGTTTTGATTTCATTTTATGATTTTTCCTAAGATTTCATAATTTTTCCTAAGATTTCTTTGACTTTTTTAATGATTGGCCGACCATAGTGAAGTGCATATTTAATATTAAAATTATCAGCTCGAAAAGGAATGACTATCAGTCATTTTATCAAGATGCTGTCCTTGATGGACATCCTTTTTAAATTCGAAGACGTAGGTTAGATTACCCTTGAAGGGCCAGAAGTAAAACTCATTAGGATACCACAAATCAGTATACAAGTCGTAAATCAAAAATTCTTTGTTTGCGGCTGTAAAATAAATCTTGATATGGGTGTTATCTTTGTTATGGAGAGTTGTGCTACACGAAATATATCAAGAGCTTCTACTCTTCGAATCAACAGCGCTTGCAAAAGTCTGTCAAGTCTATTGCATGCCTTTCACTTGGCCTGTGGTCGGTAACGACTACAATAGTGCAATGGAAGGTCATAAGAACTTTAAGGGCAGAATGCAGACAATCTGTCAGACTAGAAGAGCTTAGCAATATTCCTTATGTCCATATGCTGTGTATGATATTGAATCTCGACTAGTTTAATTTCAAGTGTGTTGGCTTCTTAGACTACAGCCCGCGGTTCAAACCACAGTTCAAAATAATGAAATATGACAAAACTATTATTTCTTACGGTTGCTTCCTCTCATCAGTAAAAAAATTGTCCAGAAAAGTTTCTCAATGATCTGTTATTTGGATTCGTCATTAAACATAAGGTTTCACCATGCGTGGGTAAAATTAACACACACTGCATGGTTGGTGTGCGGCTGGTGTGGCGATGATTATAATGACCAATTAAATACATACGAACAATTCCAGTATTTAAGTGTTAAAAGTGATTACGAAAATTTCATGAGGAAACATTAATTTTTGCATACATAATCCATTTCCATGTATTGTTTACAAAATTTGTAAATCTGATTTTCTTAATAAATCATAAATTATTTAATTTTTCTTAAACCCATACACACACAACAAATTTATTAAATTTATTTCTTTTTATACTTTATATGTATTCTTAGAATGGTTGTCTGATATTTTTTTTTGTATGAATAAAAAATAGTACACTTATCCATCATCTCCACATAATTTCTAAACAAATACCTTCAAAATAAAACAAAAAACACATTAAGACACTCTGAACAATTAACTTTTTTTGTACATTGAAAAGAACATATTTTTTTTTCACTCTAAATGCATACATATTTAGTACAGCTTAAATGGTATAACAAGCTTAGCTAATTTTTTTTTTCCTTTAAAGAAACTTCTTATCATCTGTGTTGTAATGTCTTTGATTTGAATTTATTTTAAAATTAATATTTTATTACAGTGCCTAGTATGTTTTACAAATAAAATAATTTTTTTTTAATTGTTTTAACAACAAATTTATTTAAAACTTGGAATGCTTGGCAATGACTTACAAACTATTGTGATGGTTTTTCTTCTTATTCTCCTCAAATAATAATAATGAAAACACTTTAATAAACTTAAGAGCACCAATTATCTACATTATCTCTGTCAATTATTAAAAAAATAAAGAATAAAAATTATAAAAAAAACAGAAAATAACAAAACATTGGATTGATTTGAAACTCACCGAATTTATTGTTACTCTCGCTCGTACTTTGTTTGCTTCTTCCAAAAAAAAAAAAATCATAAAAGTTTTTTTTTGTTCGTTGTTGTTATGAATGAATTTTCCTAATATCGAACGCTGCTTTTATTTCTTACTGAATCTCTAATTAACACTGAAAAAAAAAACAACAACAACAACAATACTATATTTTACAACGTACAAAAACGTAAAACTTATTTGTAATTGAAACAAAATTGAAATATAAAAATTTATAATTAAAATGTCGCGCGAAAATTCACCACGTCACAGTTTAAGACGCCTGCCACGAGACCAACAAGCGGCATCACATCAAACGCAGCAGCAACAGACGCAACAGCAGCATCAACTACATCAGTCACCCATTATGGAATATAGTGTTAGTAGTGGTAGAGGCTCCAAAACTGCCACAGCCAGTGGCAGCTTAGCACCCATATCAACATCGGCTTCAAACATAACCACCGTTCTTGAAGATGGCAACGATGAGAACACCATGTTGCCACCTTTAAGCGGTTCGGGACCAAGTAGACAACGTTCTTTAAGGGATCGTCTTAAAGACGGCATTACCGGCAGTTTTACATGGCAGTAAGTCTAGTTGAATTGAAGATGTATTTCACTTTTCTTTGTAGTATTTCAATATTGATTTCGTTTATATTTTAATTGTAGTTCACATATCCTTTTTCCGTTAATTTTAATTTTGTTGTTTGTTTTTTTATCATTGGAATTTCAAAAATTAAAAACAAATTTTTCTTTTTTTGTTATTGTCTTTAAATGTAGATTTTAAAATTTAAAATTTTCTCTGAGTGTATTTTAAAAATTTAACGCACCCAATTTAAAAGCACCACAAAAAAAATTTAATTTTAATTGGCAAATTTTTTCTAATCCTTCACCCTAAAATCTGTTAAAAACAAAAAATATGAATTTCCTAAATTTAAACCAAGTTTATAATCAATTAATGCATTGCATAGTGTTTACAGGAAAAATGTTGGACTACCAATTGGGTAACAATGTAATCTAAACACCATTCCTTCACCTTCATTACATTACGTGTATGCATTTGATAAAATTAAATTAAAAAAAAATTAAAATTATCACCACCTGTATATAACCATTGAAAAAATAAAGACAAAAAACGATCGATTGGATTGATTTATTGGATAGGGCCACGTTAAGAATTACATGGTTTTTCTTTCTAATTTACAGGGCAATGTTCTACGTCTTAGTGATAATAACGCCACGTATCAAGATATTCGTCAAAAAACAAAATTTTAACATCATAGCATACATTGGCTTACTCTTTTCGGTTTAAACATTATAACGGTATTTTAATTACCTTACATCACATTTCGTATAAAAGTATCGTAGTAGCCCAGTTTTCTTACAATCTTACTATTTTTATTGTCGTGAAGATCAACTGTATTCTTTTGGAACATTGTGTGGTATCCAAATAACGTCTTCTCTATGCCTATTACCCTGACAAAGTTCAGGATGCGGCTCGATATCAACAATGAAAATTATCTGCCTAGCCTTTGATCTGCTCCCAAACTGGGCTTCGAGAATGTGTTCCGATTAATCTACATGTTGGGCTCGAGGCAACCTCCATTCTGAAAGCAATCAGTTTATAATGGCCTGTCAAAAAAAAAAAAAAAAAACCGGTTACCGATTTCCGATTATATCTGATGCATGGCTCAGATCGCCTTGTATTGTAATTTCTCAGAAAAAGCATTGATTGCCTTTAATTTATTTGATTTGAGAAGAGTTTTGGTCTCTCTTTATCGTCCTTTTCGGTGAGCATATCTTTCCAAACATCCGCTCCCATTATACACAAGGATTTTGGCCTCAAAAACGACTTGGAAGCTTGATGCTCGGAAAGTCGTCTGCTTCATCATCTGATCTGGTACCTAGCAGTGGGTAACCTACTTTCCCTAGCTAGCTTCATAGCATAGAAAATATTTTTCATGAAAGATCCAAGTTAAGTTATTGTTAATATACGCGAATATACGAAAATGTTATATCTATTTGGTCTTACAATACAAATTTTTCCAAGATCGGCGTAAAAGTGTGCCAACATAATCTACGTCGTCGGTCAAATTCAGTCAGATTTATGCGTCGGAGATATGGAAGATTGAATATTTCGGATGCTCTCCATCTAGATAAGCCATGGCTAACATTTAAAGGTTGCATTAAGGTTGCGCATTATTACATCAATAGGTCTTTCAAAGAGAATAAAGAATTTCAAAGATAAAGAATTTTAAAGATAGGAAGCACTTAATGAAAGATCCTTTATTATTTACTTTATAATCGTCCAGCCATAATTCTTAATTTCAACACGTTAATTTTAATCTGATGACTTTAAAACCCATCTATTTATAGTTCTTTTAGTGGCATTACATGTCAATCAAATATACAGTCTAACATTGAATTTTTCTCTCGATGGTTTAATTTCAATTTGTTGAATGTAAACACTTTTCCTGATCCCCCAATCTGCCACCTCTATGGCCTTATCTATGCATGGGTCAGGGGGAAGAGAAGAGGCGTTGGGGGAATGGATCGGGTTGTTATATTTCTAGGTATCCATGGCCTGCTGCGCTTGGATAAGGCCAGCGTAAAGTTATTTATTAGATTTAATACAGGGCACTGCGAGATTAGATCGCTGACAAGGATCTGGAATAGATCCTAGGGCTTCAATAATGTAGTCGCGTTCTCTTGTTAGTCAGTGTAATTCTTCTACTTCCTTATTCTCCCTTTCCTACTTCCTCTTATTTTTCCCCATATCCCCTATTATACTTTAGGACGTTGTACAATGGGTCAACTGGACTTGTCTCAATTGGCAAGTTTACGTCCTATAACCTAAACCTAAAAACACTTTGATTGAACACCAGCTATTACTTTCATTTCACTCGGAAACAGATGATTCCTGCCCAGGTCTCGAAAATCAAATTTTTTATGTGCTACTTGCCTTTCTCGTGGAGTACATCCGTTAAGCCCTAGTTATGCTACCGTAACAGAATGTAACCGCAACAGTAAGAAACAGCTGATCGTTTTTGTTATGCATAAAGCAATACGAATGGTTATAGAAATGTAATGTAACGTAACCGGAACGTAAGAATCTGTAAAAAATATAATTTTCTTACATTTTTACGTGACATTTGTTTAGCAGTGTTAATAACATGTCAATATTAAAAACCACCAAAACTAAGAATTGAAATCATAAACAGAATTTGCATTTTGTACGTATGTTATGTTTGTCTGTATGTGGAATTCTCTTTAAATAAAACTTCACATATTTCAGAAACTGAAATTATAATTTATTTCATTATTAACTTTTATAATTTAAAATAAAAATAAACACTATTTTACTATTACATTACGTAGGTAGCGTTTATTTTTATTTTAAATTAGAAAAATATAGTCATCGGCTTTTAACTAATTAAAGCGTTCGAAAAGCATTTCAAATAAAAATGTTTTTACTTTCGTACAAATTTGGATTCCGAAATACCTGACCTGTTTCTGCAGGATAAACGATTTCACTTGCTTGTTTATTTATATGGAAAATACAATCAAAAGCACTCAATTTTGTGTTTGTTTTCCTCAACACAAACTAAACTGAGTGTTTTTGTTTGTGTGAAAGTAAAATTGTTTGGCATACAGAAACAGTATATAAAACTTTTAATAAGTACCTTTAAATAAATATAAAATCGTTGAAATGAAGCCAAAAACGCTGTATTAATAACACTGGTTAACAGCTGAATTAAATATAAACAAAAGACGCCATATTGAAAGTGATAAAATGAATGAAAACGAAATTTTTAAAATCTGGAATTAATATTAAATATGTTTAAAAAACAACAATAAAAATAATAAAATAAAAACTCAAATCCAAAAACATGTCTTCTGTATCCATATCTAAATTTTTGTCTTTTAGTTTTTGCTTTTATTGTTTTGTTTACCTAAAAACATATGATTACGTTTTTACGTTCTATAATTGCTCTTACATTTTTACGTGCACGTTACTGTTACATTGCGTTACATTACGTACCGGTAGCATAACTAGGCCTTTAGTATTCGATTGGCCTGTGCTAAGTTGTATGTCGAACGTTCTCTTCTACTACATCCTATTTATCTAATTCCAACAGAATGCTTTATTTTAATTAAATGATACATACTTCTTAATATGCCGACAGAAAAGAGTCTGAAACTGAAATTAAAGAATACATTTACGCATCAGTTTGTTGTAATACAACTGGACCGACTGTAGTATATCTTTTTGTTTTCTTATCTGCTTTCGAGTTTTTATTTTTTTGAATTTAAATTTTTTTCACTGACATTCTATTTTCCCGCCTGTACGATATTCGATGTATTTTTTGACAAATTGATTGACAGATGAATGTAATAAACATTTTATGTTTGTTGCAGTTGTAATATGACTGTTATTGTCAAACGTCAAACAACGCCATCATTTGTAATGACAAAAGAAGGTCTTCCGTTTAAGGTTTGCTTAAAAATATTCCGCGTGTTTTTTTCTCCATTTTGAAACAGAAAATAATTTTTTCTTTTTTTTTTTGAGATTTTACAAGTAGAGATGTGTACAGTTAAATAAATAAGAAAAATTCACATATTAAACAATATTTAATGTATTCTATTACTGTTGTTGTTTTGTTGTTCCGTTGTTATTGTTTTTATTACTTTTACTTTCGATAAATCATTTTGAAAATCGAACATTTCAATCTGAACTGTCCAGTGACAGATTCATAACAGCAGACAAACAATTGATTGGCAAAAAATACAAAAAAAAAAAATAATAAATAAATACATATAATTTGTTTACCGGTATTAATAATTATTGATTGCTTTACTATTCACAATTTTTTTTTATTTTTTTATTTTGGGAATTTTTGTATTTGTAGTTTGAAAAAAAAAGTCAAATTATTTTTAATGATTAATTTCTTTAAGGATTTCACACACATTCAGTTGAAAGGGAGGGTTGCTGTCAAAATCATTTGATTGATCACTTTTTAATTTTGGCATGATGCGATTTAAAGTAATTTGATTCTATAAAAACAACACAATACAAGAATACATTACAATATTTAAAGATTTATTATAATTATAAAGAAAGATATATTTCTAAATTATTTCTTTAATAACGTACATATACTGAATATACATTGTATGTAGATACAATGTATGTATAAATTAAATAATAACAATAATTAAACAATAAAAATAGAATTAAAATCTTAACTAGAAAACAATTAAAAATCCATTACCATCACATGTCAAAAATCTATGAGATTTCTATATGTGCTTCCGGCTAAAAGTCAGAGTGTCTTTGGTTCAGATATCAACAATGAGTATTCAAAAGGATGAGTAAAATCGAATCATACTCATAATTTCTGATACTTGTACGGATTCATACTTATTTTAATATCATACTCATACTACTCATATTCAAAGTTTGTAGTAGTCATTATATTCATACTTAACAACACGTATGATGTTGTTAAGAATGAATCTCCATAACCAGACGTCGGCACCAATGTCCTCCAGAAGAAGAACATCTTCGGCTTTTTACACACATAGGACACGAACATCAACAATGTTCGTTAAAAAGAGCGTAAAAATGTTGCTTGTCAGCTTCTAAAGTCGCTTTTTTCAGACTTCAATTATACACCCAAAGAAATATTACAGTAGGATTCACTAATATCAATGAGAAATGATTTCGATTTTTGGAAAAATACTTGTCAAGTTAAATATGGCGTCTTTAGGGATTTAGCGCATTACAATTTTTCTAAATTTTCCGATCACATATACATATTATTGGGTCAATAAGTAGACTTGAAAATATTACTAACAATTTTCCTCTGGGTTAACACATGCCTCTCACAAACACACTCGCATTTTTATCATGTTCTTTTTGTGCTGACGTCTGTCCATAACTCAACATATACATGAAGCACAAAAAATAATTACGAATCGCGTACGAACACTAAAATACTCACTAAAAGGTTGTGTGTTAGCTCTACTTGCTGCTCTGTTTTTTGCTTATGAGTCTTGTTTCTTTTTTTCTAAATGTAACAACAACTAAGACTGTAAATTTTGATGAATGATTCGAATCACTCGAAACATTTATAAGTATTTTTCTAAATTTATGAATCTGCATGAGTAGGCGTATGAATCAAACATATTTCGAATGTTAGGAATTTGATGTCAACGTATGAGTATGCGTACACTCATTGCAACCTGTACTTATAAATCAACGTTGTAGTGAGTATGAATGAATCAGAGTACATAGTTAAACTTCAATATTGTTGACTCACTTATATTCAAAATGTCATGAATACTTATGAGAAGCGAAAAAACAGTTCATTGCTGATCTCTGCTCTAGTTCTCAGTCAAGTCTTATGTTCTATGATTAAATTATTTTGATGAATCTCTAGTTCAAGATTCAAGATTTACATCGTAGAGCGTTGTAGACGATTTCATTTTGTTGGCTTTGCAGCAGCCAGCAGAAGTTCAAGATCTGTCATTGTATACTGAAAGGCATATGCTTAAGAACGATACAAATCGCAACGTTACAGTCAGTGTTGCAGGGTACAGTGCACTGATTAGAGATTCTTTTCGCCCAAAATAGAAGATTGGGTTTGGTTGAAATTATATTTTTAAAGAGGTATTTGGACGGTAACACAAATCGTACAACATTTCAAGTTTTTGTGTAGAAGATAACGAATAGTATCGTATAAACTCAATATGTAATGAGAACGTATGACATTGAAGGGCATACGGTGAGAGTAGTCTGATACGAAAAGGTGTTTACAAGTGCTACAAGCTTTGCACAGAAGGTTAAGAAGATTTGAATTACGCCGCTTGCCCTGGATGTCCGAGGACATCAATAACCGATAAAAATGTGGAAAAGGTGAAGTGAAAGAAGTTATTGAGGATGTCGACATATCGCTTGGCTTATGTCATGCAATTTTTTAGGAAATTTAAAGCATGAAGCGTGTGCCAGCGAAGTTAGTTCGTTAAATCGCCAAACAAACAAAACCAGCTATAGGGCTCACTGAGAACATATGTTTGAGATGAGTGTACCCTTATTGTATGAATACACTTAGTATATATGTATGTGTTGGTGGGAGACAAGTCTAAAATGAAAGTTTTCGGAATTACGGTAATTTGGAAGCTGCATACTCTCTTAAAAGGAGAACTATTTTGTGATACACAGATGAATCAAGAAAGGATCTTAAAATAGGAACGGGAGTTTGGTCCCAGGATAAAATACTCAGAACCTCAGAAGTTTATGGCATAGAAAAATTTGTTCAATTCAACTTGGATAGGAATTACAAAGACAGCATATAGTAATACTATGTTACATGAATCAGAACGCCATTCGAGCACTCGACTGTCTGGAGAAGCTGAAACAGCTGGTTATGCAAAGTAAGGGTACTCTCCGCTGAGTCTCAAAACGTGTGGCAATAAGCAAGCAGCTTGCGAGGAGGAGAGCTTTCACGACGTTGATGAGGTCTAAAATCTTTTGTGGAGTGGTAGTGGATGTTTCGAAAGGTATGCTCAACGAAAGAAAATATAAAAAGGCAATCAAAACTTTTGTTACAATAAGATAAGATCTGAGTCATGCATCAGACTTTTAAGGAATAACCTGAGGTTGATAAACAGTCTTTTGACATGTTACTGTTGACTCAGAGTACACTTAATTAAAAGATGGTTGTTTCGAGCTCAATATGTGGTGAGAGAATGAATTAATTATTAATCAATCTAGAAAATAAATTCCTTTGTGCATACCAGATGCTGGTCAGGGACAACGACCGGCATCTTGAAGTTTGCCAGGGCAATAGGCTTGGAAACAACACTGTCGGGATATCCTATTAAGCATGAGACGAGTACATTCGATCGTATGGTCACAATACTATGGCACCTCTTCACCACAATAATAATACGTAAGTTATTAATGGATGTGTCAATACCAAGGAGAGACACTCTGGAAAATTTGATTCCCATCAATTGTAGCATAATAGTGGCAATAGATTAATTTATTAAGATCATATCTATCATAATTTGAAAAATATTTCATTGTACTCCTAATTACTCTGTCAACAAACTCATTATTTATGATTCCATAGTAATCTGCTGATTCCATAGATTATATTGCCGACAGTGTTTGAGTACAATTATAAATTTAGTTGCTTGGGATTAGACCATAGTTTACCATTTCATAGCACAGTTGTGCAAAGAGAACTCACACGCATTCTTGTGTTTTTTCATTTAGTTGTCGATCAGACTGCGACAAGAACACATGTGCGGCGGATGCTTTATCATTTTATTTCAGCATAACACTCAAAAAATATTTTATGTTAAAAAAGTTCTATGTTATTAACTAGGCGTATTTCATTTTTTTTATTTTGTCGCATAGTATAAAATTTTTTTAAATGCTTTGGAATGTTCGCTTTTTTTTCTTTTAATAAAAAGTGGGGTTTTCATTCTTTTTATTTTTATTATTCTAAAAAACATGGTCTAATTTTTAAGCCAAAGATGGATAGCTTTGCGTTCTTTTAATAAAAAATGTATTTTTTATTTTATTTTTCTTTATCTAAAATTATTAAGCCAAAGATCGATAGCTTTACATACGTATGTTGATGAAATGAAAATAAAAATAGCGTATATTACTAACACTTTTCTATGGCTGTAAATAAATAAATTCTCTCAACTTATTTTCTCTCTCTTACTCACTAACACATAACCAAAATTTTTTTGACGAACCCTGGATTAGACATACAAGTTTGCTTCGTATAAAGCGACGATAAATAACAAACTGCAGGGCAATAGCGATGACCTTCATTTAATCATATCATCGATTGTGGTACTAAATGAGAGTAGGACACTATTTCTAAAATCGTCAGTGAAAAGAAATTTATGAATTGAAAATAGTTCGATAATTTCGTCACAGGAGTTTCTAATATATCGGAGCTTAAAGCCCGTAGAGCGCCTGTATCGTTGACTAAAGAACTGGCATTTTCAGCGTATAACCGATCGATATGATCGATTGCATTAGTTTATTCACAATCCACCTAATCCACTAAGAATATTTTGTAACACTTTTTGTTGCACAGTTATTTGAGATTATGTCTGAGAGCATAACGAACCATAAATGGCTCATGGATAATTTATTTTGGACAAAAAACTATAAATTATTCAAGAAAACCCAAAATATTTTATATTCTAAAAGCTTGTAATTATTTTTCTGAGTGTAATTATCACAAAACGAGATAAAAGTTTTTTGTTGAAATTTCAACATTGAAAACACAATCAACAATTTGCAAAGGAGCCTACTTTTTGTAAGAAAAAAATTATCTCTGCATGTGGACTCATTTGCTTGTTAAGTGGTGCGTATTTCCGTAAATACCATTGCTGTTGACCTTCAATCTGTGGCAAGTATCTGTTTTTATGTTGTTTTGAACACGAAAGTATTTAATCGACAAATAACATCTGTTCTCGACTTGTACAAAAACAAAACAAAAAAGGGAAAAAAGAAGACAACAAAGTACTTGCAACCGGTATAAGAATTTTTTTTTGATGTGAATGAATTTAAGGGCATTCGAAAATAAAAATAAAATAAAAATTTTTTTTATCATTCGTAAACAATGTTTTTAATTTCGTTTTATTTTGAAAATAAGTTTGCAAAAATAAATGACGTATTTAAAGTGTGCCCATTCCCATAAATACAAACACTTTGTTGTTCAAATGAAACTGTACGAAGTGTTAACAATCTTCAAGGAAAAAGTCTGCGGGAGAGGGGAAACAACGAATATAGTGTTTATGGATGTTAAATTGATAACAATTGATAATGTAAGTGACAGGAAGAAGTTTATACAATTAGTTTGGCTATGAAACCGCCGTAGTCTAGTAGGTAGTGTATTGGCTTATTAGACTTAAGGCCCCGGTTCAAACTCCAGGCTAGACATCAAAACAACATACAAAAAGTATTTCTTCGGCGACTTCCTCTCAGCAGATTTCTGGCAAAAACTCTGAGAGTAAATAAAAATTGCCATGAAAAGTTTCTCAAAAATCTGTCGTTCGGAGTCGACTTTAAACTGTAGGTCCCGCCACTCATGTATAAAAATTAACACACACAACATAAGTGGTGTGAGAAACTAGGTCGTAATCCTCACTGAAGGGCTGTAATGACCAATTATGTATGTAGTTTGGCTTGAGAACCAATTTTCTCTGTAATGAATGGCTAAACAATCACGAGTAGACATTCCCTATGATAAAACTTAATTACAACGTAAAAAAATGTGATTTTCATTAACAAGTCACTTTATTTCAGTAGAAAAGTGAAACACAAGTAACATTACAATGGTGTTTCAATGCATCAATAAACTTGTATAACCTACCGTCATTAATGAGCATCTTTGTATTTTCTGTACTCGGGCGAGAAGTTTCAAACAAAGACTTTGGGGCACCATCCCATGTATGAAATTTGTATTCCATATTCGGTCGATTATAAGTGGTGAGGGTAATAATGGGTGATTTCTTAAGAGCTATAGGAAAATTTTTCAAAAAAAAACACATGGAATTCAGAAAAATGCATGAAATCTTTATTTGAATCGATAGTACGGTCCATATAATTTAATGTTTGAAGATTATTTAATGCAAATGTTGACCGCGACTGCGCTTCAAATGGTCCATCCGCTTAGTCCAATTTTGGCATACTCTTTCCAACATTTCGGCCAGTATGTCACGAATAAATGCTTCAATGTTGTCTTCCAATGCGTCAATTGAAGCGGGTTTGTCTGTATAGACATGAGCTTTAACATAGCCTCACAAAAAATAGTCTAAAGGCGTTAAATCGCACGATCTAGGCGGCCAATTGACCGGTCCCGAACGTGAAATAATATGTTCACCGAACTCGCCTCTCAATAAGTCCATTGTTACGCGTTCTGTGTAGCATGTGGCAGCGTCTTTTTGAAACCACATGTCATGCAAGTCAAGCTCTTGCATTTTGGGCAAAAAAAAAGTTGGATATCATCTCACGGTAGCGCTCACCATTCACAGTTACGTTACGATTCGCAGCATCTTTGAAGAAGTACGGTCCAATGATGCCACCAGCCCATAAACCGCACCAAACTGTTACTTTTTCTGGATGCATTGGTAGCTTTTGCAATGCTTCTGGCTGATCTTCACTCCAAAATCGACAATTCTGTTTATTTACGTATCCATTGAGCCATCGATAAAGAAGTGGATCTTCGGCCAACTTTCCAAGAGCCCATTCATCAAAAGTTCTGCGTTACGGTAGGTCGTTCGGCTTCAATTCTTGCACCAGCTGTATTTTGAAAGGCTTCACACCTAAATCCTTACGCAAAATTTTCCACGTTGTTGAGTAACAGAGGCCCAATTGCTGCGAACGGCGACGAATCGATAATTGATGGTCATCATTAACACTGGCCGATACAGCTGCGATATTTTCTTCAGTTCGCACTCTACGTAAGCGTGTTGGTGGTTTAATGTCCAACAATGTAAATTTGTTGCGAAATTTAGTCACAATAGCCCGAATTGCCGCTTCAGTGGGTCGATTAAACTGATCATAAAATGGAAGAAGCGCGCGATGAACTTTCTTAGCAGAGCACGCATTTTGATAATAAAATTCAATTATTTGTAAGCGTTGTTCGTTTGTAAGACGATTCATGGTTAAATTCTAGACCAAACTGAAGATGTTTGACAGTGAAACAAAACACGAAACGTGCGTGAGCTGTTTAAACCAGTGTTGCCAAAAAGATAATAGCTAAAAATCACCCGTTATAAAGATCGATATGAGGTATTGTTTGCATCGATGCACTTAAAGGTTTCACATAAACATAGCATTAAATTTTCACACTCCCAATATCAAGAACTTCTAATCCACAGTATTTACACCATCCATACTTACAGATAACGCTTTTAAATCATGCCTACAAACCCATTCAGAGATTGATTATAAGTCACATGCAGTTCGTTCATATTTTCGCCTCAATATCCAAAAGTTCTAAAATCAAAGGAACATGAATGGTTAAACACTACATACATATAGCAAATATCTGTACGGTATGATATACTGAAAGAGTTAACTGTAATGCAATCCGGTTCAGAAGACTTACATACATACATAATTGGTCATTACAACCCTTCAGTCAGGATTACGACCTAGTTTCTCACACCACTTATGTTGTGTGTGGCGGGACCTACAGTTTACAGTTCTGAGAGGAAGTCGCCGAAGAAATATTTGTTCGTATTTCGTTCAGTTGGAGATGCCTGACCTGCGGTTTGAACCGTGGTCTTTACGTCTAATAAGCCCACACAGTACCTTCTAGACTGCTGCGACTGTCCAATGAAATGTTGAAAATTGATTTTAACATTCATATTCTTTCGAAATAAATGTGTATCAGCCAGGATCTATGAAAATATGAATAACTTTTGAATTCAGTGAAAATAACATACAGATCCCACTGTACAGGGAATTAAAAAGTTGATCTTAAACGACTGTAGCTACTTTATTTGTTCTCAACTTGATAACTGAAAAACGTTTTAAAGGCAAAGGCTAATTATTACAATCGAATGTGTATCGATTACTTGATTAATTAATCGATTACCTTCCCAAACGTTTTATTTACTTTTGAAATTCTTAAGCATTTAAGACGAGATATTCATCTGGAAATGAATAAAATTATGAAACACACCATAACGAGACAGTCTGACAACGGCAATCTACAGAGAATGAAGAGAACAAGACGAACGTGCACGAATAGCTGTAGAACTCACTCATAATTAAGTTGATAACAAGTTTATAAGAATATGAATACAAAAAAAAAAAAAAAAACAAAGGAATGAAATAAAATCAACACATAAAGGAAATTGCAAAAAACCGAAACAGATTGGAATATTCAAGGTTGCATGCAGCATTCATCCATCGTATGCAACTGAAGGCGAAGGCAAGAAGACAAAAAACAAAAGAATAAGGTTTCAAGGGCAACACATTTTTTACACACACAAGCAAATTTAAGTTGATTGTGGCGAATTTTTTTTATTTTTTATTTTTCATAACAATTCGACAATGAAGATGACGATAAAGACGTTGTTAATGATGATGATGATGATGATGATGTTCATTAAGTTTAGTCAGTTTGTGGGTAGTAAGTGTGTAAATGATATGATGTAAGTTAATATCCACAATAATTACATGTATGCATACATATGTACATACATATATAAGACTTTCCTTCATACAACATATGTACAAGCAGAAAAGTGTCAAAGCATTGAAGGGTAAACCCGGAATTCAAACCTTTTAAAAACAATGAGAAAATAATTTTTTTTCTTCTTATTTTTCTGTCCATGTTTTTTAATACCCCTGAGATTATAATTTTAAGACCAAGGATTGCTTGGTTTATTGCTGCTTTCTACTTTAAGGAAATATTATTGATAACCATAGGATTTAAAAAATATATGCATTTTTATTACATGATATAACAGTGTAAATATCTATGTATGCGATAAAGAAAAAAAAAATACAGAAAAGTGACATTAAAAATAATATGGCACTTCCATATTTTTAAATAATTGATTTTAAAATCCACTTTAGCTGAAGTTAGTTTTAACTAAACCCAACTTTAACGATAAGCTGCAATAATGGAGCTTTGATGGAAACAATTAGGTGTATACACTCAGCAGCATAATTCTGCGTACAAGCACACATTTTAAATTTGTACGCTAGTCTTGCGTATCAAAACAGTAAGATTTGGATCATTATCTTGGAATCTAAAGTCTTCCTAAATGCTCAGTTTTATAATACTTACGTGGAGATTCATTTTTAAAATCTCTAAATAGACACTGTGTTCCATTGTCGTTCGAATAAACTCTAAATTACCCACACCATAGATTCCTATATCATTACGCAACCGTAGTGATGGTTTAACTCTTGGTTTTAAATTTTTTCAGCTGAGTACTGTACAAGGTCTTGATGGCCTTTTATGCCGACGACGCAGTATGTACTTACATTCATCATGAATAAAACTTTTTTCCAGAAATCCGCAGCTTTATTTATGTACTCTTTAGCGAAAGTAATATTTTTTTTCCTATTGACTAAGGACACTATCGGCTTTTCCTGGTTTTATGGCTTTTGTAGTTTGCCTTTTTCAAAATTCTGCGCACATTGTCTCTGGATATCTGCATATTAAATTGCGTATTTATGTTTTCAGCTAGTTTTGATGATGTTAATCCAGGAGTTTCTTTCACCGATTGGGTTATATGTCGCGTTCAGTTAATTTTCGTGAATGACCAGAATGAGGCTTTTGAACTAAAACTCCGGTGTTTTTGAAATTGTTTATCACTCTCTGGATGGAGGAGTGAGTCGCTTCACATACTTGACTGATTTCGCACAAAGGTTTCTTTTGTTTCCAAAGGTGATTAATAATTTTGTACTCTGTCCGATAACTTTACACGTATTGCAATTGAAAATAAAAAAAATGTGCAAATGTCCGCATTAAACATATTTAAACTCATTTTGTAATTTTATGTAAAAAAGGGTCAAAAGATTTTAAATAACAATTTGAACTAAAGTGTTGAATAAGGAAATAATAACGAATATGTAATGACTATCACTTCTAACAGGTCAATGATTATCCTAAGCATACTGCTGCTAATATGAGGATGTGATTTCTTTAGGAAGGGTTTCAAAAACATAATACTCGTCCGCAAAGTGTCAATATGATCCCAAAATAGTATTTGGGAGGAATATTTAGAAAATGAAGTCGCCGTAGTCTAGTAGGTAGTGTATCGGCTTATTAGACGTAAGGCCTCGGTTCGAACCCCAGGTCAGACATCAAGACGAAAATATGAAAACAAATATTTCTTCGGCGACTTCCTTTCAGCAGATTTCTGGCAAAAACTCTGAGATTAAATAAAATTTGCCATGAAAAGTTTCTCAAAAAAATCTGTCGTTCGGAGTCGACTTCAAACTGTAGGTCCCGCCACTCATGTATAAAATTAACACACACAGCTGTTAGAAGCTAGGTCCATAATCCTGACTGAAGAGTTGTAATGACTAATTATGTATGCATGTGTGTATTTAGTAATCGTATTCGCTTATTGTCAAAGAAAAGTTGACTGATAACCTTGCTCATGAGTGAATGGCAGCAAATATCAACAGAAAACACAAATTTATGTTTGTTTTGTTTGAAGTTTAGCTTATAGAATAGCTTGGATGAATTACTTCTTCACATTTCTTTTCTTACAACACAGTCCAAATGACTATGACTTAAAAGTATTTTTTGTCTCCCTAAAATTGCGTAAATTTTTAAAGACACAGATTTATCGCTTGGATTTTTTAGTTTTAATTTCGTTCCACTTATTTGGCGTGAGTATGTTTAAACATCAAATTAATATGAAATGAAATGAAATGTTTTTATAGCCGTACATGGGTTCCATTAAATCATTCTGATTTGCCACACACACACACACACAAATTGAAAGTAATGCCCATGAACTTTTCTAAAACAATAGAACGAAACAAGAATAAAGTCATAAAATAAGAATAACAAAAAATACAATAAAAACAATAAAATTAGCATCATTAATACTAACAACAACTACAACAAAATTAATAACAAGCAAAAGGTTACTGACTGACTGGCAAGTGAACACAAAGAATTGACCGACACAGCTTTTAAGCGTATCTCTACAACATTAGACGACGGTTTAAGTAATTTTAACCATTAATTTCAAACATTTCGAAATTTAGGCCAAAAAGTTTTGCTAAAATGCCAGTAAGTGAGTGGATCAGTTAACTAACTAAGCTAAGCAACAACAGCAACGCCTTCAAATAGCAAAAACAACAATAACAATAAGAAATGAAAAGTTCAAAATGTTTATTAAACCCATAAGATCTCTGTGTGTATCTATACACACACTCAAATGGCAAACAAATGCTTTGAATTTTTATTTCTTCAAAAAACAAAAACAAAAATACAATAAGAACAACAACAAATACAACAACAACAAGAATAATAAACATCAACAATTAAAGGAAGTAAGAAAATATAATAATACGCACTCACTCTCGCACACACACACACACCCAGAAAAATCAAAAAAGTTCCGTTATGGCAATCTATTCACACATTTTCGTTCCGCCATTACTCACGTACTTAGACTGTATCTTACACATACAAACGATTTCTAATGAATTTACTCTCTCTATGTGTGTGTGTGTGTGTGTGTGTGTGTGGCTGTGTATTTTAATGGATTTTGTGAAAAGACAAAGCAAGCATACAGGCACACGGAGGATTTTAATGATTCAAATTGCTAAAGAACAGGATGGCAAGTGAAAATTAAATTGATTTGCG
The DNA here is from genome assembly GCA_936449025.2 of Sarcophaga subvicina. Lineage (NCBI taxonomy): Eukaryota > Metazoa > Arthropoda > Insecta > Diptera > Sarcophagidae > Sarcophaga > Sarcophaga subvicina. The sequence continues at coordinate 45,188,113 of OW388081.2, read as the reverse complement.
CGTATTACTTTAAATGCCATGCCATGCCATTTCATGCCATTTCATCCCATGTCATTATAGAATAGGATGTGAATTATTCTGCCATACATGATACTACCTCCCTCCCCTGTCATTCTCACAAGAACAATATTATTTAATGCTGTCGATGGGGGGGGCGGCAGAAATATAGTTAAATTATCGAAAACACGTTGAGACATTATAGGTGGTGAAGACATTTAACGTTGTTTGTGTTTGTTATTGCTTGCAGAGCAGAAGATTAATTTAAAACGTTTTATTGATACGAACGATTGGGATTTAATTGATATGCAGGATATCACTCATGGTTGATTTTAACAACTGAGTGTGTAAGAAAATGTTTTCGGAATGTTAGGAATATTATTATTTGTGCAGTCGTCATAGAATTTTTTTTTAAATTTAGACTTTAATTCACTTTTATCGGCTCGCCCTTATATGCCTAGTCCTTATATAAGGAGCCACCCTGGGCATTTGGTAGCATACATATGGGAAGAGCAATAACCTTGTAATTGTTGTAGGACAATTGATATGTATCACGCACATGGGCCGGGTAGCAATTATTTCTCTTTTTGCAATCACATTCATCTTTATTGACCGGATCTTTTAACTCAGTTGTTGTACCAACTGCATATCGACTACCTTTCAATGAAATTTGGAACAGTGTTAGCCTGATGCAGAATTTTACTTACGCCTAGCTTAAATATTAGGGTATATCGATTGATATGGCTTTTGTGTAGAAATTTGATAAAAACGTCGTATTTTTGGTGTCGGCTCTTTACCAGTTTTAGTGTAAGGGTTGCCTGAAACCGAAATAGCTACAACTAGAAATTTTAGTGTTGAAATGAATGTAGAACTTCAGACGATCAATTTGTTTAATTGTTTATTATACAGGCTCCATCAACCTAAAGCGACCTCTTGTCACGTACGAAAAGGCTCACAGCTTAGTGATTGAAAACATATTATTGCTGGGAATCAAATCTGTCATCCCTTAGTGTAATTGTATTCAAATGCAGTTAGAAGGCTTCTATAATTAGTACGAGTGCCCATACATACATACATAATTGGTGATTACAACCCTTTAATCAGGATTACGACCTAACTTCTCACAACACTGATGCTGTGTGTGTTAATTTTATGCGTGAGTGGCGGGACCTACAGTTTGAAGTCGATTCCGAACGACAGACTTTTGAGAAACTTTTCATGGCAATTTTATTTACTCTCAGAGTTTTTGCCAGAGATCTGCTGAGAGGAAGCCGCCGAAGAAGTATTTCTTCATATTTTTCGTTTTGATGTCTGAACTGGGGTTTGAACCGTGGCCTTACGTCTAATAAACCAGCACACTACCTACTAGACAACGGCGATTAACGACGAATGCCCATAGACACTCTTTTTCCACAATCCAATGCACTACAAGAATACAGCATTAAATGCAGCAAAAGTTGGATGTTGAAATAAAGCATACAAGGCTTACTTTATTCTATCATTGTCATTACATACGATATGCCTCGGATATATGAGTACTAAGCAAACTCCTACATTATCTTCTTACAGAGGTCTCATAAGATTCATCAATTCAGTTGAGGTATTTATGGTGCTTAAACTCAGTAGTGTCGTCCAAAAAGGTGAGGTATAAATTGCTTTACTACGTTCACATGTTATCCTCAGCGCATTTAAGTAATCCATTATATTGATTGGAGACCAGCTTCTTCTAGGATCAGCACTGTGCTTTGTTTTTACGTCATAAGTCATAAGTATTGCGTTTTCCCTTACGATAAAGTATAAATCTGAAGAAATCCAGACTGCGTTTATGCTTGAGGCACGTTACTATTCAATTCGATTTGTTCATTTGAAATTTTCATTAAAAAATGTTTCTGTTTCTCTATTACATTTTCTTATTTTGTTTCTCCTTTCTCGAATGTCATGTCAGTACTCTCTTCTTGATTTCATAACTCTTTGTGTGTTTGATTGTACAGCTTTTGAAAACGATTTTCATTTCTTTCCTTTTTAACATCATTTGAAATGTTCTTGTGGGCCTTGCAAAAACACAAATGAAAGAAATTCTTTGATAATGTGAACTTTGAACTTTATACATAGGGTTTGTGCAATTTACATTGAAATCTAATATCAAATTGAATACAGCAAGTATAGCCCCTTGGAAGCAAAATGATCGTAGGACACATGATTTATAATTTCATAATTCATATGAATTCTTAAACATAAAAAATAATCGACATTTATTTGAAAAAAATTTTGTTTAAGAATTCTTATGAGCCTAGTAAATTGCGTGTGTGTGGTAATTCGATTTAATTTGTCTTTTGAGTGGCGAAAGTTTAAGAAATAATCGAAATAGCATTACACGCCTTAAGGCTAAATCTTTAAGAAATAAGTTCAGGAAAAGAGATGACATTTAAAAGGAGATATTTTAACAAAGTGGAGAGTGTGGTGTTCTTTCGCCCAAAGAAGTTCGTTCCTTTTTATCGTTTCTTTTTCACAATCATCAGTCTATTATAAAAATAAATATTATTTTCCTCTCTCCCTCTATTCCTATTCTTTTTGGGTGGATTTTCAATTGTGTTACCTAAATAGGTGCTGTAAACAATGGATGAGTTATGGATTAAAAACACGTATGCAAATAAGAATCGTATTATAAAACTTTAATTACATAAAAAAGTTATAAAAAATAATTAACGATGATTCACTCTAATTAAAGAACAGATAACGCAAAATGAATTTATTTCATCGTTCAATGATAAGCTCACACGGAATATGGAATGCAAATAATAAATAAAATAATCATGGAAAAAATATGAATTGATGAAATTAGACACCCTATGACTAGGGTATTTTTTAAGGCTTTATTTGTATAAAAAAGTTTCATTTTATTGAACATGAATAACTGTTATCTCAACAGTATAATTACAAAATCAGATACCCTCATCGGCCAACTAAGAGCTCAATACCAGAGATCAGCAATGAATCGTTTTTTCGCTACTCATGACATTTTGAATATAAGTGAGTCAACAATATTGAAATCTAACTACTCTGATTCAGTCGTACTCACTACAACGTTGTAAGTACAGATTGCAATGAGTATGCATACAACGTTGACATCAAACTCATACCATTCGAAATATGTTTGATTCATAAGCCTACTCATTCAGATTCATAAATTTAGAAAAATACTTATAAATGATTCGAGTGATTCGAATCATTCATCAAAATTTACAGTCTTAGTTGTTGTTGCATTTACCAACAATAAAAAGAAAAAAGACACATAAGCAATAAAGACAGAGCAGCAAGGAGAGCTAACACACAACCTTTTAGTGAATATTTTTGTGTTCGTACGCGATTCATAATTATTTTGTGATTCGTGTATATGTTGAGTTATGGAGAGTCGAAATCAACAACATCATACTTGTTGTTAAGTATGAAACTTTGAATATGAGTAGAGGTTCCATGATATTTAAATAAGGATGATTATGTATAAGTATCAGAAATTATGAGTATGATTCGATTCTATTCATCTTTTTGAATACTCATGCAACATGTTTAGTAGTTGTGTGCTGTTGTTACACAAGCGGGAAACTAGGACTAATGAAGATTTAAAGGCTTCACAACCAAAATATCTAAGACTGAGCAGTTGTCATAAGCGTCAAAAGGCTGTGGATCGTATCGCATCGTAAACAATAAAAATTATTGAGAATAAAGACAAAAAGATAGATCAGATTACAATAATAAAACTACAGAAAAAAATATAACAAATCGAGTGTGAGATCAAAGACTCCTCTTGGCCCTACCCGCGGACAGCATATTGTTCGTTATTGCCTCAGTTATTGCCAGACTCATCCTAGCAAGCGGTAACATCTGTGCGTACTGTGATCAGAGTACGTAAGCAATTGGACACTTTTGGCAAAACTAATACCATTGCTATGCGGCTCCCGCCTTTCATGATGAAATTGACGAGGAAAGAGGGCGCCTTGCTTGAAACCTCGCACGGTATCAAAATGTTCGGAGAGGTCCATTATAACCCTGACGAGGCTGCAGGAGTTGCTGAACTTTATTCTTCACAACCTTATCTGTCAACAGATCTACCGAACTCCGACGTTTTGGAAAAATTACGATTCCTTATAGGGCTACCGTAAGCTGCCATTTAGTCAAAGAAGAGATGGTCTCTGTAGACTTGGTTCTCATGGGTCTCCTCCAGGATTTAACGAAACGTGAAATTCTGGTTGCTGGTGAACTTACCAGGTTTGAAGCTGCACTGATAAGTTCCAGTTAGTATTTTGACGAGTAACTTCAGTCTGCCGTATTATCCTTACTTACTTAATTGGCCATTACAAACCTTTAGTTTAGGATTACAACCCAGCATTTCACATCACTTGTGTTGAGTGTGGTAGTTTAATCGGGACCTATTTTTCAATGTCGAATCCAAACGACAGATTTGAGAAAATTTTGTTGGCATATTTATTTTACTAGCTTCAGATTAAGATCTTAAGAGAGCTAGAGAAATTTTTTGACAGAAGATTGCTAAGAGAAAGCAGTCAAAAGAAATTATTTTTTATATTTCGTTTTGTCCGAGATGTCAAGGCTGGGGTTTGTACCACGGGTTGTGGTCTAATTAGCCAACACACTACCGATTTGAATACAGCGACTGTCTATGATTATATACACTGAGAAATGGCATGGAGTATTGGTCTCAATTAAAATAAATTGCAGAACAAAGTAAACATTTATAAATTGTACTACGAAGTATGCTTAAAAAACAATATTTTCTAAATACGATGCTGAATAATTTCTGTGAAGTGAAATAAGCGCTTCAAACTAAAAATATTTTATTATTAAACCAATTGCTTGTCAATATTATTAAAAAGTTTGAAAACATTCAAAATATGCAGACATTTGTGAAGATAATTTCTTTTTTTTTTTGCTAATTTGTTGTAATATTTCATTTGTTGTTGAGTTTTTTGTTTTGTTTTGTAAATTTTAATTTGTCTATTTAAATGATGATATGTGATATAATGTTTAATAAAATAATTAATGATGCCTCCTACATTGTTCAATTTTGTAATTTTATAATTGCCAACCATTAATTATAACTGCAGGCAGGCAACAAATAAAATTTATTTTATTTTATTTTATTTCGTTTATTAATTAAAAAGCAAAAATGTTTTATTACACACGATAATTGTTTGTTTGTTTGTTTGTAATTGGCACCGACACATGTTTCAAATTACTCTTAAGAATGAACATTTTCGATTAAAATTTATTGCAACATTTATTTTGAATATTAACACTCAAATGTAAATGTAAATGTAAATGTAAATTTGAATGTGTATTCAGCTGTGTAAAGAATAGAACAAAAACAACAAAAAACAAAATACATATGCAAAAATTATTTCTATTCTATTCTCTAATTAAACTCTTGACTTTTACAATATCGCCAACGAACGACGAACAAATCTAATGGAGAGACAAAACAAATATTTTCGATATGAAAAATATCATCCGACTGTGACAATTGAAATTATGAAAAAAACTGCCACATATTTTCGTATTTAATACACTGTGTTACTTTTACTTTTTATTTACTTATGGTAGATAATTAATTGGCCTTAATAAGCTGTCTGTTGGAGTTCGGTTTGCCTTAATACATAGTTCTAGTCCTCCGCAACGCAAACCCCTTCTGGTGGTCATTATATTTTGCTCCATAGAATGCTGATATGGTTGTCGTTTACACCTATTTCCGCTAATTCCCGCATCAGATACCCTTCTGGCCGGAACATCGCATTCCACCAAACGTACTTATTTACATACTTACATATGTACATATATGGTTGAGGAGCTTATACAGATTATTGTTGGGTTGAATGCAAAAATCATCGCCATCGAGCCTTTCAGAGAAGTGCGGAGAGAATGAGCGACTTGTAGAGACTAAGTTTCGTCGTAGTTCCACCTACGCAGTTGGCCATTGAGATCACAATTAACATCGCACATTTCCACTTGTCGATAACATATATTTCGTTTTGCCCCCATTTACTGTCAGGCCTATATTGACAGCACCCATTCAACAGCACTGAAGGTTGCAGAAACACTTCGATTCGGTACGCCCAATGATGTTAATGTCATCAGTGTAAGCAAGCAAACCTTCTTCCGCTGGCCACGAATATTATTTTCCAACACAAGCATACACACACACACAGACTTAACACCTATAGTATACACTTGTTTAGTTCCATTCTTTGTTGAGGAAACGCTCTGCAATCATGGAAAGCTGTTGATGTTCAATATCCTCTGGACATTTATAGAGAAGCCCGAAGGTAATTTGATTTTTGTTTGGTGAATAGGTAGGGCCATGTGCATCTATGGCACCGGTAGGAAACTGTTTTATTTTAGCACAGATTCGGGTAAGACTTTTGTGGTTCCAGTGCAGTTGTCACAATCTATGACGCATCATAATTGTGTTATTTAGGTTATCTGGGATCAGGTATGTCACCATTGAATATACCTATAGAAACGGAGAAATATTTCATATTTAGTGAGTGGCGGGACCTACAGTTTAAAGTCGATTCCGAACGACGGATTTTGTTTGAGAAACTTTCCATGGCAATTTTATTTACTCTCAGAGTTTTTAGTAGAAATCTGCTGAAAGGAATTCGCCGATGAAATACTTTTCATATTTTCATTTTGATATCTGACTTGGAATTTGAACCGAAGCCTCACGTCTAATAACCCAACAGACTACCTACTAGACTACGGCGACTTCATTACAATCTAGAAGGGATTCAAGAATTCATATTTCATAAAACATTTTAAAAATGTTTTGTTCTCAACAATCTTTTACTCGCAAGTTGTAAAAAGAGAGAGTTGATCCACTCATCAGTTTTGGAATTTTTGATGATATCGTTAACGTACCCTCGTTTAAATTCAAAACAGCTAAACCTACATTGTTCTCCCTCCCGTATAAAAGCTCCTACTTGCTACTTACAATACAATTTGCAATTAAATAATGATTGAATGCGAATATTAAAATAAAAATGAGAATATAAGAAATATTTCTATAAATATTTACAAACCGGGGGGAAACAAACAAGTCTACGTTCGTATTACGTTAGCATACAACAACAAGCAACAAAACTAAACTCTACTGCTACTGCCACTGCCACTGAATGCTGTTTTGAATTAAAAACGTTAACGTATGTATTCTACTGTTTATTATGATACGTAGATAGTAGAGATTGTGATGATGGTTGGTTGTGTTGCTGTAATTATTGTTGTTTAGTTTGAATAGTCGTATCTGGTCCCCCATTTCCTTGCCTTACATAGTGCTGATGCGTTTGTCGCTAAGAGTGTGAAAAATGTTTGAATGCGTCGTGCATATTAAACAGTTTGTCTGTATGTGAAATTGCCCACCCCAATTCACTAGAAAACTTCATCCAATAATTGAGTGAAAAGTAATAAAAAATTTAATGAAAAAAATCATGAGTTCATGCGATATTTTTGTTGTGTTCCTTAATAGATTTTTTTTTTTTTTTTTTGATATATTTTAGTAATGGACAACAACAAAATTCGCATATTTTATCGAAATTTTCAATTATTATATGGTATATAATAATATAAATTATAGACATTGGCGTATTATGTTTGCCATTTAGTTTTCCCAGATACAAGAAGATACATGACATGTCGCAATGCTGAAAAGTTCAATAAAACGTGACATTCAACCGTGAATAGGTAAACAAACGAACAAATGAATGAATTTTATTATAAAAATTCATCCTATAAGAGAGACATTAATTCAGATTGAAAACTCATTCGTTGCTCAATGGATATGTCCATAAATGAATTGCTATTTTTGGTGTAGAAAGCAGCCAGGCACGGTTCAAGAGCTGTCAGTGTATATAAAATATATCCAAGACAGTACGCTGATCATTGATTTGGCTTGAAAGTTTAAGCCTAGATTTTGTAAAGTGAGTAAATTTCTGCTTAATACGTCATCACCTCATAAGCAGATGGAACTACTATACAATTGCTTGATCGCTTGGAAGAAGGCCAACAAAATTGAAAAGTTTCATATTCAATCATATGCAAAAAGGTTACTGAGATAGAAGTTTTCACATTTCAAGAAATAAAGTTTAACAGAACGATGAATTCAAATTATTTTGTGGATGTGATATATGTACTCTGAATATTTTAACCCTTTGCACTCGATTCATTTTCAAGCTTGTTATATGTCAAATTGTATTTAATTTTAGCTGAATGAATTAAAATAAATTACTGTGGTAGAATTCAACGTATTACATTTATTTCATTTATTACTATTATAAAGTGTTTTAATTTTTTTTAAATTTTTTTTAGTGCAATTGTGGTACTTTTTAAAACAATTTCCAACGTGCAGAAAAAGATGCATGTTTCGCAGAAATAAACAGTTGTCTTCAGTTCCCTCTTAGTTCCCTTCTTTCCTGTTAGAACAGAACATACAATCGTTATGTTTTTTTCCGGGTGAGGTACTAAAATGTCAAGTTTTCCATCGAGTCGATTCTCTACATCTGATGTTGCTCTTTTTCTGAAATCTCCCACTAAGGAAAGTACTACTAACGTAGATGAGTTACTGGCTTCACTCCAATCTTATTACATTAAAGTTTATAAAAAAATTTATGAATTAATGGCACTTGTTTCTAAACCCCCAGAAAAAAGTTTTCTCCACCATTTAATAGATTTTCTTAAAAAACAATATTTTGATCCATAATGATCAGCTAGATCAACACACCCCGATTAACACTTGACTGACAAAACTTGACAAATTACTTCAAACCAACATCTCGAATGCCGCAATATGTTTTACAGTTATTTACAGACTAATATGCGAGTTGTAGAGTAAATGAGTGTTGTCACATCCAGTGTGACATACGAGTGCAAAGGGTTAAAGATACACTCTTCACTTCTTGTCATCGCCTCTTTCTCTCTCTTTATATTGCGTTGCTGTTCACGTTATGATAAATAGGCAAAACAAAAAAAGAAAATTAACCTGCATACAGAAAATGTGCAGTAATTTCTTTATTTAAAAAATATGTTTATGTATCGAGATAGATAGAGTTTCTGCGCATAAGGACATCGTTCTGGTCGAACAATGCTGCTCATAGTTTGATATAGTCTTGTGGGAAAATATAATACTTTCTGCCGACAATTATACGCAGAATAATTCTTTATTGTATAGGGTCTTTTTAAGCGTCTCCCATCTTAAAATGTAAATAAAACAAGAGAACATATCATCGAAATAGTTTATTCGTTTTAAAAACCTATTGATGCCACCATATGTGTGAGGCGCATCCAATTTTCCGTGAGTTTAGTACATAAATTACATACATACATACATACATAATTGGTCATTACAACCCTTCAGTCAGGATTACGACCTAGTTCCTCATACCACTTATGTTGTGTGTGTTAATTTTATACATGAGTGGTGGGACCTACAAGTCGACTCCGAACGACAGATTTTTTTCTGAGAAACTTATTCATGGGAATTTTTATTTACTCTCAGAATTTTTGCCAGAAATATGCTGACAGGAAGTCGCCGAATAAATATTTTTTCATATTTCGTATTGATGCCTGACTTTGGGTTTGAACCGTGGCCTTGCGTCAATAAGCCAACACACTACTTACTAGACTACGGCGACTTCGGTACATAAATTAGTCTAAATTTAACAAACGACATGGTTTATGACGATCAGAATATCCAATCTGTCATTAGTTCTGTGGAGCGTAGAGCTGACTGATTGATGTTTTCAAATCATGAAAATCATATCGACGCCTCCGTTCTATAATATTCTAAGTCGAAAAAGTGTGTTTTGAGTTATGAGCTCTCAAAGTTTTCACGCGACATATGACTATATGTGTATTCTAAGTAGATTTTTCCCTATAACTTCGGAACAGATCTTAACCAAATTTTGACAGGATTTAAGTTAGAGAACGTAGAATTTAAAAATGCAAGAACAATAAAATATTGACCGATGACATCGTCATTCCAAAATTACATCAAGGATGCATTAGACGCTCTTGAAGCTCATGTGAATTGGTGTCGTCTCAAATGCCACCATTCATGCAGAAAGAGTCACATCTCGGAGGATAATTTTTCGATGAAAATTGTAGTCAGTTGTCAAGTGATCCAGAGTTTAATCAGCGAATACAAGTCGGATTTTATATCCATCAATGGTGATTTGGCAAAACAGACTGAATAATTGACATTTAATTTGACAACAAGATGGCCGTTATCAACTGTCAAAGTTCGGAAGCCCTTGGTGGACAATCCTCTATACATTATCTTGCGATTTGTGCTTTAGCCACACAAGATCAGTATCTTTGTTTACGTTGGGAGTCGAAAAGAACAAATATTTAAGCTAATCACCAATACGTAAGAGTTTCCGCACCTTTGGGTATGCTAGACGATTTGTCTTTAGTGTAATTGATTAATTTTTTTTTTCAGTATTCGTACTCTGTGCAGACTTCGTTGAGTTAAGTCCTTCGCTTTTGATTTTTTTTCACCCTCATAGTTCCAATAATATTACGAGAAGTATTTGTTCAAACTTTAATGTCACACTTTAGAAATAAAAGATTGTAGCAATTTATCCAAATTTGAGCGATTTTCGAATTCTATTTTGATAAAGTTTTAAACCTTCATCCTTAACCGACAAATATGTGTCGGTAGGCATGTACATTCTATAACATTATGAAACTTGAAAGGATAATTCCATTATTAGAATAACAAAGCTTCGACAAACGACTCCTGTAGAGGTTATTTCATAATTGTGCGACTTAAAAAGATAAACATTTATTTTGTAACGTAATTCCAATAAAAACAAGAATAGTTTTATTAAATTGAGAATGAAACTGTTCTTCACCTATTGAGTTCATGTCCAACATTATATTGTAGGAGAAGGAGGCTTATGAGCTTCTAGTCGGCAATTGATGTCAGTGATCTGACTTGGATTAATATAAGTTCCGAATGGTTCCGGAAGCTGGAAAGTGGAACAACTGTGGTGACATTTTCAGTAGAAAGTTGTTAGAATTTTTTTAGCACAGTTTTCTTTTTTCCATATATTTATTTGCAATCTATTTTAATACAATAATAAGCAAATTGAGTAACAATAATAAAAAGAAATGACATTAGTATTAATCTCCAATGAGGCTAAAAAAGAAAGATATTAAAATACATTAATTTTTTAAATAATATTTACATATTTACTTACTTACTTACTTAATTGGCCATAACAACCCGTTTATCGGATTTCGGCCTGCCGCAACACATCCTTCTGCTTCGTGCGCGCCTACGCCAGTTGGTCGCACCAATCTATGACAGGGATTCCTCGATTTGGTCGTTCCAACGGATGCAAGGTCGTCCTCTTCGCCGACTTCCGCAGATTACCGCATCAAATACTCGTTTCGCCGGAGCATCCTCCTCCATTCGAACGACATGGCCGAGCCAGCGCAGCCGCTGGATATTATTACGCTGTACAACGTCTGTAAAGTGTTAATTTTGTCGCGCGAGAGAGGTCTCTGCTACTCAATTGCCTATTGAGACCATAGTAGCACCTGTTGGCAAGAGTGATCCTGAGCTTGATCTCCAGACTGACATCATTTCTGGTGGTAACAGCGGAGCCAAGATAGATGAATTCCTTGACCGTATCAAAAGTATAGTTATCGGCCGTAATCTGAGGATCAATACGCCGCGCATCTCTGCTTGTCGATAACATATATTTTGTTTTGCCTTCATCTCGCTTGGTACGCCCTATGATGTCAATGTCGTCAGCGTACGCAAGCAACTGGACACTTTTTTGAAAAATAGTGCCATTGTGATGCACTCCCGCCTTTCGCAGAACACTCTCCATGACGAAGTTGAAGAGGTCGCATGATAAGGGGTCGCCTTGTCTGAAACCTCGCACGGTACCAAAAGGTTCGGAGAGGTCCTTTCCTACTTTGACGGAGCTGCAGGAATTGCTCAACGTCATTCAGCTTCGCAGGTATACCGAGCTCAGACATTGCGGCAAAAACACGATCCCTTATGGGGCTATCGAAGGCTGCCTTATAGTCGACAAAAAGATGGTGTGTGTCGACTTGTTTTTCGTGGGTCTTTTCCAGGATTTGCCGTAGTGTAAAGATCTGGTCGATGGTGGACTTGCCAGGTCTGAAGTGGTACTGATAAGGTCCAATCAGTGTTTTGACGAGTGGCTTCAGTCGTTCACACAATACGCCTGTAAGAACCTTATATGCGATAGGGAGAAGGCTTATACCCCTGTAGTTGGCGCATATAGTAGGGTCTCCCTTTTTCAGGACAGGACAGAGGACACATATTTACATATTTACATTTTTTATTTTCTAAATGGCATGTCTAGAACATGAAACCTTTTAAGCCTTACAATTTCCTCACTTTCATCTAGTAAAGTAATCGCTAGAGTGTTACTATGGTTACTAAGTTAAAAAGCGTTTTTTTGTCTGGCTTTTAAATGTTCATTGAGACGAAGAGAAGTGTAAATTTATAAAAATTTTCCGTTTTATATTAGAAAAAGTACATGAAAAATAAACATTAATAATGCAACAAAGAAGTTACTTTGGCAATCAATCGCAATTACAAAAAAAAAACATAGAAATTATGAGAACAGAACAAATTACGAGAACAAAACTACATGGAAAGACATTGTAACTTAGACATAGAATTGTTATTCATTTGCTACTGGTTTATAGGTCCTTATCTCTGAATTCGATCTAACCGGTAAGAGGATTACTAGTTTGGGTGTGGTCTCGGTGGTAGTAGGAACATGCAAATTGTGAGAATCTCAACATTTCTTCATATTTGGTAGGATCAATAACTTCCACTTCAGCTTTACCTACCACGGGTATGGCGGCACCTGTGCCCTCAGTTGAAGAAGAGGAGTCTTCAATGAAACTGGACATGGGTTCTATAAAAGGTTCTCTTTTCTCATAAATTAAATCTTTGTAAGCTGGGGGTATTATTGTTGTTGTGGTCGGAGTGGTTACCATGCTGCTGGTTGTAGAACAAGCAGTCGTGGTAGCAGGAGTTTCGATTTTCATGGTGGTGGTTCCAGCTGTGGAAGTTGTGGTTGGATTTCTCGTTTCTGTGTCAGTTTTTTGGCTGTTTTTCAATTTATTGTAAGAAAATGGTGGCACTTTAATATGCACACTAGGGGTTATGCCTAGCTTAGAGGCCAAAAGTATCAAATATTATGGAGATATCCTGTATGTTGGTGGCATTATTGATTTTACTTTTAATATCGTTCAGGGTAAAATTCTCGGTTCTGTCTACATCCTCAGAGATCCAGGTCTGTAAAGTGGTATTAAAAACTTTGCGCATATTAGCGGTGTGTCCCGATTGCAAGGCCGAGGAGCTGTTCATAAATTCCCATTTAGAGTGCAAGGGAAATAGATTTGAGTCATCCACAATTGTGGTTTTAACTTTGTAACGTTTAGTGGTGCTGCTGTAATAGGTCTCTTGGTAGTTGTCGTAGTAAAGGTCGAATTAGGGGTAGAGGTGCTTGTAGTGCTAGTAGTTGTAGTCGGGTTCCGGGTATAGCTTGTCCTGTATTTATTATGCAACATCTGTTGGATCTGATTATTTATATGGTTCCCTTGTAAGATCAGCTGTTTTAAGTTTAAGAAATTCGGTTTAGAAGCCATGGTGGTTGAAGGGAATATCGTTGTTATAGGCTAATTTGTGATAGAGCCTGTAAAGCTTGTAAACTCTGTCGAGCTTAAAGTAGAGCTGAAGAATTCCTGTGACGAACAAATTAAGAGTTCTTTCTGAAAGTTTCTAGAGCGAATTACATAAATTAGGATAAAGCAAATGGGTCAGTATGCCACTGTTGTGGTAAACACTACTTAAGTAAATGGGTTGTGTAATAAAATTAATTTATTTAAATTAAAATAAAATAAAAAACAAAAAATCAAGACAAATAACCTCAAATCAATAGTAAATGATTGCTTTTAAAATAGTGAAAACTATATTTTCTATAAATTCTATTGGTTTTAAAGCCGAATATGTAATCAAAAGAATTTCATCTAATTTATGTATGATACGTTATTATTAAATCAAGATTCATCCAGCCATTAATCATTTATTATTAAATGTCAAACCATATTAATTTTTTATTTAGACGAGTTTTTTTTCATAATTGCTTATACAATTGTATGTGAGGCATGAATAGTTTTTAAGTTTAAGAAAATGATTTAAAAAAAATCACAAAAAAAAAACAATTGAATTGAAAGTGGCTACAAGATGATGCCATTTATGTATGTAATTCATTGCAAATAGATATACAATGTACACAATATTACAGCAATAAACTTGTAATTGTTATTAATTAAGAAAAAATTAATAAAAAAAAATATACGAAAATACAAAAACAATGAATTATTTCAATAAAACATTTCCTTATAACATATTAAATAGTGATTGAAATAATTTCAAAAAAAAAATTTTTTTTGTTCGCTACAATGAATTTCAAACTCTATTTTAGTGGCTTTAGCTATGTAGTAGAGTTACGACTGTTTATTGTTGGTTGTTATTTGATTTGAAATGTCAAAAATGGTCATCAATTTGATCAACAATTTGTTGTAATGAAGTTAAATAATCAAAAATGACATTACCGGTACAAGTACACACATTTGTGATTGCGAGGGGCGTTTTCAATTACATACGTTAATTAGGCCTGGTTCACCCACAGGTTTCTGAAACATTTTTGGTTCGGACAAAATTTTTTTTATATGGAGTTTGATGTTTCACTCAGAGAGCGAGAGAAATTATTTTGTGCGAACAACTCTCAGCGTGAATTAAATTAATTTTAAATTTGGTCCGAACCATTTTAGAAAAGGTTGCCACACAATATGAAATTTATACAATACACCAATATTTGCAGAAGTTCATCGAAAGTCCCAGGGTCCATGCGATGAAAATTTATAAATGAATCTACGTCACTTAAACGCATTTCGGAAACTAGTGAGTGAAAATACCCTTTGTCTTCTCTTTGTTTCAAAAGTGGTCTTACAGTCGTCCTCTTGTTTATCCTTGATTTTCGTTTTTCATAAATATATTTTGCAAGTAATTTTACTTTGGTCACTTCAATGGCGAACAAGAGTAGCAAATGATTTATATCCATCGCAGAACAAGGTGTTTTTATTCTTACCAAATAATTCACCACAAATACTGTTTATTTTTTGTTATAAATATTAATTTTTTATTTCATTATTTTGACACAAATATAATTAACTTTCTTAAGTTTATGTACATATGTATTTACTTCATTTTCAATTAAATATGGCAGCACTGTTTTTACGAACAAAGTTTCTGAAATGGGTGAATCATGCTGCAGAAAACTCTCAGTAAACAAGAAATTTCTCCGAACCAAAAATGTTTCAGAAACTTATGGGTGAACCCGGCCTTAGTGTTGCGTTCGTATCTGTCAATTCCTTTTTTTCTTCTGTGGCATCCTTTACGAATTTTAATAAGTTATTATCTTATCTTAATTTTTATTTCCATATTACTTTTAATGTTTTAAGTCATAAAAATTAATATGGAAATAATAAATAATTTTTATTTTAACATATCGTAGTACAAAAAAAAAATGAAATAAAAATTGATTAATTTGAATACTCTATCTATCTAGACAAAATACATACATACAACGAGAATAACAACAGTAACAATAATAAAATAACAAAATAATAAAAAAAGAAAAAACAAAAACAATTAAACAAACACCAGAACAACAAACAATAAAAATAACAAAATAAAACAATTGAATAAATATTGAAAATATTTATTTGTTGGTACGAATATGGGGACTGAATTCTATTTGTTTACACTTCATGTGAACGCTGTCTATGCGGAATAATAACAACCAAAAAAACCTTTTTGTTCGTAAGTGTCTATTTCAATATTTTATTAAAAAAAGAGGAATTCTTTATCTTTTTTTTTGCAAATATTTTATTTAAAGACAATTAAATAGTCTGCTCCGTTACAGTTTATATAAAGGGTGTTTTTTATAGAGGTATAGAACTTTAAGTTGGAATTACTTTTCAAAATGGCGACCGATTTAACAGCTGTTAAGTGATTTATTCTCAGTTTGGTTTGGCAATTCATCATGAATAGACTCACGCCTGAACAACGCTTGCAAATAGTGCAATTTTATTTCGAAAATAATGGTTCTGTGCGGAAAAAGTATCGCGCACTACGTCCATTTTATCGTCGACTAAATCGTCCATCAGAGCAGTTAATTCGATTAACCATGGAACGTTTTCGCACCATGTTTACTCTTATTGATAACTCGCATCCCCAGAGACGCTGTACGGTGCGTACAGAAGAAGCTATTGCTGCTGTAGAGCGTAGCATTGAGGAAGACCCGAATGAGTCCATCCGCCATCGAGCACAGGAATTGGATCTGTGTCCATCCACTTTATGGAAGATTTTGCGGAAGGATCTTGGTTTGCGTGCTTACAAAATTCAACTCGTGCAAGATTTGAAGCCAAACGATCATCAAGTAAGGCGTAGATTCGTCGAATGGGCCCAAAACGAGATTACCGTTGTTCCCGAGTTTCATAAGCGAATTTTGTTTAGCGATGAAGCGCACTTCTGGTTGAATGGCTACGTCAACAAACAAAACTGCCGCATTTGGAGTGAAGGTAATCCTCAAGTGTATGTGGAAACACCGTTACATCCAGAAAAACTGACTGTTTGGTGCACTTTATGGGCTGGTGGAATCATTGGTCCGTACTTTTTCAAAAACGATGGTGGCCAGAACGTTACAGTCAATGGTGATCGGTATAGAGCCATGATTACTAACTTTTTCATTCCTGAATTGAATAACCATGATGTCCAGGAGATGTGGTTTCAACAAGACGGCGCAACATGTCACACAGCTCGTGCCACAATAGATTTATTGAAAGACACGTTTGGTGACCGCCTAATTTCACATTTTGGACCTGTGAATTGGCCTCCAAGATCTTGTGATTTAACACCGCTAGACTACTTTCTGTGGGGCTATGTAAAGTCATTGGTCTATGCGGTAAAGCCACAAACGCTTGACCATTTGGAAGACAACATTCGCCGTATTATTGCCGATATATGGCCACAAATGTTTGAAAAAGTCATCGAAAATTGGACGTCCAGATTGGACTACATCCGCGCCAGCCGTGGCGGTCATATGCCAGAAATCATATTTAAAATATAATGCCACAAGATTATCTTTCGGATAAATAAAATTCATGTCAATCGAATAATCCATCGTTGATTTATTGCAACTTAAAGTTCTATACCTCTATAAAAAACACCCTTTATAATTGTTACAGTAATAAATAAAAAATATTCATAAATTATTAAATAAAACATAACAAAACTTAAAGATAAACATATACACAGATACCAACAATTTCTAATTCTCCGAAATGATTATAATTTCTTTCCATTTCTTTTTTTCCCTATTTTAAATATTTTCTTGTGCATATGAATGCGTATATGATTCTAATTTGGGGAATTCCATAACAAAACACATTTAACTGTAGATAGCACATGTTCTACACAAAAAGGCAATAAACATCATAATTAGAAAATCAGATATCATTCATAGATAATATGCGTGCTTAGCGTCATTATTTATTGCTTTTAAAATTAGAAATTCAATCATTTTCTAACGGTAGGTTATGCTTTACCGCATAATGACCTACAGTTGTGAATAGTGTGTTATTCACAAAATACACAGAATGGAAACTAGAGTTTGACAGTTAACCTTCCTTTGAGAAAGGGACAGCAAATATTACCAAAAAGTAATTGTAACTCTGTTTTGTTTATTTATTTTTTTGTTTTAGTTTTCGGTGTGGGTTTTTTATATTGGCGAGAGTTAATAAAAAAATGTAATTTTTGTCCAAAAACGCTTAATAAATAATAAAAATAACTAATAACAATAACAATTTTTAACTTTTTCTTTTAAGAAATTAAAAAATATTTCAGCAAGAAAAATATTTTATGAGCAGTACGTCTTTTTTTGATCTTATAATATTTAGCTTCTTAATTATCTCTTGCACAAGAAACTATATTCATTGTGACCAAAAACTACACACATTTCGATTAATATTTAAATATTTAAGAATCTTTAAACTTTTCATTGAAGAAATTAAAAAATATTCAAAATTTTCCCCTTTTTAACACAAAATAAATGTTTATTTACATTTAATTTTTCTGCTTTATCCGCCAGTTTTCACTCTGTATATCAGTTGCTTCTACCACAATTGATTCGCAAAACTTTATAATATTTTTTTTCTCCCTCTACGAGGAAGGTTAAGGTGCTGCTTTGAGTGTTTTTTAAATGTCAAAGGTTTCAATTCTGTGTATTTTGTGGCGTTATTTTACTAGATGAACGCTCGAAGGTTCAAACTCCCAAATAACAAAGGAATTACGGGCATGGGAATTAAAATCAAATTACAATAACACAACCATACAGAAAGACCACAAAGGAAGAAACAAACGATACTAACAAATCAACAATAAGTTTTTAGAAGTTTTCAAATCGAAAATAAATGAATTTTAAATAGAACGAAAGATAAGTAGTCATCTAGTGCAGTCGTCGTGCAATATTATAAAGGCTTTGGAGATATTAAACCCTGTTCATCGTCGCAATGTATGCGCTGTCGAATATTCGCTTCAACATTGTCGATTTCGCATTTACCATTTGCTTTTTTGCATCCATTCATTCAGATAAGGTGACCAATTATACTCATTTACTGAGTTTTGTGCTCCTTTTTCGCAAACCGTACTCTTTTCAAATCCTGTACTCTGAAAGTACTCATTTATATAATTTTATACTCATTTGTATTTCTAAAACATTTTTTAGATTATTTTATATCAATTTTATTAATTAAATATTTAAAATTATTTTGACAGTGATTTGAATTTCACGAGCGCATATTCCTGCAGGCACAATTGAGAGGACGTATTATGTACCTGGAGAGATATATAGATACTACAACGTCAAAATTATATTCGTGTAAAGGGATGGATATGTCTATCTCTCCAATATTTGTGTACGTAATCCCCAGGCTGATCTTTAATGTATAGTATGTACGACATGCTTGACAGTCTTGACGCATGCGTAGTATGTAGGGCAGAGTTTTATGGGAATTCCGTTTCTTTCATACTGCAATGTAAATGTAAATCAAAATAATAAAAATAAAATAAAAAAATGCATATGCCGATTATATGTTAGGGTAACACGCTTTCAATGGCAAGCTATTGAACAAATGATGAAGCCCTCTCTTCTCAATCATCGGTTAAGTTAAGAAGCAAACTTGTCTTGTAGTGCCCAAAAGTGATTGTGCAGATGCATCTGGAAAAAGTGACTGTTTAGTGCGCATTATGGTGTAGAAATGTCATTGAGCCGTATCTTACGGAAATGATCCTGAAATAACGTGATTGGTCTTTACAACCCTTAGTCAGGATTACAACCTAACTCCTCAAACTGCTCATGTTGTGTGTGTTAATTTTAACCATGAGTTGTGGGATCTACGGTTTAATGTCGACTGCGATCGCCAGATTTTGAGAAACTTTACATGGCAGTTTTATTTATCCGCACAGATGTTGCCAGATGTCTCAGCATCTGAAAGAAATATTTGTTCACATTTCGTTTTGTTTGAAATGCCTGAGCCTGACGTTGAACCACGGACTCCCGTCTAATAAGTAAACACATTGCATGCTGCACTACAACGACTTCATCCTAAAAGCACCGTATTGTGGTCACAGAGGGCCGTGGCTGTTTGATAACCGATTTTTTTTTACCAGCAATTGAAGATAATGCACCATGACGGTAATTGATTTCAACAAGACAGGGCCATGAGCCACACAATTATTGGATTTATTATAGGAGAAGTTTAAAAAAAAAAAAAAAAATAATTTTACGTTTTGTCGAAACCAATTGAAATGACGATGCTAGTAGATGTCTCTAACGTAAGAGCATTTGAAAAGCGGTACCGAAAGAGTAGACAAAAACTACCCCAAAATGTTTTTCTGCTTTGATCGAACTTGGGTATCAATAGGGATCTAGTCATCATTATTGTCGCAGAATATTTTTGAAACGCCCTGTTGATTGATTGTCAAACAAAATGTTCGACTGCTGACACATAGCATGAGACTTCATAGTTTTTCTTCTTCTGAGATTTCATAATGTTAAGCAATTGTATTGTTTTGCAGTTTCATTTGAAAATAAATCGTTCAACTCTTAATGTATGCATGTTATCAGTAATAAAAAAAGGCAATAAAAGAAAACAAAATGATAATAACCATGAATGACTAAGACCCCCACATAAATGTGTGAATATGTGCTTTTGTTTTCATTAGCGGTACATAAATTGAGGCCAAGCCTTTAGCTATAGCGCCAGTAGAAAACACTCCCTTAGAAAACACTCGCTTAGTTGGAACTAACATTTGCACACGTTCCCTACCGCTCAGGTCTGAGCTCTCTCGGACCTGCAATACGGATTTAGGAAAGGACGATCCACTATTGACGCGATAAGAAGAGTGGTCGACATTGCAAGAGATGCAATAGAGGGCGAAAGATGTAGATTTGGCACCAAGGAGTACTGCGCGGTTGTCACACTTGACGTTAAAAACGCGTACAACTCGGCGAATTGGGGGCGTATTATGAGAGCCCTCTTTAACATGGCTACGCCGCCATACTTAATGGAGATTCTGAATAGTTACTTTCAGAACAGGAAGCTAATATACCTAACGGATGAAGGAGAGCAGGAATACGTAGTGACGTCGGGAGTCCCACAGGGCTCCGTACTTGGACCACTACTATGGAACATTATGTACGATGGAGTTCTTCGACTGCGATTGCCAAGCGGGACTACAATTGTGGGCTTTGCAGATGACATTGCCATAGTCTCGGTAGCTAAAACGGTAGGAGAAATAGAGGAGAAAACGAACACAGCGATTCGAAAGGTTGGAGCATGGCTGGATGAAGCAGGTTTGAAACTAGCTGCGTATAAAACGGAGGCCGTCTTGATAAGCGGCCGGAAGATAGTGGAGAAAATGGAATTGACCGTTGGAGGCACAAGGATCGAATCGAAGAGGGCGATAAAATACCTGGGAGTGATTATCGACGACAGATTGAACTTCAAGGAGCACGTGAAATACATCGGTGAAAAAGCATCTGTAACACAGGGAGCACTGGCGAGGATGATGCCAAATATTGGAGGACCAGGTCCATTTAAAAGGAGAATAATTTCGGCGGTAGTAACGTCGATAATGCTGTATGCTTGCCCAATATGGTCGGAGGCACTCTCAGTGGGGACGACGAGGAGGATACTGTCCTCGGTGTATCGTCTAAGCGCGATTAGACGGATAAGTGGCTTCAGGACAGTGTCTGATGAAGCAGTTTTGGTATTGGCAAAGACAATACCAATAGATATACTGGCGGATGAAATGAGAAGGATATACCTTCGCCGTCTCGAGCACCCGGGACAAATAGCGGCTATAAAAGCGGAGGAACGAAGGACTTCCATGCAAAAATGGCAGTCACGATGGGAGAGCAGTCTAAAGGGAAGATGGACATTTCGTCTTGTCCCTCATGTAACCCCTTGGATGAAGAACGAACATTGCGAGTTGAACTACTACGTGACCCAGTTCCTAACTGGTCATGGGTGCTTCAGGAAGTACCTGCACAGATTTGGTCATGACACTTCTCCTATATGCCCAAACTGTGTAGATGAGGAGGAAGATGCGGAGCATATTCTTACATGCTGTCCCAGATTTAGATGGCCGGGAGAAACGAATTTGGAACCAAACCGGCTAATGGAAGAGCTGTTGAACTGTAGGATTTTATGGAGTCAATATAGCCAGAGAATGGCTGAAGTTTTGAGAGTACTCCGAAGACTGGAAGAACGGAGGCGAAATTTGAATTAACGTGATAAAGCTTTCAAGCTAACCAGCCCTCCGCGAAGTAATACCTTACGGCAGTCCCGCGGGGGGAGAGTGGTTGAAGTGTGTAGGGGGTGGGTTTAGTACGTAGGCACCAGCGATGGTGAATCGTGCACTCTTTTGTTGGAACAAAAGTGTCTTTCGAAGATTCCCACCTCCGGCTCAAGACAAAAAAAAAAAAAAAAAAAAAGGTCTGTTTCTAATAAAAAAAGACAGTGAATGGCAAAATTTTGTTTTCAATAAGTCATATCAATATTGAATTTCCATTTTTATTTCCTTTTATTTGATTAACATTTTATTTTTCTTTTTCTTTAATTTCATTTTAATATGTAATTGAAATGAATTTTAAAGGGAAAGAAATTTCAAGGAAACATCTGTATTTTGAAATTTAAAATGTAATTATTTTAAATAGAAAAATAAACTACAAAAACTAAAAAAAAACAACAAAGAAAACAAAAACAGAATCGAAACTCATGACTGCCATATGCGCAATGATGATCATTATTGTCATTGTCATCATTCGTATAATATTTGCATTCTTTTCTTCCTATTTTTGTTGTTGTTTTTCTAATGCCATTAATTAAATGCAAATTTGGTTTTGACGCAAAACCGTTACGTTATAGGCCTACTAAATAGTAATTGTTGTTGTTTCCGTTTGCCTTACATACGTCGTACTTACAATATACGCCTGAAAGTGGCCATATTGAGATTGTCCTTTAAGAGCTCTTGAACGTCAACTTAAATTTCATCTCTCATGTTAAATCTTCTTGACCATTAAGAAAAACGAACAAAAAAACATACAACGAAATATTGCTGTTGTTGTCCACACCATATTGGCTAACCTTACAGCAAACAAACAGTCAAACATACTCTTTCATATCCGTGCACAGATATGGATAAGGATAAGGATGTCTGTGTGGTTAAATGGTGTCAAGATATCCATTTCGTCCTTTGATAGTATCACACAGTCTCTTACACAGCACAAACAGCAAAAGCGGTTTTCAAAACGATTCGATAAATCGTGGTAGTAGTAGTGGTAGTAGGGGAAGTATGCTAAGGAAAGTAAACGAGACTTACTGCAATAATTCAATTTCAATATGTTGTTGTGGTTAAACGTTTTCTGTGCATAGAGAGAATGATTCCGAGTAGTTGACAGTCTCATTATGATCCTTGTTCTTGGTTAGGGGAAGGAATTCGTTCTATTCAATTCGTTCCAGCAGGCTGTTCGAATAGCGATTTGTACGAATGGCGAATCATTTTTTCACATAAGACGTAATGTAAATTGAATTAATTCGTTCCTAAGTCTTTATTTAAATTAATGAGTTGAACAGTAGAAGTAAAACATATACAATTGTGTAGTTCTTTAATACGTATTTTATTATTTAAACTCTGCTTACATATTACAATTCATCGTCACTTTCTATATTAAAAACGTAAGAAGATTTTCCCCTGGATTCTTTTTACTGCTTTTTTGGTTCTTTATTCAAAAAAATATCCAATGTTGATTGTTTTTGTCTTCTTTTTAAAATCCTCCTAAAATGCTCCATCATATTGTCGTCAAATAAGTTAACGCTCCTATTCACCACAGCTATGTTTGGATGCCATTTTTGGACAATGTGTTCTATATTTTGGTGACAATGGTGACACAATTCTTTAATTTCCTTAGTTGACATGTTTTCTTCTTCCTCTGCAGACTCATCTTCAATCACTTCCTGCTGTTCTCTTTGTAGTTCTTGAAGTTCTTCAGTTGTTAATTCATTTTGGTTATCTTCAATTAGCTCCTCCACATCATCACTGTCTACATTTAACCCCATGGATTTTCCCAGGGACACAATTTCGTCGACAACAATAGCTTCCGTGGCAGTATCTTCTAAGTCTTTCAGTGCCACACAGTCTGGCCACAGATTTCTCCAGGAGGATTTAATCCCAAGCTTTGTTTATTATTTTCAAGCAATGGAGAATATTAAAATGGTTCTTCCAAAAGTCTCTGAGGGTGAGTTCTGTGTCAGAGGTCACTTTGAAACATTTTTTAAACAGTGCCTTTGTATAAAGTTTTTTGAAGTTTGAAATAACCTGCTGATCCATGGGCTGGATAAGTGGAGTGGTGTTAGGGGGCAAAACTCTCACCTGAATGAAACCATATTCACCAGATAGATCTTCCTCCAAACCTGCAGGGTGAGGAGGTGCGTTGTCCATTACTAAAAGAGCTTTGAGTGGTAAAATTTTTTGCTCTAGATACGTTTTCACACTTGGGGCAAAGACTTCATACATCCACTCGATGAAAAACTGTCTTGTTACCCAAGCTTTAGGATTCGTCCTCCACATTACACCCAGGTCACTTTTGGTGATATGATTTTTCTTGAAAACTCTTGGATTTTCGTAGTTTTAGACTAAAAGAGGTTTTATTTTTATGTCATCACTTGCGTTCGCACACAACAAGAGTGTAAGCCTGTCTTTCATAGGCTTGTGCCCTGGCAATGATTTCTCCTCTTTTGTGATGTAGGTCCTCCTTGGCATTTTTTTCAAAAGAGGCCAGTTTCATCACAATTAAAAATTTGGTATGGAGAAAATGCCATTTTCTACAAATATTTTAAATTCACCAACAAACTTTAGCAGCATCCTTATTTGAACTAGCAGCCTCCCCGTGCCGAATGACGCTATGAACTCCACTTCGCTTTTTAAATCTATCAAACCATCCCTTATTTGCTTTGAATTTATCAATTTTTGGGCCACTTGTTCCGGGAGTATCTTGTTTTAGGCCGTCATGCAATCTTTTTGCTTTTTCGCAAATAATTGCTTCAGAAATGCTGTCACCTGCAAGTTGCTTCTCGTTTATCCAAACTAACAAGAGCTTTTCCATTTCTTCAATTACAGGTGATCTATTGACGGCAAGAACTCTCACTCCTTTTGCTACATTAGCTTCTTTTAATACGTTTTTATTTTTAAGTATAGATGATATTATTAACTTAGCCATTCCATAATGAGAAGCTAAGTCTGTCACACGAGCTCCACCTTCAAATTAGGAAATGATTTCTTTTTTAACTTCAGTCGTTCTTCTCACTTCTTTTCGTTTAAAAGAATCACTCTTTATTTTTTATCCATAGCAACACTATTCTTTTTTAAAAAAATAGCAAAAAGGCAAATGAGTGTTAAAGTAAACGCAGTATGAGAAGTGCGGGGATCTCCCGAATTTTGTAAAGTGGCCACCACAGGGAGGAGCTGCCGGTGCAAAGTTGCACTCTGTGGCACATGGTTGCACGCAGTACGAATAGCGAAACAATGAACGAATGGCGAGTTAAATTGTAATTGAAAAAACTGTACGAATAACGAGTTGTACGAATAGAGAAGCGGACGAATAGCGGGGTTTCACTGTACTTGATTCCTTAGTTGAATAGTAGAAAACACGCAATCAATTATAATGAACTGCTCGGTTCTGGGCAATTGCTTCCTATTGAAAACAGTATAGATATGCTTTAGAAGAGCATCTTATAAAAGACGATTCCTCGATAATCTGACCGAGCACACAGTAAAACTTTTCTATTTTTATTCTTGGCTAGACACTATTTTCACCATTTCATACTGAATAATTTACAGCCGCCCTTTTGGCTTAATATCGTCTTTCGCTTCAGAAGTGGCTTGATTTTATTGCGAATTACCAACTATCGTCATATGAAAATTCGGCGTTAGGAGATTTTCTGTGTGACCTCGTATGTTCTTTATAAAATTCTTGTATTCAGACTTAAATTTGTTACAACCATTTAGTCAGGACTACAACCTAGCTTGTCAGACCACCCAAGTTCTGTATGTGTGTTAATTTTACCCACGAGAGGCGAGATCTGCGGTTTAATTGTCGATTCCGAACAACAGATTTCAGAAACATTTCATGGCAATTTTTTTTATCTCAGAGTTTTTACCAAAATGCTGCTGAGAGGAAGTCCCCGAAAAAAAATGTCTGAGCTACTCCTTAACATTGTTCATTTCCAACGAGATCTTCAAACAATTAATGAAGTTTTTATTTATTTTTATTTTTAATATTTTAAATATGTTTGTATTTTATTCTGTTTATATAACTAAAAACCATATTACTGGGGTAAAGCACTATCAAATATTCTAGGTCGTGGTAAGGTAACCTTCCCCATCGTATTAGGTTGTTGTTTAAGTCATGTTTTATTAACACATCTTCGTGTTGTTCTTCTTGTAGTCAAACCCATCTGCCATTGATTTGCAGTGCAAACTGAAATTCTCGTTTTAATGGACAGACACCCACCCATGATTTTGTCATTTCCAAACTGAAAATTGAGTCACAAAAGCTTCTCGAAAATTCAATTGTGCAGCAGGGGATATTTTTTCTTTAAAATTATTTGAAACCATTCTCATAGTAAAGTCACTGTGGGCACTTATCCGATCAATTCATTTACAATGCAAAAGAAAATATTTTGAAGACTTGTAAATTTAAGCAAGCATGTCAAGCCTTGAACCGGGATTAAGTTGCATCACTTGACATAGAATTTAATTTAAATACTGTTTGAGTTTGCGTCAGAAGTTAGGAACACCTATTGTGTACTGTATTTTCGGCATGTGTTCGAAATATGCTTGTTGCCGATGTACGAATTGGTTCGTAGGCAACTACGTTAGACTAATAAATTATATGGGCTTGGTTAACTTGAGATAGTCTTCTTATCGAGTAGTAGAGTAAACCGTTAGAGTAATAAAAAACAAATTTATTTTTAGAATACTGAATTATATTGAAAAAAGCAAACTGAAAATTCATGAATACATACATATTGATTCACAAATTGTTATCGATTCACAGAAAATCCATGGTTTTAGAATATAATTGAAAATATGGAATATTTTTCTATCGAAAATTTCTCATCTTTTGGCTGAATTCGGCATTTAAAGAGTTGCTAAAGCACTATGAATATAAAGTACATTACACAGGAGTAAACTACAATACAATACAGGCATAAAATACTGTTTTCTCTCTTCCATTCTTCTACTGGACACCCTTACTTACTTACTTAATTGGCCATAACAACCCGATTAACGGATTTCGGCCTACCGCAACACATCCTTCCAGGCGCCTCTGCTTCTTTGCGCCTACGCCAATTGGTCACACCAATCGATGACAAGGCTTCCTCGATTTGGTCTTTCCAACGGATACAAGGTCGTCCTCTTCGCCGACTTCCGCAGATCCCCGCGTCAAATACCCGTCTCGCTGGAGCATCCTCCTGTACAACGTCCATGTCGTTGAGGAGCTCATACAGCTCACTATTGTATCGGATGCGGAAATCATCGCCAACTCGTACTGGAATGAAGATCTTACGCAGTACTTTTCTTTCGAACATTCTCAAGGCTGCTGCATCAGAACTTAATAGGGTCCATTCCTCTGCGCCATAAAGAAGCACGGGTAGGATGAGTGTCTTGTAGAGTGTTAGTTTTGTCGTACGAGAGAGGTCTCTGCTACTCAATTGCCTATTGAGACCATAGTAGCACCTGTTGGCAAGAGTGATCCTGCGCTTGATCTCCAGACTGACATCATTTCTGGTGGTAACGGCGGAGCCAAGATAGACGAATTCCTTGACCGAATCAAAAGTATAGATATCGGCCGTAATCTGAGAATCAATACGCCGAAGTTGAAGAGGTCGAATGATAAGGGGTCACCGTGTCTGAAACCTCGCACGGTATCAAAAGGCTCGGAGAGGTCCATTCCTACCTTGACGCAGCTGCAGGAATTGCTCAACGTCATTCTGCATAGCCTTATCAGCTTCGCAGGTATACCGAGCTCAGACATTGAGGCAAAAACACGATCCCTTATGGGGCTATCAAAGGCAGCCTTATAGTCGACAAAAAGATGGTGTGTGTCGACTTGTTTCTCGTGGGTCTTTTCCAGGATGATGTGAAGATCTGGTCGATGGTGGACTTGCCAGGTCTGAAGCCGCACTGATAAGGTCCAATCAGTGTTTTGACGAGTGACTTCAGTCGTTCACACAATACGCCTGTAAGAACCTTATATGCGATAGGGAGAAGGCTTATACCCCTATAGTTGGCGCATAAAGTATGGTCTGCCTTTTTCAGGACAGGACAGAGGACACTGAGGTTCCAATCGTTGGGCATACTCTCCTGTAGCCATATTTTGTAAATAAGCTGGTGCATGCGCCCTACCAACTCATTACATCCGGTCTTAAACAATTCAGCGGGGAGGCCATCAGGACCTGCCGCTTTATTGTTTTTAAGGCGCGTAATCGCGAATTTGACCTCTTCATGGCTAGGCGGCGGAATCTCCACGCCGTCATCATCGATCGGGTTCGGAACATCATCTCTAAAGGCGGTATTGGTGTCGTCATCGCCTTGTAGCAGAGTAGAGAAGTGTTTCCACCATAACCTCAGTGCTCCCTGCGGATCTGTTACTAAGTTTCCATTTTCGTCCTTACAGGAAGACGCTCCGGGTTTATAACCCTCGGTTAGACGCTTAACCTTTTGATAGAATTTTCGAGCGTCATTTATACATCTATACTGGACACCCTAATCCAACAAAAAAAAACCTGAAGAATCTTACATGACTTAGATTGCCACTAGCAACGCCTAGCCTGAAATATATGAAAAGGTGATAATCGGAAAAGTCGACGTAGTCTAGTGGGTAGTGTGTTGGCCGGTTAGATTTTAGGCCACGGTTCAAACCCCAGTTCAGACATCTTCAACAAAACGAAAATTAAAACATATTTCTTCGGAGACTGCCACTGAGCTGATTTCTGGAAAAAACTCTGAGATTAAATAAAATTGCCATGAAAAGTTTCTCTAGAAATCTGTCGTTCGGAGTCAGCTTTAAACTGTAGGTCCCGCCACTCATGTATAAAATTTAACACACTCAACATAAGTCGTTTGCGAAGCGAAGTTGAAGGGTTGTAATGACCAATTATGTATGTATGTATGAATGTATGATAATCGGAGACGTTGATATTCTCTCTTATCTGTATATTACGGATCGAATAAATAAAGCGCGAAATGTTTTCATTCAACATGACAAATACTCCCTCAAACCCAAATTGAGAAGTTTTGACTGCAGCGTCAAATCTATACTTATAACACGTGTAACTAATTTTACAACAAATTCTTGCTTGATGTGACATATCTTCTGAACCAATTCTGTTGGAAATAAACAATTACTTTGAAACCAATAACCGATTGAATACGAAATTCGCAAACGTAAATGGACATGGATAGGTCATCTGGTGCCATTGCTAGACAAGCGCTTATGCACAGTGCCGCAGAAATCATGTCATGCCACGAAATAAATCGATTTGGATGATAAAGAACAAATGCTTATCTCGTAATATAATCTGGAACCAGTTAAATATATTCGCAAATGATCGGGTAACGAAGAAACAGTTTGTTTAGTAAGTTTTTTTTAAATTAAATTAACTTAAACCGTAAATCTTAAATAAAGACACGAAATGTATTCTAAAAGATAAACTATTTGATGAAGTTTATGGGCCGATGGCTTCATTGGACCGTACTTCTGAAAATCGCAACATTGCCGTCTATACAGCAAGAGATCGTGCGATGATATCTGAATAAAATGGATTTGGTAGGCTATTCGTTTTTACAAGAAGATGCCAATGCGACATTATAAACCTATTGAGAGGCATTTTTAGCAAGCAAGTAAATTACAAGTCCATTGGAACAGTCCATTGGACTGTTTCTTGTAAGAATACGTAAATTCTCCCTTAAAGTAACAATTCCAGCCGCTAAAGACAACATTTCAGCTGCTGTTGGTATACCTGCTTGCAACATTTGCATTAAAAAGTCAATTTATTGTCTTTAAATTTATTTATCGTCTTAAATGAATATTTCATTCATTGAATACTTAAATTTTCAAAAGCCAAGCGAGCTCTTTTGGTTTATTATGGAGAAGCAGCAGCTTAAAATTCAAAGCACATTAGTAGAACTTCATTATGTTTGGGGAAACGAGTTGAGATTAAGAAATAATTGCGACGCCATTACTTATAATCCTACTTTAAATTCTACATTAAAAGATGGCAATTAGCTAAACATACAAGTGGGTATGTATCAGAGATCAGCAATGAATCATCAAATGAATTCATTCGTACTCACTACAATGTTGATTTATAAGTACGTGTTGCAATGAGTATGAGTACAACGTTGACATCAAATTCCTAACATTCGGAATATGTTTGATTCAAATGCAGATTCATAAATTTAGAAAAATACTTATAAATGATTCGAGTGATTCGAATCATTCATCAAAATTTACAGTCTTAGTTGTTGTTACATTTACAAAAAAGGCACATAAGCAAAAAAGTCAGAGCAGCAAGCAGAATAAACACACAACCTTCTTACATATTTTGTAATTCGTGTACATGTTGAGCTGACGTGAGTCGAAATCAATAACATCATGCGTGTTGTTAAGTATGAATATGATGAGTACTTCAAACTTTGAATATGAGTAGTATGAGTATGACATTAAAATAAGTATGAATGCGTATAAGTATCAGAAATTATGAGTATGATACGATTCTACTCATCTTTTTTAATACTTATTGCTAATCTCTGGTATGTATGTACATTAGGGTGTCCCGAAATATTTTTTTTAGATTTCCCTGATGCAAGATCTCCTAAAATTTGCGTAATTGTTCGTAGATTACCAAAATGTTCTACTAATCTTCAAAGTTTTGAAAAGTAGTTATTTTCATGATTATATTTCGTTATCCTTAATTTCGGCACCTAAACTAAATATGCCACGACTATGTATAACAACAACACTTTACTGGCGACTACGAATTTGCTAGACACAGTGGAGTTCGTTTATAACGTACATCGTTATCCTGAATCAGTTTATTTGGGTCACACAACGCCAAGTCGTGGCACAACTTTATTAGAAGATAAAGGTTGGAATTTAGATGACGTGATTTGCATTGCATGTGACGGAACTGCAACTAATACCGGTTGGAAGGGTGGCGTTATTCAATATTTGGAGGAGTATTTGAAGAGACCGCTACAATGGTATCTTTGTATGCTCCATGCCAATGAGTTACCATTCATTTATTCTCATTTATTCTTGACATTAGATGGTTGCACTTCGGGACCTAGAGAATATTGTGGACTTATTGGAAAACAATTAGCTACTTGTGATAATGAATCAACGGTGTCTTTTGGTGCGGTGGCTGGTAATTAGCCTGACTTGCCGAAAAATGTGGTCGATCAACTAAGTACGGATCAAAAATTTCTTTATGAGATATGTAAAGCTGTACAAACTGGTTATTGTAGTCCTGAGCTGACAAACCGTAAACCTGGAAAAATTGCGCACTCGAGATGGCTTAGCTTTGCATAATCGTCTACTCAGAATTTACGTAAGTACCCTTAATCCATCAGAAAATTTGCAACTGCTTGTCAATTACGTTGTTAAAGTATACGCTCCGATTTGATCCCTAATCAAACAAAAACCGTCGTTTACAGAAGAAGCCAAACATATTTTTCATCTGATTATGTACTCTCGTTTTCTACCCGAAAATATCAGATCAGTTGTGGATTCCGTTATCGAAAGAAATGCTCTTTTTGCTCACCCGGAAAATCTACTTGTCAGTATGCTGCTTGATGATAGAGACCATATTCGGGAGCTGGCATTGCAAAGAATAATCAAAGCTAGAGAAGCTGAAAGTAGCACTAAATACAGAATATTAAAAACCACCAAATTTTAACTTCTCTGCTGGAGAAATTATTATATGGCACGAGTGTAGGGTTACAGCACCGCCGGTTCTTGGGCATATTTCCAATGAGGACCTTCAAATCATGGCAAAAGATAACAGCTTAGAAATTGATGACTTTCCTTGTCACACACAAGCTGTCGAAATATGTGTTAAACTGGTACCAGAAGCTTCTCAATGTGTAACTAACGCTGCTTCTAGAGATGGCCTTATTAGAACCAGGTTGAAATCACTAGCAGAAATGCCAAATTTTGGTCAAAAATATATGTTTAAATTTCAAGTTTTGGTCATTTATTATAAGTTTTATTTTCTTGTACATTAATTGCAAGTATAAAATATATTAATAAATTAAATTTTTATCTCGTTTCTTTGTTTATTTTAAGCATAGGGTTTAGGTTTGTAAAAGCGATTTTAAAAGTAGAGCCATCAAGATGGCATGTAATTCGATTTTTATTACTTTTACTAGCTCAAAAAACTATTTTTGTCATTCAAGGACGG
Organism: Sarcophaga subvicina; assembly: GCA_936449025.2. NCBI lineage: Eukaryota > Metazoa > Arthropoda > Insecta > Diptera > Sarcophagidae > Sarcophaga > Sarcophaga subvicina. The sequence continues at coordinate 45,155,899 of OW388081.2, read as the reverse complement.
GACAGCCTAATGTACATATGTATATGTATACATTCGAGCATAAGTTCAAATTAAATATTTCGTTATAATCATCAACAATTCTCCGCTATGGCTTTCTGCCATTTACAACGGCTAGACAGGCCTCTTGTTTTCTCTTTAGTAATCTGTACCTGAAGTGAGGCGTAGTCCATTAATCTGATAATATTGTATTATTTATTGTTAGTTTTGGAATTTTTCTACAAAAACTGCATATAAAATGAATTGAATGCACAAAATGAATTCAATGTTTTTATGGAAAACGATTTTTTAATGTTTAAAAACACATGAGACACTTTAAATAAGATAAGAAAAGATTGGAGGCAAGTACTAAAATGGAAAACAGACACACATACATATGTATACCAACTCCCTGTTCTATATTATGTTGTAAAAATATATTTTTGAAAAAACCTTTCGAAAAACCCTTCCAAATTCACCACCAATCGATATGAAATAAAAAAAATAAAAAATAAAATTATTTAAAAAATGTATTTGTCGCATACAAAATACAGAACAGGAAAGGTTAGTGAAAAACAAAAATACTATAGAAAAATAAAAAATAAAAATAAATTAATTAATTTTGTTTCTATCAACACTAATAACAATCAATTAAAAATTCAATAAATTTTATTCGCCATTTTAATTGTTCAATCGCTCTATCGCAAGCAAACTGATCGCAAAGAGGCTCAAATTAAATAAAAATAAACAATTTTCAAACTGTTATTAACAATTACAAATAATTTATAGAATAAAACATAAAAAACACAAATATTGTGTTGTTTTATTGCATTTCATTCGATCATAATTAAGTCATTTGGGAGTAGACTTTGTTTTTAATTTTTTTTGTGAATTTTTTATTTATTTTGGGTGCTTTGGAATGCATCCATATTATCAGTTTTTATAAAATTGGCAATACATTTTCACATTTGCTCTACCAAAAATGTTCATATAACAGCAACAAAACTTCTAACACAAGATATTTTAGAAAACATTTCTAGGCGATACATTTTAAAACAAAAAAAAAACCAAAAAAACTACAATAAATTCGAAACATGCTTTTTTGTATTTTTGTTTTCAAGCGGCGTTTATTTTATTTTTTTTTTATGGAATTACACACAGTGTACAGTTAATCGCCAAACTGGTATTTTCGCATGTATTTAACGATTCTTTCAATTCGATTAAATAATCCCCACGATAATAATCACCTTCAAAATGCTGTTTCTGGTATCCAACATTCAATCGTAATTGTTTCATCGCCATCACTATCGTTAAACAATCACTTTCGGTTTTAATACCCTACAGATATACACCAACTGTGGATGGACAGTTGGATGTTGGCGATTAAAATTTTCATTTGTCGTTCGGCGTCGACTTTAAACTGTAGGTCCCGTCATGTATGGTTAACATGAACATACACCACTTGGATGGTGTAAAAACCGAGATCGTAATTCTGACTAAGTGGTTGTAGTGGCCAATTAAGTATCTAAAGTATGTCAGTAAGTGGCTTTGGACTAGAGATTATTGGCGCAATGAAGATTGTTGGCTGTTCAAATAATCCAGAATCCATGAAGACTTTGCCATACCGTACAGAAATTACTAGTCAGTTGCCCAACCCACCAATTGCGTGACAGCTCTGGTGAAAATCCCGAAAATGATTTATAACTGATCTCAGGGATGGTAAATTGCTACAATCTGTACAATCTCTAAATCGTTATGACCTGGACATACCATAATAGGACGTTAAAATTAGTAAAATTAGATAAGCGGTACGAGGGTGGTTTAAAAATGAATTATTTTTCTAAAAAAGTGTCAACCTTTCCGCTTTCCCTACTAGTTTTATGGATTCTTACATGCTTTACACATCCGAATCTAGAAAAGTGAAGTTTGAAATCTTTTCAGAACATTTAAATGTAAAAATGCCTCCTGAACGAGTGGAGATATATGCATAGTCCCTAGAGAGTGTTTACACCATATCTTTGATTGTCCAATAATACTGAGCATCTCTGAATGAGATAGCAAGACATTCAGCTGTTACCTCCATGTGGGTTTATAGACACTGGGTTATTGGAGGTAATACCATAAGCTAACGCACTTGCAAAAGCTGGTATCAAAGAAAATGCGATTGAATACGTGACATTGGTACTCTTATGCAGAGGAGCAAATAAACGTACGCGAACAAACTCTACTCATTTACTATATGCAATAATAACTTCTTTAGAACCAAATCTGGCTCGCTGTGGTTAAATGTACAACAAAATTTACGTTCAACCTAACTAGAGTCCATCTTAGCAACCTCATAGCCGTTAAAACCGAACACTGACTCCTACGTACACCCCCGTACACATAAACAGCTGGTTCGGAACGTAACAAAAACTAAAAGCCCCGTTTAGTCACTTCGGTGGAATGTAATGTAACCAACCATACGTTCTTTTGAAAAGCAATGCGTTTTCATTGCTTTTCGTATTCTAAAAAAACTAATTCTACTTTAGCATTGCATTGAACGTTTTGCTAATGCATTGAAAGCGCAAGACATAAAATACTATGTAATAATAAAAAGCGAAATGAAAACGTAGCGGACGTACTGCGGTATTTTTGAAAAGAAAAAGTACTGAAAAAGGCACAAAAGTACTGAATTTTTCAACACTGATTACAACTGAAACTTATAGGATCCAACTAAGCAAATATTTTTGAGGTGACTGCCATTTTAATTGAAAGACGACATGAATACAATTTCTATTTCGATATTGAATTGACTTTCACTTGAAAGTTAGGTGAAGTTTGGGTTGCAGTGAAACTGTTTATATTACAAAAAGTCATGAAAACGTCAATTTTTTTATTTGAATATATTTAATAAACAGCAGGAACTAAGTAGACCTACTAGCTTTTATTTATTCGTACCTTAAAATATATGGCCCCCTTAATACAAGCCCATGAAAACTATTTTTTTCAGTATTCCCGATTAAACTCCTTTCAAAGTGATATGTAACATGTTATTGAACAGAACAAAGAAAATGAGACAAAAATAATGGATTTGAACACACTACACATACATAACTGGCCATTACAACCCTTCAGTCAGGATTACGGCCTAGTTTCTCACAACACTTATGTTGTGTGCGTTAATTTTTATTCATTAGTGGTGGGACCTACAGTTTAAAGTCGACTCCGAACGACAGATTTTTGAGAAACTTTTCATGGCAATTTTATTTACTCCCAGAGTTTTTGCTAGAAATCTGCTGACAGGAAGTCGCCGAAGATATATTTTTTCATATTTCGTTTTGTTGGAGATGTCTGACCTGGGGTTTGAACCGTGGCCTTACGTCTAATAAGCCAACACACTACCTACTAGACTACGGCGACTTCACAACTTGGCACGCTATAATCTTGATAATAAAAATGCTAACCAGCAACCAACAACAGTTTTCTTCAACTTCATAAATGAAATGAAAGAATTTTTTTTCATATTACGATAGCGCCTATTGCAGGGTATTATGTTAACAACACTACTTCTCATTCGGCTTACATGTAATTATAACTGTTATTACAGTTATTACAAATACAGTTAATAGTTGCCAATTTGTGATGGAAATTGTTGATATTTTTTAAAACACCATGGCCCAGAACTCCAATTGGAATTTCAAAAAACACACTTAAGCCATGTAAAGTAAACTGTTTACCATGATCTAGAATTGAAACAATTTTGTTTTTTCTAAATTAATTTCCTTAAAAGTTCATTGACCATGAGAAGAACAATTATTTTGATACTTTGATGGCTTTACGTTGTACAACAAATCATTCATAAGAATTCTATTTGGACTCTAAGAAGTATTCTACTCGTAAATGTGAATGAAATTGGCGATGTTGATGACGTTTATTCTTGTGGATAATTTTATAATTTTGTAGGGTTGTGTGATAATCGCTTCATTCGCTACTTTTTGCATACGTTTTATGAGAAAAAGACTCCGTACTCTAAAGATGACCGTAAATATTGCATCACCATTAAATGCAACATTAAATATTAATTTTATTGTGACTGTTATGCTTGAAAGGAAGACAGTCAGTAATCGATAGTTTTTTTTTTTTTTTTTTGTAAACACTTTGGGGAATTGTAAAATGCTTTACAAACAAACTAATTAAATTACATGAGCCAGTTGTATGAATATTAAACATTTTGCTCGACATTTATGAACAATTTTATGCCGCTGTAATTAATTGTTAAGATTTTTACAACAAAAATTAGGAACAATTAATTCATTTCCGGCAATTAGAAACATTTTTGGTTAAGAAGTGGGGATGGCCCCTACGTATGCAGTGTATTGTGTTGGAACTAGGAAAATAGGGTATGGAAAGAACATTAGATTTAAATCTCTTTGTATTATAAGTGACGGGAATTACGTCTGCAGAAAGAGAGCTCCACACGCAGTTAGTGCGGCTAAAGAATGAATTCTGTCCGTAATATATTGCTACATCTGTAGCAAACAGATGTGTCCTATTATGTAGAAATATGTGATTTTTGGGAAAAGCCGTTGATATAACGGTAAACTTCTAAACACAAGCAACATTGTAACGGCGTCCGAATGAAATAGTTGGATACCCTACTGTCAGCAATAAGCACTTTCGACCAACATTTTTGAAGTTAATATTCAACGCATAAAATAGCACACAAAAAATCAGATATATCAGATACTTAGCTCCACGGGACAGCTCTATAACCATTTTGTCATTGTCTTTATGCCTTCCGCTACTTCTTTTCAGATTGGGACAGTAGTTCAGATACAGGGAATTCAATTGGAAGAGTTTTTGTAGTGAAGATGGTTGTCAATATGATTTCTATGCCGCCCACTAGTGGCATTTCGTAAAGTTAAGTCCAATATTCAATGCTTTACGTAAAGGTTTGTTTTGTTGTTAAAAAAAAATAAAAAAGATACGAAAAGGCAAAGCATTCCCTATTCCCTGAACTGCCTATTTTATTTGAAACCGAAAGTGCGATCGATATGTTATCATCTGAATTACTTAAATAAGATCCCACCATAAACGCTGCACTCTTATGTAAGATTATAAAATCGCTTTTTGAAATGCATGTGATCTTAGCGGTGAATTGAAGGAGGAAGTTATTATAAAGAGGAATGAAGACTTAACTCAGTGCAAGGGCAGGCATCACAGTATTTAGCATGGTGAACAACAAACGACTGGCATATAATCTTGCCAACGACTTTCGAAATGAAAAGACTGGTGTTCGTTCTGGCAAGTCAGGCTTTGACCACACGAGCTGTTAGCGTATAATCATGGAATAAACAATGGTGATTGTATCTCTGTAGAGAAACGCCACCTGATGCATTGAGCAAGAGAATATGACATGGGGTTCCATAACTGAGCGGTTCCAACCGATGCCTGAGAGGATTCCGGCGGATTTTCTGTCCAAAATACTATCAGCAGTACTTAATTATGATTACAAACCGGGTAGACCGGAATTGAAATAAAGATTTCTTGATGGAAGTGAAGATAAATTGGATATGTTCTTCGCAGACCAAAATCCAAAATAACGAAAACTTCAATTGTCCGGAACTCCCAGGGCAGCGGTTGAAGAGATGGCTTAAGTTACACCTGCCGTCAATAGCTGGGAATAAAGTCAGCGAAGTTAAATAAGTCGTGAAAAGAACTGAAACCACTTCCAAAGGATTAAAGTTAATGAAGCTGTTGAAGTTGTTGAGGCACTATGCTTCCCTAGGGAGCAATCATATCACATCATTACGCTATACTTTGCAAAATTACGTCACATATACAACCTACCATATTGCAAACTGAAATGCGGATTTGGGTTTGACCTTTTTTCCATTCTTTGATACTTTGCAAAGGACATGAAAATTTAATCAAAATTTTTAATTGCAAAAATCTGCCACAATGAAAACTTTATTCTAAAAATTTGTCCGAAATAAAGAAGAAAAACGGGTTTAATTTGCAATCTATTGCCATCAGAATTTTAAATATTATTCTGGAAACGGAAATATCTACGTATCGGCCATTAGTTTTTGTTCGTTTTGATTGAATGTTCATATGGAAATCATCATCATCATCAACGTCATCATCAATAGAAAAATTCAAAATTCCTAATAAAAAATTCCATTTTGTCTTGCGTAGACAATAAAAACAACAATTCACTGAAAATAATGGGGAGACGATTGCATAAATGCCTCGCCAAAAATGGAGAATCAAACGTTGCTTTTGTGGAAAATGAATAAAATTTACATTTTGAAATAAAAACAACAACAACAAATAAAACCGACAATAAAAAAATAATTCAAAATTATAATTCAACTGTCATTGAATAGTTTATTTTTTCTATTTTTTATTTGTTTTGAATGCGTTGAAAAATGCGTTCGTTGTGCATTGTTATTATCCAGTTTTAGTTCGTTTGTTTTTTCTGTTCTTAAATGCCTATTCGCCTACTAACTGACTAAATGACTGACTCATTGACTATGCTAACGTCAGTATATTACCCACCATATTTATTTAATTTTCCGCTTGTCTTTCTGTATGTCAGTCATTATGTTTGCATTTCCATAAACTAACTTTCAGTAACAAAAACAAAAACAAACAAAAATATTTTAAAATAAATCGATAAAAACCGATAAAAAAAATATTGATTAACAATTGCAATCATTCTGAATTGTGTAGACAAGTGAATATTTTAACATGTTGTTGTTCGCAAATTGCATATGCGTAGAGTATGGCGGAGTGTAGTGTTTCTCTAAAATTTTAATTTAAAAAAAAATCACTTTTTGATGGATTTGATTGGTTTGTTTAGGAAGTAAATTTTTATGAAAACTGCATTAAAATGCATATTTTTTCTGTTAATTTGTCTTTCTTTCTTTTTATTTCAGAATAAATTTCTCGACGAAATAAATGGATTTCCAATAGGAAACATATTTTTAAAGTTCTTTTTAACAGAAAGGCTTAAAACTGCAAATATTTGTTGCTTTTAAGCTGCATGATTTTATTTGAAATGAAAATTATTCGCAATTATTGATTCAAAATAATGATTTCTGGATTTCCAACGTGTCTGATGTAACTTGAATTGTTTAAAACTTCAATTGCACTTCAAAGACACACATTAAAATACGATTTCCATGAAACTTCCATTTCATTGGACTTTGCCTTCAAACATTTGGTTAGACGTGGGTTTTCTAATGATCCAACGTGGCGACATTATCCGAGTAGACCTGGTCTTTAAAGTAGCTTCACAAAATAAGTCTAACATCGCCGAAGCTGGATAATCAATTGACATCGTTAAGTTATTTTTTCTCGAAACTTCTCTGCTATAAAACAAAAAATAATTCGTGTCTTGTCGCTTGTGAAATTCCCCATCGTTCCATTCGTGCTGCTCAGTTATTAAAAAAAATGTCAGTTATATTTCGGCCATAGGGCTCTGACAACTAGCACTTTTTCGAAAAAATACGAATCAGTGACATGTCTATACCACAGATCAGCCATGAATCGTTATTTCGCTGCTCATAACTACTCATGAAATTTTGAGTATGAGTGAGACAAGAGTTGGAATTCAACTATTCTGATTCTTTCGTACTCACTACAATGTTGATTTATAAGTACAGGTTGCAATGAGAATGAGTACAACGTTGACATCAAACTCTTAACATTCGAAATATGTTTGATTCATACGCCTACTCATTCAGATTCATAAATTTAGAAAAATACTTAAAAGAATCATAAATGATTCGAGTGATTCATCATGAAATTTACAGTCTTAGTTATTGTTGTATTTACAAAAAAAAAAAGAAGAAAGACAAAGACAGCAAGCGAAGCAAATACACAACCCTCTAGTGAGTATTGCAGTGTTCGTACGCGAATCATACTTATTTTGTGATTCGTGTAAATGTTGAGTAAAGGAGAAAAAAGAGAGTCCACAACTTCATGCGTATTGTTAAGTATGAGAACGATGAGTACTTTAAACTTTGAATATGAGTAGTATGAGCATGACATTAAAATAAGTATGAATGCGTATACAGTATCAGAAATTATGAGTATGATTCGAATCTACTCATCTTTTTGAATACTCATTGCTGACCTCTGGTCTGTACCAAAAGGTGCACCAAACGGACACTTTTTTCAAATGCAACGTATTTTATACAATCGCTTTTGTATCCAGTGAGTCCGATATGCAAGAATTTTCCTTATTGACGTAACCACCGTAATCTTTAAAGCTCAATTAACTTATTTATGGCGTTGTGAATGGTCAACTCACTTTAATTGGTGCGACCACGTAATGCTGCCAGTCTTTTCAAAGTTATTTATAAAATCGTCGAAATTCCATGCGCAGTATGCCGATTCCAATGATTATAATCACTTCGCAGTGCTCGAAACGTGGCCACGTTTGAATCAACAATCAACCGGCAGCCCATACAGTCAATGAAAAAAATTAAAATACACCGATGTATGTAGACTATGTTAACGGTGATTTTTTGGCAAATTGAAAAAGATGTTATAGCGTTGTTTAAAACAGTTACAATTAAGAACGTTTTAAGACAAAAACGAATATAAGAAAACCTAGAACGTAGAAATTATTAGAAAAACACAAAAAAAATTTTACAGGACAAAAGTCTACATACCCCGTTGTCCTTGGACTGTATTCTTTACAAATATATGAATTACGAAACAAGTTCTCTTTTAAAATAATAAGGAATCATTTTTACATCGCTTAATTTTCTATTGGGTCACTTTTATATATGCACTGTAACAGTGTAAAATCAATTTAACATTGACAATTTATGATTGCTAAACAAATGGCAGCAGCAGCAGCAGCAACAGCAGTTATAAAAATAGCAACAATTTTAATTGTTAATTGATTCTTGTTAAATATGGAGACAGACATATGCACCGCTACCAGTCAGTTTGTCTCTCTATCGGTACGTCTGTTGCATTTTGCATACTTTCACTACCAGACAACCAGTCAATGGTCAAGTCATTCACTCAATCACTCACTCGTATGCAGCCGGCGATGGGAACCAAAACAAATGATTGGAAACTTTTGTTAAAATTTTATTTTTCAAAACAATTTGTCAGTTTTTTTTTTGTTGTTTTTAAACGTAAAAGGTCAAATTTAATAACCGTTTTAACAAATTGCTGCTGCCATAATCAATAAATATTTTTAACACTTCCTCAATATGAAATACTACTCGATCGGAATGTTTTTAATCTGAAATCGATATTTTGATTTGGAATTTCATTCTCTAGGGTACTCACTGTATAAATATTCTTTAAAGGAAAATTTTATCGAATAATTTTTTTATTTTAAATCGCAACAGAAACTGATTTCTCTTGTTACTCTTGGTTGTTGTCGTTGTTTTCATTTTTATTTTAAACAACAACTTCCGTTGTTGCAATGCATTCATAATTTATTTTCTTTTTTCTCTTTTTTTTTGGTATCTTTTCTCATTTCATAGCATTTGTTTATCAAATTAAAATCAAACAAAGATAAGAAAGATAATAATTTTTAAAAATTATTAAATAAATTACCATAAAATAAGAAACAAACAATTCATAAAACAAAATATTTATAAAATTTTTTTATCGGATTTGTTTGTTCCCACCAAATGAAGAAGGATTATGGAAACAAAATAAAATATACATACACTGGTCAGCACTTTTTTTAGTTTGATATGCGGCAACGTTGGTGTTTCTCTTATCGATTATGTTCAGTCCTCACACTACGGATGGCATCATTATAGATTCATGTTAAAGTGTCAAAATCGGTGAGCCATTATTCTAGTGTCGTTAATGGCCTATTAAATTCTCATATTAAAAATGTCGCTGAATAAGGCACACCCTACGTAAGTCGACTGAAACACAAGGCATATTACATACATACATACATAATTGGTCATTACAACCCTTCAGTCAGGATTACGACCTAGTTTCTCACACCACTTATGTTGTGTGTGTTAATTTTATACATGAGTGGTGGGACCTCCAGTTTAAAGTCGGCTCCTAACGACAATATTTTTGAGAAAATTTTCATGGCATTTTTATTTACTCTCAGAGTTTTTGCCAGAAATATACTGAGAGGAAGTCGCCGAAGAAATACTTTTTGTATTTTGTTTTGATGTCTGGCCTGGGGCTCGAACCATGGCTTTACGTCTAATAAGCCAACACACTACTAGACTACGGCGACTTCACAAAAGGCATATTAAGATAGGTTAAATTGGCAGTCGCTTCAATGGGCACAGCTTACTTAAATCCTATAAGGTACCGTTGTAAAACCGATATTACCTATTCTGGCATATAATTATAGGCCCTGGGTGGCATCTCTCAACCATCCCGAGAAGCGTGTGGAGATATAAATTTTTCTCAAATCGCCTTTGTGCAGACATGTTTTGTAACTAAATTTTGAGTGTCCAAGAATTCTTCCTTTCAGATTACCCAAGTGCAAGACAATCACAAAGCAAATGTTCTGTAGTCTAAACTTGTCCCTCGTTCCCAGAGACTAGTGTACCATTATCACAGCTATGATGTTCCGTATATTGAATCATGATAGGTTGAATGGAAATTCTTCTCTACATATTATCCATATCGGTCTAGATCTGTCTGGTGTCTCTACTTACTCTCCATCTTACTTTTGCCAATGAATGAAGTTTTTGTGAGACCATTTGTTTGCCTCTCTGCAGAGGAAAGCCAATTTCATGTAGAAATTAATTTGAATTTTCCATGGTACCGTTGAATATCTCGCTATCTCCTCTAGAGACACCCGGAATTCTTAGACGCTGTTAGATGTTTGAAAAACTTTTCATGGCAATCTTATTTACTCTCCGAGTTTTTACCAAAAGACTGCTGAGAGGAAGTCTCCGAAAAAAAAACGATGTCTGAGCTGGGTTTCTTGTCTAATAAGACAACACACTACTTGCTAAACTGCGGCGACTTCACTGTTTTCCTTAACGTTGTTCATTTCTAACGAGGTCTCCAAACATCACTAAATTAAACAACAACAAGGTGAGGAAGTCGCCGAAAGTAAAAATTTTTAAATTTCGTTTTGTTGAAGATGACTGGGCTGGCGTTTGAACTACGTACTCACGACTAATAAGTGAACATGCTAATACAGCGATCTAAATATTTTAAATCCAAAATATTTATTTAAATATGAATCTTGAATTAGGACCATGAACATGTAAGGAGCGTAGGGCCTCTACAAATTAAGTGAACATATTTCGGTTTAATGCCGAAACCTACACTTCGCTCCTGGTTTAACCCATTCCAGCTATTTCCGAATTAATCTGCTTTCTATTTAACAACTGCCCTGTAGATGCCATTCTTTATTATGACATTATTTGCCCTTCGTAGAGAGTAAAGATTTCATTATTTGACCTTCTTAGAGTATATCCAATCTGCCGCCATTTTCAAAATAGTATGTCGTCTACCACAGGATATTTCGTCGGCCTGTGAAGGACTCATAACTCACGTTATCACAAAAATTTAATAAATTTCGAACAATTAAAACTACAATCTCCTTTACACAAGTGCTTGCTTTGTTATTACCCTTTTTTGTTGTTGTTGTAAGAGATCATTAATAAATTTATTGAATGCAATATTGCGTGAATTTAATTATCGCATTAATATTCAGCAGTTCAGCTTTCCAAAAACTAAAAAGAAAGAAGAAATAAAATTTTACTGTCTAGCTTTTGTTATCGATTTTCATAGTTCGTTAATTGATATTCAACGGGAACCAGCGGTACTTTGAAGTGGAAACATTAAAGTTAACTTTTGACGTTCATAAAGATAAAAATTTAATTGAATCAGAATGAATATTAAAAAAATATTTTCATGGATGAATACATATGGAAATGGTGGATGGAAATAAAATAATTGATTATCTCTCTCCCCCATAAAAACAAAGAACTAAAGAATCTATTTTGCTAAATCATATTATATCAGTTCATAATAATTATAATTAATATTTTGCTTTTGTTTTCTCTTCTTTTTTTGTATTAAAACTTATTATTAAATTGAAAACAAAAATATTAATTTTAATCACGTGCAATTTATTTATTAAATTAATATTTTTTTTTCTTGTTTCTCATCTGTTTTATTCATTAAATAAACAAAATTAATCAAAACACAATAAATTATTATTATTTTTGTCGTGCATATTGTATTTGATTTTTAGGCACTCTTACTCATTAATAATAATAAACAAAATATTCAAATTACGGAAACGGAAATGACCATAAAAGCAAGCCTTATCAAGATGAAGACGAAGCAATATAAACATGCCAAGTTGCAAAAATTTAAAATATTTTTGTTTTTATTTTTCTTCTTCTTAGGAAAATGATCATAAAAAATTAAAAACAAAAATAATTACATCTACTGTTACAATAACGGCTGTCACTGCTATCGTATCACTTAAACCAGATGGTTCACCCTGATGCTATTTTAGAAAACTATCGGTTAAAGTCGCCGTAGTCTAGTAGGTAGTGTTCCACGGTTCCAACCCCACGCCAGACATCCCGATCAAAATGAAATATAAAAACTTATTTCTTCAGCGACTTCATCTCAGATGATTTTTGGTAAAAACTCTGAAGAGTAAATAAAATTGGCATGAAAAGTTTCTCTAAAAATCTGTCGTTCGGAGTCGACTTTAAACTGTAGGTCCCGCCACTCAAGTATGAAATTAACGCACACAACATAAGTTATGAGAGAAGCTAGATAATATTCCTTACTAAAGGGACCAATGTAATGACCAATTATGTGTGGTAGTATAGGTTAAAAGAAAACTATAGACTATAAGTTTATATCTAAAATTTAAAATTTTTCACGTTTCTGGTTCATAAATCGATCTGAATTTGATCGATGACATGGTAGTCCATGTTGGCTTTGAGGACCGCTGTGTTTTGTGCCCTATTCGCATACACCATGACTCTATTTTATTCACCTCCAAAACCAGTTATTATTTACCCCTATCATGTCGTTTTTAAGTCAGATCATTCATCTTTTCTTTTGTGCTATCCGAATATCCACGGCAATCTGAATTTTTTAAATTATAAGAGGCCAGGACCGCTGTAGTCCGTTTGGAATGCAAGCATTAATGCAATTACCTCCTCCTCATCAGCTCCAACGTCTGATTTCTCTGTAATCACAAAACGTTCTGTCTTGTCTCAAATTGCTAAACTATTTGACCCTGTTAAGTGGTTGGCACCTAAAATCGTAGTTGCTAAAATTCTAATGCAACAAATTTTGAAAAACGGAACAGATTGCGACGAATGTTTGAAATCTATGACATTGAACAGATGGCGCGAGTTCATCGATGGTTACCGTTACTTCGAAAAGATTAACATCCCACGTTGGGTTAATTTTAACCCTTAGTATGAAGTTCAACTTCATGCATTTTGTGATGCATATGCTGCCACTCTGTACAGTAGAGTCCTAAGCCCGTATGGTGAGTTTGTCATATATTTGCTCGCTGCCAAAACAACATTTGCGCCTACAAAGGTACAAACTTTACCCCGTTCAGAGCCTTGCGATGCAATTTTATTGGAAAAAATGGTGTATTCACTTCGTAACGAGCTGAATCTTACCAGATGGGAAGACTTTTGTTGGACAGATTCGACTATAGTTCTGCTCTGGCTTCAAACAACTTTTGGGGCAAATCGAGTATCGTTAATCGTGGACCAGTTAGGCACTGACAATTGGAATCACGTGGAAGGTTGATACCCTATTATGTCTGTTTTTATGCGTCAGAAAACTCATCAAATTAAATTTATATTTAAATTTAAAAGTAGGGTGACCAGCCTGAACAGAGGTCAAAGAAAGTGTCAACGTGCAGTATGGATTTTTAAATATTTTGAACAGAATACCCTCACGTTTAGTTCAATTTGTAAAATATTCCACATTTTCTTTTATTATTTACAATTCGAAATGAAACAAAAGAAGTTTTTTGGGAATTTTTCTTGCTTCGCAAACAAAAGACACAAACCACACACGTAAACACAAGGCGGAAATTTTTATAATTTTTCATTTTAATCGATTTTATTTTCGTAAACAAATATTTTTCAATTCTAAGAAACAGCAGTTTCTTGTTCCTTTGTATCGACCTTATTTGCTAGAAACGTACGCTTAAATATTGACTTTAAAGTCGTTCTAGAATATTTTTAATTGTTTAGTAACTACAGAACCTTAAAGTAATGTAATCGTCGTCAAGGTTGACATACAAAAACGATCATACATTGGGCCATTAGTACTCATATACTGTTAATCTAGTGATTCGAACGTGATAAACATGAGATCCTAGTTTGTTTTTTTTTTTTTTTTTTTTTTTTGTTGGTCGCATCAGCACCGAAGTATATCTTATGTAAAGGTACTCTTATGTGAAGTTTTTCCAGAAGAAATTGAGACTTGATAACACCATTAATCTTCAGCTTCAGGAGAAAGACAGCATTTAGCATTTTACGACGGTTTTTTAAAGATGGTAATTTAATGAGTGCTAGGCGTTTTTCATAAGATGGTAACCTTTCATTAGGATCCCATCCATTCCCTAAACCACAAAGACAAAATAATAAGAACTGTATTTGAACTGATTCGATTTTGTCAGAGTGTACAGCGTATTGAGGGTCCCATATTACGGATCCATATCCATGAATTGGGCGAACCATTGTGGTAAACAATTGTTTGGTAACATAAGGGTCAAAAAACTCTTTAGCCCATCGTTTGATAAATCCCAGGATACGTGTAGCTTTGCTAACAGTTGATGTAATATGATTTCTTAAGTCCAACTTACAATCGAAAATTTTCTTTAAATCGTTAAAGGAATTAACTAGTGCAAGAACAGCACCATTCATTGTATAAAATCCATTGGTTGGAGATTTTTAACATTCAGCTCCATTAAATTCGTATTACACCAAGAGGTTAAGTAGTTAATATCATCTTGTAAAAGTATTCGGTCTTCAATGTTAAATGATAAAAATATTTTAACATCGCCTGCATACAATAATGTGTTTAAATCATTTATAAACAGAGTAAATAAGAGCGGTCCAAGATGACAACCCTGTGGTACGCCTGACAGTACATCAATAAAGTTAAAGGTGACTTTAAAGCTCACTTTAGCTAAAGTTACCTTTAACTTATTTTCGTTATTACAACCTACAGATAAAATAAAGTTAAAATTTTGAAAAATATGGCAGTGCCGGAGCAATGTTGATAAACTCTTCAATCAAACAAGTTTTTTTTTAAATGCAGTGCCAACGACGGGCTTCTTTTTTTTGTTGTATTTGCTCATTTTGTTTATAGTTGAAGTTGCCATATTGAAAATAATATATGTATATGTATGGCAAGTTCAAACATAAACTTAACTTACCGATATGATGATCTTCCCTTTAGCTTAATGCTCACGTTTTAAATTAAAATTAAAAGAAAAAACCATTCTCTTATAGTCTAGTCTAGTCAATATCCGAATGGAGATTAAACAAAAACGTCTGTATTTGTTTAATTTGGCACACATACACACACTAACATGCAAATGGGCCGCAAAAATATGTTTTTATTTTTCATTTCCTTTGGGGAATAACGTGATGAATTCTGAAAAACAAAAAAAAACAGAAAAACAAAGTAAAATTTTTAATAAAAAATAATACAGAATTTTATTCAAATATTTACAATCTTTAATAAACAATATAATGTTGAGACAAATGAATAAAAAAAAACACAAAGTGCGAATTGTAAACACCATTGAAACAGTAGTTGCTCGTTTTGCCGATACCTATGGTGCCCATACTTATGGCGGGGTTCGCAATTCATCAGACCATAGGATCAAATGAGTATGGACTCCCACTTCCTGAATTTGATTAAAATTAATGTAAATATTGAATTTAATCTGCTGAAATCGGATAAGTCGTGCTTTGCACACTATCTCTACAAAGACATTTATTGTTATTCCATCTAAATTACTTGCCAGCCAATATGCGGCATTAATCGTAATGCGACTTAATATTCTGTCATACTTGTACATTATGACCTCTAGGCACTTCTTTCTCGATTCTGAAGCTCCAATAATAAAAAGAAATTTCATACTAGAATTTTCAGCAATGAAAGAATGATCTTCTGACAAAGTCATGTCTACACTGTCGGTTTTAAACTTGAAAATAGGATAAGCAATGCGATTATCTACGATGAGCTTCATCTTAGGATATCTCTATTTCTCCCTTACTGCGGTAGTGTGTTTTAGGCTGATGTAATGACCACAAATAAAGCCGAGGAACTGATCTGCAGCAAGGGATTTCCATGGCATTGAAACAATAGTTGCTTATTTTGTTAACAAAGTAAAAAAGGAAATTTCAGTATCCTTAGTCTTAAATGTTCACATATGTATGTATACAGGATCTTTTAAGTCCCAGTTGGAAAAAATTAGATTTTAACAGATTATGGTTTCATTTTTCAAATTTCTGCAGATAAATAATAAAAATAAGAATCAAGTTCACTTCCAAACACTTGAATAATTTATTCCTACAGAAAAATTTTAGCCTACAAGCTCGGTTACTCAACTGAAAGTATCGACTCCATATGATAAAGCATTGAAAAAGACCACAATTTGTCTACTGGTCAACATATGTTCATCAATACGAATTTTACTTAAACCTTTGACGAATTGAAAGTCGCTGTAGTCTAGTAGATAGTGTGTTGGCTTATTAGACGTAAGGCCACGGTTCAAACCACCAGGTCATCAGACATCGAAACGAAAATATGAAAGAAATATTTCTTCGGCGACTTCCTCTCAGCAGATTTCTGGCAAAAACTCTAAGAGCAAATAAAATTGCCATGTAAAGTTTCTCAAAAAATCTGTCGTTCGGAGTCGACTTTAAACGCACCACTCATGTATAAAATTAACACACACAACATGAGTGGTGTGAGAAGCTTGGTCATAATCCTGACCGAAGGGTTGTCATGACCAACTACGTATGTATGTATGTCCCAAGAGATTTTTGTTGTTTTGTCTTCTTACTCATGCTTAAAACGGCTCTTAATACTTCAGAAAATATAATCAGGTTTCCAAAAAATTTTTCATGTTAGTTTTGTTTGTGAAAAAGTCAAGAATTTGAATCGTAAGTTGAATTGAAGTCAATCATCAATCAACGGTTTAACGCCATTCCAGAACAACCTGGAGATTTTACTGAAAAAATATTTTGCTGAGAAGAATTTCATTTTCATTTGAATGGATTCACTTTTCCATTTCATTTTCGTCTGGTGATACTATCAAGTAGCTTTTCTTTGAACATGAGAAGTGAAATGAGTCCATGAAACATTAAATTTTTTGTAAAAAATGCCTGAAATTTTAAATTGAAATGAAATTCTGAAACAGAATTTCGCTGATAAGAGCTGTGAGAGATCTCTTCTCTCGAAACTAAAGTTGGTTGAAATAAAAAAAGAAATAATCCAACGCAAAAACAGAGCAACAATGTCAACGCCAAGCCAAAAAAAAAAAAGAACACAAAAATTGCTCATTAAATGAAATTATTTACAAAAAAAAAAGAAAAGAAAAAAAAAGAAAAAAGTGCTCTTGAAATATTCAAGGAGACATTGATATTCTGTAAATAAATAAAATTAACAAAAAAAATTAAAAAATAATAAAACAGAAATAATTTTTAAAAGTAATAAATAAAAATATATCAGCAGCAATGGAAAAAACAACAAAAACAAAACATAAACAGTCAACAGTATTAAATAACCACCCACTGAATACCAGTATAAATCAAATAAAAAAATTTTGAAATTTATTTTCTTTTATCATCACATGCGGCTGTAAGATATCCTACGCACTTTTCAATCATTTTAAATATTTAAATTATGAAATCAATTTGAAAAAAACACAACAACTGCTTAAAATGTTATTAAAAAACAGTCAACACAATCAAAAACATAATGTTTTAAAAGCCTTCAATGCATGCCAGATTGAATAAAACTATACCCACTGAAATACTTGCCAGAGAACATGCGGCATCGCAATGCAACATATGCCCTGTTACACTGGTATCTGAAGGCACTTCTCTTTCCATTCTGAAGATCCAATAATAAAAAGAGATTTCGTACTAGAATTTCCAGCAATGAAAGACTGATCCTCTATATTATAGACTGATCATGTCTATAATGTCGGTTCTAAACATGAAAATAGAATAAGCTATGCAATTATCTACGCAGAGCTTTATCTTAGGATATCTCTATTTCTCCCTTACTTCGGTAGTGTGTTTTAGATCTACGTAACGATCACCAATAAAGCTGAGGAACTGATCTGGAGCAAGGCATTTCCATAGTATTTCTATATTCTTTGACAGCCAGGTTGCAATCAGATCCCTTTTACATGCAACTTTCAGTTCTAAACTGATTGACATATGCTGCGATTTCCTTGATCGATCCTGGTCACAAGGATATCCCGGATTATTGTCACGTTTTTACCTTTTAAAAACATTTAAAATATGAGCTCGCAGATTGCAAATAAAATAAAAATAAATTTTTGTTTAGTTTTAATTAAAATTCTTTATTATTCGCACAATTCTGTGCGCAACTGTTCACAACTTGATGTAAACAACAACATTTGCTTTTCTTTATTATTCCTCTGTTTATACACTTTGCATAAACAATAACAATTACTAGACAATTATTCGACAGATCTTTGTAACGAAGATCTTCAAACCACGATTACTCTCTTCAAACGCACCGCGTCTTCACACAAGACTGACTGAACTTCACTAATGAATGCAATGAATCCAATACACACAGAGGTATACATACATATGTAATAATATATCTTTAGTCTCTGTTCGTTTGTCTCTAAGGCACATATATTTATTAACCGCTGACAAAAACCTGAAGCTGTGGAAAAAATCAAAGCAAATTACTGTAAAGGTTGTAAATGTTCGTCTCTGGTTAAAGGCTGAATTCTCTCATTTGGCTCATGCTTTCTCGATAGTGGAACGGAGCAATTGTTACAAGATATAGGATCGATAAATAATTACTTAAACTTTCATGTTGGTTTTTAGATTCATTCTAACTGTTAACATATGTATGTGCGCTGACCAACTCCTACCTCTTCTCTGGCTATGGTAGAGCTTGGTCAGTACAAGGACTGCGTGTACCTGTAGCGTCACAACGGGCCGCTATGTGTGCTCAAGTGAGCTTTGTGATATCAGAGCTATCACTACCTAACCTATGTATGTGAAGCCCTGATATTGATTGTCAAGACCGCTTAACCAGGAATATAAATCAGTTTCTGGCGTATCGCTCCATGTGGTATCACAACTGACCAATATATGTGCTCAGATAGATAGGTAGGTAGATAGTTTGATGGAGAGGAAACCAACCAAGGGTCTCATTTCTATCATCATGTAGGCTTCTTGTGCGCTTACCCTTAAGAATACCATTTTACTTTCTATGGAAAGCCTATATTTTGGACAAACTTCCTTAACTTCTTTCAGTACACTCTTCTGATCCCAAAATACTGGAATGTCGTGCTTACGAAAGCTAGGTAATGACATAAAAAGTTTTCCATCGTTTTTATGTCTTCACCAAATGCCCTGAATGCATCATTTTCCATCACGCCAATAGAGTACAGATGTACATGTAAGACGAAGTGTCCTGTAAGTTCATTCACTAGTGTACTCTGGACAAAATTGGAAAGACTAGCAAAAATTATATGTACTCAAATGAGGTTTGATTTAAGAATCTCTTCTATGCAGGTTAGAAAACGTGGTAATCTGGTACTTACTCAAATTTGTATGCAGTTGCAGTTAACAGCCACACACACAGGAATCAAAAGCACTTCGATTTACCTTCAAAGGAAATGAAGAATATTTGTTACATGCCAAAGATTTAAAGTTTTTTTTAAGGTTTACCAATGTGTAAAAGTAAGTACACGAATAAAGGGAATCTTTTAAACTCTCCGGAAAATTTGTATAATTTGCAACAAGTGCTTCGAAACACATGAAATGATGCCACTAAAACACCGTTAGTATAATGCTGGACTACAAACTCAAACAATCGTGGTTCTAAGACAACAATTTTTTTAACACGTTTGCTCGTTTGAAATATTCGAATTTCATATATTTTCTCAGAAAAAAATGTGTTTCTAGGTAACGTCATATGGTAACCCTGTAACTCTTGAAATTGCCACAGTATTAATAGGTTATATAAAAAAGAACCTGGTTAGTGGAACTAAAACAAAGCAATGCAAAAAAAGGTAAAATCGAATAGAAAGATAAATATTTTCTGCGACTGCTCCATTATCCTTAAGGAATCATTTTTTAATCTCTCGGTTCTTTTCTTCTCACTACAATACTTCTTTGCTTTGTTTCCTGAATTCATTTCTTAAATGAAATTATTATTTATTATGGTGATAATCATTCGCCCCGTCATTTAAGCACTTTCATTGATGATACTGATTTCCATAATGCATCGTAGATTTACGAATCGAGGATGAATGATTATAACTTAGGAAAGAAGACAGTTTCCCATCTTTCATCAATAACTGTGTGTAGTATAAAGTTCTACATGAATTTTTAAGTCGCTTGATTACAGCAATACGAAAAAAATGCAAGTTATCGAATTGTTCAAGTTTTAGTTAACAATGAGGGCGTCTACTTTAAACGCTATGAAATGTTACTTCATGTTGTAAGCAAATCTTGTTATAATCGATAACTGAAATAGGCATGAACTAGAATACATGCCTTATTAAACCAAATTTTTCAATTCAACGGTTTAACAAACATTTACACCAAATATAGTGTGCAAATTAATCAAAAAAAAAAAAAATGATTGTCATGAAGGCATTTAAAGCCATACCATATGTATTTATAGCCAACCACATGGTAAAGTACTTTCTGTATGTTGAATCATTGAAATTCTTAAATCGTCATATACCAGTAGACATACATACATATGTACGAGTATTTCAGTTTTCAACAAAATTAAAAACAAAAACAATGGAAAAAATAAACTAAAAACTCCTATAAATAATCAGTTGACATTTGCCGTTCTGACAGTTGTAAATAAGACTTTAATGCAGTCAAATGCTTTTCAAAACATTCAGCGCTATTTTCATTTTTCTTCTTCTTTACTTTAATGTGTAGCCATTCATTCACTCACTCACTCTTCTAATCACTATGAATTAGAAGGTGGCCTCTATTGTTATTTTGATATGTACTCGTGTTTATTCATGTCTTTTTAGGTTTTATTTTCTGGTTTCTTTTTATCTAATTTTGCTACTGGTCTACTGGTCGCTCTCCCTGCCAGATAGATAACATTGAATTCAAAACAAATGAACAAATATTTATCAAGATAATGTTGTAAAAAACAAAAACAAAAGAAAAAAGAGAACGCAAAAGATTCTCTAAAACAAATCAAAACTGAAAATGAAATTCTTTTATAAAAAAATAAAATTTACGACGATGAACCATAAGAATGCTGTTTTTTAAGACCAAATTAAATATTTTCGAATTAAGGATGACATTTTTGCAACAGGTTCTTCTCCTGTAGGTATTCACTTAAGCCCATATGATAAATCATTTCCAGAGCACACTTTGTCTACACATTTTGAAATATTTATGGGGAGGGGAGAACATTTCGCGGATTACAAATCAAATTGTTTTAAATTCCATCATGTTTTAATTAATTTTTACAATACATATTATTGTTGGTTTTGTAATTATTATTTATGTATTCATCATGTACTATATGTATGTGTTATACGTGTGTGTGTGTGTGTAAGTAAATTATTTAAAATATTTTATCTATTCAAACTATGTACGTGCACATTCCTCCTCCCGTTACGATGTACGAGCAAATGAATGAATGAATGCATGAAACATCAAAGCAAAATGAACTGTAATTTCCAAGTCATATGAGAACAATCAATAATTACAGTGTAATTCAAAAGTATATGTACAAAAAGACGAAAAGATTTTCTTCTTATTACGTTGCTTTATTTCAATTCTAATAATCAAGTTTTACCAGCAGGTGATTGACCAATCGTTGTAGGTCCTGGTAAGCCAGGATATTCAACGCATTATACGAATATGTGTTGCCAGATCTTTTTATATGTTGTTGCGAGACTCAAGCCAACTTATTTTAAAATTTCAAACAGCCTGTAACCTCTACAGCGCTCTTAGTAAAGAAATAATTTTAATAATATCTGCAGAAAAAACACTATCCTCTACTATTGGCTTTCATATTTTGAATAATAATTATTTAGTTGGGGAGGCACAGTAGTACTTAACTTATCAGTACATATGTATATACATATTTAGTTATCGAAATCATTATTACAGCCCCATTCACGCAGTATACTTTTTAACCTCTCTGATCATACCTTCTATGTCCGTGTTCTTATGTTCGAGAAGGCAGATTTCATCGGCATAGTTGAAGTCATCTAGATTGCACTGAGTGCCTTACTTTTAACTTTATTACACTCAGATACACCGTGAAAATATTAAAAAAACAGACACATAACGGAGTACACCCTTCTCCACTTGTAAAGGGTGTTTTTTATAGAGGTATAGAACTTTAAGTTGGCATTACTTTTCAAGATGGCGACCGATTTAACAGCTGTTAAGTGATTTATTCTCAGTTTGGTTTGGCAATTTATCATGAATAGACTCACGCCTGAACAACGCTTGCAAATAGTGCAATTTTATTTCGAAAATAATGGTTCTGTGCGGAAAACGTATCGCGCACTACGTCCATTTTATTGTCGACAAAATCGTCCATCAGAGCAGTTAATTCGATTAACCATGGAACGTTTTCGCACCACGTTTACTCTTATTGATAACTCGCATCCCCAGAAACGCTGTACGGTGCGTACAGAAGAAGCTATTGCTGCTGTAGAGCGTAGCATTGAGGAAGGCCCGAATGAGTCCATCCGCCATCGAGCACAGGAATTGGATCTGTGTCCATCCACTTTATGGAAGATTTTGCGGAAGGGTCTTGGTTTGCGTGCTTACAAAATCCAACTCGTGCAAGATTTGAAGCCAAACGATCATCAAGTAAGGCGTAGATTCGTCGAATGGGCCCAAAACGAGATTACCGTTGTTCCCGATTTTCATAAGCGAATTTTGTTTAGCGATGAAGCGCACTTCTGGTTGAATGGCTGCGTCAACAAACAAAACTGCCGCATTTGGATTGAAGGTAATCCTCAAGTGTATGTGGAAACACCGTTACATCCAGAAAAACTGACTGTTTGGTGCGCTTTATGAGCTGGTGGAATCATTGGTCCGTACTTTTTCAAAAACGATAGTGGCCAGAACGTTACAGTCAATGGTGATCGGTATAGAGCCATGATTACTAACGTTTTCATTCCTGAATTGAATAACCATAATGTCCAGGAGATGTGGTTTCAAGAAGACGGCGCAACATGTCACACAGCTCGTGCCACAATGGATTTATTGAAAGACACGTTTGGTGTCCGCCTAATTTCACGTTTTGGACCTGTGAATTGGCCTCCAAGATCTTGTGATTTAACACCGCTAGACTACTTTCTGTGGGGCTATGTAAAGTCATTGGTCTATGCGGTAAAGCCACAAACGCTTGACCATTTGGAAGACAACATTCGCCGTATTATTGCCGATATACGGCCACAAATGTTGAAAAAAGTCATCGAAAATTGGACGTCCAGATTGTTTAATGCCAGAACAAAGAAGCTTTCAATTTGTGGCAATTTTCTTTACAAAAAATAAAATGTTCGCTAAGTTAAGAGAGTATTTCTATTTTGCATTTTACTATCAACATAATCGGCCTAGTAAGCAAGTAATATTTTGCAGTTATTGATCGTTTTAATACTAATTTTACTCTTTTCCATGAAAAGCCAGCAAGTCTTGAAGGACAGGCCGAAATGTTGATTCATCTTCAGCCTTTGCCCTTCGACTACGTGTAAAATTTTACGTAAGCATTTCAGTTTACGTGCTTGTATAAAGACAGTTCGTGATATATTTTTGCTGATTGCGTTCATAAGCAATTGGCCGAAAATGATAGTTTTTAGCAAAGACCTGTAGTTAGTGATGAAACCCATTTCTAGTTAAGTGGCCGCGTCAATAAGAAATATTGCTGCATTTGGGGCAAAGATATAGCTTAAGATACGAATGAAGTCCCACTTCATCCACTTAAATAGACTGTTTGGTGTGGTTTACACGCTGGCGGCTTCATTGGTTTGTATTTCTTTCGAAATAATTTCTAGGAACGGTCGTTGCAGTAAATATGGAGTCATTAGAATTATTATTATTTTTAAAAATTTTTCAACTAAATAGCAACGACATTTGGTTAAAACAAGAGGCTGTGCTTGCCATATAATGTAATCTGGCTCCCTTGTCCTTGTGGTTTAACGCCTCTGGCTTAGCTTTTATGGGGCTATGGTCCTGGTGTATTGAAAGTCAGTATTCAAGTCACCATTTATGTCATGAGACCGTTTTTATAGAGAAAAATAGGCAAAAATCGAAATGATCGAATTGTAACCGCAAGACAGACGCAGGCATACGACAGAAGTCATATTTAACTTTTTAGTTCTCAAGTTCAAAAAACACGTTATAGAACCCAATCCACAACGGTATAGAAATAGTTTCCTAATGGAAATATTATTTTTTCATTGTTCCAAATACCGACGAGTTTAAAATTTAAAATTCCTTCATTTTGCATTATTCTGTAATAACGTCAGCGACCATAAAACTGTCCCATGAAGTTCAATAAAGTCTTCATTTCTTTTTTTTACGAGCAATTCAAAAATTAATTAAAATACGACAATAATGTCAGCTACCTATAGGGGTTTGCCTTTGTTTTATGGGAGATTAAATTATGCCGGCATACTTATGTTACAACCTGTATAATATGATGTGACATGGCATGGTGTGAGTTGTCTGTCTGCCTGTATAATTGCACTTACACTGCGGGTTATAAAACGACATGATATTCTGTTGTTGATATCGCAGCATGTATCGTTCTTGTACTGTGTTGTGCTGTATTGTGTTTAATGTTATCGCAACTGAAATGTTGCTGCTATTAATTTT
Organism: Sarcophaga subvicina; assembly: GCA_936449025.2. NCBI lineage: Eukaryota > Metazoa > Arthropoda > Insecta > Diptera > Sarcophagidae > Sarcophaga > Sarcophaga subvicina. The sequence goes on along the minus strand of OW388081.2, from coordinate 45,130,847 downwards.
GCCACTGTTGCTGTCGTTTTTGTTATTGCATTTGTTGCTGTTTGTTGTTGTTTTTTGATGTTGAAATTTGTTCTTTTTGGGTCAATGTCACAGTGCATGAATGAGAAAAATTAAAAAAAAAACAGAAACAAAAACAAAAACAATACGAAAACGAAAATAATAAAGCAAAAAGCAAAAACTATGAAATGTTATCGCGCATATGTATGTGCATTTATTGTTTAAACGAATCAAACAACCGACATTAAAAAGAAAAAACAAAATAAATAAACAAATAAATTTTCTTAAATTAGACTCCGTTTTTTTTTATTGCATTTCAGAGTTTGTTTTAAATTTTTTTAAAATAACTTCTACTCGTAAAGGGTGTTTTTTATAGAGGTACAGAACTTTGAGTTGCAATAAAACAACGATGGATTATTCGATTGACATGAATTTTATTTATCCGAAAGATAATCTTGTGGCATTACATTTTAAATATGATTTCTGGCATATGACCGCCACGGCTGGCGCGGATGTAGTCCAATCTGGACGTCCAATTTTCGATGACTTTTTCCAACATTTGTGGCCGTATATCGGCAATAATACGGCGAATGTTGTCTTCCAAATGGTCAAGCGTTTGTGGCTTTACCGCATAGACCAATGACTTTACATAGCCCCACAGAAAGTAGTCTAGCGGTGTTAAATCACAAGATCTTGGAGGCCAATTCTCAGGTCCAAAATGTGAAATTAGGCGGTCACCAAACGTGTCTTTCAATAAATCTATTGTGGCACGAGCTGTGTTGAAACCACATCTCCTGGACATCATGGTTATTCAATTCAGGAATGAAAAAGTTTGTAATCATGGCTCTATACCGATCACCATTGACTGTAACGTTCTGACCACCATCGTTTTTGAAAAAGTACGGACCAATGATTCCTCCAGCCCATAAAGCGCACCAAACAGTCAGTTTTTCTGGATGTAACGGTGTTTCCACATACACTTGAGGATTACCTTCACTCCAAATGCGGCAGTTTTGTTTGTTGACGCAGCCATTCAACCAGAAGTGCGCTTCATCGCTAAACAAAATTCGCTTATGAAAATCGGGAACAACGGTAATCTCGTTTTGGGCCCATTCGACGAATCTACGCCTTACTTGATGATGGTTTGGCTTCAAATCTTGCACGAGTTGAATTTTGTAAGCACGCAAACCAAGATCCTTCCGCAAAATCTTCCATAAAGTGGATGGACACAGATCCAATTCCTGTGCTCGATGGCGGATGGACTCATTCGGGTCTTCCTCAATGCTACGCTCTACAGCAGCAATAGCTTCTTCTGTACGCACCGTACAGCGTTTCTGGGGATGCGAGTTATCATGGTTAATCCAATTAACTGCTCTGATGGACGATTTTGTCGACAATAAAATGGACGTAGTGCGCGATACGTTTTCCGCACAGAACCATTATTTTCGAAATAAAATTGCACTATTTGCAAGCGTTGTTCAGGCGTGAGTCTATTCATGATGAATTGCCTAACCAAACTGAGAATAAATCACTTGACAGCTGTTAAATCGGTCGCCATCTTGAAAAGTAATGCCAACTTAAAGTTCTATACCTCTGTAAAAAACACCCTTTACTTAAAAATCCGAAACTTTAAACATTTCATGTTTATTGCACGAATGAACGGGTACAACAAAGATGTCTTGTGTACTGTGATCATGTTTGGTAACACGTTTCCATGTTACCAAAGCATTTAGACCTAAAATAATACCAAAAACACCGACATATACTACTGCTAGAAACATGTGACTGAATTTTGTTTTTTTTTCTTTTCAAGTCATTCAGTATGTCATACAGACTGACTGTATAGATTTTCAACAAATCGATGCAATTTTACAAGTCAGCCAATACGTTCGTTCGTTCATTCATTCAAGTGTACGATTTGAAATACAATTTTTTCTATTTTTTTTTTGCTTCTTTTTCCATAATTCTGTCTTTGTAGTTTATAGACAAAGACAGCAACAACAACAGCAACAATAACAAAAATAATTATTTATTTGGTTTATTGACTCTTGAAATCAGACGGATAAATTACGTCTGACACTCAACAGCACACCCCTCGCTATTATTGGTAATTTGTTGTCCGCAGACAACTGAAAAAGAAAAAAAGAATGAAACATTCGCGTTGCATCATCGCAATTATTAATTCATAAATCTGTTACAACAAAAAACAAAGAAAACAATAGCAAAGACAACAACTTTGAAATCCAAACAAGAAAAAAGACACTGAAAATCTTGTACTCGAGTCATAAAATAAAGTTTTTGGCCACTTTAATGCGGTAAATTATGAGACTACTTTTGTTTTTATTTTTTTCTTTTTCTTTTTTAGTTTTTAAATAGTTTTTATTGTTGTTGTCGTTGTGGAGCCGAATAGTTTAATTGCATGCATGAATGCTTTTAAGGTCATATTTTTAATCCATCGATTTATTTCAATTGAAAAGAAAAAAAAAATAATGAAAAATGGTTCATAAACGTGATAGAGCAACAGATTCTTTTGACGATTTAAATCAGCTGCAATACAACATTCCAATTTTTACTTGTATAAGGTCAAACATGGACGACAATGCTGTCTTGATGTAATTGAAATCATTTTTCTTAAAGCCGAGTAAAGTTGTGTCTCAAGGGGTTTTATAAGAAGACCAAGACCAAGCTTTGTATTCGAATTTAAAGAGGAGCATTTGGTAGCTCATCTCAAGCAACTGACAACCTAATTAGAATTCAATTAAAACTCCTATGCGTCTCATAAATAATTTCAATTAAAGCAAAGCATTAAAGCAAATAATAAAGTTTCGTTACTGAAATTAAACAGAGCGCACGGCACACGCCCCTAAATTCATGATTAAATCAAAATAAAATGTAGACTGGGCTTTTGGTTGCTTGTCTGTGATTGCAGGGTCGGTTGTACTTTAATTTCTATCCACCAGCAAATAAAGCCTGATCTATAATCGGTTTACATACATACATATGTACATACATACATAGTTCGTCATTACAACCCTTCATTCAGGATTACGATCCAACATCTCACATGCGTTTAATTTTATACATGAGTGGCGGGACCTACAGTTTAAAGTCGACTCCGAACGACAGATTTTTTAGAAACTTTTCACGGCAATTTTATTTGCTCTCAGAATTTTAGCCAGAAATCTGCTGAGAGGCAGTCGCCGAAGAAATACTTTTTGTATTTTTGTTCCGATGTCTGACCTGGGGTTTGAACCGTGGCCTCACATCTAATAAACCAACACACTACCAACTAGACTACGTCGACTTCTTATAATCGGTTTACAGTAAGCAATTGTGTTTTATAACTACTTGGGAGGTATTCAAAATTCTCAAGTTAGTATTGACAAAAGCGACGAAATATTGTTAATGTGCCTGTTAATGACATCATAAACGCAAAATATATCTTGAAACTCTTTTATTTTTCTTTCAGATATATTTTCCTTTCCTTCAAACTTCAGACACAATGTTTGAATTTGTGTCAATCTCAAAGAGAAAAAGAGTAAGAGTTTAATTAATATTATAAAGGCCATAAAAACAAGACTATTCAAATCCATTGTACTTGTATGTTTTAATTTTAAGTTTGAATAGAAATTTCGAGGCAACAAAACAGGGTATAAAATAGAGCAAAATATTCATCAAACTTTAGCAGTTTTTTTTCTGGCAAAAATCAGGCTGAATTTGGCCGATTTCATGGATTATACGGTGTTCAGATATGCACCTTTATTAAGTAAATCGCAATAAACGCCATTATTTAGCTCAATATTTCATATAGAGTTTCAATTAATAATTGCGCAATAAATACGCAAATTGTTATAATATTGAGTAAAACTTAAAATGCAGCAGTGTCATAAGTGTGTTTAGTGAGCATATTACAATTAACTGAACACTTTCTATTGATATTTGACAACTCAAATGTCAACAACGACAAACAAGAAATAATAATAAGAACAATGTTATTGAAACAACCAGCTGTTTTGTTCATCAGCTGTCAAATGAATATTGAATAAGCAGCTGACTGCGTATATTATTATGCCTGAACACTTAAAATATTGTACTCAATTAACCGAATATTGACTCAATAGAAGTGCATATCTGTACATAGTATTATGTTGACTTTGTAGACTGCTATGGTATGTGGCTTATTCGCATACACCTGCTATTTACGAAAACGCCACAAGAAAAAGGTTAAAGGGGGTCAAATCCCTCTATTTCGGTGGGTAATTCACGAGAAGGTGACCTCTCCATCAAATTGCTCGTGCGTGGTATCCAACGTGGCATGAGCTATGAAGCACGACGCTCCGTTCTGTTGAAACCACATGACGTTGTTATGCAGATCCTCTTAATTCGGACAAAAAAAGTTGGTACCGTCGACCAATAGCCACTTGCCTATTGACAGTGATGGCCAGCCAAAATCTACACCAAGCTGTGACTATTTCGGGGTGTATTGGATTCTCTTGTTCCGTTTGTCTCAAACCCATTTGACTTATAAAGAGTTTTCACCTCTATACTTCTTTCCTTCTTCGAAATTTAACTTTCCAAGCTCCTGCTTCCATTCCACAAGAAGGCTCTGACTCTATCAGCGCTGCGGAAGCTTTCCTTTTGTCAGGCTTATGTATCTGCTCACTTGGAATCCTGCACAAGCTGATTCTATTTTACTTCTGAGCATACACTGAAAAACACAAAAATCTCTTAAAATATATGTACAGTGTTAGATGGAAGTCGCCGTACACTAGGAGGTAGTGTATTGGCTAAGAGACGTGGAGCCACGGTTCAAACCCCAGGTCAGATATCTCCAATAAAACAAAACATGAAAAAAATATTTCTTCGGTGACTTCCTCTCAGCAGAAAGTGGGAAAAGCTCTGAGAGTACATAAAAATTGCCATGAAAAGTTTCTCAAAAATTTGTCGTTCCAAGTCGACTTTACACTCAACTATAAAAGTAAGTGATGTGAGAAGCTAGGTACTAACCCGGACTGAAGGGTTGTAATGACCAATTATCTAGGTATGTATACATTCAAAACAGATGAGACTGAAGCGCATAATCCATACCTCTGCTTTGGTATGTAGAGGCAAAGACACTTAACCGGGGTGTCTTTAATGTCCTCTAAAAGTAAACTTTTGTTTGGTTTGCTGACCTGGAGAGTTATCTGGTGAGATGGCTCAGTACCAGTACCTCTGTCTACTGTTTTCCTTTAACTTCTATCACTCATATCTCCTTAATTTTAAATCATTTTTCTCCATTGCAAACGTTTACGACCGCTTCTACTCTCGTTTTTTTGTTTTATTGCTTAATTTAATTTGTGATACTAAATTAATTTTCCAGTCTCAACCTAACCCAACTTGACAAATAATAAAAAGGGTGTTTAAGTTAATTTAATACGTATAATACGCCCTTGAAATTTACTCATGTTCCAGAACACAGAGGAACTGTCAATAACGCCATTCAATAACAGCATCTCCTCCTGCCTTGTATAATCAATAAAACACCTGTTTAAACAAAAAATGAAAAATATTTACAAGAAATTAAAATAAAATTTTGGTTTTAAACAATATTATTTACCGCTTAATACGTATGTACGTATTTTGTATCCATGTATTCTATGGAAATGAATCTTAATATGCCTGCCAATCTTTAAACGTTTTTATTAATCGTTGAGATTAAAAGGTGCCTAAACGACCCACACTATCGCCTAACAACTGTTGCCATCAATAAAAGTAAACGTTAGTTACAGGCAAATAAATACTCAGTTCAGTAGTCTTGCTTGCCTAGAAGGCAAAGGAAAGACAAAATTATTTTTCAATGTTGCAACACGAAAATTTATGGCAAATTTATTTGAATATTTAGTTGCTGCCAACGTTAATTGTGTGCAACAACGCGATAATGGAATTTGAAACAAGCACAACTCACTTTTAACAACAACAACACCCACACAACCATACTGTATAGCGACAGTTACAGCTACAGTTGCACAAACTTTGAATACATGTTGCATTGCCATTAATGATGTGATGACTTAAAAGAGAGTCCCAATTAAAGATTACATACATACATACATGTTGTACGATGTACATGTTAATTATTGTCATTAATTATTTGTATTTTGGGATTCTAAAATGTCATTTTCATTCCGCAATTAGTTGACAGATAGCGTATTACACTGATTTTCAAAAATAAAACCTCGCTTGAATGGCATGTTGCAACAATACAAGTGAGCAACAATACATGTAAACAAGGAACATAAGTGGCATTATATGAAATGTGTGGCATGGGGAAATTAAATAATTTTTCCTTTTAACTTCCTTTCAGATTTAATTTTCAAATATTTTTCTCCCAAAAAAAAAATGAAGAAAATGAAGAAAAATGACAAGAAAACAAAACAAAAATGAAAATCATTTTCCTGCTTGTCCGGTATTTTGTAACACATCCAACACTTGCAACAAATGTTTGTGTGTGTGTGTGTTTCTGTTTATAACTGTGCAGAGGCAGTCGCCATACTATTTTTATGGCTGTTTGGCCACATGTTGTATTTTGTTTTTGTTTTACGTCTAGAAACTGCATTTCAGCAAACAGGCCCCTTTTGTTTTGTTTGTTGTTGTTTTTCCTCTCTGTTGGCATCATCCATCAACAATTTGAAGCAAACTTTTTTTTTTGTTGTTTCTGTGAAGTTATTTTTAGCTTCACGTAAACAACATGAAACAAATAAATGTTTCTGTTTCTGTTTCTGTTTTTTTTTTGTTTTTAATTTTAATTTGTTTTTGTCTCTGCTCATGGCATATTCATAGAATATGCCATGTCTCTGCTTTTAATTTATTAAGTTTTTTTTTATTTGCTTCCTAAAAACCGCAACACACAAATAAATAAATAAAAACAACAATAATTTTGCAAACAAAGAAAAATTCGAGTTCAAATGATTATTTAATGACTGGCTGACTGGCTAGCTGGCCGCCTTAAGCCATAAGAGGGCTATAAATGGTGGTGGTAATAAATTTACAACTGCATTCCAGATACACAATAAATGGCCAATAACTCTACACCTTTCCTTGGTTTCAAGTAATAAGGAAATCTCATAGCCAAGGTCACTCATACTCAACTAGAGCCGTGTGAAAAAAAGCTTTACAATCAGAAATAAAATTCAATGTTTTTTTATTCTTTTTTTATACTTTTTTTTAATTGCGACATGTAAAATTGAAAAAACAAAAACGATGTTGCTTTGTCCATTCTATTCATTGTAAATAAAAAAAAGATTGTAAAACACTATTGAGTTCACATTAATTTGTACTTAAACGTTCTAAACACAAACTATTTGTGCAATTTATGCGCAGAGACCAGTGATCTTAGAAAACACAAGAAACAGGTCTGTTGTTGTGGTTGAGAAGGTGCGGCTCTATTAAAAACATAATAACGAAAATGTCTACTGTCACGCGAACAATGTCAAATGTCAATAATTAAAAATCATTTTTCTCATGGTTTCTCTGGTAAATAGTGATGCCAACGACATATTTTTTAATACAAATATTTTATACAAATATCCATTTATTCACTTTTAACCCTTGACCTCTGCTGAAATTTTATAAGATTGAAACTTCTTTGTATAAGTTAAAGAGGAAATTCCTCAATATGTCGACTGGCAACAGGCTTAAAACAAAAATAAACTAAAATTTTTATCATTCGACTTTACATTATTAAAGACATACTGATTGCACGAAATACCTCCAGCTTAATCAACCATTCTTAGCATTAATATGTATATATTGCCCTGGAGACAAATAAACCTATATAATTGCGGCTCTCCATATTACTAATGTCATCCATACTTTAAGGACGCTAGCTCGGAGTTATCTAGCGTGCTGAAAGACCTTGTTGGCATATTTTTCTTCATTTAGCACATTGGTTTCTGGGCTACTGAACAGTGGGTCTCAGTAACCAATACATGCTATGTACATAAAATAAATAATTGGTCATTACAACCCTTCAGTCACGATTACGACCTAGCTCCTCACACTACTTATGCTGTGTGTGTAAATTTTATATATGAGTGGCGAGACCTACAATTAAAAGTTGACTCCGAACGACTGATATTTAAGAGAAACTTTTCTTGGCAATTTTATTTACTCTCAGAGCTTTTGCCAGAAATTTGCTGAGAGGAAGTCGTCGAGAAAATATTTTCGTTTTGTTGGAGACGTCTGACCTGGGTGTTTGAACCGAGGCTTCACGTCTAATAAGCCAATACACTACCTACTAGACTACGATGACTTTTTATTCACTCGTTTATTCCTTTTCACATTATTTGTATGTTGAACACGCTTCCAGTAGAAGTTTTTCTTGAATTTTACAAAAAAATATGCAAATGTGAGGTCCGTACATACCACCCACAAATTTTCCCCAACTTTATCACACTGCATCCAGGATGGCTCTTGAGTTTAATTAGTATATGTACGAAAACTTCTTGAAATATTTATATCGGGTGGCTCATCTATCGGTTTAAACTTGAACCATCGGTCATTTCGAATTTGGCAATACTTATATCATTCTATTCTGTTACAAAATTCAGTATATTATCTCCAATGAACGTAATGAATCGCTTCACGCTTGAACAACGTTGTGACTTATTGGAAATTTATTTCCAAAACAAAGGCAATTGATCGGAAATTGCACGAAAATGTTGTACAAAATCTGGTCGCAGAGAAGGACCAACAGTGCTCGGTATACGCAAGTTTATTGCTCAAGTTCATGGAACTGGTTTCATTGTTGATGCGCGAATACGAGAGCGTTTCGTACAGTGCGTACACCCGAAAATATCGAAGCTGTGGCTATCAGCTAGTCATCGATTTCAATAATTGAACATTTCACGCAGCAGTTTACGTTGAATTTTGTGAAAAGATCTTGGTATGGCGCCTTATAAAGTTTAATTGGTTCAAAATCCGTTTCGCTAGATGAGCCAACGAAAAAGTCATCCAACATTCGTGAAGCCATTGCCGAGATGCGACCCCATATACTGGAAAAAGTATACGAAAATTGGTCCAATCGAATGAGGTACTACGAGGCCAGCAGCGGCAGCCATATGAATGAAATAATATTCCATTTCAAACCGGAACAATTGCACTTGAGAACGGAAAATATTTCACAAAATGCATTTTTAAATTTAAACTTTTAAATGGCCCACCCTTTATTATTGACCAATATTTCATTAAAAATGAAGAAAAATTAATTGAAATTAGAATATGGAGGTAGGGAGTCAGTGATTATTTGTTAATTTCCAAAAAAAAAAAAATTCAAAAATTATTTATCAATAAAGAACCGAACATATTGGACTTGCAAGAATCCATAACCTCACGATAAATGCTGTTGTGATGAAATAATTGCAACCTGATTAGTACTCGCACACATACATACATGGACTAATTTATTGTGCAATTAATGGAATAATGCCGCTAATCTTACACGCACAAAATTGTAGTTTAAAGGCAATGAATGGCAAGTGCAATGTCGTTAAAATGTTGCCTTCAAGACAATAATCTCACATTTTTCATTAAGGAATTGCCTGAAATCACAAACGAATATAGACTTGAAAATTTAATTTACCCGCTGGTATGATCCAATGAAAAAAGGAAAATGATTGAATGATTTCAATTCGAAACTGTCATTAAATCGATAACAAAAAAAAAACATTTTCGTTCATAAGGAACTGATCAATTATGTTATGAGGTTGCTGCTGCCGTTGGCTGTTGTAGCTCACATTTTTACAACATTTTCGTATTGTTGCTATAGTTGTTGTTGCACTAAATTTCTATAATTAACTATAATTGGAATGGTTTTAAATTGATTGGATTTCATTTGATTTGATTTGTTATTGCAATTGTCGTAAAGGTTTTGAGGCAGAAAAAAAAATTAATAAATGAACGAACGAATGAATAAATCTTAAGCCATTTTAAGGTCATTCAACAATTTAATTTAGTTTAGGAGAGCGCAATAAATATACGAAATGTTTAATCAGTTTCAAAAACATAGAGTCATCAAACATCAGTTAAGTGGAAATCATAAGATCCGCTACTGGAAATTCTTTGGATATTTTCTAGAAAATTTATGTGCCGTACTGGCATACACCTTTCTATCGCCAACTTAGAACATACAGTTAGGGACAAAAAAATAGGGTCACTTAAAATTATTAAGAATAAAGTGGAAACAAACAAAAAATTAAAATGTAATTGTGTTTTTATTTATTTTATATTATTGCTATGTTTATATGTCTTTACTATTTACATTAAAAAGTCAAAATAATTTACTTATGAAAAAAAATTTAATTTTGTAACTTTCATTGATTTTTAATGGACAAAAATATAGGGTCATTAACGAAAACGATTAAAAAAACTTAAACTAGATTAAAAATCTTGGTTCTAAAGCTAATATTTTGTATTGTAACCTTTATTTCTAAGAACAGCTTTGCACCTTTTTGGCATTGATTCCACCAAATCTTGACAAGTCTTATTTGGAATAGAATACCAAGCGTACTTAATTTTCTCCCACAACTCCTCCTTATTTTTTGATTTTAGTCGTCCAATTTTTTTGTTTTACGATTTTCCATAAATTTTCTATCGGATTTAAGTCCGGTGATTCTGCTGGCCATTGCATTACGTTCACACCGTTATCCAGAAACCACTTTTTCACAAGATTCGAAGTGTGTTTCGGATCATTGTCCTGCTGGAATATCCATTTGACTGGCATTTCCCATTTGAAATAATGTCGCATCACTTCGTTTAATATGTGACAGTATAAGTTTTTGTCCATATTTTCTTTAATCCAGTACAGTGGTCCCACGTCATGCCAGGAGAAACATCCCCAAACCATAATACTACCTCCTCCATGCTTAAAAGTTTTTGTTGTATAACGGGAACAAAGTTCTTTATTTTTGGGACGTCTTACCCACGTTTTTCCATCACTACCAATTAAATTAATCTTACTTTCGCCCGACCATAACACGTTTTTCCATTTTTTTACGAGTATGGAAAATTTTATATGTAATTATACTGACCCTATTTTTTTGTCCGTAACTGTATGTACACATGACCGATTGCCCATATGTTGGCCGATTTTTCAAACAGCGGACTGTATTATGCGCTGCACGAAGTATGTTAATAGCCTTTGGAGATAAAAGTCAGATTTATTTGAAAATGATTTAAAAATCTAAAGAAAAACGCTTTAATACAATATTATTATAGTTTTCGTGTCGATCATACAATGTATTGTAATGTCGTATCTCTCTCGCTTTCTCTCTCTCTCTCTCTAAATCACATTGCCCCGACAAGCTTCGTTGTGAGTAATAACAACTCTCTGTTTACTACTATTTCCTTCTAAAATGCATTCACTGCTTCCAATAATGTCTTCTGGAGACTCATACTTCGTATCACATCTTCTGTATATTAGGGTCTACGCGATCTTTACTTTTAATAAATGTTCTTTGAAACTACTACATCCTGTCAAAAAGCCGACTACTAACCTGATTGTAATTTCCCAACAAAAGTTTAAATTGCATCAAATTCATTCGACTTGACATAAGTCTCTGCCTTTCACCGTATGCCAACCCTTCAGTCAGGATTACGGCCTAACTTCTCAAACCACCCATGCTGTGTGTGTTAACTTTATACAATTTTATACATGAGGCGGGACCTACAGTTTAAAGTCAACTCCAAAGAACAGATTTTTTGAGAAACTTTTCATGGCAATTTCATTTTACCCTCAGAGTTTTTGCCAGAAATCTGCTGAGAGGAAGTGGACGAAGAAATATTTCTTTCATATTTTAGTTTTGATGTCTGAGCTGGGGTTTGAACTCGGGCTAATAAGTCAACGTAAGGCGTTTACTGTACAGTGCTGTCAATTATAGCAGTTGTATGTGAGAGAAAGAAGTTCCTGGTTATGATATTTCCCATAACCAACAGCATGTCAGCATTACAATTAGGCTCAGCCACCTATGATGGTGCAATTGCAAGATCCATAAAAAAAAGAACCTCTACGATTTCTAAGCTTAAATGTGTTACTGTGATATCAGTCCTTTAAATACAATCTAAGATTTAGGTATTCTTGGACAACATACTTTTAAAGCCGGCCACTTCATTCATTCCCTCACATTTACACAGAAATTCATCGTTTTTTTTAAACCCAAAAAAACTGGTGACTTCCCGATGTCGTAACAAAATATGAAATTAGATGGATGTGGGTAGAAAGATATTGTGTCATAAAAAGGTTTCAGATGTACAGTCCTCCACATTTTAGTTCTTAAATTGTCATAGTTAGTTAAGTTTTTGATTATAGAGGTTATTAGGGATTATCATGGTAATGGGACGTAGACAATTCAAAACTTATTAAGCAAAACGTTACAAAAGTGGCAAAACTTGCGTAATTTCTGTGGAGACATCAATAGATGCGCTTCTGATTTGATTGCTGTTCCCACCCTAATTTGCTTACATGTTAGCAGTGAGACAGAAAATGTTGTCACATGTTTGATAACAATATTATTATGCCGCTCACTTTGTACATTTTGCAACAATTTAAGGAAATTCGTTTAAAAAATAAAAAAAAAAACAAAGCCGAAGATTAATGTTGTTTGTTTTAATTTTTATTTCAAAATTGAGTCATTAATCAGGGCATTTAAGTGAAATAATTTAATTTATTGAACGACTTTTTATTTTGTTTTTAAATTTTTTTCTTTAACACTTAAATACATTGGACAAGTGAACGACGAGTGCGTTGTTTAATGTTCAAATAGAATACGAGAGAGACCTTCATATTAATAATTATTGCTGACAAATGAGATAGAAATCAAAGTTTAATAAAAAAAAATTTATAAGCTGGTATCGTATGAACGTATTTTGAATGTCATTTTCAATTGTCACTTCTTGATTTCAATTTAAGTTTGAAAGCATGAAAAAATGTTTTTTTCTGTTTGTTTCTAAAAATTCTGTTTTTTTTTTGCATTAAATTTTCTAACCGTGTATAATACTTTTAGCATTTCAGGAAGATTTCGATTTATTTTATTAATTTATACACATTTGAATTAATTTATTTAAATTATAGCCTTTTGAATGCTAAATAATTGAGGAAAATCTAATACAATATTATAATTGGCCACGCCCACATTAAGACAGTCAGTGTTTCAACTAAAATATGAAATATGAAGTGTTAAATTAGACGACTTGTTTTTACAAAACAACTTTTATTTAAGTCTTCGTCAATGTTAATTAAACAAACAGCTTATTAGACGGTTTGAAAGAAAAAAAAAAGAAATGTTTTGTACTCATGCAGCTCACACACCTACATTTTATTGACATGAATTCCTTCCATATAATCGTTTATGGATATTTAAGATCTTTTAATTTAAAGTTACAGTATTTATTGTTAACAATATTTTAAAAATTTAATTTTTCTCACATTCATTTAACATGAATTTAATCTACAGGAGTGGCAGATTAGTTAAATCAAAGCTCATTTGAGCACCCATAGCGGCCCCATACTGTTCGAATTGACAGCATGACTTCCTTGGAATAAAACTGAAAACTAGCTTTAAAGTTTAAATAATTTCGATAACAAGTTACGATAGCTCCATTAGAGCACAATGAGAAAAGAAAAGGCTGCGTTAATTTAGAGACATATATTGGCAAATAAAGTTGAAAATACAAATGGATCTACTGCAGTAGGCAATAACAGGTAATCAAAGTCACTCCGTATGCCTGCCCATTACGCACGTGTGTATTGGTATTCGGTAAGAATTTCCTTGCTGTTGGAGTACATACTGGACTGAAACAAAATAATGACCAGAGCCGAAAGAGTTTTGTGTGTCCTTTGAATGTCAGAGGTCATTACCTTGGGCTTTATTATACATACACACATACATAATTGGTCATTAGAACCCTTCAGTCAGGGTTAAGGACCTAGTTTCTCACACCACTTATGTTGTGTGTGTTAATTTTATAGGCGACTCCGAACGACAGATTTGTTGAGAAACTTTACCAGGCAATTTTATTTACTCTCAGAGGAAGTCACCGTAGAAATATTTTTCCATATTTTCGTTTTGATGACTGACCGGGGATATGAACCGTGGCCTTACGTCTAATAAGCCAACACACGACTCCACCTTGAGCGTAATCACACTATAATAACATGGAAACCGGGGAGATATCGTCAGAGTAAGTCCTTCGGATAAAATTTCTAATATTTACGCTACCATAGAATCCCTAAAGCAGACGAGGTCAATTTTTCTCGTAAAATTTTAAAAAATTAAAAATTGAAGTAATTACTCTTACTCACTTAAGGCCAAAAAATGATGGAACTTTGTAAAGCCTTTAGTTTATGAGAGAAAAGAGAACAAAGGTAAGTACACACCGCGATGTACGCCGTTTACCGATGGTTATATAAACAACAAATAAATATCAGTTTGTCAAACTAAATATTAGTTTGTCAAAATAAATTTGCAGTCTAAAAGAACATTTAAAATGAGGCTTAAATTTTCTGGGCGTGATGTCAGTTCTATTACTCTTGCTTAAGATTTCGATACGAATTTAAAATTTCCATCTCTGACAATACATTACTAAAGAGAGCAATTTTTTTATGTTTCCATTGATTTTAATTTTTTATTCTTTGTTTTTGCTTTTCTTTGTTTTAAGAGAATCACTCGCTCACATATTTTTTGTTTTGTGCATCAAGTACAGCTTTAAGTGCCTTCGGTATACTTAAAACACGTTTTTGAGCTAAATTTTAAAGCATAGATATTGTTAAACTCGTGTATGTGAGTACGTATTACATGTATTTCTTGCTTGGAAATCCGTTCTCCCACAACAAGAGAGCAACGCAAGAGAATATGACCATGTGTGAGTGTGTGTTGGTTGCATGTGTACACAAGCCTATACGCAGGCTCACATTGTTACTCGAATAGTTAGTTGAATGCATTCACTCTCGTTTGCAACTAGTTTTTGTGTTTAATGTTTTGGTTTTATTTTTAAACAACAACAGAAACGAAAACAGAAAACATTGTTGCAAAACCGGTTTTAAAAACTGGGAAACAAAACAAAAAATCAACAACAATCGAACACACGAATGCACTGACCACACTCAAAGTGTAAGTGCAAGTGTATTTATAAATGCGGTTAAAAGACTAAAAATAAATTTTAACAACAAAATTATCGATTTTTTTTGCTTCATTTATTTAAACAATTCAAACAGGGGCGTAACTTGGGTGTGATTTTTCTTAGTCATTAAAAAAAATGTTTTTAGTTATAAAAGATAACATACCACACGTGTTTAAATGGTGAAAAATTGATAATTCTTAAATTAGTCCAATCATAAAACAATAGTAAATAAACTTTAATTAAATAAAAAAAATAACTCACAAAATTATTTACATCCTAGCAACCATATAAGACATATACCCTATCAATAACTACATATATATCCAGTCGGATTAAATTCACCATTAAAAATTAACACAAAATTTAGTGATTTTCAATAAAAACATGTTAAATGTACCCTAAGTAAACAATATTTTACTAATAATTGGCAATTATGTTGACGCGTTCCTCTTCTCCAACTCGAGTATTTCCTTAAAACAGTGAAAAAAGGCTGCAGTAAACAAGAAACACATCACTACCACCAATAAGGCAAAAATTATTAAATTATGACAACACAACAACGAAAATTATGTTAAATATCGATAATAGCAAGAGAAACGATAATACCAATCAAGAAATCAAAAGGGAAAAAAAAACCAAAACAAATAGACACATACACACATGCACAAATAAATACAAACATTCACTCACTTTTAATTTACAACAAAATGTACATAAACAGTCGTTAATCGAAGTTCATAAGCACATTCGCTGATTTAAGAGAGATAGAGCGCGCAAGAGAGAGAACGAGAACAGGCAAAAACAAAATCACAAAGAGAACCCCCTAATAGTTGATGGGTGAGTAATAAAACGATCGACAATCTTCTGCGTCTGTTCGTACGAAATCATAAAAACTAAACTGAATACAATCGAACCGCTAGACATCGAGGACTTAGTGTTCGGATGTAATTTTTCAGTGCTACGTGGTAAAAAATAATTTATGAATGAGAGAATAAGAACTGTTCGGTTACGATCAAGGCAAGGTCTCACTTAGGCCAGAAGTTAGTGTAACTGTGATACCACAAACCAATATCCAACCCAATGCTCAAACATTCCCTATAGGAAACTATCCCGACCTCAAAATAAATCTCACTATTATTGTAATCTTTTGTTTTGAAGAATTCAGTCAAAGATGGCAGACAACGAAAAGTCAAAAGCCTGAGTCTCTTCATGACGAGAGGCGGGCAGTGGCACATGGGATAACAAATAATGTCGTACTACTTCTCGGTCAACTAGTTTCTGCAAAACTTATTTGAAGGAATACCAAGTGTTTCGACATGCCTCCTTGTGTGAATCGTATTAATGCGATGGATAGCTATGCGGTTTAAGAAAATTAGGCTATCAGATTTCTTCGTATACGTATCAGTCCAGCAGAGCCAAGCAAGTAGCCTCAGTACAGGGGATGTAAATAAGTTGAGGAGGAAGACAATGTTGTCAACTTATTTTGCCAATATCTTTCATTGCATCGACACAGACTTCTCTTCTTTCGCTTACACTTTTTGATAGCCTAATGGAGCAATCGTTACAAGGCATGAAATCAATCACTAAATTCATTAAACTTTTACGCTGTTTTGCAGTTTTATTCTAAGGGAGTCATGCTTTAAATTCCAAACTTTCGTGCTAATTGTGAATACCGGTTAATCAGTGTTTGTCAGTTAGTTTTAAAGCCTATGTGGTATCACAACGGGAGGCAATGTATGCTCAACTGATCTTGTAATTTTTTTATATTGTTCTAAACGTTACCATACTTTTCTGCTCACTTTGGATTGAAGCCTTCGTATCGAATAAATCGGGTCGACGTAATAGATTAACATACCATATGAACCCAACCTATTGAACATTATTGGTCTATTATTATAAGAAGATTTAAATGTCAACTGTCCCCAACAAAATACATTTGGGCCGTTAATCAAGGGCTCGCTGAAATCATAGAGCTTACCACTGAAGAAAAAAAACGAATGAAAAAAATCTTATGACTTGTTAACACAATTTAATGTTTGCTTGTTTGTTGTTGTTTTTATAAATTGTACACATATTTAGAAAAAGGAGCAGATCAATTTCATTACTCATACATAAGCACGCACGCACACACACACTGTTTTGAAATAATCATCGGCTACTGGATGAATTCCAATCTCAAGAGGTGCTTCAACAAAACAGCATCAACATTCACAACATGCTGTTGCCTCTTATTATCAACTGTTATGGATGTGAGATTAAATTAGTGTGTGTGTGCGTGTGTGAGCGTTTTGTTGCCGATTACAACACCGATTTAAGAGCTTTTAATGTAAAAGCCATATGGACAATTTGTAAACCTTTGAAAAGGCACCAGTGAGTGAGTCAGTGAGCAAGTGACTGAGCCAAGTCAAAGAGCGCATACAGAGAGTCGCGTGTTTATGCTGTTGTGAGAGAATTTCTGTTGAGAGAGTGCTTGTGCTTGTATTCATGTCATCGTCAATTTGCATTTTGGCTTTTACATGTTGTGCATGTGCAGTTTTTATGATGGGTCGGTCGTTTAGTCATTCGGTTGCATTGATTGCATAGCTGATCTGTTGTTTTGTTTAATTGTCAGTTTTCTTGGGTTTGTGTGTGTGTTTTTTCTTTACTTGCTGTTGTCGTTTTACTTGGCGATGTCGATTTTGTGTTCGTTTTCAATAATAAAATATACGATACAACGCTGTCGACAACAACCATGTATGAACAACGACGTTAGCGTCCAACGTATTCGTATGCGTTAACGCTACTCGCTTAACGTTTTAACAGGCAGAAAGGCAAGCCAATTTTGTTTGTTGGTTAGTGTTTTCGTACGAAAACAAAAAAAATTTTTTTTTTTCTTCTTCGTCTTTAGATTTTAACTTTCTGAGACGTTAACGGAGAAATTTTCGATCAGTTTAAGTTTTTCATTTGCACCGATCGCAAGCACAAGAAAATTTACGATATTCACAATAACAAAAACAGCAGTCTTGTATTAAATAAAAATTACAGAAATCTTTATGAACAGCAGTTTTAACATTTTTAAATTAAAAATAAAAAAGAAATCAAAATAAAATAAAAATGAATTAAATAATAATGCGCGCATAATAGAACGGCCTCGCGTGTTATAGTAATGAATTAACAAAAATAAAATAAAAATAATTATCGTTTGTCTTTTGCTAATTTTTGATGTATTTTAAATGCCAAAAGAATAATATTTTTTTAAATTCTGTGTGAAGAATAGATTCTTGTAGCCTAACAGTTCAATTGTAAAGCGTTGTTCTCACTCACAGTGTATTTAAAAAGGCAAAAATTAAGAAATTGCACCAAAGCAAAATAACACAAAAGAAATATACCGACAAAAAAATTAAAAATAAATAAAAAATAATAATTATAATTACAACAATTACAATAACATCATTATTGTGTGCATACGGTAAAAAAAAATAAAGGGCCTGATAAATAAGTTTTTTTTCTGTGTATTTTCATTTTGCTAACGAAAACCAAAAGAAAATAAATCAAATAAAAATAAACCGTTATTAATACAACAATACAAAATTAAAAGTAACAACAACAAATATTATTAAATAATACAGTTTGTTTTGGCTGCTGTAAAATCAAAATAAAAAATAATTTTTCTTAGTAGTTTTTAATCAAGTGTGAGTGAGTTTTTTGTAAAAAAAAAGAAAATATATGGGCCAGACCAGTTGCCAAATTTTATTTACATTTTCCTAGAAATGTATTTTTTTCAAAAAAAAGAATTTATGAGATTTTTAAGTGAAATAAATTTTAAAAAGTTATTTTTAAAACACAACAAAAATAAATGAAAACAAGAAAAAAATTAAATTAAAAGCCATTTACATATTTTCATTGTCTTTCTTAATAAATTAAAACATGAAAATAAAATTTATTTTCTATCTTACACATGCTTATAACATATTTATGTTCATCACATATGTATGTACGTACATACATATGTATATGCGTACATGCATATGTATATACGTACATATGTATGTACAGATATATCAAAAATCAGTTTTAATTAACCTTGTTTTTCATGTTAAATGCAGGAAAAACTTATTACACCCACAAAAAATTATTCGCTATAAATATTAAATTGTACCGTCTTTTATTCTTAAATCAAAAAGTCCAACGTCTTTTTGATTTTCAATTGGCATATCTTATCGATAAATCTTTATTTGCATTAAATGTAAAAAGAAAAAAATTAAAAAATTTCATAAAATTTAACATCCTTAGAATGTTATCTTCTGGTTTGATAATAACCCTTACATATCGAAAATATTAATTTGAAAATAATAATAAAAAACCGATTTTTTTTTTCAAAAATAAAGAACTTTTATTCCATACGGATTTTAAGTCGAATAATTCATAATATTGGTTCTCGAAAAATTTTAAGCTCTATTTTCGTATGATTCAAACGAGCTTTATTGAACCAAATATGTATGTTACATTATAATCGACAAGATTTTTCTATTTTTGGCTTAAAGCCATTATGTAGTCCATTAGAAAAGCTGGTCCACTTGGATTTTGTAGTTAGAGAGTTCTGCAAAGACCGAAGCAATCGACGACCTCTTGGTACAAGGTACGAGCTATATTATGGATGCCTTAAGACTTCCCTTTTAATGATTTTCCCTTCTGCCATGCCATCAAAGATCTTTATTGTCATGATGAAGCTCAATGCCATTTCTGAGAGACATTCGATGATTAACCTCATATGAGTTTATGGACACGGAGGCGTTAAAGTTAATAACAAAGCCTATTTTTTCTTTTTGCAAAATCTGGACAACCGAGTGAGTTTGGAATATGGTCTGACACAAAATTCATTCATTGGCAAAAAAAAAATCGGATAACAAACCTTATTATAAAGAAACTAGAGAACAAAATTTATATTAAGCCCGACCAGATTCAATCCAAGCAACCCCTGAGTAGCTATGATGGTACGGTGGCCTCTGATGGCATTAATATTACTGAAGATATTATTTGTAAACCAAATTTTTGGAAAATTTCAAATTTTTTATAAATTTTTCAATTAACTGCGAACTTATTTAAGTACCATATCATCATCATCATATACAATTTGACAAAATTTATTAAACCACAATGAAAATTTTAATTTCTAAGTTTTATTTTCAAAGTTATTCGTTCTCGCATTTTTATATGCCCGTTTTAAAGTCTTGCTTTTTCACAAGAACCTACTTGCTGGCCACCTTATGCTGTATCAAGAGTGTCGCAGTTAAAAAACGTTGTTAATTATCGATTGATTGTAGGTATTTGATTTGATTGATGAATTTATATTTTTGACGCAATCTACTAATAATACGATCATTTTTTGTTGGAATTTAACGGTATAAATTAGTTTAAATAACTTGTCAAATACTTTTTATTTTGATTAATTAGCAAAAGTATAAAAAATAACTGTAAAATTATACATTAAATTATTATATAATTTTATGAAAGTATAAAAAATAAAATTAAAAAAATTCTTTAACAATAAATCATTTTCTGATGATCTGACATCAACAATTACATTAATTTGTGAATTAAAACAATGGGAGCTAATGCGATCATTAATTATAATTTTTTTTAAAAAATTTATTTTAATTTATATTGAAAAATAAAAAAATATGATAAAAAATATGTAACTCTTGCGTGCCGAAACTACTAAATTTACTAAAAAAATACAAGAAATTGATTTTTAAAAGCATTTTTATGTAAATGGCTTAACACAAGTGTTAATCCGATTCTAAAGATTTAATTTTACTTAAAAATCTCTGAAAATTATAAAGTTTTGTACACAGAAATTTAATAAATTAAATAAATTAAAGTGATTTTTGTTTGTATTTGAAACAACTTAAAAATTTTATTCAAATAGCCGGCCATATGTGAAGAAATTTAAAATTTTTTTTTATTTTTAATAAAGAAAAGAGTGAAATAAATTGATTTTGTGAAAACGAAAGTTAAGCGAAAATATTTTATTGTTTATAATATGCAGAGAAAAGTTTTAATATCTTGAAATGTGACTAATATTTATCGATAACTTAACGAATAATTTCAACCAAAATATAAAGAAGAAATAAAATACAAAATAAACTTGTTAAACAAATTATCAACAAACGACAAGTGGGTCTCACATCACAATTTATTAATTAAGTTTTATGTATTTTTTCAAGTTGGGTTTTTGACAAGATAGGTATTTTTTTTTTCTTAATAAATTTGCCCTAATTTTAGAGATTTTTAAATTGTAAGCAAAGATTGTTTTAAGACTTTAATTTCTATAATTCATTAAATTCAAAATGGAAACAATGTTGTACTATAAAACGTATACAGGTGGTCTATAGTGTATACAAAAACAAAAAAAAAATTAAAAAATATACAAAAAATGTGTAACGGTATGACTAAGATTTGTGTGTGACCTTAAAATTGTTTTGCAAATTCCGCTTTGACATTGTTTTGTTTTGTTTTGTTTTGCTGTTCCAAAAATAATAATATTCACACATAAACTTCCATACAAATACATACAAATGCGACATATTTAACACACATTTAAATTGTGTTGCCCATTAAACATTTTCTTTTGTGCAAACAGGTCGGTCGTATTCGTTAGGAAGTTACAACTATGGAAAACGAACGTATATAGAGAAAAAGAATTACTCAAACTGTCATTTAATTCCAATAAAAGGAAAAAATACAAAGTGAAACAAATTAAAAATTTTCGCATTTTACAATTTACATAATAATTTTGGCTTTGTATTCCACAAAATATGTGAAAATATCTTTAAAAATATGAATATAATCCGTAGAAAACAAACACAAACAAAATGTTTATTTAATAATGTCTGTTGTCAGCTTTGCTTATAGAAAAAAATGTTTGCTGGGTTACTTACAAGATGCCTATCATAAAAACAATAACAACAATAATGTGCACACAAATAAATTTGCGAATATTTTTACATTTGTGTGCCAGCATATAAACTGTCACTCTCGTTTTTATGTATGTGCTTATATATGTATTGATATGTATTTAAATATTGTTGTTGCTGTTTGTAATTTTGTTACACTTAAATTGAAACAATTTTAAAATAAATCTCTTCAATTTCTCTTTCACTCCAAAAAAAAAATGAGGTTCAATACGAAACATAACTGTTATTTAAATTTTTTTTTCTTTCTTTCTTTCTATGTTTACTTATTTATTTAACATGTTGTACGTATTTCAAATGTTATTTTTTGTTTTATTAAGAGAGCCTAGATTTTATTGCTTTATTTTCGCTCCAGAAAGTAAAAAAAAAGAGAACCAGAGCAGTGACGTATCCATTGGTCAGCTGCTCATTCACTTACACATTTGCACTTTCCCTTTCGTATTGGTTTGGTTTTTTTCAGGTAGTAAACGCAAATAGCCGTGTGTTTACAAATATTTTTCGAGTGTAAACTTTAGTGTGTTGTTATACACGAAAATTTTGCGAGCATGCTACATGCCTAAGCGCGGTTTTGTTTGTTTATTAATGTTCGTATTATTATTTAACTTCAGCTCTGCTGCCTTTTTCATGTTCAATGGCTATATTCACACGAGCACAATTGTGCTGGCAGCAAATGATAGTTTGTAGGCAAGAGGGGTGAAGAGAATGGTTTTTCGGTGGCGTAAATTTTCCACCAGCTACAACCCCGCATCACCAGCACAAAACTAATACATACACATTTTTAAAAATCAGGGTTGGCAATTTTTTTTTCAACAGAGTTGATTTAGTCGTTAGTTGCATTTGAAACAATGAACATGATCACAAAGAAAGGGGGATGGTCGCATAAAATCATTTCCCTTTTGGATTTTTTTATTTATTTCGAAATCATTACACGTCTTTGTTGCTTTTCCATTTACAGATTCCTCTTTCTTATTGCCTTTAGTAAAAGAATGATCTTTTTAAAATCAATATTTATTTAATGTTGTCACTTCAACGAATATTTTCTTAATTAACCAATCCTTAAAAACGAAAGCTTATTTATACTTGACAAAAATCTGATGATTTAACGGGATTAACAATAAGAGAATATTTGATAATTTATAAGTAAAGATTAAAAAGAGATAATTAGTAATTAGGAAAATAGTTGATATTAAAAATAAAGAGTATTCCATAATGAATGATATTTAAGAAAATATTTGATAAAAATGAAAATTAAAGAAAATGTTAAAATAAGAATAAAGTAAGTTAGTGAATTACAATTAACAAAAAGATTTTTGTAAATAATTAGTTTAAATAATCTGCACAAAAATAAATGAATTGAAAACAATTATTAGTCGAAAATTTGTGAAATTCCGCATAGAATAATTTTAAAATTATTCGTTTATTTGTTGTGTACACTTTAAAAGCCAAACATCAAATGAATGCAAAAACACTAATACATACAAAGCGCTGTATACGTATACATTTGTTGCCAAACGAATATTCATCCCGTGTAAATTGAAAAGAACAAAAATTGTGCGACTAAAAAATGTGCTAATGTGAATTGGCTCAATTTGAACTACTGGTTGAAAGCAAAAAACAGTTGGCAACATTGCTTGCTAATTGCAATAAAGAAAGGAAATTGAGAAAATAAGGAAATAAAAAAATTAAATTTAAAGAAAAGAAAACTGTTGCCGATACGCATTAAAATCGCTGATACTATTGTCAAGCTATTGTATGGCAAGAATAAATTAAAAATGGCGTTGCTGAAATCGCTATAGTTTAGTAGGTTAGTGTGTTAGCTTATTAAACGTTAGGCCGTGGTTCGAACCTCATTCCAAATATCTCGAAAAAAACGAAATATGAAAAAATATGTATTTCTTCGACGACTTCCTCCCAGTAGTTTTCTGGCAAAAATTCTGAGAATACATAAATAAAATTGTCATGAAAGGTTTCTCAAAATTTGGACCTTCGGAATCGACTTTAAATTGTAAGTCCTGCCACTGATTGATGAAATTAACACACATCATATGGAATTCGTGGGAAATAAGTCGTAATCCTGACTGAAGGGTTAGAATGACCAATAAGGAAGTAAATAAGTAGCATTGCTACACAGGAACGATATTTTAACCTTTTCTCTAAAAATTATGAAATTTGAATTGAAAACTAAAACTGATGCAAATTATTTGAGTTCCATAAGTTTATAAAAATCGTAAATTTACTTACTATTTACTAGAACCCTAATCATGTTATTGCATTTACTTTTCTTACATAGTACTTTAGATCGAATTCTCTGTAGCCTCATGGATCATTTATAAAATTGGATTTTCTGAAGCACTGAAGTATTTGAAGATTAGTTGCACTTGCTTTACAAACGTTTGGGATAACATTCAATAAGGAAGTCCCTTCAAATACAACTTTAAGATGTTGTATTGAGTGTAGTAGCGATTGAATAAAGTCTTTAGAATTTTTAGTATACGAAACAACAACTGTAATAAAAAATTCCCTGATTTTTTTTAACGTATTTGATTTGGATCGTTCAAAAGGTGAATAATTCGAATTGTTTCACTTAAAAAATCGTCAGATATTTTCCCCCTCAGTACCCCTTTTCAAATGAATATTTATTATTTTTATTTAACGATTATTTCTGAAAATTTATTGTTTATTATTAATAATTCATTTGAATTGTTTGTGTGTGTTGTTTATATACACCAAAATTGGTGATGGTTAAACAGAAAACTGTTACGGCCACCTCAATTTTCAAAAAGTAAAAGAAGGAAAACAAATTAAGCCAAATCGAACCAAAAACCAAAAACCACAACGTAACGAAATGTATTGAAACCAACAATAGTTATAATAAACCAAGTTAATACAATTAGGCATAGACTTGGCAACAAAACAAACCATTATTATGCCTTTTAGGGAAGTCCAATTGTAAAACTCAGCAGGCAAGCAATTCATTCGTATTGTATTGTATACATATACATATGTATGTATGCATTTTGTGTGTATAAGGCTTATGTTTTTAATGGTTTATAAAGTCCATTCCTATGGCTGTTTACTGGCCTGGCCTGGCCTGTCGGTCTGTCTGTCTGTCTGTCTATTTAATTCTTTTGGTCGATTTTTAATGCCATTTATAAACTTATTTTTGTTTTTTGTTTTCATTTTGGGTTTCTTAAGGTCATCAACATAATAAACTGAACTGAATTGTATTGAAATGTAAAGAAAAGAGAAGAGAAGAAAAATATGAATTTTTTTTTAAAATAATCTTTTGTAATAACTACAACAACAACAACAATGAAAACAAACAAACAAACAAATGCTAACGATAGTAAATTTTGTATAATTTTTAATTTATTTTGTTGCAGTTGTTGTTGTTAAAGTTACATTGTGCTATAAAGATCATTTTGAATTTAAATTTTAAAATCATTTGACTGCTGGAGTTTCATAATACATAATTTAAAATTTATTTTGGTTTTTATTTTTTTTTGTTATTTTCCTTTATTTTTTTCTTTGTATTAAAATATGCATACAGATACATGTCTACTACTCCAACTACACCTTGTGTCCATATGGTATGTGGTTTAACAAGTTTGATACAAAATTTCCAATTTGTTTAAAACTATTTAAACAATTTCAAAATAAAAATAAAATTTTTAACTTATATTTGATGGAATGCATGACACGAAAACAAGTCCAGTTTAAATACGGCATGAGTCCGCGTATCATTCGATAATTTCTAGAAAACAAAACTTAAATCAAAGATTAAATATTTTAGAAAGAATTTGTCTGTTTTTTTTTTATTTTTTCAAAACCAGTGGATACAAAATTTCTAAAAGAAAATTCATTTTTAATTTATTTAATGTTTACTAATAATATTGCATTTCCTTCTAAGGGTTTTATTTCTTACTCAAATTACTAGTCAAATCAAAAATTGTACATTTTCATTAATTTATATGCTTTAAACGCGGAATTACTTCACTTATTTGATCACGATTTACGATTTCACAATACAATACAATACATATTTCACAATTTACATGAGGAATAATAAAATATTTAGAACCTCTTCTATTTACAAAATCGAATTAAAAATTATTCTGAACGACAGAAACTTTTCAAAATTTAAGAGAAAAAAGCGTTTAAATTGAAATTCATCCGCCATCGAATAATAGAATAAACGATTGAAAGTATGTATTTAACATTACATGGCACGTCCGTTAAATACAAATTCTGAAGCAATAAAATAATTTATTCTACGTAGAATTTATTTAAAAAATAAATTTAAAAAAAACACATAACAAAACAAAACTTAAACATCAAAAGTTAATGTAAACAATTATTACAACAATATTTGATGATAAACTTGATACTGTCAAACGAACTGTATCAATCGTGTCAGTATTTCAGATTTGACTTTAACTATCCAAAGTCACATGAAGGGCACAATACAATTAAACTTCTTAGCGTTTCCTTCAAAGCAGAATAGAAAATGTTACACACTCGGCTATTTTCATAGGGTATTATAAAGGGTGTTTTTTACAGAGGTATAGAACTTTAAGTTGCAATAAAACAACGATGGATTATTCGATTGACATGAATTTTATTTATCCGAAAGATAATCTTGTGGCATTACATTTTAAATATGATTTCTGGCATATGACGGCCACGGCTGGCGCGGATGTAGTCCAATCTGGACGTCCAATTTTCGATGACTTTTTCCAACATTTGTCGCCGTATATCGGCAATAATACGGCGAATGTTGTCTTCCAAATGGTCAAGCGTTTGTGGCTTTACCGCATAGACCAATGACATTACATAGCCCCACAGAAAGTAGTCTAGCGGTGTTAAATCACAAGATCTTGGAGGCCAATTCACAGGTCCAAAACGTGAAATTAGGCGGTCACCAAACGTGTATTTCAATAAATCCATTGTGGCACGAGCTGTGTGACATGTTGCGCCGTCTTGTTGAAACCACATCTCCTGGACATCATGGTTATTCAATTCAGGAATGAAAAAGTTAGCAATCATGGCTCTATACCGATCACCATTGACTGTAACGTTCTGGCCACCATCGCTTTTGAAAAAGTACGGTCCAATGATTCCACCAGCCCATAAAGCGCACCAAACAGTCAGTTTTTCTGGATGCAACGGTGTTTCCACATACACTTGAGGATTACCTTCACTCCAAATGCGGCAGTTATGTTTGTTGACGTAGCTATTCAACCAGAAGTGCGCTTCATCGCTAAACAAAATTCGCTTATGAAAATCGGGAACAACGGTAATCTCGTTTTGGGCCCATTCGACGAATCTACGCCTTACTTGATGATCGTTTGGCTTCAAATCTTGCACGAGTTGGATTTTGTAAGCACGCAATCCAAGATCCTTCCGCAAAATCTTCCATAAAGTGGATGGACACAGATCCAATTCCTGTGCTCGATGGCGGATGGACTCATTTGGGTCTTCCTCAATGCTACGCTCTACAGCAGCAATAGCTTCTTCCGTACAGCGTCTCTGGGGATGCGAGTTGTCAATAAGAGTAAACGTGGTGCGAAAACGTTCCATGGTTAATCGAATTAACTGCTCTGATGGACGATTTTGTCGACGATAAAATGGACGTAGTGCGCGATACGTTTTCCGCACAGAACCATTATTTTCGAAATAAAATTGCACTAATTGCAAGCGTTGTTCAGGCCAAACCAAACTGAGAATAAATCACTTGACAGCTGTTAAATCGGTCGCCATCTTGAAAAGTAATGCCAACTTAAACTTCTATACCTCTATAAAAAACACCCTTTATTTGACAAGAAGCGTTCATATCTCCGATTATACGGTTGACTTTAATATTCGTAAGTTCAACAAATGAAGCCACCATGGTCTAGTAGGTAGTGTGTTGGCTTATTTGAAGTGAGGCCTCGGTTCAAACTCCAGGTCAGGCATCTCCAACAAAACGAAATATGAAAAAATATTTCTTCGGCGACTTCCTCTCAGCAGATTTCTGGCAAAAACTTTGAGAGGAAATATTGCAATGAAGAGTTTCTCAGAAATCTGTCGTTCGGAGTCGACTTTAAACTGTAGGTCCCACCGCTCATGTATAAAAATTAACCCATACAACATAAGTTGTGTAAGAAACTAGGTCGTGATCCTGACTAAATGAGCTGTAATGACCAATTATCTATGTATGTATGTAAGTTCAACAAGTAGGTCAGTTCGCCATTTTTTTTCGACAACAGCATGTTTTAATCATTAACATTACGCCGATCCGATGTCAAATTCCATACCCCATCGCTCTCATTGAAGGTTTCAGGTTGTTGTATTTGAAACTCCTACAAACGCCATTTTCCGTGAGCAATCCGGTTTGATTAAAGATAACCTTAACGTGACTTCGTTTATATAGATTTGAAATTTATTTACCAGTCAGTCGATCACTAAGCCAATTTCTCGTATAATGTGATATTACTGTCCATATAATCTAGCTAAGATAGTTTCTCCTAATACTAATGCTAATACATCCACGGAACATTAAAAGCTACTGAGTTTATGCGTATCTTGCTTTAATTAGTTTTTTTTTTTTCTTGACTCCACTGAACGAATATTTGTTTTCCACTAAATACAGACCACTTTTGACGATTATCTTCATATCACTTTGCGGAGGTTATAACCGCTTTTACCAACTGAAGTTCTTAGTGTTTCCTTCCAGTGAAGACAGTATAGATTAATCACTGACAGAACCAGTAGACTCTATGATTTTGGGAACTTAGTAGCAAAAATGAATGAAGTATATGCCATCGAAAGAAGTGCTCAATTCAACTTAGGTAGGAGGTTAAAAAAGACAGGACAGAGCAATATTATCAGACTGTTAGACCGCCATTCGAACATTCGGTTCTTAAGAGGCCAAATCGAAGATAGTATGAAACTTTCTGAAGATGCTGAACCAGCAAGGTATACAGAATAAGATTACCCTCCGCTAGGTTCCAGGTCATGTGGGAATTCTAGGTAATGAGCAAGCAGATGATCAATGCAAGGAGGAGAGCTTTCAAAGGCGAGAACCTTTCTGTGGAGTAAGTGCGGATGTTTGGAATACTCAACAAAAGGGAAGATATAGAGAGGCAAATACATTTTACAAATCAATTGGCAATTAATTGAGGCAATCAATCTTTTCTTGCGTAATTACAATATTAGGAATCAATTTAATAACCTCAGGTTGATAACTTGAGAATAACCAGAATAAACTTAGTCAGAATGGAGGTGTCTGGAGCCCACCATATAGATTCTGTGTAGATGAAAATGAAGCATGGAAGCACCTACCCGGAACTGAAATCTGTATACATACCAGGTGTTGGGCATGGAATTGGCGTTTTTGATAGCGAGCAACATCCTGAGATTTGTCAGGACAATAAGATTGAAGGAAACATTATAGGGAAACCCTTTAAACTATGAGGGAATAAGAACAGATTGTGTATGGTTGCAGTTCTAAGGCATCTCGACTCCACAATAGTAAT
Source organism: Sarcophaga subvicina (assembly GCA_936449025.2). Classification (NCBI taxonomy): domain Eukaryota; kingdom Metazoa; phylum Arthropoda; class Insecta; order Diptera; family Sarcophagidae; genus Sarcophaga; species Sarcophaga subvicina. Next base: position 45,101,224 of record OW388081.2, on the reverse strand, counting down.
AACAATACGCATATATGGTAGAGGTATGGGTCAATTCGACCTCCGGGTACAGTACTTGTCTAATTGATAAGTACACGTCCTCTAACCTGCTCCTCTACTCTGCTCTTTAATCGCTAATCTCGTCAGATAATCAAATGATTTCTGTTCTCTTTTTTCCTCCTTTAAACAAAAGAAATGGCTGATGAATAATTTTTATATTCTTCACTCTTCTATATCCATTGCTGTGGAACGTTAAAATTTGAAATTTCAAATTCAATTCGAATTCAAAATTTAAAATGTGTGTGACAATGTTGACTTGCGTGAGTATGTATCCTCAAAATACAATAAAAAATGTGTTCTGTTTGAAAAGTAATATCAACAACAACAACAATAGCGATAAGCAAATAATTCATTAGAATCGTTTAACCATTAAAATTCCAAAGTGCCACTTCAAAGAGCCAACAATATTGGTACATATCATATATACGGTACGTACGGTCTGTAACAATTGAATATAGAATGGAGGCAGAATTTCAAAAAGTATTCACAGATAATTTAATTCTCTTAATATGGTTAACATTGTCTAGTATATGTTGCTGTGATTGCCATACTAATGACGGAAATCAATAAAGTTGTTCTTGCGTTTAATGAGTTTTCCTCTTTTCTCTTTTCAATTATTACTCGTTATTTTTTTTTATTAATGAACACAAAAACAAAAAACTAAAATAAACTAAACGTAATAAATAGTAAGTAGACGTTAATAATTTTTAAATTTTAATTATAAACACACACACGCCCAACACAACACATTTTCAGAGACTCAAGTCAATGACGCAAAAAGAAGGCGGGTGTAAATACCACCGACAGGTACGAGAGCAATAAATAGAAATTCTCGCCACACTAGCGCGTTGACAGATAGACAAACAGACAGACTTACCATCAGCTGAATGGATATGATTGTTAAATGAATGTTGAATGTTACCATACATACATACATTTCTAACTCAATAATTGTCTTTAATTAATTCATTCATTTACTGACAATTAATAATCAAGAACGTACATTTAAAGACAAAAAAAAGTGGTTATCAACACCGTTTCCAATTGAAATTGAATAATCTAACATTTAAAATCTCATTAAAAAATTAATTCTATTCATACCATTTGCCGTAGATGTTCCATATATTTTGCACAATTCGATTATAGTGGATGACTTAAAATGTCTGCCTTGATCGAAATGTACTTTTGGTGTAACACCATGGCGACACACTCAGACGTCGCACGACGCCAGCTTACGAATGCCCTGATAACAACTCCAACCCGGGCGGCTTTTGTCATGCTTAATCAATTATTCTGGCTACTCTTGTGGCAATTAGGTTGAACTCGCTAAACTGCTGGCTTAAGCGATTTCATGCACATACTAGAGTCATATGCCTTTATCGGTAATGATTGATTACATGTTACACTACAGATAGCTGAACATGTGTGTAGACACCGTTACACCAAATAGAGATTACTGGAAAGCGAAGCCACATTATCTGGATTTAATAGCAATTTACTCCGATTGCTCAAAGTTGGGCGGGAAAACGGAGAATGGTGGAGGGAATTTGTATATGAGGAACTCATACAGACTATATTTAATACTCATACATACATACATAACTGGTCATTACAACCCTTGAGTAGTATTACGACCTTGTTTCTCACACCACTTATGTTGTGTACGTTTAATTTTATACATGCGTGGCGGGACCTACAGTTTGAAGTCGACCCCGAACGACAGATTTTTGAAAAACTTTTCATGGCAATTTTATTTACTCTCAGAGTTTTTGCTAGAAATCTGTTGAGAGGAATTCGCCGAAGAAATACTTTTTGTATTTTGTTTTGATGTCTGGTCTGGGGCTCGAATCCTGGCTTTACGTCTAATAAGCCAACACACTACCTACTAGACTACGGCAATCTTTAATACTCATTATGTTTAAATGGCTGCTCAGTAGCGAAATATTCTCTGAAAACATTCTGATGTACTCGGTCGGCCATGGTGTACAAAAAACTCTTTAGAGTTTAGTACTTTAAGTTCTCTCTTATTTGAGCCTCTTGTTGTAGGGGCATACCCAAGCACATTGCCGCATACGCACAGACCACAAAGACTAAGACTTTCTTAATTGGGCATTACAACTCTTCAGCAAGGGTTACGACCTAGCTTCTCACAACACTTATGTTGTATGTGGTGATTTTTTCCATAACTGGTGTTTAAAGTCGACTCCGAATGACTGATTTTTTAAAAACTTTTTATGGCTCTCAAGGCTTTTTCTAAAAATCTGAAAGTCGCCAAAGCAATATTACTTTTTTCTTCTTCTAATATGCCAACACACTAGTATGGCGACCCAAAGGAATACGTCTTATCACTGACTAGCGAACAGCAGCGTCCTTCGCTCTATTTATATTCTTTTATTTTATTTTATGTCTAACAACATCGCAATCTTTCTATGGAATTACGGTTTTTATTTTCGATCTTTGTTTGCGTAATTCTACGTGTACCGTACGATGTTTGTATTTTGTTGTTGTCTGTTATTTTCGTTTAGTTTATTTTTACTCGCGTAATAATAGGAAATAGTGTTGTACTAAAATCTAATCACTCCCATTATTAGTACACTTGTTACTACATAAGCAATTACTAATAGCATGTCGAATATTAAATGGGCTACGATTTGTTTTTCTCTTCAATGTGTGTCCATTACAAATTATTGTTCCTACAATTAATGTTAATTAAGTTATTTAACAGCAACAATAACAAACACACACAAAATCACATTTTTAATTTTGTTATTTTTTTTTTTGTACAATATTTAAATGCACACTTCCTCAAGTGAACACAGCAGCAGTTAGTTTTATTTGATTGTAATAATTTATTTAAATAAATAAATAAATAAATTATAAATAAATTATAGAAAATATTTTTTTAGTATTTTATTACAACAAGAAAAGGAAAACTGAACACATTATTGTAAACAAACAAAATTCAATCAATTTTACTCGCTCTCTGTCTCTGCTCTCTCTATCTGTCAGTCCCATACTCCTTCGTCTCCTTGCTCTTGGATTGTTAAATGACAAACTGTGCTGTCAAGTTTGTTTTAAAAATTTGTCATTAATTTTCAACGCAAATACCGGTTACTAACTATCTGGCGATCATAATATTTATTTATGTGTGTGAGTGTGTGTGTGTATGTATAAATCACACCCACAAATTCAAATAAACAAACAAGCAAAAAAATAAAAAAAATACAATTGGTTGATAATTTTCTATAATAACAATAACAACAACAACAACAATAACAATAATAATAACAAGGGCAAAAACACTTTCAATCCCAGAATTTGTTTCAATAAACGACACAAACATCTTATCATAGTTGCTGTTGATTGTTGTTGTTGTTGTTGTTGTTGCATTTTTTCTGTTGTCATTGTTATTTATTGAAGCGTGTGAATGAACATTTAGCAAGAAAGAGTATTACACTGCTCTTCTCTCCACTCCACTCTACTCCACAGTAATCTACACTACACTATGGGGTATGGGGTATGGGGTATGATGATGTATTCTATTCGTTGTTCAATTCGATTATTATTGTTATTATTTGTGTTCTGAATATGTTATTAAATCTTGATTAACACGATCATATATCGATTAAAAACAACAACAACAAATAACAAAAATATGTATGTATATATTTATAAAGCTAATATTTATTATTATTTTTGTAGAATATCGTACATATGTATGTATGTACACTCTGTACGTACGTACATATTTTGTATGTTTCAAGTTTTATTGTTAAACGGCGATTATTAGATTCGAATCGGGTTTTCTATGGTACTTTTATTACCAAACGACAACAATTTTTACACTTTTATGTATAGCTGATGTAATTGTAGACAACAATTACGAACGGCAACAAACAACAAGGAAATCGCTTATGATTTTGATTAATTGTTATCGATTTCAAGCCAATTCACAATACACAATTGTGTGTTCAAATGGAGCAGGTTTTTTTAAATGAAGTTTTTAAGTCCACAAAGCCGATAGGGTACCCGCCTAATGACAGCAGCAACTCATTAGTGCAGTACTCTTTTTTACATCCTGTTCAGGCATTATCACAATATGTTGTTCAATTTTCTACTGAAGAAAATAACAACAAAATTTATCAATTGCGATTCTAAAATTAATCCTATTATTTGGAAGACTTTATCTGATTTAAGAAATTCGGATTATTGTTCAATGCTGTCATACAATGTTTACTGTGCATAATAATAATAATAATTATTATTATTTATAATATTATTATTGATTTTTCGTTCTACTTCTAATGATAATCCCCCATTATTTCTTTGCTTTGCTTCAGTTTCATTAATCAAGTTTCCCCAGTTGAAAAGTGATCGATCTATAGACAGCCATCTCCTCTACATATTATATATATACATATATCAGTGTAGTGGTCCTTAAGACCTACTTTTTCTCAAGAAGTCATCTTCCTATGATGATTGCTGTTGATGTTATTCTCTCTGGAGTTACTTTCCTGGGAGGATTATTTGCAAAAATATTTTCCCATCAAATTGAAGACTAATTTAGCAAAGTTAGCATGATCGTAATCAGTTTTGATATACAGTGAAACGTTTTCGAAAATCAGATTATGTGATCCTATCGAAAAATCTTTTTAAAAATTGAAAAAATTGTGTTATCCGCACTGTAATTCGCTTTTGTATAATAAATCCACTTTAAAAATAACGAGTCTTTCTTTCATTAAGCGTTTCCCATCGTTAAATTTAAATAAAATAAAGTGCACTTTATTCACACATCGAAATTGGTTATTCGTTATTGATTGATTTATGGATGAAGCATATCCATAATGTCAAATTTTCCATCACTCTGAAGCATAAATCAGTCTGACTTTGATCGATTACATAGGTTATGTAAGCTCTGACGACCACTATGGCTTGCGGATTATTCTCATACGCTTGGTACTTAAGAAAAAACCACAAGAAAATGTATCTCGGTGACCAGTACACATCACCTCCAAGAGATGTTACCACATGTCGTTGGTGCCCAGATCATTCAATTCAGGCCAAAAAAAAGTTGGAAGTCATCGACCTATATTTCTCGCTGTTGACAGTGATAATCTGATTAAGGACATTGTCAGAGAAATATGGACGGATGACGCAGCCAATCTTAAATCCACACCCAATAAGGACTTTTACGGAATGCATTGGATGCTATTGGGCCCCATGTGGATTAGCTATCCTTACTGAGTATTTTTAGCAATGACACATGTCACGAAACTTTTTAAATTTAAAGAAATTTACACTGAAACCACGAATACCAGTGGTATACTATAACCACTAAAGCTTATATTAATCAAATTATAATAAAGGAAAGAAATAATAAGAAGATGGGGAATTACAATACAAATACAAATTATATTTTAATTATATACGAGCGGAGTAACTTGACCATATGCTCGGAGTAGTGTCACAGACCAGAGTCTCTGGTGGGAATCGAACGCACGACCCTCGCGCTAATAGTCTAGCACACTACCCGCTAGACTACCAGGGCACCCGAATAAATAAGTAATGAAACCACAAAATGTGAAAACATGAATGCAAGGCAATCAATAATCTTTACTCATGTGCAATTTCTTAAATTTTTTTATTTTGTTTTGTTTTTTTTTTGAAATGCAATAAATTTTTTTTAAAAGTCATCAATAAAATATGCTTAATATACTTGAAGTACTTGAACCAAATATTTTCATCTGTTTGTTTGATTGTTTGTATATGATTGATATAAATATTTATTTTGACATTTATGACTGCTTTGGGAATAAAATTTTTATGAAATTTATTACAGTTAAATGTCACGGAAGCGATAAAATGCATCAATATTTCGGTTTTTTTTATTATTTATAATTTTTCTTTTTATTTTCTTTTTTTTTCTGTAGATAAATTTAAAATTTATAAAAATTAATCATTTTTTATTTTTGTTTTTAATTTTATTTTATTTAAAGATTGAAAAGTTACAATAAATATATGGCTCCCATTGTCTTTCTTGACTTGTATTTTAACCACCCGAAAATAAACCCACATTTGCATTTCAATTGCTACCATTTTACTTGTCAGTTTACTTTGCATAATATTTTCGGTTTCTTTTAGGTACGTAAAGTATTACCGACTACACCAACCTCAAAAGAAACTCTAGTCAATGAACGAATTTTTAATTATGGCTGGTAGTAAACCAAAATAAAGTAAAATGAAAGCAGATATTCCTCTGCATATGCATTCGTTTGCATAAAAATACATCCCTGATCTAATAAGGTTACAAAAACGAAGAAAACCAACAGGCTGCCAAATTTCTATACCTATTTTCTCTCAAGCTCGCATAACATATTTGGCCAAATCACCCGACTTTGTATCGTGTATGTTGTATTGAATACACTTTTTGTTTGTGAACGTTCAATGGTATGCTGTATTGTGTATTTCGTATTCCAAACGTCAAAAAAAACGATAAGAAGAAGAACAATATTATTAATAATTTAATTTTCAAGCAACAAAATGAAAAATATTATGGAAAAAAGTAAATTAATTAATTATCTATGCGTACAATTATAATTTTGAAATCTTAATTGTTGACTCAAGTTGCATAGAAAATATTTTGTATTTTTATTCTTCTTCTTGATTACTGACATTTACATAAACTGATAGTGCGAAACCAATACAACTTTTAAAAACACATTTAAAAAATGTGTATAAGTGTAGCGGATTTTTATATGAAAATTATCAACAACAAGCATACACTGTTGTATATTCGTCCAACAATACACTCAGTACAACGATACAAGGGCTTGTGTGAATTGCCTAATTGAGTTGACAAAATAGTATCCGCGCTCTCCTATACAAAAACTTCACATATCGTATAACCTGTGTGACTGTCTAAATCCACCTTTGTGGCGCATGGCGACACATCAAATTTGGATATATGATGGTAACATTTATTTGGCTTAGCACACCAACGCATCAAAATTGTACCTTCAAACTACATTGTATAGTTGTCGTGAAAATCAAAAGTATTTTAAAATTCTTCAAACTCACCTCGGCCTGTATATGTGAAATTTAGTTTACGAACACAATAACAAAAAAGCTGAGTTTTGATCCATTATTTGATGTATGGCCAGGCAACTTTAATAGTTAATGGCAATACAGAACATGACAGTAATAATTTTTTCATGCAAATTGATAGATAAACACCATTCGATGAAGCCTATTCTATATTAAAAACAAATACATTCTCTCTCTCTCTCTCTCTCATTTAAGAATTCTTCGAACAATATTACCAAACATTCATTGAATTTGAGACATTTTGGCTTCCATTGTTGATGCTTGTGCAGCTCCATATGTACATATGTAACCAGTGAAATAATTATTTTAGACTGTCAATCATTTACACTTAAAATAAAAAAAAAATTATTTTTTTACCACAAATTTGCAATCCTCCTCATATAATTCATAGTTTTTATTTTATAAATGCAAAGGTACGTGCCTTTCAAAATATTTCGTACAGTTCTTAAGCTTTGCCAATTAATATATACTGAATCATCGGCGGTAGGAAGTAATTTGAAAATCAAACGACTCGGTTGTAGCACCTTTTATGCGTACGCCTCTGTGTCATTGACAGTATCAAACAAAGTGTTGTTTGTGATCGTGTTTGGAGTATAAAATATTGAATAGTTTCAGACGAGTACGGCCAAATCAATTATTATCGCTGCCTTCCTTTTTTTTAATTAAAATTCTATTCTATTGAGTTTCTATCACACAGGCGGCAGGTGAGTTAAATTCTGAAGCAAAACGTAAATAGGAAAACAATAGAAATTAATTTTAAAAATAAATTAAAACATTTAACATTTTTGTAGAACAAGAATCATGGATAAGAAAAGGAATAAAATCAAAACCAAAATAACTCATCAAAGTACCAACAAAACAGATGGCGATTTGCAATGGCGCATGGCGCATGGCGACGTATCAAATTTAACTGATCACATTATGCATATGTGTTGGTAATATTTGTTTTACTTAGCACAGCAAACACATCAAAATTGAACCTTCAAACTGCATTGTATTGTTGTTGTGAAGAAGTAAAGAACATATGATTTATGCAACACAGACAGCAAAAATCAAAAGTATTTTGATATTCTTCAAACTCTTCTCAGTCTATATGTTTGAGTACAGTTTTACTAACACATTAACAAAAAATGCCAGTTTGATCCGTGGCCGGGCAACTTAACAATTGCAATTCAAACGAATATGAAATAAGAAAAAAGAATAAATGCTGAAGAGGAAGTTGTTAAATGATTCGTTTTCTTTTTTTTTATTGTGTACGTACATACATATATCTTGGCAAGCGCCATTGCCGCCCTAATGTCTGACTTCTGATTATTCAAAAAAAAAAAAAAAACAAATGCGAGCATGTTATCTGTTTTTCTATGGCTTTCTACGTTTCTTTCTAAACGAAAAAGTAGCCACGAAAAATAAAATCAAAAAATGTTCAACAAAATCCAACAATAAATCAGTTTGATTTGATTTGATTTTTTCTTTTTTTTTGTTTAATTTTATTTTAATTTGTTTTTTTTTTATTTTCTCACTTTTTCATCTTTGGTTGGATTATGACATCGTGTGGTAGCGCTTCGCGGTTGTTGTTGAGATAATCAATTAGGTGTTCTAATCAATTTCATTTCTTATAATATAAACATACAAAAAAAATTAATAAAGAAATAAATACATAACAATAATGATACATAATAAATAAATATAATTATGTAGAGAGGTTTCTATTTATCAAACGAATTAAAGTCATTGAACTGTGTTTTAATGTATTAAGAAATCATTATAGTTTTTAACGTTAAGCACATACATATGTATGTATTCATTTCAATTTCAATGGTATTTTAATTTCGAAAGTCTTCAAAGTAAACCATAAACTAATGTTGTGGTTCAATAACGCACACATGTATGTATGTGCGTACAATTTTAACCACCTGTTGGCAATACCGATGTATGCTCACAGCGATACACTTAAAGAAATATTGCATTGAAACTGAAATTGTTTTATTTGAAAATTTCTTAGGTCTTCTTGATAATTGTTTCTCTTATTTCTTTACAATTTTTATCACGTTACTTATAGTTATTGTATTTTCAATTAGTGTTTTACACATGCAACATATTATTCTAATTTATTTCAATTTATTACCTTAAGTTCATTTTGTTTTCTATTTGTTCTTTCTTTAAAAAGTTAATTTTCAATTATTCATAGCCATACATGGATTGCAATGAACAAATGCAGTTCAAAATAAAATTTAATTAAGAATTGTTTACTTTCAAATCACGTTTCTTTTATATTTTTTATTGTTATTACACTACTGGCGTTCAATATCTGTAAAAATTAAACGAAACAAATTTTAAGAAAATAATTAAGGTGGCCATATCGTTAACCCAAAATTATCGCAAACTATTTCTCTCGTACGACAAAATTAATATTCTACTAGTCACTCATCTTCCTCGTGTTTTTTTACGACGCAGAAGCATGGACACTGTTAAACACCGATGTAGCAGCCTTGATAGTATTCGAGAAAAATGTCCTACGTAAGATCTTCGGTCCTGAGAAAGTTTGCGGTGACTTCCGCATCCAAACCAACAATGAGCAGTATATGCTCTTCAAAAACAGATGGTGTCGTCTACCCTTCTAAATCTTACAAAAGAGTGATGAGAATTCAGAATATTAATCTCAGTTCTTGCTTTTCTATGACGAAATATGTAAGAAAGGTTCGCAGGCGGCGAAAAACCAAATTGTGAACTTTGTCTGAGAATTTTGACATTAAAAATGTTACTCGCACTTGTCGACTAATTACTAAAAAAAAAGTCAATGAAGTCATGAAAACAACTAAGAAACATGGGCACATAAGCCGCGTGGATATTACTGCCAAACTAAGCAAAAAGTAGAAGAATTTTTGGAAAAATTTATTGTAACGAATTGCGATTGAGTGCTAAAACTCTATGAATTCGTAATATTGCTGAGCAGAATGATTACGGACAAATTAAGACGAAGCTACGCAGGTGATGGCAAAGCCAGTATTAACACAAAAGGGGTAATGTTCTGCATCTGCTGGTACTGAAAGATAATTGTTTATTATCAGCTTCTGCAGCCAGGTCGAACGAATAATTCTGATATCCAAAGTCCACAATTGAAGTCGCCGTAGTCTAATAGGTAGAGTGTTGGAGTGAGGCCACGATTCAAACCCCAGGTCAGACATCAAAACGAAATATGAAAGAATATTTATTCGGCGACTTCCTCTCAGCAGATTTCTGGCAAAAACTCTGAGAGTAAATAAAAGTTTCTCAAAAAATCTGTTGTTCGGAGTCGACTTTAAACCGTAAGTCCCGGCGCTCATGTATAAAATTAACACAAAATGAATGGTGTGAGAAGCTAGGTCGTAGTCCTAACTGAAGCATTGGAATGATCAATTATGTACGTATATAAAGTCCACAATTAACGATATTGACGTAAGCAATTGAATTAAAATGACGTTGTGCTGAGCTATTAACACAATTATTGCACGCTTGAATACAGCTGAAGGCAAATAAATTTCAACATGAGTTTTCAAATTTCGAAAAAAAAACACTCACCTCCATAGAAAGCTAAAAAATGTGCCGTTGAGCGTCGTTGGTTCTTTCCTTTGTCTGCATACGCAAGTGGAACGTACAGCAGTCTTCATTCTATCAAATAGGATTTGCTTAGGTTGATGGTGTGGTTTGCTTTCCGATCACGATGGGTTATCTTTGATCTGTTTGTTTTGCAAAATATATTTGAAGGTATTCGTTAGCCACTATCTTTCGCGGTTATTTTTTGAAAACGATTAAATTATTGTTCACTTTACAATAATGAAGTCATACTCATCACCGATTTGCCAACTGACATTTGTCATTCGTTATTTTACATGGTGTTGATTCATCTCAGTGTAACTATCATGATCAAAATAATCGTTTATCAGCTGTAAATCGTATATTACAAGCAGATTACACTTAACACTCGGTTACCCCTGTGTAACGAGGTATGCATATGTATGTAGTATATAAATGGAGGTATGTCTATTTACCTTATGGAACATTTTTTATCAGGACCTCGATTTAAGTTTAAAAAAAAATTATTTGCCTCTCTAAAAACCACTTGAACGTGCCTGTCCTACCACACTCTTAGTATAAGATTTTTTAAGAAACTTTACGAGGCAATTTTATTTACTTTCAGAGTTTTTGACAGAAATCTGCTGAGAGGAAGTCGGCCAAAAGATTTATTTCTTTCATATTTCGTGTTTTGTTGTACTTTGAACCGTGGCCTCACGTCTAATAAGCAAACACACTACCTACTAGACTACAGCGAGTTCATTGTCGAACTAATTGTCTCAAAACGATCGACTGTAGCATCCAACTATAGACGGTAACATAATACATTCTCTGCGATAGCATTAACTATCCGTTAAAAATTCGTTGAACTTCTTCAGAAACCTCGCAGACCTTTTATAAATTTTTTTGAAATCCTTTTAATTTTATTTATCGATTGTTTATTTTATTGAAATTGTCCATCCACTTGTGTTAATCTCGAATCTTTCAGTGATCACAAACTCTGTTTGAAAAAGTCTACAATCGAAATCAGATTTTTTATTGTTCAACTTTCAATTAAATGTTTATTCTGCGATAATTCTGTAATAAAAGGTCTTGGCATCAAAAAAATGTAAGGCTTTTCTAATTAAAAACTGTCAAAGCGGCAACAGTGCCGTTAAAGCTGGCATTAAGGGCTGGTTATGCATACGTAAGAAACGTAAAATCGTAACGTACGTAGCCTTAAAAACGTTTGTGTAGTTATAGAAACGTTAAAAACGGGATATATGTCAATGAAGAATGTAAATAAAAACGAAACAAAGCACAAAGCAACACACAAACGAACACAACACATTGCAGAGAATTTGGTATACAGACATTTGCATTCATCAGTGCTGCCGTTTCTGGTTATTTTTTTGTTCAATGTGTAGATTTGGTTACTGTTATTCCTATAAAAATAACTTTTGTTTTGTTTGTTAAAATTAATTAATTAGTAAGATTATAATTTATTTTGTTATTTTTTGTTTCCTTTTTTCTCAATTATAATTTAAATTTAAAAAAAAAAATAAAATAAAAAAATGCGAATTGGTTATATTTTTTCTTATTTGGTGATTTTTTCACAAATGTTGGTTACAATATTTTTTTTCGTGGCAACACTGCTCATCATCACTCATGTTCAAATGTCACGTAAAAACGTGGGAGAATTCTGTTTTATACAGATCGTTCCGTTTTGCTAACGAGAGAGAACGTTTCGGTAAGCGTTTACACTGTTCTCCATATGATAAAAAAGAGAACGTTCGCTACGGTACGTTACGTTACGTGTGAGTAACTGCAGCTTTAGACGATCACACAGGTTGTACGACAAATCAAGTTTTTGTACAGGAGAGAGCAGATAGTATCTTGTAATGTAATGAAAGCGTACGACATTGGGAGAAAATACGAATTGAAATTTGACAGTCGTACGACTCTCTTTATTTTTTTATTCCACCATCACACTTTATTAGATCAGGGATGCATTGAGTTTACTTTGTTTTGGTATTTAACTACTCGTGTAAGGGTAAAAATAAATTGTCGTAAGATTTTAACACTAATTTTTAAAATGCGTTTGGAATTCTGTAATATTTTCTCTCTGACTTTACGTACGTAAAGCCTTATCGTGTAAATTAAACTTAAAATTGATGTTCACATAAGACAGTTAATAGCATATGACCATATGATGAACTCCTGACCTATCAAGGACAATTCTAATTCTGGTGATTTATTTTAATACGATTTATTTTGTTAATAATTAATGATTAATTCTTAATAGTTGTTATCTCTATTAAATACAATACTTCATTAGCCAAACACCATACATATTAATGTACACACAATATTTTTCTTCTTTTTCTTGTGTAATCGTTTCAAACAAATGTCTGTAATCAGACTCCTCTCTTGTTTTATTAATAATTCTTATCTCATAGATTCCATTTTTATAAAAAAAGTAAAAAAAAAAACAAACAAAATATGCGTACCTGGTACTAAAATATTCTTTTTTTTTCATTCACTTTAGTTTCGTCGTTATTGATTTCAATATGATACACACTCGCTAGATACTGTTTTATTAAATATTTAAACAGTAGATTTACAATTTAAATAAAACTGTAAAATGCTGTAGAATAATAATAATAATAATAACGATAATGATAATAAAGTAAAACAACAACAAAAATAACCAATTGTAAATATTTATTAAACATTATCATCTCATCATAAACAAACAGGACGTATCGTTAAATAAATAAGAAAAAATTTTAACTGCATTAAAACGCCAACAAAAAACAACAAAGCCAACAAAAAAAAAACAAAGCAAAGTAAACAAAAAAAAAAAGAAAACTTTGTTGTCTACATGTTGTGTTGTTATGTCAACATTTGTCAGTCAGTGTATGGTATGTGCACGCGTTGCCAACGCAATATATGCAGACACGAGATTTAAAATGCTTTAGGAAACGAAGATAAAAGCCCTTTAGGGAACGAAGTCAGACATTTCATTTCATTTCTTTTCCTTAAATATTTGAGCAAAAGGATCTTCCGTTAATATGTAATGGTCGATTACAAGTTTAAAGCAACAAAGAACAGAAAGAAAGAAAGAAAGAAAAGAGCAAGAAATGGATTATGAAATAAATTGAAATCCATTAAATACTTTTTTTATCTTTTATAAATCGTTACTATTTATTAAAACGAAATTAAATTGAATTTAAAAGAAAAAAAAATGTGCTAAAACCTCTTCCGTATTAATCTACAACAATGGAATAATACCGTTATTGTTGTAATAAATTTAACAAAAAAAAATATATACAAATAATTTTGTTTCCATTCTTCTTTGTATACATATGTATGTATATGTATATGTATTTTAACAGTTAATTAATTGTTTAAAGATGCAAATAAATAAATACGGAGATGGAATTTTTTAAATGCCATTTTAATTGTTGTCATTACAATAAACAGACCATTCGAAAGACCACAACAACAATAACAGAGAAAAATTGTAATTATCGTTATTGTTATCGTTGTATATGTATTCCTTGGAAGAAAAATAAAAAAAATAAATAGACTTCCTTTCTTGTACCAATTTTAGGTTAAAGAAAACATGACAATTTGGAGAACATTAACAATTATTACACGATTACATATGTATGTACATACACTTGTGGACACACAATTAAGTCATCTATGCAAAATTTTTCATTTTTATAAAAATTAAAAAATTTAAGAAAAGTGGAAACAAAAACAACTTACATTTATTAATTTCATATGCTTTATAATTAATTAACAACAAAAACTTAAATAGTTCCTCATTGTAAAAAATGTTTTTTTGGTACGGAGTTGATAACGGACTTAAAATTTAAGTGGACACATAATTAAGTCATTTGAAACAAAATATTGAAAATTCAATTTAATTGCTTTATTTTTCACCCAAACTATTTGGAACCTTTAATATTTTGTGGGGAAACCTTTTTGGCGTATTATTTCAGTATATCTTTGTGGTATTGAGTTGATTAAGTTGCGTCACTGCTCAGGACTAATGTTATCCCATTCTGCCTGGAAAAGCTGCCAAAGTGCTTTTTGATGCTGGGTTTTTTGGCTGCAACTGCTCGTTTTACGATCCCCCAAAGATTTTCAATAGGGTTCAGATCGGGACTTTGAGTTGGCCAATCAAGAATGCTTATTTTTTCCTCAGCAAACCAAGGTTTAACTACCCAAGGTGTTTGCTTCGGGTCGTTATCATGCTGAAATATCCGCGCTAGTGGTAATTCGTCGTCATAATCTTTAGTCAAATTGTTCCGTAGGATATTCTTATACATTTCCTCAGTCATTTTCCCATCGATTCTTACCAGTGGACCAACGCCGGATGAGGTAAAACAACCCCAAACCATTACTGACTAACCTCCATGCTTTACGGTTTGTTTGGTGTACTTTGGGTATAATTGTGTATTGACAGGACGTCTTACATAGGGTCTGCCACCATTTCCAAAGATATTAAACTTGGGCTCATCACTCCATACGACTAATTTCCAAAATTTTGTCGTCTTTATGGAGGTGGGTTTTGGCAAACCGCAAGCGTTGCTGAATATTTTTTTTGGACACATTAGGTTTTGTTCTCGCAAAACGTCCATGGAGATTATTTTCAGTCAAGCGTTTTCTTACGGTCCTTGCCGATATTTTAACAGTGTGTTCCAACTCAATACACTATATAATCTAAGTAGATATGAGGAATGGGTCAGCTTTACTCATCCTGGCTAAAAAAAATAAGCGTTCTTGATGGGCCAATTCAAAGTTCCGATCTGAACCCTATTGAAAATCTTTGGGGGATCGTAAAACGAGCAGTTGCAGCCAAAAAACCCAGCATCAAAAAGCACTTTGGCAGCTTTTCCAGGCAGAATGGGATAACATTAGTCCTGAGCAGTGACGCAACTTAATCAACTCAATACCACAAAGATGTACTGCAATAATACGCCAAAAAGGTTTCCCCACAAAATATTAAAGGTTCCAAATAGTTTGGGTGAAAAATAAAGCAATTAAATTGAATTTTCAATATTTTGTTTCAAATGACTTAATTATGTGTCCACTTAAATTTTAAGTCCGTTATCAACTCCGTACCAAAAAAACATTTTTTACAATGAGGAACTATTTAAGTTTTTGTTGTTAATTAATTATAAAGCATATGAAATTAATAAATGTAAGTTGTTTTTGTTTCCACTTTTCTTAAATTTTTTAATTTTTATAAAAATGAAAAATTTTGCATAGATGACTTAATTGTGTGTCCACAAGTGTATATGTATGCATGTATACTCAATCTCTTATTAACAAAAATTCTTTAATTTTTTCTAATTTTTCTAATTCTTGAAGGCATCTGCAGAACTTAAATACATATTCATCACTCATTAAAAGGGCTCTAAACAGATCGAAACAAATGAAAATCTGAACATACAAGGCCCGAATTATTGGCGGATGCATTTCTCTCAGTTTTTTCCGCGTCAACTCTGGCACTGTCATGATGGAACACAACAACCATTGCTGTTCATCAATTTTCGACATTTTAATTTTCAGTCGACAAGAGCGATCCCTCAATTTCATTATTGGAATGTCCACTGATCAATTCATTAAATACTGCTCTTCCATTTGAGCGACATGGCCGAGCAGATACGCTAGACGTTGATGCACTGAACAACATACATACTCGTACATAATTGGTCATTACAACCCTTCAGTCAGGATTATAACCTAGTTTTTCATACCACTTATGTTGTGTGTGTTAATTTAATACATGCGCGACCTACAGTTTAAAGTCGCCTCCGAACGACAAATTTTTTTGAGAAACTTTTCATGGCAATTTTTATTTACTCTCAGAGTTTTCGTCAGAAATCTGCTGAGAGGAAGTCACCGAAGAAATATTTTTTAATATTTTGTTTTGATGCCTGGCCTGTGGCTCGAACCCTGGCTTTACGTCTAATAAGCCAACACACTACCTACTAGCCTACGACGGCTCTTAAACACTGAACAGCTCACTGTTGGTTCGGAAGCGCAAATCATGGCTGATCCAAAGATCTTGCGTAAAACATCCTTCCGGACCTTAAAGATGCACAGAAGGAACGTGTGATTTTTAGAGCATTAGTTTTGTCATAAAATAGAGTTCTCAGCAGCTCAATTGTCTATTGAGACAATAATAGCAGCTGCTGTCATCATTTTAGTGACGGCGAAAGCAAGATTTATTGACAACGTCGAAAATATAGTTGTCGACCACAATTTGTGATTCGATACGCCTACATTGCCTACAAGATATATTTGGTTGTGCCTTCATTTACTTTGAGACCAATCTGGGCAAAATTTAGTTTTAAAGCACTGAAGGCGGCAGGCTTGGTACGCCCAATGGGCTACAGTATTGCCCAGTGTTGCGAATTTAAATCATTCTACCAACAATTTGTGACCAAACTTTTTAATACATTTCGTATGATTTTTTGCGAATCTTTTGCAGTCTTTTAATATTTCCCACCATGGCCTTTTTTTGTATTGAGCGCTTCTTTCTTTAACTTTAATGAAGCGATTTCCGTTAACATTTCAATACCAAGCGTAGTATCACGTATTTTTATCCAGAAGCAACAACAAAAAAATGTCTTCGTTAATGGATCGGATGAAGACCCCTGTATCTCTTCTGTGGGTACAAGGTACGAAATAATGGAATTTTATTAATGAAATGTTGTTAAAACAATCATTTTAAATGTTAAATTCAATTTAAATTTTTACACATATTTTTTTACGCATTGCTGCTTGTGTGTCTGTCTGTTTGTCTGTCTATTGGCGTGCCCGTGCCTGTCTTAATTTATGCTGTCTGTGTAGGGTGGGTCTTTGACTCAGATTCATAAACGAGTTATAAATTTCAATTAGTAACGTATCGTATAGAAAAGTGTATTTAAAAGGCTGTATAAAGAAAGGAAAAAGAAATGAAAATAAAAATGAAAAAGAATAAAACACAGTCTTATGCAAAATACCCGCTGAGTTCAACTTGAACTTGTATGAGGAGTACGGTAGATAAATCCATTTTTATTATAATTATTTACTATATGCATAGGTACATACATACATACATATGTACATGTATTCATATGCATATCGATATGTATTGTTTTGTATTATTTGCTGCTGTTCAGTGCATTTCCATTTTATTGGTTTTATTTTAAATCCCCAATAAATTTTTATTCATTTTGAAATTTATTTGTTTATCTGAACTTTTGTAATTTGGGCTTGAACACCTCAAGAAAGAAAGTCGAGAAAAGAAAAGGAAAAGTTGTAATAAAAATTTTAAAGATTTTAACTACAATTAAGAAACTTGTTTTCAAATAACAATTTCCTATAGAGTTACGTAAACCAATAATTAGTATGTGAAATGTATTTGAAATACGCGTGTTCGATAGAAAGTTAGTCAAAGTAGTATTGAATTTGAGTAGAAAGATTTCCTCAAGCCATTGTAGTCAGTGGACTACGCAATTAGCAACAAAAATCAAGAAATTTAAAATATAGAACCTGCATAAAAAGCACATTCATCTGAGAAAAGTATTTTAAATGAAATATATTTGGTGATCAAGATAAAATGCAAATCAACATATCTACCGTGAATTCGGTATAGCAAAGTGAAGCTTATAATAACAGCTTTCAAACAAGCTGTAGTATTGCCTGATACAATTATAAATAGTATTACCAGGGATATTAAATTTGAAAGACATCTACCGATTATTACGACTTTAAATAAATTGAAAACTTTCTAAAAGAAAACAAAAATCATATTTACCAAGAACTATTTTATTTACATTTAATTTTCCAGTATTTTTTGAAACGTAAATCTTTTATTTACAAAAACTGAATGAATAAATCAAATTGAAAAGTGTATAAAATTTCGCGGGGCATAAATTAATTCACAATTGCAATATTAGAAAGAATTGTTCTCGATAGAGATGACAGTTTCAGAAATAAAAATACAAGAATATAAACACAAATTTTTTTTCTTTGAGTGTATGTCGTAAGCAAAACAGAGCTGCCAATAATTTCTGAATTTCTAAACAAAACACAAATTGTTTTCGTATTCTATGTCCAAAAAGGAAAACCCCGACAATCTTAATAAACATTTCAATTATTTAAGCACGTTATGGCAAACGATACAGACAACACAAAAACATTCTAAATAGTGTTGTAGGATTGTATAAAAAAAATTTTATAAAAGAAGTTTTTTAAACATAAAATGTTGATGAAATACAAAATACAACGAAGACGAAAAAAATTAAAATAAATTTTAATTAAAGCAAACAAATCAATATTATCACCCCTGCTAATATGCATACATATGTACATATGTATGTATTTGCATATTTTATTATAATTTTTCTTAATGTGTACGCCTGCCTGCAGGCATTTGTTTGTTTAACAAATCAGTGATAAAGCTGTGTATGGGTGTGTGTATCTAAACAGATATGTCTTCACTTTCGATTTTAATGCGATCATAAAAACATAACAAACGCGAATGCAAATTTTGCCAAAAAAAAAAAAGAAATGACGAGGGGGGAAAAATAACAACAAATTGTATAAAATTAGCCATCACTGAAGAAGAAGAAAAAAAATTTAAAACGAGCAATAAATAATAGAATAAATGAGAATTGAAATAACACAATACACAATAACAAAAACAACAAAAAGTAAATAAAGGGAAAACAAAACATATGGGCAAGTTGCCAAAAAATTTCAAAAATTTCATTTCAAATACAACACAAGTGTGACTGTCATGCGATTTACATACATGTTCGTACAGTCAGTCACACAGTCAGACACAGAGAGAAATTGAGTTTTGTTTTTAATTGAATAACTGGTTATTCATTTTGTTTTTATTTATTTTTGTTTTGTGTTTTTGCATTTTTGTTTTTGCATTTTAACACTTCTTTGTGTCACTATATATATGCAAATAAAGAGTAGTGCTATAATAAATTATTAACAATTAAAAATTAACATGTTTATTTTTGTGTTTTGTTGTTGTAATTTTTGTTTATTTTCTATTTTGTTTTGCAAACAAACAATCGCACACAGTAGTACTTGTAGCTGTCAAAAAATTTTAAACATTGTCAACAAATCATAAGAGTGTGAAATACTTTAATACTTGCTTACATACATACATACATACATACATACATACATACATACATACATACATACATACATACATTCATGTACAAATGTATGTATGTATGTACTTCATATCGTGTTCACAATCGCACAACGTAAAAATAAAATTCAAAATAAAAATGTCACTTGACAGCCAAAATCATGCTGAAACATGATAATTTTAGCAAAATATTGCAATTGCCAACGAGTCACAATTAAACGTATGTAATTAAAAAAGAAAAACAACAATTTATCGCTTTGTATACTGAATTATTATTTTAGTTCATCAAATGGCACAATTACAAATGTGTACGATTACAATTTCAATTTTTATTTTATTTTTGTTTCATATGCATACATATGTATTGTAAATCAAGTCTTTACACCTTCGTTGTGAGTCATTGAACCACTGTAAGCTACGTAGCTGTCACCATACACCAAATAATAAATCATAATATTTTGATTTTTGACAGCTGACGACTTCTTTGTTTGTATTGTGCAAAATTTCAAATTGATTTGTTAGTCGGGTATTTTTTTCCTATTGTTTGCTGTGTAACCCTTTAAAAGGCCAGTTTGTTCCGTTGTTTTTATAATGAGGAAATCACTTCTCAAAAATGTTTGATTTTCTTAATCGCAACTGATTTATTACCGCATTTGATGTTCTGGATGCAAAAATGTTAAGCGATTAACCTGTACCACCGTATCTTTCAAGTGTCGGAAGAAGAATTAAACTGCCTCAGTGGATTACCACGTTATCAGAAATATTTCACTGGCTCTAATCGTTTATATTTCACCTAAAATTGAATGAAATTCTCATGTATGGACAAGTGCTGCGTAGTCTATTTCTCGGCTTCTCCAAAATGCGGCTTGTGTTTAACTGTTTTATCATACTGGAACGGATTGTGCTTTAGCGAATTAAAGGACCATTTTACAACCATTTAGTCAGGATTACGACCTAGCTTCTCACAACACATATATATTAAATTTATCCATGAACGGAGAGACTTACAATTTAATGCCGACTCCTATAGATATGAAAAAAATTTTCATGCCAATATTATTTACTCCGGGTTTTTGTCAGAAGACTGGTAAGTAGAAGTCTCCGATACATACATAATTGGTCATTACAACCCTAGTTTCTCACACCACTTACGTTGTGTGCGTTAATTTTATACATGAGTGGTTGGGCCCTACAGAGTTTAAAGTCGACTCCGAGCGACAGATATTTGAGAAACTTTTCATAGCAATTTTATTTATTCTCAGAGTTTTTGTCAGAAATTTGCTGAGAGAAAGTCGCCGAAGAAATATTTTATCATATTTCGTTCAGTTGGAGATGCCTGACCTGAGGTTTGAATCGAGGCCTCACGTCTAATAAGCCAACACACTACCACGGCGCCGATAGAAATATTATAATTTAAATTTTTTTTTGTTCGAAACGACAGAGTTTATGTTTAAAGCTCTCCAGAAGCTCTCGCCAATACAGATTTTGTTACCAAAAATCACATAATATTACGCCATCCTCGTATTTCTCGTAGAGAACATCCACTGGCGGTCGATTGGATAAAATTTGTGCATCTGCGTTACTATTCGAAGTTTTCCCGGTCACTTATAACAGGAATAAATAAAAATCTAACATCCTTAAACATTTCTTTCTCTTTCCTCTCTCTTAAATTCTATTTGGCTAAATTCAATACAATGAACTGCATGAGTAGAAGTCTTTACCTGAGCATTAGAAATTAAAAAAAAATATAGAGGATCAAGCTGTTGATTGAAAATAGCCTTGTGGTATCAGAGAATTTAGCAACTGCGCATCGCAATGAATTAATATGTGGAATAATGTAGAAACAAAAATCGTCATCAGTTGAGGAAATACAGAAATGAATTCATTTTTATCAACGTAAAGTAAAGTCGTCCTATCTCTCGTTTCACCGTTCACAGGAATCTGGTGCAAACCGCCCATAATTTAATCTCAAGAAATTATTTTTCTTTTTTGTGTCATTGAATCAAGCAAAAGAGAAAATCTGTCTTAAAATTTCAAGATCAGCCAATCTGATGACCTTAAAAGCTGTGTAAAGTATTAAGGAAATCAATCGATATCGATTGCGGAATCAAAAGCCAACAGGAAACAAATTTCCTTTGATAAAATTAATTCTCTTTATTATTAACAAACAAACAAACAAAAATAAGAACAACAAAAACATCCGTCTTCAAACATACATACATACATACGTACATAATCTGATCCTAATGACAGAAAATCTTTTTCCCGCTTTAATTGTTTTCATAGAAAGAAAAGAACAGAAGAAGTAATGAAATGAATCATGTTTTCATGGCATAATGGATGGAGGAAACTTGTTTGTAACGGAAAATTTTCAAAACCGATAACAACAACACGAATCTTATCAATATTGCAAATAGAAAAACAAAATAAATCTCTGAACACAGCAATTAATCCCCCCATTTAATAGCGCCATTATAGTCTTGGTTTGTAAATGTTATTGCAACTGAAATTTGCTTTGCCTTACTTTGCTTTGCTTGCTGCTGCAACATTAAAGTTTATTTTTAGACATTGTAACCAATCTCTACGAGTCCATTAACCCCACAACCACCACCAACCAATCAAGCATTAGCTCAGAAGACCAGCAGCCAAATAACGAATAATTCATCATCAGCAACACCATCATGACGAGTATGTTGAGAAAAATATTACAAAACTTTTTGAATGCAACAGTAGTAATATGCGGCATTAACACCGCTATCATAATGAAATTGCATGATTTGAAATTGACTAATCAATCAGTCAGTCAATCGCACAAATACAGATAGACAGACAAACGGTCATTCGTTTTCAAGTGTTGAGCTGCAAGTGGGAGCTTTAATTTCGACAACGAAAACATGAATAAATGATTGAATGAAGTCGTCGTCATGTTGTTTTTCAAAGGCACTCGAACTCTTTCTGTTTGCCTAACGACCACACAGCAATAATGCATGAATGGTTGGGTGGCAATAGAAGGGCTTGTTGGCTGGGTTGGTTGTCTTTTGTTTGTCCACAACATCTCTACAGTACGCAGACTGCCATGATTTTTTTTCTTATCACGTGCTTAAAGTTTTTCTTTGTTTTTGTTTTTGTTTTTGTTTTTCTTTGTTTCATTTTGTATTGTGTTTTGTATTCTCTGTTCTATTCATAGTGTGGTGGTCTTTATTAGTAAATTTTAATTGTATTGCAATTACAGTGTTTCTTATTCTTCTTTTTTTTTGTTTTTCTGTTTTTATTTAATTTTTCTGTAGTTTTCCATTATTTTATTGTTGTTGTAGTTGTTTTTGTTTTGCAGTTCTATTACATATTTTGCAATCTCGATAATAAATGTACGATGTGGCAATAATGACTTACACTCAAAGAAATACATCCATTAAATGTGTGCAGATATTGTAAACATATACAGTACAGACACCGTAATGATAAAGAAAAATTTAAAATATGTTAAAGGCGAGTGCATAAGAAATATACATATTTATAGAATGTATAATATTGCATAGGCAAAATAAGCATTCAGTTTCTTCTGGGAACATGGGAAAAGAGTAAGAAAAAAAAACAATAACAAATCAACAAAAAAATTATGGGAATTAGGGTTACAAATCACAGTAACAAAACTATCGAGAACGGCCACAAAAAATGCAAAAGGATTGAATAATAATAACAAATCAGCATTAAGGTTCTAGAAGTTGCCAGACAGCAAAGAATAAGTGTACGACATTGAGAGAAAATACGGATGAAAATTGGGCAATCGTATAGCTCTTTTCATTGTTTGAAATTTTTTAAAAACCATCACACTTCATTAGATCAGGGATGCATGCATTTTAGAATATTTTCACATTTTACTAACCGTGTAAACACGTAAAAATCTGCAGGGAATTCAATTAATCGCGTATTATTTTCTAACTTAAGTACATAAACTATCATCAATGCATGCATTATTGCCTATTACAACCTTTTAGCAAGGATTACTGCCAAGTTTGTCACTTTTCCCGTGTTGTGTGTGTATTTTATCCGAGTGGCTCGATCTATCCATTTACCGTCGAACCCGAAATGATTTTTTTTTTCAACTTACTCTCAGAGTTTTTGCCCTGTTTTGTTGTCTTTTTTTCTTCCTTTTTTCATGACGCCTTAGCTGAGGAATGAACTCTCCTCTTGTAAGGCATCAAACGAAACACTAAATCACTGTTATCACGGTCCATACAGGTTGCCCACATAGAATTTTTTAATTTTTTAGCTGCGACAATCATGCATGGAGTGATTTTTACCACGTTTTACACACCAAATTTTTTTATCATTCTGAATAAAACTTTACTTAAGCAGATGTTCTTGTACTTGACGTTGAGTGTTTAAGGTTACACTTTGTCCCTGAAGTAGCGAAAACAAGCCTGACTTTTTGGAATTATAAAATGGCTTGTAAACGGAAAGTTATCGTGTTTAAGATTACACTTCTTTCTCGACGTAGCGAAATCAAGCCAGATTTTTTTGGAATTATAATCTGTCGTGTAAACAGAAACGTTTGACGTTTGTGTCTCCAATATTTACCATTTCGTCATCTCTAATATTAAGATTGTATTTGAAAAGAAGGTAATTACAAGTAACGGTCCAAAATCCTAAAGTAACAGTAAAATTTATAAAAATTTTCACATCTTCTGCGTTTGGTTATAAATTTGAATCAGAATATCTGACAGAATTTCTTTCAGTGTTGCTGTAGTTGTGTAAAAAATTATAATTTTTAATGACCTTTGAGTTCCATAATGATTTAAAAAGCAGAGAAATACTGAATGGAAGTGTAATATGTATGTATGTACATACATACATACATATGTATGTGGTATAATAAATGTGGACATATTACTCTTGATATGCAATATATTCATTAAATACATACATATGTACATATGCACTATATAATAGAATTGTGCAATTTATATTTTAACGTGTATATATACATATGTATGTATTATGCACATGCATATATACTAATATTTTGTATTTTTTTTCCTGAAATACATTCAAGAATTTTGTTGCATATTTTTGTAACACATAAAAATGACCATGAAATAGACAAGAAATAAAGGAAAATGCAAAATGAAAAAAAAAAACAAAAAATTAAAAATAAATTATGACTGATGCAAACATTTGCAAGAGTCTATAGAAAATGTATGTACATATGTACATATGTATGTACATATATTGTTTTTATTATTTTAATAGAATAACAAACAATTCCCAATAGTTGTAACCGAAATGGAATAATTGTAAGCCATATGCAGGAATTTAAAACGATTTATTCTTAACGAGTGGATTTTTATACCACAACTAATTAAAGTGCAACTTACAACGTCACTTAACAATTAATCACTGACAAACGTAAAGTTTTGCTTACAATTTGTTATGTTTTAAGCAAATATATACGAAAATCACAAGTAGCTTGAGCTTCAACTTAAGCTATGGTCAGACTGAGTAAATATTTGAAGTAAAACATCATTTATTTCTTTGCTCTAGTGTGACCATAAAATATTTTAGGGGTGCAAACAAGATTTTGAGAAAACAAATTTGTTTGCTTGCAAACAAAAATGTCTCTAATGTGACCATAGTGTGACCACCCGTGTCAAATATTTTCTCCTTTTTTCGAGCAAATAAATATTTGATCGTGCAAAAATTTTGTAAGAGCAAACAGTAGCAAATAACCGCTGTTGCAAGCAGTGTTGTCCACTTTTAATAATAAATTATAAAAATTTTTCATAAAATCACCAAAACGGAAAGCTTTTAATAATAAACTTTATATGAAAAGTAGAAATAAAAATAAAATAGTGTAAAGACCTTTCGACAGGTTTATTAAAAGTTTTGATCCATTAGTTCATTATGAACCAGGAACGAAAAATATTATTTTTCATCACATTTTTTAAATGCAAGTTTGTACCAAATGAAGAATCATACATGTAATCTGTTATATGTTATAGTTATATGGAACAAAAAATTGATTAACCTACTAATTTCCAAGAAAATCGCAATACTGCAAAAAAAATCAGGTAAATATCATAATTTTTGTTTAATAGACGAATGGGTTCAAATTTTTAATACGCCAATCGAAAGCTCTTTGAAAGAACTTTTCTTTGATATCCATCTCCAAAGTTTTATTAAAGCAGCAATTTAATATCTGGACCTTAGAGACCAATATCTCCAAAACCAGTCTTCGACGGCACAAAATTTTTATGTTTAACACATTCCCTGCCAAGCTGTTTATGAGAAGATGTCATTTCTAGGCCGCGTGTACCATTTTCGGTACACGATAACTACTTTTATGAATTTCTATACATGTTCTTTTTTATTTTTGAGAAAATGTATATTATTTTCATAAATTTTAAAATAGAATAAGAGACATAAGAGTGATGTACTAAAGAGAATATATATTTTACTGTTTGATTCATACACTTTCTGCATACCATGGTTTGCAGAGGTTCGTTTTTGCTGGCCTACCATTACAGTTTTGTAATTCATGGTGTAATTCTAGAAGGTGGGACATGGTCATCTTTTTTAGAAAATATATCATTATAAACATGAAATCAGTGGCTTTCTACATTGTAAATGCGAAAATGAACTCTTGGTTTTTTGTATTATATAAAGTCGATGCTTTTACAACTGCCGTATTCAATAAAAGTTCAAAAGTGCTCCGCTAACTAATTACCACGCCGCATGCACCCTTATCGGCACGCGACTCTAAAATTACTCTAAACATCATTACGCTACATAAAATAGTCCTACCAATAATTAAATTTTGGATATAAACATTTTAGATTTAAAAATTCAGCTTGGTGTAGAAATGAGGTTTAGTGTGAACCGAAAACGGTACATGTGGCAGGGAATGTGTTGAATACAGTGTGGTATTAAGTTATATATTTTATCGTTTAAACGCAATTCAATTGTCAACACTGATGTAGAAAACAAAACAATTAAACAGCTGAGCGAATTTAATTTATTTGTTGACAAAGAATATGTCGGCTGCTACGCAACTTAACACAAATAATGTTTTCTCATCTTCCATTTCGAATTTTTATTTATTTTTATTCATTTATTTATTTATGTTATATTTTTCCCTTTATTTCTGTCCTTCTGATTAAACAAATTTGTTTATTTTCGTTTTGTGAAGTTTCTGTTTTGTTTTGTTTTTGTTTTTTTTAATCATGTGTACCTTTTCGTTTGTTTCTCTTTGTCTGATGAAACATATTTTGTTTATGAGAAAATAAAAAATATTTACTTCGGTCTGACCGCAGGGAAAACATGTTTGCTCCAAACTGTATTTGATGCTGTTTCATTGTTATTTGGAAAAATAAATTTTGTCAAATATTTACCGTCAATGTGACCAGCAAACAAAATACAGAAAAATTTAATGCAAATACGAGTAAATATATTTGAAGCAAATATTTTTTCAGTGTGACCACAGCTTTAGTCATACAGCATTTTTAACAGCCTTATCATAAAGGTCTGAAATTTTCAATGGAGCTGTGTCCTGCGAAGTCTACAATTCGCCATTACCGATATATTAAATGGTATTCCGTTATATAAACCCAGAATTCTCTACTGAATTGATTATATGATAAGTCCATACACTACATTTACGTGATTACTAAATTGCGTAACGTAGTCTCAATTGTTCTATTATGTCTGTAGACTTCTCTTTATATGGCATAAATTCGAGCACAAATAAACCAGAAAATTTAAATTGTATTTGCCTACAGAATTTCTGAAATATAGTTTTCGTGTATTCATTATTAACAAGAAAAATAAAAAACTGTGTCTGGAAATAAACCAAAAATTTCGCAGAAATCATAAATTTTAAACAAAATTTGTTTCGCGATAAACGTTTTTTTCCCAGTGAGTAATTTTTAGTCATATTACTTTTCGATTGAAAATCATTCTTTTGCCATTTTCTACGTTAGAAGTGGCCTATCCTCTTCAAAAACACTTTAAATTTCAAAATTTTCTGAAAAATTTCTTTTCGAAATTTTATTTTTTTTTTTTATCAATCGATCAATTTCTTTATAGTTACCAATCGATTGAATATTTTTGAAAAGATTTATGTGACAATTTTGCGAAATACAATCCAATATTCGCTCATATCAAGCCAATTGAAAGTGATTAAAAAATTGTTTCTTTTTTTTCTTATCTGATCTAGAACTGAAGTGGGTCAAATGGTTTGTATTTTATTTTTGGTTGACACACTAATATGTTGGACAATAAATGAAAGTTTCTTTATCGCACAAGTTCAAATGATGTTTAATTAATTGATTACTTAATTAATTACTTAATTAATTAACACTGTGTTAAACCATAATCCATTAAAAAATTAGAGAAACCATAAAAGTGATCAAGTTAAAGATAGGATGGGAGGGAGCCAGGGTACATACATATAAGCCGGTTTTTATTAATTTATTTACTATTTTATTTTTATATTAAAAACATAAAAAAAATTCCATAACAAATATGAATTTATTCTAAATTTAAAACCTTTATTTCGATTGATTATTTTGCATTCATGCCACCATCAATTGGAATTAGAAAAACAAAAATCTTCAAAACTTTTATTTGAATTGTAAATTATTTTTATTTATTTATTTGAATTGTCTCTCATATATTTTTTTTGTTTTTGTTTTTTGGATAGCTTTGTAAAGTAGCTCTGTGTGTAACCGTGACATTGACATATAAAACCATTTAAACAAATGAAAGAAATAGACACTCGACAGATAGAAAGAGAGAGAGAGAATATATTCAAATGTTAACCAAACAAGTGGAGTCAAAAATAAATAAATAAACCGGATGGAAGCCATGTTAGAGATAAAAATTTTATTTAAAAAAAAACGGCAGCAAAATCAAATTTATGCTGACGTATTGCATCATAGGAATATTTCTAAAGAATTTTAATTAATTTACTTTGATTTGTAAATACTTTTCTAGTAAATACTTTTCTCCAATTTGTTTTGGAAATACGAGAAATTTACAAAAAAAAAATTTAAATTGAATGTGAATTCAATCATGTGCGAATTTATTAAAATTGTTTCAATTTTTCTGTTTTCCAAGTAAAACTAAAGTAAATAAAACAATAAATAAAATCCATATTAAATATTAAAACAAAATCATTTAAAACATCTGTCGCCAAGGCAAATAAACGATTGGCAACACTATTGTCTTGTAATCAGATGCAAAGGTACAACAAATACAAACTTGAGTGCAACAAGTGTGTTCAATTGCCAAAACGTGTGCTTAAAATTTTTGTAGATGGCTGTCAGATTTGTTTGAATAAAAATCAAATAAATTTCCTTTATTCGTCATTTGCTTCACGCTGAAGGCATAAAGTAATGAAACACACAGCCAACGATAAAATACTGGAAAAATTGCAGTTAATTAAAACTGTCATGGGTTTTGAGGATCGTGTGGTTTGTAACTAATTCACGTACACCTGTAAGTTAAGAAAACTCCACAAGAAAGAGTCTAACGAGCTCAAATCGCACGATCTCGATAGCTTATTTACATCGTCTCCATGACCCTGCACTCAAATCGCTCGTGCAGAATATCTAATGTGGCAAGAGCAGTGTGGCACGTTGATTTGTACTTTGATAACCACATGTCATGCTGCTCCAGGGCCCATTTTGCGAACAGATTTTTGTTTAACTAAGTGTCAGCTAACACGGCTTACAACCATACTTTATTTTCTTTGTTACACCTTAATTTCCAATAACTTAATTGAGTTGCCAACTGCTTAGCAAAACTGAAAAATATTACAACTACCGCGTTATATGAGACATTTCTTAAAAAGTACACTCATTTGTTTAAACATTATTGTTGTCTTAAAACAATAACAGAAAACAGCTGATTTATGTGCTCACATACAAGCTTTACGTCTGTTTTTTTTTAATTAAAAACGACATGATTGATTTATTGAAAGAAATTTTTAAATTATAATTCGTTGTTCTTTTTTAATTTCTTTTGTTTATAAAACGTGAATTTTTTTGATTCGTTTTGATCTCATCAAGGAGAAGAGATGACTTGTCGTGATTAGAGTTTCGTTAAAAAAATTTACAATAAAAACAATGTTTTCATACATTTATATTGTTGTTATTATTATTATTGTTGCTGTTGTTATAATACATTTTTTAGCGAATATAATATGAATGAATGCTGAGAAGCACGTGCTTCCTTTTTTTTTGTTTGTTTGCAAAATTATTGAAATTTATTTTAAAATTTTTTTTCGTTTTTATTATTCTGTATTGTTAATTACGTTAGAAATTAGTGTCAAAGTTGAATAAATTAATCGAATTTTTTCGAGAATTAGTAATTTTATACGATAACAAATATGGTAAAAACGATTTCAAAAGTTTGCCGATCTAAAACAGATTTATAATTAGAAAAGAAGAAGAAAAAAATATAAATTATAGGTTTTATGCTGTGAATTAAAAATCTTTTGTTTTCATAATATTTGGCAAAAAAAACTTTTAAAACTAATTTTTTATTTGTTGTTCAAAGAGAACATTAAATATCCCCAATTTTAAAAGATTAATATGGGGTACTACTACGACACAATCATAATCTGATGCGTAATTTTTGAAAAATGCTTTGCCAACAAATATTTAAAATGAAAAAAGAAAACAAAATATTTGTAGATTTTTAATTTTTAATGTGGGACAATTTTAAATTTAATTTACCAAGTGGATATGTATTATTATATTTTGTATAAGCAAAAAAAAAATTACAAAAGTTGGCAACATACTGCTGCTAATTAATGCTTATGTTAAAAGTAACATAGTGTGTTAGACTTTAAAAATTCTTTAAATTTGAAATCAATTTTATTTGCCTTCTCACAAACGATTTCAAAGTTTTAAAAACTGTTATAATTTCCATTTCATTTCATAATGAGAAATGGGGTCATTGCACCCCTATAATTGCTCTACTACAGCTCCTCTACTAATTAATGTCTATTTAAATATGTACAACAAAATAACAATTTCAATAAATTTAGAAAAAGCTACTGTCGTGAATGTAATGACTGTCTGCTGCTAATAGAATCGCATAGTAATTTTGCAAATAGAAATAATA
The DNA here is from genome assembly GCA_936449025.2 of Sarcophaga subvicina. NCBI lineage: Eukaryota > Metazoa > Arthropoda > Insecta > Diptera > Sarcophagidae > Sarcophaga > Sarcophaga subvicina. The sequence goes on along the minus strand of OW388081.2, from coordinate 45,070,239 downwards.
CGAGCAAATAAAACAAATCCCAGTCATTATAGTTTGTAAATATTTCTGAATGAACTGATTATTGGTGGGGAGTAAATACTCCCCACTTGAAAAAAACAATAAAAAAAAACCCGTGTGAAAATTTTTCTCAATAAGACAATGAAACAAAATCACGATAATCTTTAATATTTCATAATACTTGTATTCATTTCAACAATATTAATGACGTTGAAAAGAGACACAAAAACACTTTCTCAAACAGCAATTGAATTATTGTCATTTAGAGTCATGCAAATTTAAATGAACAAATCTGTGTATTTGTTAAAACAATTAGCGTTCTAGGTCAACAAAATTCCCATTAAAAAAAAATAAAAGAAAACTATTTCGTCAACATGCGATTTTTAATGAGTAATTTTTCTTGCTTCAAAATTATTATTTAAAAAATTATTTAAAAAAAAAAACGTATATTTTTGGTAATTGTATGTAATTGTTTATGTTATAAGCAGTAATTAAAATTGTTTTTTTTTTTTTTCTTAAATTATAAACAATTATTTTAATTTTTATAAAATATAGAAATTGTTATACTTTAAAATTAATTGAATCAATTTTAAAAAATTAAAAGAGAATAGACCACACAAAAAGTAGTCAAGAAGACTTCTTCTACAGTGTGAACGCTTGCATACATCGATGTCGATGATTCGATACAACAAATCTTGTCAATAAGTATTCAACTATTTCTGGTTTATTTGAAAAAATTCTATTTTCAACATTTCCATTTTAAATTTAAACAACTCACTTTAAATGGTGACACCATGCTATCAATTTGATAACACGATCCTTCTTATCCACTATTTTAAATTTACACAGTGTATACACGACGCGGTTTTTACGCGTCTTTAGCTTTTACTTTTCAGATCCCACGTTGCTTAAAGCGTTTGAGGACTGAGGAAATGATAATACACGACAGAAATTATAATGAAATATATATTTCTGCTTAACTGATTAATTTTTTTGTGGATTAAACGTATCGGCAGGGCCTTGTTAATATCGTAAGAAATAGGAACTAATAATGCACCACCTAGTTTTAATGAATTTTATTGCGATTCATTAACGGCTTCAGAATTGACTTTCGTCCATATACAGCACTTTTCCTTATTGACGTACCCACTTGACCAAAAACGAGACACTCACCTTTGGACAGTTTCAACTTGGCTCAACAAGTAAAAATGCTACGCAAACAGTGGTTTTTATCTTCAATTCTTATACGATCTGTATTTTATGGGCACGTACATACATACATACATAATTGGTCATTAAGACTCTTCAGTCAGGATTACGGTCTAGTTTCTCAAGCCACTTATGTTGTGTGTTTAATTTTATACATGAGTGGCGGAACCTACAGTTTAAAGTCGACTCTGAACGACAGATTTTTGCGAAACTTTTCATGGCAATTTCATTTTACTCTTAGAGTTTTTGCCAGAAATCTGCTGCTACGCCGAAGATTCCTTTTAATGTCTGACCCGGGGTTAGAACCGTTGCCTTACCCTTAATAAGCCAACACACTGCCTACTGGACTACGGCGACTTCATGTAATATCCCATAAAATTCCTTTCCTTAAATTTTCCACGTAGTCGAAGGTCAAAGATCAAACGCCCAAAAGTTGACAACGAAGGCAACATTTCGGCATTTCCTTCAATACTTTGCGTTACAGCAGCAATATTATGTTTATGATTTTATTGATGACTTTGATTCCAGAAACATAAAATTCATGCGAAAACAATCAATAACTGCATGAATTGCTTGTTCACAAGGACGATTATGTCAGCCAGAAAAAGGGCCAAAGTGTTCTAAAAACTTCGCGGACAGATTTTCTTCAAAGAAAATGTTCACAGTTTGCGTCTGTTTAATGTTAAAAGATTGATTAACAAATAAGATAAGATAATAAGATAACAAATCTTATTGAACAGAAATGTCTTTACAGTTTAACACTGATAGCGACGAATATATGTACATTGGCGTTTTAAAGGAATTTTTCCTTTCCTAACATTCGTAAATCAAACTAAGTTGGACATTTTTGAACACCAAAATGTACACAGTTTTACAGATCTCCGAGTTTGGAAGTGAAATTTTTATTCAATTCTCGAGTGAAATTAAGCGCATATTTGATAATTGAATTCGTAAAATTTAAAAAATCCCAGGCCAGACATCAAAACAAAATACAAAAAGTGTTTTTTCGGCGACTTCCTCTCAGCAGATTTCTGCCAAAAACTCTGAGTCAATAAAAAAAATTGCCCTGAAAAGTTTCTCAAAAATCTGTCGTTCGGAGTCGACATTAAACTGTAGGTCCCGCCACTCATGTATAAAATTAACACACACAACATAAGTGGTGTGAGAAACTAGGTCGTAATCCTGACTGAAGAGTTGTAATGACCAATTTTGTATGTATGTATTCGTAAAATTTCTACATGCCACATGCACCACATGCCGTTGTGACGCCACAGGTAAACGCATGCCTTTATTGATCAAATTCCACCAAACTAGGGAAGAAGTTTGTCAGCGCAAGGGCTGCACAATAAAAGCACGACTAACCTACGCTGGAAAATCAGCCCGAGAGCTTGATAAACGAAGCTATATTCTTGACATCAATGGATGATAGCTCCGTCAAGCTGACAAGGATTGGAGAGCCAAATAACCTATATCTGCACCTCGCAAGAGATGGACATTGACAAAGAAAGTGGATAACAGTATCCTCTCCCTCAGCGGATCTGCACCCACGGCAGAAGTCGGTATATGGGAGTTGCATTCTTTCCGCGTGTCTTCCCATAACACAATGACTTGTAAGCATGGCCACTGTAATCGAGATGCCGTTACGATTAAGTCCGAGTAACTGGTTGGTGCGCCTTCTATCCATCAATGGCCAAATGAGTCTTGCGGTGGAGCAGGACTCCTCATTGACCCAGGATAGGTGCAATGGCCAACCTCGTAATAAATTGAAAAAAGCTTTTATAAACACAGATTTTTCATTTCCAATATAAAAATACACAAATGGACTGTAAAAGCGGTTTGAACAATTTAAAACGTTATAATAAGAATCAAATTCAGTCATGTTTGTGCAAAATGTTCGTGCACTTCATGTCGCCTTACTTAATACCTTTGCGCAAGTAGTTTTTCTATTCGAATATTTTCCTCATTTCAATATTTTCAGAAGCTCAATAATTGATACTTTTGAAATGCAATTTCAATTCAAATATTAGCTCCATATACTCTGATGGTTAAATTTAGTTTTATTATCTCATTGTAGCCGTATGTATAATTTGTTGAAGTTACTGTTTTCCAGATCAGAGGAAACTCATGAGTATTCATAAGGCCGTCTTGCGTACACGAATGAACGTACTCATTGAACACGCCGCGTAATGGGTAATAATAAATGCCCAGCAATCGTAAGTTCAAAATCCCAATATTTTGGGAATGATTAAATATTGGGATATAACTCGTTGCATAGGAGTGGTCTGGCAGGTACTAACTTCCGATAAACAGTTTGGTTTGTATTCCTTAATGTTAAGCCTATGTACTTGAGAGCTTAGGTGTATGCCGATAGTCATGAGGAACTTTGTTGATCTCCTTTCTCCAATCCACTGTAACTGCCCAGCCCTTAGTAAGTTGAGGTTGAGGACCCTTGGAAGGGGCTTTTTTGAGGGTTTGAATTCTGTGTCTAGAGCCGATATCAAGCCTCTCCACAGATTCATTAGTAGCTTCAACTAGTTGAGAAGAGCTAGGGCTTCATCAGTGTATTCGCGTTCTCCCTTTTTTGTTTTGTTTGGTCTGAGCAATTACTCCGCTTTTCATTCTCCCTTTCCTACTTCCTCTCCTTTTTCCTATCCCCACTATTATCCTTCCATTTTTAAGGACGCTGTACAATGGGTCAATTCGATCACCTGTAGTTGTCTAATTGGAAAGTACACGTCCTCTAACCTAACCTATCCTTCTCCAATCCATTACCTCTCTGCTCTTGCCTATGAATCAGATTTTCTAAATTTAGATTTGAAAGAGAAAACGAAAAAAATCTTTAGAGAGAAATTTATTCTCGAAATTATTTAAAATTTACGAAAGCCGCCATAAATCCGTCACTTTCGTTTTCTAAACAATTTCCGTTTATTGCTTTGCATGCAATTTTGACGTTTTCATTACGCGATAACCATTTGAAAATCTCCGATAATCTTTTACAAAAACAAAAACACTTTCACACACTAAACAATTTGCAAATATTTAAGAAATGCTCAGTTGTTGAAGAGGGAAGTCAGGGGGAGGGAATGGAAAAACAATAAATTGAATATTTACACACTGACTTATTAGCACAGAGTCTCTGGTGAATTTTTCTCGTTTTACCTGAGATTGTAATGATAATTTCAAAGGTGAGTTAATAATGATCATTGTTTGAACGTGTAAAAGTTTTCATGTCGAATTACAACAAAACAATAACAAAACAACCGATTGACAGATGCAGATTCAATGAACAGATTTACACAAATGAGACAGACAGTGAATAGTAATTTATGATATAAACGTATAAAATAATAATAATAAGTAGTAATAAGTAGTAATAAACTAAATGCTAACATGTTAATTTACTATTTTAATAACAGCAGGGCTAATCATTTACTGCAGTATTATAGTCAAGACAAAAACCCAAATTGAGTTTAAAAATAATTTTTTATTTTATTTTTATTTTTTTTTTTTATTACAATAATTTTAATTTATGTTTTGTTTTTGTTTTTATTTTATTTTTATTTTTTTTAGATTAGAAAACAATTTCGTTTTTAATATTGTTTTTAAAAACGCTCATGACGTTTTAATTTTATTGAAATAAATTTATACGTGCGTGCGTGTGTATGTTTGTGAGTGCTGTAACTCAAATAAGCGAATCCCGGCTTGATTACGCGTATTTCATACGAAATCCCCTTTTATAGATGATTTTTTAAAAATCATTTTGAAAACATTTTCTAATTAATTGTACGAAAAGGAGCAGAAAAACAAAACGGATACAAAACGTCAGAAAAAGCACACAAATTCATCCACCATGAGTATCATAGACAGTGGCAAATATCGATTGAAAAAAGATTGGGCCAGTGCCTCTATACCATCATTGGTCGATATCGATGAGCATGCCGACGACGAAGAAATCGAGAACAACATTAATGTGAATGCCAAATTACCACCACCGAAACCACCGCGACGCAGTTCATTGGCGTTGAGTTTTTTCTCCAGCAAATCGGATAAGAATCAAAAAAGGCGCAGTTCGATAGCAACAGCTTTCCTGCGACGTGATAGTAATAAGGTGAGTCTAAAAATGAGAAATTTTTGTTCTATTTTTTTAATATAAATATTAAGGGTTTTCATAGGACACAATATGTTTATTCAATGCTTAACTTGAAGGTTTAAAGTAATTTCTATGAGAGCGGGATTTTCATTTCAATAATTTACTCTTACTGTTTGGGAATCAGGTTAAAATAATTTTCCATCCCTTGAAGAAATTAATGACTTTAACTCACTAAATTCAATTCTTTTTTGCTTTGTTTTGCATTAAAAATAAAAAACTTTTTCATTTTAATTTTACAAATTTGTGAATGTTGCATTTACTTTCAGACACACCACATGTGTTGCCCACTGCTAAAAAAAAAAATTTGAATAGAAAACATGTCCGACAATTACCTGCTAAAGTGTGGTGCATCCTTGACCCCAACAGCAACAGAACAGTATCGAGAAAATCACAATTGCCCATAATTGTTGAGTTGAGTTTTCGGTTTAATGGATAAAAAACTACAAATTATTTGTATTTTTTGTCAAAGTCAAGCGTAGTTTACTTTAAAGTACCAGCATTATAGAAAAGGTCTCACATTGAAAAAACCCGACAAAGATCATAAAGATCAAAAGAAAAAACATGGACTGCATAATCTTTTTGTGAAAAAATGTATTAAAAATGTGTTCGCGAACACGTGATGGATTTATTTTATTGCTGTTTTCTCCTTGTATAATAAAAAAAAAAGAAGAAGACATGTGACACATATTCCATCTTTACGATACGTTGCGCTCATCCAGCCTTTACCGACAATGACAGTTGAATTGTTAATCGTCCACACGCTGAAAAAATTTTTATTTTCATCACAGACAAAATGAGTTTATCAGATCAAACTGATGGGGAAAAAAACAATAAAACGACAAAAAAAAACTTGGTTATGACAGTGAATGCCCTTGATATTTAACGATAACGAAACAATTTAAATCTATTTTTGCAACATTAGTTATTAAATCACGTTTTACGTTCATTTTAATTACAGAATTCACCCAAAGGTTCCTACGAGTCCGTTGTAAAACATGAAAAGAGTGATGCTTCAAATAACACAAACTCACCGGATGTAGTGTACAGTTCGGAGGAGAATATACGCGCCTCATCACCCAATGAACCGGGCAAAGTGACCTATTTTGATGATGGCACAGGTTTTCGTCCCGCTGTCAAGGGTATTGGCACGACGAGTCCCTATGATACGCCTATTGACAAGGAGCGCAATCGTCGTCGGCGCAGTTCATTACAAACCAAATTGGATAGACGTCGTCGCAAAAACTTTGAAGTCAGTTTCTCTACACTTGAACAGACCAATTCACAAAGCGATTTGACTAATGATAGTACAACAGGCATTGGCTCATCGATCGATATAACCGACGTTGATGATGTCGATCCCAATCATCAGGCCTATTTTCCCAGACAAAAACGTCACTCATGGTGGAATATATTTGTGCCTGAGAATATTAAAAACAGGTGAATATTCATTTTATTTTTATGTTTTTGTTTTGTTTTTCTTTTGTTTTGTTTGTTTTGTTTTGTTTTATTTTTAATATTTTATTAAATTAACCTGGAAATTTTGTGAAATTAATGCTTAATATACCATACGAGTATGCTGCTAACCAAATAATAAATAATAAAAACAAAAAAACAAAAATTTAAAAACAAAAAAATAATTATGCAAAGATAATATACCCACCCTACTCCTTTTACCCTTGCTATGTACCCGGCTAATCTGAATAACAATAATCAGCTCAAAACGAGAGACAACAACTTTTTTCCATAATTTTTTATCGTTTAAATAACTGTTTTTAATGTTGTCATTATTGTTGTTTTACTTACATTTTTTAATTTTTTTTTTTTGTTATTAACGGTCAATAACCTTTATTTCTTTTGATGTTGTTGTTCTTGTTGTTTTTTGTTATTGTATAATAATTTTTGAACATTTTTTTGTTGTACTCTTCCCTCCATTAATATTCTCTAACCTCAATTCAATTTTTTAATGACAATTTTTGTTTGTTCTCGTATTAATCCTGTTCAATTTAACAAAAGAAAGAGTCACAAAAAGATAACGAAAGAAAAATGAGAAACGCACCAGGAAATATGGGCCAGTGAGCGCGTATCTTTATGTACAATATGATAAGAATTACAACAACAAAAAAGAAAAAACAAAAAAGAAAAAAAACAAAATATGCGTACATAAGAATGAAAAATAATTCAAATCCTGATGACACACAAACCAAACAGGAAAAGAATAACATGAAGAGAGGCACAAAAAATTAAAAAAGAGATGACATGAAGAAGATATTTCATTATTGTTGTTGTTTATTCTTTATTTATTTATATTGCCTAAATACAACTCTGATAACAACATGATTACAAATAATTGAGGCAGTAAAACCCATTTTGAACCCTTTACACTTTATGGCAAATAATTTTTAAGGGTAAAAATACAAGGTTTTGGCTAACAGAACTGAATCATGGTATTAAAGGGAAAATTTTCACCATTTGCTTCATTTTCTGTCAAACGAAACTGTTGACAGTATGAACTCCACTGAGTTGCAAACCACTAGAATACGGCAACCCTAGCTCATAGTAGACGATTCTCTCTCTCAAATCTCTTCAAACGCTCAGTAAAATCTTCCTTGAATATTTGTCCTGGGTTGAATAGCTTACCTACCTCTATGCTAATGTTGTTATCGTTAGTGAAGCACTTTTTATAAATAATCATAAGGACCATAAGGATTTTACATTTTTGTGTCGAAGCTTTAGGAGGTACTTGTATGTATTTGTATACTTTTTTTCACGATTATATAATGCGTGAAATTATCGGAAGTTGCTTGCGATTGCCTGCTTTCATCTCTAAATTAAGTATAAGCATTTGAAATTTATAAATTGTCTTTAAACATATTTTTCTAATATTTAAAACAAGATTTTTTATAGAATTTAAATTGACACCATTAGGAGTGTTCTATAGAGACCAAAACAAATGATGGTGGACACATCAAAATTTCACAGCCTAACTTTCAGTTTTTGTCGGTTCATCAACATGAGTAGAGTCTAACGTCGACCTGATGAAACAGGCTAACATTCCTTTATCATTTCTGACCGTTTTAATTGAATTGTTTTGTTTTTCTTTGTTTTTTTACGACCAACACTTAGAGGATGACCCCTACTCATGCACTGCATTGTGTTGGAACTAGGAAAATAGGTTATGGGAAGGAGAAAAGAGGGAGTATTGTTTGTGAACATTAGATTTTAATCTCTTTATAAGTGACAGGAAAGAACTTTGCAGGAATGCAGTTTTATACATGCATAGTCCGGCAAAAGAATATATTCTGTCTGTAATACCGTGTGCCATCAACTGGCCATAAATTTGCTTGCTTACTCTAACCGTATTCATCAATTGGCAACTATAGAGATCAGATCAGATCTTTGCCTCACATTATTACTCTCACACTTGCTTTAGAAAGATTTGGATTTCTTTCGTATTAGCAGTGAATCGTAAATTGAAGTTTGGTTCAGAAAATGTGTGCCACACAAATACAAAACCAGAGCAAAATTTGTGTTTTCAGTTTCTTTCGATGGCTGATAACAATCTGATGATAAATACGTAACTTCTTAACAAAGTCCATGTTGCTTATGAGCTGGTTTTTCTAAGTTTTTTCAGAATGTTATCGACTTTTGTAGTAATTAGTTGACTACACAGCAAGGTACGTTCAGCACATTAAAAATATTTATTTATTTACTTATTAATTACAATACAATTACAAATTATATTCTAATTATATACGAGCTGAGTAACTTTGACCGGTGTAGTGTCACAGACCAGAGTCTCTGGTGGGAATCGAACCAAGACCCTCACGCTAATAGTCTAGCACACTACCCACTAGACTACCAGGGCACCCCTGAAAATATTAAAATAAACGATTAAATTATTCCGTTGTTGTTTTACTAATCACACCAACGTCTCCTCAAAATTTGTTGTTTTTTCCAGTAGCCTGTGACTTCTCTGCAATACAAACACAAAATATGATGGCAATCGAATTTTCGCAAATTTTTAAATGTATAGAATTTTTTCCATTATAATGTAATTTCAGTAATATCTTCCAATGAAGTGAAGCTTTAAATGTCACCTTTCAGTGAAACTATAGTGCAGTTTGATGCAATTTTTCATTCGATAACATCTACATTTTTGACCTGCAGCAATAAATTCCACTTTTGTATTACAATTTTTGGAATTCATTTGAGATGAGAGAAGACTCTCGAATATCTATCTGGTACTTAATTTGTAACAAAAAAAAATACTAAAGAATCTTTATAACTCTGCTGTCCGTATAATAATCTAACACCCATTATATTTTTTAACAAATTTTTGAAGTATATTTTACAATTTCTTTCTTTTATCATAATCAAATTATTATATGAATTTATCTTTTCTGCGAATTTAATTTCCGCAGCTAAAACAAATTGCCTGGAGAGATAAAATGGCAATTAATAATATCGATTCCAAAAATTTCAAGGTCTTTCAAATCACAATTAATCACAATAACGTTTTATCATCAGAATTTTTCTGAAGAATTATTTAAAAATCAAATAAAAAGCAATATTAAGTTCATAAAATAAAGATTTAAAACAAAATGAATATATTTTGTTGGACAAAGAAACAATTTATATAAGTTTTCAGTTTCAAAAAACATTTAATGTTCATGCATGCCTTGGCAATAAATTGAGAATTGTGTTCCTGCCCATATGGTGGATTAAATAGGGGAAATTATTTTCGTTCTCCTACAATAATTTATGCTTGCTTTGAAACATTAAATCTCAGAAATGTTTGTCTTAAAAAGAAATTCATATGCTAGCTGGCGGAAATAATGGAAATTGTTTGTATTTCTTAAAATTGCCCAAAGTGATTTTCTTTTAATTAAAATAAATATCGATTACCGGCATACAATTGAACTTTAATTACTTTATTGGTAAACTGTTAATTATTCGACGTTTTTCTCTAGAATTTCTTTAGAATTAATTGACAGAAATTGAGTTCCTCATTCCGCAATATATAATATTATTCACAAGCGTATATACATCTCTTTTTATTGACATCTTGTTCCTCCATTTCAAATGAAAACAAACAATTCAATTTAAATCTTAATTAACGAAATGGAGACGTTTTTATACAATGTTCACAATGTTGATTTTGAATAGAAGTGAGCGCGCAAAATTCCATCCTAAATGGGTAGGAAAATAGTTTGAAAAAAGGGTAGGCCATTGAAGGAGTACATTTAATTTAAGGTCATATTAAATGAATCAACTCCAGCAGATGATTCAATTCTTAGTCGACGATTAATCAGCATTCATTATGGTAAATATAAACGAGAGAATTTTTTTTAATTATTGATCCGAAAAGTTCGTAATCGTCACAATAACGCTACGTAATAGTCATTACTGATGTTACATCATATGCATACCAAAAAACCATAACTTTGCCTGCCCATTATTGTTTCTTTACACGCTTTAGAGTCGGGACTATACGTGCAGTTCACTCAAATGACAATCGTTTAATTCTAGTGCGAAATGATGGAACCATGTTGTAGCCATTCTCCCAATAAACACATAAATTCGTGTTTTTTGTGGTGCTTACTAATGAGAATAATAAATTCCTAGTTGTTTTCGGTGGATCTTCCGCATTTCCAAGCATTGATACACGATATGTCCAACACATTCCATTGATATCTTTGATATCTTTAGGGACCTAGCTATCCCGCTCATCCAAATTTATTTACTAGATTTTTATGATGTTGGGAACATCCATTGCGTGCATTATCTTCGGTACTAAGTTCGCCTCTTTCAAACACAGCAAATCGTTTCCCTACAGTTGATTTTCCTGGTGCAAAGGCCGAGTAATATTTTATAAGCGAAACCTCGGCTGCAATAGTACTTTTTCCACCAAAAATACCAGTCCCTGTAACCCGACAAACGTTGCTTTACTCAAAACACTCTATCCCACAAAGCAATATGGATTTAATACGCCAATAATAGCAGCGTCATCTATGAACTTAGCCTTGAGGAAAAGCATACTTTGAAAGCATTATCTCTATCTCTGGTTTTATAGCTCAAAAACAGCTGGGCTAACTTTCTTAAAACATAGCTAAAAATATATGTAAATTGGCACTTTCTGGTGGTAGCGTTGCCTGTTTAGTTTCCATCAGAGATCAACAATGAATCTTTTTTTCGCTACTCATAAGTACTCATGACATTTCGAGTATGACGGAGTCAACACTGTTGGAATTCAACTACTCTGATTCATTCGTATTCACTACAAAATTGATTTATAAGTACAGGTTGCAATGAGTATGAATACAACGTTGACATCAAACCCACTCCTTCAGATTCATAAATTTAGAAAAAATACTTATAATACTCATAAATGATTCGAGTGATTCGAATCATTCATCAAAATTTACAGCCTTACTTGTTGTTGCATTTACAAAAAATAAAAAAGAAAAATACAAAGACAGCAAGCAAAGCAAAGACACAGCCTCCTAGTAAGTATTGTAGTGTTCGTACGCGAATCATACTTATTTTGTGATTCTTGTAAATGTTGAGTAAAGGAGAGTCGAAATTTACAACATCATGCGTATTGTTAAGTATGAATACGATGAGTACTTCAAACTTTGAATATGAGTAGTATGAGTATGACAATAGAATAAGTATGAATGCGTATAAGTATCAGAAATTATGAGTATGATTCGAATCTACTCATCTTTTTGAATACTCAATGCTCGATCACCTTTCCATTTATCATAAGCCGATAGTGCAATATGATGATAAAATAAGCATAGCAATATAATACAGTGTGATCATAAAAAAAGGCTTTACTGTTGTGTCACCCTTTGCTTCACATTGTTTCCTTCGAAATGATGTGTTTTATTTTTATTGTCGCGAATATGTAGTCCGAACGTGATTTCTGTCACTTGCGCGAGACCAACCCAAAAAAATGCCATCAATTTAAAAATGTTTATTGTTGTCATTGCTGTTGCTGTTGTTGTGATTGCTTAGTTTTTTTTATTATTTTATTTTTGTTCAAATGAAAGTAAACAATTGATTTAACAGAAGAAGAAGAAAAAGAAGGAACAAAAAAATTAAAAATAAAATACAAACAAAATTATATTCATGAACAAACACGTTTTATAGCACGCGATGATTGTTTTGTTTTGTTCGGTTAATGTTCAATCGTTTAAACAATTAAATCATAAATAATATTAACAATTCTATAAAACTAATAACCATGTTTATAAATAATAAACGATTTATGAGGTAAACAAATTAAAGGGAATTATTCCAAAAATTATTTTCCGCTACAATCAAAATAGAAAAAAACCAAATTATTGAACTCACTTGTGAAATCCAAAGTCATAAATGACCTAAAGCCAGCCGCGTACTACGTTTGAAATAAAAAAAAGAAAAGCAGACAACCACGGCAGACAACATGTTTACAAAATATTTGAATTGCTTTAATCAAAATTGTAGACTTCTAATCCAAACAAAATGAAAAGTTAGTCGTCTATTAAGTAATCGCCATTAGAAGCGTTGCGAAATAAGTTTTTACTTAATTTATTACCTGTTGCTGTTGTACTTACTTTATTTTACAACCCTGCCATAAAAACTATACCAGTGGTGTATTTCATTTATTGGATTTTATTTATTACTCCTACCTCTGTGGGTGCTAGTGCCACAGTATATACATACATATGTATGTATGTTGTATTGTATTATCGTATCGTATATTATATTTAGAGTGTAATTAAATTTTGTTTTAATTTTTGTTGTTTGTTTTTCGTTTTACAATTGTACTTGACATTATCGTTTCAATTGCATTTGTTTACGTTTAATAATAATAAATTATTATTCCTTGTTGTTATTATTATTATTATGATTATTGGTAATAAAATATTGAATTTTATATTGATCGATATTTCCCCCTTTTTTCGAAAAGTGGCGATAATCACTTAATTTGGTGCGATAGTACCAGTATTTCACAATTTATGAGTGTTATTCTCAAGTTTTATAAACAAATATTCCTCTATGTACTATACAGGGTTTATATAAAATGTCATCATCATACCGAAATTGAAACTTTTTTTTGTTTTCAAAAGTCACAGAGTACCCCAACCAATCTAAAGAAATACTCTAATCGTTGGTGATATTGAAAAAGATTTTTGGTTATGAAATCTGTGACATTTTGAAAACAATAAACTATTATGGTGAATTATTGTTACAATTAATGTTCAGGGCTAATGTCTAATACAAAAACTTAAATTAGCCATGTATTATTTACGACCTATTAAATTTAGTGTATTGTTTTCGACTAACAGTGTATAATATATATATATGATGACTGCTGCATGTTACTGTAGTGAAGAGTAATGGGCTTAAGAGAAAAATTATTTCTGCAAATTTCGTTACTTTGTATGTATGTTAGCTTGACTCTTTCAAGCCATTTAAATCTATATTTTATACACATTATTACTCAATTGGCAGCCATTTTTAGTCGATCTAAAGAAATGATATTTGCTTCAAATATTCAATTAATAACGGCTTAACAATTTAGTGGTATTTTAAAAATTAGAATAAAAATCTAACGACAGATTTGTATGCGTTTACACGATTAATAAAATATCAAAATAATAAAAATAAAATGTGTTGGTTTTTGAAAAATTTCAAACAATGAATGCTTAATCACATTCCGTATTATCTCTCAATGTTGCATGCTTTCATTATATAATGGGTGATTTTTTAAGGGCTATAGGAAAATTTTTCAAAAAAAAACATAAAATTCAGAAAAATGCATGAAATCTTTATTTGAATCAATAGTACGGTCCATATAATTTAATGTTTGAAGATTATTTCATGCAAATGTTGACTGCGACTGCGCCTCAAATGGTACATCCGCTTAGTCCAATTTTGGCATACTCTTTCCAACATTTCGGCCGGTATCTCACGAATAAATGCTTCAATGTTGTCTTCCAATACGTCAATTAAAGCGGGCTTGTCTGTATAGACATGGCTTTAACATAGCCCCACAAAAAATAGTCTAAAGGCGTTAAATCGCACGATCTAGGCGGCCAATTGACCGGTCTCGAATGTGAAATAAAATGTTCATCGAACTCGCCTCTCAATAAGTCCATTTTTTCTGGATGCATTGGTAGCTTTTGCAATGCTTCCGGCTGATCTTCACTCCAAAATCGACAATTCTGATTATTTACATATCCATTGAGCCAAAAATGAGCTTCGTCGCTGAACACAATTCTTCGATAAAGAAGTGGATCTTCACCCAACTTTCCAAGAGCCCATTTTGATAATAAAATTCAATGATTTGCAAGCGTTGTTCGTTTGTAAGACGTTTCATGGTTAAATTCACCGTATACGGTGGTTAAATTATAAACCAAACTGAAGATGTTTGACAGTGAAACAAAACACGAAACGTGCGTGAGCTGTTTAAACCAGTGTTGCCAAAAAGATAATAGTTAAAAAATCACCCGTTATATTTATACACGATGTATTCCCTCTCTTCTACACAAAAACTTAACATATCGTACAACTTGTGTGACCGTCTAAATCCTTCTTTAAAAATAGTGAAAACTCACTGCAAAAGAAGTGATTCAAACGTGGCCACTTTTCGAGTAAAATTTTCTTCAGCGATTTCGTTTGGTAGTTACTCCAACAATCTGTATTGTTGCATATTTACTCCAAATATTGTTCTTACTTACTCAATTGGTCATTAACAACCCGATTAACGGATTTCGGCCTGCCTTAACATATCCTTCCAGGCGCCTCTACTTCTTGCGCGCCTACGCCGGTTGGTCACATCAATCGATGACAGGGCTTCCTCGATCTGGTCCTTCCGACGCAAGCAAGGTCGTCCTCTTCGCCGACTTCGTAGATTCCCGCATCAAATATCCGTCTTGTCGGATCATCCTCCTCCATTCGAACGACATTGCCGTTCATATTATAGGGGAGCTCATGCAGCTCACTGTTGGATCGGATGTGGAAATCATTGCCAACTGCCACTGGACCGAAAGCTGTTGCATCAGTGCTTAATAGTGTCCATGTCTCTGAACCAAGGGGAGGATGAGCGCATTGTAAAGTATTAGTTTTGTCGTACGGTAGAGGTCTCTGCTACTCAATTGCCTATTGAGACCATAGGAGCACCTGTTGGCAAGAGTGATCCTGCGTTTGATCTCCAGACTGACATAATTTTTGGTGGCAACGGTGGAGCCCACATAAATAAATTTTTTAAAATATAAAAAATTTGGATATATAAATCAGAACTCTTCGATTATAATCTAATAAACTAGTGTCTACGGACTAATTAGTCTCTCCTGCTCAGGCGATCTACCTATGTATGTTCCTAGTTTCGACATAATGGAATGCATGATTATATGTCATCTGCGGAGTTTTGATTTATAAAAAGTTCTGTTTGTTTTAGGAGTACTACTGATATACGAGTATTTAAACATAAACTATTAAAGGCAAGTTTCACTTTTCATTGACGATATTTTCAAATAATCAGCTGACGTTTAAATATTTTTTATTAAAAAAATTAATTAAAAATGACTACGTAAACTACAATTTAAATATGGTGTTTTTAATTAATGATAAACGATAAATTATGATTATTTTTGTATAATTTTTATTTTTTTATTATTATTATACATATAATTAAACGTAAACAATAAAATTTAACAAATTGTGGGGTATTAAACAATAGCATGCAACGATAATAAACAAATTTATTTGCAATTCGATATCAAGTGCAATTAAAGTTCACGTTAAAAAACAAATGCAGCGTCATTTACGTATGTACATATTGAACTGGCTGCTGCCCTATTTAAAGTCAACAAATAAAATTTATGAATACTTAAACTAATTAAAATATTCTTTTTAATTAAAATATTTACAATTAAAGACAATAGTTGTACTTTAATTTATTGCCTACAAAAGGATGTTTATTATAACAAAAACAATAACAAAATAATTAAAAAAAGATATTATAAAGAATTACCATAATAAACATACATACATACGAGTATCTGTTCATTCCATTCATTCAATTGATGAACAAACACAAAAACAATTTTTAATTCATTTGAACAAAAAAATTCAAGTCAATTTTACACTGAAACCTCTATAATTGATGTTGATTTTGCATAAAATCAACAGCTGAAATTCAAATAATGTGAGAGTGTGTCGCCGCCATCTGTGCTCTGCAGAAAAGCTTAAGAATTCTTTCATTATTTCCAAACGGAAACATACTATACTTGAAGTCGCCATAGTCTAGTAGCTAGTATGTAGGCTTATCAGACGCAAGTCCGTATTTCAAACCCCAGCTTAGACATCTAGAATGAAAAGAAATATTAAAAAAATATTCCTTCAGCGACTTTTACACAGCAGTCTTCTGGCAAAAACTCTGAGAGTAAATAAAATTGTCATGAAAAGTTTCTCAAAAATCTGTTGTCCGAAGTCGACTTTATACTTTAAAACACATAACATGGATGGTGTGAGAAAATATATCGTAATCCTGACTGAAGTGTTGGAATGAAGTAAGTAAGTACGTACTAATATGAATCAGAGATCAGCAATGAATCGCTTTTTTGCTACTCATAAGTACTCATGAAATTTTGAGTATGAATGAGCCAAGAGTATTGAAATCCAACTACTCTGATTCATTCGTACTCACTATAACATTGATTTATAAGTACAAGTTGCATTGAGTATGAGTACAACGTTGACATCAAACTCATAACATTCGAACTATGTTTGATTCATACGCCTACTCATTCAGATTCATAAATTTAGAAAAATACTTATAATACTCATAAATGATTCGAGTGATTCGAATCATTCGTCAAAATTTACAGTCTTAGTTGTTGTTGCATTTACAAACAAAGAAGAAAGCCACATAAACAAAAAAGACAAAGACAGCGAGGAGACCAAACACACAACCCTCTTGTGAGTATTGTAGTGTTCGTACGCGAATCATACTTATTTTGTGGTTCTTGTAAATGTTGAGTAAAGGAGAGTCGAAATCAACAACATCATGCGTATTGTTAAGTATGAATACGATGAGTACTTCAAACTTTGAATAAAAGTAGTACGAGTATGATATTAAAATAAGTATGAATGCGTATAAGTATTAGAAATTATGAGTATAATTCGAATCTACTCATCTTTTTGAATACTCATTGCTGACCTCTGATGTGAATAGACTCCGTTTTGTCTTGCTTAACTTTTATGTTTATAGGAGAGCGTGAGGAGGATTTACGAGACGTGTTGAATTATTTCAAAAGTTCAATAGATAATTAAGAAGTTGTGTTTTAAGAATTACGAGTGTGACCTAGAAAAATCCAGTTAACATCAACTAGTACTGGCCATCTAACTTCCACTGAGTGGCAAATTCCAGTTCAGTTTAAAACAAATGCAACCCATAAGCCGTCAATGTAGTACAGTTTTGCAATGAATCTGATATAGTTTCTAGTATTTTAGAAGCCTAAATGAGAGTTATTTATAAATTTATATAAGCCTATGCAAATTTAGTAACATAACTCATTTAAATGAAACATACATACATACAGAATTGGCCATTACAACCACTCATGTTGTGTGTGTTAATTTTATACACAAGTGACGGGACCTACAGTTTTAAGTCGACTCCGGACGACAGATTTTTGAGAAGCTTTTCATGGCAATTTTTATTTACTCTCAAAGTTTTTGCCCAAAATCTTCTGAGAGGAAGTCACCGAATAAATATTTTTTTCATATTTCGTTTTGATGTCTGACTTGGGGTTTGAACCGTGGCCTTGCGTCTAATAACCCAACACACTACACTACGGCTGCTCCCCGTTTTAAGTAAGTTTATAATCGTAAAAATTTTTTTATTTTTATTCTTTTGAATTAAAAAAACTGTCATCGCTAACATTTTCAATTTGTCTTAAATCGTCATTTGATTAATTTTGTTTGAAAAATTCCAACGAATGTTAGCTCCTTTTGTTTATCACTGATCCTACAAGAATACATTCATTTGCATACCCGTTTGTGTGCAGTGGTGTTGGCAACTCGATATCAGTAAAAGATAAAAACCGAAAGAAACTGGGGGAATGAAATACCCGTAAACAAAACCAAATATAATGCGCAACGTGAAGATAACAAATGCTGACTGGGTGGAAGTTGAAAATGGAATAGTGAAAGAATGAAAGAAACAAAAGCCAGAGAAAGAGAAATTAAGCGAAAACGCATTAAAAAAAAATAACAACTACTACTGCTACTCTGCTATGAGCATATGACAGTTGAGTACAAAAAAAAATACAATTCATGACAAACAATTGTAAAAAAAAATTATAAAAAAATATTCAAGCTCCTATACACTGAAAAAGACCCAACAAACACAATGTGAAAGAGACAATATTTGTTTTTATTTCTTTTTTTTGTAATTTTCAGTTCAAATTGTTTATTAAATTAGTTTAACGCGAACGCGTCGCTCATACAGACACACTTCGATCATATCGAAAAATACTTTTTACACTGAAAGAAGAAAAAAAATTTTTTATAAATAAATTGTTTATATTTTGATAAAAACGAAAAAAAATAATCATTTAAGACTTCAAATTAAAACATAAAAATACATTTTATTTATGTTGAAGTAAAAATGTAAAAATAACAAGAATTATGCATTTTTGTTTGTTTTTATAATCAAATTAATTAAATTTTTTCTCTCTACACCAAAAATTTAGAAAAAAGTGAAAATCTGTGTCTGCTTGCATACATTGTCACCGAAAATAAATATTTATTCCTCATTTCAAACAAAAAAATCTTAAAGAATTAATTTAAATATTTTAACTGATAACTGGTATCAACAATGTTTAACAAATTCTGATAAAACCGCCCAATTTTTGCAAAATTGAATTTCGTTTAAAGCCAAAAAACAAAATAAAATTAAAGTGGCAATTATTGAAAAAAAAAAACAAGTGTTGGAAAAAATTATTTTAAATACTGCAATCGTGTCGTGTGTTGACACAAAATTGTGCAAATACTTGTACACATTTGAATGATGGTTGTATGCATGTATTGCCAACTATTCAAATGTGCAAAATTAAGCAACAACCGACCGACAATCGAAACAACTGACCAACCAACCCAACCATACATTCAATACGTCAAATAGTCAACTACTATTGTTAACAATTATTCTCTTTTTCTCGTTCTGAGTGTGTCATGATTTTGTTTTTTATTTTTATTAATGTTTTTACGTTTGCAAAACCACAAAAAAAAAGAATAAAAATACAATATTTTATTGCAATATTTTTAAAAAAATTCTGTTTCTCCATTTAAGCAAAAAAAGCAAAATGCATTACATGCAGACGTACGTACGTGCTAATATGCATGCATAAGTAAATGAAAATTATAAATTATCAGCTGATATAATAAAAAATAAACAAAAAATTTAAATAAATCTAAAACAAAATTTAAACTATTCTACGCTGTCTAAGATAGTCAGCCAGTGTATGTTAATTTCTTAAGTACAAGATTAATTAATTGTGCAACTTTAATAAGCAATTCTTGGTATTCTGCAGCGAATTTCTAGAATTTTGAAAACCAACTTTTTAGACTAAAATCTTGCTTTTGCCTTTGTGTGATTGTTTAGAAAACTAATATTTTAAGAAAATTATGAAATCTCTTGTTATTATTTCACATCCGCTATAAAGAAAAGCGTAAAGTTGAATAAAAAAAAAAAATAAAACAGAAAAACAAGATAATAGTATCCAACAAATCTCTGTCATATAAAGCATTTAAAATATTTTATTTCTTATTCTTATTCTATATCATTCTATATTACTAAGCTTAGGTTAGGTAGTTTGTACAGCCCATACAGTATACTCTTGGAAAAACGTAATAATAAAATCGATTTCAAAGTGTTCGAATGGGCAATTCACACGACAGTGTATCGTGTATGTTGTATTGAATACACTTTTTGTTTGCGAACGCTCAATGTTGCGTTGTATTGTGTATTTGGTTTCCAAACGTCAAAAAGCGATAAGAAGAAGAATAATATTATTAATAATTTGATTTTCAAGCAACAAAATGAAAAATATTGCGGAAAAAAATTAATTAAATAATTATCTGTGCGAACAATTATAATTTTAAAATGTTAATTGTTGACTTAAGTTGCATAGAAAATATTTTGTATTTTTATTCTTCTTCTTGATTACTGGCATTTACGTAAACTGATAGCATGAAACCAATACAACTTTTAAAAACAAGCATACACTGTTGTATATGCGTCCAACAATACACTCAATACAACGATACAAGGGCTTACGTGAATTGCCCAAGAATTGAAAACCATTTTTTTTAACAAAACTCTAATATAAGTTAAATTTATTAGCTGAGTAATTTTGTAACGTTAAGGTGGTTAATTAAAAATTCTAAAACTGTTATTGCCATTTTTTTCTTGTCGAAGTACAAAAAGTGTAAAGCGCCTATTACACTATCGAACTTCGCTTGCAAACGCTACCCGATGGGAGAGAATTTTTTGCTGTTACGCTACTATATATCCAAATATTAAAAATGTTTGGTTTTCATCAGGTCAAGTTTGCAAACATATGTTGCCCTATTACATGTGACCGATGGTCGGTCGCCATCATGCAGTATTTGCAGGAGAAGTCCGATCATGTAATAGGCGCTTAACAACTGTCATAACATTATAACTATGAATCCATAGAAAAGAATACATCGATGTTAAGTGAAATACAGCAACTGTGATAAAAATACAAACTTCTATGCCATGCTGCGTTAGCCACATTCTCTTTTTGGCAATCAGCCGTATGCCCCAAAAACACGATAATTCCATTTTCATAAATCCAATAAAATATCTTATATTTGAAGAAAATAAAATACGTGTCATCTGTATCGACAATATTTTAACATATTAAGATTTAGGATTTTATAATAAAAAAAAAATAAAATAATACTGTTCCAATTGCGTTTATCAGTTCTCTGTGAATCAGAATCGAAAGCATTTAGAGAGTTCTGCTGAGACCGAAGCTAATGAAATTCTAAATGTGCAAGACTGATTCATTAAAACTTCCCATTTATGCTCTCTCAATTTCTGCCGTGCTGTCAAATAGGAGTACGGCCGGACGTTGTCATAACTGAACATTACATATCAGATAGAAACTATAAAACGATTTCGTTGCAAGTTATAGACATATTTTCATATGAAAAAATCTTCTATTTACCAGATTTCGATCATAATCTAGTAGACTCCAACAAGATCTGCCATATAAAACAAAATCTACTTCGACACGAGATTTCTAGTAAATCTAGTCGAAAACTTGTAGATTTAGTGCCATTTTTTGAATGCAAGTTTAAACTCGAGATTAAGTTAATCTCCAGTTAAACTTCGTTTTCAGTTTTTGAGTTCACTTAATCTTGAGTTTAACGTTACGGTTAAGCAGTTAATCTTAAGTTTAAACCACCAACGTTGGTAGTTGACAAATTTTATTTAAAAAAAAGCTTTTAAGTGAGGGGAAGCCGAATAAGACAAATATTTAAGAGACTATGAATTATATAAAATACAAATTGACAATAGACAGTCTTAATTTATTAATTATTTAAAAGAAAATAAATAATTTTACATAAAGATCAATAGTATTCAGCTTTTGTTTGTTTTTATTTGTTTTTGTTTGATTGTTTTTGTTCTATACAAAAGCAAATTGTTGTGAAACACTTTGAAATTTTTGCTTATAAGAGTGACAGCTCTACAAAGTTAATCTCCAGTTAAATTCCCATTCAAAAAATGAAAACTCAGTTAACTGAAGATTAACTTTAACTGGAGATTAACTTAATCTCGAGTCTAAACTTGCATTCAAAAAGTGAAGCAAATCTGTTTTTTTTTTTTTGCACCAATAGTTCAACTCTGTACAACAAAAAATGTATTATTATGTATGGAATTCTTAATTCTATCTTAACCCATATTGGTTAAGTTTACCCAAATTTCACCAAATATTTGCTTAATGTGAACGCATCTTAAGACAACGACAGAAAGAACATTCCTTAGGTAAGGTCATGTTCAACATCATAAAAGTTTATCATGGATTTTATTTATCTCTGCCATGTACACAAATTTTCGAAATTAAAAAGAAATAAAATTTTACAACTTTAGGAATTTCTTGTTTAGCTATAAACGGTTTAATAATTATAAAGATAAAATTTATAATTCAAATTAAGTAAAAGTAAAAGTAAGCAAAGATTTCTTGTATCCATGTGAGTTTATGTACGTCAACAAAATTTTATTACTTGTTTATAATGCCTATGACGGCTAACTGGTTAAATTGGAATTTTTTCCGAAGTAAACCAATTTTTAAAGTCAATTTATTCTGTGAGGTAAGGGATCATACCAATATGATGATTCTACAGAATAGAACAGCTGTTTCGAAGTATTTGCAAGCCTATCATTATTTTACAAATCGATTTCATAATAATTTACAATTTAATTTCAATTCAATAAAGGGCCTCGTTCGTAACGGGTGCAAAATTGTTTTTCTCTTTGTTTCTTAATGGCCATCAATCAAACTTTTATTTACTGCTTACTTGTTTTCCTTTTTTTATTTTCAATTAAAATAATTAATTTTTTTATTTTTACTTTAAAAGTGCAGCGTCATTTAAATTTTTTAAAATTTTCGTCTGCATTTATGTATGCAACAGTCCAGAACGAATTGACCAAAAAAACGAAAACAAAAACAATGTAAGAGCAGCCTAAAAAATGCTTGGACTTAATAATTATTTTGAATGCCTGATAACATGACTTGCATTTTGTTGAAACGCTTTTTAAAATTGGAACAATAAACAAAGAAATTGAAATTGTCATGGTTTTTTATGAATTCATGGATAAAAATTTAAAAAAGAATAATCAACAAAAATAACAAAGACTTTATGAGGTATTGGAGGCAAGCGTACAATACTGATCCAATAAATAATGATGGCGTAATAAAAATGCAATTTATGGAAATTGTAAGCCCTACAGTAGCTAATTGAAGTTGTGGAGTGAAGTTATCCACAAGGGTTATTTTTATATCTATTGGGAGATATGACCCAGAGGCCTTAGTCCTTCGCCTTTTTGAATTGAACGTAATAGTAATTGAATACATTTTTAAACAGGCATTAAGACTTTAATAACTCGGGTCTAAAATAAATTAAATCGCCGTGGTCTAGTAGGTATTGTGTTGGCTTATTAAACGTAAAGCCAAGGTTCGAGCCCCAAGCCAGACATCAAAACAAAATACAAAAAATATTTCTTCGGCGACTTCCTGTCAGCAGGTCTCTGAAAAAAACTCTGAGAGTAAATATAAAAATTGTCATGAAAAGATTCTCAAAAATCTGTCGTTCGGAGTCGACTTTAAACAGTAGGTCCCGCCACTCATGTATAAAATTAACACACACAACATAAGTGGTGTGAGAAACAAGGCCGTAATCTTGAGTTGTAATTACGAATTATGTATGTATGTATGTATGTCTAAAATAATACGAGAGTAACTTACTCACTTACTTGGCCATTAACAACCCGATTAACGACTTTCGCCCTGCCTTAACACATCCTTCCAGGCGCCTCTACTTCTTGCGCGCCTACACCGGTTGGTCACACCAATCGATGACAGGGTTTCCTTGATCAAATTGATCCTTCCAACGCAAACAAGGTCGTCCTCTTCGCCGACTTCCGCAAGTTCCCGCATCAAATACCCGTCTCGACGGAGCATCCTTCTCCATTTGAACGACATGGCCGAGCCAGCCCAGCCGCTGAATGTTAAAACACTGCACAACGCCCATGTCATTGAGGAACTCATACAGCTCACTGTTGGATCGGATGCGGAAATCATCGCCAACTCGCACTGGACCAAAGATATTCCGTAGGAATTTTTTCTGGAATACTCTGAAGGCTGCTGCATGAGTGCTTAATAGTGTCCATGGCTCTGCGCCATATAGAAGCACGGGGAGGATGGGCATCGTGTAGAGTTAGTTTATCGTATCGTATTATCGTATTAGTTTTATCGTCTCTGCTATTGCTATCAATTGCCTATTGAGACCATAGTAGCACCTGTTGGCAAAAATCATCCTGCACTTGATTCTCGAGATTCGAATCATTCGTCAAAATTTACAGTCGTAGTTGTTGTTGCATTTACAAACAAAGAAGAAAGACACATAAACAAAAAAGACAAAGACAGCGAGGAGAGCAAACACACAACCCTCTTGTGAGTATGTAGTGTTCTTACGCGAATCATACTTATTTTGTGATACGTGAATACGATGAGTCATGGAGAGTCGAAATCAATTGGGCAATTCACACGACTTTGTATCGTGTATGTTGTATTGAATACATTTGTTTGTTTGTGAATGCTCAATGCTATGCTGTATTGTGTATCTCGTGGCATTCAAACAATTCGATAGCCCGAAGCCAACACAACTTTTTAAAAACATTTTTATACATATTTTTTTCATTCACACAATTTGATAGCACGAAACCAATACAACTTCCAAAAACATATGAAAAAAATGTGTATAAGTGTATCGGATTTTTATATGAAAAATATCAACAACAATCATACACTGTTGTATGTTCTTCCAACAATACAATGAATACAACGATACAAC
The DNA here is from genome assembly GCA_936449025.2 of Sarcophaga subvicina. Lineage (NCBI taxonomy): Eukaryota > Metazoa > Arthropoda > Insecta > Diptera > Sarcophagidae > Sarcophaga > Sarcophaga subvicina. The sequence goes on along the minus strand of OW388081.2, from coordinate 45,045,218 downwards.
GGCTTCTGTGAATTGACCAAATGCCATCATGCGTATTGTTAAGTACGAGTACCATGAGTATTTCAAACTTTGAGTAGGAGTAGTATGAGTATGACATTAAAATAAATATGAATGCGTATAAGTAGCAGGAATTATAAGTATGATTCGAATCTACTCATCGTTTTGAATACTCATTGCTGACCTCTGATACGTACATAATTTAGTCGTTACAACCCTTCAGTCAGGGTTACGAACTAGCTTCTCACACCACTCATGTTGTGTGTGTGTTAATTTTATACATGAGTGGAGTGACGGGACCTACAGTTTAAAGTCGACTCCGAACGACAGATTTTTGAGAAACTTTTCATGGCAAGCAGACTTTTTACCAGAAATCTGCTGAGAGAAAGTCAATGAAGAATTATTTTTTCATATTTCTTTTCATTCGAGATGCTTGAGCTGGAATTTGAACCGTGGCTTAGGTTTAGAATTAGTTTGACTGTAGTTAAGAAAAAAAGCAGTTGTAAGTTGCTCCATTATTTCTATATTTGAAGGTATAATGAGTAATTTTTTATTTCTTAGAATTAAAAATGCTGTTGACCTCTATTGTATTTTGAAGAAAACTTCAAGCCAACCTACATTGTATGTTGAATATTCATTCAATTCAGATACATTTCAAACGTTTTTTTTTTAATTTTAGGGTTTTACCTATAATTATGGCTGATGGTGAATAAATTTTAATTTTAACCCTTTTACTTTTGTTTTAATTGTATTTTTTTTTAATCTGAAACTGTAACATAAATTTTAATTTAAAAAACTAAAAAGAAGAATGTGAAAACCTCAAAAAAATTAATTTGATGACCTTTAACGCTACAAATCGGTTCCTGTTTTATAAAAGAGAACGTTTTGTTTGATGTTATTCTTAGTATTCTTACACTTTAATTTATTATTTATATTTCATGTTGGTTTTTTCTTTCTTAGTTCTACACATACAAATTTAATCAATAGCAAGCAAATTGGCTTTAAAATAATTTTAATGAATTTAATTATTTAAAAATAAATTTCAATGTCAATATTAATTTTATTTCTTTGAAAGGAAAAAATAATAAAAAACCAAAAAGAAAAAAACTTAATTTAATTATAAAAATAAAAACAAAAACGAAGACAGTAATAGCTTATCAATCAATTATCAAGTTCATGAACAACTTTATATATGTATATTTTTTCTTTTATTCTTTTATTCATTTATTTTTATTTAATTTTATTTAATTTTGTTTGTTTTTTAATTCTAACAAAATCAAATAAATTCAATTTTAAAGTGCATTTTATGTAAATCTTTGATGGGTATTTTTAGCGCCAACTTTGACGAGATACACGCGTATTTTCCATTATCATTTATCGATAAATAGGCAAAGTTTTGTTGTTATTCCCTTATCAGAATTTATTTAATTTCAATAAAAAAAAGAAAAATAAAAAAATGAAAAGAACGAGGAGGGTAACATTTTTTATTTTGCGATTAAAAGTCAAGTGGTTTTATTAAAACATCAGTTAATAATATAATTAAAGTTAATGCGATTAAAATGTTTTATTGTAATATAAACAAATAATTTTAAATGGTTTAAGATCGTTTAAAATTTATAATGTACGAGAGCCTTCGGTGGCAAGCCTGCAATTATTGATGTTACAAAGTAAATTTCACTTTCAATTTTAATAAAATCACAACACTTGGTAAAACATACGGATTTCTAGAGTTGGAACTGCACTACAGAAGTTTTATAAATTCAAATGGAGTTTAGACTGTCATAAAATTATAAATTTTTCTTGTTTTTGTTTTTCATTCAAAAATAAAAAAATAATAATTTTTTTATTGTATTTCATTGTCTAACGTACAAATATACAATAAATTACTCATAGTTTAAATATTTTTCTTTTTTCAAACACAAATACAAACTCCCTTCTTTTTTTCTAATAAGTATACCAACGTATGTATAATAAAGTAATTGACTCCCACTTTGTTTTCTTTTAGCAAAAAAAAAGAAGAAAAATATAAAAAAAAATAAATAAAAATTGTTACAATCATATTCATTGAAATTTAATATTAAAGTAACACACCTCCTGCTATACACTTAAAGAAATTATTTATTCAAACACTTAACAATTGTTTACATTCCTTGTTTTGCGTTTTCTTTCAAATATTTTACATTTTGTTTGCATTTTTATTTTGCACATTGTCTTTGTGATTATCACATTCATAATTAGCATTGAAAAGATTCGTTTCTTTGAATACAATTTAAATATTATTTAACTCCGGAATGATAGTCACTGAAGTCGCCGTAATCTAGTAGGTAGTGTGTTGGCTTATTAGACGTAAGACCACGGTTCTAACCACAGGTCGGACATCAAAATGAAAAAAAATTTCTTCGGCGGCTACCTCTCAGCAAATTTCTGGCAAAAACTCTAAGCGCAAATAAAATTACCATGAAAAGTTTCTCAAAAAAAATCTGTCTTTCGAAGTCGACATAAGTGGTATGAGACGCTAGGTCGTAATCCTGACTGAAGGGTTGTAATAACCAATTATGTATATATGATATTCACTGAATTTGAAAATACTAAAAAAAGTTTTTATATTCAGCAGCTGAAAAGTGCTAAGTCTCTACAAATTGTTGTTAAGGGTAAGGGGCTAAAGTCTGTTCCAAACTAAAATAAATGTTTCCAACATAATAAATCCAAAAAAGAAAAATTCCACAACCAATGTTTCGAATTAGAACTGGAGCCTGTGGATATCCAATTAAAAACAATGAAATTACATTGTAGATGGTGTGCTACAATGTCAAATATTTTCTTCACCTAAAAACCACGATTGAAGGGTTCCATAAACAATCAGGCCCGTCCAATCAATTAAGTACCAGGAGTATGCTCAAACGTATGTAGTAACCTGCATGATACAAATAAATGTGAGAAGCTTAAAAGCAACCAAACTTTGAAAGACTGCATTAACTGTGATGGTAATCACATTCCAAATGTCCGGTGTACTCTATCGATAAATGCTCTCTGTGTGCTTTATCGATAAATGCTCTTTGTTCGAAAGACTAGCACTGTTCCCGTCCAGACGTTTAACACCTACACGCGCTAGTAAAAGGCGCCAATAAGTATCCCAGTCAACTATTAGTCAGCTATCAGACGCAGATGCATAAAATCTAAGTCTACTGCAATACATAAATCCTTAATGACAAAATTTACCGGCAAGTAGCACCTTCGGTTTCGATTTTAAACGCCTTAAAGCTACTATCGCTAAGTTGGTTGCAAGTGGCAATCAACGAACGAACTGTGCGAATATCTGCATTTGGTAAGCAAACTGCATCCGCCAACATAAATGGGCAATTCACACGACTTTGTATCGTGTATGTTGTATTGAATACATTTGTTTGTTTGTGAACGCTCAATGCTATGCTGTATTGTGTATCTCGTGGCATTCAAACAATTTGATAGCCCGCAACCAACACAACTTTTTAAAAACATATACACATTTTTTTCATTCACACAATTTGATAGCCCGAAACCAATACAACTTTTAAAAACATGTGGAAAAAATGTGTATAAGTGTATCGGATTTTTATATGAAAAATATCAACAACAATCATACACTGTTGTATGTTCTTCCAACAATACAATGAATACAACGATACAACGGCTTGTGTGAATTGACCAAAAAAAATGCAATAAAATTCGTGCTTGCTGAAAAACGAATTGACATAATGCTGTTGTCAGAGTCTCATTTAACATTTAGAAGTCTTTTAACAATTTCGGGATACACAACATATGATTTTAAGGACTCTCGAGGTAAAATTTCAACAATCCCAATAAAATCAAGAATTCAGCAAAGTATAACGTGTGACGGATTCTATGGGACCCAGTCTTAACTGACATCTGATATCTTAAATTCAATAGTTTTCCGTTAACGCAATGCATAAGGTTGGACAAAGTTTGTTTTTGGTCTGATTTGCTGATAGCATCTTTCAGACAAGCTTCAATTTTATAACAACAATGTAAGTGGCATTCGATTCGCTATTGAGAGGCTTTAATAACTCGTCAGGACGTTTGAAAAACCATTAATAACTCGATTATTTGGTTAAGACCCAACTTAGATTCTCCACTTAAATAAATGTCTGAATGGTGCTATTGCACTAGCATGAAAAATACTTCGTTAAATAAAAAAGTTGACGATGTGCATAGGGTTTGACGCCTTTGTTGATTCCTTCAGTTGCTTTAGTATTAAACGTATGATTTCGTTTCAGTACGTGTATATTCGTATATTTCGTCGTGAAACGAATTAAGCTCTGTATATACATCAGAGATCAGCAATGAGTATTCAAAAAAATACTCATAATTTTTGATACTTAAATGCGTTCATACTTATTTTAATATACTTATTTTAATATCATACTACTCATATTGTAAGTTCGAAGTTCTCATCATATTCATACTTAGCAACACGTATAATGTGGTTGATTTCGACTCTTCTTTACTCAACATTTACAAGAACCACAAAATAAGTACGATTCGCGTACGAACACTACAATACTCACTAGAGTAAGTGAGTTTGCTTTGCTTGCTGTCTTTGTCTTTTTCTTTCTTCTTTTTTTTGTAAATGCAACAACTAAGACTGTAAGTTTTGATGAATAATTTGAATCACTCGAATCATTTATAAGTATTATAAGTACTTTTCTAAATTTATGAATCGGAACGAACATATTTCGAATGTTATGAGTTTGATGTCAACGTTGTACGCATACTCATTGCACCCTGTACTTATAAATCAATGTTGTAGTGAGTACGAATAAATCAGAGTAGTTGAATTTCAATACTGTTGACTCACTCATACTCAAAATTTCATGAGTACTTATGAGTAGCGAACGATTCATTGCTGATCTCTGATATACGTACATACATACATAGTTTAGATACATAACTTTTGGGAAAGTATATCCAATACATGCCTAATTTCTTCACTGGGGGAAGAGAACTATTCCCGTTTGTTTTCTTCAGCTGATAAACATATCGTTCCTAAAAGTTATGCACTAGATTAGTTATTTAATTGGTTTTACAGCTCAATGACTAACAATTTTGACAAAGAGATGTTTTCAAAATTCTTATCCCGTATTTATTCTGTTAATAGCAACAATGTTGTAATTCTATTTTAAAACCCATATTACTGGAATCTATAATAACAAGAAAGGCCAATGCGTTCAAGTGTTTTAAATGAAAATGACAATAATAATTGAAGTATATTTAATGTTCTTGTGCTAAATTTTCTTAGAAATTACTTAATAAATTAAATTTTATCAAACTAAATAAATAAATAAATACTTTCAATTTCACTTCATGTGCCGGTGAAATCAAATAAGAGCCGCCTAAAGAGATATTTTAACTAGTTTTTGTTTAATGTGTTAACAATGAATTCGTTAAAGTCGTAAACAACAAAACTAAACTTAAAATTATAACTTAATTTTAAACAAATTATTTTACTGAACGATGATGATATTATAACCGACTATTTGGTTGATTGATTGATTTATTGATTTGTTAATTTGAATTTAATTTCAATGTGCGATCTGCCAGCAAATAAATTCGGTAAGAACGGAAGATGAACGAACGAACGAACGAAGAAGACGCGATCGAATCACAAATGGTCAGCGTTGCCATCAGTCAATTATCGCATGAACAACAACAATAATATCAGTTAACTTGTCTCAAATTCTCACATGCGTGTTAATTAATAAAATCAACACAAACTTCGAGAAAAAAAAATAAAGAAAAAAATTATACTAAATTGATAAACAACGGATATGAAGACATGTCGTTATACAAAGGAGAAGAACTACAAAATAATTAAAACTCTTTAATAAGAGCTCTGTAGCGGTTATATTAAGCACAAAACGTAAGGCCACCACGGCCTTCAGTGTTCATTTTGGCAGCTACAAATAAATCAAACAGCTGTTAGAAATACAGCGATAGCAATTCTAGAACCTCAGAGCAATCGCGTAAATGTAAATAAATTTGTCAAGTACGAATAAATGTCAATGTAAATACTTCATCGCCTAAATCACTCTTTACTTCTATCAAATATCCATGCGAATAATGGCTTCACACAACAGTCAGTTTAACAATAAAAAGATGCTCCAAAAGTCTGCCCGTACTTACCTGTACTAGGAAAACTGTGAAAATCAGATGAAAAAAATTTAATAATTTGTACATGAAATTATACTTTTAAGGTTCTGTCTTTTGAACAAGCCTCCAAAAAAACATTTTTGTTTACCAAATATGTGGGAGATTATTTATTTGCTGTTTTAATAATTTATTATTTTGTATGGAATAATTAAAAGCGCGTGGTTCAATACTTATTTATTATTTTTTCTTTTTGTTATTTTGTATTGACAATATGGAAATGAATTTTGCAACTTTCAACATCTGTCTGTTAAATTTAAACACTCACGCACCGTATCTAAAAATTATAAATTAAATTCCATTCCAAATGGCATACAGCATATGAAGTTTGTTTAATTTTTTTTTTCTTTCTTTAGTTGTTGAAAATTTAATGAAAATATGAAAACAAATTTTTAGGCCTGATTTTATAATTTTTCTTCCTGTTCTAGAACATACAGAGCGAGAGTAATATGTAGTTTTATTATCTCAAATATGTATTCGCATAAGTCAACTTAAGCTATAAAACAAGAACAACAAGAACAATTTAGATAGCTTCTCAAATTTATAACGCAAATTCTCGCAATTTCTTTTCATCAATCAAAATTTATTTTTATTATTTTGTTGTTGGTGTCTTGATTATACATTTAAAATGCCTCAATAAAATATGGTACTCCATTGATTTGTTCTTCTGCTGTTTTATTAAAAAGTAAATTGAGTGGATATTTTAAAAAAATTTTCTTTTATTTTTATTAAAACAATCAATTGTTATTCGTTAACATGTGGATCGTAATTTTGAATACTACAGCCTACAACGTGTCTTCTTATATACATATGCAGGCTGCCAAACAGTGGAGGGTATAATACCCTTAATTAATTTAAAATTTATTCTCGTTATATTGGATTAAAGGCCTATTGTTTGTACAATGGGTCAATCCAACCTCCGAGTACTGTACTTGTCTTGATTGACAGGTACACGTCCTCTAACCTAAAGGCGTATTGTAATATCCTTATATTATATCCAGTACTTCTGATGGGATTAATAAACCTATCTAACATCTCGTAGCTAAGAAAACGTAGATAATAGATTCGAAATCTTCTGTTTCGAATCTATTATCTACTTTTTCTTAGATCCGAACGATAGAACAGAAGACGCTGTGTAGTTTCCTCTTATTTCCGGACACGGTCGTTCATGCAAACTTCATTTCCCAATGGGACCAAGCAATTCAACGTACTTTCGATCATACAGTGGCCTGTAAAAATTCTGTCCCGCATATCGAAGCATAACTGTTTTATTTTCCTTTTATGGACTAGGCCATAAAGTCTTGAGCTCAATATAACACCTCTACCAGGATTATACAATTGCCGTTTCATGTCTTCATATTTTTCCAGTCTTTGACCGTTCTTAACCGATTGTCCACTTGTATACCCTATATTAATAAAACAATTCTTCCATGCGCTCTTAAGACTCAGACTCGTTACGAAGCATTTCTTAAAGCGATAGAGTTTACTGATTCCGACCAAAGAACTTTTAGGGCCATTATTACAACTTGCCCTAACTAAATTTGAAGTTGCCATAATGAAAAAAATATATAATATGGCAAGTTCAAACATAAAGTGACCTTTATATGATCCTCCCTTTAGCATAACGATCAATTCTATCTTATTGGGTACTCATAATAACGAAAAACAATTTATCTGCCTGTTAAAATCATCACTTTAGTTAACGGCAAGTTGTAATAATGGCCATAACCTGTTAAATGAGTCTGACGAAATATTTGGTCATACACGAAGTACTTCTGCCATGGGGATGATGACATTTTTCCTCATGAAAATATGCCGTTATATTTTGATGCAAATGAGCAAAAGTTTTTCCGCCGGTTACCAGGTGAAGGACAGAGTTGTTACTCACTCGCTTGCAAGGTCACGATGCTCTGTAGTGCATCTCATGTCGATCATGTGTCCCATTATCTTAACCATAGAAACCTTAACATACATAGTACCACCAAAGCGCCGCTGTAGGAAAAGTTTTTATTTAATTGAATTAATATGTCCTAAAGCCGCCACGGGCATAATCTCATTCTGACACTTGCAGAAGTATATGAAACATATGAGCATTTCCCAAAAATAAAAACGTCAAATTGAGTTTGTATAATTTTTAATTCAGTCGCATATGAAGTTTAACTATTTGACATCACTTTTTAAACATTATCTCGATTGGGATTGGCAGAGCGCAATAAAAATTTTTATTTCGTAATTTAATTAAAAAGATTACAAAAAATTACAATTATTTCACAAGCGGAATAATAATTAATGCCACCTTTTGAACCGGAATTCCAAAATATGAGCCAGACGACTAATTTATATTTTATTTTAATATTCTAAACTCGCGTAGATTATTTTTTAAGGGTTTAATTGTACTCCGTATAAATCGTATTTAAATTAAAAATTCACGACATTATCTTCAAATTTATCTAAAATGTTCACCTATGTACATACAATATACTCACTAACGCAAACATACATAAATAATATTGTCTTTATGAAATACAGTGGATGCAATAATTAAAGACACAAAACTTGATTAAATGATTTTCGAATCGTAATGAAAATGTTGGCAATTCGAGGGATTATTGTGTAAATTAATACAAAAAATGTGGTTTTATTTTTCAAATACATACATGTAGTATAGTGCGTTGCATTGAAAAATAAGCAGTGCTTAAAACTAGTCATTCGCTTGAATATTATACCGTATACATAATTAAATAAGCCACTGTACTTGCAATTCACGTGATTTTAGCCATAATACCAGTTGTATTTAAATAACGCTAGAAATTGTTTAACGTTTTAACCCGTGACTGGTGTTTAAATATAAAAAATAGACATTCTTCTACTGTTTATTCCATTTTAAATAATTTATTCATTCATGAATAATTACAATGTATTGCTAATAAAAATTTAATTTGATTTATAACAACAAGCTCACTCAACGAGAGAGAGAAAAAAGGGAGATGAAAAGAGAAGTAATTGGTCTTTAAATCATGGTGATAGTTTTCTTTTACACCGTAAGAAATTGTTAAACAAATTTAAAGCAAATAAAATAATAATAATACTAAAATAAATATGATTGAAAATTGAAATATTAATTAAAGAACAACAAAAAAAACTTTTAAAACTTTAAGAAAAATCTTAAAAAAAACTAAAAATGCAAAATTTTGTCGCCACAACACAGCAATTTTGGTAAGCTCCAGCAATTTTTTTAATTCTTATCTTTAACAGGACAAATATGTAAATAGAAAAAAGAGAAAAAACAATTCTTTTGTTTATAATAAAAATATATTGAAATGCTCTGAATAATTTAAAAAAGAAATCGCTTTTGCATCGCAATCATTTATAAATATTTAGTATACGAGTGTATGTACATACATATGTACAATATTTTTCTTTTTATTTCTTTAATGCAACAACTCCTCTGTATGACACATGTCACGTACACACCCTTCGTCATTATTTTAACGTAATTTTGAATTTAAAAGAAATTAAAAAATATATTTTTTTTTTATTTTATTATGGCAACCATAACAAAATTGTCAATTTAGACATTTAATAGTGAGATGCTAAAAGTTTCTTGTTTTTGCTTTTAACAATTGCTAAATTAAGCGTGAAAAACTTCTAAATGAACGATAATTAAAAAAAAATTAAAGTGTTGCTAATATATCCTAATGTACATAAACAGAGTTACCATATTATCGAAAGTAATACAAAAAAACGAAGGCATGCGTTAATATGTGGCGAATATCGCCATGCTTTACACGTATTTAAAAGAAATCGTTAGAATTTTTGCTTTTTTTTTTTACTGAACTTTAATACAAAATGAACATGATACACTATAAAACAATGATGTATTTCGACTAGGATTAGAGTATACAGATCGATTAACTCAGACCATGCTCAATAATCAAACCATCTGCAGCTTCATATCCTTTTTGCTAGGCTATAACATTCACCGACAAACCGTAGGCATTATTATAGCCAGAAGATTGTCAATTTCTTTTAATTTTGTTTTTGCTCACAAAAATGTTATCGTTGTGAATATTTATACAGAAGCTCTTAAGCTCTTTAATTTCGCCGGTCTTAGATGCAACGAGTGCATGTGAATAAAGGAAGTATTACTCTTTTCAAGTACACTGAAAGAAATAAAGTATAACATGTGAAAAACTCTCTTATTAGCACTATATTCAACAATTATTATATCTTCCGTTCTGAAATGAATTTAACTAACTTTAAATTCATTCACCTTTTCCCCCCGTATTTGCTAGTCAACGTAACTACAGTTTCAAGACGCTCATATTTTAAAGTATTCTAATCAAACAATGTAAAGAAGACATTTGACAAAATAAAGACATACAATAAAAAGGGTTAAGACCAGCAAAATTTTATATGTATGTACGTAGCATAGAAGCGCCAGCTAGGATACAGACGAATTAATCTGTTATTCTATTATAAACACATTGACATAACAAGTGTTCCATGTCAAGCATTCATTACTGCCTACAGCACTTTTCCAGTTTACATGTAAGGCAGAATGTCACATAAGAACGTTCAGTAGTGTACAAAAGTCGCCTTATTCAGTCTTAATACACTCATGGTTTTCCTTTCATCAGGATCGCTACCGAAAATCTTTGCATTTTTTCTTACAGGGTTATTATTACACTCAGCTTTGTATTCAGTACAATGAAAGTCAATGGTTATCCAAGCTTAATGATATGCAGTACCCTGGCCTTGTTAGCCGCAATATTCGCTTCCTCATTAACGATCACTTCTTGATTACTACGTACGTATAATGCATTTCATTCCATAACTGATGTAATTGTTAATCGCCTTTTTCATTCCACAGCGGTCCTTAAACCCATTTTCTATTATTGCTCAAATTTCCATTTGACCGTCAGTGAAGATATTTTAATCCCTACATGTTAAAATAATTCCATTAAAAGAAAATCAAAATAGATTGCGTTCTGTATGCGCAAATATGATCGATTAGTTAAACAATCTCGATATCTACACAGCAAACAATAAAAAACCTTTGAAAAATACCTCGATTTGTAGCAAAGTTTGAATAAACATAGTTCGATGCGAAGATGTTAATTTACTTCGTAGCTCCTGTTAATTTCTATATGCTTTATGGCTTGCAAGTAGTTTTTGAATTCAAAACTTTAAATTAGGGCGGTTTTACACAAAATTTAAAGTATTAATGCGGCATAATTGTCAATTGTTGCAGATTTTAAAGGAGATGTTTACAGTCATTCATTCCCTTGAATTTTTAATACTCGCAGTTTTATACTATGTTCAGACATGCACTTTTATTGCGTAAATCGCAATAAACGAGCATATTACAATTTTGCAAACACTTTCTATTGATATATGACAACTCAAATGTCAACGACGACAAACAAAAAAAAAACAAAACAATGAAAAACAACAAACAAAATAAAAACAATGTTGATGAAACAACCTGCTGTTTTGCTTACCAGCTGTCAAATAAATATTGAATAAGCAGCTGAACTATGTATATTGTTATGTCTGAACACTTAAAATATTGTACTCAATAAACCGCATATTGACTCAATTAAACTGCATGTTTGAACATAGTATTAAAAGTAAATGATTTCGTTGAAACTATTTGCTAATAGGGCCATTTCTCTAAACCGAAAATAAGAGATAGAAACTTAACAGCCTTTTAAATATTATCGTAATTAAAATTTTTATTGAGATCATTTGGAATACATACATAAATTATAATTTTTTCTCAGGGAATTCAAGCATTATTTCCACAAAATTTTCCGATTCTATAAACAGTATGATTTTTGTTCAGTTGTATTAATGAACCTGTCGTTATCTGTAGCATTAATGTTCGATTCCATTTGGAATTGAACACGAAAATCTGTAATACACTGAACAAAATATTGTATTTGTTTGGAATTCTAGACTCTCTTAATTACTTTATTTTATTTTAATTTATTATTTTTTTTTTTTGGGTTAATTCTTTATTTTTATTTTTTTTATTATTTCTTTCCCCCGCTTATTTTCTTTTTTAACCATTATCAATGTAGGTCACGTAGGGCTAGTCAAGATGCATCGCATATGTCACGCAGTTTTGACAATTTATCAATACCGATACGCAGGTAAGTACATATACATACAAACATTAAAATGTTCTTTAAATTTTAAACAAATACTTTTAAAATCTTTAAATAAATAATATAAAAATTTTATATTTTGGTTTGTTGTTCTTGGTATTGTTCTCTGCACAAATTGTATGATGCATAAATGTTAAAGAGTTTTTAATATTTTATTTAAAATACATACGTACATATTTATTTGCATGATTGAAATTATAACACTCACAGACACAGTCACCGTTTTGCATGTTTTGGGCACAGAAAATTATTTTCAACATTTATTATTAATAACAATTACCGGACACAATGATATGATGTTCAGTCAATAATTTTTCATATAATTTTAATTTAATTTTAATTGAATATTGAATTATAATAAGATGTAATCAAGGTTTCAAAATAAGGGAAATAACCACCATACATATAAATTGTATGTGATGCTATTCGCAAACATCACAAACTAAATGTTTACAAATCATTTTACAGCAATCTGGTAACATTGATGAATTTTTAATTGCTCTCTCTCTCTCTCTCTCTTACTGTGAGATTCAACACTTTTTCGATATTCTTTTATTTTATTTCATATTATTTTTATTGAAGATAAGAAATGAGAAGAGTAAAAATCTCAATAATTTATTCCATTTTAGTTTTCTTATTTTCATCTCAAGTTTTAATTTTTATTCACAAAAACAAAAATTATTTTCTCTCTCTCTCTCTCTGTATTTATTGTGAAAATATTATAATGCAACAGCACGAAACCTTTAATTGCGAAAATCATAAAAAAGAACAACAGGAGTATTCGATGGCAATTTACTCGAATTCATTGTTGTCTGAATGACACAATTATGCAAATTTCGCTACTTATAAGTACACATGAAGATTTGAGTATGAGTGAGTCAACAGTATTGAAATCCAACTACTCTGATTCATTCGTACTCACTATAACATTGATTTATAAGTACAGATTGCAATGAGTATGCGTACAACGTTGACATCAAACTCATAACATTCGAAATATGTTTGATTCATAAGCCTACTCGTTCAGATTCATAAATTTAGAAAAATACTTATAATACTCATAAATAGTTCTAGTGATTCAAATCATTCATCAAAATTTACAATCTTAGTTGTTGTTGCATTTACAAAAAAAGATTCATTCGCGAATCATACTTATTTTGTGATTCTTGTAAATGTTGAGTAAAGGAGAGTCGAAATCAACAACATCATGCGTATTGTTAAGTATGAGTACGATGAGTATTTCAAACTTTGAATATGAGTATTATGAGTATGATATTAAAATAAGTATGAATGCGTATAAGTATCAGAAATTAAGAGTACAATTCGAATCTTCTCATCTTTTTGAATACTCATTGCTGATCTCTAAAGCAAATGTTCTCTTAGCTGGATGGAGAATTAAATCTTCCGCTTTAATATGCATCCGAAAGAACCCCCACAAGAGATGGCAAAATGACTGAATTGATAAAGCCTTGAAAATAGACAGGCTTTACATTAAGATATTTTGAATTTCATCTCGGAATAACTGAAAGCGATTGTTACTGTATATTTTTAAAACTACAGCAATTTTATTCACATAAAAAGACTTACATACGCTGGTCCCTCTTCTTCATCTTCATACATACAGTTTGTACTTGATGTACAACCGTCATGTCCAAATCTTTGCTGGTATTTCATAAAGCAATCAAGACCAGTCAAGAACTGTGTCTTGTAGAAGTACAACTCACAGAATTTTTTCTCCATCCAAAGGATTTACATTAGGTATTGGGTAGAACGTCCACCATTGCTCATAGAAATTCATAGTTCTTAAAAGATATTTTCAATTTCAACAGAATTCTTGAAATGTTTTCTTGTCCACAATAACGACGACGAACACAACAACAAAATTTGCAATGAAAATGACTTCGACTGCATCGGGAAAACATGCCAGGGAATACAAAACAAATCAATAAAATTAGACAAAAGACAAAGAAAATTGGCGCCAAACCAATGTGGCGTCACTAACATCACCGACTTAAAGTCTACAAAAATGTAAGCATTTGTGCGTACTTTGTGTACGACTACCTCATTCATATGAACTGCACAGCCATGCAATCAATGTAAACAAACATTTAAACCTTTAACTGACTTTATATGCATAGGTTCTTACAAGTTCAATCTTTTTCTTCAAATACACATTAAACCCGTTTTTTTGGATGGAAATTTCAGAAATTAAACATCTAAAATTGTCTTTCAAAGTAAGATTTTTAATTTGGCATTCTTTGTTTAAACTGCAAATATTTTGCTCTCAGGCGTTTGAATTTTGGGCGATATGATACGATCAATCCTTTGACACCTCCATATATTTTTTTTAATAGAAAATGCCTAACTTCATTCTCTATTCTTTGATCCGTTCGCTTTACCGAAAATAGCAACTTCAACGCATTCATGACTGTGAATTCACCAAAGTCGGGCAATCTGACCTCAACTATACCATGAAACAGTTGTCCAGATATGTTATGTTTGTTCCACGTTGTTATCGGTGTTTCAGGCTAAAGATTGTCATCGATTTTTCGGTTTAGTTTCTATTATTTTTGATTGCATTTATGTCAGTTTCGTTTGTGTTTACGGAAGTAAGGGATGTATTGAGGGTGACAGTGAATTTGCCGTATTGTTGATAATTGATCAAGATGCAGACATACTTGGTCCTTGCAACCTTTCAGTCAGAATTACGACCTAGCTTCTCACACCACTTATGTTGTGTGTTTTAATTTTATACATGAGTGACAGAACTTACAGTTACAGTCCACTCCGTACGACAGATTTTTGAGAAACTTTTCATGTCAATTTTATTTACTCGCAGAATTTTTGCCAGAAATCTGTTGAGAGAAGGTCATAGAAGAAATATTTTTTCATATTTCGTTTTGTTGGAGACGTTTGACCTGGGGTTTGAACCGTGGCCTTATGTCTAATAAGCCAACACACTACCTACTAGACCGCGGCAACTTCATAATCAAGAAAACATTGTCACGAATATCGTAATCCGTTTACAATAAATGCATTTGCAGCTGGACTTTCAATAAAATAATGACCCCAATTGCTGCGAATGCAATCCATTTTATAAACTTGCAATCTAATGCTCAAATCTTCAAAAATTCAAATCAAATCTTTTAAAAATTATCTTTTTTTACCGATCTTTCATAATGGCAGTAGATTTTAATTCCTTTCAAGGCATTCTTTCCTCAGCCGCTAAAAGAAAAATTTGTGATTGGCACTCGTAGACGAAAAGCCCTGTAAATGCATGATAATGCTCGAAAATCAATGTTAAAGTATTCATTCTTTATATTCTCGTTTTTATTATTTTTCTTTTTACATCGATTTACAATCTTTCTTTTATATACTCTATCTATAGAATATATGGGACTTTAAACCATTTGATGATGAAGTATCTGTCGTGAAGTGGAAGTACTAAGTGCCTTTATTTTTTAATGTCCACTTTTTGTCTTTGTCGGTTAATGTTACTTATGTTGGCGGGCATTTAAAAGATTGTGACATTTTTTAAGTGCAACGAGTTTTTCTTTTTTTTTTCAAATTTAGATCAGGGATAAGTATAGAAATGTTTGTTGTTATTTTTTTTTATTGTTATCTTCAAAGAAGATAAGAAATTCTATCATTGATTTGTATTTGGGGAATTGTAACTCTAATCCCAATGATGTTTCTCCTACTCGTACGTTTAGTCGTAAATAAAATTTTACGGCCGAAGATATTGTTCACCCTTTGGCAAGAAGAAATAAAGAAATATAATCTTTACAATTGTTTGATTGCTTGATTATTATTTTTTTTTCTTTTTTTAGTTTAGTTTAGTTTAGATTATAATGAAAAGAACAAAACATTGAAATTACGCTTTAGAAATGCTACTGGTAGTTGAGATAACCTTTCGTAAATCCAAATGTTAGCTATCAAGCACTTAAAGATAAAAATTTTTGATTATAAATTATGTTGTTTTCCTTTTCAAAAAGTTAACATTATGTATTATGATTAAATTAATCAGAAATTACAAGAAAATATTTTGAATAAGAAACAAATTTCTATTCTCTTCTATTGTTTATTAGTTTCCCTTCCACAAAGTCAGTTTTCTCGTTTTGTAGTTGAAGATTTGTTTTATTTACAGACACCTCTTCAAACTAAACTAAACTTTTAAAAGAAAATTAAAGTTTCCCTTTAAACATATGTATAATATGTCTGAATCTTTACTATCTAATGTATTCTATAATGTTTTTTATTAATCACTCGGCTCTTTTCTATTCTTTTCTATACTTCAACTAATTTTTTTTTAATAGCCAGAGTTTCATTAACCTTAAAAACCAAATAAATGTTATGGTACTTTAGAATTTAGAATTTGGCATGTTTTTAACCCCAACTGTAGCATGAGTTTTTCACGCCACCAATTAGTAATTCACCTCAGCTATACAGTATCGATCATAACTAAAGTACTGCCCAATAAGATTTTTGAAAATGATTCTTGGACTTGAGATTTTGAGTTGTGATTCCATTTTATGATTTTTAAATTCTAAAGTTACCGCGATATAAACTGCATTTTTTTTTATCAAAAAATAATTAAAGAATATAAAATTAAAAGCACAACACTACAGTAGCCCTTCATGGAAATAAAAAGAGAAAAATTTATATTAAATAGCAGCAGACTCCTTAGCCTAAATACCACATGAACATCCTCTAAGCACAGAAAATATCAAATTATTAATAACATCAGACGATATACCTTCCCCAAGCTATTTTCGTAGCAACAATTCCTTAATACGGCAATTTTCTCAATTTATTTTCATATTAACAATCTCTTATAAGTTCTCAAGACAAATAGAATCAGCAGATTGAACGGTCCATTAGAGAACTTTGATCCTAAATTTAAATTATTTGTTTTTTTTTTACCAACTTTGGATGGGTCTTCAGGGCAGTTATCCTGTATTGTATTGGCATTTTATAATATGTCACATTTAAAATAAGTCACGGTATATGAATTGACCCATTATTTAAAAATTTTGAAGTCTTCGTAGTCTAGCAGGTAGTGTGTTGGCTTATTAGACGTACATCCAGGGTTTGAGCCCCAGGCCAGACATCAAGACAAAATACAAAAATTATTTCTTTGGCGACTTCCTCTCAGCAGATTTCTGGCAAAAACTCTGAGAGTAAATAAAATTGCCATGAAAAAGTTTCTCAAAAATCTGTCGTTCGGAGTCGACTTTAAACTGTAGGTCCCACCACTCATGTATAAAATTAACACACACAACATAAGTGATGTGAGAAACTAGGACGTTGTACAATGGGTCAATTCGACCTCTGGGTACTGTCTTAATGGACAACTACACGTCCTCTAACCTAACCTAAAAATTCAACTTGAATTCGTCACAACACAGAACTGTTTTCCAATTGATAAACTCAAGTCTAGTCTGCTGATAGGAAACGCTTTTTGCCAATTTCACTGCTCTTCTACGAACCGTCCCATTCGCATATACGAAATTTAAATTCTTTTTGAATGGCTCTTAATTAAGAAATCTTCGAAATGTTTTACTAGACATTCTTCTGAATGTACTGGTTACTCCGGTGCTCTCTTTTAGAATTATAAATCGGTTGATTAGCCAATTTATGCTGATCAGAACTGACTTGAATACATGTTTCTTGTCATTATTATTTTTTACAATGCAATGTAATTTTTACATTACGTTATTACAGTTATGTTTTTAGAACAATAGCCATATAATATATAAAAATAAAAGTAATAAATAGGCAACTTAACCCAATAAATGGCGTTTCCTTACAAAACGGATCAAAAAAACAAAAAAAAAGATATCTTACCGGGCATGCTTTAGTTAATACCGATAGATACTGTATAAAGTATGGTAAGTAAAAATCTAGGTTTCTATAGGTATTTAAGGGAAATTACAAAATGAAAAACAAATAAGTTTAGAAATAATCCCCTCCACCAGACCTATAATACCTCGTTATAAGCTCGATATATTAATAAAATTCAGCATCAATCGATATTATAAAGATTAAAATGTTAAATATGATAACAGAACTTTAGTAATATCTGCAACAAAATTGTTAAAACGCTGGCTGAAATGTATTTTATTCAACTGAATCTTATTTAGAGCCTGTATGCTTGAAAACTCTGATTTTAAATAATCGTTATCTTAATTATTTTCAAATTATCCAGCTGAAGTAAAATGTTGTGGAGAAAAAATGCCGTTCAAGAGATACCAAATTCGTTTTTCTGTTGAAGTTCCACTTGATGCAGGCGTATTGAAAATACATGTGACTTGTGTGAAGATTACAATTTTTATCGATCTGGACACCAACGACATGTGGTTCCAACAGAACAGCGCTACGTACCACATAACTCATGTCACATTATATAATTTGCGCGAGAGATTTGAGGACATCGTCATCACACTTATAGATGAGGTGAACTGGCCGCTGAATCGTGCGATTTGACCACATTCGACTTTTTCTTGAGGGATTTTCTGAAGAAACATACTTGAACGTGAATGCATCTCAAACGCAAACAGCTGAATGCTAATCAAATACATACTTGGCAGAGATTTATCCTTACTGACACCGAACAGCATTCTAACATTCATTACGGCAATAGGATTGGGGGACACATTATAATGACATCTTAGTTAGATTGAAGGCTTTACAATAAATTGCATGCTCACAGTACTCTAGCATCTCTACAAACGACAATAATAATTTGAGATAATAATAAAAACAAATGTTACAATAATTTATCGATTTTAGTTCTTAACAATTGACAATTTTTTTCCAAATACACCGACTGTTTTGTAAGGATACAGTTAATCAAAGAGAAGTGCTACAATAATTTCCCACTTTTCTGGATTTTTTTTTTCATATTTCTTGTAAAATAGACGATAATTTAACGAAAATTAAGTTTGTCAATCAATAACGCTGTGCGGAGAGCAAGTGAATAAAACCAAATCGCCACAAAATGAAAGAAACAACAACAATTTTTTGTTATAATTTTTGTGGTTGCACATTTCACATATTCACTTGCGTCCACTTGCAATCCCTTGAAATTGGCAGCAGAAAATAGACAATGTTGAGAACGGTTACTCGTATTGTATTCGAGTATAATTCAATTAGTTTGTTTTGTTTTCCTTTAGATAATTTTCAATAACTTTTATCGATATTTTTTATTTTCTATAACAGTGCATAATATACATTTAAATTTCAATTGTGAACGTTTTCTGTTTATGAAGAGCAGAAATCATGGCATTGTCAGAATATAGATAATAATTTCGATCGATTAGAACTATCAAAATATTCTCAACCGTATAGTATGAATAGGTTGGGGTATTATTCATATCGCACCGCGATTAATTTTCTGAAGTGATAATTTTGAAAAAGCTCAACAATGATTTTCTCATTTAATTTCTTGAGTTTCCCTTGAAATGATTTACATTTCAATTAAATAGAAATTAAATGCGAGTAGTTATCACGATTTTTGCTTTGGAGGGAGCGTATAGTAGACTTGAGGACTTTATTTTTTAATTGTAATAGTAAACGTAACAAGTAGTTTTAAAAATACTTGAGATAATGTGTTTTTATACTTTCATTTTATATCAGAAATAAAAAGTATTGTTTACAGTGCTCCTCCTTTATTTCAAAGTTAAGACAAATACTAGGCATTGGAATCGTTTTTTTTTAATTGTGACCAATACACTCTGGATATAAGCCATATTCATGCAGTGCATTGTATTGGAATACCAGAAATTGAATTACAGATGGGGAAAAGAAAGTAGCATGCGACAAAGACTAGTTTTATACCTTCTCCATAATTTTTTTGCAAATTCATGAAGGCTTAACTGATCATCATTCATTACCAAAAGTCTCTTAAACATTTTTTTATATATTTTTTTATATTTTTTGCTTAATTCCCTATTAAAAAATGTTATTTTCAGTATAATTCCAAAATTCGCAACCGTATAGGAGATAGGATTTTAAATTAAAGAAGACAACCCCCTTTGTTTGATGATGTATTAGAGAGGATATCAATATCTATGATCCAAATGCATGACTTGCGCTATTTCTGCGTTTCTTAATATTCTCTAGTCAACCGTCGTTTATGAAGAAAAACAGTAACTTAACCAGACTGTTGTAGGTTGCGAAATTGTCAGCTTGTCGGCATAGTTGTTGGATCATGTGGCACATTGTCGGTCCAAAGAAGATACATTTCACCAATAATAAGACCGTTGTTAACCCAAACTGTAGTAAAAAATTCTCTTTCCTATGTCATGTATTATCCAAATCTATGTATATTTAAATTATCATTTTAATCTGTCATGCATTACAATCGCCAAGTAGATGTGGAATGTAGTTTTTGTATCGGATCATAACAAACCTTAGTCAAACAATATTATGTCGCACAGGCCAGTAAAGGGAAGATTATACAATCAACCTTATTGGTTTCAAAAGGGTTCTACCCTTTCTAGTTAAGTTTGCAATTTAAAGCTGAAAGTCGCTAATAATTTGAGATTGTTTTGATTTGTTATTTATCTCGATTTCATTAATAATTATTATTGAAATATATATTATACTATTTTCAATTCAAATAACTAGCAACCAACCGCCTTTAAATATCAATAGCATCCCGTTTTTTGGACATGTAATAATCATTTTTACTAACGCTTCGATTTCTATAATTGTTATCGTCTGAAAAGAGATACAATACGCCGAGATCGTTAAATTTCCCCGTTTGTTTTCGCAACACCAGCGATTTAAAATTGTTAAATATTCTACAGAAGAAAAAAGTCTTTAAATATTCTGAAATAAATCTAAATAGCTCTTGATTCAAATAAATGTTAAATTTTTATTTCAAAGTACATATTGCAAATCATGAAATAGTTGACATAAAAAATATAAACTTAAACTATTTTAAGGACTATAATGGAATGAATGCAGTTTTCATTGAAAATGTAAATTATTTTCACAGTTTTCTGTTGTATTTAATTTGTGTTAATATCCACTAGTAATGTGTAGAATGTCAAAAATAAATACAAAAAAAAATGAAATAAAATAAAACTAATATTCGAATGTGTTGACATATTTTGTTAGCAAATCATTTAAAATCATCATACACCTGTCATGTTCATTTTTCTATTTTACTGTTCACTTCCCTCATGTTTTTTTTCTAAATATAAAAACAATAAATGAGAAATTAATTAAATTTCAATTAAATGCCAAATAATTTCTCTAGAAAATCATACAAATCCAAAATGTTATGTAGATTGATTGCATAATAGTGAGATCGCTGTAGTCGATAGCCAAGTCCGCATATTTTTTTGTAAACATTTAGTTTCGTTGTGCCCCATTTTTGGTTATTTCCACTTGTGAAAAGTTTATTATAAAATTCAATACGAAAAATCCCCAAAAAAAATGTTTTTTGTTCTCTTTGAATACAAAAATACGAAAATAAAAACAATTTTTCTGTCTGCTATTAAATTATATTCTAATCTGATATTTAATCCGTATTTGTTTTCATTTTACAGGAGTAAATCACGCAGTGTTGACCATGGCCTTGCGGCACCTTTTGATTTGGATTCGTTGCGTTCAAAAGTCGAAGGACGTTTTGAAAGTGTTGACAGACTATCAAGTGAGTATGAATCTCAATCAATTTAGCGAAATAAAATATCTTTTAAAAATTAAAGCATACTTTAGGGAGTATAAAGAAATGAATCAGTTCTGTTACATATCAACCACTCTCATTCGCCACTCAATAACTTTATAATAATTGATTGCAAATATAACTCAAACAAAGTTTGTTGTACACAATGTTGCCAGAAAATAAAAAATTTTGTAACAAAATTTTGAAAAAGAAATCACCAAATTTATTTAGTTCGTAGTTTTTTTGATATTAAATTTCGAACAAAGCCCAAAAAATTATAAATTATTTCAACAAAGGAATTTCACTTTGTAGCTTTTTTCATCCATCATCATTCAACGATCGTTGAGTGTATTTCAGTATTTTCTGACTCCATCCATCCCAATTTCGCATTCCGATTACTTATTCTAGACACACACCGGTAGATTCGCCACCGATAGTACAGTTAATCTATGGTAGTACAGTACCTATGTATATCGAATAAAGACACTGGTGAATTTCACTTTTATTCACCACACATGACAAATTGACCACATCTTGTAAAAACTCATCACCCTCGAAATTCACCAAACCGGACAAATGCACATTTTGCAAAAACTCACCTTTTCCAAAAATTCACCACGTTTTTAACACACCACCTTCAGTATTGATTTTTTGGGGTCCATCCGTCCCGTCCGTCAAATCCGACCGAATTCAAATAACACATACAACCCACGTAAGCCGTTCTCATCCGGCGAGGAACACACACACACAGACCAAGCAACTTCAGAAATGTGAAATTTCCTCACCACAACAAACAACACATACAAGCACGCCATCACGAATTCTTCTTAAATAAAATGGGACTTTATTTTCGTTTCGACAAATCGAACTCGAAAAAAGAATGTGAGAATTATAAAATTATTCAACGTTTGTGTTTTGAACGAACAAAACAAAATTTTTCCAACCACCAGTGTTGCCAAAAGCAAATGTAATCAACTCCTGAAAAAATAATCCCTAAAATAGGATATAAATGTAAATTCAAAAGTTTTTCTAATACGCTGTGGCAGAAAGGTTTTTAGTTAGTAGTTAGGAGACGCTTTAAGTCTAAAACATTTGTACCACAGTGTACATACTATACACATGTAGGTACCTATATCTTATCTTTGTTTGATTTTGAAAAAACACACAATATCAATGTCAAATCAGATAATGCAACACGGACATTTAATAGCACTATAAAACGTGTCCACTCGTTGTTCCAAATTTTACCCAAACTTTTTATTTTTCTTTGAAACAGTATTCTAGGAATTTTGCAATTTAATGTTCCAAACAAACATGATTAATACCATAACTAATCTTGAGTGTTGCCAACCATATTTTACATTCTACAGAATGATTCCCGTTAAAATAAATTTCAAAAACAAAATGACACTATAGGAGAAAAAACCACAAATACAAATGAAATCATTTACTTACTGGAGACACAATGTATGAAAATATAAAAATTTGAAATTAAAAACAAAACATGATAAACAATTATTTGTGAAAATATGAGAGAACAGCATAAAATACAAAATGATAGAAACTTAAATAAAACAAAACGCCAAACAAACATTTGATCAGTTACTGTTTTGCTCATTCGGCATTTAATTGTAATCGCTTGCACAGCGAAATTTTATTATTCTTCTTTCGTCTCCTTCCGCTCTTTTATTCAATGCTTCTTCCTCTTGAAGTTCTCTTTTTCTGTAGTTAATATTTTGCTTATTGTTTTCTGTTTCTGTTTTGAATCGTTAGTTTCGGTATTCGGTTGTTGTTTTCTTTTTTCTACTTCTGTGAAGTCTATTCGTTTCAAAAGATTGAGAGGCGACTTACTTTAACTGTTTTTGTTTACATTTGAAAAGTGAAAAGTGTGTTCCTCATGATCGGACCGGCATAGCTTTTACCTCGGTTTTGTTTTAATACAACAATAACAACAACATCAAACTGAAATTTAATGAGATTTTAGTGCAGATATTATTTGTTGTATTCGTTTGCCTTCGTATTGTAATAATAATGTAGTGTTGTCGAAAAACAAAAACAAAATTAATGGAAATGGAAATTATTAAAATCTATCGGCGTTCAGTTAGTAACATCTCATTGGAATCGAATGATCAGGATAAGGATAAAAAGATTCCAATCACTAACGATTTCATTGTTGTTTATTTGACATCAGCTGGCCATGTTCCCTGCAAGGAGGAGCATTGTAACAATAAACATAGTCATCAACATTTTGATGAGCTTGAAGATTTCGTTATATTTGAACAGACCGTTATAACTACATACGAAATAAGTAAATGAAATTAAAAATTATTGTAGCAAATAAATTACATACATATGTATATGCACCGGTCTTATTTGAATTCTATAATCAATAAACGAGTGTAATTATTTTGTTTTCGATATTTTAGATGAGCGGAAAAAATCTTCATTACCAACCATACCCACTATTAATTATACGGTGGGCAATCGTGACACCTTAACCTCGGTAGCGGCCCGTTTCGATACAACTCCATCGGAATTAACTCATTTGAATCGTTTGAATAGTTCATTTATATATCCCGGCCAACAATTGTTGGTGCCAGATAAAAGTGCCAAGGATAATGTATCGACCAGTTCGGCCGATGATAAAACTGGTGGTTCAAGTGCTTCGGGTAAATCAAGTCCGATTGAACGTAAACTATCTGCTGAAGAGCAAAGTGAGGGTAAGTCCAATTTCTATTATTATTTTTTTCTCTCTGACATCTAAATATAGAAAAAAAATTTACAAGAAATCTTCACAAAAAAATTAAAATAAGATTACAATTTTATATTGTATAACAAATCCGCAAGTTCATCAAAATTTTAATCTGTTTTATTAAAAAAAACTAAAATTCTCAAAATAAAACAACGTTATTTTTTTCAATCTTAGCCACTTTTATATAATTCTGCATTTTTTTTGTATAAACTTAAAACATACTAACCACATCCGGCACAAGGATATCTTTGAATTTAAAGCAAATTACTTTTACAGATGCATTCAAATATTTTAAACCACAATAAAACATTGGCCATTATGGCAACTATCAGGCAGTTTTCGACTTTAAAGTACTTTCCGTTTTTCGAAGTCAATACTATTTAGTAAAATTAATTCAAACTGCATATTTCTACAAATACATATTATATATGAAATCAACGTGATGAAGTACCCAGTTTAAATGAATCGAAATAACATTTTAAACTCTCTTTTTATAAAATGCTAATTCCTATACATACGAGTATATTTTTTTTCTTTCAATAAGATTAAAATTATAATCGGCTATTTACATCATTAAACACATATTATAACAAAAGAAAATTGTGCCACTTCCTTAATAAGTGCCTATTTGAAAAAATCTTCACACAAACAAATCTCGCTCATGAACATAACTTGTGGTCAGTATGAACTACTCTTATCAACCTACATGGTTTATTTTTAAATATATTGTTTATAGGCAACAATGAGAAAAGAAGTTAGATAATCTTGCACAATACGGTTTTCTATCATTGCAAAACAATTTTTATTTTTTTTACTATCTTTTTTGAAATTAGAAACAAAATGTAGTGAGTGTGCTATAATTTACTGTAATATATTATTGTGATAAGAATTTAAAATTAATCAATATTTGACAATTGTATGCCAAAAGTTGTAATATTTAGAAAACAATACATAGGTAGTAAAAGAAGTTTAGTCTTTTAACTACTCGTGACTGTAACGTTAAGCCTTGATATGATTTATTAACACTTACGTTCAATAAAACTAGCTTTTAAAGAGAATTAACAATTTTAAGCATACGTTTCGTAATGTAAATCTAAATTTAAAATAAAATAGAAAATGACTTTGCAGCATAATTAAAGTCTCAATTGAAAAGAAATAGAGAAATAGAAAACGCATACGTTGAACACTTAGTTAATTAGTGAAAATAGTAATCATGAAATTAATAAAAAAAACAATAATCAAAATTTTACATGGGGACTTTCCATAATTAATTAAATTTATTGTATTCTATCAGTATTAATAAAAAATTAGTAATAGATGGCCTATAACAACTTTATCAAGCATGTTACGTATATTTTCGTTTATAATTTTGCAAATAAAGAAAATATTAAAAAAATACTGTTTAAGTCGTAATTAAAAACTACATTAAGTTGTTATTATGATGTAGAAATACATAATTCACAACTAATAAAAATGAGTAGAGAGCAAATGAATAACTTTACATTATCGCATTACGAGTTTTTTTTTAAATCTTATTTTTATACCACAATTCATTTGATTGGGTTGTTATTGTTGTTTAATATTATGTTAATATTATAAATTGGTTCTAATGCTTATAAAACGTGCCTGATGTGTGAAGTTGAAATTATAAATAGACTAGATGTACCCTGCGCGTGTTGCTGCGCCACCAACTAAAATAAATTTGAAGGAAAGACATTACAAAAATGTCCAATTAATTTTGAATCATTTTATTGATTTTGTTTCCCGTTGTCCTGATGATTCAGATGAATAGGCCTGAGTAGTACGCATTCGATCAGTTTCTAATCTGATTTCTCGTTGTTCAAGTGGTTCAAGTGAACGGGTCTCAGCGACATATACTCGAAGATTCTCCAGTCTCAATGCTCGTCTGATTCTGAGGCTCGTAATGCTCTTTTCTTCCGTGCTTGATGTGTAGGTCAACCAATTGCTTGTCATTCATTATGAATAATTTTCAGTGACGCCATCCATCGGAAATTAATCGCACCAACCTCCGTCGACTCATGCGCAACAAGTTTGTTAAAAATGCACAGTTTACGATTTAATTCATTTTGAGTAATTTTCAATGGCGCCACCTGTCGGACATTAGTCATACCAACTTAGAAACCTTCCCCGGCTCATGCGCAACAACTTTGCTAAAGATCATAACATGATCAAATTCATAGTTTACGATTCTAAGATACATACAAACTAACATTCATTTTTATATATTTAGACTATGGGAGGTGACACGGCCACTATAGCCAATCCGCCCATTTTGTTCATATATACGTCAAAGTCGTCCATACAAAATTTGAAGACTCTAGCCGTTGCAGTTTGAGATATGCGACATTAAATACTTATTGGATATGAGGGCGTGGCACCTCGCCTACTTGATATTTTAAAATAAAAAGTAGCCTATAACTCCTTCCAGACATACAGGAAGATAGTGTGAAAATTTCAAAAAAATCGGTCCAGCTTTTTAGCCGTCTATAGACTTCAAACAAACAAACAAACGTACAAACAAATAAACACACATTCATTTTTATATATAAGAAGAAGATACATATGTTGGTTTAATATAAATGTGTGCAAAAACCATGATGATGTTTCTGGTTTGTATGGACCAACATTTTTTCCATTAGAAAGGCGTTTAAAAAGTACAATAAGAAAAAAAATTTAGAGTGGCCCACCATTTTCTGGTTACTATTAGTGTTTTCTAAAGCATTTGTAACACCCATAAATTCCAATCGTTTTGCTGGCATTCCTATCAAACAATAGTGCTTTGCGCTAGCCTTTTCTGTAACAAAATAAGTAACATATCTTTCTGTTGTATAAACACTATAAAGTGTTATTATATTGTAACCATACACTTGCACTTGAAGACCAACAATACGTTGATACTTTATTGAATTTCTTTAATGTTTGCTCTCTTCTTTACTGTAACAAAATAAGTAATATTTCATTCTAATCTATAAACATTCTAAAGTGCTATTGTAATCTTACACTTGCACTTGCAGAACAACAAAACGTTGGTACATAATTTATTGAACTTCTTAAATTAATTTATTATTTATTAATTACAATACAATTACAAATTATATATAATAATGCCCGGCGTAGGGCAACAGACTAGAGTCTCTGAAGTGAATGGAACAAGCGACCCTCAAGCTAATAGTCTAGCATACTACCCACTAGACTACTAGAGCACCCAACATTAAATTTCATAATTAATATTGAAATTAATTATACATTAAATGCATACATATAAATAGTTTTAAGTATATAAAGCCATGTCTATTTTCCAAATATCTCAACTTAAATATTTTTGGAACAAATCTACACTGACAAAATTACAACAAGAACAACTTAGCAATTCCTAAGAATTCTTACTCAAAGGTTTGGTTTATATCAAAAATTATTGATATAGTGGATTGGCCTGCATGTTCCCCAGATTTTAATCGAATGACAGATATATGAGGAATGCTAAGTGGATTTGTCATCGAAAACCACCAATTTGATGGCGAGCGTACCCTAAAAACTATAAATTTAGTAAAAATTGGGGAAAATTGATAAAAACACATCCGTATTTATAAAAAATTAAAAAGTACTTTAGAGCTTTTTAAGAAAATTTCCTTAAAGTAACATTCTCTCCATCCGTAAACGTTCTTCGAGTCGACTTGGAATATTTGTTAACGATAATGAAGAATCCATGCTTAAAAAAAGAGACCATTTTCCTTTCACTTGCTCTATAAGAACTAACTTCCTATAATTTTGTAAAAAATATCAAGTAGAAACTGACAGATATCAGTAGTTTAAGTTGCGCAGTAGTTTCCATAAAATCTTTTCACTTGACTTTAGGATAAAAACTGAATCGTCACTTTCTGACACGTTCTCTATATCATATAGAGGTTTTTATTTCAGTTCCTTTAAATGTTTTGTGACATAATTAAACTTTGTATCTAAATGCTGGCTACACAGTTTCAATTGCATTGTTGTTATCCACAATTATTGTATATAAGTTGTTGTTAAAAGTTATTGTACACTAAGCAATTAATAATTTTGGGTAACAAAAATTAATGATTTATTAAGTGTCTTTTGATTATGCACAGTAAAAATAAAATGATTCACCCAATATACTCAGTATATGTCCTTAAACAGATAAGAAAACATTTTTAATTAGATTGTATGTTTAGCAGTGCAAATGTAAAATAACACAATGCACAGCTGTTCTGTTAATACAGTGTTAATTTGACAGTTGTAATGTAGAAACGGCCATGTTTTTACTTATTGGTTGTTTTCTCTTCACCTTTTAATTCTGACATTGAAATGACAATTCATCATTATTTTCATATGTTTTTATTTTTTATTATTGTTCTGTTTACTTCTCTCCTTCTGGTAACATATCGTTTCGGTACTTTTTTTTTTGTTAATAATTCTGTGGTGTGAGTGTGTTAAAGAAGTTTAAACGTTTTTTTTAACATTTGTAAGGAGAAGCAATTAAAAAACTTAAGTTCTCTTAATAGTAGTTGAGACAATAGTAAATAAATAAAAAAAAAGGAAAAAAGAACAAATTTATAACGTCAAAATAAATATTAGCAACAATAGTAATAATGCATACAGCGGTATTTTGGCGGAATGGAGGTGATTTATTTTCAATTTTTTTCATCACATCATTATTATTTACTTTTTTAATTACTTTCATTTCATATAATATTCATTTTGTTCGTACGCTTTGCCCAGTTGGCTAAATTTAGAATTTATTTTATGAGTACAATACGTGATACGTATTTAAATATGTAAATATTGTTTGTTTTTTATCTTGTCTTGTCTTGGCCGAATCTCATTTGTGCAAAAGTGAGTGGCTCAGCTATAAAAACAACCACAACAACAACAACAAAAACACCAGTAAAATTTAAATTGTCTTACAGTCTCAAGAAAATAATTTACTGCGTCAAACGAAGCTGTTCCAGTCATAAAGGTGGTCTTGTGGTTACTCAAAAGAACCTTGAACAATCAGTCGAAGTGTGTGCTTTTTTCCTCTTTTTTGTTTTGTTTTTGCGGTATTTGTAATCAAATGTCTGTTTATCTTTTAATAAGACCCTACTAAATTTTCATTAAATTCATACACCCTACTATGTCGTAAGTGCAGGGTTGGGTTCTGTTGGGTTTGTGCTCAAGTTATTATTATTTTTTTAATAATTAACGAAGTACTGCTTGTCCCACCTTAAACCTTAAAAAAGTAGTAACACAGGGGGTTATTATGGGTTACCAATGATATTGTATTCAAGGCTTACCAGACATTTTCCCTTAAAATAGGTTCATATCAATCGTTTCAGAGCAACCAATGAATTAAACAAAATTTCATATCACAGCTATAAGATTTATTGCAATTACTTAATCGTCTACTTAAGCGCCTACTAACGTAATATGTTAACGACCTTATTTATTAATTATAAGGATGGAAGTTACGGTTTATCAATTCCGATAAGACCTTAGAAGTCATTTAATTTTCTTCAATTTCAGTTTATTTAGTTTAATTGCGATAAACTATAAATAAATGTCCGACAACATTTAGTCGTACTTCACCATCCTTAATTGTTTAGATAAATTTCTAAAATACTTTCCTCATATTTAATATCGTATTATGGTACCTGACTATTTAATTTATTTGAATATTAGATTAAACGTTTTCCCAGCCACTACATGTGTACGAGACTCAATATTATGGATTTATGATTTGTTTAAAAAAGCAGGAGCATTTTATTTTATAGTTGTACGATAAAAATCATAAAAATATTAGATTACGACTGGTGTGGGAGAGACAATGGATTGTATAGTTTTGTAATGGAAATAGAAGAGTCGTGTACGGCGAATATTCAAAATATAGGTAAAGTTGAATATTTAAATGTAAGATCAGTTATTCTGGATTAAAAAATAAAAATAATAATAAAACAAAATCGGTTAAAAAAAATGTGATGAATAAAAGAGTTGATGGAATTCGTTGAAATTTTCTATTTAGCTTCTACGAGTGTTATCGGAATGTGTTAAGTGCATTTAAAAGAAAAAATTGCTTTAAAAATAGCTCACACAGTTGGTATATTTAAAAATATATTTACAAGAAATGAAAACAAATGAACCAAACAGAAAAGAATTTTTTGAATTTATAATATTAAGATCCGCCTAGTAAAATCACCATGATGTCAGATCCTAAAGACAATAACTTCGGCAACGAACATCATGGGAAGTAGGGCAGCGTGCGTCATCGCTTGAGAAAGACTAAAACTCAATCAATGAAACTTCCTGACTCTTATATCCAACCCACGTTCATAGAGGGCATTAATTCTGGCCAAGAACAGATAACTAGCCCATTTTTCTAAAATCTGTTACAGGATAAACTTGATTGATGAAACTGAAACTATACAAGAAAATAATAATATTTAGATGGAGAGGCAGAAGCTTTGTGACAGCACTGAGCATTTTTCAGAAACTGAAAATAATTTAAATAAATGTCTTCACAATTAACTTCATTAAATTTTTCACATGTTCGGTGTTAACATGCATAACATACATAATTGATAATTACAACCCTTTAGTCAGGGATTACGACCTAGTTTCTCACACCACTTATGTTGTGTGCGTTAATTTTTATACAGGAGTGGCGGGACCTACAGTTTAAAGTCGACTCCGAACGACAGATTTTTGAGAAACTTTTAACAATTTTTATTTACCCTCAGAGTTTTTGCCAGAAATCTGCCGAGAGGAAGTCGTCAAAGAAATATTTTTTCATATTTCGTTAGTTGGAGATGACTGGCCTGGGATTTGAACCGAGGCCTCACGTCTAATAAGCCAACACACTACCTACTAGATCACGGCGGTGTTAAGCAAAAACTAATTACATATATTGAAGAGTTATGCTAGTTAGATTCCGACATAAAAGCAGGGTGATTTTCTCTTCCATATATCATGTATTTTTATTTTAAAAGCATATGACACAGCATTGTATGATCCGAAATTTTGTGTCACATGAAAGGTGAGGTTTGATATTTCATTTAGAACATGTTAAACAACAAATGTCTTTTGGATAAATTATTGTTAATCATTCGTTCTATTAGATAAACAAAAGACACTAGTTAGTCGAAAATACTTTATAGTTGTTATTATAAATCAATTTCATTACTCCAATCGAAACAATGCTGTATTGCAGAAGTTGTTTTTTAATTTCCTTTTCCGGTATATTTTTTAAATTTTTACAACTACAATACAGTTTTAATTTTTAATACTTATTTGTGTTTAGAAAGCAAACAGAACATATCTGGCGATTAAGAATTTTTATATGCATATACACTTGTGGACACACAATTAAGTCACCTATGCAAAATTTTTAATTTTTGTAAAAATTAAAAAATTTAAGAAAAGTGGAAACAAAAACAACTTATATTTATTAATTTCATATGCTTAATAATTAATTAACAACAAAAACTTAAATAGTTTTTCATTGTAAAAAATGTTTTGGTACTTAGTTGATATCAGACTTAAAATTTAAGTGGACACATAATTAAGTCATCTAAAAAAAAATATTGAAAATTTAATTTAATTGCTTTATTTTTCACCCAAACTATTTGGAACCTTTAATATTTTGTGGGGAACCCTTTTTGGCGTATTATTTCAGTACATCTTTGTGGCATTGAGTTGATTAAGTTGCGACACTGCTCAGGACTAATGTTATCCCATTCTGCCTGGAAAAGCTGACAAAGTGTTTTTTGATGCTGGGTTTTTTGGCTGCAACTACGCGTTTTACGATCCCCCAAAAATTTTCAATAGGGTTCAGATCGGGACTTTGAGTTGGCCAATCAAAAACGCTAATTTTTTCCTCAGCAGACCAAGCTTTAACTACCCAAGATGTTTGCTTCGGGTCGTTATCATGCTGAAATATCGACGCTAGTGGTAATTGGTCCTCATAATCTTTAGTCAAATTGTTCCGTAGGATGTTCTTATACATTTCCCCAGTCATTTTCCCATCGATTCTTACCAGTGGACCAACGCCGGATGAAGTAAATCAACCCCAAACCATTACTGACGAACCTCCATGCTTTACGGTTTGTTTGGTGTACTTTGGGTATAATTGTGTATTGATAGGACGTCTTGCACAGGGTCTGCCATCATTTCCAAAGATATTAAACTTGGGCTCATCACTCCATACGACTAATTTCCAAAATTTTGTCGTCTTTATGGAGGTGGGTTTTGGCAAACCACAAGCGTTTCTGAATATTTTTTTGGACACATTAGGTTTTCTTCTCGCAAAACGTCCGTGGAGATTATTTTCAGTCAAGCGTCTTCTTACGGTCCTTGCCGATATTTTAACAGCGTGTTCCAACTCAATGCACTATATAATTTGAGTAAATGTGAGGAATGGGTCAGCTTTACTCATCCTGGCTAAAAAAATAAGCGTTCTTGATTGGCTAACTCAATGTCCCGATCTGAACCCTGTTGAAAATCTTTGGGGGATTGTAAAACGAGCAGTTGCAGCCAAAAAACCCAGCATCAAAAAGCACTTTGGCAGCTTTTCCAGGCAGAATGGGATAACATTAGTCCTGAGCAGTGTCGCAACTTAATCAACTC
This sequence comes from Sarcophaga subvicina, assembly GCA_936449025.2. NCBI lineage: Eukaryota > Metazoa > Arthropoda > Insecta > Diptera > Sarcophagidae > Sarcophaga > Sarcophaga subvicina. Next base: position 45,011,779 of record OW388081.2, on the reverse strand, counting down.
AATGCCACAAAGATGTACTGAAATAATACGCCAAAAAGGGTTCCCCACAAAATATTAAAGGTTCCAAATAGTTTGGGTGAAAAATAAAGCAATTAAATTAAATTTTCAATATTTTTTTTTTAGATGACTTAATTATGTGTCCACTTAAATTTTAAGTCTGATATCAACTAAGTACCAAAACATTTTTTACAATGAAAAACTATTTAAGTTTTTGTTGTTAATTTATTATTAAGCATATGAAATTAATAAATATAAGTTGTTTTTGTTTCCACTTTTCTTAAATTTTTTAAATTTTACAAAAATTAAAAATTTTGCATAGGTGACTTAATTGTGTGTCCACAAGTGTATGTACATACATATGTACATATATATGTCTCAACGACGCATAGTAATAAAAATAATACAAAAAATTCATATACTTTTATATAATTAAGCAAGTAAATTTTTAAAAATTCTACTTATTTTGCAAATAGTATAGAATTACATAAAATCTATTTGCTCTGCAGAATATTTTGTTTAAAATAATTTAATACATGTATAATACATACATGTATAAACATCACCTGTAAACATTCTGTAATCATTATAAATAATTTAAAATTTAAACTCTTTCCGAAATTTTAACTCAATATTACAATTCATTGCGTAAAAGAATCAATCAATTCTAAAAATTGGAATGTATTTTTAAAATTCTCAAAAAAAAAAAACATAAAATAATTAGGCCACATACGCTTTCTAATTAATAAAACAAATAAATCGAAAGAAAATAAAATAAAATTATCTTATCTTAGAATAAATGAAAAAAAAAGTATTAAAGTTATCGATGTAGATTTGAAAAATTTTTATGAACAAATTAAATAACAAATTTAATTCTTATATATATTGAGAATGTACGTTGAAACTACACATTTACTAACGAGATAAATTTTTGTATCCTTTGTACTTGTAGATATCTTAGAAAGTTTACGTCCTGGCTCTCCTAAACCAGGTCACATTGAACGTGTAGATTCTAGTGGCCGTACAGATGGCAATAAAGGCGATGACCCTATTATTACACAACGTTTCCTTAAAATTAATGTGCGCCACATTACCGATGGCCAGGGTGTGGTGGGCGGTGTTCTATTGGTGACACCAAATGCGGTGATGTTTGATCCCAACGTATCTGATCCTTTGGTTATTGAGCATGGACCTGAAAGCTATGGTGTCATAGCTCCTATGGAATTGTGTGTCAATGCTGCCATATTCCACGATATTGCCCATATGCGCGTCTCAGGCGGGCCAGCCGATTGCACAAGTCAAACAGAGAAACCCGAAATCTATTATCCAAAAGCAGTATTAGATGCCCAAAAAGCCCAAGAAGATGAAGGAGAAGATAAAACAGACGGCAAAGATAAGGATAATAATGAAACAAAAACTGAAGAAAAGCCGAGTATCGAATCCAAAGAGAATCCAGATGATCAAGAATCTATTTGCTCAGGTTTAGACCGCGAGACTGAGGTACTGTTTATACATCAAATAACATTAATGTCCTTATGCTTAATATCTGTATTTCTTTAGAAAATTGATGAAAAATGTATGAAAGCCAAAGAAAGTGCGAAGACTGAGGGTGATGGTGCCAGTTCTGGCACAAATGACACCGAAGATGAAGAAGCTAAGAAACAATTTAATCTTACTGATTCTCGTACCACCTTAGAAGAAAGACGTAAAAGTCTATTAGACCACCATTGGGCCATTCCCAGTAAAGACAGGTAAGTTATTTTCGCTTCGCCGACATTTTCAGATAACCACATGCATTAAAAAAATATAATTTGTAATTAAAATATTCGACTTTTTAATTATTATTTTTATTTATTTGTAATTATTATTAAAAAGTACAATATTTATTATATATTTAAGAAATTTGAATATAATACATACATACAGTTACGATGCCATGAAGAAGGAATTGAAGGGTGATTGCTATTATTATTATTGCCAATAATAGGTAATGTGGCTATATGATCTGTTGTACCCTCCTCTGACGTTAGAGGGTATCCCTATATTTATTCTCCTCTAATCCTATTGCCACACATTTTAAGAATTCATTCTAATTATCACAGAAAGTACATATTGGGTTCGCGGCAACTCCTATTCTGAATAAATGTAATCTGATTATACAGTGCCTGTCAAAAGACCGATAATCAACCTAAGGTTATTCTAATGCATGACTCATATCTCCTCCTATTGTAATTTATATATAGTATATACAGAAAAATTACATTCTGATGCAGTCCTTAATTACAACAAAGCAATCATCTTTATACTGAAATGCGAATAAAGAAAATGTTTAAAATTTGTTTTGGCAATTTATAAAATTAGTATTTTTTATCCAAAACTCCTTATCTATTTTTTGTTTGTTTGTTAAATAACAATTAAAAAGCTCTCCAAGTGAAGTACTGGCATAATTGCTTCTTATTAAATTATACCGTAACTGTATGTACATACGTGTTCGAAATAATAAGAACACCCAAAGCGAAACAAAATTTCGTTTTTAAAATTTTTTGAGAAAGATTTGAAAATATGGCTTTTTATTATTTTTATTGTAGACATCTTTAGCTTTTTAAATATACTTAAAGTTATGTTTTAACTCATCTAATTTTTTTTATACTGCCAATAATGTTGAACTAAGTCGAAAATCAGAAGAAAAAATAAGAACAAATCATATTGGTCCCACTTACATTCCTCACATGTGAAAAAAAGTCTAAAGTTTTGTTACAAATATAATTGTTGAGATGCCTTTGATCATTTTACGGATCGGATCGTTACGGATTACACGGATCGTTAAAAAGCACCCCTCTATAACGTCTTTACAGATTAGAAACGAATTAAACCTCCCAATTGCTACAACGACGATAAGAAAACGTTTTATTGCAGTCAATTTGAAAGTACGAAGTCCTAGAAAAGTACCATTGTTGAAAAAAATACATCTAAAGAATGGAGTTCTGTTTGCCAAAAAGTTTATCGATGAGCATGACACTGTTTGGCGTATTATCTTATGGACCGATGAAACAAAAGTAGTCCAGTAGATAGTAGATAGTACGTTAGACGCGCTCCTAATCAACAATTCAACGACAAGTACACTATAAAAGCTATAAATCATGGCGGTTTCAGGCTCATGCTATGGGTGTGCTTTGGGTAGAACGGCGTTGGATCTCTAGTTCATATCGTTGGGAAGATGGATGCCACCTATTAAGTTCAAAATATTTTAGAAGCCGTAATGTTGCCTTACGTTGAAGAGGAATGCCTTTGCGATGGGTCTTTCAGCAAGACAACGACCCGAAGAATAGCTCAAAGAAAGCAAAGCGTCGGTTCCAGGACAATAATATCCATGTTATGGATTGGTTGGCACAATCGCTGGACCTAAATCCAATTGAACATCTTTGGATTGATGTAAAGAAAGGTGTTAGAAATGCAAGGCCCAAAAATATGGAGAAACTTTGATTTGTAGCGAAGAATACACGGGAAAATATTCTACTCCACAGACGTCAGACTTTGATAGCTTCTATGAGGTCCAGATGTGCCGAAGTAATCATTAATCGTGGAGGGGCTACTTCATATTAACTACTTACAAACAAATAATACTAATCTGTAAATTTAATTAAAGTTAAAACTGAAATTATTACCAATTTTCCAATTTGTTATTTTTTTTTCGAACACCTGATTTTCGACTTAGTTCAACATTATTGGCAGTATAAAAAAAATTAGATGAGTTAAAACATAACTTTAAGTATTTTTAAAAAGCTAAAGATGTCTACAATAAAAATAATAAAAAGCCATATTTTCAAATCTTTCTCAAAAAATTTTTTTAAAACGAAATTTTGTTTCGCTTTGGGTGTCTTATTATTTCGAACACGTCTGTATGTGTATTATTACATATTAATTTTGTATATTTATTATTTTTATATGTATATACCCAGCTAGCATTTGGAAGATTGTTTTTTGAAAAATCACCTTGCTGAGTCTTTTTAGAGTACTTTTGGTGATCAAAAACTTATTAGTCAGTTACAAGATTAAAAAAGGAATCATAAATGATTCGCGCCAATGAGTAAAATAAGTTCGATTTAAAATACAATAAAAAATGTTATAGCAATCGAAAATTAATCATCCAGATGTTTAAAATGTGACTATTATTTACATTATTTATTATTATATTGTACTTATACTGTAGATTGTAAAACGATTAATCAAAAACACATCATGCAGGTGTTTGAAAAGTGATTATAAGTATGTATTTATGATCATATTTTGAACAGATGGATGATTAAACAATGCTTTTTTTCACCCTCTCTATATAAATTTTCATTAATGTAAAAAGATGGCTATGAAATGAAGTACAATTTGTTTTTAAATATAAATATAATATTCTTTCTTTGGTAGTCACCAACTTCCTTTCAGTTTAGTTTCTCAAAAATCTGTCGTTCGGAGTCGACGTTAAACTGTAGGTCCCGCCACTCACGTATAAAATTAACGAACACTGCATGAGTGGTGTGAGAAGCTAGGTCGTAATCCTGACTGAGGGGTTGTAATGGCCAATTATGTATGTCCGTATGTATGAAGCCCCAAGCTCTTATTAGCCTGGGGGCTAGGCTAGTCGAATTTTAACAATCTTTTCTTTGTATGCCTTTAAAGATGGCCAATGCATTTTCATTTTTTGCCACCTTGATTAGTCGTTGGGGTCGGCTAAAAACACATTTTGAAATACGACTAATAAATGACTCAAATTATAATCATAAATGACGCAAAAAGGAGTCCAGATTAATACAAACATGACTGATAAATGACAATAAAAGGACTCCTAAACATACTGATAAATTACTCATAAAAGACTCGCTTGCGATTAAACAATGACTGAATGACGACTCGAAAAAGAAGCATAAACGAAGTTAAATACGACTAATAAATGATCAGAAAGCGATTCAAAAATGATCACAAAACTCTTCGAAAACGCATCGAAAATTACTCGAAATTAATATAGAAAATGACTCAAATGATTTTTTAAGAAGAGTCGCCCGTAGTAACATTTTTCTCCCGACAAATGAGTCTTTTACGATAAGAAAATGAGCGCATATTCTTACTTTTCAATCGCGCAGAAGAATCAAAAAAGACTCGGATTTGATTTAAATTTTCAAATAATGCTGGCTGGGTATAGTCAGTCAGTCATACATACCTATACAATATATTTGCTTTATTATTCAAAAGAAATATTTTTGGTAATGGTTTTAAAATTTATAATTTGACAAAAGCATCGGTTTTCACCAAAAAAAAAAATACAGTCATTTATAAATTATTAGAGACAATAAATTAAAAAAAATTAATGTGTATATTGTAATCTTAGCTATTTCATTTCACATAGAAGAATTTTAATTGGTTAAATACATACATATATTATTTTTCTTACATTTCTTTTTTTTTCTATTCATTAATTCTTTAATAATTTCTATTTTCATCATTTTGTTCTTTTTCAATTTACATGTATACAACGATATTTATAATTACGATCGCACTGTGTCATTTGTTATTTATTGCACATACATATGTATAAATGTGTATCTATTTATTCATTACGACGCACCTCCATCTCATCAATGTAATCGATCTATTTAATGTTTTTTAATATGTGCTAAAATAACGTGACAAAATCGCAATACAAAACATTTTCATTTAAAATGTAAATTAAAATACGACAACTTAGACTATATTTATCTAATTCCCGAAGATCTTCGGAAGATGAGGGTGATAATGAATCGAATACGACTGCCGATAGTGGCGCTCGTGGGCAAGATGTCCATTCGGCTACTTCATCGCTTAGTGGAATTATGGCTAATCTGGCCAGCGGCAATGTTAATGCCATCGATTTAGAGCAATTGGAGGAATTGTCGAAACAGTCGCGTTACGATTCGGGTATCGATATACGCGATCCCATACCAAATGTACAACCCATACCAAAGAAAACTGTTTACAGTGATGCTGATATTGTATTAAGCTCAGATTGGGTGCCACCGAAACCTATTGCAATAACACCTCTTAGTGAATCACCACCAAGATCCAGTTTGGATGCTGGTTCAGGCCTTGCTGGTGCTGGTGGTTCACGTAAGAAAACCTCTAGTGTTAGTTTTAGTGTAGACGATAATACGGAAAATCCACCAAGTGGCACTAATCCAAACACCAATAATCAACAAGACAAAAATGCCGATAAAAAGAATAAGGTTTGCATGCACGTTTAACTAAAGTTATGTAGCAGTCTTATTGCATTAAGGCGTTCTTTATTGTTTTAGATGTTGAAACGTTTATCTTATCCTTTGACTTGGGTAGAAGGCCTTACTGGTGATGGTGCACCCAATCCGGCAGGTAGTGTTAATAAATCACAGGATCAAGAATCTGCACCCAATACGGGAGATTCTAATCAAAGTGTGTTCTCAAAAGTATTTTCAAGGTAAGTTTCGCCTGTGGCACAACATCAATTGGAAATAAATACAAAAAATTAATTTCATATACTATATTTGCAAACAAAGCATTTAAAATTAATATTTTACAAAAAGTTTAAACCATATTTACTTATTTTCAATATTTCTTTTATTTTTATTCTAAAATTAATGACAACAACAAAAAAAATGCATTCATATATTGGATTCGGCTTTAACAAAACCCTTAAATTGTTAATTTACAAATTTTTTTTCAAACTATTTAAAACAACAACACAAAACAAATCCCCATACACTTTAACACTTTATTTAATGATTCCAATACTTGACACTCGGCAAACACCACTACTACCTTTGCCTCATATTTTTTGTTTATATTTGTTTGCTTCAAAAACAAAACAAAAACATTAACAAACGAAAATCAGTTCCCCCATTACTTTGGTCTCAGAGTTGGGTGGCAATTTATTTTCAAAAACACCGTCCGAAGATTCGAGTGGCTCTCCGGTGCCACCACTGACACCACATTCGACTCATTCAGAGGGTCATATTTCTTCAGGGTAAGGATTCACAGCATAAACAAATATAATAAAATCAATTGTTGTTGTAGGGTCTACTATTGTTCTATACATACTTCTATATTCTATACTATTTCTATACTGTTTCTATTTTATTAAGTAAAACAATACAATACATATGTTAAATGTTCTTCACTTACTTCACGTTGTTTCCTTTGACTACGTTTAATAATTTTTTTAAATTCTTTTATTAAATTTAAATCTCTTGTGTGTGTATGCATTGTTTAAAGTGTGTATATATAATATTTCAAAACAAACTTTATTGTTATCCACCTCTATATACATACATATATATATTTTGAATTAAAAGTGTATTTTACTCACCACTTTTGTTTTGGTTTGAATTCATAATTGAAAATAAGCTAGAGCACTGTTGTTAAACTTTATTTATCCTTTTTACGAAATGAAATAAAAAAAAACAATTTTATTAATTTAAGAAATCTTTTTCTTTCATAATGTCAGGCTTCACTACCACCACAACCAACAACATATGCCTACGCATCATTATAATCATTTTTAATTTTATTACTCATCAATTATCTCTATTGATATCGTAAAATAAAAAAAAAAATATTATTGCTTATGTTAGTAAGCAAAAAAACATTTCATTATCATCATCATTATCCCACCCATTATCAATAATAATCATTCATTCACCAAAAATTATGTTAAAAGTTAGCTAAAAATATATTGATTCATATTTTCAATATATTTATTGATGTTTTTCCTTAGTTGAATTTTTTAATGTCTCATAGCAAAAAAGCTATCGAATATTTTAATAACGCTTTATTGTTTTTGTTTATTTGTTTAGACGTTCTTCTATAGGTACATTTATACGTCCTTTATCTTCGGAGGGTACTTCATCTACTACGAAGCTAAAGGATAAGCAACAGCAGCAACCAAAATTGGATTATCGTTCTATGGTTTCAGTAGATGATAAGCCTGGACTGTTTGTCAGTGTCGATAGTAAGTATACTCCTTTTCGATTTTCATAATTTAGATTCTTAAATAGAATTAGATTCTTCTATACATACATACATATGTATGTATATCTATGTATGTATGTATACCATTTAATTGAGATACAATATTTTTTAATTAGTACTTTAAAATTATTCAATAAAAAGTTTAATACCTTTTCATAAGAAAAAAAAATGTTAACATACTTGCAAGTTAAGAACAATGTTATTAATTAGTAATGCAAAGATTTCCAATTTAAAATATATTAAGGTGATGTGTGTTAATATTATTACAAATATTGTTACAAATATTCGGTTCGTTTTAAGGTAATATTGGAAAACATATCGCAATTGATATTGTATTGTACTGCTGGAATTGCCTAAAAACTATCGCCAAGACTGAGGAGGGTTATAATATAAATTATCTGTTTCGAATTGTTTATACCACGATGTATTAGTGTTCCTTACAACTTCCTTTCAAACTATGCAATATAGAGAAGCAATTTCAACCGAAGTCATCATCTTTTCAATCCATAATATTTCATTAACCCTTTGCACTCGGCACCGTTTCGGACTTTACCCACCAGTAACTCGACGTCACCTTTTTAACGAAAAGGTACGGGAAACGTGATATTATACAATATAATTTTAGAACCAAGCAAGGAATTGTGATGAAATTTGTTTTATATGAATTTGTGGACATTGAAGAAAACATATTTACAAAAAAATATCAAACATTTTTTCTATTCGACGCTTCAGTACGAATTGAGATCTTGTATATTCCTTCTCTCGGTTATCGGATTTCTTTACTATCGTATCAAGTTTCCCACTTCATTGAGTCACACTCTTGTAGCTTTGGAGGCCTAATCCACTATATCTACCATTTGCTCAACGGACCAGAGAAGTGTACAGTCCGTCGTGAATACACTTCGCACGTTCCTTTTCGACGTGTAGAACGGACGATTTATTTATCATGCATCTTGTTAATTCTATCACATTTCGATCAATTTTTTGTGCCATTTTAACAGAAAACCACAGGAGAAAACGTGTTTCTTAAAAAATTGCAGTGGAATAATTTCATTGTCCGCTAACAAACTAGCATACCGAGTGCAAAGGGTTAATAGTTCTAATTATCAAATTTATAATATTATATTGTTAATGGATTTAGATAGTTAAAAGAAAGTAGAAATATAAAATGAAAATATCCGTAATATTATTATGTAAACCCACTATATTTTTAATAATAACGAATGTTATGAATAAATTTCTTAACGTAGCATTTAAGGCGAATTTTATACATCAAAAATTCTTTACTATTCTATATTAATCTTGAGAATATATTTTTTGATATTTTCTACCAGTTATTTACGTAACAGTATTTAATTTTTAAATAAAACACGTCTTAAAAATTACCATAAAATATCTATTTAATGCAACTTTAAGAATATATATTATAATCTTCAATTAAATACTAATAAAAAATCACTTTCATTATTTTAACTCTTTTGTTTAATACAATATAACAGCAATAATATATAATTAATTGATTAATAATTATTATGCATTTAATATTTTCACATTCTCAATATAATTGTACCATCACAAACAACATTGTTTTCAAACAATTGTTATCCAATAACTAAATCTAAACATTAAATTTCCTTTAGTACGGGCACCAAATTTTCCAAATTTTGATATAGTTGGTATGTCGTCTAATAATCTATAAACTTAAACAAACTATTGAATGTTAAATTGGAAAATATACGTATATGTTACTACAACATGTAAATATATATTATATGCATATTATAATATTAATAAGTTACTGCACCAGACTATAGGTCAAATAACGATAGTACTAGACATAATAAATTTTTGCAAAACTTCTTTTCGATAAAGTTAAGACTGAAACAATAACTTCTTCTTTATCACGATTTCGATAACAATTTCGAATATTTGAATTAAAAGACCTTAGCGGCTTTTGTAAGTTAAGCCATGTATTAAAATATCAAGAAATGACTCTAACAAATTCTTTCTTTCAAACTGATTTTCTTTACTTATCTTAATTTCCAGCTTATAATTTTCCTAATGGAATGCTCTTAATATATAGGCGTCTACATTGCACAATAAAAAAGAAATCTTGTGTATAAAAATTATTTAATCGATTTGAAACCCGAGAATCCTGTCTTTAAAGTGAATTCGTTATAAATTTGATTTATAGTCTGGAATATTAATTGTCTAAATATGTACATATATTACCCTTGTGCTTTACATTGAAAACCCCAACCTAACCTAACCTAACCTAAAAAATAAGGACTCGGTATATTTTGATTTCCGTACACTTAACAAATAGAAGAGAAAAATTGTAGAAATCGAAAAGAAATTTTTTATATTTTATATTCACACTTTCACACATTTTGAATCCAATCCTTAATACACAAATCTTTATTTATATAGATATACAGTTTTTATGTTGTAATTTATTCCTAATTTGTACAATTTATAATTTAAACAACTTGAAATCCTCTAGGATAGCCTGTAATCTGAAATGCATCTAAAATTATTAACATTTAAAAAAAAGTAATAAGAAATGTATTATTGGTGGGAAAAAAAACGGCATTTACAACTCTGCATTTGGCTTTGATTAAGTACAACTAATGTTCTTAGAAAGATCAGATTTTATAAGCAAACAAACTGTTTTATACTTGCTGGACTTGTCTGAAGAGGAGTCAAAAAAAAGCACACTAGCAAAGTAAACTATATTTTATTGTTTTACTATGATAAAGGCAAAATTACAAATAACTGAAAGTATGAAAATGTAAATTCATGTGCAGTTTTCTTTTCATTTATTCCGATACCTAAAAATTGGAAACTAAACTTTTGAAGAGTTCAAATAGTAAAAGTTCAGTAGTAAAATTTAATGTACGACGCACCCGTACATCACAAATTAAGGAAATTGTACTTCGAGCTACCGCCAGGGTAAATAGATATAAAGATTTCCCATGAAGGATGCAAAACTATTTTTATTTATTTAACATGAAGTCTTCAATGCCGTATAAAAAAATACATTTCTTCTTACAACACATTTTTAATTCGCTTGGAATGTAAAATGAAAATAATAATATCAATAATAATGATAGTTTAAGTATTTACATTAAAGCCTTGAATGTAATGTAAATAGCTTTTAAAATAAAATTATTATTATATTATGACATATTAAATTAAAATCTTTAAACCATGATCTATTGATCTGTTTATATACATATTTATGTTGTGTATATTGTATTATACGATATAATGAATGAATGAATTGAAATGTAAATATACCCCTTAACAGATATTGTTTAGCATGAAGAGCTGTAACAGCTGTAGCCTTCTTGAAATTAATTAAATTTATTTTGAATGTTTTTTTTTACATTTTTAGAACTTATACCAAGACCTGCAAGAGCTTGTCCAGATCCGCCATTGTATTTACGCCTGCGAATGGGTAAGCCTGTGGGCAAAGCCATACCATTGCCAACATCGGTAATGTCATATGGTAAAAATAAATTGAGACCTGAATATTGGTTTAGTGTACCTAAAAATCGGTAAGGGAATATATCTCTTATGTATGCTTCTTGTAAATCTAATCTAATTACAATAACAATTACGATTGCTTTTAGCATTGACGAATTGTATCGTTTTGTAAATACCTGGGTTCCTCATCTCTATGGTGAATTGGATGAGGAGCAAATTAAGAGTCGCGGCTTTGAATTAATACAAGATGATACAGAATGGACTCAAAATGGTACAAAGAAAACACGTACCGACAGTCAAGAAGGTGAAGAAATAACCGACATAACCAGAGAATCATGGGAGGTAAGTCGAAATGTTTCTCCTTTTTATTTAATTGGCTTTTTTTATATATTTTAACGTTTAAGAAAATCATAAAATCTTTAATTAAATTAATAAATTTAGGTGATTCTGTTTTTTTTTTTAAATATTATTATTCTGAAAGTGATATTTATTGAATAGTGTTGATGATTATCATATTTTTTTTTTAAATTTCTTTTTATTATCGTTAATAAATTGTTTGTGCCGCTTTAAAAGATTTTTCTTTTTTAATTTTATTGAAAAGTGAAAAATTGTATGAAGAAATTTTATATGAAATTATTAAAATTAAATTTGTATTTATTTTCTAAAATTTATTTATTTATTTTTTTATTATTGACAAAACAATGAAAAAAAAAAACAATCAGCTTATTAAGGCTCCATTTGCTAAGACCTACAACATTATTAAAACGGCATCACATGCCGCATCTGCTGATTTGGATTTATTAAGCGGCGAGGTTAGGATTGAAAATTAAATAAAACCACCCAAAATTAATGTTTTGAAATCTATTTCAAAATTTCCTTACAAAATTAGATGGATTTTTAAGAACAAAAATAAAATTTATTTTACACTTTTTAGTTGTAGTTGTGTGACAAAAAGCCAAAGACGTTTTAATGTATTTCTTAAAGTAGTAGTATTTTTATGTTTTGAGTCTCACTGATTTGTGTTGTGTTTCTTTTGGTTTTTTAATTATTCTCCTTTTTTTATATTTCTTGTCAATGTTACAAAGGCACCATTTATTATAAACAGCAGAAGATATATACATACGTATATTATTAGAAAATTTTAAGTTTTGAAACTAAAGTAAAATTCATGCTATCATCACATTTCATCACATAATTTGTTTTTTTTTTATTTGTTATCATGAAGTGTAAAATGTTTCTTAATTTTCTTAAGTAAGCTTTCGATTATAATCGTACATTTTAAAACAATAACGAACAAAAAAAAGGATCACATTTCTGCTTTTAGAAATTGGTATCAGAAGAAACTGATGCCTAATCTTATAAACATCTTTTCTACTTTTCAATGAATAAAATAATTAGTTAAGCGTCTTTTAAACACTCCTTTAATAAACATAATATAATGGCAACCTATGGAAACAATTTCTTAAATTTATTTTGACTATTAAATTTAAATAAATTTCTTTTTGTATGTATGTTCGTTTTTCATGCATAAATATGATACACTCAGTCAATCAATACTGTCAATTTCTGTTTTTGATACATCAATTCCTGCAGTGATATGTACAATTTTAATCAAGAAAATAAAACGAAACATAGCAGAAGAAAAAAACAATAAGAACAATAACAACAGTAATAAAAAAAATAGAATAAGAACAACACAGATAAAAATATATTTATTTATAAGTCATAAAATTGGTTACTTTCTTAATTATAACGCAATGCCATCAATTGGTGGTGATCTTGCCGTTGATGACCATGGTGATGATGATGATAATGATGATGTTGTTATTGAAAATTATTGATAATGTCAAAGCAGTTTATACTGGAAGAAATGAAATACATACACAACATTACTAATGTACATACATACATACATATGTATATTTAAACTTCCTCCAAATGAACAATTGCTGTTGTTTCGATCGCAACTAATTGAAAAGCTTCGAAAGAGTTACACAAAGTTGTGAATATGTTTGCCATAATATAGCACACAAGTTCGTGTAATGCTTATGGTTCCATATGCACCTTAGTTATATTTATTTAAATATACATAAATAGTTTACTTAAAACACATTCTCTCTCTCTCTCTCGTCTTCTAGAAATTATTTTCTGATAATTTTTTTCGAAATTTCGAAATATTTTAAAATCCGTTTAAACTATTCAAATTTGCATATTTATGTATGTATGTATGTAATATCTGATATGCTTCGATTTAAGGCATAACTTGAGCTTACTTTTGAATAAGTGGCTCTGAAAACCCGTTTTATGTCTTTATACAAATATGTACATATTTATTTTATTAAAGAATGGACACATGCGTTAAATGCTTTAAAATAATAAAAACAAATTATAATAACAATACATTTTTGTAGTTATCCAAAATAGTTGATTTTTTGAGTTTATTTAAAAATTAATTGAATTTTTTGTACAAAATATGATCGTTTTTAATTTTTTTTTAAAGACAAACTTAAAAAAATTATATATGGTTTCAATGAATACAAATGCTGATTTTAATTTGTATTTAAAATGCAAACGTTATTATTATTGGTTTTTTTTTAATAAAAAAAAAATTTTTAGTTTTAAAGAGGGCAAGCAGTTATGCTATTATTGCTACAAAAAATTTATTTAAAGTAATTTGGCGATTCTTCTATTATGAACAAAAGAAAAATTTAAATTCCGGTTAGAGTTTTTGTTCATTTTATTTATTTGTTATCTTTTTTTTTTCATTTTATTATACAATATTAAACAAAATGAAACTTGTTTGCTGAAGTTTTGCTTTTAAATCAATTGAAAAAAGAAAACTGCTGATGATGATGTTGAATAATCATTTATTTACTTATAATAACAATACTTGAAATGAGGAATTTATAAAAAGTATTAAGAATACATACATATATCTTTAATATTTGCAGGCAGGCTCTATTTAGTATGTTTAGTATTATTCGTTTTATTTTAGAATTTCATTATGTGTCTATTTGAAACGCTATCAATATTAGAAATAAAATTTTGGTTAAATTTCACAAGCTTCGATTGAAGCACAATTTTCACAAACTAATTTGTTCTCTATAAACAGTACATACATATAGGCGATTATTTTGTTGCAATAGTTCTGCTGTAGTTGAGAGCTTCTTTGTGAAGGAGGAGGATAAGGTTAGGAAATTTAATTTACTTAATTAATCAACTGTTACTTAATTAACCATCATGGGTGTTTGTGCTTAGAGGCGAAACTGCAAGCACTTCCGGCGATGGATTACTTGTGCTTAAATTCGTAAGCCTAATAGAATATGTATATTGTATCATGAGAAGTTTGAAGGTATATGGGTCTTGAATACAGATTTACAGTTACTGTTCGCTCAGAGTAACCGTAAAAAATAATATACCTTGCATTGAATCAGCAATGGATGTGTAGTACCAGTGTTCATTTAAGACTCAATTGTATTTTTATATGTTTATCGCTTCAAAAACGTTTTCAGATACATTGACGCATCCACATCTGATGTGTTGTGTGGTGATTGTGTCTTCAGACGATTCAATTGTTGATCGTCTGGTTCCGAATGAAAATTATGAATGCAATTGAGCATCTCATGTTGGAAGATTCCTTGTCATAATCCTCGAAAAGAAAGCAAAATGTCCCTGGATTTCCCAGTTCAGAAATGTACTTCATATGCAAATCACTTTTAGTCACTGGACATTATTAATTTTAGAAAGACTTTGTCTGGTCAAATTGTACATGAGATATATTTGCGTTAATATTGGGGGAGACTATTCCACCCCATTCAAGGGTTTTTTTTTAGTCATTGACACATTGCTTAAATAACAAATGTTTTGAAAAAAAAATTGTTGAATACAACGGAAAATCTCTTTGCTTTTGATCAAGCAAATGACTAAATTGTCAAACAAATTTGTTTCGTATAAAATATTGTCCTCTTCTGTATTGTAAAATAAAGTATAAAAATATTAATTAAATTAATTAAAATTATTATTAATGCCCTATTAAGCTGACCTAAAATTGTTTATTAACATTAACAAATACTGATGTACTATTTTATAATACATAATATAGCCATTAAGTTATTTATTAGCTTAAAAAAGATTATTTTTTTAAAATTGCAATTTCAATTATTTAACCTGATGTGTTGTTTTATCTAGAACTCTGTTCCAGTTAGTCCAGTTAACGGTAATTGACAATTTGCGTACAGATTTTCGTTCAACTAATAACATTTATTTAACGCTTCGTAAACATGCTAATTTTAGACAATTATAGGCAAACAAATAGGGGACCATTATTTATTTTTTTAATTTGGATTTTTAATAACAGTTTTGAATGCATGGGAATAACACACCCTCTTTTTTAATTAAAGGTTGCTCTGCTGCGTACAATAGATAACATCACAATATTTAATTCAATTACTTCAGGTCAAATTGAATTGAAAATAAAAAATAACAAAATTAAATATTTTTTCTTTTTTTTTTTTTTGAAGTGAAAATTAATTGAAAAATATACCTCACTCACCTTTATTAAAAATTTAAACAATTAATCTTAGTATTTCACATTTATTTCCATCCACTTATAACATTTATGTATATTAATCTCATATGTATGTATGTCTGTATGTATGTATATAGAATTTTTTTTAATAGTATATTAATGATCTTTATTAACCTGCTGTGGTTGCTGCTAATAAAATGAGTAATAGGGAACATGAAATGAATATTTGAATGTGTGAATTTGAGTCAATTATTAAGGTGTGAAATCCCAAATTAAATCTGACGAAAATCTTTGTTATTCTTTAAAAATATTTGATATCTTAATAATTAATAATTATAACAATTATAAAATCTGTATTATTGGTTCGAGTTGGAAGTAGAACGAACATTTTTAGCATGGTAGATATGTTATCTTCAAACCTATTTCCCTTTTTCATTCATATTCAAATAAAATTTGAAACATACATGCTATCGAAAATAAACCTTTAAAATCTTACGCTTTAGCGTTTTTATTGTGTTTTACCATAAGGTTGTTGTTGCTATTGTTTGTTTATAAATAAATACTAAATTATTGACAAAGAACAAATCAATTGACCACTTGCGAGTTGAATCAATTTTAGTTTTGCAAAATTTGACAACAAAAAGACCATCTTTTTGGCAAACAACAATCAATTACTACAAAGAAATGATCATCTGTAGTTGATATAACAATTTAAAGGGGCATCTTCATTACTCATACACACTCTCTCACACACACACATTGTGATATTTCGCTTGTCACGTCATGGAGACAAAGTGTGTGAGTATGCGTTACTGACTACTTTCAATTTTTTTTTTTTTTGTTAAATTTTTTTTCACCATATGGGATTTTTTTGAAATTTTAAACAGCAACTAAACCTATCGAAAGCCCGCCAACAGCAACAGAAACTACAAAGAAATTTAAATGTTTTTATTTTAATTTTATTCATTTCAAAACTGAATCGCAACGAACTAAACGGGGAATACAGATACAGATACAAAAATAAAAGTTGAAAACTGAGCCAAGTTTCTTTTCGATACACAACCAAACCAAACCATTCAAGCAGCCAGCCCAACCGACCATCCAACCACCAACAATTTATTTATTTTATGCGCAGTCACAACTTGTGCTTCTTACGCGTTTCATGTTGATCTTGCTTTCTTAGTGTTAAAAAAAATAAATATTTTTTTTATACAAATAAATAAAAGAAAAATAAACACATGCATAAATAAACAATAAATAATATTTTGTATTACAAAATACAAATTTTAATAGAAAAAAATAATAATAATTCGAAATACCTATAAAAGCAAAATTTTGTGACAAAATGTGACTTAATTTTTTTTCTATTAAATGCATTAAAAATATATATTTTGTGTGATGAAATAAAAAAATATTTAGCACATTAAAATAAAAAACAATTTCAAACAAAATCAATAAATTCCATTGAGATTATAATCGTTTGAACGCAATTTAACAAATTAAAACAAATAGAATTTATTTAAATACTGTGATATTAAGCTACCCTATATATGCACATACGTACTTACATACTATATTCCTAAAGTATATTCATTTTTCTTAAAATTTTTTTTATTAAACACCAAACAAAACATAACCGTAAACAACTTTAACCACGTTACCTTTAAACCAATCAACAACCATCATCATCATTATCAGCGTCTTCTTTTGTCTATAAAATATTTTAATTTAATATCGTAATAACAATGAGTGCCAAATCCAAGAAGTTGTTAAAAATTGCCAAATACATTAAGAAAAAGGTAAAAGAAAAAATTAAAAAAAATTTTTGTCTATACATATAGTGTATACCATAGATAGATATGTATCTGGGTGTCTTTTTTTTGACTATTTTAATTTTAAAAATAACAAGAGAAAAAGCCCACATCTCTTTTCTTTTTCTTTTATTTTCGGATTATATTTTTGGCTAAAACTTAATAAAATATACAGTCTGTAGAAACATTTACAATAGTTTAGTTACAAAACAAAAAGTAAATTTGAAAGAATTCTCGTTTCTTAGTTTGTAAATGATATAGTGAAAGTTGTAAAGAATTCAGTAATGAATTTGTATCAATAAATAAATAAAAATTAAATAAAAAATATAGAAAATCTAATGCGTGTGACATTCCACACAAATATAAAATAATTGAAACATCTTAGCGGATCATGTCCTCAAATAAAAATGTAATCAATGAAAAATAATAATAATTATTAATTACTCTAATATAATAGTGAATAAAATTAAAATTATCCTTGAGTTGTATTATTTTATTACTCAAGAGAAGTTTAAGAAATCAAATACTATGATCGCTTAAACTATTCTGTACAATATTATATTAACTTACAGCATAGCAAATGCGTTTTTTATTAAAAAAAAATTAATTATTAAAGAATTATAAACATAAAATTTGTACAAATGACGACAATACTTGAAAGGCAATACTAAAACACCTTCTTATATTGCATATTCAAGTTTAAATTCGGAAAATTTATAAAAATACGACAATTAAGGGCAATTGGCAACTCATCTCCAGTTTAAAATTCTGTTTCAAAAGTTGTGCGACGTTCGTTAGTGTCAAATGTAAATGATTTACGAATTGTTTCCAGAACTTATTCATTTCCAGACGTATTTTTAGGCTAATAAGCTTTAAGCAAAATAGCTAAAGACTTATCTAATTTTTGAATTTGAATGCTTGATTGAAAAATGTCATATAAATGGACACCTCTGGTCGAATCTTTTGATGTTGCTTGCGACTACATTTTACATATTTATGGAGATATCTTTAGAGTTGGTTTTTAAATGCTTTAACATTTGGGGATTATCAGCGTATTCACGGTCTGCCACATACATATCAACGCATAAAAGTCTAGTCACGTGATCTTGGTAATGAATTAATGTCGTCAAAACGTGTAATTATTCTTAATAGAAAGTTCTCATGTTATAAAGCCGAAATTGATCGAGTTGTAAGGGTTGTGGCACAGCCTTATTGGAACCATATGCCCTCCAGTTCATAAGCTTAATTGAAGGCCAAAAAAATGTTGGTTGCCACATGGGTCATTTAAAAACAAATAATGAGACTTTTTCCACAATCACTTCGAATGTCTATTTTGCTTGTAGGCCGTAGAAAGAAAAATTAGCTTCATCGTTAAATGAAATTTTATTGGAAAAATCTTAATTGAAAGCCTGTAGCTCTAGCATCCAATCAACATAACTACGATGTTGTAAATGATTGGAGAAGCAAATGGTTATATGGTTGGAGAATCAAATCCAAAAGTAAATTTGAACGACGTGTAATTGACAAATTCGAATTTTTTTTCGCCAACAGAAGCAATATTTTCAAAAGTGCGACATTGCGATGATGCACAGTCCTGAATCCATACATAACACTTTCCGTTTTATAGAATTTCTTTATAATATTGGAAATTCCTTGCACAGAATATCGCTTTTGACAAACATAATCACGTGGTAATATTCGAAAAGCGGCCGCGTTCGGATAATTTGCTTTGTAGTAATTTTTAATTTTATTCAATCTCTATTGGTTGTAACTTTATTCACCAGATTCTTTCTAATCAAACTCCTCATTGTGGCACCTGTCCACTGTGCTTGCCGAATGTTTTAAGAACAATATTCCACTTGGAAAAAGTATTGGTTTCAGCAACAGATCTATCCTAGTTTATATCGATAACAATTCGATAAATGGAAATGGTGTTAAAAACTAACCTTCATAAAATAATTTTTAAAAATTGTGACAACAACTGTTACACATTTCCACATACAACATGTGTTTTTTTGAAATTGTATTGTATCTGTCTTTCAATTTTAATTGTCTTACAATTTCTTTTGTTTTATTTAATGTTATTTTTACCTTTTTCTGTTCCTTCCACACTTATAAATGTTTATCAATTTTAAAATTTTAGAAACAATTTCATTTAAAATAACAAGCAAAACCTTTAAAAGAAATTAAAATTTAATGCATTTGTCTCGTTTTCATTACGCATAGTATAATAGGGCCTCTCGAAATGATATTCAAGTGAAATCAAAATTTGAGCTTGAGAAGAATTTTGAGTTTTTAAATGAAATGAAAAAAAAATCAATTTAGTAAACATTTAAATTAAATGTATGCAGTACTTATATTATTATTTTTATTATTCTTATTATTATTTTATAAGATTTGTCACGATTTGTAATTTTTCGACTATTAAATTAATTAAATGTTTATACAAAAAAAAAAAAACAATAACAACAGCAACAACAACGAATAAAATATTTAATGACCGTCTCATGTAATATTACATCAGCGATGTTTTGTTTTTTTTTTATAAACAAAAATATTTTAATTTTAATTCGACATAAATTGTGCAATTCGTAAGGAAACCTTGTTTTGTTTTTAATGATAGGGTGACCAGGCCCACATAAAAATTCGCTTCATTTAAAATATTGTATACATTGGCTGTCTTTGACCCCTTAATCTTTAGTGAAAATATTTAACTAAACATACAGATTTTTAAATAATAATTATCTAGTCATTTATGACTAAAACCTTGACATCCATACACTGTTAAACAGGTTAAAGATGATGCTTCATTTAAAATAGTCAGGCAGCGAAATTGTTTTTAAAAAATTTATTTCAATATTAATTTATAAATACCGTAATTATTTAAAAGACTAATTTAATTATGAAATGCCTACTTAGGCTTTATGTAGCAAAACAGATTTGCTAATATTATAAAAACCATTTCAATTATATACATATGTATGTAAACAATAACCTTAAAATACTTACTACGTGCAAACATACATACGTGAATTCTTATATGGAAATAAATTTTGTATTCTACGTCTCATTGCTAAAACCAAATTTTGAAATCAATTCTTCTCACTACCCATATAATTTACATAAAAATGTTTACACTTCTTATCATTAATTTTAAAGTGAATTGTATACGGTATTAAATTATTTATAAATTTTAAGTCAGACTCAAAACGTGACTTGGTTAACAAACGTTATAATAACACGTCAAAGGGTGTTTCCATCAACTGTACGCGCCTAGTTAATCGAGTCTTATCAGTATCAGTCAGTTATCATATGCAATGCAGCATATCTATTTGTGATCAATATGCGTTGTTGAAAAAGTATCACTTAGTCAACACTAGTCAACAAAACTGTTAAACTAAACTGTGCATATGAAATGATAATGCATGTGATTTTGTAAATATTTTTTTTTCAAACTCTTTTAAAACTTTCTATATCATTGATATTTTGCATACAATCCAAAGTATATTTAGAAAACAAAATAAATATTTGATTTTTAATGTATTTGTTTAAACGATTATAAATAAGGGAAGTCATCGTCTGTTTTAAATACAATTTCAAAGTAAACATATTTAAATTTAACAAATATTGATATTTTTAAAAACGAATAAATTTAAAAAAAAATTCCAACCGTTTTAAAAGAAAATAATTAAAATAGATTTAAATTTCTGGTAAACAAATAAATTAAATTTAAGCGCCGTTTTTTTTTTTAATTGAATAAAATTTTATTAGAATTATTTACGTAAAATAATATAAACTTAAATTAAATTTATGATAGAACAGAGACAACTTATTCTTAAAGTGAACTTTATTTGTCCACTTAACGAAACCTCTTCTATTGCTTTCATAATTACTTTTATAATTTAAAATAAATAATCTGATGACGCCAAAATTTTATTTTTATTTCAATTGATTTAAATTCATTGAGTGTTCTAAATAAATAATAAACTTTATGTTGTTCACTTTAAAAAATTTAATAGTTTTTATACATTATATTTTGTGTGATGTAACAAAGTGTATATGTTATCATAGTTTTCCCTTTCAAGTACCACTTTTGTCCCAACAAAGGAATACAATTTAGTGCGAAATCACAAAAATCTAGATCACTATCTCTGTTGCGCTGGGCATGGTTGTATATAGCTTTTACATCAGCTCGATCGACAAGGGACACATCTGTATAATCTCTACTTGTATGGTTATAAACTGGCTAATAAACACGCTACAGATACTCAAATCCTTGCAGATAGTATGCCATAGAAGTAGCTTATACGAGATCCACTTTCTCCAGGAAACACAAAGCCACCCTTAATAAGAAACCTAATTCTCTGTTGTGAATATTAACTACACTATCGGTATACTACTTTCCTTGGTTAAATTTAATATCAACTGTGAATTTAGGACAGCTATGATACCGCATTTATATTCCCTTTGTGATCATAAAAGATCTTTTGCTTGGACTGGTACTCTCAGAATCCACAATCGTGATGTATTTGTGAATAATTGGAAAATATTGGGTTTACCACAATATTAGGGTGTCTCGCTCACTAATCTTCCACTGTAGAGCTTAAGGGTTCGAATCTCACCAGACACTCTGACTGTTTTGTTAAAATTTGTGAATTATTTAAAAGATAATAATAAACAAGAAAAATAATTAATTTATTTTAGTTTTTGTATTCTTCGAAAAGCTATGCTTACTTCACATCTGTCAAAGGCGGTTATAATTCTAAAAACGTAAGAAATGTTTCTCAATAACTCGTATATTTTAAAAAAACATTCTAATGAGATAAATTCTAACAAATTAACGGAAAATTATCAGCCTTTTATTGCAAAGTGTCTAATTAAAAAAATTAATTTTCACTTTGATTTATATTTTATTGATTGAACAACTTATACAAACATATTTACATTTGTTTTAATATTTTCTCTTGTTTTCATATTTTAACTTTTTAAATTGTAAGTTTTTATAAAAAAAACCTAACATACATAACTGCTTCAGTCATCCTTCAGTCAGGGTTACGACCTAGCTTTTCACACCACTTACGTTGTAAGTGATAATTTTATACATCGTCGACTCCGAACGATAGATTTTTGAGAAACTTTTCATAACAATTTCAATTACTCTCAGAATTTTAGCTAGAAATCTGCTGAGAGGAAGTCGCCGAAGAAATATATTTTCAGTTTTCGTTTTGTTCGGAATGCCAGAACTGAGGTTAGAACCGTGGCCTCACGTCAAATAAGTCCTCACACTACCTACTAGACTACGGCGACTTTCTCCTCGCTCTACAGAGAATATAAAAATAAAGAATTATTCCATTATTGATTTGTATGCAGGTTGTATGCTGTAAAGCAAAATAGTAACAAATTAAGAATTCCTAAGGTTTCTTTGTTTATACTGTCAGCATAAGTAATTTTTTGCTTTAAAATATATCAAACGTGTAAAATATTCCAAACGTGCAAAGTGGGAGTGCCAATGATACAGCAGCCAATCCCCTACAATATTCACTATATGTTTGGAGTTAACATCCAATTCTGGAGAGGATCAGCTTATCAATTGATTGCTGCAACATTTATTCTGAATTCTGTTTATAATAAGATCGATCGATAATGCAATCAATAAACACTAATAGGCCTTACATAGTTCCTGATATGTAGCCCAAAGCCCTTATGTTCTTATCACCATATTTCACTGGCGGCCTAACTATCTTTGGCTGAAGTGCCAAGCCAAAATCGTTCCGTGTCCATTATAGCCGAACAAATTTATTTGTTAATTACAATACAAATATAATTATTACGAGTTTAGTAACTTAGACCTTATGCTCATTGTAGAATCATAGACCAGAGTCACTGGAGGGAAACGAACCCACAATCTAGCAAACTACACAGTAGACTACCAGGGTTCCCAAACCGAACAAATTAAATTTTGGTCTTAATTCAAAAATCGGTAACTTTGTTAATGTGGATATTTTTTATATCGTCTTAGAGAGATACGTAGGTACTTTTTCTTCTGCCACTGTCTAAAAATAGCTTTTTACCTAAATTGATGGTACATATTATGGTGCGCTACGAAAACTTTTAGACGTACTTCCCTTCAAATTCTTAATTATATTAAAAAAATGTCTGTTGTAGACGTGTTTTACTTTATAATAACAGTTACATGGAATTTTTTTGTTTTCTATTAAAATCAAATTATTTGCCTTTCTGTCAGGTTTTATTAATGGTACAACATATTTAATTGTATGCTCGCTCTCTCTCTCTATACACTTTTTTAATGCCCACTCTTTAAAAAAAATATAATTATAGCACTTAGAATGCGGAATTTATTTGTTACACATACAAAAAACATGCATTAATTAAATATATTAAAAAAAAGCGTCTAAGAATGAAAGTTGTTTACATAATTGTCAATGGGTTGAATAAATTAAACAATAAAGTGAACGATTTACCCTTTCATACTGAATTTATTTGTACCTATAATGTACACCACAGCTGTTGCAATCATATGATTTGAGTTGTACATGCATGAGCGTGTGTGTAAAAGTTAAAAAAGGGATTTCGCAAACAAAATACACATTAATTATACCATCAAGTGGCTAAATTGATCAAACAAAATTAAATTGCTTAATTCCATCGCTCTTCTCACCCACCACCTAATCCAATCAATTTGTTTGAATTGTGGAAAACAAGTTTTTTTTTTGGCTTCTCAGAGAACACGAAAGCAAGAAGAACAAAAACAAAAGACCCGTTTTTGTATTAAATATTGAACTACTTTATCGAAAACTTGTATTTCCAAAAGAATGTTGAAAGACCACAACAACCAATAATCATTAAAAAAAAAGAAAAAATGGGAATGGTAAGATAAAACTTCCCATTCACAATCTGTTTTTTTATTTTTCTTTGTGTAAAAGAAACTTCAGAATCACTTCAAACAAATACAAATTTAACTTAAGAGAACATTTCAGCGAATAAAGACTCTCTTTGTAGATTTCTTTTTCTATAATAATAGAAAAACAGTGGAAAGCTTTTTAGTTGTCAAACTAAAAATTTGACATTTACCCACGAAATACACACACTCAGCAGTTTGTGGCTGCCCACTGCATATGATTACAGAGCCAACTGGCTGTTCGTTTCGTTAGACATTTCAGCTGTCGTCACACACTCCTAAGAGGAGCACATAAAAAAATTAATCGTCAGAGTTTTTTACTAAAATTTTATTAAAAAAGATAAAAACAAAAGGAATTTATTTATACTTGAGTAAAATTATTGAATTAGTGTCGAAAGAGTGTGTATTTAAAGTCAACTCGAATATTTTTGTTTAGAAATCTAAAGATTTATTAAAGAGGCACAGAATAAAAAGAAAAACAACGAAATACAAGTCACAAGACCCCAAAAAATGAAAAATTATTCGATAAGAAACAGTGGAGTATACAAAATAATGAAGAATAAAACTGTAAAAGAGAATTAAAAAAAAACAATATGTTATAACGACAAAAATACTCTGAGAGAGAGACATGGGAAAATTAGCAAATAAACATTGAAGAGAGACTCAGTTTATTGTGTGCAATGGTGTTCGTGTGTATTAAAAGCTTTTGTTAATATTGTTTACGTTTCTCTTTAACGAAACACTGTGGAATAGCGAAATAAACAGAAAAAGCTTTTCAAATAAATTACCGGCATTTAACAGCAGAAATGAAAAGCTTTTTGTTTCTGTTGTGATTATTCTGTTTATAAAATATCAATTACAACAACAATATCCACAACTACTTGTTGATGAACTATACTGTTGTGTTGTTTTTGTTTATGTTTATGTTTTCATACCAATAATTTACTGAGTGCAGTTGTCCTTCTTAAAGTAAAGAAAAGCCGAAATTTGGATTGAATTTTCTCTACACCCACTTAGGCAATGTGGTTTCTTGTATCATTTTGTGTTTGTGCCATTGGTTTCGCCTTGGCCGGCCGTAAATGGGGTCGATGGCTTTATTTACGTTATGGCCGTTTTATATTGCCACGTTCTATGTTGGCTCAAAAAAATCGTGCCCCCACACCGCCACTTTCACCATCGGTTGTTAAAAATGATGAGACACTCGAGGGTCTGTTGGATGAAAGTGGGGAAATGCACGAAACGGTAAGTGTGCGAATTTTTTTCCCATTTTTATCAACCACTTGAATCTTACGCATTATCGAATCAATGATTTGTTTATTTTATTAATCATTGTCTATTGCTGTTTACAACAGTTGTTACTGATTACTTTGTTTTATTTTTTTATTTTTTATCGTCCATTCAAGAAGTTTTCAAGTAGTCCACTTAAAGTTCTATTGATGTTAGTTAAAAAATTAATTATATTTTTGTTTATTTATTTAAATATTGTTTATTTTATTTTGTTTTGGTAAAAGTTTGACTACCACTAGCATTAAATTGTGTGAATAGTCATTTTCAGTCTATATTTACTTAATTTTTTTTAATTTTAAGTTTTTTTTACCTTAAAATTTTTAACCTGGAGCATTAGATTGTTGTTGAAGAAAAATAAATTTCTCAACAGTACCTTTTTATTTCTACATTGAATTTGGATGGACCAGATAGGCCCTAAAACCTTTACATAAGCTAGTTTTGTTGACTTTCTTTTTCCGTTATATGGTAGTTTAAACGTGAAAATTAACATATTAGTGCCCAGTGGCAACTTAAGTTGCCAGCAGAGATTGCCTTAGATTTAATGCTCTGAGAGGAAATTGAGTGTAAAACACAAAACGGTAACCGTTAGAAAAATAAAAGGAATTCGGTAACACGCTGATGTTTTTTTTATAAAAAAATGTTTTGTGCGTTTAAAGATAACTTTGCAAATTTTTAAGTTTGATATGAGTGAAGAAAAAATCAAACAGGTATATTGTATTATTCTACGTTTATCTTTTACAAATGGTTGTATCGACAACAACAAAATGTCAAGAATTTGTCAAAGTAAACTTTAAGTGAAAACAAGTGAAGCGAAACCAAATTTAAAAGAAAATTTAAAAGAGTTTGCCAAAGTTTAAACGTGCAAAAGAACGCGAACTACTGCCAAACCAAAGAAGAAAACTTTTAAATAAATTTATCAGAGTAATATTGCAGTTGAAGTTGGCAAATGTAAGAAAACGAATGTGATACAAACAATAAATGTCCGAATATTACAATAAATTTCGTTCAAATGGTTTTGTATTATATTTTCGAAAAACTTAACTTTTATTTAACAGATGAATTGTAAATCTGTTAAATAAAATGAAATAAATAATGCTTAATTCTTTTATTATTACTAAATAACTTAACTTAAAACTTAATAAATATAATGATATAATTATTTCAATCACATGTGCAATTCCAATAAAAAAAAAGTCTTTTAAAACGTGGTTTTAATGACTAAAAAGCTCAAAACATTAACTCAATTTAAAAAAGAAAAAAGCTTTAATTCGTTAAGTGCTAAAAACAATTTAAATATTTTTGAATTGATCCATAAATTTATAAACAATCCCAAAATATTGCTTTTTTATTCATAAATGCTCTGACGTAAATTCTAAAATATTTTTTAAAAAAATGGAAAGAAGAATTGCGTGTGTATACTGTCAATGAAATTTATTCATTTGAAATAAAACATCTTAGTATTATTTTAATGAGTTTAGACGTACAAGAATAGAAATAAATTTATTTAATATAATAAAAATTCTATGGACAATACGGACATCACTGCCATACAGAAAATGCGATGGATAGGGCAAGGATGCAAAAGGCTGGCATCTTGCGATGTGTATTACAGACAATAATTTATTAAAATATTTATAACTCTTAAGAGAAATTAACAATAATAATAAATTCAATATTGGACATTTGCAAGTAGTAACATACATATGAGTCCCTAGAGAAAGGTACTTGTAATTTCTTAATAATTCTTTTCTTTTTATTTTTTATTTTCTATCGCAAACAAAATCCCTGCTTGCAAATTTGTTAAAACTTTTACATGTGTCATGACTGTAGCACATTTTTATTTATTTATTTTTTTTTTTTTTTGTAAATATTACTACATGCAATTGTTAAACGGTACGTATTGTTCGTTAAACAATTTAAGAATTTCAAATGAAACTCATGAGTAAGTGATATTTAAATATTCTACTCACATACCAAGTCAGCTGATCATTATTTTATATAGAATTTTAAAGAGATAACATGCAATTTTTGCATTCACTTTTAGTGAAAATATTTTTATTAAATAAAAATTAATTAATGATTTTATTGTTTAATTGCTTTTAATTGAATACTTGAGGTATTTAAACACGAATTCATATTTTCACATATGTTTTCATACTCGTACATATATACTATCGTAAAAGCTAAATAAATCTATTGTTTTAATGTTTTCTTTACTTTTTTTTCAAATACGAATATAGACTAATTGCTTATTAGAAATTGAAATTGTTAGAATTTTTATAAACAATGTATTTGAATACAAACTGGTGGATATACAATGTATTCATATTTGCTTTTGAAATATGTACAATAAAATGCTATTGTTTTAAATAATTTGTAAAGTTTTCAGTAATTATTTTCCAAAAAAAAACAACCGAAATAATGTTAAAAATTGTTATTATTTCGCGGTCGAATAAATTTAATTTATGTATTCATATGACAAATTTATTTAATAACAACTGGTCTAGTCTAATTAAAAAAAAGAACTGGGCTTGTCATAATTTAAACTTGACATACATTTTATATATAAATTATTAGAAATTAATTTTTTTTCTTTATGAACTGACAAAGAACTTAAATTGATTGAATAACAACTTTTTTGCTTTGTAAACTTTGAAATTCTGACCCAAAAATTTTGATGCACAGAGCTGTTATAACTTAGAATACTGGATAATATGTAATAAATGTTTTGCTGTTTGAGTAGTACGAAAATATTATTGACAAATGTTTTGCAACAATAACAACTTGTTTCAAATATGCCAATAGAGCTATAAGTTCTTTGCAATTCTAAAAAAATTTCTTTTAAAGACTTCTATTGGGGGCAACGTTGCGAAGTATGGCGAAAATCAAAAGACTTCAGACAAAAAAATATGTATATTGCACCACGTAAAAAAGATGGTATAGAAGGCATTAATACCCCATGCAACAGGCTCATCCCAAAATGTTCTGATTCACCATTATGAACAGGAACAAGATTTATAAGGCCTAGACCAAATAGTTTTAAAACAAAAATGTATAATTTCTATGACATAGCGATTTTGTTTTTCAATTCTCAAAATTGTAATTATTATAAACTTGATAAATATAGTTTATGGATATTATGATGTAACAGACACTATAATATTTATAAATATTAGGGCATGACATCAATTCCACATTTAATTGAAATTAAAAAAAATGAAATTCAATAAATAATTCCTTTGGAATTTGGGAATTCCTGCCAATGACTTAGGGTTTGTACGTACCTCAATTAAATTTTTTTATTCTTTAAAATCAGTTGTTTTTTTACATTCCAATTTGTTATTAAAAATAAAAAAATTAAAAAAAGTGAGTGCAATACAAAGTACTGCTTTGTTTTAATTGTTTCGTACAACAACAACAGAAAAAAAACAAAACTGGTTATTATTATTGCAATTTGTACAGCAACATCAATAACAAATGTATACAAAATATTCTTAGCCATACAAAAAGTTATTGACTTTTGTTTGTATTCTGTGTTTATAAGCTTATTAAACTAAAAACCTTCATTTCATATCGTATTTCTTTTCTATACAAAATTGGCATTTACTGCATGAGACACCCTACAAAAGCAGAAATAATATTTCTATAGATTCGCCAATTTGTACGCCCGTTGTACTTGAATGTGGTACGTGCAACAGATGATTGTTAAGGGAGAATACAAAAGAAGAAGTAAAAATTGTATCACGTTACACAAAATAATGAAATTCATATGAAGGTATGCAGTTTCATAAAAAAAAAAGAAATACATAGACGGATAAGGAGAGAGAGAGAGGGGGGGGATGGAGAATCAGTTAACGGATCAATAAATGGGAACAAGAAAAAATAAATAAATAAAAAAGCAAGAACATATGACAGGCAAGCCAGAGCAACAATACAAATTAACGACATTTGGTGTAATAGTTTGATTACCCACAACAACAATTACAGTAACAAATAAGAACAAACACAATAGATAGATAGATAAACAGCAATTGCAATAAAAGATGCAAATAAGTGGTTTCAGTTGTTATTTCTTGCAACACTACACTCAAGCAACGCAGCCACAGATTAGTTGACACATTTTGAATGTTGCACTAAAACAAGAAGAAATGAAAATACCATCAGTCGTTCACTAAACCTTAATAAGTTAAAAACAAATTGAATTTTGATTAAATAAATAAATAATTAAATATGTTTACAACCACATTTCAAAACAATGAAAAGGTAAAATAATAAATTAAAATAATTATAAATTTTATGAAAATCAACAAAAAAAAAACAACACAATTTTCGTTTTCATCAACTACATATCTCTTGTGTGTTGTGATATTTTTCTTTTAATAAATTAAAATATAATCAAAGTGATAGTGTCGCTTTGGTAATTTTCCAAAATATTATAAATATGAAGAGATTATAATAACAACAAAACAAAAAAAATTGTTTATTTAAATTTTCTAAAAACATGTATGTTCAATAATTTATAAAATATCAGTTCGAATCGCGGCCATATTTCATTTTGAAGTACATATAATAAATAAATTTTTAACGAGTTAAGTGCAGAAAACACCGTGCAACAAGCATAATATTAACGCAAGATCTCATTAACCAATGAAAAACAAAATTAGATAGAAGCCTTTAAAAATATTTGTTTGATTATTCCGAATTTGATCTTACATTTTGCATTGATTACCTTAAGAATAGATTCGTATGAGATGCTTAAAATATTACACTTTTATTAATTTATTTTCTTTCCTTCGAATTTATTATTAATCGTATGTATTAATAAATAATTAATAAAACACACTTTTTGTTCATATAATTACTTGTTTACAAAATAAATGTTGTTGTTTTGTTTACTATACATTATCATAATTAGGAAATAATAATTATTAGATTTCGTATTTGACTTTTGGTCATAATTAAAAAATAAAAAAAATAAATTCAAAGATTATCTTTCAATACAATTCTACCCCAATCGTTCGTACTATATACATACATACATACGTATTATATTTTTTATAATCTTAATTATTTTTTTATTTTTATTTTTTTAATATTATTTTAATTAAAGTAATATTTTTAACATTTAAAAATAATTTTCTTCCTTTTTTTAATACTAAGAAAGCAGATTTTAATTAACGATTATAAAAGTACTTCTATTCAAGAGATACTCGTATATGTTTGTGTATTAGGTTCTTGAAAAAGTTCGGTTTAAATTTTAATTTTTTTTATATTAAATCAATTATATGTATATCGTCTTAATGAATAATATTTAGCAATTTTTAGGGTAAATCTTTTATTCCATCATCATAAAACTTCTGGGTTATCTGTCAGAAAAACTGATCTGAAAGCGTTTTGCACGCCTCAATGGAATTTTAAATTATTCCACTAAGCTCTGCAGAGAGCGATACAAATAATAATCTGAAGACTACATGGTGGATACATTTACTCTTTCCACCCAAGCTGTCTGAATTTTTGTGACGTATTTGGCGTTGTCACGATGACACATCATACCTTATCTATTGGACAATTCGGGTCCTTTTAATTGGATTGCTTGCTTCAATTTTTGTATGTGGTAATAATGGAAATAGAAATCAATCGTTTGATTAGGTCAGATCAGAAGATCATGATGAACAATTTTCTTCCACAAGTCTAGTACCAATTCTGAATTTGCTATTGACTGCAAAATGACATCTTTATTCGCACACTATTGTTGCACCTGACCCCTATATTCATCGACCATTGTCTTTCGTTTAAGCAGTAGTTTGATTTCGTTCCGTTTTAGCAGTAAATTGCCAATGGCAACTTAGTACAATTTGACGCTAATACAGGTTTCAAACTTTTATAACTTTACATATACTCAGCCACAAAAGTATACATACGGATAACAAATTTCAGAAATTTTTTAACGAATCTGTTTTCGTTGAAGATCTTTGTAATTGTCTGACAACTTTCCTCGATTTTAAGACGGTCTTGGTTTAAAAATTTCTGAAATTTGTTAACTTTTGTGGGCCTGATGTACACTTTTGTGGGTATGCACAGGCACAGACCCCTTTTTAACAAATTAACTCATAATATGAAATTCCCACATTGAAATTCAAATTAAAAACTCAACCAATTCTTATCGATGAATTTAAGTGTGTAAATCTAATACAAAACAAAATAAATAAACCAATTAATGTTATCAAACTTGAAATATATGTATGTACATAAATAAAGTGATCTTTTGGCATTGATATGTAATATTTTAACTTTTTCACCCATTTTGTATGATTAAGATTGCCGGCCTTCATTGTTTAAGGAAATGTAATCTAGAAAACATTGATTGCATTCACTGATGGATGCACTTTTTACTCTTCCTATAGAAAAAAACAAACTCTTACTTTAACCTATAAACTTTAGTTTTGTATTCAGAATTTTCTAATAAATTTATTTCAATATTATGTATTGATATTCTATTCTATTCTGAATGTTTAGCAGTTTTGTATTTGACTCATTTAAAAATGTGACTAATTTTTTCCGTTTTCCAATGGATTTCCTAAACCAATTGAAATTTGAAAATGAGAGGACTTATTTGTATTTGGCATAGAAATCTATTTCTCCCAAGTCACAAAGTGCACTGAACTATTTTCATTTAATACTTGGTGTCAAGTTGTATGGAGTCTAGTTTTTAAATTTATTTGTTCTGCTTCATTCGACATGTGTTTTAACACATGGTTCATGGCCTAACAGCATCAACCATAGTACTTAGCCACTCATGGTGCATTACCAAATAAACAAACGAATAAATGTCATATAAATTGTTAAAAAGTAACAAGATTTTTTAAGAAATATTTGTATATTTTGTGAATATTACCAACCAATATACTACGTGTGTATGAATACATACCATGTTTAAATAAAAATGCAAAACCATGTGCCTTTTAATTTAAATATTGTATTTATTATTTAATTTATTTATTCAACATTTATATATGTATGTACATATATATTCATATACAGCTGTGTGAAAAATAATAATAGAGTTGTAACATCAACTTGACTTTGTTACTGTAGTTTTTTTTTTCTGTTAAAAAAAAAACCAAATAACGGCACGCCGTATACGTGACTATTTCTTCTCATTTTTAAAAGTTACAGTTATGTTCGTAAACCGCGCCATTGTTCTTGTCGCTGTAAATTAATGGTTACAAATGTGTATAAATTCATAAATAATAAAACATTTCTGTAATGCTGATTTAATATAATTTATTCAATAAAAAATAATAAAATAAATAAATATAACAAAAATAATTGGCCGTGGAAAACACTACCCTACCAGCCAGAGGAGAATTTTTAAAAACAATTCTTTTAGGAGGTGAAACGCCTGCAAATTAAAAAATATTGCAAATTTAAAAAAATTTGAACACAAAAAGAAAACACGTGGGCCCAAGAAAAAAAATTTATAACAGCTACTCGAAAGAAATAAAACGCATGATAACACAGGTATCTAATTAAGGACAATTTATTTTGTAGACTTAAATTCATAAGTTGAATGCCATCAATCTAAGTGGTGCAATATTCTGTGGATTGATGTATCCAAAGTTGTTCTTATAGGTAACCCGGGCCGTAGAAAATATATCAAGAGACAAAAATTAAGTTGTTTGTCTTACAATAGCGGCCCTGCTATTATATATCGCATAGTTGTATCTATTACGTTCCAATTCTTATTCTGTATATTAAAACCTAAGGTTTAAGGTTAATAAAATTACCATTTGGATTCATTTAAAGGCTTGTGTACTAACTAGTCCATTCTATTCGAATAGTAGGAAGTAGAAATTAAAGTCAGAATAAAATTCAAAAGAATTGTTTAAACGTTTAAAATTGCAGATTTTAAATTCCGAGAGGTTTTTTCCAAGTCGATTCTTGTTTTGGTCTTGTGTAGCAGTGCCATCAAATTATACGATAGTTTAATTCAATGAAGTTTTTATGAATATTGTTAAGAATTTTGTTCAGCGTTTCCCCAAGTTTATACCGTTATTTAATAAAATTTACACTTTTGTATCGACCTACTGCCATACTGACATCAATTGTCATTCAAAATGATCTTAAATTAAATTTCCTCACAATTTCATTTTATTTTTATAAATAAGAAACAAAAGCAAGAGTTTAATAATTTAAAAAAAATCGTATACAGTACTTTAAACAATTCGTGGAATACCTTGAATTGAAGACTTTTGTGCTCGTTGTCTAGTCGTAGACGTTTTTATTTTTAAATAAAATGTTCGCTTCAAATTCAAATACAGAATTTAACAGAGCACCGCAACAACAACAACAACAATAATAATAACCTGTAAATGAATAAGAAAAACAGAATAAAAAGTAAATAAATAAACAAACCGGTCGATGTGACTTTAAATACCACCAAAGCATGATTGAGTCAGTCATCAATTGTAGCAAAGCACAGCAGCGCGCCGAACGCACACACTAAAGGTAGATATAATAACAACAACAAAACGCTAACAAATTAAACAGACAGACGTTTAAAGCCAACACTGTGAATAAAGGAACGAACAATCAGTCATAGTCAGTTTATTCGCAAACGTAAAACTTTACAGACGTGCATATGTGTTGCCAACATGCATGTAAATAAATAGAAACAACTACAAACAACATTTATGAACCGAACATGCTGCTGTTCATATTACACATCAACAGCACTATCGTCTGCAACACAGCATACGTATAAAAACAAGAACAGAAACACAAAATCAAATTGCTGCCCTACATGACAAACCAGTATTTTATAAGCACAACAAAAACAACAAAGTGTCAGTCGGTAGTGGTTTGTCGGTGACAAATTCTAAAATTATTTCTACCAAAGAAATTTACGGTTAAAATAAAAATTATTCTGTTAAATAGTGCATTGAAAATTTAATTTTAATAATTTTTTACATTTAAAACGCAAAATATTAATGAGAACACTTTTTTTTATGAAGCTTTTCATTATTTTCTACGAGATATAAAAGTACAAGTTAAAGAAATATTCTTCACATACACTCATTCGTAAATAAACAAAAGAGTTGATTTGATTGAACGATTCTATTTCGCAAATTTTTATTAAACGAAAGTAAACACAAAAATTGTATTGAAAATATCATTGAACCTGTATATAGACAGTGAAAAAGAAATCAGAAATCGTTTAACAAAATAATAATAATAATAATAATACAGCAATTAAAAAATAGAAATATACCTACAATATGTGTGAATTAATATTAAATCCCGCCATGGATTGTGAGGTAAAAAATTAATACAAATTATTATTAACAATAAATAGTTAAACTCATGCAATAAATGGCCATTATAAATACATGTTTAAAGCACGAGTTAATTTTGTTTATACAAGATTTTCTTAAAATAAAAACAAAACGGAAAACCCAACACCCCTTACTAAAAAATTTCTTTGTATATTTTTTTGAGTCATTGGCTTTTTAGGGAAGCTGTAGTATTTTCTTCTATATTCCAGTTGAAGCCAATTTTTTTTTTTAATTTTATTCTAAAAATGCGTGACTACTTTAAAAGGTGGTTGTCACTCTCAGTAGTTCAGTTTTTTTTTCTATTTCCGCAACAAATTTTCTTTGAAAAAAAATGCATTTAAAAAATGCCATTGTTAATCAAATTATTTTAAAATGTATATTTTTATATACAAATTGCAAATTGCACGTCTAAATTTATATAGTTTTTGTTATTTATTATAAATATTTTATTTAAAATTTTATTTTATATGCAAACAAGTTTTACAACACCACTTTTAGCCAGAATTTTTAAATATTTATTTAAGATTTCAAATTAATGTAGTAGAAAGAAATCCTCAAAGATTGATTTTTTGTTAAAAACGACGTGTCAACATTACATTCAAGGATAAATCTTATCAATGAAACGTTTGTTAATCATCTAATTACTGTTAATACACACTCAACATTGTAAACATAATTTTATACGTGAAGTGTTCAATACTCAAGTATCAACAAAGTTGAACAACAATAAAGTTCTTTATCACTGTCTTATAACGAAAGAAATTAACTTCTATGAAGAATGAAAGTTTGTTTTTTTTTTCATGGGATTATTTCTTAGTGAAATTAAGAAGTAAAAGAGTAAAATAAAATCGCTTCAAGTTATAGGTGAAAGATAATTTTTGTTTTTAAATTAGAAATTCAGAAAGTATAACAAGTAAATTTCAAATACGTATTTATATAGTAAACAACTGTCATTTAGTCCATTATTGTGAAATAGAAATTCACCAATTATTATTGTCACTTACTCACACACTACCAGCCATGGAATGAAATTATACTGAGCGTTCAATTAATTGTCTTGTCGCTTTTGTAAAACATAAAATGTTTTATTTAAATAAATTAAAACGCTATATATACACAAATATTCTATATATTGTACGTACATATGTATATAAATTATGGATGAACATTTTAAATAAATTGCAAACACAGTGCTCATAAATTAATTAAACAAATTATTTATGCCATGCAATTTACTTAATTATTGTTGGTCGTTATTTTTGACTCATTGTACGAAGAATAAATATCAACAAAAAATTATTGATGGTTCAAAAAAAAAAAAAAAAGAAACAAAAACAAAAAAGAACAACAGTAACAATAATAATTTGTTTATATATGTAGCTTGTGAAATAACAATGCCGTGATGATGATAAATATGATTATCTTTTGTATAATTTATTGTATTTATTTACAACTCTAATAACATCATAATTATTAATAATAGTAAACAAAACAAAATTAAAATTTTTTATCGATTATATTTATTTAAATTTCTATTTCTAGGAAGAAATAAGTAAGATAAAACATTTAATACTTCAAAATTTTTACATAGAAATGGGAAAATTTTAAATAAATAAATTAAAAAAAAAATTACCCGAAATCCGTTTATTATGCAAAAAAAACTGAAAAAAAAACAAATTTATATGTTTCATTATAAATTGAAATAATTTTTAATAAACGGTTCAGTTCTTTTTCCCACTTATTATTGCGTTAGCAAAATGTTAAAAATTATTCACTTAATTTTAATATAAATTTTAAACAAGTGAATGTTTTTTTATGTTTTGAAAGTATTTTTTTGTTTTTTAAATTTTTAAAAAATATGCAATAATTTTTGCAAATAACAAGTTTTGCAAAAAAAAAATTATAAAAATAATGCCGATATAAATTTAATGTCGTATTTTAATTCTAAAAACAATGTTGTTTAATAGTATTAATGTAGTAAAACTAAATTTATTTTCAGTTTTTCATTTTATTGCATACTTTCTCTTAAATTTTCAAAACTATTGAAAACTATTTTTCACAAAGTTGTTGTTTTTTTTTAATTACTGTAAGGAAATGTTATATGCTGCACAATAAAAATTAAAACAAATATTAACTGTTAAACATTGTAAGCAAAAAAATTCTTTGGCATTTGTTAG
Source organism: Sarcophaga subvicina (assembly GCA_936449025.2). Taxonomy (NCBI): domain Eukaryota; kingdom Metazoa; phylum Arthropoda; class Insecta; order Diptera; family Sarcophagidae; genus Sarcophaga; species Sarcophaga subvicina. Next base: position 44,974,211 of record OW388081.2, on the reverse strand, counting down.
CGACATAGACATTAAACCATAAATTAAAAAGCAACGATTTTGTTTTTTTCTTGATTTTTTAGTTTTTTTAAACAATTAATTATAGAGTATTTGGAAGAAAGGAAAAAAACATTACAATATACAGACATACATAAATTATTTAACAGTGTGTAATTTGTATGAACAAACTTCATTATTACATTATACATGTAGAAAATAAATTGAATTTTCAAAGTCAAGTTTAAACACTTTATATGTACATACATATGTATGTATATTGTAGATACTGTGTATTGCTATTACGAGGATCGAAATAAAATTTATGTTTATCACATTTAGTCGAATTTCCTAAAGTTGCTTTTGTTTTATAAATATGAAAATTAAAATAGATATTATAAAATAATTACAATATTTTAAAAAATTTCCGATATGACTCTCAAATATTCTAAAAAGCTTTAAGCATAAATTCAAAAAAGAATACAAATGTTTTTTTTATTTTTCAATATTTTTAGTATAGAAGGCGGCCAAGAACTTGGCGCCAGAATGTTTAAACAAATAATAACAAAAGCTTTAATCTTTACATGCCGTATTCATTTAACAACTATTAAACACCAAATAGAACCAACAACCATAGACTGGCAGAAGGCAGGCAATGTCAATTGTTCAATGCACAATAGAAAATGTTTTTTGTCAGTCGGTTCAATCGACGTCATATTATAACATCCGTGTCTGATGATGACGTCTATCTGTATGTCTATATCGATATAAAAACTATGTAATTTAAAAAACAATTGTTGTTTTCTGGTTGCCGTGTTACCATTTTTTCTTTTTATTATTTTATTTTATTTTTTCTAAACTAAAAAAATAAAATAAAATAAATTGTTATAATTAGTTTATAATTAAAATACTCACATGCATATACATACATATGTACATACAACAAATTATGGATTTATTGGTTGAACAATTTTTCATATACGGTAAAAACAAAATATAGACAATGGAGTGTTTATAAAAACAAAACCTTGACAGAGTTTTTTTTTCTTTTTTCTAATAAAAAAAAATGACATTTCCTTTATTAATTAATTTAATTTATATACTTACTTATTATTGCTTATTTTAGATAGTTCACACGTTCAATTATTACTTTTCTCTTCTTTAATAGGTTTTAATATTATTTTTAGACGGATTTTAAACAATTTGTAACACTCAATCTCAATTGTTAATAATTATTTGAAAATAAATGTGATCCCCCATAAATTTATTTTAGCAAAAATTATTATGGAAAAGCCTAAAAATTTCTTGGGTGCGAGCACTTAATCGGTGATAAACAGCAAATAATTTAAGAAAATTTGTTGATAATTTATAAAACAAATAGCATGGGCTGAAAATAGAAATAATATGGTAAAATTTTTGGAAAAATATATCAATTTGAAGTCATAAATTTACTAAAAAAAAAAACAATCATTTTCATATCTAAGTAACATAAATTAATGGGTGGGTACTCACTTATTATTTAACATTAAATTTTTTGTTAAACAGAAACCATAAATTTTATTTCGGAAAACATTGTTTATTTCACGTTTATTTCACACTAGTTGCTGTGTGACAAACGTGACTTTTTTAAAGTGGCCCATTTCTTTTTTTCATTTGCAAACACTTTGTTTTTCGATTCACATGTTGCCAACTTCAATGATTTTGCGGTAATACAAAAGCAAATAATTTGTTGATAAACAGTTTTAATTGCTGTTATACATATTTTTGGCAATAGATTAATTGACGAACATTATTCATTTGGCCAAAATCCCAACCATTTTAAATAAATATGACACAATCAACTATTTAAACAATGATTAATACTCGTAACAACAAAGTCTCGATTCGTATGTTATCGTTTTTTTTTTTTTATTTTTTTTTTGTGTATTATGATTTATTATTATTTTCAATTGCAAAATAATATAAATTAAATAAATTTTACGTTTCATTTATATACAATACAGTATATTAAACTTGAGTTCATAGTTCTACAATAATTAATTAGAAAATGATAGGACGCCATGTCTATGATAAATCTTTGTAACTCAAGATGTCCTTAACGAAAATAGCTTAAAACAATCGAGATATTGTCCCATATTTGCAAACTATCTACATACATACATATATCAGTCGCAAGTGCAAATAAAATGAAATCTTTTCAATGAAGTCGCCTTGAGTCCCTAGCAGCGATTCTTTATCAATTTCACAAAATATTGATTATGGCTGTGATTTCATATTCTACGTAGTATAATAAGTGTTTTATAACCGATACTAAAATGACAAAAAATAACAAATTTCCATTATCAATTTAATTTTTATTATTTATTTTCTTTTTTCGATTTTATTATATAAGTGAGTGTGTGTGTTGTATTTTAAATTACCTGTCAGCCGTAGCCGTAGTAGCTTCTGTTTTAAAGCGTAAAGATATTTTCCTATAAATGTTCGTACTCTCTAAAGACTTTAATCATTCGTTATTCAATTACTCACTTATCAAAATGGTTAAAAGTTCTGTCTTACAAAAGTATCAGGATCGGCCTAGAAGGCGATCATCTTTTCTTCAGTTGTTTAATAAACCTACTAGTGTAAGTGTTTTGGAAAATGAAAAACAAAAGTTGTTTAAGAAATATTGAAAAAAATAAGTGACTAATAATCGCTGATCGTTTGACATTTTAAGTAAAAAGGTGTGACTAAAAAAACTATAAAACTTAAAAACGAACAACAAAAATAAATAATTTTTATCTTGTCCTACGATATGAATAATTTGTTAAAATATGCAAAGGAACGTTTGCAAAATTTTTAAAATTAATGAGCATGACCGTAACGTGTTATGCAGATAATGCAGTGTATAACTAATGTTAAAATATTTAATATTTATACAAACACGATTTAGTGGAGTTTTTTATTTCATATTTGACTTGAAATAGCGTTTTCCTGAAGAATGTCGAAAAAGTGTTACGCTTTGAAAATCATACCTTCTTCTTATGTTAATGAATAGTTTGTGGCGTTCTTAAGAATAGTGAGGTAACTGTTTAGACCAACCAAAGTAATGTTTATAAGATATTTGAGATGTGATCTTTCCAAGTAATTCTATCTACTTTCCTTCTCTCGTACTGAAGATGCTGTATAGTAGGAAAACCCAAAAAAATAAATCTTTGGGTTGGTGAGCGATTCGAATTTGAAAATAAACAGACATTTTCTCAAATTATATGTGTACATATAATTTCTTTCAGTGCAATGGAAAAAAATAAAAATATATCAGCTGCGCATGTCCATTGGTTGCTGGTTTAGTCACTAATAAATGAAAGAGCGAGAGAATAAGTAGGAAAACATTTCACTACACTGTTGTGGTATGGCGAGGAGCTGCAAATGTCATTTCTCAATAAACCCATGCGTTCAGACATACATACGTACTGTCATGAAACGACTTGTTTTAACTCCGACTAGTAGTGTTATATTCCACTTAATGGAATTCAGCAACGAAGTCGCCGTAGTCTAGTAGGTAGTTTGTTGGCTTATTAGACGTAATTTCACGGTTCAAACATCAAAACGAAAATATGGAAAATACAAATATTTCTTTGGTGACTTCCTCCCAGCAGATTTCTGGCAAAAACTCTTAGAGTAAATAATATTGCCTTGAAAAGTTTCTCAGAAAAACTGTCGTTCGGAGTCGATATTAAACTGTAGGTCCCGCCACTAGGTCCATTATCCTGACTGTAGGGTTTTTATGATTAATTATTTATGTTTATATTGTAATTGTACTCTAATAATTCTGTACAGATCTTAAAACAGACGTGTTTCAATTCATTCTGGTATCCATTATCTGTCATATTCGAAATTTCCACCAGTTGGATACAACTTGAAGTTTTCGTATTTATAAAAGCATTATATTTATGGATGTTCAAAAGAAATTGATAGTAGATCTGCAGATTCATATGTTGACTGCGATTAAATAACTAAGATGAAAACCATAGAGTCCTAAAGATTAAGAAAGTATAACATTTTCGTGTTGTTCTGATTGAATCATATCTTGAAATTATATTTATAAACTAATCATCCTCAAAGTTTTTGTGTTGTGCAAGGTAAAGGTTGTCTTTTAAAAACATGTTGTCATCTGTGAAACTTACAAACATTTTTCGATGCAATTCAGTACTTGAATTCTCTTTTATTTTATAAGTTTTATTATGTTTATTCTTCTGTTTAAAATAGAAAAACAATACCTTTCGAAAGGAATTAAGTTACAAAGAATTTTCAGCAGAATTTGCTGGTTGTGTTCCCAATATAATCACAAGGCAAACTTTATAACAACCTATATTTATTTTATTTTTGTTTGGTTGCTTTAATAATGTTTTATTTAAATATTGAACCTTAAAGCCAGTTGTGCTGTCAAAACAAATATCGAAAAATATTTGTTTTTATTTATTCTTTTTTTTTTTAATTCTGAATTCTTGTTTAAGCGTTTATAAAGTAATATCACGTTATGATAAAAAATAAAAAGTATGCCAATAAAATATCAGAATTAAATTAAATATTTAAAGACATATTCTGTCTTAATTTTAATACAAATATACATATGTATGTATTATTTGTTCTACATTACTGTTATCGTAATCGAATATAATTAACATTACCCAGCGTGAGCTTTTTTACATTCTTTGAAAATTAGCACTTTGAAAAACATACATACATACATATGTTGAAAACATTATGCCCTTTTTCCTAACTCAAGTGCGTTTCTATCTTCGAAGTTAACTAACCCACAGCTATTTGAGTTTGTTTTGATTACAATTTATTTTCCAGTGAAGTCACTATTTCTATGAATTTCATGTATAGCGAAGGCTTTAAGTGATAATTCGATGAGGAAAAATTGATATTTTTGTACTTTTAACTCGTAAAATAATTTTAATTTTTAATTTAAATATTGAAGCTTCAATCGTTTTGAAAAAAAAGCTGTAATATAAAAAAGTTTTAAACAGGTTTGAGTCTTGAATATTCAAAAAAAATTCTTATTTTAACAACAATTTGTTTTTGAATTGAATAAGAAAAATTACAAATTTTTTATATGGCAAACCTAATGAGTTACAGCTCCAACTCCAAAGTTAATTAACATTCCTTTAACTTCGAGGATTGAAAAAGAGTACAAATATTTGTTTTAATTAAAAAAAAAACATTCAAAAACATATAATTTGTTATATAATAAGTTTATTTCTTCAATAAAACTGTTAAACTTTTTTATTGCTTGTAAATTCCAGCTGTTCATTATTTTGTAATTGCAAAATTTTTCAAATCTGTTTTTACGTAAATATGAATTGAAAAAAAAATATTTTTTATTTAAATATGTATTTAGAAAATTGCAAAATCGTCTAAAACAAATTATCGTTTTAAAGCACGTGATAAATCAATCAACTTACGACAATTAATGAAAACGTGTTAAAACAAATTTATAACTGTTTAAATATTAATTAAACGAAATAACAAATCATATAAGCAAATAAATAAATTATTATAATTACAAAAACAAAACAAATCATATTTAATTTCAAATCATTTTCAATAATCATCGTGTCATAATTCATTTGACAAAAAAAAAAACAATTTTAAAACATTGTAAATAATTCATTATTATCATAATTTGTTAAATTTCAAAAATAAATAAAGAAAAGAAAATCTTTGCTAGCCAAATAAAATATAACCCTGTCGTTATATACATACATATTTCTAGATAAATATTCTTCTTCTGTTTTATTGATATTGATTTGCATTGATTTCATTTAATTTTGGAACAACAACAATTATTCATTCACTCTAATGGTTGATATCATCTGCTGCTGCTGTGTTTATTATGAGTTGTAGTGTATTTTACTTACTTACACCCACAGAAATTGTTGTGTGTTAAGCTTTTGGCATTTTTCGTTTAATCATTTCAATGTGCGCTGTTGTTTTAAAAATCACAAAAAAAAAACAAAAAGAAAATAATAAATAACTAAGAAAACCTATAGATTTTATAAAATTTTAATTTTTTTTTTAGTATAATTTTTCTTTATTATTTAGTTTGATTCTCTTGTACTTTGTAAAATTCACCAAATTTTGTGCTCTAGGTTGTTTCATTTACTTTTTAAATTACACCACCACCACCTGTTTTTCTATAATTGTTTAAGTTTATTTTAATATTTTACACGACTTTAACGAATTTTCTTTAATTTTTTATTGTTTTTTTTCTTTTCTCATATTAAAGGTGCTGTCTATGAGCAGTGAAGATTATCGCAAATCTTCAATATTCCAAACAGGATCATTTGATTTAGATTTCCCCATACCCGATCTAATTGGAACAACAGAAATTTTAACAGAAGAGCATCGGTTAGTATTAATAATAATAAATAGTTTTCAGAATCAAAAGTTATAAAATAATTATTCGTTTTTATTTAAAAAAAAAAAAAATAGTGAAAAACTTTGTGGCCATTTACCTGCCCGCGCTGAAGGTTATTCCTGGTCATTGGTATTTAGCACGTCTCAACATGGCTTCTCATTAAATTCACTTTATCGTAAAATGCAGAGACTTGAGAGTCCTATACTTATAGTAATACAGGACACAGAACAGAATGTAAGTCGTTTGATAATTATTTAAAAATACATATAATTTAATATGTATATAGTATGTGTGTAAATCGTTTTAATTTAATATTATATTTTGTGTTTTTTCTTATAAATTTATTCAGTAAATAACTTTATATGTGCAATCAAAAAATAAAAAGTGAATGTCAAAATAGTTGAATTGAATTTGGTCTACTTTCAAGTGTAAAGAATTTTCAATAGTTATTTGAAATCCTATAGATAAACATTTTATAATTGCTATACCAAACTTTAAGACTTTATTTAATTAGTTACAAATTTTAACAAAATTAATATTCTGTGGAAATAAATTATACTGTATTGTTATAATAATTGAATGATTTTATTATTAATCTGTTTAAGAGCTTTACTTAAAATTTCCATTCATATATATTTTACAGGTTTTTGGCGCCTTAACATCATGTTCCCTGCATGTGTCAGATCATTTTTATGGCACTGGCGAATCCCTGCTATACAAATTTAATCCCAGCTTTAAAGTTTTCCATTGGACTGGTGAAAATTTATACTTTATTAAAGGCAATGTTGAAAGTTTGTCCATTGGTGCTGGAGAGTAAGTATTCATTTTTTTTTAAATATTTATGTTCATAAAATATGGCAGTTTTGTTTTTTAACTTATGTATTACACATTAAATTTGATTTTGTCAGAATTTTAACACTGTTTCTGAGACTTTTCAAACGATTCTTTTATTACAGAATTATCAGTATTTTGTATTGCACCATACTTTACTCCATTAACATAGAATTTGTATCGATACTTAACCATAGTATAGATTGTAACGTGTTTTTAATGAATCGGTAATATTATTTCAGCCCATAAAGTAAAGCAATAATCTTTTTCTAATTTGGATTTTCAATAGACACCCGGTTTTATTCTTAATTTTCATACTACTTTGAATTGTATGAATCGGCTACACCCAGTTGTACAGTACGTTCGATTCTGAAAAGCATGCACACGTTAATAAAATTTCCAGTTTCAAGTAAATTTAGTAAAAATATATCCAATAGATGACTTTAGTAGTCTGCATTACAAGTTGTGCAACGCTTATTGGATCACGCCAATTGGCGTTAAAAAATTAAAATTTTGTTAACAAATTCTGTATTGTTTGAACGCAATGGAAAGAAATATAATTTTTTACTCTTTTTTTATTTTGATAAAGACTTAGGGCCATTTTTTTGGTTCAAGTTTAAACTCAAGATTAAGTTAATCTTCAGTTAAATTTAATCTTCAGTTAACTGAGTTTTCATTTTTTGAGTGGGAGCTTAACTGGAGATTAACCTTGTAGAGCTGCCGTACTTATAAGCAAAAATTTCTAAGTGTTTCACAACAATTTGCTTTTGTATATAACAAAAACAAACAAACAAAAGCTGAATACTATTGATCTTTATGTAAAAAAATTATTTTTTTTTTAAATAATAAATAAATTAAGACTGTCTATTGTCAATTTGTGTTTAATATAATTCATAATCACTTAAATATTTGTCTTATTCGGCATTCTCTCACTTAAAAGCTTTTTTTTTAAATAAAATTTGTCAACTACTTTTCATAGTTAATCTTATGTTTAAACCACCAACGTTGGTGCTTAACCGTAAGGTTAAACTCAAGATTAAGTTATCTCAAAAACTGAAAACGAAGTTTAACTGGAGATTAACTTAATCTTGAGTTTAAACTTGCACCCAAAAAATGTCCCTTAGGGTAACCGTAAGCGTGTACAAATTTCATTTGGTTCATTCCATTTTGATAATTTTGATATCAAGAATGCAGTTTCAATTGCCTGAGTACTTAACATCGTCCAAAAAAGCTTTTGGGACCGCTTGATTAAGGCAGCGAATCTGCCTAAACAAAACCGTCCATGTTAAAGCGCTTAATTGTATAATTAATGAAATGATTTCATTTTTACCTCACCTTACATTTAAGGTTATATACGGAATTTTCCTAATTTTGATACATATGCTGCAATTAATATTTTAGATTTATTCTTGTAGTGCCCATAATGAGTCCCGGTTACAAGTCGACCATGCCTTTCTTATTTTTACCAAATGTAATCCTAAAAAGAGATTTTTAATACGTTTTTTTTTTAACTCGCTTAAAATATGTGTTTTTTATAATTCCTTGTAATATTAATTGTTTATTTTCTATTCTATTTGCAGTGGACGTTTTGGTTTATGGCTTGATGGTGATTTAAATCAAGGCCGTTCACAATCCTGCAGTACATATGGCAATGAACCATTGGCACCACAAGAAGATTTTGTTATAAAAACACTCGAATGCTGGGCATTTGTTTAAAACAAAAATAAAAAATATGATTTAGATTTATTTATAGAATATTAATTAATTTCTTTATGATGTATTTTCGTCATCATCATTATCATCATCGTCATCATCATCTCCACAAATCCCAACCAACCAACCAACCACCATTTGTTTGCTATGGTTCTTATACTTATGCATGTTTTATATAAAGCAAACGACTGCAACAGCAACAGGAAACATATACTATAGAATGTAATTTAGACATGAAAATGAGCAATTAGCAATTTAAAAAGAATATGTTTTTTTTTATATCTACTTATATACTTAAATGTATTTAAAGGAATAATAATTATTTTTTAATAATCAAATAATTTAAACGTTTTTAAAGAGAAGCGCTTAATACACTACATATATATATACATACATATTAATATTAATGTTTATAATGATTAGATTAAAAATCTTGATTTTATTATGTGTTGTTGTTATACAAGGCAAAATAGCCATATTAATATAAAATATTTAATTACTTTTTCTCTTATTGCAACAACAAGATTAAAGAAGTAAACATACATTCTACATTCTACTGCATCTCTTTGCCGCCTATTTGTATACACCAATGCGTGGTTGTCATACAATATATCTCATCATTCATTCTAATTATGTACGTCATCAAGTCTATATCGATTTTGTCTTGATTTATTATTATGCAAATATTATATATTTACATACATACATACATATTTTATATCGACATTATTTTATTTTCATATTCTCTTTTCATTCATTCAGTCATTCATTCATTCATTCATTCATTTATTTGATACAAATATTCTTTACTTTACTTTACTACTCAACTTTACTGATTGATAATAATTTTTTCCTTTAATTATTTTATATTTAAGTTCGATTTATTATAAGTACATACATACATGATTAGACCTCAAAATGAAAATAGAAGAAAAAACAGAAAAAATTCATTACAAATGTAAAATACAATATATAGAAAACAGCAACAACAACAACAAATAACATTATAATAAAAATAAACAAACAAAAATTAGTACATTTTGCCATGAATTTAAAACCTTAAATTAAAGTAAACAAATCTACAAACATTTTTATTAATTAAATTCAAAACAAAATTAACAAAAATAAATTATTTAATCAATCGTAATAGAAAAGGCATAAGAAATCAAGAATTATTTAATAAAACAAAACAAACAATTGAAGTATAAAATACATGTGAAGACATTGCAAAATTAATTTAAAAAAATTTATTTAAAATCTTGTGCAATTATTATAATAAAATTAAAAAAAAAACTAAAAACAATAATTATAAGAAACTGCGAGTAAACTTAACTAAAGCCAACATTATTTGTTTATGTGTAGTGAAGATTTATTTTTTTTTTTTCTAACTAACAATGAAAACGAAAACATAAATATAAATTATATAATTTTATTAATCGTAACAAAAGGAAAACACAACATAACAAGTGAATTTTCTTTTTTTTTACAATATTTTATTATTTTTCAGTATGATTTTTATTTTTAAGCCATTTATGATTTAATTTTAAAGAAAACGAAAAAAAATCAACAAAAGAAAACAGAATAAAAACAAAACATTTACTAGAATAAACAATAAATGAAAAAAAGAAAAAAAAACATTTCAAAATTCAATTGTTTTTATTTATTTACATCCTTAAATTATTTAGCATTTATTTTCTTATATCAACATACATACATACATTACATACATATATTCAAACATATTCAATTAATACTTTTGAATGGTAACAGAAACGTTTCTCATTTAGTAATTCAAACTATTAAAGCTGACTTGACTTTAAGAAAGAAATCAATTAGACGGCATTTATGCGATGGAATAAGAAAATAAAATTGTTTCTATATAAAACGCCCGCAGTAATAATAATAAAGATTAATTAAATTAATAAGTTTTTGTTGGAATACAACAGATTTCAAAGAATTGATTTTTCTCAATGCCAATAGTAAATGCTTCGAAATATGTGAATTGATAATACATCACATATTTTAAAATGCTATTGAAGTAAGAGGAAAAACTCAACAGGATACATGTACAATTGCAATGTTTCTTTATAATCTATAATTTTTCATTTTTTTTTTTAAATAATCTTACTTGAAATTGAATAAAATATAACGACGATATTAAAATGTAAAGAAAATAACAATTTAAATGATGTAAAAATGTCAAGCAATGTACGCTTAATTGTAGAAATACGAGGTAATCGGGGAAATTATTCAGTTGAAATCTTTAACTCCAATTTAATTTCAATAGAATGACATTACTCTACAGGATTACCGAAGGTTGCAACAAAAGGACATTGATCTGGCTTTCATTTAAATTAATTAAAAATTTTGATTTTTTTTTTTGATTTTATTCAAATCAAATCTTTATGGAAACCCCATTCTATAATACATACATACAAATTCAGGCAATAGAAAATTTATATGAAAACAAGTAAAGCATATTTGAATAATTAAGTGGTATTCATACAATGAATGTATGGCTTGTCTTATACAAACAGGGAACAAATGTATCTGAATTAAAAAAAAAATCAAATATTCTACTTATAATTGATAGCCACTATATACAAACATATTGTTAATAATTTTGTGTCTTTTACTTTCCTTTTGGAATATGATGTAAGAAACATTCGCTTAAAAGACACCGAAATTTAGGGTATTTAGATAAATATTTCAAAACAGGCTTTACTACGAATGTTATTGATGTCTGCAACCCATATGAATTTTCTTTTTTTTTTTGTTAAAATTGATTTATTTAAGAGACACTTTATTACGGCAGATTGAAAAACAATATACTGCTAACAAATCAAACGATTATTTACTCTATAAAAAATGAAAACCAAATATATTCATTTGAATTTTAAATAAAATAAATAACTTATCATTATACCACTTTTATTACGGCTTTATACAATTGGTGTGAACGTTTAATATTGCAAATATTATGGATTATACGCAATAAAAACTTAAAATTTTAGAAATTGTTTTACAAACTGAAACAAAATGTGTTTAAAAAACAATCAAATCAGTTTTTGCCGCTGTTGTAAAAGTATTATAATAATTAAATTTCAATATCACTTAAACTCGTGAGTAAAGTATTTGCTAATAATTAAACTATGCGACAAAAAAATAAAAAATTAAACATGCCCCTTAAAGGTTATTTGATAAGACGACATACATATATGTACAGTTGTGTTCAAAATATTAGGAGCGCCCTTCAGTTAAAAGCAAAGTTTAAAATTAAGAAAAATAAAAGAGAAAATATCAAATTTTTTTGACTTAAAATTTATTTCTAATTCATTTTCTAATTTTTTAGCACTTAATTATTTCATTTAAACTACGAAAACAAAAAATATTTTATGTAAATAAGGCTTACTCTCAAAATTATTTGTTCAAAATAATAGGGGTGTTAGCAAACAACCTAATAATTTTTAAACAAAAGGCACAAATGTTTGATATTGTCTTAAAATAGTAGTTATTTTAGTATTTGGTTGAATTTGTTTTTAATGAATTCAGCACATCTACGAGGCATTGAGTCAATAAGATCTTGCCATTTCTTTAAAGGAATTTGATGCCACGCATCGCGTACTGTGATCCATAGTTCTTCTGCATTTGAAGGTTTTTTTCTCTACAACATACTTTTTAACATCTTCCCATAGATGTTCTATGAGATTAAGGTCAGCAGACTGAACTGGCCACGCCATAACCTTTACCCCATTAACCCGAAACCACTCATTTGCCAATTTACTGGTGTGTTTCGGGTCATTATCTTGTTCGAATATCCATTTTAGAGGCGTGAGGTATGGTAACATCACTTCTCTCAAAATGCCAACATAGACGTTCCTATCCATTATGTCTCTAATTGGATGTATTGGGCCTAAACCATTATATGAAAACCATGCCCATATCATTAGTTTTGCACCACCATGTTTAACTGTCGTTTGTGTATACTGAGCTTTATATTTGGTGTTGGGCAGACATCTACGAATAGACCCAATGCCACCGAATAAAACAATTTTGCCTTCGTCGGTCCACAGTATGTTTCTCCATTTTTCTTTCGGCCAATTGATATGTTCCTGGGCAAACTTTAAGCGTGCTGCTACCTGTTGTTTTGTTCGCAATGGCACCTTTTGTGGACTTCTTGCGAATAAATTGTTGTCCATCAGACACCTACGCAATGGCACCTTTTGTGGATTTCTTGCGAATAAATTGTTGTCCATCAGACACCTACGAATAGTATTATAAAATTTTCAGATCCTTTCGAATTTTTGCATACGCCGAAGGATTCATTTTGCTGTATCGCACAATTCTACGGTCATCTACAGTTGATGTTTTGCGCTTGCGCCCGCGTGTTTCGAGCTTTCTTATATTTTAATGCATTTGCGATAATTTGATTGGAGCAACTTAAGGTTTCCTCAACTTCTTTACAAGTTTTGCCTTTTTTTCGAAAATGTTTAATTAGTTTTCTCTTTTCTTCAGCACATGGCTGTCTTCGTCCCACTATTACACAAAAATTTATGTGAATCACTGTAGAAAAAGTTTTAACTACAGTTTTCCGTACTTATTTTTTACTTTTTTCTTTAAATTATGTGCTGTTATATTTTTATTTTTAAAAGAACACTCACACTCCTATTTTTTGATCAACTGAATTCAGGGGCAAACACAGAAATGAATCAATTTCATCGTAAATATTAAAGTTATTACGAGATTCTTTTTTGTATTTTATTTCTTACATATCGTTGTAACTACCATTAAAATATATCATGTTTTGCAAATTGGTACAATAAAAAATTTTAACTTTGAAAATATTACATGGCAGCACTCCTATTATTTTCAACACAGCTGTATATATATGTATATACATATAAAAAATTTTGTAAGTTGTCATAATGGTTTTGAAAAGAACATGATAAAAATATTTTGTCAATAACGTATTTGACAAAACAAAAACAATAGCTCTATACCGTTTAAATTGTTTTCTTTTTTAATATAGAGTTTGAATATAAAACTTTACAAATGTACTTACAGTGGACAGCAAAAGTCTTAGTACGGCAATACATTTTGACAAAAAAATTCCCCACAGGCTTAATACTCTTGCACAAAGTCCCGATATGAGAGTAGTAGTAAAGTAGTTAGGAGATCATTTGAAAAAAAGGTTACGTAATCGCTAAACCTCAAACAAAAATCAACCGAAAAACTTGGTCATGGTGCCACCAGAAAACATTAAACAAAATTTGTACATTCAATTCAAAATTTGTTAAATGGAGTGCTTGACCTTAACGGATATTCTACTAAATACAAGGGATAACATTTTCATATATGTATTAGGCCTTTGAATTTTAAATTTACTCAGGATTCTCTCTCCTTGGGGTTACCTATGGAGTCATCTGAAACTTTTCCTTATTTTTCTCCTGTTTTATGAAAAACATTAAAAAATTGTTTGTTTTATAATAATATAGAAATAAATTAATAAAATAAATATATAAACTATAAATTTTTATACAAACTTTTCGCTAAATTTCATGAAATTGCTAAAATATAATGCCGTACTAAGACTTTTGCTGTCCACTGTATATACATCCAGTCAAAGAAAAAGCCTGCATACACCACTGTATGTAGCGGGAAAAAGTCTACATACATTGGTGTATGTATACCCTTTTCTTTGACTGCATATTTAGATTTCTATCCATAAATTAGTTTACATTACATTATAATAATTTTTTTTGTTTTTTGTGAAACAGGTGATGATTAATACTTTAAATTGGTTGATTTAAGGGGTAGGGAATCTTTTAATCGAAATTTCATATAAATGTTACAACATAAATCCTGGAATGTTTCCTTGAGTCAGTTGAAGTCATAAGTTGAAATAAGTTCTTCGATAAAAAAAAACATAATTTAAAAACAAAAAACATACATAAAAGAATAGGAAAGTTTGTCTTCACATTTAATATTGATTTTTGATTTTATTTTTGTTTTCAATTGATATTTTTTTTAATTAAATTTACAGTTTTTAAGAAAACGATTGTATAAAACCGTATTTGATTGAAAATATTAAATACGATGTTTATATTTCCAGTGAAAGCTTCTTTAAAAAGTAAAGAAAAAATATTTTTTATAATATTTAAATCTAACAAGACAGATGAATGAAACTGTAAATTTAATGTGATTTTTTTAATTATTAAGTATACAATATTGTTTGTTTTGTCATCTATGTATGTAATCAAATGGTCATTATTGATTAGAACAGAATACGCACACAACAAATTTCGGAACAAAATCAAATGAAAATTGAGTGAAAATAGATTCGAATTAATAGTTTATAGTCAAATATAAAATGCATATGTTTTTTTATTGTATTATTTTTTCAAATATCAATTATGAAATTGAAAAATAAAAAACATATTTTATATGTATTATTAAACAATTGTAGCTTAAAAAGTTTTTTGCACTCAAAAAAAAATTCAAATAAAAAAATAAAAAATAAAAAAAGAATTGAAATTAAAACAAAACGAATCCCTCAATACACAAACACAATTGTTGTTGTAATTACTTATATATGTATGTACACGCATATTTGTTTACATATAAATAATTAGAGATTATTAACATAATACATAATATAATCAACCGGTTAAAGTTTTTACAAAAAAAAAGAAACGATAAAAAATTAAATTCGAACGTAAATGTATGTAAATGTGAACGTGTATGTTTATTTCTGTTTGTAAGAGTTTTTACTTTAATTTGTAAATGTGTAGAAGACTATCAGATACATATATATTGATATATACATACATAAATACATACATATAAATTAATACATATATAAGTATGTATATACAAAATATGAATAAATAAAACAATTTTTAGCAAGTTTTTAGATGAACCAAAAAACAAAAAACAAAATGGAAAAAGTGCATTAAACCACTAAAACAAAATATAATAGAGCTTTAGATAAATGACAACCTTTTTTTTTGTAAAATGTATAAAAACAAACCAAAACAAAAGACTTTAAATGTAAATTAATAAAATAACGGAAAAAAATAACAACTAAATATGCTTAATGTTTAAATATTACGAGTATAAATACAACACAAAACAGCCTATTAAGTATACATACATACATACATACTATACTATACTATACATACATACATAAGTATGTATACCTAGAAGCATTGCAAGGATCTATAACGTGTTGTACTTAAATAATAAATAAAATACTTAAAAATTTAATTAAATAATTACGAAATAATTGTTTATAACAGAAAAAAAACAAACATAACGTCTATTGGACCCACATTACACAGGTACTTGGACTTATGAATACAACTACAATTAAAACTAAACTTTACATACAGACAGGGTGTGCCACATTATACTCATACTCGTATATGATTTTTTTTTTTACTAAAACATAATAAACATATAAAAGATTCATTTTCGATTGTATTTCCAACTTTTTTCATCATTTTGTATAGGGTAGCCCTTTAAGAAAATCAGAAAATTCAAAACGATTTTCTTAAAAACAAAAACAAAAAAAATTATGAGACCAATTAACAAACATACATATAAACACACAATCTTAATTGTGCAAAAGAAAAATTAATTAATTAAACTATCCCTAATAAATTAGATATAAAATATGTATTAACAAAAAGACACACACATTTTATATTATATTGTAGATGGTAAAATGAAAAAAAAAAATAAAACTTTAAGTATTAACTTCTAAAAAAAATGCTTTAGACTTCCCTTAAAAAGTCGCCTAAAATGGCTTAAAAACAATATTTATTAGTTCTTACGTACGTACATATACATATGTATACATATTTAACAAATACATTGGTTTATTTTATACAAAATATATTAACAATATACATAAATTGTTTTGTTTGTTAACTTTATATATAAACTGCGTTTCTAATCATTATTTTAATCATTATTTTATTCCGTTTCGTAAGTTTACCATTTAAACAAATGTTTTTGGTTTATAAAATATTAAACAACGCACGGTTAGTATAAATATAAAAAAAGCTAACATAGTTGTCACATTGACCGTATATTTCAATTGGTAAAAATAATGAAATAAATCCACTCATTTCTCTTAGTTGCAGTACAACTGTGATCAATGTCTGAATCAACGCACTATGTGGCATTTTGCCTGAAAACCTGGCCAAAATTAATAAAAGTGTTTTATGAGTTAATGGCTTTAATAGTGTTAGTGATAGTTAGACCCAAGGATGAACCCAACTGATTTTGGTTCAAATCGGTCCGTGATTTCGCCTAGCCTCCATACAAATTCCCCTCGAAATTGCACTTATTTACACATAATTATGGTAATTATGCAACAATCATGATAAAATTTAGCATGGATCAGTTCTGTATACTAAGAAATCATGGTGTAATGTTTGGTGAAAATCGGATCACATTTGACCCTTGTCCCCATATAAAGTCCCCTTTAGAAATTCACATTTGCGCTTATAAATGGCTTAAAAACATCGGTATCGTGATGAAATTCGGTATGAACGTGTATTTTGTAAATCTAAATCATTTTACCAAATTTTGTTATGGTCGGTCCATAATTGCCCCTTGGTCCAAAATAGGGCCCCTTAAGAAAATATGTTTAACAATTATAATTGGCTTAAACATTTTATTACCTCGATGAAATTCGACATGAACATGTTTAATATGAATGTGAATCATTTATGATCACATTTTATTTTGATCGGATCATAAGTGCCCCTAGGTACCACATACGGTCCATTAAGAAAGTCTAACATACATCTCATATTGTTATAATAGTCGATATACATATGTAATTAAGTTTTTAAACTTCTATGATAATTAATATTTATTTATATTATTTATTTTACATTATTTAAATTTAAAAATACCTAAAAAGTGAAACTAACTACAATCGTTAAAATCGTTATCATTTTCATCATCAATGTCAGGAAGGAGTAATCTGGTGAAAATGCTTTTCTATTCTTTCGCGATTTTTGTGTACTGTAGCTTATAAAAGGGTCACTGCTTAAAAGTAACCTATTCAGGACATCTCGATTGGTATTGCTTCTACTGAATTTCCTCGCATAATTCCTACGCCATATGGCTTTATTGCCTATGGCTTTATTACACTGCGTCTTATTTTTTTAATTTTTCAAAAAAAAAATTTAAAATTTTAAAAAAATTTTCAAAAATAATTGCGCAAACTTTTTTTCTTGTTCCTGAATGTAGAGAGTTCGTATTTTCTTGTGGTATATAACATTAAACTACTAAAAACTACTTTCACCTTTAAAATGCTCATCTTTTTTAGGAAGGGTAAAAAAATGTGAAATTTTTATTATTTTTAAATTTTGAACGAATAAGTTTAACAATAATATATGAGATATATATGTATATATAAAAAAAACTGAAAGTAGCAGTTGCTCATACTTTTCAAATAAAAAAAATCAATAGAAAATCTCTATTCGTTTAGCCACAAAAAAAATATCATATAAACCTATTAAAATTTCAAAAAAACACCAAAAACGCGTTTAATTTTCTTCACTTTCCTGAATTTGACATCGTCTCAAATCTACAAATCTCAACTTAAAGTCGTGAAAATTCACTATATAATGCAGAATTTTGTTGTCATTACTCAGTTTCTTTAATTTCTTTAAATTCATTTTTGCTTTAATAAGTATAAGAGTACAACAATAACAATCAGAATAGAACAAGAATTAAAAAGGAATTGGAATGATTTTTCTTTAAATACAAGTAGTACAAGCGAATGTATGCATATTCCATTTCCGTGGTAAAAAAAATTTACTTCCAAACTATTGCGAAAGTTAGGTGACTTTCGCTACATGCACCTACAGCGAAAGTCTTGGCCTGAACTAACTAAATCCAATCCATGACTTGAATACCTGTACACTCGTTGTGTTAGTGGTTCAAACCAAAGAATATGGATATAAAGAATACGCATTATGTAGAAGTAAAATTTCTTATGGCGGGTCGTAACATTACGACCCGCTCTCACCAAAATCTTTTTAAAAATCATTTCTTGATGAGGGGGGAGGAAGACAGAAGGAAAATGAACACATACAAAGAGCGTAACAATATGTTGCTATCGTCGTACGTACATATGTACATGTGTATGTATTCTTGTGTTTTTTGATTTAGTTGTCGATCAGACTGCGACAATAATACATGTGCTGCGGATGCTTTATCATTTTATTTCAGAATAACACTCGAAGAATATTTTGTGTTAAAAATGTTCTATGTCATTAGCTGGGCATATTTTATCTTTTATTTTGTCCCATAATATATTTTTTTAAATGCTTTGGAATGCTCGTTTTGTTTTCTTTTAATAAAAAATATTTTTTTTATTCTTTTTATTTTTATTTATCTAAAAAACATGGCCTAATTTTTAAGCCAAAGATGGATAGCTTTATGTTCTTTTAATAATAAAATCGATGTTTTATTTTATTTATCCAAAATTATTAAGCCAAAGATAGACAGCTTTACATATGTATGTTGATGAAATGAAAATAAAAATAGCGTATATTACTAACACTTTTATATGGCTGTAAATAAATAAATTCTCTCAACTTATTTTCTTTCTCTCACTCACTAATCCATAATCATAGGCATGTGTTAACCTAGAGGAAAATTGTTAGTAATAATTTCAAGTCTACTTATTAACCCAATGATATGTATAATATGGATCGGAAAATATAGAAAAATTGTACAGCACTAAATCCCTAAAGACACCGTATTTAACTTGACAAGTATTCTTCCAAAAATCGAAATCATTTCTCATTGATATTAGTGAATACTACTGTGATATTTCTTTGGGTGTATCATTGAAGTCTGAAAAAAGCGAAATGAACCTTCTTCTTTAAAAACTGACAAGATTTTTAAGCTCTTTTTAACGAACATTCTTGATGTTCGTGTCCTATGTGTGTAAAAAGCCGAAGATGTTCTTCCCCTCAGGGACATTGGTGCCGACGAAACACCAGAAAAATAAATAAAAAGTGGCCAAACAACAAAAACTTACGATGAGAAAAACGCATTGTTACGCTCTTGGTTTCTGTATCCTTCCCTTCTATCTTTCCCCCCGCGTCATGAAATATTTTTGAAAAATATTCCAAAATATGTTAAAATGCACATTCTTTATACTTTATTTTCTTTACTCAAACCTAAGTTTGATAAAGAAAGTGTCATTGTCACCGTATATATACGGTTATACGGTGGTCATTGTGACATTGACGTCGTATTGGTGGGCTGCCTAACTCAAAATAATAAGCGTAACTCCAATAGGTTATAGATTTATTGATCATTAAAAATATTTTTAATTCCTCTCTTTTTCATCGATGAGCACAGTTCGTCTTAGGACGTATATTACATACTTCTCCCTCATGAAATAGTCTAGCTTAGAAAATTATTTTCTTGCTACAACTGCTGAAATAGTGACCTCTGCCTCCTGTTATCGGTTAATGAGGACGGCTTATATCGTTTGCTTTGGCAGATTAATGTAGATTCAGGACTGCATTGGTAGCTTCTTCCTGAATTCTCAAATCAAATACTGCGTCGTACGCTATATTCTACAATACTATGCTAGACCAGAACTGCGAAATTACCGTAATGATATCTGATTCAAGTAACAGTATTTGGTTTCCTTTGCTGCAAATGCCTTTTGCCGATGTCCTCATGAGTTTCAGTTTCCGTTTTGATTCTGTTTGTGATATAAACACGAAAAACTCTTTATGCTACACACATTCTGAGCACAGTCTTCTCAAATGTCATGTTTTACTTCTAAAAGTAAACACTTCTTAGGATATAGGAATAGGATTTCAAATCTGTAGTTCGGTTTCGTCTTTGAAAGTTAAACCGCACCGCTGCTGTGAAGCCAAGTTTTAATCCTGATGCTTAATGAGGGTTCAACCATCGTATGTTAACCATTGTGAGTGCCATAAATTTGTTATTTTCGCCAAAAATTGCAAAATTTTAAATAAAACAATTACGAAAGAGGGTTAATGTCTCATTTTCAATACGATTTAGAATAATTTTCGAAACAGAGTTATGATTACTAATCGGACTACAATAGGTCAATTCGACTTCCGGGTACTGTACGTGTCTTAATTGACAAGTACACGTTCTCTGACCTTACTAATCGGATTCAAAAATTTCTTTTGTTTTGTTTTGTTTTACGATAAATGTTTTTAAATTTTTCACTTTCCATTAAAAGTATTTTTCTTCAACGATGGTATGTGCTTTTTTTCGTTATTTTATGTGATCTACCACCTAAAAATGTAATCTTTAACCTGCGATGTATTTTTCACTTTCTTTTTATTTTGGAAATGCAGTTTCAATTAAAATTATTGAGAAATATTTTTGAATATGAAATATATTTTGTATTAAAAACTTATAAATTAAGCACAAATAAATATCATTGTTGTTATTTGAAATACAATATTAATAAAATAAAATAAAATAAAATTAATTGAAAAAATTTGAAATAAAATTAAATAAAATAAATTGTGCTGTACGAGTATGCAATACAATTGTGGATTAATTTTATTAATAAGAAAATGGAGAATTATTTAAACCAAAAACCAAAAAAAAAAACAAATCTATATTAAATGTAAAGTGAAACAAAATGTAAAACAATTGTTTTTTTATATTGCATTGAAACTTCTGTCAATTAAATTGTAGACTGGATCATTCATTTTTGACAAAAAAAAAAAAAAGATTAAAATAATAAAAAATAAAAAAAAAAACAAAATCAATACAAAAGTAAATTATAGAAGAAAGAATTTGTTTCTATAATTAAATTAAAAATTGAAATCAACAAAATTAAATATTACAATTATTACAAATAAGGCATATTCAATTAAAAATCGAACACTAAATAGCATAGTACGCTTGCTGAAACACAAAAAAAAAAGAATGAAAAACAAAATCCTTTAAATTAACCCGGTTTAATTCGAATTGGTTAGATAATGCTGAATATAAGTAAATTAAAATCATATTTTTATTTAATAATAAAAATAAAAAGTAAACTTTAGAATAAAATAATAAAAAAAGCGAAAATACAAACATACTTGTAAAGGCATTCAGTAGTATCCATTCGAATGTATGTATGAAATTTAATTTTAAATTGTAACGCCCATATGTCTGTTATTGGATATTTATTGTTTATTTTAAATAAATTATGAAATTATTAATTATTAATTAAAATAAAATTATTTATTAGAAAATTTCCTTATGACATACACACTAAATGTATGTATGCATGTCTTGTTAAAATAGATATTAACACAACAATATTTTTATATTTATTAGTAATGAATTGTTTCTATGTATGTGTGTTGTTATTTAAAAAATATTAGTATATATATGTATGTACATACATAAATGCATATATATTTAACATACATGTACATATATGTATGTATATACATATGTATATGTATATACAAAAGAAAACTAATGTTAAAATACATGCACATCCTTACATAGTAATTGTAACCCTTACAAAACGATATAACACGCCGTTAGATATATAATATGTACATATATATTGATCATGATCGTAAATCTAATTTAAAAGCAATAAATTGCAAGTCGCCGTAGTCTAGTAGGTAGTGTGTTGGCTTATTAGACGGAAAAGCCCGGGTTCAAACCCCAGGCCAGACATCAAAACAAAATACAAAAAAGCATTTCTTCGGCGACTTCCTCTCAGCAGATTTCTGGCAAAAAAAACTCTAAGAGTAAATAAAATAACCATAAAAATTTTTCTCAAAAAAATTTAGGTCCTGCCACTCATGTATAAAATTAACACACACAACATAAGTTGTGTGAGGAATTAGATCGTAATCCTGACTGAAGGGTTGTAATGACCAATTCAATTCCCTGGGCCATCTAAATCTCGGACAGAATAATAGAATATGCTCCGCATTTTCATTCTCATCCGCTTAGTTTAGGTATATAGGGGGAGCTATCATGTTCAAATCGGTACAGGTATTTTCTGAAACCACCACGGCCATCAGAACTGGGTCACATAAAAGCTCAGCACGCAGTATTTGTGCTCCGGCCAATGGGTTTTATTAGGCATAATGTGAAACGTTCATCTTCCCTTCGAGACTGTCGCAGGTCCTCGGCTACTTATTAAGACGGGCCTTGTCTTAAAATATTAAGTAGCACGGTCCTTGTGGGGTATTCACAGGTCTTGCTGAAAAGTCTCACGTATTTACCATCACGCCTTGTTCAATATAAACAAGTGTTATGCGTTTGAAATGTTTAAAGTCCATTTGAATATATTTTTGTTAATTTGATCACTTTTATTGAAAAGTAAACGAAATATTCTATTTTTCTTATTTCTGATTAAAAATTTTTATAATATTTCCATACGTTTTATCTCCATTCTTCTAAAATTTCAGTTCTTAGTGAAGGCAAGTCTTCAAATTGAAGTTGGCGAGCCCCTGAAGATGCGAGACCCTGGTACAATTACCAGCTTTAACATCTCGAATAAAACGAAATATGAAAAATATTTCTTAGACGCTTTCCTATCGGCTGTCTTTTGGCAAACACTATGAGATACGATATAATATAAATAAAAAATTACCATGAAATATTTCTCAAAAATCTGTCGTTCGCCGTTGACTATAAACTGTAGGTCATTCCATTCTTGGATAAAATTAACACAAACGATAAGGGCGGTGTCAGCAGCTAGGTCGAAATGAATGAATCTTCAAAAGCTACCTAATCGATTAAATTAAAATTTTGGAGATATGTATGTATCTTAAAAATAGAGGTGACCTTATATATGTATGTAGAACGCACTGAATTGTTACTATATGAATGAATGGTTGTACTTCCATACATTTCTATACGAACGTGTTTTATGCAGTGACAAGTTTTTTTTGCTCGTGAAAATGAAAAAATTTCCTTTAAACGAACATTCATACATCAGAGGGTTACAAATTAGTTTAATTTTAAACACACACATACATACATCCATACATACATACATACATTCATGCGTATGTATTATTATTTCAAAATATGTATGGTATACATACATACATGTATAATATAGTAAAAGTAGAGAAAAATTTATTTTAAAAAATATTTCATTTCATTAGATATTCATGTTAAAATATTTAAAAACAAAAAAATACCAATTTATTATTGAATCACATTGATTGAAGCATCAAAAAAGAAAAAGTGGAAAATGTTGAATTGTTGTTGTTAAATTAAATGTGAGCACCATGTTAAATAATAAAAGAAAATAAAAAAATTAAAACAATGAATTGAATTGAATGTTGTTCGTAATAAATGGCAAGAAGATTACAAAATAAATTATAAACAAATTAGTAATAAAAAACAGAATAAAATAAAATATAACAGTAAATAAATAAAATATATGTATATTTTTTATTTATTCATTACATATTTAGTTTTCTAAAACATATACATATAAAAGTAAAGTAAATATAAATTCATCAGCCGTTTTCTTTTGTGAATGTTTCAATGGAAAAGGAAATGAAAATGAATGTAAAAACCTTGTTATCCTTCAAATATGAATAGTGTACGTACATGTGTATGATGTAAAAATATATATTTACATTGGTATACAATACAATAAGGCAAAGAAGAAGCAATAATCGAAATATGTATGCTTTCAAACTTAAACCTATTCTCTTTTCTCTCTCTTTCTCTCACTCTCTGTCACTGGCCCAATACATACACTTATAAAAATTATAAAATAAAATCTAAACAGAAAATAAACAAAAATAAAATCAAAAAAAATAATTATTTTTTTACTTGGAAACTAAAAAAAAATAAAACCAATTAAATAAAGTTCAATAAAAAAAAAAACAAAAAATAATAACAAACTCAAGAAAAAATAGTATAAAGAAATATTATTAGTCTCGAATGAAAGAGAATAGAATAAAAATTCATTATTAAAGGAAACAAAAATGCAAAGAACGATTATATGTAGTAACAAATAAATATTGTGTATGTGTAAATATTGTATTCAATTTAATTGCATATTATTTCTGGCTAAATAATGTCTTCAGATTCGTTTTTATTAATTTTTATTGCTATTTTTTTATTATTAAAAATATAAAAAATTAACAAACAACACTACCGATAAATTTTAAGTAGACATAGTTAATTAATATGTATCTACAGTGCTTGACAATACAAGGAAAACTTTTACGGAAATTCATTTGGTATGTGACACATCAAACGAAAATCTAAAAATCTTTTTTAATATTTAGGAATAATTTATTGATGCGATTTACACGTTTTTTAAAGTACAACAAATCATTATAATTGAGATAATTTATAGAAAAAAGAAAACCAAACGTAGTTTGTTTTTGCTGTTAGCAAAACAATGAAAATTAATTTCTTCAAACAAATCCTCTGCGCTTTTTACGTAATCCACTGTTTTGTTGGGATATCCCTTTGCTCCTGGCATTCACTGACTCAATAAATTGGGCAATGATTTCCTTTGGTATCGTACGCCATACATTTGAAAAAAATCTTCTTTCTAGCTAAATTTAATTTTGTGATCCAAAGTTTTCACAGATTTCCTATGGAATTGATATGAAGAGACAGGACATGCATTTTTAAAACACTTATTGTATGTATCTCTTTAGACCTCAATCATTTGCAACTCTACAGGTGGGTTATTACGTATTTCGATTCAAAAGAAAATTTATTTAAATGTAATGCTTTAAAATAACAAGAAGTTCGAATAAGGATCTCATGTTTATGACAATATAATATGATATTCTTTGTTTTTTTGTGACGAAGTCATATAAAGTCGTCTGTCTTTTCCTGTTTCGTTCATCAAGCAGTTGTCGATAACAAGATACCGCATGAATGATACTTCGTCTTGCCTTTGAACTTCTATCAAAATTTAAATCATTTTGTACAAATTGATCCATAATTTCCGTTATAGTGACTAAATTTTTTTTTAGAAAATTCATTGAGAATTCCCTTTGTTCCTCATCTTCAGAAACGCTAACTTCCTCGTCTTTTTACACTTGTTGTTCCACGAATTCTTTAAGATCGTCGTTGGAAAGACATTCACCTGTTATAACTAATACTACCGCGTAATACTGAAACAGCATTAAGCGGGGTCTTACTACATTGAGTGAAATACATAGTAACTTCCCAGGTATGGAAATTTGGAGGCATTGTCTTGCTGATATCGCTCTACTAGCTTCATATTCCCTACTACGTATGGGTACAAAACGACATTTAAAATTGGTTTGACACCAATACCAGCCAGTGTACATGAATTATACCCATTTATTGCCCGCAAAACAACGCACAAAATTTAATTGTCTAATTTTTACTTAAGTTCCAGTGTTTTGACTTTTAATTCAAATGCTCTTCTAATATTGCCCCTTAAGTTGCATTTGGATTTATTTGAAAATAAAACTGTATTCCACTACTACGTTCACAATATTGCGATGTTTTAAACAGATGAGCGATTTTTTAGAGAACGAAAGCAACCGAGACCAGTCGCTGTTGTTCTGCCATTTACATTTCGGGAACTGATAACCTCTTTGTGTGGCATTGAGGACATTTTTAAGATTCACTAACAATTAAATAATCCTGCCTTAAAGTAGATTTTCCAGGTCATTCTTCAGAATGAAGAGTTTGTATAGAGCCCGACATGCGATATTATTTTAAAATTTTTAAAACTTCGGATTTGTTAACCCCTTATTTATCACATGTTTCTTTTTTCTTCTGCATTAAAAATCTGTTGTTATTTCAATCTTCAGGTATTCATTTTAGCCAGGGGAAAACAAATATAAAAACAACATAAAAGTTTCAATTGTTTTTGCTAAAAAACCTACAATTTAATTAATTTAAAATTTTTCTAAAAATTTTCTGAATTTTATTTTTATATTATATTTTTAAAAGATATAGAAATCAATGATACATTAATTTAATGAACATTATTAAATCTCATAAACTCTTCTTTTATTTTTCAAATTATTAAGATTTTTAGATTTTCTTACGATAGGAATACATAAGTGAGTTTTCGTAAAGGTTTCCATTGTACTGTCAAACACTGTACAAACAAACCTATATAAATATATAAATATTACATGCATATACATATACATATTTATAATAATAATAAATATATAATGTATACCTATTAGTTATTAATTAACATTAAAAACAATTATTGTTTGTAGATTTTATTTTTTATAAAATTTAAATCGTAGCAATTGTGAAGAAAACAGCAAAGAAAAAGAAAATAATTTCAACAAAAAAAAAAAAAAAATTAAAAGAAAAAACGCCCATATATAGAAGAACAAAAAACAAAACTTTTTATTAACAAAAATGGAAATATAAATATTATTGTGTTATATATACATACATACATACATATATTAATTAATGAATACAATATAAATATATAAATAAAGAAGAAAAAATCAATAAAAATATCAATAATGTATTATAAAAAAAGAAATGTATTTAAATGAATTGAATTGTTTGTTAAAAGTGATAAAACGAATTATACAAACACAGACATAGTCACACACACAAACACAAACTCAAATACTAACACTTGTTGTACAATTGCATGGTGGCATATGCCATACTAAACCGTACCATACCTGACCTTACAATACAATACAATACAATACTAAACAAGATAAAAATCAGAAATTTTTATTAGTAATTCAACAATTATCCTTGACTCGACATACATACATACATACATCCATACATGCATTAACACACATACATAAAGAATACAATAATAAACAATATTGTTATGATATATGTATTTATTTAGAGCAAAAAACAAAAAATTTAAAACAAAAACAAAATCATATAATGAAAGAAAAAAAACAAAATGGAGAAATAAAAACTCATTTAAAATTTATTTCTGAAAAATAAAAATAATAAGAAAATGAAGAAATTAAAAAAAAATTTATTTCAATAATTCTCTGCGCAGCTGTTATTTATTATTTAAATACGATATCAAATGGTAAGTGTACATACATATGTATGTACAGTGAAAACTCTACAAACGGACACCTCCCGTAGGCGATCACCTCTTTTAAGCGGACAATTTTCCATAAAATTGTGTGATTCTCCTTTTTAGTATCATTGGCAGATTGTTGTGTAGTTTTTTTTATTTTTTTTAACGTGTTCATTTGGGACAATGAGTCTATTGCGTGAAGTTGTTAGTTATTGAAAATATTTTATTGTAGGATGGCTGGACGAAATTCTCTTACTTTAAAAGAAAAAAATTAAAATAATAAATGTGCAAGAACATGAAATACTTTCAGTGCGTGAACTTACAAAACGGTAACAAAACAAAACATTTTGAAAAATAGGTGCTAATGGGAATGTTTCTTTTTTTCAAGATTCAATATTGGGAAAACTCAGGCTCAGCTCAGGCCTTATTTTGAAAAATAAGGAAGATCTTAAGGCCGTATAGCAATCTGTAGTTAACATATACTTAAGTTGTGTTGAAATTTGTCTACTCGATACCTAGTCATAATAGCATATTTATTAGCACAAAATCCTGACATTTTTATAGTGAACTATCCCGTGAACGGACACCTCCTGCTAACGGACAAATCTGCTGTGACGACCGGTGTCCGCCTACGGAAGATTTCACCCTATATGCAGTTAGTTACACAGTCTCAAACAATTTTCCTCACACCTAGCAGGCAGAAACAATTTTCACAAGATTTTAGAAACTACTTACAAGATTTAATTTATTTGTTTTAATGGTTTTTTTTTCAAGTTAAATATATGTTTACAAAATCTGTTTCAAAAATTTCATACAATTTTTATATGAAAAACGCAAGTAAAAATTCAAAATTCTGATTCAAAAAATCCGTTGAAATTTTCGAAATCTTATTTTTAATAACGAGTTTGATGTCCTTTGGCGGCAATATTTTCACGCATTTTGTATTATTTCTGTCCCAATATTCCAGAGTACTGCAACCATGGTACCTTTGGACATTTGCTTATTAGTTATTGAGTGCTGTTTTTGTTTTGTATTTTCAAAAATACCCTTTAAATGCTTTATTGAGTTAAGACTGTAGCCTGGATTGGTTCAGCACTACTTCTTTAACATTGTACAGAAATAATTCTTGCACAATCTTGAATGACTTGAATAAATCAGAATTGTTATTGTATGGCGAAATTAAAAATTTTCTCTAAAAATATTTAAATAACGAAATTTGCCCAGTAGTATTACATTTACAAACATAATGCAGCCCCTACATGTAGCGACTGATTGTGCAACTGGCTGGTTGGTAGAAATTCAAAAAAAAAAATTTATGTTCTTTAAACCGACGACCAAACTATAGCAGTTCTCGCAAGTTACAATTTGCTGTATAGCTTGATCATGGATCAGAAGTTATATGGTCTATCAACATGTTTTATGGCATCATACCTGTCTGATATATAAGGCTTACCTTACATTTGATCATAAATCAGTTCGTAATATTTTTGCATTAAAAAAAAAACAATATAAATTCAAATATTTTATCCTTTTTCCAAAGCAGCAACTTTCATTTGATACTAATTTTTATTTTTAATGAAAGTTGAAGACTGGAAGCGTTACAGATGTAATTAGGCCTGTGCATCATTGCAATGTACGCACTGCTGAATAAATAGTTTGCCATTTGCAAGCTCTTTTCAAACTGGTGTTTCAGAGAAATCTCAACCGATAATGGATAAGTTATTATACATAGAAAAAATGTCTGTTTGTTGCAGAACCATTAGAATCAATTGAGAGCGGTATTTTTCATATGATAACCGAGTTTTTTGGGGCACCGATTGAACATTATGAACTACCCGGTAGGTGGTATCAACAAAATTGTCTCACACAAGACGACCGATTTGATCACTTGGCTTCCAGATTGACTACATCAATCTGAACTGTCTTTGTGGAACCACGTCATTGAAACTGGTCTATTACGACAACATATACACTGAGTGCCATAAGTGAGTCAACACGTTTGTTCTTAAGTATAAAACAGTTTTGTTCTTAAGTATAGAAAAAGTTCCTTTATCATGAATTGTTGTTTTTGTTTTAACATTTTATAAGTAATAAATAAACGTTTTTATTTTTGGAAATTTATTCGACTATTCTCATTTACTTTTCTCGCTATCATAAGAAAATTAATTATTTTTATTTATTGGCGCTCAGTGTAGGAGTTATTTGATATTATTTGTAAAGCGATGACAGCCGTAGTGATGACCAGATAAACCAATTATTATATAATCTTCTCTCTATTCGAACTTATGTTTACTGGCAAAATACTTGCCACAAGTATTATGTATTTCCTTAGAGAGTTCTTATGCATTGTTTGTCTATTTATAATAATTTTTTTTTATAAAAATATTCCAAAATATGTTAAAATGCACATTCTTTATACTTTATTTTCTTTACTCAAACCTAAGTTTGATAAAGAAAGTGTCATTGTCACCGTATATATACGGTTATACGGTGGTCATTGTGACATTGACGTCGTATTGGTGGGCTGCCTAACTCAAAATAATAAGCGTAACTCCAATAGCTTATAGATTTATTGATCATTAAGAATATTTTTAATTCCTCTCTTTTTCATCGATGAGCACAGTTCGTCTTAGGACGTATATTACATACTTCTCCCTCATAAAATAGTCTAGTTTAGAAAATTATTTTCTTGCTACAACTGCTGAAATAGTGACCTCTGCCTCCTGTTATCGGTTAATGAGGACGGCTTATATCGTTTGCTTTGGCAGATTAATGTAGATTCAGGACTGCATTGGTAGCTTCTTCCTGAATTCTCAAATCAAATACTGCGTCGTACGCTATATTCTACAATACTATGCTAGACCAGAACTGCGAAATTACCGAAATGATATCTGATTCAAGTAACAGTATTTGGTTTCCTTTACTGCAAATGCCTTTTGCCGATGTCCTCATGAGTTTCAGTTTCCGTTTTGATTCTTTTTGTGATATAAACACGAAAAACTCCTTATGCTACACACATTCTGAGCACAGTCTTCTCAAATGTCATGTTTTACTTCTAAAAGTAAACATTTCTTAGGATATAGGAATAGGATTTCAAATCTGTAGTTCGGTTTCGTCTTTGAAAGTTAAACCGCACCGCTGCTATGAAGCCAAGTCTTAATCCTGACCTATCAGAGTATTAATCTTAAGTTAATACTTAATGCTGGTTCAACCATCATATGTTAACCATTGTGAGCGCCATAAATTTGTTATTTTCGCCAAAAATTGCAAAATTTTAAATAAAACGATTACGAAAGAGGGTTAATGTCTCATTTTAAATCCGATTTAGAATAATTTTCGAAACAGAGTTATGATTACTAATCGGACTACAATAGGTCAATTCGACTTCCGGGTACTGTACGTGTCTTAATTGACAAGTACGCGTTCTCTGACCTTACTAATCGGATTCAAAAATTTCTTTAGTTTTGTTTTGTTTTACGATAAATGTTTTTAAATTTTTCACTTTCCATTAAAAGTATTTTTCTTCAACGATTGTGTGTGCTTTTTTTCATTATTTTATGTGATCCACCACCTGATCTTTAATCTTTAACCTGCGATGTATTTTTCACTTTCTTTTCATTTTGGAAATGCAGTTTCAATTAAAATTATTGAGAAATATTTTTGAATATGAAATATATTTTGTATTAAAAACTTATAAATTAAGCACAAATAAATATCATTGTTGTTATTTGAAATACAATATTAATAAAATAAATTAAATTAATTGAAAAAATTTGAAATAAAATTAAATTAAATAAATTGTGCTGTACGAGTATGCAATACAATTGTGGATTAATTTTATTAATAAGAAAATGGAGAATTATTTAAACCAAAAACCAAAAAAAAAAAACTAAACTATATTAAATGTAAAGTGAAACAAAAAGAAAAAAAATTGTTTTTTTATATTGTATTGAAACTTCTGTCAATTAAATTGTAGACTGGATTATTCATTTTTGACAAAAAAAAAAAAGATTAAAATAATAAAAAAAAACAAAAACAAAAACAATACAAAAGTAAATTATAGAAGAAAGAATTTGTTTCTATAATTAAATTAAAAATTGAAATCAACAAAATTAAATATTAAAATTATTACAAATAAGGCATATTCAATTAAAAAACGGACACTAAATAGCATAGTACGCTTGCTGAAACACAAAAAAAGCCAAATCCATTAAATTAACCCGGGTTAATTCGAATTGGTTAGATAATGCTGAATATAAGTAAATTAAAATCATATTTTTATTTAATAATAAAAATAAAAAGTAAACTTTAGAATAAAATAATAAAAAAGCGAAAATACAAACATACTTGTAAAGGCATTCAGTAGTATCCATTCGAATGTATGTATGAAATTTAATTTTAAATTGTAACGCCCATATGTCTGTTATTGGATATTTATTGTTTATTTTAAATAAATTATAAAATTATTAATTATTAATTAAAATAAAATTATTTATTAGAAAATTTCCTTATGACATACACACTAAATGTATGTATGCATGTCTTGTTAAAATAGATATTAACACAACAATATTTTTATATTTATTAGTAATGAATTGTTTCTATGTATGTGTGTTGTTATTTAAAAAATATTAGTATATATATGTATGTACATACATAAATGCATATATATTTAACATACATGTACATATATGTATGTATATACATATGTATAAGTATATACAAAAGAAAACTAATGTTAAAATACGTGCACATCCTTAAATAGTAATTGTAACCCTTACAAAACGATATAACACGCCATTACATATACAATATGTACATATATATATTGATCATGATCGGAAATCTAATTTAAAAGCAATAAATTGGAAGTCGCCGTAGTCTAGTAGGTAGTGTGTTGGCTTATTAGACGGAAAAGCCCGGGTTCATACACCAGGCCAGACATCAAGACAAAATACAAAAAGTATTTCTTCGGCGACTTCCTCTCAGCAGATTTCTGGCAAAAACTCTGAGAGTAAAATCAAATTGCCATGAAAACTTCCTCAAAAATCTGTAGGTCCTGCCACCCATGTATAAAATTAACACATACAACATAAGTGGTGTGAGAAATTAGGTCGTAATCCTGACTGAAGGGTTGTAATGACCAATTCAATTCCCTGGGCCATCTAAATCTCGGACAGAATAATAGAATATGCTCCGCATTTTCATTCTCATCCGCTTAGGTTAGGCATATAGGGGAGCTATCATGTTCAAATCGGTACAGGTATTTTCTGAAACCACCACGGCCATCAGAACTGGGTCACATAAAAGCTCAGCACGCAGTATTTCTTCTCCAGCCAATGGGTTTTATTAGGCATAATGTGAAACGTTCATCTTCCCTTCGAGACTGTCGCAGGTCCTCGGCTGCTTATTAAGACGGGCCTTGTCTTAAAATATTAAGTGGCACAGTCTTTGTGGGGTATTCACAGGTCTTGCTGAAAAGTCTCACGTATTTACCATCACGCCTTGTTCAATATAAACAAGTGTTATGCGTTTGAAATGTTTAAAGTCCATTTGAATACATTTTTGTTAATTTGATCACTTTTATTGAAAAGTAAACGAAATATTCTATTTTTCTTATTTCTGATTAAAATTTTTTATAGTATATCCATACGTTTTATCTCCATTCTTCTAAAATTCTAGTTCTTAGTGAAGGCAAATCTTCAAATTGAAAATGGCGAGCCCCTGAAGATGCGAGGCCCAGGTACAAATGCCAGCTTTAACATCTCGAATAAAACGAAATATGAAAAAAATTTCTTAGACGCTTTCCTATCGGCTGTCTTTTGGCAAACACTATAAGATACGATATAATATAAATAAAAAATTACCATGAAATGTTTCTCAAAACAAATTTTTGTCGTTCGTCGTTGGCTATAAATTGCAGATTTCGCCATTCTTGGATAAAATTAACACAAACGATAAGTGCAGTGTCAGGAGCTAAGTCGAAATGAGTGAATCTTCAAAAGCTACCTAACGATTAAATTAAAATTATGGAGATATGTATGTATCTTAAAAATAGAGGTGACCTTATATATGTATGTACAACGCACTGAATTATTAGTATATGAATGAATGGTTGTACTTCCATACATTTCTATACGAACGTGTTTTATGCAGTGACAAGTTTTTTTTGTTCGTGAAAATGAAAAGATTTCCTTTAAACGAACATTTCTACATCAGAGGGTTACAAATTAGTTTAATTTTAAACACACACATACATACATCCATACATACATACATACATTCATGCGTATGTATTATTATTTCAAAATATGTATGGTATACATACATACATACATGTATAATCCCAGCTAGCATTTGGAATATTGTTTTTTGAAAAATTACCTTGCTGAGTCTTTTTAGAGTACTTTTGGTGATCAAAAACTTATTAGTCAGTTACACGATTAAAAAAGGACTCATAAATGATTCGCGCCAATGAGTAAAATAAGTTCGATTTAAAATACAATAAAAAATTGTATAGCAATCGAAAATTAATCATCCAGATGTTTAAAATGTGACTATTATTTACATTATTTATTATTATATTGTAGATTGAAAAACGATTAATCAAAAACACATCATGCAGGTGTTTGAAAAGTGATTATAAATATGTATTTATGATCATATTTTGAACAGACGGAGGATTAAACAATGCTTTTTTTCACCCGCTCTATATAAATTTTCATTAATGTAAAAAGATGGCTATGAAATGAAGTACAATTTGTTTTTAAATATAAATATAATATACTTTCTTTAGTAGTCGCCAACTTCCTTTCAGTTTAGTTTCTCAAAAATCTGTCGTTCGGAGTCTACGTTAAACAGTAGGTCCCGCCACTCGCGTATAAAATTAACGAACACTGCATGAGTGGTGGGAGAAGCTAGATCGTAATCCTGACTGAGGGGTTGTAATGGCCAATTATGTATGTCCGTATGTATGAAGCCCCAAGCTTTTATTAGCCAGGGGGCTAGGCTAAAGTCGGATTTTAACAATATTTTCTTTGTATGCCTTTAAAGATGCATTTTAATTTTTTGCCACCTTGATTAGTCGTTGGGGTCGGCTAAAAACACATTTTGAAATACGACTAATAAATGACTCAAATTATAATCATAAAAGACGCAAAAAGGAGTCGAGATTAATACAAACATGACTGATAAATGACAATAAAAGGACTCCTAAACATACTGATAAATTACTCATAAAAGACTCGCTTGCGATTAAACAATGACTGAAAGACGACTCGAAAAAGAAGCATAAACGAAGTTAAATACGACTAATAAATGATCAGAAAGCGATTCAAAAATGATCACAAAACTATTCGAAAACGCATCGAAAATGACTCGAAATTAATATAGAAAATGACTCATAAATGATTTTTTGAGAAGAGTCGCCCGTAGTAACACTTTTCTCCCGACAAATGAGTCTTTTATGATCAGAAAACGAGCGCATATTCTTACTTTTCAATCGTGCAGAAGAGTCAAAAAAGACTCGAATTTGATTAATATTTTCAAAAAATGCTGGCTGGGATATAGTAAAAGTAGAAAAAAATTTATTTTAAAAAAATATTTCATTTCATTAGATATTCATGTTAAAATATTTAAAAACAAAAAACAAAAAAATACCAATTTATTATTGAATCACATTGATTGAGGCATCAAAAAAGAAAAAGTGGAAAATGTTGAATTGTTGTTGTTAAATTAAATGTGAGCACCATGTTAAATAATAAAAGAAAATAAAAATTAAAACAATGAATTGAATTGAATGTTGTTCGTAATAAATGGCAAGAAGATTACAAAATAAATTATAAACAAATTAATAATAAAAAACAAAACAAAATAAATTAAAATACAACAATAAATAAATAAAATATATGTATATTTTTTATTTATTCATTACATATTTAGTTTTCTAAAACATATACATATAAAAGTAAAGTAAATATAAATTCATCAGCCGTTTTCTTTTGTGAATGTTTCAATGGAAAAGGAAATGAAAATGAATGTAAAAACCTTGTTATCCTTCAAATATGAATAGTATACGTACATGTGTATGGTGTAAAAATATATATTTACATTGGTATACAATACAATAAGGCAAAGAAGAAGCAATAATCGAAATATGTATGCTTTCAAACTTAAACCTATTCTCTTTTCTCTCTATCTCTCTCTCACTCTCTGTCACTGGCCCAATACATACACTTATAAAAATTATAAAATAAAATCTAAACAGAAAATAAACAAAAATAAAATCAAAAAAAATAATTATTTTTTTACTTGGAAACTAAAAAAAAATAAAACCAATTAAATAAAGTTCAATAAAATAAAAAACAAAAAATAATAACAAACTCAAGAAAAAATAGTATAAAGAAATATTATTAGTCTCGAATGAAAGAGAATAGAATAAAAATTCATTATTAAAGGAAACAAAAATGCAAAGAACGATTATATGTAATAACAAATAAATATTGTGTATGTGTAAATATGTATTGTATTCAATTTAATTGCATATTATTTCTGGCTAAATAATGTCTTCAGATTCGTTTTTATTAATTTTTATTATTTTTTTGTTTTGGTTTTTATTATGAAAAATATAAAAAATTAACAAACAACACTACCGATAAATTTTAAGTAGACATAGTTAATTAATATCTACAGTGCTTGACAATACAAGGAAAACATTTACGAAAATTCATTTGGTATGTGACACATCAAACGAAAATTTAAAAATCTTTTTTAATATTTAGAAATAATTTATTGATGCGATTTACACGTTTTTTAAAGTACAACAAATCATTATAATTGAGATAATTTATAGAAAAAAGGAAACCAAACGGAGTTTGTTTTTGCTGTTAACAAAAATTGAAAAATTAATTTCTTCAAACAAATCCTCTACGTTTATTACGTAATCCACTGTTTTGTTGGGATATCCCTTTGCTCCTGGCATTCACTGACTCAATAAATTGGTCAATGAATTCCTTCGGTATGGTACGCCATACATTTGAAAAAAATCTTCTTTCTAGCAAAATTTAATTTTGTGATCCAAAGTTTTCACAGATTTCCTATTGATATGAAGAGACAGGACATGCATTTTTAAAACACTTATGTATGTATCTCTTTAGACCTCAATCATTTGCAAATCTACAGGTGGGTTATTATGTATTTCGATTCAAAAGAAAATTTATTCAAATTTAATGCTTTAAAATAACAAGAAGTTCGAATAAGGATCTCATGTTTATGACAAGGAAGGTTCTTCTTCATTTGATATTCTTTGTTTTTTTGTGACGAAGTCATATAAAGTCGTCTGTCTTTTCCTGTTTCGTTCATCAAGCAGTTGTCGATAACAAGATACCGCATGAATGATACTTCGTCTTGCCTTTGATCTTCTATCAAAATTTAAATCATTTTGTACAAATTGATCCATAATTTCCGTTATAGTGGCTAAACTTTTTTTTAGAAAATTCATTGAGAGTTTCCTTTGCTCCTCATCTTCAGAAACGCTAACTTCGTCGTCTTCGTACACTTGTTGTTCCACGAATTCTTTAAGATCGTCGTTGGAAAGACATTCACCTGTTGTAACTAATACTACCGCGTAATACTGAAACAGCATTAAGCGGGGTCTTACTACATTGAGTGAAATACATAGTAACTTCCCAGGTATGCAAATTTGGAGGCATTGTCTTGCTGATATCGCTCTATTAGCTTCATATTCCCTACTACGTATGGGTACAAAACGACATTTAAAATTGGTTTGACACCAATACCAGTGTACATGAATTATACCCATTATATTGCCCGCAAAACAACGCACAAAATTTAATTGTCTAATTTTTACTTAAGTTCCAGTGTTTTGACTTTTAACTCAAATGCTCTTCTAATATTGCCCCTTAAGTTGCATTTGGTTTTATTTGAAAATAAAACTGTATTCCACTCCTACGTCCACAATATTGCGATGTTTTAAACAGATGAGCGATTTTTTAGAGAACGATAGCAACCGAGACCAGTCGCTGTTGTTCTGCCATTTACATTTCGGGAACTGATAACCTCTCTGTGTGGCATTGAGGGCATTTTTAAGATTCACTAACAATTAAATAATCCTGCCTTAGAGTAGATTTTCCAGGTCATTCTTCAGAATGAAGAGTTTGTATAGAGCCCGACATGCGATATTATTTTAAAATTTTTAAAACTTCTGATTTGTTAACTCCATATTTATCACATGTTTCTTTTTTCTTCTGCATTAAAAAATCTCTTGTTATTTCAATCTTCAGGTATTCATTTTAGCCAGGAGAAAACAAATATAAAAACAACATAAAAGTTTCAATTGTTTTTGCTAAAAACCTACAATTTAATTAATTTAAAATTTTTCTAGAAATTTTCTGAATTTTATTTTTATATTATATTTTTAAAAGATCAAGATCAAGATCAATGATACATTAATTTAATGAACATTATTAAATCTCATAAACTCTTCTTTTATTTTTCAAATTATTAAGATTTTTAGATTTTCTTTCGATAGGAATACATAAGTGAGTTTTCGTAAAAGTTTCCATTGTACTGTCAAACACTGTACAAACAAACCTATATAAATATATAAATATTACATGCATATACATATACATATGTATAATAATAATAAATATATAATATATACCTATTAGTTATTAATTAACATTAAAAACAATTATTGTTTGTAGATTTTATTTTTTATAAAATTTAAATCGTAGCAATTGTGAAGAAAACAGCAAAGAAAAAGAAAATAATTTCAACAAAAAAAAAAAAACAAAAACAAAAAACGCCCATATATAGAAGAACAAAAAACAAAACTTTTTATTAAAAAAAATGGAAATATAAATATTATTGTGTTATATATACATACATACATACATACATATATTAATTAATGAATACAATATAAATATATAAATAAAGAAGAAAAAATCAATAAAAACTATAATAATATAATGTATTATAAAAAAAGAAATGTATTTAAATGAATTGAATTGTTTGTTAAAAGTGATAAAACGAATTATACAAACACAGACATAGTCACACACACAAACACAAACTCAAATACTAACACTTGTTGTACAATTGCATGGTGGCATATGCCATACTAAACCGTACCATACCTGACCCATACAATACAATACAATACAATACTCCACAAGATAAAAATCAGAAATTTTTATTAGTAATTCAACAATTATCCTTGACTCGACATACATACATACATACATACATGCATTAACACACATACATAAATAATACAATAATAAACAATATTGTTATGATATATGTATTTATTTAGAGCAAAAACAAAAAATTTAAAACAAAAACAAAATCATATAATGAAAGAAAAAAACAAAATGGAGAAATAAAAACTCATTTAAAATTTATTTCTGAAAAATAAAAATAATAAGAAAACGAAGAAATTAAAAAAATTTATTTCAATAATTCTCTGCGCAGTTGTTATTTATTATTTAAATACGATATCAAATGGTAAGTGTACATACATATGTATGTACAGTGAAAACTCTACAAACGGACACCTCCCGTAGGCCATCACCTCTTTTAAACGGACAATTTTCCATAAAATTGTGTGATTCCCCTTTTTAGT
This sequence comes from Sarcophaga subvicina, assembly GCA_936449025.2. Lineage (NCBI taxonomy): Eukaryota > Metazoa > Arthropoda > Insecta > Diptera > Sarcophagidae > Sarcophaga > Sarcophaga subvicina. The sequence goes on along the minus strand of OW388081.2, from coordinate 44,934,590 downwards.
ATCATTGGCAGATTGTTGTGTAGTTTTTTTTTTTATTTTTTTAATGTGTTCATTTGGGACAATGAGTCGATTGCGTGAAGTTGTTAGTTATTGAAAATATTTTATTGTAGGATGGCTGGACGAAATTCTCTTACTTTAAAAGAAAAAAATTAAAATAATAAATGTGCAAGTACATGAAATACTTTCAGTGCGTGAACTTACAAAAAGGTAACAAAACATTTAATATTGGGAAAACTCAGACTGCAAGCATTTTGAAAAATAAGGAAGATCTTAAGGCTTGCTATACGGCCTGTATCTGTAGTTAACATATACTTAAGTTGTGTTGAAATTTGTCTACTCGATACCTAGTCATAATAGCATATTTATTAGCACAAAATCCTGACATTTTTATAGTGAACTATCCCGTGAACGGACAAATCTGCTGTGACGACCGATGTCCGCCTACGGGAGATTTCACCCTATATGCAGTTAGTTACACTGTCTCAAACAATTTTCCTTACACCTAGCAGGCAGAAACAATTTTTACAAGATTTTAGAAACTACTTACAGGATTACATACAGTGTTGGAAAAAATAATAGAAACGATTGTTAGTTCATCATTAAAATATTGTATACTCTTTCGTTATAAACTTTTATAGTTGGAAAATGACTGTCAAATTCTTGCTAATGTAACGAGATTTTATTATTTGCTTTCTTTATTGCTGTCTTCTCTTTTAATTTATTTGTTTTCAGGAAAAAGTAGGAAAATACGTAATTTAGCTGGAAAAATTAATAGAAACGTTTTTCTAAAACGGTGTTTAAATTTAAAATAAATAAACTTTTTACATGAAATATTTAAAAGTGGTAAACATTGAGTTAAAATAACTTTTTTTTGGACCATTTGCAAAATTTTCGTGTTGAGTGTATGTTTTAAATCTTTTAAAAAATGGGTCGAAGTGTTCATACCACTGATGCTGAAAGAAATGTTATCTTTAAGTTAAAATCTGATGGCCTATCACTTGGAAAAATAGCCCACATAATGAAGTGTTCTAAACATAAAGTATTTAAGTGATTCACTATACAAAAAATATCGAAACTAGAGCAAGAAAGAGGAAAACGTCCACGCGTTTTGATCAAATTTTAGGACATCATTCCAAAAAAAAATTTTTTGAGTCATCTAATGGGCTTAAAAATATACTAGATGCTCCAGTAACAAGCAGTACTATAAGAAACAGGCTCGAAGTGCAAGGTCAGTACCTTTTTAAGTAAAACAAAAATATACAAAACAGGTTACAATTTGCCAGATAACACCAAAGTCGGAAAAATTGGAACAAAGCGTTCCATCAGATAGAAAATGTTTTATACGTTGCCCTGCCAATAAAGAGTTTGATCCAAAATGCACAAAAAAGACAGTTAAACAGGGTGGTGGGTCCCTAATGAAATAGGGATGTGTTCAACGTTTTTTGATGCGTTTCTATTATTTTTTCCAACACTGTATATGTTTACAATAATGAGATAAACAAAATCTGTTTCAAAAATTTCATACAATTTTTATATGAAAAACTCAAGTAAAAATTCAAAATTCTGATTCAAAAAATTCGTTGAAATTTTCGAAATCTTATTTTTAATAACGAGTTTGATGTCCTTTGGCGGCAATAATTTCACGCATTTTGTATTATTTCTGTCCCAATATTCCAGAGTACTGCAACCATGGTACCTTTGGACATTTGCTTATTAGTTATTGAGTGCTGTTTTTGTTTTGTATTTTCAAAAATACCCTTTAAATGCTTTATTGAGTTAAGACTGTAGCCTCGATTGGTTCAGCATTACTTTTTTAACATTGTACAGAAATAATTCTTGCACAATCATGAATGACTTGAATAAATCTGAATTGTTATTGTATGGCGAAATTAAAAATTTTCTCTAAAAATAATTAAATAACGAAATTTGCCCAGTAGTATTACATTTACAAACATAATGCAGCCCCTACATGTAGCGACTGATTGTGCAACTGTGTACAAACAATTGTTATGTTGAATGGCTGGTTGGTAGAAATTCAAAAAAAAAAATTTATGTTCTTTAAACCGACGACCAAACTATAGCAGTCCGCGTAAGTTACAATTTGCTGTATAGCTTGATCATGGATCAGAAGTTATATGGTCTATCAACAGGTTTTATAGCATCATCCCTGATATATAAGGCTTACCTTACATTTGATCATAAATCAGTTCGTAATATTTTTGCATTAAAAAAAAAAAACTATTTCATAAATTCAAATATTTTATCCCATTTTGCAAAGATTGTTTTTTTTTTTTTGAATGATGCATTCGATTTTCCTTCCCAAAGCAGCAACTTTCATTTTATACTAATTTTTATTTTGAAAGAAAGTTAAAGACTGGAAGCGTTACATTAGTAATTAGGGCTGTGCATCATTGCAATGTACGCACTGCTGAATAAATCGTTTACCATTTGCAAGCTCATTTCAAACTGGTGTTTCAGAGAAACCTTAAGCGATAATGGATAAGTTATTCCACATGGAAAAAATGTCTGTTTGTTGCAGAACCATTAGCACTAATTGAGAGCGGTAGTTCTCATATGATAACCAAGTTTTTTTTGGCGCCAATTGAACATTATGAACTACCCGATAGGTGGTTTCAACAAAATGGTTTCACACAAGACGACCGATTTGATCAATTGGCTTCCAGATTGACTACATCAATCCGAACTGTCTTTGTGGAACCACGTCATTGAAACTGGTCTATTACGACAACATATACACTGAGTGCCATAAGTGAGTCAACACGTTTGTTCTTAAGTATAAAACAGTTTTGTTCTTAAGTATAGAAAAAGTTCCTTTATCATGAATTGTTGTTTTTGTTTTAACATTTTATAAGTAATAAATAAACGTTTTTATTTTTGGAAATTTATTCGACTATTCTCATATACTTTCCTCGCTATCCTAAGAAAATTAATTATTTTTATTTATTGGCGCTCAGTGTAGGAGTTATTTGATATTATTTGTAAAGCGATGACAGCCGTAGTGATGACCAGATAAACCAATTATTATATAATCTTCTCTCTATTCGAACTTATTTTTACTGGCAAAATACTAGCCACAAGTATTATGTATTTCCTTAGAGAGTTCTTATGCATTGTTTGTCTATTTATAATAATTTTTTTATAAAAATCCATTACATCAGATTTTTTTTTTACAATTGAGACGGAGAATCAATGACATGACTTATGAAGTTATTAAATAAATGCAGAAATTATGTTAATAATCTACTATATTTTATATATTTCACCATCACAAAAAGTTTTTGCAAATTTTAGTTTTTAGTTAGAATTAGCACAACTAGTATACAAATATTTTTTCCTTTTTTTTTTCTCAAAAATTATAACAACTGTATGTCTAAAATTATGCAATAAAGTATACCAATTATAAGCAATAAGTTATTAATTTTACAGTGACGGCTCGAATAATAAATACACATGAACAAATTTTGTACATCTAAAGTAGAATAATGAAAACAATAACAAAAATGTTATTTCATTATTACACTTCACATATTTGATTAATCTGTAATTTTTGCCAACTGCAGTGAAACTAGCTTATGTATATTTTGAAACACAAAAATAACTACCAAATAAAGTTATAAAGTGTTAAGAGAGATGTGGCATCTAGTAAATGATAATTTCAATGAATTTGTACAGTAAATAATATACAGCTGCAAAATAAACAAAAGTTTAATAAGAATCTATCGATTAAAAGGTCGAAAAAATTGACGTTTCACGTATTTAAAAAATTTCAGAAACAAGATTTTACATCCAAGTTAAATTCCATGTGTAAAGAACCAAAAATTCAATTGGCATTTGTTCATGCTTTCCAATTAACAGAAGATTTTTTTATTTTCATGTACATAACCAAGGTAAATAATGTAAACTTTAAACTAAATGTGTCAAGATAGATAAGAACAAATCAAACTTGTTTAAAAGAGATGAACCATCTGCATTTCCCAGGGCCAGTTGACTGCTTACCGCTTTAAACCAACAGCAGAGAGAACTACAAATTATGAATTCGCTTAATGCCCACCCACAGTAATTCCATTTTTGTCAATTAGAGCTAATAGGTCTGAATTCCAATGTGAAAAATGTTACTCAGTTGTTTAAACATCAATTGATTTACAGATTACAGATTACAAGTGTACTCAACTTTCCACGCGCTCTAGAGTTCCAATTAAGTATCTATCTAGTTATACCAACAACAGCGGAACTGTTACAAAAAAAAAAAACATGTTCCTTACCATAAGACCATATTGGTTGTCATATTTTGACATTTTGCAGTGAAATGATGATTTTACTTAAACGGCATCTTGTTGTTATAGTGTACTTTTATGTTGTAATACTGTACGTATTCCTTAAATAAAAACGACACCGTGTGGTGTGGACAATTTAAAGGTTTATTCAGGAGTGAAACATAAATTCAGTTTAATTTAAAATACAAAGAATAACAAAAAGAATAGAAGAAAAAAACAGAGTTGTAAATATTCGCATTGTCAGACAGAGTTGTACATTCAATTCCAACACTCCTCCTCAATGCCAATATTTGTATTCCGATTCAATATAAATTATACATAAATATAAATTATTTAACCAGACCTAAAAGTTTCGAAAAACGTTCATGGTTAACCTTCTGCAGATTCTTGGTCAACACATCAGCAATCATATCATTAGTGCTGCAGTACTTCAAATCTATCAGCCTCTTCTCATATAAATCCCTGACATGGTGGTACTTAATGTCTATATGCTTACTACGAGCATGATAGATGGGGTTCTTAACCAGTTGTAATGCTCCCATATTGCCACCTTGGATTGTAATAACAGTGTTGTTGTGCAATTGGATTTCCTTCAATAACTTTCCTATGTATGTTGCTTCCTTGGTTGCAGAAGATAGTGCCATATTCTCAGCCTCAGTGCTTGATAAGGCCACTGATTGTTGTTTACGACTTTCCCATGAAAATGCCGCACCAGCTAAAAGGAAAATATAACCGGTATATGACTTACGGTCAATAGCATCTCCTCCCCAGTCTGCGTCAACGTAACATATGATTGGATGGCCAGTTTTACAATACTTTAGTTGCATCTCATTGGTTTTGCTCAAATATTTTAGCATTCTCTTCAATGCTGTAAAATGCTCTACATGTGGATCGCTGTTCTTCTGAGATAGTTTTGATATAGAGTGCATGATATCAGGTCTGGTACATAAACCAATGTACATGAGAGAACCAACTAACGACTGATACTCAACCTGGTCAACTCTCTTACAATTCTCGTTATTGCATGCAATTTGGAAGTTCGGCTCCAAAGGTGTTGATACTGACCGGCAGTTATCCATATTATATCGCTTCAGTAACTGTTCTATGCTTGCACTTTGACTAATTGCAATTGATCCCGTTGGTCCATCTCTCTCTATTTCAATGTTCAAAAAATGGTTTACTGGCCCTTTGTCCACTACGTCAACTCTCTTAGAAATTTCACGTTTTATAAATTTCATATCATTGATATCAGAGCACGCAATTAACATGTCGTCTACATATACTGCAATTATATTCACCTTATTCTCACTCTTCCTTATATAAAGACATGGCTCACTCTCACACGCATAAAATTCAATTTCATTTAACAAAGAGTTTAACCTACGGTTCCACTGGCGGCCTGATTGTTTGAGGCCATACAACGCCTTCTTCAACTTCAATACATGATGTGGTCTTCTCTCGTCAACAAATTTTTCGGGCTGTGTAATATAAATGTCGTCATCTAGTTCACTGTTGAGGTATGCTGTAGAAACATCCATCTGGTGTAAGTGTAACTCGTACTCAGCTGCAAGCGCAAACACCATTCTTATAGTCTCGTACCTTACGACGGGAGAAAATGTTTCCCCATAATCTACTCCATAAACTTGTGAACAGCCTTTCGCTACCAACCTAGCTTTAAGTCTTTCGACGTCACCTTCTTTGTTCTTTTTAAGCGAAAACACCCAACGACAACCGATTGCCTTTCGTTCCGGAGGAAGCTTAACCATTTCCCACGTTCCATTCTTCAAAAGTGCATTATACTCACTCTGCATCGCATTCCACCAAAAACTCGAATATTTGTTCGATAGAGCTGCATTAACGGTTTCGGGAACGTCGATATTTCCAGAGCACATTAAATTTACTGTATTGTATGTTTTCTTGGGTCTACCTAGTGCACCAGTGCGATTAATTCTGGGTCTTCCAGCTCTCTTTCTTTCAGGAACCTCTTCAAATCCATAAAATTCATCAGCCGATTCATAGTCACTTTCATCTTGGGTAACTTCCTCAATATTCATTTTCTCATTATCATTTTGTTGTACCGCCGTTTTCGATAGTATTTCAATATCAACAAATTCTCTTGATTCTTTCTCAATGAAGTAAACGTCGCTGCTTACAATTACCTTACCGGTAGCCCTTTCATATAATCTGTAAGCCTTGGCCGTGTCGGAATAACCGACCAAGATATACTCCTTACCCTTTGGTTCAAACTTACAATGCTGTTTCTTATCGAGGGCAATAGCAGTTGACCCAAACGCTCTTAGATGCTTAACTACTGGTTTACGTCCAAACCAAACTTCATGCGGCGTTACATCACATAATGCTTTCGTGGAGCAGCGATTTCGTATATATGCAGCCGCATTAATTGCCTCGGCCCAAAGATTTCCAGCAACGCCTCCATCAACCAGCATGCATCTCGCCATCTCGACCAACGTACGGTTGAACCTTTCCGCAACGCCATTTTGTTGGGGTGTATAGGGAACGGTCAACTGGCGGACAATTCCATGTTCCCTAAGGTATTCACCAAATGCTCCATTTACAAATTCAGTGCCATTGTCACTGCGCAATATTTTAATTTTCCGATCAGTCTGACGCTCAACCATAGATTTAAATTCCTTAAATTTCCCGAACACCTCTGATTTATTCTTAAGAAAATAAACGAATACATATCGACTCTTGTCATCGATGAACGTCAACATGTACTTTGCACCGCCACTGGATGTTGTATTCATGGGACCGCAAACATCACTGTGTATTATTTCCAGCAAATCATTGGCTCTGTTCTCCGAATGTTTAAATGGTCTAACACTGCATTTACATTGCAAGCAAACATTACAGCTCATATTATCAGGGATGGTCAGCTTCACGCCGAAAACCATTTCCTTATTTATCAGTTGTCTCAAGCTAGCAAAATTCATATGGCCAAAACGCTTATGCCATTTCATCGCCTCCTCAGTGGTTTCACATGAAAGTAAACATTTATTATTATTTACACCACACAAAAATAAACCGCCAACTCTTTTGGCAGTTAACCAAACCTTACCGCCGTTTTTTATCAAAGCCTTTGTGTCGTCGAAAGTTACAGTACAACCATTACTTACAGCCTTTGCAACCGAAATAAAATTACATTGCAAACACGAAACATATAGAACCTCCTTCAATGTTAAATCAAACTCTTTTATGTAAACTTGCCCTTTTCCTTTTGTTTGTATTCTGTTACTACCAGCAATTATAATTTCCTCTTCATGTTCTTCAAACTGATCAAACATGTTGCGGTCGCAACACAAATGCGCCGACGCACCGCTGTCAACACACCAAATGTTCTTTCGTAGTTCACAGTTATTTGAAATAGAAAAGGCACGATGTGTTCGATCATCTTTCTGTTCTGCTTTTGCACCCTTTTCTTTGTATTGTGCCGCATAGTGACCAATTCTGCCACAACTAAAACATTTAAAGTTTGATTTTTTTCGAGTACCGTTGTTTTCCTTTGTATCGTTGTTGTTTTTCCTATAGCTATTTCTTTGACTGCCCTTCCTCTCCTTTGCCATAAAAACTTGCACGCTGTTGTCTGCACTTGTTCCATTGTTGTTTGCCTTTCTGCGTTCCCCTTCTTCAATTAATTTAACTTTCAGTGTTGATAATTTCGGAAGGTCATCCCTCGCCTCAAGAGCCACCACAAGGTTCTCGTAGGATTTTGGAAGGCTTGCGAGCAACATAATTACGTACAACTCCTCCTGAAGAGTGACACCGGTTTCTGCCAATTTGTCAACAATTGTACCAAAATTACATATGTATTGTTGAACACACTCATCTTCTGTCATGCGGGTTTGCAGAAGCTGCCTAAACAACGTAACTTTACGCACCGGTCCCTTTGGACGATGTACCTCCTTTAATGCTCTCCAGGTATCACTAGACGTTTCACAATTCTTTATGTGAGTTATTTGCATTGGGGTTGAACACAATATTATTGTTGCCGTTGCCTTTTCATCTTTCGCAATCCACTCTGCCACTGCAGCATCATTCGTAGCAGTTGGCTCAGGCTTTATCAAGCTTCCTGACACAACGGACCACAAATCCTGGTGTATAAGCACACTTTTCACTTGAAGACTCCAAGAGTCATAATTCGTATCATCCAGTTTCGGTATATTAAACATAGAGGACATTTTCACTCAATTAATATTTTCTCACTTGAAACTATTTAATCTTCAATACCACTGGGCCCATAACCTGTTGTTATAGTGTACTTTTATGTTGTAATACTGTACGTATTCCTTAAATAAAAACGACACCGTGTGGACAATTCAAAGGTTTATTCAGGAGTGAAACATAAATTCAGTTTAATTTAAAATACATAGAATAACAAAGAGAATAGAAGAAAAAACAGAGTTGTAAATATTCGCATTGTCAGACAGAGTTGTACATTCAATTCCAACACATCTAAAGTTTATTTCTCAACAAACTTATTTCTTTTGAAGTAGTGAATAATGCTGTAGACATACATACATACATACAATACATTACTTGATATTGTAGATTTCAATGTTTATTTATATTTTTTTCACATTTACATATCAGTTACAGTAAATACAAATATTTTCATTGTTAATTTATTGTGGGCTATAAAAAATAGTATTAAAAATATAATCAATTAATAATTTTTGAAATGGAAAACCCCCAACATTATTTCGCTAAAATACTTTTCTACAATATAATGCTACACTAATAAATAATAGATGATGTGAAAATCAGTTCATAACTTTATTAAGAATGAAATTTAATTTGTTTTTCTTCGATTGAAGTGATGATTTTTGTTTTGTTATTTAAACATTATTGCTTACACGAATTCATTTTAGTTTTTATTGTTGAATTTCGTTTAAATTAATGAGATATACTATGTAAATATGCATTTTTAGTTGAATTTTACAAAAACAAAAAAAAACAATTTTTTTAAAATATTTTTAATACTTTATGTTATTCTAACTAGAGTAGTATAAATGTAGTTGAATATATAGATACATACATAGAAAAATAATTAATAAATCTACTAATATAGAAGATTTATTTATTTTTTTTTTAGTTATTCTTTCTTTTTTCCAGATAATTTAGATTTTAATTATAAAAATAAATTAAATTGCAAATATCAGTTTAACGGTATTAAATGACTTCTCACAGTTTTACTGACTACAACTATGTAATTATGTTGGATTTTATATTTAGATGAAAAAGGTACGTAAAAATAAAAAAAAAAATTAGTTCCTCAACGTAATTTAAAAATTTAGAAACGTTCCTCAATGTGACAACATATGAAAGAATACGTTCGTTTTATCATGCATTTAGTGTTCTTTCGTTTTTTTTTTTAATAATTTAAGAAGTTTTAAGCGTAATAAGAAAATAACAGCGAAATAAAAATAACCTATTTGCCATATTTAAAACGATTTTGACTACATTATAAGGATTTGTTATTTACAAGTATTTGGTCGAACCATTTGTGTGGGCTTTACTGGACTTGACGGTGAATTCGTCTCAGTATCAGTCGCAGGATTTTCAACGTTATCATTGGCTAATGTTTGCCTTGGTGATAACATTGGTTGGGATGTGGAAGATGATGATGATGGTACATGCGAGGGAGAAGTAGTATCTACAGATATATTTGAATCTGTAGTTATTTTATTATCTATACTGCTATTACTTATATTCGTTTGTGTGGAAGAGGCACTATTGATATTGCTCGTGTTAGTAGTATTCTGTGAGGTTTTAGCGCGACTTAAAGCCTGTTCACGTTCGTTGGCATCAAAATACCACACAGTTATGGCGTAACGTGTCTTGTGAGCGGGTTGTACTTCATGAGGATTTCGCTTGTCTGACCAAAAGAATATTAAACGATCAAACTTTGGTTCAATATCAGCCACGGATTTTGTTTGTTCAGGAAAAATTCTACAAATGAATGAAAAAAATTAATAAATGGCAACACAAAGAATAACAAACAATTAATTTGACAATGATAATTACCTTAGAACGCCACCATTATTTTTCGAATCCCAATTGAGATTTAAGTAATAAATAGCGGTTATAACGCGACCATCTTTATTGGGATTGTCAACATGCATGACATAGTGAGAACCTGAGCCGGGGTAACATGCAACCATGGCCTAAAATTGAATATCATAATAATTAAAAATGTCATCAATAAAAAATATGTACAAACAAATGAAGTTAAAGTTTTCAAATTTTTTGTCTTACATTTAATGATCGTCACCTACCTTTGTTCTCTCTTTAATCACATAATTGCCCAATTTGCCATTATTTCGCATACTATTTGCACGACAAATGACTGCATCAATCTAAAAAAAGTAAGCAAAATGAATCATAATTTTTTTTTAACAATTTTCGGATATTTCTCAATTTAATTAACTCACCTGATTTATCAGGTAACCAACATTTGCACAACCGGGTTCAACACCCTTTACCCAAGTAATTTTATCACCACGTATTGTACGTAAAGATTGTTCTGATTTCATATTATTGACTAGTTGACCATCCTGCAGCAATTTATGGTTCATATTAATAATATTGTAAATTGAATTGATATTAAGAGAATAGACTCACTTTAAAGACGCCAGCTGAATGCATTTGATGTACTTCATTTAAGATCTGTAGACCTTTTTCTCTGCCCAAAAAGTCATCTACTACCGAGAGACCGTATTGATTCATGTCATTAATTATATTACGACATAATTCTTCATAGCGTCTTTCACTAGAAAATCAAAAATAAAAAAACAAAAACAAAATAGTCATTAGAAATTAATGATGATAGAAACTTAAAAATAAATTTAAAAACAATAAACAGAAAAACCAAGTAATAAAGAGAACTGGAAAAATGTAATTTATTACATTTAATGTGTAAATTCAATAGAATTATTGTATTTTATAGCTACACTTCATATGAATTGTAAAATAATGATTTTAAATTACAAAAAAAAAAAAAAACTGTTTTCCCTTTACGTCTGCCTTATATTGAAATTAAGTGGATTGACAGAAAACAATGTACTGTACTCAGTAGTATGGATATATTATTTATTTTTATACATGTACCTGCGAATAATTTATAATGCAATACAGCTATAAATATTTATTAAGGGACACGTACATATGTATAATAGATGCAAAATCGTCTAATATGGTTTTTTTTTGTTATCGTTCGTATCGAATAATAAAATAATTTCACATATAAAATGAATTTATATTTTGTAGTTAAAAGGTTGTTAAAAATACAATGTCTACACCTTTTTGAATTAAAAAAATGTAAATAACTAACTAACTAACTGATATTGCATGGCCTCAAACACAATATATGATACCAAAGGTTAGGTTAGGTTAGGGGACGTGTACCTGTCACTCAAGACAGGTACAGTACCCGGAGGTCAGATTGACCCATTGTACAACGTCCTAAAGGAGGGAAGGATAGTATAGGGGGTAGGATGAAAGGAGGGTATATGGGAAAAGGGGGAGTGGGAAGCGGAGGGATCACACAGACCAGACACAACAAAAGGATGGGAGAGCGCGACTACACCGATGAAGTCCTAGCCTCTCAACCAGCCTAAGCCACTGATGAATATGTGGAGAGCCTTGATGTCGGCTCTCGACACAGAATTCAAACTCTCAAAGAAGGGCCTACCAAAGGTGTTTTGATACTTTACACAACTGCTGACAAAATTTTCAGAGTATTTTATGGAATATAAAATAAATTTACCAAGGCAATGAATCTTTAATAAAAAAAATATAAATACTAAACTTAAAAATTAAAAATTTATTTCAAAGATAATTGGTCATTACAATCCTTCAGTCAGGATTACGACATAGGTTCTCACACCACTTATGTTGTGTGTGTTAATTTTATACATGAGTGGCGGGACCTACAATTTAGAGTCGACTCTGAACGAATGATTTTCGAGAAACTTTTCATTACATTTTACTTAGTCTCAGAGTTTCTGTCAGAAATCTGCTGAGGGGAAGTCACCGAAGAAATATTTTTTCATATTTCATTTTATTGGATATGTCTGACCTGGGGTTTGAACCATGGCATCACGTCTAATCAACCAACGCACTGCCTACCACACTATTTATTTCGTATAATAGCTAATAAATAATTCCAAAGATTTAGAGACAATGTACAGACAAATTTGAAAATAAGTATGTTCAAAAATTTAATATGTATGCATATCATATCGTGTATTTAAAAGGTTAATAAGTAAAATACCATTTCTTATGCACCAATAAAAAAAATTTACTATATAAGACATACGAAAAATATTCACTAACATATTATGAATTATAATCACAACGTATTAACTTATATAGACATTTCCTTAACCGATTATAAAAACATTTATCAAATTATATGGCATGATTTGCAACCTTACCCTTTATTGATATTTTAAAAGTACCAATTTAAAACTATTCCCCAGTAAATTAATTGAATTTTGACACTTTTACTCGGCTGCTATCCCCAAAAAGGTGTTTATCACTCATACATATTTTGTTGTCATTACGTTTATGTATGTAAATTTGTACACATACATAACATAATTCGACACCTCCGTTCTATAACATTCTAAGTCGAAAAAGTGTGTTTTGAGTTATGAGCTCCCAAAGTTTTCCCGCGACATACGACTATATGTTTATTCTAAGTAGATTTTTCCCTATAACTTCGGAACGGATCGGCGCATATTAACTAAATTTTGACAATATTTAAGTTAGAGAACGTAGAATTTAAAAATGCAATTCTAAGTACACTTAGAACGTTATAGAATGTAGGCGTCGAATTGGTCATTACAACCCTTCAGTCAGGATTACGACCTAGTTTCTCACAAACTTATACAATTATTTGGATTTGACGAAAATAAATTTTCTTCTCTACAATAAATGACAGTACCTGTAAATGACAGTACAGGTACAATAAATAATTTCCTATATTTATTTGTTTGGGTTTTGAAATTTAAAAAAATTTTACTAATAAAAAACCTTATTTTATCTTGAATGCAATTTGTTCAGTTTACTGGTCATTATCAAGTCCTGTAATGGTCCTTGATTTTCAATTCGATCATACACGTGGGTAATTTGCTTCTCACAAATACCTATAAGATCGAAAGAGAAAAAATCATAATAACAACTGAAATTTATGTTCCTTTGAAATTTTTTCGCCGTCCTTGTAAAATTCTGTATCACAAATTCATGGTGAATTTTTTAAATATTTTTTGTAAAGATAAACACTGCATACCCCTTTCGTTAGTAGTACGACTTCTCACACCAGCCATATTTTGTGCGTTAATTCTATCCACAAGAGGCGGGACATACAGTTTACCATCGAATCCAATACTCGCTTGAATATGGCAACAATAAAAAAAAGTTTCTAACATTTAATTTAAAACCAGAATTAAAGAACAAAGTTCAGAAATTAAATTCTATTATATAAATCAATTCTATTTCTACTTTCTTTAAATAAAATTTATTAGTTATAGTTTTTAACATTTACTAAATTTTTTATAATAAATAAAGGCAATAATTACAACAAATAAAATAATAGGTTTATAAAAATAATTGAATTTTGGTGAATTTTATAAAAAAATTTAATTTAACCTCTAAATATTTTACTTAATGCGTCAAATAATACGTACAGTTGTGTTCATAAAAATAGGAGTGAGCCCATTGAAAAACAAAAGCTTAATTTTTAACAAAAAAAAAATTCAACACTAAATTATTTAAGTTATTCATTAATTAAATAAAGCTTTCAACAAGTAAGTAACAGGAAGTTTAAAAAAATATCTTAAATAGTGCTGTTCAAAATAATAGGAGTATTTCAGTTTTCATAAAAATTTACTATTAAAAAGTTAAAAATGCTTATGACTATAATCAGAAACTTTAAGTACGATTAGTATTTGATAGAATAGCCTTTACTTTTTATTAGAGCAGCACATCTACGAGGCATGGAGTCAACTAAATCCTGACATTGTATTAGTGGAATTTTATTCCACCCATCTTGCACTACAGACCACAACTCAGTTGCATTTGACGGTTTTCTCTCGGCAACATATTTTTCAACATCCCTCATAGATGTTCTATGGGATTAAGGTCAGGAGACTGAACTGTCCACGCCATAACCTTTACCCCGTTAACCCGAAACCACTCATTTGCCAATTTACTGATGTGTTTCGGGTCATTATCTTGTTGGAATATCCATTTTAGAGGCGTGGAGTATAGTAACATCACTTCTCTCAAAAGGCCAACATAGATGTTCCTATCCATTATGTCTGTAATTGGATTTATTGGGCCTAAACCATTATATGAAACCCTTCCCCATATCATTAGTTTTGCACCACCATGTTTAACTGTCTTTTGTGTATACTGAGCTTTATATTTGGTGTTGGGCGGACGTTTAACATGCTGTCTAGACCCAGTGCCACAAAATAAAACAATTTTGCTTTCATTGGTCCACAAGTTTCTACATTTTTCTTTCGGATATTTGATATGTTCTTGGGCAAACTTTAAGAGTGCTGCTGCCTGTTTTGTATGTCAACAATGGCACCTTTTGTGAACTTCTTGCGAATAAATTGTTGTCCATCAGACGCCTACGAATAGTAGGGACACTTACGGCAAGATTCAGATCCTTTTGAATTTTATTTGAAAACGCTGAAGGATTTATTTTGCTGTATCGCACAATTCGGCGGTCATCGACAGTATATGTTTTGGCCTTGCGCCCACGCGTTTCGGGCTTTTTTTATATTTTAATGTATTTGTGATCATTTGATGGGAGTAATTTAAGATTTCCTTAGTTTATTTGTAAGTTTTGCCTTTTTCGAAGATTTTTAATTAGTTTTCTCTTTTCTTCAGTACAGTGCTTTTCTCGTCCCACTATTACAAAAATTTATGTGAATTACTGTAGAAAAAGTTTTAGCTACATTTTTCCGTACTTATTTTTCACTTTTTTATTTAAATTATGTGCTGTTATATTTTAATTTTTAGAAGAACACTTACACTCCTAATTTTTTGATCAACTGAATTCAGGGGCAAACACAGAAATGAATCAATTTCATCGTAAATATTAAAGTTATTACGAGATTCTTTTTTGTATTTTATTTCTTACATATCGTTGTAACTACCATTAAAATATATCATGTTTTGCAAATTGGTAGAATAAAAATTTTACCTTTGAAAATATTACATGGTAGCACTCCTAATATTTTGAACACAGCTGTACATATAAGCTTGCAATTTATCTGTTTAAAAATTAAATCAAAATTTATACAAAATCTCTACATAATTTCCACAGTAAGCAAAAAAAAAATGGAAAATATGTTGCTCAAAATTTAGTCACGGTAATAAAATAAGAGAAATAAAGAGATAAAGTGAGTGGGTGGTAATATTGAAAAAAAAAGTAAGAAAAAATTTACAAATCTTAACTAAAGCGTTGTTAGGATGATTTTCACTAGTAGTAAGTTATAAAAAAATGTATGTTTGATTACTAACAAAAACAAATATGTATGTATACTACTCATCATATTTGCATTTATAAGTAATTAAATAGATAAAAATACAAGTTGGTTATATTATTATCATTAAAAAATAAAACAAAAAAATTAACCACCAATAACAAACTACTGTAACAAATTTGAAGAGTTTAGTCCCATATATAATTTAAAACATAAATATAGGTACTATGTATATAAAAAAAAAGATAAATAATAATTATAATTACCAGCTTATAAAACGTTCCCGTAGATACTGTTCTGCATTGGAGGGCAGTGCAGAACGTTTAAAAAATGTATTATAATCCGTAGTTGTTGTTGAAGTTATCATAATGACTGATTGCACAGGTACTTTTAAAAATCCTTTTTCTTAATTAAAGAATTTCAATATCACAGTTTAGTATATACATATATATATATATATTTTTCATTAATTTTAGGAACTTTATTTTTCCCTTATTTAATATTCACACAATATATTATAAATACAATTCAATTACTTTCTTTTTTTTATAACATTCAGTCTAATCGTATTGAATTCTTATGCGCAACTAAACGCCAACAAATTTTATTGTAACATATAGTTTCGTGTTATAAATGTAAAAAAAAACGGTAGTTAACTCTCTAGTAGTAGATTGTATCGTATATATGAGGTAAACTTTACAAATAAATATACTGATTTTGAGTAATCACTTATTAACGCTGTGGCCGGCGTTTATTGCAGGGACGGCAGGTACTATAAATTGCTTTACAATTACTGCATGAAAAAAAACCCCATTCAATTCAATAATGGGAATCACTAACGATTATATACAAGGTTTTCGCTGGATTCTTAATACTTTTTGGTGTTTAAGTACATTAATGCGACAGACAGACGTCTCAGGCAGTTAAAACACGGTTAGCTGAAAGCCTTTTTGGCTTAAAAAGCACGTACCAAATATTTATAACTTGTTAACTAGACATTGATAATGTTTTTTTTTAGACCAAATAGCTAAATAATAATATTTTTAGCGTGTTTATTTTTAGTATTTTTATTGCTTTTCTTTTTTATGATCGCATTTGCATTATTCTTTTGTTGTTGTTTTTTTTGTCTGTTTATAAATTTCTTTCTTTATCAAATATTTTCTATTAATTTTTATTCCTCTTAACCCGAAAGTTTTCTTTTAGGTCTGCTCTTTACGAGTGCTTGTTTTTGAATGAATCGTAAGAGGCATCCGCTTGTATACTTAATGTAGCGGTTCATACCAATTTTCAACAAAAATATTTAGTTCGAACGTGCAAATGTACATATAGTATGTAGCATGGCATATTTATATCAGGTAGGAGTAAGTCAACAGCTGACGAGTCTTAAAATGTCAAAATTTTGTTGTTTTTTTAGTGTTTTGTAACCATTTTTATAAATTTTTTTAACATTTCTCTTTCTATTGTTATTCGTCAGTCAGTTATGAAGCTGTTTTTGACATTCCGTGTACTCTTTAACAAAAACAAAATGCCTGTTGTTTTTGCATTGTTGTACTTGTTGTATTCTTGCGGTTACCTCTTATGAATATGCCTTGGTATGTAGTATATGAATGAATATGAGAAAGCAATGCTTGGGAGGGTTTCCAGAAACTTGGGAGCAAAATATAAACACTCTTTATAAGCGAAATAAATGGAGAGTGAGAGTTAAAGAGAGAGAGAGAGAGCATGTTTACCGTGAAAATGTGAGTGAATGTAAACAATTTCCCCTATCGTATAGGTACGATCACATAAATAATGTCAATAATTGTTAAGATTATAATTTACGATGTGTTAAAGTATAAGCAGAGATGCCATCGTTTGACTAAAATCAAAATGTGTAATTGTACAATAAAAGAGGTTTCTTAGCAAAGTCGTTAGTTTTTAGAAAAAACACAGAAATTTCTATAATTTTCTAGTTTAACAAAAAA
Source organism: Sarcophaga subvicina (assembly GCA_936449025.2). Taxonomy (NCBI): domain Eukaryota; kingdom Metazoa; phylum Arthropoda; class Insecta; order Diptera; family Sarcophagidae; genus Sarcophaga; species Sarcophaga subvicina. The sequence goes on along the minus strand of OW388081.2, from coordinate 44,916,809 downwards.
TATTGTACAAAGGATTTAAGTTGACTTTCTAAGTAGTCTTGCAGTATGTGGGCTTACTAGTCGACAGTTCAATCCTGAAAAGTTAACACACATAAAGAAAGCTCTTAGATTAAACTAATTACGATAAAAAAGCTTCTAAATTTATCAACTAAGGCATCAAATTGACGCAAACAACATAAATGTGAGAAAACATCCTGAAATCCTGGATAGAGGTTGGTGATGGAAAACAGAAAACTACATAAAAATTTGGAGAAAAGTGCGGAAAACGTAAATGATTACTGATAAATGATGGAAGAATTAATAAAATTTTAATAAATTCATAAAATGATAATATTAGATGCACATACATTAAAAATGTATATTAATCTTAAAAAAAAATTGCAACATCTAAAAGAAAATTTTTAACAATTATACAATATAACAATTATTATTAAGCTTAAGAAATTAGTATTTTATTATTTATTTTCAATATTTTATAACTTCATAAAAAGGAAACTACGAGACCTTAAGCCTATAATTTTTTTGTTTCACCGATCTATTTCTGTACTAAATAATTCAGAAAATAAATTATTTGTGAAACAAAGATCTAAGGATACAGAACTTCATATTCGAAAACAGTAATTATAAATTTGATTTTATTATCAAAAGTTGTTTAACATAAAATGCAATTAAGAATTTTTATTTTAATCTTATCTAAGTTTTCTGATACTTCAGGCAAAATCAACTTCAAATAAGCTCAAAAATTAAAATAAATGTTTGTTACGTCAAAACGTGACAGTGATCACTAACCACTAAGAAAAAAAGAGAGAAACTGTTGAAAAACATTTTAAACATCTCATAAAAGCTAATAAATGCAAACTAATTTTCTTAATTTAATCAATATTTAGTTGAAAAATACTTTTAAATCCCTTATTTCGGAATTATGTATATATGAATATCGAACTAAATTACAAACATTACCTTAATTAAGAACATGCTGTAAATGAAGAATTTTCTAGCTACATATCTTAACAATCTCGTAACTAGCTGCATGCCGACACATCAAATTTAACTGACAAATTTACAAATGTGTTGGTAATAGTTATTTCGCTTAGCACAGCAACACATCTAAATCATGCCTTCAAAATTCATTTTATAGTTGTTGGGAAGAGCAGAGAACACATGATGTCTATAGCGCTTTTAGCACAAATCAAGAGTATTTTGGTATACTTCAAACTGTCCTCGACCTATATGTATGAGTATTTTTTACCAATGCAATCACAAAAGGGTGAGTTTGATGGTAGCTTTAGGCTCATGCCCAAAATAATCTGGCATAATCTAAATATGTTCACATACCTATGTATCACTAAGTCAACGTATGTATGTACATAAATGCAAAATTCGGATGTCGCTAATAATAGTATAGTATCATTTAGGTGACATGGACAGGCCTAGCCTATAAATATAATAAATAGGTTCCAATCGGTTTAACTGACCGAGTAATTTATAACAGAACAAAAATTATATGATAATCACTATCCATAAAGAAAACCCATTACAAATTGCTTTTATTTGGTTTTGGCAACTCTATACGAATATGAAATGCACAATTTATGTTTGTAAACTTGTTTCTCTTAATGTTGTTAATATTTTCGTCTTTGTTGTCGTTGTTGTTCTAAGTACAACAACAAAATACAGAAGAGAATTGTTAATTTATTATTTTTGTTTTGATTCGTTTTCCTAAGTTTTAGCTGCTGTAGTTATATTTTACTCGGATTTCTGTTTGCCTTCATTCGTAACAAAACTGAAAACACTGTGTGTGTAGTAAATACAATATAAATTTTTTTACCGTTGTTGTTATTGTTATTACGTTTCAGTTTGTTTTGCTCTATTGCGTTTAGGTAAAGCCGCTTTGAACTCACCAACAACTCTAACGAGCCATCGGGCACGTAGCCATCTTCACAATTGTTGAATAGTGTAGAGAATGTCACAAGGGGAGTGGGTAGAGGGCTGGCTGGCGTGTAGCTAATATAAAAAATGTTTATTATAAGAAAAATATGAAGCTTCCAAACATTTCTATATTTTTTTTATTATTGGATTTTCTCTCGCTAACACAAAATCATGGCATATTCATAAGAGGTAACCGCAAGAATACAACAAGTACAACAATGCAAAAACAACAGGCATTTTGTTTTTGTTAAAGAGTACACGGAATGTCAAAAACAGCTTCATAACTGACTGACGAATAACAATAGAAAGAGAAATGTTAAAAAATTTATAAAAATGGTTACAAAACACTAAAAAAACAACAAAATTTTGACATTCTAAGACTCGTCAGCTGTTGAATTGCTCTTACCTGATATAAATATGCCATGCACAAAATATTATGAGACACAAGCAAATAAACTAAACTTTTTAGTTCCGAAATACTGAATGAAATAATAACTACTCATACAAAAAAAAAAGTCCAAAAATAAAACGAAATGGGTGAATAACCGAATTCAAAGACGAAAATTACGCGTTTTGTAGATAAATGCTTAACCTTCAATGGGTAAGAATAAAACCAAAACTTAACATTTTGTGTTTAATAAAAAAAAAACAACAAAAAATATCAGAAGTTCACAACGATGGTTGATAATGAAAAGAAATTTGCCGGTACAAGTAATTTTCGTGTTGCCAGATAAAGCCAATTTGATAATTAACAATAATTAATAGGAATCCTAGTTTCGTTAGGTTTAATGAATCTTTAGAGGCTTTAGAACCGGAGCTTTAAAATATGGCAACGAAACATTAGAAAGATATTTTTATACAACAAAATTAATTGAGTTCTTATTAATTTATATTTTGTTAAAATATAAAATGTTATGTACCTAAATGAGAAACTAGGTCGTAATCCTGACTGAAGGGTTGTAATGACCAATTATGTATGTATGTATGTAAATGGCGAATTTCAGTTTCTTCGAAAAAATAACATAATAATATTAATTATGAGGCAATTTAAGACAAATGTATGCATTAATATGTAATTAATAAAGAAATTCATAATTATGAGTAAAGTATCAAAGTACAAAATATTAAATACCTTAATACATATATATACTATGTAAATCTGACTACAACTTCATATTTAAAAATATATGTATACCGATTTAATAATTTGACAATGGAAGAAAACATTGAAATTTACTACATCTTACTTAAATGCATTTCAATAATATCCGGTGCATAGATTTCACTAAATAAACTATACATTTAAAGAGAAAAAAATCGCCATAAAATTTACAACACTTGGCAACACCAAACTGATAAAATAAAATAAACATCCATACATTAACAGAAATTTCGCATATGTATAAAATAAATTTGCGAAAAGTTTGATCCGATATGTATACAAAAATTACCATACATATGTACATTTATACATACATATGTTCCCGACATAACAGAAATTAAGAACTAATCAATACACTCACATACACCTTCCAATGGGACGAGTTTAGTTTAGAACTTTATTTATTTTCTCAATGAGGAAATATCATATAATATCAAATGACCTTGATAGTGGCATAGAACAAGAGAATATACACATGCACATGTCTATATATGCGGTTATGTGTACAGTGGCTCACAGCTTTTTTCAGTCGGTCTCTTAAAAAAAGGAAAGCCAGTGCAATTTCAAAAAGTAATCAGAATGGAATACATAAGTTTTATTCATTCTCAAATTCAAGCTTTAATCATTGGTAAGTAAGCTATTTGGTTTTTCTAATTTATAATGGGTTTTTTTCTGGCTACTCTTCAATAAAAAATATGGATTCAATGTACACGCCGATTAGTGAATTTAACTAGCTTCTGTAGCCAGTTTTGGAGCAGACAGCTTTTACCCTATTTTTCTATCAATGTAATGCTCATAAGGTTCATTAACAGATTTTAAAAGTTATTAGAAGTAACCGGGTTGAAATCAGTTGCGACAAGTTGCTTGTCAATGTTTGGGATTTTTAATTAGTAAGTTCTTAGAATTTTTTTTTGTTTAGAAAGTATTTTATTGATCTCTTTTTAAATTCTCCAATATACATATATGTATATACATATGTACGTTCATATGTATATATTTTCATTTCGAAACTATAGTCACTTTATCCCCTTAAAAAAGGATGGTTCAAATACGCCATGAACCACTGCACTGTATACTTATGTATATGTAGATACAAATGTACTTGTAAACAATTTTATTGTATGCTATTCTGCGGTATGACACCATCTCTGCATCATATTATCATATACGGATGACATGAGAATGTCTCATCATCATTTCGTTCGGTTTATTGTAATTTTTTTTTGCATTTTGCAAAGTGGTCAACCTTCTTTTAATCGTATCCTCTTCCAAAAGAGTGAGGCAAAATAAAATTAAGTGAAAGGAAATCAAGGTAAAATTAATTAATACTCGAATCATCATTCAAAATTCAGATATCTCACAGGCGACGAAAAACATTACTATTTAGGGAGATCGCGAGTATTTTATAGTTTTATTATGTAAGAGGTTACGGACGTTCATCTCTAGAGAGCAAATAAATATGAAGATTGCCATCAGGTTATCTTTTTACAAACGATATAAATTTTGCTGGAATTGTGGTAATTCTACTTCGGTAGTCTTTTTATTATTTGAGATTTTATTGTAAACAAAAATTATAAAAATCAAATGAAAAACATCTGGAATATGTATAACCGTGTCATATTTTGTATAATAATTACAACCCCCTCTTATACTTAGATGATTGCATTTAGAGCACATTAAATACATTTTTTTTATTTTAATTGTATGTATGTACTTATATTTGTATGTGTATTTATTGTGATAAACTTACAATTAATATGTATGTATGTACTATGTTTACAGAAAGGTTTTTATTGAAGGAGATCTTTATTGCAGCAGTTAAATAATACATTTTTTTGAAACCAAGCTAAATCAAAATACCTATCTTATACTTCCAATAATAGGTATACTTGATCGCTCTAAGGTTTTTATGTTCCTTTTTAATCGCTACCAATAAGCTTTCAAAGAAAGAAACAATTTCAACAACTATTGAAAGAAAAACAGAAACAAAATAAATGCGGATAGAATAAAAAAGAATATACATATGTATGTACATACATACATACATTATAACCATTCAGCCAGGATTACGACCTAGTTTATAACACCAATTATGTTGTACTGTTTTTGCTTTTGTTTTAATGTAACTTTCAAAAAGGCATTCAGTTAAACTTAAAGCATAAACTGTAAAAAACAAGTTGAAAGAAAAATAATTCATACTTTAACCCTTGTAACGCTGTAACGAATTGTAGAAAATTTACTTCCTATGTAATACAATTTTATTTAAATACGAATTGAATATTTTACATATTGAGTGTTTCGTGTACAAAATACATATATCTTGATGCCAAACATATTATATCAGACAATTAATTTGTTTATTGCCGACTTTCAAGGTATTTGTTCTATTAAAATAGCAAGATGTATTACAACAATATTTTATAAACATTTTGAATATTTAAAGTTTGACAACAAATGGCCAACATCCAATATACATAAAAACTCATTTCAAAGTCGAAATTTGCGTCTTTTTTTCTCTTTTGTTTGTAAATTATATTATTTCAAGGTCAAGTTCTTATTACGATTTCAATTTATTTCACATTTTTTCTTTACAATATTTCGACTTCCCACATTATTTCCCCAGTTCGTGTAAAATATACGACGAAAAACACAAATTGGGAATCGTTCAGAATTACACGTACGCACCATAAAGTGTGTAATGTTTGTTCGTCCGCCTGCCTGTACATCTGTGGTTTGGAAATGTATGTATGTAAGGAAGCATGTAGCATATGTCTCACTGTCTGTATTATATCCGAATATTTTTCTGTAATAATAAACAATTATTTGACTTGTTGTAAGTGCCGACAGATGTTGGCATTAAAAATCAGGAACAATCAATCATTCAATAATTTGTGTAGCGTTCTTGTTGTTGTTGTTTTAACATGAAATTAAATTTTTTAATGAATAAGTACACTTAGAAAAAATCTGACAGAAAAAGTAATTTCTGGCATTTTGAATTGAATTGTAAGAATTCCTTCCTGAAGTTATTTTAACATATTCGCCTCGAGCGTATTTCATTATTCACTATTTTACTTATACTCTGGTAGCATTGCTCGCTTGTTTTCTTAGAAATATTCAAATTATAAATGATCTATAAGTTTTGGGACTTTCTATTGTTGAATGCGGGCATATAAAAATGATGAAAAATCTTCATAAAAATAAAAATACAAGACCATTAATGCAAACAGTTCCAAACTGCCACAAGAAAATTTATAAATAAAGTTGGATAAACACTTGGGTGAAAAATCGAAACGTGTAAAGACAACGACACTCTTGTTTATTCAATTGTGTTGTACAGCAAATCACAACCTGAATCGGCAGCATTAAAATTTTGAGTTTAAGTCTCACTCAGACTAACTATGTATATCATTAGAGGAGAGGCAGAAATAGTTCTGTGGATGACGTCTGTATTTCGATTAGCTGATGATATTATATTTCCTGAATCACACAAGCGTTACTTAAAGACTATAAACACGGTGCCGTTTTGCGTAGAAAGTCACTATTATTGTAAAATTTAAACCTAATTATCGCAAAGAAAAACTCAAACACAACATAACAAATGCATGTCTATTCCGGTTAAATTTTAATCAATTTGCAGACTGTTTTCTTTCATTATTAGGCACTTTCAAATTCTTTCAACAATGAAATACGATCAACGAGGGCTAATTCCATGAATATAAGTGATGATGAAGATATGAATGTATGCATGTATGCCTCTAGTACGTAAATCGCTCTATAACAATAATTATAAGTTTATGAATATGTTACTTAAATTGCATTGGTGAAGGAAATAATTGCGCAATATAAACCTTCAATAAATAAATAAAAAATAAATTGTTTTCTATTACTAATCGTTGTAATTATTTTCCCCAAAATTTTATTATTTTGCAAATTAATAAAATGTCTACATTATTTGTTCAAGTGTATTAAACATAAATTTAACGGGCGGTTACTACCAGCTTTTTTTTCAAACAACCACACATAATTATGAGTGTATGTTTTACACGTGTGAACAAGATAAACTGTGAAGGTTTATGTCTCAGCTGGAACATGACAAATAAATCTACGTGCATACCCAGGCATAATAATTTTCCGGCACACGTCTTAAAAACGTCGTAAATGTGTGTAAAGTTCTTGGATTCTTATCAAAAAAAAAAATTGTTTGAAATTTAATAGAGACGCAATTTTACAAGTTCTAGTAAATTATTAAAAATTTATGGCGTATTTTCAAAAGAACAAGATACATAGAAGTTAAATTCATAAAAACGAAACTTTGAATTTATTTACATACATGTATACATACAAATTACGTACTCTTCAATAAATATTTTTATATATTTCAGGCAAAAAAAAAATAAAAAACTAATTAAATAATTACAAACGCTTTGCTCAATTGTTTTTTTTTTTTATTTTAGTTATTAGCAGCTAGTTCGTGTTGGATTTTCCTAATGAGGATTAAATCTGTTTGCTAAAACAATCACTGAAATCTTAAAGATTATCTTCTTTCTTAGCATTTAGAATGAAAATTCAATTGTATTAACCCTTTACTACAGTTAAAAGCTTAAATCAAAATTCAGAACTTCGCCAAATTTTTAATTTACGTTTTCATGAATCAATCATTACAATAAACATATCAAAAATAAATAACGCTTAATTTTACAATTTCATATCTATTAACATACAAAATAAATATATATAACCGGGCGGGAATAGTTTTAAACTCAAATAAAGTTAAAAAGAATGCATATTCCTTAAGAGCACAATTGATCACAGTGATATTTAAATGCAATACTTATACACTAAGGATTGCAATAGCAGGGTATATAATCTCAATTGCAGGTTGTAAAACAATAATTTTTGTAAAATAATAAATAAATTAAGAACGTATGTATATTGTCAAATTGGGGATTTATATAATTCATAATCACTTAAATATTTGTCTTATTCGGCTTTCTCTCACTTAAAAGTTTTGATTGTCAACTATTTTTGACAGTTCCTCAGTAAGCAAATAAAAGTAAGATTAAGTAAACTCAAAAACTGGATACGAAAATTAAAGTTAACTTAATCGTTAATCTCAAACTCAAAAAATGGCTCTAATTGTAATAGAAACTATGTTCAATTAATAATCACAAACAATTGCAAATTTAATTAATTCTATGAAATGAATTACAAATATTTTTAAATCATCATAGCATTCAAACGAATTTAATTGATGACTAATAAAAAAAAAGACATTTAAAGCAACAGATTCGTTTCAGATGGCATCGAGTGCCATTATATATTTAGCACTACTTGGTGGATTAGAAACTGCATAACTATATAAGGCTTAGCATTCAAAATAGCCTCCAACAGAGTTCAATTCATCAGAAACACATTAAAATATTATTGAAATTAATTAACGATATTTATTTGGATTAATAATAAGTTGAATGATTCATATTTTCATTCGAATTTCGCATTCCTTTAAATCTCTGTGGTCTAATATTTAATATGTATCAAAAAAAAAATACAAAATATTAAAATCAAATCGATTTCAAAGATTAAAATGGAAAATAACTGAAATAAGCGAGTATAAACGGCATCAAGGCAAGTGTGAACTAATTTCGATAAAATTACATATACACTTAGCCACAGAAGTATACATACGGATAACGAATTTCAGAATTTTTTTAACTAATCCGTTTTCGTTGAAATTCTTTGTAATTGTCTGACATCTTTCTTCGATTTTAAGACGGTATTTTGCTTTGGTTCAGAAGTATAATTAATTATAGCATAGTGAATGTGTGTTTTCCAGAGTCCAATATGTATGGAATAAGATTCTATGGGTTATAGTACATTTAAAAGAAAATTTATTCAATTGTAATAATATCGGCTGTATTATATTGTATTGACTACAAATAACTGTATAGGATGAGATCCTATAAAGAGTTAAACAATTTTTTCATATTTTTCGTAAAATCTTAAAATTGGAAAGGAAAATTTGTATCTTAAAATTCATCTGAATATCGATAAATATAGGTAAAGGTAACAACAGCTTGAACAGTGCATTGTATGCGTTTTGAATTGATTTTTGTTTGTTCATTATTTCTATATGAAATTGAATAACACAGGTTAATAATATTAAATGCGCATTTACAAAAAGTTTATACACAAACTGTCTGGAAAATAGTTTTGTTAAATTATTCTTTCAGAAAACTAACAAACAAACATTTGAAAGGCAAAAAAAAAAAATATGTATGTATATTGAAGATAGACACTCGTACACATTTAGATATCAAATACAGTGCATATATGGAATTGTGTGTTGAGTTTATATTAGAAAAACGCAAAATTGTTGATTCAAATTAAATGAGACATTGTTAAATTATTAAAATTGTGTTTTTCTTCGTTTCATCATTGTAGATTAATTATAACAAACATTTCGCCTCAAATATTAAATATATGTACATACATACATACTTATGTATGTACATATGTATGTGCAATGGCATATTACTGATAAGAAAAAAAATTCAAAAAAAAAAATTCCCACACACAGATTTTGTTGACTAATACAATATCCAATACCACCTATCCCACCTATCTTCCAATTGGAAATCTAATAGAAAAGTATTATGTGTATGTATTCTTGTGCATTCTACTAGTATTTGTTTATAAATTTATATTTTTAGAAAACATATTTCATTTTCAACTGGCGTACGTGAATAATTCTAAGAAAATAGAAACATTGCATTTATTATTTATATTTATATTGATCCAATCAAAATCAAATGATATTGATTTAACAAAAAAATACCTTCAATTTAATATTTAATCTGTCAAATGATAGAAATAATTGCAAATGAGGTGTTAAATATGTTTTCTTTTTCCATTTTTTATTTACATTGTGTTGTAATACAATAAATAATAAAAGTAGAACGGAAAGAAACGATAAAAATGGTAACAAGAAGAATTACAACAGCAAATAAGAAAATGAATAAAATCCTAATCATTTATTAGTTACTAAATGTTACTTCAATGAAATTGAAAATAGTTAAAAAATACTAATGGTAGTTAATATTTTTAATATTATTCCACAATATTCCAGAGACCGTAAAAATAAAAATCACAGACGAATAAATTAAAAATTAGAAAATAAGTTTCATTACAACAAAAAAAACATACAAATACTAACAAAACTAATGATAACAATAATTTCTCAAACTTATATTTAAACTACGAAACTATAACACAAGGTTAGATTCTACATTCTTTAACTTTTTTCTAGTTCTATATACTGTTTCGTAGGCGATACCATTTCTTATTTACATTTTCAAATCTGACTTTTATGCAGACGCATAAACACAATATCTGTAGATTTTTTAATATCTCTGTGTTTAGAAAATTAAATTAAACCGCTAAAGATTTGCGCACTATGAATAAATATTTATCTATGGCAATAATAAATAGAACTACCATTTACTTTTTAAAAATTATTTTATGTATGTAAATGAAATGTATTGAAAATTCTGAAATGTAATAATATATACTATAAAAAAATATATTGAAACATTAAATAATACTTCAATTTAGATTTCTGGTGCAATTAATGCACTTACATAATTCCTTATGAATTCACTGGACTTAGTGATTCGTGGTATATTAAAAGGCAATTCTGAGTCAGTCATTCATTTAAATCATTCTGTTTAACAATTTGTTAAATTAAAAATCTTATAATCTTTACTAGACACTGTACATTGCGAAACCAATAACATTCAACAGCATTTATTAAATATTTTATATTTTATTTTTAAAACAAATAAATTGAGGTAATCAGTAGGAACATTTAGAGTAAAATATGTACACCATATTACGAAAGTGAACATACGATCACAACCAGTTGACAAAATGACAGAAAAATTTAACGAATTAAAAAATTAACGAAATTAAATTTATTTCTTTCAAAAAGTAAAGTAATTCATTCAGAAAAGCAAAATGCATTTATGCATTCATATTTATGTTGTTGAAAAAGTCTACATACAGTTTGCTTTTATAACTTTCAGGAGTGGAGATGACAGACAAAGATAATTTTTTTGTGATCTCTAGTTAAACTTCCTTCACTCTTCAAGTATTGCCCACAAAAACGTTAAAACATAGCATTCGTACGTATACTTTTGTAACATTGTATATGTTTGTATGTATACATAACATAAAAGAACTGAATGTAAGTAAGAAAACAAATACAAATAGAATAATCTAATCGCAATGCAAATATTTGATTAAGTTTTAATACAATATGTTTAAAGTATTGTTTAACAGATGTATTCGTACATTTGTTGACGTAATGCTACCTCACCTATGTATTACTAAGACTGTGTTGCTGATCTTAACATGCACTACAAACCCTTTTGTATATATTTGGAAAGTCAGACGTGAAGTTTAGCTTATTTAGTTCCCTGATTTTACTTGTGTTATTTTTTGTTTTTATTCTGAAACGACTGCAATTATAAAGTAAATAAAATACTACAATTCTCACGTAGTCTTTTATCAGTAAAAAAAAAATAAGTTAAAGTGACAAAATAAACTTAAAAAAATAATGTTTTAATAAGAACAAAACGTTCACGTAAATATATGAATGATCGCGTTTGAATACGTTTACAATTGTTTGTATTTTGTTTATGCATTATAAATTAATAAGGCTTAATATTTTAATCATTCTAAATATTTGATATTGCTTTCAGCATATTCAAAATAGAAATCGAAATTAGTCATTAAATTATGTCTTCTTCACATCTATCTCTGCCAGAAATATTTTCAAGCACTCTTTATTTATTTTAAAACAACCATTCAAAGTGATAACATACATATTAAATACTTGTAAAAAACCGCGGTATTGATCAATATTTCTCAAAATTAGTTTTAATAGTTGTACAAGTGACTGATTTACACTGATTTTCTATATATAGTACATACAAACATTTAATAATAATTATTATGTGAGTAAGGACAATAACGAAATTGTCATAAACTAAAGTGCTGCAATTTGTAAACTAAAAATTAAAATTCTTGATATTTTAAGGCATAAAAAATTAAATAACAATACAAAAAAACTTAATAATTACACTTGCGATGGACTTTAATCAGAGCTAATTAAAATAATTAACACTTTAAAAAAGAGTTTAAATATTGAAACAAATTTAAAATCTAGAATTTTAAAAGAAAGAAAAATTGTTGTTGTGCTGCTGGATTAAAACCCTGGCTTCTTTGAACTGTTTAAAAACTATGCCTCATTTTTCTATGTAAATTAAATATAATTTTAGAAATATTTCGGATGCTTAAATTTCCAATAGAATTAGACTTCAACTGTTTTTTTTCTTTATATTTCTGTTAATACCGGTGATAGCTAAGGCCTTCCTAGACTTTGATTTAATTTCTGGAGTGCGGAAAATAATTTTAAAATAGGTTTTCAAAGAAACATCTGGTTTATAAATGATCACAATAATGGTTTTTATTCCAAACTTTTAAAAGTTTGCCTACCAAACTAAATTTGTATTGATTACATAATTATAATTTATTATTTGGAAGTTACGAATAAAGTTCAATTATGTATGTTTAATTAAACTAAAAATAACTTTTTGCATCTAAGAATTATTAATGATTTCTGATATTAAGTGCCTAAACAAATGAACTTCTTCCTCTTCCTAATTGGAAATTATAACCCTTTATTCGGGATACGGATATTTGTTAATTTTAGAATCAATGGACACGCCACTACATGAAGTTATCCACTACATCAAAAGGTCCTTAAATGAATTATGCACTAGCATTGGAACGTTTTTAACAAATTACGAATCGATATTATTCAATCATTAGAGCAATGTCCAGTTTATTTGACACAAAGCTGAGGGAGAATGTTCCAATTGTTATCATATCTCCCGTAGGTAGACTGAGCTCGATGGTATGTGTACCTTACCATGGCAGATTCGTTACAATTTTTAGTATAACGATCTCATCAGCAATCTGAGAAGCATGACTTCAGCATAAACCTAGAAAGAAGTCTTTGTTTCAAAGGAGGAAACTTGAAATGTTTTCTAACTACAAACAGAAAACATTACTGCGTATGTATTAATATAATAAAACCTAAAATTATTTACCATTAATGTTGCACTTTTGCAAGAGGTGTGACCTAAACAAATAACAATGATGAAATACGGACTTTTGTCCATATATGTACATATGTACATTTATACATTTAATAATTAAGAGTATATCATTGGTAAAAACTTTCTAAATGCGTTATTTTCTGTTGCACATTTATATACATATGTACATATGTATGTATGCACATATGTAAGTAAATACAAACATTTTTTCAACTGCGTATTTTTAATGTTATTTACTATAAAGTATTTAGGCCAAGAATTCAGCATTATAATATATGTATGTACTACATAGGATATTTTTTAAAGAGCAATTTTATGAAAGCAAAATGTAGTTAAGAATTTAATTTATATTTTGAATGTATTTTAATGTTATTTAAAATGCAAACTAATTCCAGTTTCTATAATATTCAAAGAAAATTCTATTAACACTACTAATTTATTATAAAGTGCCTAAGATCGCAACCAATTGTTTGCATTACATTTAAATACATATGTATGTATGAATGTACATATGTATATTTATTATCAGTGTATAATCGCATTTACAATTTGATGCGATCTGTTTTATTTATAAGAACGGGAGAGACAGAGAGAGATAGAAAGAGAGAGAGAGAGTGAAAAGGAGAAAGATATTTACTTACTTGATGTTTTCCAAAAGATTGCCATCGACTACCGCTGTACCAATTTGATAACTGGAACTTTTCTCATGTTGATTAATCAAATGGTTACTCAATTGCGGCACTGGAAATTGGAGAGCAGTATTTTGTTGTTGCGGCATATAAGTCTGCTGTAACGATATATTTAATTGTTGTGGTAGCGTCTGCACCTGTGATTGAAGTCCAGTGGGCGATGAAACATACCCTAAAGCCTCAGGACAACACTGCGTTTGTTCGGTGGACTCTTGCTGATTTATTTGGTAATGTACCAAATTATCACTAGATTGCTGACTCGACGGACAATCCAGATTATTTTGCACCATTAGATGCATTTGATCTGATGTAGTAGAATTAGCATCAAAACTACCAACATACTCGCTGGTACTCGAACTTTGAGTAACCGTCTCGGCTTTGCTATTCAGTATTTCATTTTCATGTGTGCCAAGCATAAAAGTATTGCCCTGGAGCTGAATGTTTTCGTAAGTGGGAGCTATGTTATAAGACCAGTTGTTTACCGATATATTCGATGAGCCTGCTACATTAAAATTGGAGTGGGTATTTATGTTGATGGCACCACAGCTATTTGTTACCTGTTGCAAACGATTATTTATTTGCCTTTGCTTTGCCAACGCACGACATTCTTTCTTGTGAGTCGGCCAATCAAGATGTTGGTGATCTGTGGAGCAATAGTATATTGCTTTACATTTGGCGCAACGTAAAAGTTTTTGTGTCGTCCCACAGATATTACACTGTGGCTGTTGAGGTTGCGGTAGCTGCTGTTGCTGAACTACTTGTGTGCTTGTTTGTGGTCGACTTGTTTTAGAAGAGACGCACGGTTGTTGATCTACTTGAGGCACCATAAACACTTTTTGAGGATCCATATTTTTTTTTGTCTATTTTTAAATTTCAATATTAGCCCAGATGAAATGAATTAAATTTATCTGTCCAAGCAGCAAGCGTTAGGTGCGGTTGTTCTCCTTTCAACTTCTAGTTGCTCTAGTTAATGTTTCAAAAATGTCCTTGTTTTGCCCTTTCTCATAATTATGTGTGTTTATATATATATTTTTTTTTTGTTGTTCTCTTCGTTCTTCTTAACTATTAACAACAATAAATTCGAAATCTAACAAAAAGAATAAAAATGGGAAACCGCTGACATTTGTTCGCATTTATGCTCACTGTGTGATGTAGAGGGGAGAGGTTACTTCTCACGCCCTAGTTTTATATTGAATATGATGTTTTTTTTAGTTGTCGGCGCCACGACAATTTATCTTTGTTGGTGTTGCTGGTGCTACTGATGAATTTGTTGTTTTTGTTTTCTTATCGGTTTTTCAGATTAACCTTGACAGGGGACTGGCGGTCAATTAGGGAATATTCTCATGCATGCATGCATATGTAGTTGTTAACGTTGTTGCTATTTTTACTATTGGCTTTGCTGTTGTTGCTTTTTGTAGTTACTGGTGTAACACAAGAAACAACTGTTTAATGTAAAATAATATGCAGCTGGTTTACTGGAATTGTAAAAAATAGAGTGTATGAAGTCGAAACATGTTTTACAGAGAAGGAGAAAAATTAGTTTTTTATCGTTTATATGTTCGCAATTAAATTAAGCATTAATTTACAAAAATTAATTTCCTTTTAGGTATTTATTTATATATGACATTTGTTCATGATTAGGCACAATTTTAGTCAGATTCTCTTTCTTTTCAATTTTTGCAAACATTTGCAACATTTCTGTTTGTTGTTGTCGCTTGACTTTATTATTTTTATGCAAAGAATTTCTTTAGACAACGCTGACGAGAGATTTTTTGTTCGGCTATTTGTTTATTATTTCTATTTTTAATTATTGTCTTAATTTATTGGAACACACTAGAATCTTTACATTCTACTTTTTGATTTTTTTTTGGTTAAACAAAATTCAGCACATCAAAATTAGCTCTGCCTCGTTTTTGCTCTTTCCGGCCTCTTGTTTAGTTAAATTTTCTTCCCTCTCGCTTTCTCTTGTATTGATAATATTACTAAACTTTTTGTTTATTTTATAAATTTGCAAAAACTCTCTAGTTGGAAATTTATTTTAAAACTTTCACATACTTTTCAATTGTTGTTTTTTAAGTAAATTTTGACGGTTAAAACGTCATTTTGACAATAAAAATGTCACTTTATGTTTTAAACGAGTCTCGTTTATGGTGAGAATAGGAAGAATTTAAGTGTAGCCAATCTTCTTTGTGTAATATGTCGCTATTTTTCAAAGCGCGGGAACGTACTGTAAAATTAAATAATTTGAAAAGAAAATCTAACATTTCTGTTAATTTAAATTTATTTTTTATTGGATATTAAAGGCTACTTAAAAATTTTACAGAATAGATAAATATTTCTAAAATCTTTAGGTAATAAAAATAAATGAATAAATAAAAATATTGCTTGGCTATATATTAGAGTTCTTTACATGATATAAAATTAGGACGCTTTATAAGGTAATATACTTTTATACCTCCCACAGATACTAAAAACATAAAAAGGGGAAAAAATTAAGGTATTAGACAAATGAAAAAGAGAATTTTCGAAGTCAGGAAGGAGATACGAGGTTTGAATCCCCCTCCAATAAGACTCATTATCTAGTCACTATCCGTGGCATAAGTCTGTGGAATACATGTGGTCATAATTGTACTAAGACCACTAAGGAAATCTGGAAATCTAAGAGACTCCCTACCGCAGCACAGGACTCAGTCTCTAATAGTGCTCTAAAATTTTATAACTTGCCAGGCACGAACAAATGAAATTAATTTCTCAAAGCCATTGTTCTGCAAAATTTCAAACAACGAAAACAAACGAATTGACTGCCAATTTTGCATCCCTATTTTCTCTCAGTGTTATCTCTCTCATTAATCTCTATGGATGTCGGCTCTTATTACACGAGAACAATTGTGCTGGCGTAAAATGATAGTTTATTGGAAAGAGAGGTGAAGATAATTGTTTTTGGCGGCCTAAAGTTTCAACCGTCTACAACCCCGCATTAAAAACTGAAACGCAAAACTATACGTGCACATTTTTAAAAACCAGCCAAACATCAAATGAATGCAAAAACACTAATGCAAACAAAGCTGCCTATACGTATACACGTGTGATTTGAAAAGAACAAAAATTGTGGGACTGAAAATTCTTCTCGTGTGATTGTGCCATTGAGTCTACACATGCTCCCGAAAGTGTATCAATCCTTTGTGCAGCATTTAAGCGTTTTTTGTTTTTGATTTTATTTTTCATTAACACTACAGCTGTTGGGCGTGCCTACACTAGCTGAAAAAATGTAAAATCGCCCAAGGAATTTCTTATCAGTTTTATTACAATATTTAGTTTTGAAATATATATTTTTGAATCTCACTTCAGAATGCCTGAATTTAAAGTTAAAGTTATACTTACTGATATTGAGGGCACCACCACCTCGATTA
Source organism: Sarcophaga subvicina (assembly GCA_936449025.2). Lineage (NCBI taxonomy): Eukaryota > Metazoa > Arthropoda > Insecta > Diptera > Sarcophagidae > Sarcophaga > Sarcophaga subvicina. Next base: position 44,899,438 of record OW388081.2, on the reverse strand, counting down.
GTTTTGTCAAGGTTTATTTAAACGAACACCTAATAAAGATGATTGTCAATTTTAATATCTTTCAATAATTTCAGGACACTTTATTTCCTTATGCTAAAGAACACACAGAAAATTATCTGCGCAAAACGTGCCACACTCCGGAAATTCAAGCTATAATAAAAGAGCTAACGGTATTACCTGAATATAAGGATTTCTTAAATTCAGAAAATATAACTGGAAGAGGTGATGATAGTAATGTTCCACAAATAAGTCAATTTGTTAATTATTTAATAGACAAAGATTTGAAACTTGGGCCACTTAAGACTCTGCAAGGATTCGTTTGGGCAGAGGGATACAGTAGTGGCAAACTAAAGGGGCAGTAAGTCCTTGGTATCTATGTAATGGATATGATCATTAAATTTGCAAATTTATCATAGTGTTTATGCAGATGTACCAGATGCATTTAAAAGTTGGCAGGATGCTGGCATTCGAGTGGCCATCTATTCCAGCGGCAGCATTAAAGCACAAAAGCTTCTGTTTGGACAAACGGATTTCGGAGATTTATTGCCATATATAACGGGACATTTTGATACCACAAGTGGCCACAAACAAGAGACACAGTCCTATATTAATATATCAAATGCTCTTGCTTGCGATTCTTCCGATATTCTCTTCTTGACTGATATCATTAAAGGTAATGAGAAAAACTTTTTGTTGTTATATATCTGTTGTCTACATATTAATTTACAGAGGCAGAGGCTGCTCGGTCGGCTGGCTATCAAACGGTTATATTATCAAGGCCCGGCAATGGTCCACTAACTGACGATGACAAATTACAATTTACTGTTGTTAACGACTTTGAGTCTCTTAAAATTATTCCAAAATAAAAATACTTCAATTTAAACTGCCAATTTCATCAAACATTATCAAACATAGGCAAAATAACAGTTTATTTACCAATATCATTGAGGGCTTTTATTTTTATTAATTTCATATATCCAATTCAGATCTCATTCCATTTAATTTAACATCACATTTCCTTGCATTCTTTTTTTCTAAATTTCTAAAATTTCTTAAAGTTAAAAGCATTAAATCGTACTACTGACACCGAACACGATGTGATCCTTGGATTAAAATTAGAAGATTTTAATTAGATTCATTTTGAAAACAGAAAGACCATCGAATCTAGTTAAAAAAGAACATAAAACAACAGCATGCTTCGTAAAACTTTTAATCTGGCGCCAAAAAGAACTTGTTCGAGTCAACAAAATAATAGATCGGTTATGCATGGTATTGGAATTCATGGAAGTTCGTATGACTCTGCAGACAATGTAAGTGGCGTTATTATTCGTTTCTTTATATATATTTTTCTTTTTCATTCCTTTATAATACTTGCTTGTGTTTAATACAACAGATAGCTATCAAACAACCAATGAAGAACATGATGTGAAATACACAAAAAGGGATTGATAAACATGGTAGCAGATATTTGAGAATTTGGAGAAGCTTTTATTGGTCTTTCTGGAAATGTAACTACTTCAGATGTTTTGGTAATAAAGTGGAATAAAATGGTTTAATTTTCGAAAGAACGATCATAAACACTCCAACCGAAATCGAGAATTGATCAAGATCAAATACTTGTTATGGAACGGTATATTTAAAGTCTTATAAGATCACATCTGGCGAAACATTCAGAAAACTAAGTATTCTACTGAAAACGATATCAAAAATAAATTGTCAAAACTCATAGAAATTTCTCTAGTTTTATTACCTCACATGGTTTTTTTTTTGAACTACATTAACTTTCCGAAGCAAACGAGTTTAATTTAATGAAATTTATAAAAATGCTCTATCTAAACTCGACAATTCATCCCCACTATCGATGTCTACACGAGATTCTATATTATCTTGCAGTGACTTCCCATTGTAGGTTTTGAAATGTCCCGAGCATTTTTTGATTGAATTTTTAAATGATTGCTGTGAATTTGTACTATAATTTGAATTACGTGACCGAGATCTTGTACCACCGGCACCATAAATTTTACGCAACGTATTGAGTTTGTGCGTCGAACGTGATTCTGTTTGTACTGTGTAAGTACGAGGGGACGAGACAACATTTTCGCAATCTAATGGTGAGGAAGAACTCAAAATCAAACTACGTCTACAACTTTGGCTGCGCGATGAATTCTTTTTGCGCTTGGAACGCTGCTGATTAGATTGACACATGTGACGTCGACCTTCTTTTTGACAAGCATGGGACAGTTTTCCCACATGGGGTCCCCAGTATGTAGGACCTTCTAATAGCAATGGAGCAGATTTTACACGCTGGCGCATTAGTTCCATATTAAGTTCATATTCACGTTGCTGTAGGGCCTGTTCAGCTTTGCGTGTAGCCAAGCGCAATCGCAATATATTCTTGTGAGGTTCACTGGAGAATAAAGAAAGGATTGCAAATAACCGTTAATATATGTACATCTTATAAATGGTAAATGGTAATGATGACTTGCTTAAATGATAAGGTTTTCCAGGCTGGTGTTTTTCTTACTTCCCAGTCAAATTGTGGTGTGGTATCGTGATACGTGCAGTTATTTTTAAGTTCTTGCACTTTCTTCTTTGAACTTTCGACCCTTAAAGTAGCAGCAAGATTAGGTCGTGCCACAGGATGTACAGGTGAAGGGGTAGAAAGCTGTTGTTTTAAAAAATAAAATCAATATTATTATTGAAAAATAATTTTCAAATCTGAACTTACCTTGAACGAATGATCCTTTTTGCTTGGTTCCAAATCAAATAATGTAAAGGCTGTCTTATACTCATCTTCATTGTTTTTATTCTGCTTCTTTTTTGCCTTCCTTACATTGTTTATTTCCTTTGAATTCTCAGGAGAGTCCACTGTAATTTTCGGTACACTATGGAGTATGTATGTATGTATTGATTATGAAAATGCGTTTACAATACGTTTTCAGTTCAGTTAATCTACCTTGTATTTTCTCGTTTTGATTGCTTATGAAAATAGTGACTTAATTTACTAGAATCCTCGCAAACGTTTCTATATCCTTTATATGATAAATATTCCAGTGTTTTATTTTTCTTTCGTAATTCCAAAAGTTCTAATGGTTCTGTAATTGTGGGCAAGTCGTTGTATGATAACGATTTACGTAATCGCTCGCGTAATTGCGATGTAAATGTATTTCGAACAGGTGCTCTAGAAGACGTAACATTTGATCAATTCATTAGTAATTTACTACAGTTAATGAAAATCGTAAAGTGGCATATTGTTCTGCATAATTAACTTGATTGAGTAATATTTGGTATTTGAACTTTCTTCTAATATTCTAACATTTTGTGGTTAATTCGCGATTAGTTTCTGCAGCCAACAATCGTTTAGGCTTTGGTGTAGCTAGTTTTTATAGTAATTTAGCGAAATTTTGTAACCACCCTTCCTTCAGTTCTTCTTTAAAGCGATAATGTTGGAAATAAATCCCTCATATTAATAATTATTCGAAACAGACGTCTAACGTTTGATTACTACTTATAAAAATCAGTTTTAAGTTCGAAATTTTATTTTTTTGCACTTGAAGGGCAATTATTGCTTTATTTCCAACACGACTCTAGAAAATTTAGATGTAAAATAACTGCCAACTACTTATTTGTTACATGCAATACGTTTTATGTTATTGGAGTAAGAAAAAGAGATCATTATGCTGGTCAATATCGAAATTATAAAAAAAAATTAAAAAAAAGTTGTTTGACCTTTGCTGCACTACACTCACTGATATTTCCTATAAATGCTTGATGTAAACATTTAAGTTTCACTTACTTTTTATTCTTATTTAATTCATCCGGTAAATTTTCTTTGGCTTCGAATGATTTTTTAATGTCTTCCTTCACAGAGTTACGTGAGTGTGATCGTTTAAATTCAGCTTCAAATTCTTGAAGTGATTTTTTAAAATCTTCAACCTCTTTCTCTAAATCTTTTTTTAAACTTAAATACACAATGTTGTTATTAAATTATTTTGTTTTTAAGCAAGTTCTTAAGAAGAAATTTAATTTTTTTTGAAATACCTTTTATTGGATTGTGAACTATAACGCCATTTTCCAATATCTTCCTCGTTGTTACCGCTTATTTTGGTTTTGGAAAATGCTTGTATAGTTTTTGGTTTCTGTATCTCACTGCTGGTTTGATTATTCTGGTTAACACTGGATTTTTTCTTCTTTTTAGATTTTTTAGTTTTCTTGCAGCGACTTTCACCGAAACCACTGCTAAACGATGCCAAAGATGATGAAGTCGTTGTGGTTGTACTACAATGGTCTTCACTATTTATGCAGTTGACTGTAGTATCTTTCAATTGACGGCAGGTGGATCTTAAAGTATCAAGAGCGCTATAGAATTCAGTTTCGCTTAAATGATTCAATTCTCTGTAATCTTCAAATAGAAAAGGAAAAGTTTTGATATACAAACTCTTTCCATGTTTGTTTTAGTAAAGCTCTTTTGAACCTGGTATGCTGTCGTAGAATTTTGCCAAGGATCTGACGCCATTACAAGATGATTTCGCCTCCTTTGCTAAAGTATTGCAATGTTTTGTATTTGATGATGGTGTTGTTATCGATGTTACCGATAAACTGCCCAAATAAATTTTGGGGCGGTTAAATACAGGCGCTGGACAATTACTACATGGATCAAGAGGTACATTTAAACAGGAATTTAAATAAGAATTACTGATATGGGAAGCCATTTTTAAGTTTTCTTGTACGATTAAATTTTCTGTTCTGTTCTATCTTTTACAGTGTTTTTTTTTCTTGTTTTGCTTTATCAATAATGCCTTTTTATTCTTGTTGCCATAAGTAACAATTGTTATTGTGTAGGAGTCTGTTTTGAATATTTTATTATTCTACCATTTCAGTGTTGTGTTGTGTCATAATATTTTCATTGCGAAAGGACATGTACGTCCAGAGATAGGAAACGAAAGAAATTAATGAAATGCTGCAACAGTTGCAACTCACTCGCACTGACTTGCGCTGAAAACATAATTTTTAGTTCGAAAGAAAATGGCGGTATATGCATAATTTGTACGTTGACTATAATCCTTTGGCTATCATCCTATAAACACAAATTATAAACACGAATCCTAGAAAGTATTGTCCTTCTCTATAGTGTGGTATCGTTTGACCATCTCCCATTTATGAACCAGTAAAGTCTGTGCGAGATCGTTTGATTGTTCCTCAGAAAAGGAAATGTCAATCTCATGACTGAATTTTATAAAATTAGTCGTTTTACTAACTTCCATGTAAGCTATGTTGTTATCTTGTATGCTCTTGTGACTAGGAATTTATATGAAGACGATCGTTAAATATCCTTACGTATCTAATGGCCAACAGTAAATATATGCATTATTCCTAATACAATATACTCCAGTTGAACAAGAATACAATAATCGTGTTTAGTTTACCGAATAATTTAGTATTCATGTGACAAGTATGACCTACATTTGCTATTGAATTCTGGGATGGCTAAGCCATTATTGTAACAGTATCTATCCGGTATTTTTGAACCAGGATCAAAAGTGGGTTCCCGGTCCAAATCCACAGTATTTACGGTATTGGTATGACAATAACTTTCATGCTTTCATGGCGTTTAGTTTATTTGCTGTATTCACAGTTGCTTATTTCGCCAACATATCTCGTTAAAGTCAATTAAGGTTAGAATACAATGGCTTAGATTGATCAGTTCTAAGATCACCATGGTACTCATGCATACAGTGCTGGAGAATTCAATGCAATTTAGAAGTCGAAAAACAAAAACAATTTCTGAAGAAATTTTGAGGTCTTGACAAAACAATAGAAATTTAAATTTTATTTCAATAAAAATCTTTGGCCTATTAACAATAATTCATATATTTTTTGGGTACCCTTTATTTTTGATAACTGCATCAGAGCGAGGATGCATTCACCCAATTCATTTGTCAATTGTTTCGTTTGGTACTTTTGGCCATTTATTGAGAAACTTTTCATGGCAATTTTTATTTACTCTCAGAGTTTTTGCCAGAAATCTACTGAGAGGAAGTCGCCGAAAAAATACTTTTTGTACTTTGTCTTTGATGCCTGGCCTAGGGCTCGAACCCAGGCTTTTGCGTCTAATAAGCCAACACACTACCTACTAGACTACGGCGACTTCTAAAAACTAACCTAACCTACTTTTGGCCATCCACTTAAAACTGCATCAGATAAATCTTCCTTTCATGTGTAATTACGTCATCTTATTTTTTGATCTACAATTTCCCATAGATTTTATATGGGATTGAGATCTGGGGATTGGGCAGGCCACTTCAAAACATGCACCTCATTGAATTGTAATCAATCAATTACAACCCTAGAGGCGTGGTTTGTATGATTGTTATTCTGAAATCGCCAAATTAGTAGCAGATTCTCCTCAGCATCTGGATACATTACGTCTCTAAAATAGATCTGTATCCGACTCCAGTCGTTGTATGAATTGGACCCATTCCTTGCCCAGAAAAACAGCCCCACATACTCCAAACTTAACTGTGTTGTATGTGTACTGTGGGTCCAGTCTCTTTCCTTTTGGCCGCCTTACAAATGATCTTAGATCACTGCCCCTTAAATTAAATTTGGACTCGTCAGAAAAGAGGATAGTGTTCCACTTTTCTTTAGACCAATTTATGTGCTTTTTGGAAAACTTTAAACAAGCAGCGTGGTTTTTCTTAGTTATCAGAGGTTTTTTGAGGGGCGCAAGCCTTGAGGTCGCCGTGGTCTAGTAGGTAGTGTGTTGGCTTATTAGCCAACACATTCTTATTAAAAGCCAGGGTTCGAGCCCCAGGCCAGTATTTTTTCGGCGACTTCCTCTAAGCAGATTTCTGGCAAAAACTCTTAGAGTATATAAAATTGCCATGAAAAGTTTCTCAAAAATCTGTCGTTCGGAGTCGACTTTAAACTGTAGGTCCCGCCACTCATGTATAAAATTAGCACACACAACATAAGTGGTGTGAGAAACTAGGTCGTAATCCTGACTGAAGGGTTGTGATGACCAATTATGTATTATGTAAGCAACCAAGATCAGCCTCACAAGCTCGACGGCTAATTTTTCGAGAGCTATATATAATATAATAGTCTTTTATTTTAATCCAGCGTTAAAATCATTTATTATCTTTGTTTTTAAATCCTCGCTAATTTGACTCTAGCCATTTTTACTGATTATGTATTCAAGATTCTTGAGTTTAAATTATTTAACCGAAACTGTCTAAAAAGTAATTCAAAAGATAACGGTACATTATATTGCATTTTGCAATATGCAATTTTGCTTTAGTAATTTTTCGTTCAGAAGTTTAAAAGTTTCCATTATTTTGTCAAGACCTCAAAATTGAATACTTTTACTTTTCTTTATAATTTTAGGACAATGTTATTTTTATGTAATTTTTTTTATTTTTTTAATACATCAAACAGAATGTATAAAATAAAATTCCTAAATAATTTTTAAGTTTCTTCAGACATTGTTCTTGGTTTTCGTCTTCAAACAATAGAAAAGTTTCCATTGAATTGTGCAGCACCGTATGTTTAAACCTCTTTTGGTGACATCCTTTGGCAACTAGAATTTGCTTGATTACAAAAAATATATCAGTTGCCGCTTTAGGGAATCGTTATTGCGAGTGTTAGCGAAATTCCTTTACCTTAAGCACTACATTAGCTTTCTCTCTTGGACCTTGGTAGTAATAAGCCAACACACTACTTTGTACACTGTAGTGACTTCAATCTATTCGAGAATTTTTATTTAGTTAACAGAATTTATTGAGAATTTCTTTATTATTTTTACTCCTTATTATATTTATAAATAGAGAGATATAGAACATATGGAATATACTTGTACCCGCATTTCATTACATAATGTTGTTCGCAATGTTTCTTGGGTATGGTTTTATTATTTAAAATATAAAAATCATTCGAATATTAAAAATTAACGTATTTATTGAAGCGCCATTTTATAATTTGACATCTTTGCATAGCTTTTAAGGCATAAAGTACAGTGTCAAGAAGTGTAAAAAAATTGACGGCGTCTGAGCGTCGACTGCTTTTGGTTGTTCGGTTTAAATTGTGTCTTCTTGTCAGTTGATTTACCATTTTCATATGGTGTGTTTGTTTTGTTTGTGAACGTTGCGGATAAATATAATAGAAGAGACGGAAATTGCAAAAAATTATAATTAATTTTTTTTTATTACATTTAACATCTCGAAAAAAAAAATAATTAGTGACAAAGCAACAATTGTATATAAATATTACACGTCATAGTTTTTAAAGTACAAGAAATTTATTTCGAAGTTTGTGTAAACGATTCGAAACATCAATAGAAATGCGTTTTTACGCAGTTAGCGCAACAGTTGCGCTGCTTTTTATTATCAGTGCTGCTGGACAAGATGCCACTGCAGCAGAGGTGAGTTATTGTTGATTGATTATTATCATTATGATGATCTTATTATTCTCAATTACGGCATTTTACTTGCGCTCATTATTTACAAAAATACACATTATTTTACTGTAAACAAATTGCCTTGCTAATGCTTTAACTAAACAACAAAATAACTAAACAAAAAGAAAAAAATATAGCATAGCTCCTTCCACCTGCAAACGAAGGTTGATGTCATTTTGATAATTTTATTTTAATCATAATTTATTTTCGCTTTAATTCCTTCACAAGTAAATAATAGAATTAAAAAAAAAACAACACAAAGAAACATTTGAATATATGGAATGAATGGCATTATACATGGACATGTGTGAGTGGAAGTGTTGTATGTGAAAATTTACAAATTGAATGATTGATTTCTTTGTTTATTTGGGGTTTACTAATAGAATACAATTGATTAACAATAATTTTAAATAAATTTAAAATGATATTCGTGGAAAAGAAATTGTGCAAATAGCGAATAGAAATTTGCGTTTTAATTTTATATTTATTTATCCAATTGATTATCAGGGTTTTTTTTGTAAATTAGTTGTTGCTTTGTTTTGAATTTGAGGTTATGTTTACTTGTTGTTATTGCTATTAATCACCGTTTGTTTATTCACTCGATAAAATTTGTAAACAAAGCCTATTCTCTTCTCTTATCTTTCTTTAGTAAGCCCACTTAAGCCGTTAGTTGTCATTCTGTTCTTTGTTTTGTTATTTTCGTGTCTATTTTGTCATTGTTTATACTGATATGGATATTATTATTAAATCCCATTGAATATTATTTTTTCTAGCTTCAAAAATGGCACAAACGCCTTTTGTCCATAACACAGTCAATTTAGTATTATGCTCTGAAAAGTCTTGTTTCAACAGAATAATGCTTACCCCACCTTAAAACATGCAAGTACAGGCTTTCAAATAGCGAATGTCAGCGAAAACCGTACATTGTAAATTTCAATTTAAATAATAATGGGTATAAATTGTTTATGGTATAAGTAATCAATTCAATTATTTAAGCAGAAAAGTAAAATTTAATTGATCTTCTTTATAAATTAGGAAAAACTGTCAATCAGTGAAAAATGTACATCTTATTTTCTTGAAAAATTCTAATAATTGGAATACGAATTTACAATTTTGTAATAGATTAAAGAATAAATTGCGTTGTCTTTAATCTATTACAGAATTGTCAAAGTTCGTCGAAGATTTGACTTATTACATATATTTGAAATTGCTTCTCTGAGCCAATATCTTGTTGATGTTTTAAAAGTTTTGCAGTTATCTGGAGAAACATTTTGTAGAAATATATGTGGAATGTACTATAAATAGAACTAACAATTAACTTTAGAAACGAATTATTACTTTTTTCAATATAATAAATCAATTCAAGCCATTCTTCATAACCTATTTTTATAATAACTGAATGCGACGTAAATTACGACTTGCTTAAAACTTTCACGCCGGCGCTTTAATTCATGCTTGTCGTCTACTGGCGGTTGTTATATTTATAAGACGTTGTTAATTATAATAATATAAACTCCGGTATTTTTCTTTATTTCATTTGATATTACGTATCGTCTAATAACATGATTAATAGCGTACCACCGATGGTACACGCCGCCCGATGAGACAGACTAGTAACGGCCACCGGTGGTATGCGCGTGAACGTTTTAAAAGAAAATCCTTGTGTTATAAGAAATTCAGTGTTAACTTAAGTGAAAGTTTTTTATGCTTTTAAAACCTTTTAAGTACACCTTAATACTACTTGATACTGATTCAAATACTTAGTTCCTATATAAAATGTTTATACCTATGTAGACTTTATAGATTTTGCAAACAATAATACATATAGAGGATTAGTTAATTAATCTATAGGTACAAAGACTTTTATAAATCTCTCTACTTCATTAAATAACGATTTATTATATTTAATCTTAGTCACAAATAAGACTTGAATTATTAATTTTTAATAATTTTCAGATTTTCCAATACAATACACACCATATTTAAATATAATACAATGCAAAGCTTAATCTTAACAAATTTTTTTTTTTCAAACTGTTAGTATATAGAAAATGAATAATTGCTAAAAACAACAGATGTTTAAACAAATAAAGTCTTATAACATCACATAGCCTTGTTAACTATACATACCATAAAGGTGTAATAAAACTTTTTATCACTTGTGTAAAGATATGTACATACATATGTACATATGTACAATGTATGTATAATGGAATTTTATGTTTTTTATGATGCATTAGATTTTTAAACATAAACTAACACGTTTAATAGTTTAAAAAAAACATTGTATTTTTTTTAAATAAAATTTGTTTCAAAATATTTAATTTCAAGAAACAAGTTAATAATTCTTTAAAATATTTTTTTAAACTAATTGCGAATCTGCAAAAGTTTTATTTAATATTTATTTTTTCTGTAAATTTATGTACATTTATTATTTAATTTTATTTTAAAATTAAGATTATAATTAAGATAGAAGCGTCGCGTCCCCTAGTATTACACTTAATTCTCAATTTCGTACATTGATTTTTTTTATTACTCGACAATAAAATTTAAATTTTGTTTGTTTTCTGTTTCCCTTCCAATAAACTACCTGTACTTTTGCTTTACTTAGTAGGGCAACAAAAAAGTATTGCATTTACAAAAGTAAAGGCAGAGTTATGGATGTTTTTTGTTGCGAGTTGAATATCTCCTTAGTTACAAAAGCTTTTTTTCAGGCAGCTGTCAATGGCAACAGAAAGAAGTGAACCAGTTTTGTAGTCGCGACTTTTAACCTTGAAAGTTCGCTTTCAGTTTGGAAAACAATTGCAAACATGTTTTTAATCAATCAAAATATTGTATTGTAATCAAATATAAACTAAAACAGATTTTTTTCGTAACTAGTCCTAGAGTTGCGTTAAATGTCAAAGAGTCATGAATAAAAATTGCATTAGAAAAGGTAGCACATTATTCTCAAATGTACCTTTTAGTAGAAAAATCTCCTTCTTTTAGATCTTTGCAATTATTATTATTATTTTTAATACCATTTACGATAGACAAATGCCTGTAACTTTCGATGACGTCTAATGACTTAATTAAACCTGTTTAAAAGAAAAGAAATTTTTGCACTTGGAGTATCGATTTAATAAACAAAATTTCACAGCTGCGGTTGAACCCTAATATTAGCAATATGTGGCATTAAAACCAATGAACAATAAAATTTTAGGCGTTCGATTTAAGAGCAAAAAATATTCTAATATCAAGGCCGAACATAGCATATGATAAAATTGACTAAAACTGTTTTATTTTATTTATATTTTTTATTTTATTAGAATAGTTGTTTAATGTTTAGAACTGTTTTAATGATGATAACGAATTGTTCCATGTCCTGGAATCACATTGCGGCATTATAATGCTATTTTCTACATTTTATACTTGCATATATACAGTGAGGTGCACAAATGAGTACATGTTTGTATTTTGGACGCTTTTTATTGAATAAAACTAAAAAGTAATAAAGAAAACATCAAAAGTTTTTTGTCATTTATTTAGCATTTAGTAATTAACAAAATAATATAAAATTTAAAACAGAAATTATCAAGATCTAAAAAAAACAAACAAACAAAATCAACTCGCATGTACTCAATTTTGCACGTGTCTATTTTATGATATGTTTGCAAAAACGAAATCAAAAACTATCGTTATTTTTCATGTTTTTGCACTACTTTGACTTTTTTAAGAAAATATTAGTTTAATATTAATTACTTAATCTCGTTGAGCGAATATTTTTTGCAACTTATCGAACAAAAATCAATTTCTATTAAAAAATGAAGAAACTCTCGAAATCAACTGAAGATAGTATTGTAGCCCTACCAGGGAAATTTGTAAACAACTTGGAGTTAGTCAGTCAGTAGTCATCAGAGTCCAAAAACGGTCTGTTGTTCCCTAGCTTCAAAACAGAGGTCGTAAAAAACTACTAACTAATGCAGATGCTCTTCTAATGCTAACAAAAATGAAAAGGCACAAATTTTTAACACCCAAAGAAGCTTTTTGGCAATCGGGAAAACCGTTAGTCGATGGACAGCAAGTAGAGCCCTTAAAGATTCAAAATGAAAAAACCTGCACTTTCGGCTAAAAATGTAAAGGCACTGTTAATGTTTGACAGAGAACACAGAAATTGGGCAGTGGATGACTGGAAACATGTGATCTTGACAGATGAATCAAAATTCAACCGCTTTCAGTCCAATGGTAAGCAATATTGTTGGCGCCGCAATGGGGAAAGAATTGAAAGACACCATGTTAAGGAAACGGTGAAACACGGTGGAGGAAATGTCATGGTATGGGGTTGCTTTACATGGTGGCACCTCGGACCACTGCAAAGAATCAAGAATATTATAAAAAAAGGAGATTATTTGAGAATTTTGCAGACCAATCTTCCCGATTTTGCCGAATAGAGCGCCTATACTGCACCAGGAGTACTTTTCCAGCTGGATGGTGACCCCAAACACACCTCCAAAATCGTTAAAGAATGGCTTAGTGAGCAACATTTTTAATTAGTGCAGTGGCCAGCACAAAGTCCCGACCTCAATCCGATTGAGAATTTGTGGTCAATCACGAAGAGACGGTTGGGACAGTACTGATCAGCCCCAACCAATTTAGATGAGCTTTGGCAACGGATTCATCAGGAATGGACAAATATTCCCAAAGAAATTATAAAGTATTTGGTGGAGAGCGTATGTACATAACAAGGGCCTTTGGACTATATATTAAAAATACTCGTATTCAAAAAATTGCAAAATTGAGTACATCCGAGTTATTTTCCTCTTGATTGTTTTTTCTTAGAATTTGATCATTTTAGTTCTGAAATTTGTATTATTTTATTAAGTATTAAATACTAAATTAAAAAGGAAAAAAATTTTTGAATTGCTTCAACACTTATTTTTATGAAATTAAAATTGCTCAGAGTACAAACATATACTCATTTGTGCACCCCACTGTATGTACATATACTATATGCTACACCTGCTAACTTGCCTGATTAATGAAACATGAAAATACGCTTTATGACAGCACTCTGTTCCTTAAAGAAGCGATAAGGAATAAATATGTATTATATGCCAGAGAGTGTTCAATCCCTGATTGGAATATGAAAACATGTCTTGCGTGCCCACTTCAAAATATCGACTATTGTGGTGAAATTTTCGATGGTATTTCATGATGGTATGATTGTGGTTCATCGTTCTTACAACGGAAGTTTTTTTTCAGGTTTTGTTTGTTTCAAGTTGATTCAAATAAAATCTGACTTTTAAACAGCTGCACAGAATATTGTTAATAGGCCTTAAAACTAATGAAAAATTATGAAAAAAGATTCTCTAAAAAGTAGCACCAGAGAAATGTAAAGGAATAATGATTTTATTCGAAACAGTTGACTTAAATTTGATTTAACTTTTTTATTCCAGCCTTAGTTGGACGATTTTCTCTAGACTAAACATTCCCTTTAATTGAGGTTGCAAAAGAATCTATCATATGGCCTAGCTAGATGTTTTATTGTCTTTTTTTGATATTTATTTATATATCCATTTGTTAGAGATTATTTAACTATTTATTGAGTTCATCTATCAAAAGCAATTAAATGTTACTTGACAGTAGACAAATCACGACGTTCAAGACTTACATCGCAACAAGAAAAAACAACACAAATCCAAATACGGATTTTTTTAATATCTATTGTTTTGTTTTTTGTTTTTTTTTTAATTTTATTGCATATTTTTTTTTCTAATGTATAGAAGTTAAACAACACTTTGCTCGTAAATTGTCGTAAGAATCATATTTTTTGCATGTCGGAAGAGGTCTCGAAACTTCTTTATGTCACAATAAAATAGCACTTGTAGATTTTGCTTTGTTCTTCCACTCTTAATCTCATTTTGAATTTTGCATACAATTTATATGTTAAACAACGGTCTTCCACAGTTACAAGTAATTTCATTTGCTGTTTGTTCTCTAGTATAATACCCTACACAGTCACAATCAAATTGTTGAATTTTAAATTTAAATTCGCAAATCTTTAATAGAGAGAATAAATACATTTGATTGATAACATTTGAATTTAAATATCAATATGATATAATTTACAAAGTTTTTGCATAAACTGTATGTTGATGTACATACCATTAGCGTATAGCTTTCAGTTTTCAACGGTCGAATATAATCGTTCAATGATCATTGCTGAGAAATTGTTATTGAAGAACTGCATTATTCCAGTCACAGCAGTATCATCAGCATCAACACCATTAGTAGCAGTAATCAGTTTGCGTTTGATGCAATTTATTCCTGAGTTGTTGTACTCTTTGTACTTTTAGTGCACTTTCTATTTTTTTATTATTTTTTTAATTTGCTTTTTTTAAGTAAAACAGAATGTTGTTGATGGATTGTGATACAATAAAATGTTTCAACAACCACTAACCAATGCATGTACTTGTCTATAAATTAAGCTTCATTTAATTCTTGTGATTTTGTCACAGGCTCCAACTGCAGTGATGGAGGCTGTATTATTTACTCGGAATGGAAACCGTATTTTAATTTAAAATGTTGGTTTCTCATACACATCCTGGCGTATTGACGGAAGTATAGTTGGTTGTATGAACGATTAGTTTAGTGTTCCGTTACAACTGAAAATTAAAAAAAAATAAACGTTTACGTTACAGGTTTTCCAAAAAGAAAAAAAAAGCCAAACAAAAAATTTCTATGAACTCTTAAATGAAATTGTAATTTAATTTTGTCAACTCCACTTTAATTCTAGAGCTTGCAACACATTGTCATTTCGTTTTTTTCCCCCTATCGTCCTGATTACAATGTGTAAAAGTTTGTTCGGCGGCATTATAACAATCGGTATCATGGATGAAACTTTTTTTACCTGTCTTGTAATTAAACATGCTGTTTTTTTAATTGATTCTTTTGTCTGAATTCATTTTAGTAAAGTACACTCACTATAAGGACACTTTATTGTATTCAAATACAATTTTAATTAATTATTTGTGGCGCATTTACAATTGTTTTTATAATTATTTATTTTCTTTCACAATGCTTTATAAGGAAATTTATAAATAGCCAAACGATTGTGTTAAATTAAAGGCAAAAATAGAATAATAAATTATACATTGTATTTCAGTGTATTTCGTCACTTTGCTCAAGTTAAATATATTGTTCAGCAATTTGTTCATTTATTTTTAAATATTCCTCAAAAATTCTCAGTCATCAAAAAGATCAAATATCTCTTCAACATAATGTGCACAATATATGAAAAAGTATTCGAAATATTTCTAACGATAAGAGATGGATTTTAAAATCATGGAAAGATTACCAAAATTGTCATTGAAACATAATTTACTTGAATGATTATTCTTTATACACATGCTCCTGAAAGCCAATTACCAAATATCAAAATAGTACACAATTTTCTATTTATCATTAACTTCAGTCGAAAGTATTGCCTTAATTTTGTCCGACTTTAAAAAGGGTCCGCCAAATAACTTTTTTTTTTAAAATGCTTTAAAAAAAATACTGAATATTTTCTCAAATTTCTTTTTTTATTTGAAAGTACAATCCTTCCGGTAAATAATGGAAAATAATTTCATTCAAATGGCTGCCTCGGCTGGCCATGCAGTAGCCTACACGATCGGTCCAATTTTTAAGCACATTATCGATTGTGTGCAGCTGTATTTCACCAATGGCTTCATGAATATTGTCCTTTAAAGCGTCAATTGTCTCTGGCTTATCGGCGTAACACTTATCTTTGACGGCACCCCACAAATAATAGTCCAACGGTGTCAAATCGCAGCTCCGAGGTGGCCAAACGACATCAGCTCTGCGGCTGATAATGCGATCTTCAAAAACAGGGCGCATAACATCGAGTGTAGCTTCGGCTGTGTGGCACGTGGCGTTCGTTCTATATGGCCCGATAACGATCGCCATTGACTGTAACGGCCACTCCTTGCTCATTTTCGAAGAAAAATGGCAATGTATGCAAGCGGGTTTTCTGTGCCCCAAATGCGACAATTTTGCTTGTTTACATACCCGCCAAGATCAAAATGAGCTTCATTTGAAAAGATGATTTTTTTTTTGCCAAAATCGGCATCTTCTGGTGTAGGCTACTGCATGGCCAGCCGAGGCAGCCATTTGAATGAAATTATTTTCCATTATTAACCGCAAGGATTGTACTTTCAAATAAAAAAAGAAATTTGAGAAAATATTCAGTAGTTTTTTTTTAAAGCATTTTCAAAAAAAAAAGTTATTTGGCGGACCCTTTAGGAATGAACATTAGAATGCTGGGAAGGCGGCATTTAAACGGGCAAGCCTTAAATTAATATGGCGCCTTTTGCACCTTCAAAAACTTCTTTGTAAAGTCTGGCGTGTATAAGAGATGAGAGAAAATCTCACAAACGTTTACAATGTATGCAGAAGCGAAACAAAGTTTAAAAGGAAATGTAAAAGAGTTTGTAAAAGTTAATTTTGAACGAGCAAATGAGGTCTATTTTTGTAATTGGATGGCAAAATAAAATATATTAATAAAGCCTTCCATAGAGCATCTTTGTTTTTGGAAGTTTAAGGGCGTCTGTTAAAAGGCGGTAGAAGGTTACCTACGGTTTGGGCTGCAGCCTGTAGGTCAGCCAATTGTGTAAAAAACTTTTGTTATAATATGTATATCATATGTATATATTTTCAGAGTGAATCATGGTCTAGACCATCTCTGTTCAATCGCAGTAAGTGATTTAAATAAGCGCACATATGTAAAAGGCTTTTAAAAATTCGAGTTCGATTTATTTTTAAACTTTGCGAAAGTAGTGGAAGAGAAGTTCATCGGATTACTGCAGAAAATTTGCAACGCTAATGCCTAACAGATTATCAAGGAGCAAATACAAACCTCTTAATTTTATGAAGCAAATTAGGTGTACGAATCTTACTTATATTTTGACCGACCGACTATTATTCTTGGCGTCACAATAAAATAAATTTAATTTAATTTTTCCATTTA
Organism: Sarcophaga subvicina; assembly: GCA_936449025.2. NCBI lineage: Eukaryota > Metazoa > Arthropoda > Insecta > Diptera > Sarcophagidae > Sarcophaga > Sarcophaga subvicina. Next base: position 44,881,976 of record OW388081.2, on the reverse strand, counting down.
CAATGTTTTCTGTGACCCTAATTAAATAACAGGTACCTTTATTAAAAATCGTTTAAAAATTATTTGCGCTGAAACGTTTTTCACTGATATTCACTGTAAATTATTGATTAGAATAAAATTGTAGATAAATAAGCAATAAGCAATCTTCAAACAAAAATAAAAAAATTAAAATCCGATAGAAGACCGGTTCTTTTAAAAAAAGTAAATTTAGTTCATTCAACTCGAAATCAATAAAACCGTTTCTACATATTGTAGTATGCTTGTGAAAATATTGAAGATATTGTACTGTACACCAAGCGTTAAACGAAATACTTTCGAATTTCTTTGCATAACTTTTTTTTACATGTAAGTATTCTATTCAACAGAGTCCCCTATATTATCATCAAACTACTAAATTATGCAGAAAGCTTACAATGTCAGCATTTTAAACTGGATTTTTAAAAAAATTTAATAATTTATGTGTTAAAAGAAAAAAAAAACACGAAACTTTTTGCAATAACAATTAAAAACAATAAAACTATAAATATCTGCACAACAATTGGACAATTAAAACAGGCTATCATACAATACAGTTTACACATATCGTATATATGTACATACATACATATGTATTTTTAAATGATGAAATAAAATTGAATTAGAAATAGAAAATAATGAGAGAAAAAAAAGAATAAGAAAAATGAACAACTTTCTGCAGCAAACTCAATTTATTTCCGTCACATTTGTAGAACCCAATCCAGTTTAGAGTTTAATTCCATAGAATGAATACTATTCAAGAACAAACGGTTTAAAAGTGTTTTTTTTTGTTCAGTTTTCGACTTGTTCTTTTTTCTCCTCTTTCTCTCTCTTTTTTTTTTTTGCAAAAACTTCAACTCAAATGTGTCAAAACCACACGTTTATATATAATATTCGTACAATTTTTCTCTGTTATTCTTTCCAAATTGTTTATAGAATATATATTGAATAAAAACGATTTCTATCATTCGAATTCATTTTTCATTAGGCAAAGCAAAAACCGAACTGAGCAGAACATTTACACTTTTCCAAATCCAATTGAATAGAAATTATACACATGAGGTGATACACTTCTTTCTATTGAGTTGCATTTGTCGTGTTTTATTTTTGAAATTCAAAATGTATTTTTTTTAATCAACAAATCTTTTTTTAAATATGTATGTTAGTAAATGTTTGGTATAAAGCGAAATTTACTTGTATGAATTTCATTTGTCAAGCAAGGATTACATTCATTTAATACTAGATTAACCGACAATTTTACTCCGTGATATTAATAAAATTACAATCACAATATAAATAAATTTCTAAACACAAATAAATTTAAAATAAATGAACTTTTATTTAATTTTTCAATCAAGAATCCAAATAGTACTAATTTTGCTACAATTTCTATACATGTATGTACATACTAGGAATATTTTATTACCTGTAAACGTCGGGTTTGCTTATATGTACAATGTACATACATATTACCCTAACAGTGGAAGTCTTGCTGTTACTACATACATACACACATACAAACGTAATTGATCATTACAACTTATTAGTCAGGATTACCACCTAGTTTCTCACACCACTTATGTTGTGTGCGTTAATTTTAAAAATGAGTGGCGGGACCTACAGATTAAAGTCGGCTCCGAACGACAGAGTTTTTAGAAACTTTTCATGGCAAATTTATTCACTCTCAGAGATTTTTCTAGAAATCTGCTGCTGAGAGTAAATCGCCGAAGAAATATTTTTTCATATTTCGTTTAGTTAGAGATGCCTGACCTGGGGTTTGATCCGAGGCCTCACGTCTACTACATTTTTTCTAAATCAATAATGTACATGAAGGTTACTACATACTTGAATTTGGTATTTCAATTTCTCGTGGGTTTTCTTCTTGGAACGCAATATTCAGAAAAATGTTCTGCACCTAGACGAAATAATTACGCAGTAGTTATCATAACTTCGCCAAAAACTTTCTACCTGATTGGAAAAATGGACCAGTTATTATTAACCCTTTCATGCCCGATGTTGCCTATAGGCAACATTGTACATTTTTGTTCATAAATTACGTAATTTTTAATTTTTTAAAAAGAATTTTTTTTTTGCAAACAAGCTTGGTTAAAAACGTGTAAAACCAGAATACGTAGGACTCTGAATTTAATATCACTTCATATTTAGGCCATGACTAACAAAAAAATTATGATGAAAATGACCTTAAAAAAATTTTAGCTCTGGCCCAAAAAATTCGGGCATGAAAGGGTTAACTGATTTCGTATAAATATCAACGCGTTAGTAATGTAGTAGTAACTCAAATATTTGTCCTTGAAATAGGTTTTTCTAAATAATCCCTCAATACTTTATTACATTTGTTTAAACGTTTTTTTCCTTATCTCTTTGTTAAAGAATGACTCTGGAAGCCTGTTATCATTTTGTCATTTGACTTTGCCCTCCTTGATGCAGTTCTACCGATTTCAATACCTGTGAAATGACTCTCAATTTGCGGCATTCATATTGCACAAAGCTTATTCCTAATGTAAATCTTGCTCTTGTGCTCTAAACATCTTTCCTACTTTTAACTCTTTAGATGCACTTTATCTTTCATTGAAGTTAAAAAACAAAAATGATGAGTCTTAAAAATTTTGAAAGTTCTGACACAATTGCCTGCATATTGGTTTTAAAGTCCAGAATTGATTCTATTTAGATGGATAAAGATTCTTTTGGCCATGTTGTCGTTTAATCGTCGTGTTGTAGTAACTATATAAGAAAGGGGGTTAGTTCGGCCGCAGAGCAGATTTTTGTAAATGGCTCCTATTGTTTTATAATACAACTAGACTTCTGAAAATATCTCAAGAGACTATTATCCTCAAGATTTTTTAATAAAAATCAAACTATTGAATAAGAATCATTATATTCGATCCTCATCTCTCATCAAACTTCTTCTCATTTTATTATAAATTTTTAATTTGTTTGTGTTTGTGTTTTGCAAAGCAGATTTAGATATTAAAAATACTTCTTTAAGATATACATAAAAGATAATTATTGATTGTATTGAATTATATTGTATTTATTTAGTTTATTTCATTTGCTATTTTTTCTATGTTTGTTTGCATGTGATTGAGGCAGGTCAAAAAGTCAAAGTTTGTCACCGCAAGTGCTTGTGTGGGTCAGTGGTATGGTCGGGCAGGTTGTTTATCTACACATTTTGATTTTATTAATTAAATTTTATTTTCGAATTTTTTTTTTCAAATAATCTTATTTATATCTAATTTGCATATTTATGAATGTACATATGTATGTATGTATGTTTGTAGAATAATATTACCTTTATATATCGTTTTAATTAATATACACATAAATATTTATATATTTATATTCGTCCATATGTTCCCATCTACATACATACATACGTATGTACTAATGTATTATAATTATAGCAAATGTTGTGATCTTTTAAACAATATATGTGTGTTTGTATGTATATTTTAAACTGGTAAATCATTATCATTTATATTTTTATACCTTACGGAAGAAGTATTTTGACAAATTTTCTATAAAATTCATAGGAAGTGTTCATGACAGACACGTTTTTTTTCACTTTGTTTTTTTTTTTCTTTCTTTCTTTCTGTCTACGTTATTATTGTTTTATTTTTATTTTAATTTTATTTATCATTAGTCATTTCTACGTAATTTCAAAGAATGTGACTGACTTACTAACTTAACTGCTCCTGCAAATCGAGCTGTTACCCATACGCCATCTCCGTACGTTTTTAGTTTATAAATTTCTCATTACGTTTATACCTATGTATGTATAGTTCTACTGCTAATATGTATGTATGTGTGTATATAAAAGGTGTTTTTTATAGAGGTATAGAACTTTAAGTTGGCATTACTTTTCAAGATGGCGACCGATTTAACAGCTGTCAAGTGATTTATTCTCAGTTTGGTTTGGCAATTCATCATGAATAGACTCACGCCTGAACAACGCTTGCAAATAGTGAAATTTTATTTCGAAAATAATGGTTCTATGCGGAAAACGTATCGCGCACTACGTCCATTTTATCGTCGACATAACCGTCCATCAGAGCAGTTAATTCGATTAACCATGGAACGTTTTCGCACCACCTTTACTCTTATTCATAACCCGCATCTCCAGAGACGCTGTACGGTGCGTACAGAAGAAGCAATTGCTGCTGTAGAGCGTAGCATTGAGGAAGACCCGAATGAGTCCATCCGCCATCGATCTGTGTCCATCCACTTTATGGAAGATTTTGTGGAAGGGTCTTGGTTTGCGTGCTTACAAAATCCAACTCGTGCAAGAATTGAAGCCAAACGATCATCAAGTAAGGCGTAGATTCGTCGAATGGGCCCAAAACGAGATTACCGTTGTTCTCGATTTTCATAAGCGAATTTTGTTTAGCGATGAAGCGCACTTCTGGTTGAATGGCTACATCAACAAACAAAACTGCCGGATTTGGAGTGAAGGTAATCCTCAAGTGTATGTGGAAACACCGTTACATCCAGAAAATCTGACTGTTTGGTGCGCTTTATGGGCTGGTGGAATCATTGGTCCGTACTTTTTCAAACACGATGATGGCCAGAACGTTACAGTCAATGGTGATCGGTATAGAGCCATGATTACTAACTTTTTCATTCCTGAATTGAATAACCATGATGTCCAGGAGATGTGGTTTCAACAAGACGGCGCAACATGTCACACAGCTCGTGCCACAATAGATTTATTGAAAGACACGTTTGGTGACCGCCTAATTTCACGTTTTGGATCTGTGAATTGGCCGCCAAGATCTTGTGATTTAACACCGCTAGACTACTTTCTGTGGGGCTATGTAAAGTCATTGGTCTATGCGGTAAAGCCACAAACGCTTGACCATTTGGAAGACAACATTCGCCGTATTATTGACGATATACGGCCACAAATGTTGGAAAAAGTCATCGAAAATTGGACGTCCAGATTGGACTACATCCGCGCCAGCCGTGGCGGTCATATGTCAGAAATCATATTTAAAATGTAATGCCACAAGATTATCTTTCGGGTAAATAAAATTCATGTCAATCGAATAATCCATCGTTGTTTTATAGCAACTTAAAGTTCTATACCTCTATAAAAAACACCCTTTATATGAACGTTGTATTTAAATGCTATACCCCCATCATATGAACATTTAAACAACTCAACTAATGCAAACCTGCCGTAGTCGTCCCCTTTATATGAGCATTTATTTGTATTGTATTAATGGAGGCAATTTGTAATTGACGCTTATTGTTTGGACAAGTTGGAATTATTTCCATATACTTTTAAATACTGCTATACTACTATAAACATAAACATAAACATACTTAATGCAGAGTATACGTTTCGGTTATTGTTGTGATTTGGGATTTAAAATAATTATCAAATATTAAGAATGAACAGAAAGATGTGAAATGGCATCTGTTTATTTCATCATTTCTTAGAAATTTAACTAATCCTGGGCAATTAATTAAATTATCTACCTACAATTACCTCTACAATAAATAATATGGAAAATATTCGTATTATGCTAAACAATCCAAGTTGAGTAGATTACTTAGTAACTTCTGTTTGAAGCAGTTACTAATAATAAAAGTTCTCAATAGTTAATCTTACATATTTTCGAAATTGTAAAATAAATTCGAATTTTATAGAGTGTATTTTATATTATTGACTTAAGACTTAACCATCTAAGATTCAAAATATATACTTTTTGATAGTAAGATAGAGAGCTGTAGAGTTTATTTATTATTGTGAACATAAAACAAGAACTATAAAATATCTCCGTATGGTACATACAGTGCTCAGCAAAATTGAAATAAATTCTTATTGGATAAACTTGAGAGAAATTAAATATATTATTTCTTGTTTTTCTTTGGTAACTTTGAGAATATCGTAAAATATTATTGCTATGAAATGCAATTAATGAAGTTATAATAAATAATACTATTTTTGAGAGTTTTCGTAAAAATTTAATTAAGGCCATAATCCATCATAATCAGATGGTATCAACTACCAGACTCAGGTTTATATTTCGTTAAAAAGGAACCATCCATTTTTTGTAAAGCAAGCATTAAAAAAGTATAGAATTATGTCTTCAATTGAAGTCGCCGTAGTCTAGCAGGTAATGTGTTGGCTTATTAGACATAAGGCCAGTAAATGAAATACGAAAAAATATTTCGGCGACTTCCCCTCAGCAGATTTCTGGCAAATACTCAGAGTAAATAAAATTGCCATGAAAAGTTCCTCGTAGCCTATTAGGTGGAGTGTTGGCGTATTAATGGAGTGTTCGTGTTTCTCAGCAGTCTACTGGCAAAAAAATCTGAGAGTATATAAAATTGCCATGAAAAGCTTCTCAAATCCCTTGATCGCAGTTGTGGTGAAAAAAATTAATACACACAACATGGGGTGATGCGAGAATCTGGGTTGTAATGACCAATTAAGTAAGTAAAACCTTGTGGTTTTTAAAGATAACCGATATCAGACAATCGATAATTTATATGTAAAACCCTCAATTACTCAAATACTTTTGAGTTATTTTTTTATACAATTTTCTATCGGGACTAAGTCTGCTTTGCATCATAAAAGCTTGCAAATCTTGATTGAAACGTATTTTTTCTCCTTGGGAAAATATTTTTGGTGCAAAATCATAATATGTTTACCCAAGCTGCTGTGGGCATAGCTGCCAGATTTGATGATTTATCGTCATTTTGACGATTTTGAGCTCCAAAAATATCATTTTGATGACGTGACGATTTATGCCCTTATTTTGGCGTATTTTGGAAATTAAAAATTTACATCACATTCTTTACTTTAGTACATTAAAAGCCATTTTAAGCTTTGTATTTACTTTGCAATTGTTACTATTGGAAATTTATTTAAGTAATAACAAGGAGTAAAATATTATATTTTTAAGTTATTTGCGAACACCTGTGATGATTTTTCTGTATCTTATAACTTTTTGATCCCTTAAAAGACATGCGAATAGTCAGACTAAAGAACGAACTTTGTCTGTAATGCATGGTGCGATAATGGATGTGCTCGCCGAGAAAGGCGAATGTTACATAGGAATACGTGACTATCGGAAACAAGTCTATTATTTCGCTTGTGCAAAATCCGTTGTAATAGTGATAGAACAGTGAAAGACAAGCCGCATTACAACGATGCTCCAATGAATGAATAGAGTTCGATACTTTACCGTCATTAACGAGCAACTTCGCTCTCTCCTGTAGGCAGTAGAAAAGTCTCACAATAGACGTTGAGACACCGGCCTATACATGAGAGTTGTATTCCATTCTCTTTCGAATATAAGTGGTGTAAATAGTAAGAAGATCAGATGAATTGAAGTATTTCTTGCACCGTCTTAAGGAGCGAAGGCACTGAAAAATGTGTCAGTTCCAGCGAACATTACACTGAATTTTCATGCTCAGAATGTCAAGAGCTACTGACTACTTAATATTTATGCCACCCATAGATTCGGATGATGCAATATTATTGCTGCGGTGCCAATAAAGAACTGTTTAAACCTTAAACAATTTTTTCTTGAAAATAAATAAAACTTCTCGATTTAAAAAAAAAAAAATTCAGAAATGAAAATCAGAAATGGTAGCTTTTTTCTAGCCTAAATTTATTTAAAAATATTAATATTATCATATTCATCAGGTAATGTAGAGAGAGAGTATTAAGCCAAGTTAATTTAAATTAAACTAAATTCCTTAGAAGCAATATTAGCAGTCGTAACTGCTTCGACTTTAATATTGTATCTGATTTGATTAAAAGGTTTAATTCTAATATATATAAATATGTGTATGTAATTATGTACCTATATGTTTTTAACATACAAAAATATATTGTATAAAAACCTCGTTTTTAAAGTTTATTTTTATAATTAAAGCGTTATAAGGACTTGTTGAATTTTTATGTTAAATTTTTTAAATTATTTTTTAACTAAAATATGTACATCGACTTAACTTTATATGTTTCACTACAATTTTTTTTTTAACTTTTAATTAATGTATTATTTTTTTTACGATTTCCATGAACGCCTTTGTCAATTTGTTTTTTCTAATATTTAACTATTTGATGCTATATTCATCTGGCAGCTATGATTGTGGGTCTATTATTTTTATAAGAACAGATTAATTTTAGTTTAAATTCAGTGTCTTCCTATTGTTTGCTGTAGTCCTTCTCCAGGTGATATTAGGACTTACGACTCTACAAGTTGACTGGCAGAGAGAGTTGCAAAATAAGTTAATTGTAGAAATGTTATTGTCATCTCTTTGCAAAATATACTCTATTCCATTCTAGGTCTGATTTCAGTAGTAACTGATTCATGTTCACGTTCTTCGTGATAAGCCTACATTTAGAACAGTTGATGGCCAAAACAAAAATGAATATGTATTCAATCATTATTTCCACAGGCTTAAAACCTAACTATAATGTGCTAATCCAAATGTCAAAATTCAAAGAGAAGTGAGATGCTTTTTGTAATTTATAAACAAATTTAAATGCTTGATGCAGTCAATAAACAAATCTAAACCTAGTTTTTTTTTAATTGTACTTAATATAAAAGTAAAATTAATAAAAAAAAAATTATGAAAATTATTTATCACGTCAGTTGTAATTTGTGTTGTTTGCCACCAGTGTTTTGTAAAGATCACTGCATTGTTTACTATTCTATTATGCTCTATTATGCATTACAACTTGCTATTTCCTATTGTGGCACACACACAAAGAGCGTGAAACTGGGCGAGAAGTTCATCTGGCATGTTCTGATTTGGGAGCAGGGAATGTCTGCATTCGCAGAGTTGAACGAAACTGGATTAGTAGATTACAGTTAGGCCCTTTACAATTCGGTTTAAAGATTCTTATTTAAGTACGCATGCAAATGCTATTATTTTGTATACAAGAGAAAGGTGCAGTTAAAAAGTTTTTTTTTTGTAAAATATTTGTCTAATTTTAAGAACGCATTGCAAGCATTAAGAGTTATGCCACATTTTTGTCCAATACTGTACGAATTAAGTACGAATAAAGTCTGTTTGTTGTGCTTTGTATTTATTTATGTCTTTATTATTTTGTTTGTTCATTTATTACAAATCGATTTATTGTCGAAATTTATATTTATTAACTCAAATATGTACATTCGATTGTAAGACAAACAAAATAACAATAGAATTCCTTAAAATGTCGTCCAGGCATGCACAACATTTTCGAATTTAAGAATTTACACCCCAATTAGACGTTATAGTATCAGCGCTGAAAAATTTAGTAATTATATTGCAAATATTGGTACTCCTTCAAAACTATTCATAACAGCCCCATGTATTATAGAAATATTTGCTAAATATTTGATTGTTTTTTATTGTTTTTTTTATTAAACTCAAACATACTTTATTTGCTATGATTTTCGAAGTTAAAGTCTACTTAATATTCAGGTACTATTTCAAAGATTTTACCAGTTCATTAAAAATAAATCACAATACATATTCCTCTTACATAATTGTAAGCAAAAGTAATAATTCTGTAATTTCATAAAGCAATCAAATATGACAAGCATGGTGTCCTATTTGTTGCATACAATTTGTATACATATCTCATAACTTTGGTTTACCATATATGCATATTTGTATTCAGTGCGCCGCAGTGTGACAAGTTACATCGTCTTGTTGAAACCACATGTCGTCAATAACCCATATCGTCACTAACTACCCAATAATAAGTTTTCAACGCGTCACAGTATTCACATCCGTTTACATTAAGCACATGTCCAGAGAAACATAGATTAAGACACCACAGGACAAATATAGGAACCAAATTCACGTACCAAATGGAGATGGGCTTGAGGCAGAGCCAATTACAGTGAACGACATCCAATTGATAATATTTTACATTATTCAATGCTTTCTTTTGCATCGACATCATCTTCAAGGGAAATTAATGTCTTATACGGATCCATGATATGAATTTAAATTACCCATGTTAAAAGTAATAAAAGAATAAAGAAACCATTAATTTAATCTATAATAGTACTAAAAATTGAAAGGAATGCGACCAAAGAATTGATTTTAAGTAAAATATCTCCAACTGCTAGCGTTTCTACCCTCTATGACAAACGGGTGGTATCGTATCGTAACTCGTATCTAAACTAATTGACATATGCCACCAACCCCTTAACCCTGGAATATCATACTTATTTTTATACCATAAACGTCATATTTCGTCTAATCGACTACACTACATACATATGTTCAAAAAGATGACCTCAATGCGGCTTAGTTTTTTTCAAAATTATATTTAGATACAAAATAATATGTTTTCATATTTTGTTTTGTTTGAAATATCTGAGGCAGAGGTTAAACTATGGATTACCGGATTACACAAATCCACACATGAACATCAAAGGTATTTATTTGCCTCCGACAAATGGCTTAGGAAGACCCTAGCTTTATCGTCACGGAAGGAGGAGGTTATTGTCCAGTCCAGAGACTTTTTTCGTTTGCTTCCTCCTTTCTTAACGAAGCTACCGTTACTAGGCATTGAATTGTTACTAAATTCATTAAACTTAAGGGAATTATGTTTAAAGTGCGAATCCCTAATGATGTCAGCTAGTTCTAGAGCGTTATTTCTTGTGGTATCACAACATGCCGCTATCTGTGCTAAAGCGAGTCTCATTTTAACAAAGCCCCCACTCTCTCCTATTCTACCCTATCTTCGAATTAAAATTTTGGCTAATGTCGTGCTAATTTCAGTAAAACTTTCCTGAAGCTAGCATGGTTAGATAGTGTCAGCCAGCCATAGCCACAAATTTGTAAATGAAAATTCCAACCGTTTAGGTTAGGTTAGGTTAGAGGACGTGTAATTGTCAATTAAGACAAGTACAGTTTCTCACACCACTTACATATGTTGTGTGCGTTAATTTTATACATGAGTAGTGGGACCTACATTTTAAAGTCGACTCCGAACGAGAGATTTTTGAGAAACTTTTTCATGGCAATTTTATTTACTCTCAGAGTTTTTGTCAGAAATCTGCTGAGAGGAAGTCACCGAAGAAATACTTTTTGTATTTTGTCTTGATGTCTGGACTGAGGCTCGAACCCTGGCTTTACATCTAATAAGCCAACACACTACCTATTAGACCGCGGCGACTTCAAAAAACCATTTAATTTGTTTGTCTTTAGTCGTGCGGATTATTTACGTTGTTTTTGTTTAATTTTTCTAAATTATAATATAGTATTTAATTAAATTATATTCTATAATTAAAATCGTACTTGACGACTTCCTTTATCTCTTATACATTCTCCTCATTACTTCTTCCAGAGTGCTTGGCATCCTTGGTTTTAAAACTGTTGGACCGAAAACGTTTTTAAATATATTTTTTATTTATAAATAAATTGAATCGGTGCTTAGCGGTATCTTAAAATAAAAAAGAATACAAAATTAGAAAGATTAATTATTGGCCATTACAACCCTTGTAACCACGTCACTCTTGCTGTACGTTTAAAAAGCCTTTTCATGGCAATTAGTTTATGCTCAGACTTTATTCCAAAAGTTTGCTGAGAGCCGGTCGGCAAAATAATATATTTTTTCTCGATGTCACTACTGAAGTTTGTATTTCTGAGCTCAATAGACTACGGAAACAACTAAAATATTCAATAAAATAATCGTCTAACCTTCGAATCAATTAATTTTTATTAAATAAATAAAAACAAACTATGTTATCGAAAGAAGTAATCGCTTAATTAGAGGCAACTATTTATTTTTGTTAGACTACCTCTTTTATATTTTATTCATGTGTTTCTTGATTCTAATTTTATCTGAATATCTGCTTTGTGCTGTTTTAAAGATATTCTTTTATTTATTCTTTAAGCATATTCAATAGTTTACCGTGCATACATATGTACATATAAAATACATTGATGAATGCTAAAATGCTTTTTTAATTTGATTATTTTCTATAATTGTTGAATCGATTTGATTATTCTGCTTTTGTTTTTTCTTAATTTTTAGAAAGATAATTGTCTACAAGAACATAATTAAATAGAAGACACTAATTAAGACAACATTTATAATAAAAAAAAACCAGTTTCGGTTGAATTCAAGATTTTGCTTGCACGACCTGCCTTTGTATATTCTTCAATCACCATTAAACTCTTCAAAAAAAAATTTTTTTTGTTCAAATTGTCTGTGGAAGTTGAAAAAATTTTAGTTGGACCATAAGGAACAATTTTATCATCTTTTTTGAATACCATAAACATTTTATGCCGATGAAATATACAATATATAGCATTTTATCTACTTTAAAAACATATTTTTCTTTCAATATTTTTCTATCCTTTTTGCTTTTCTTCAAAAAAATAAAAAAAAAGTTGAAAGTTTTCATATAAATTATGAACTTAAGAATTCCCACTTGTGTGTTGTGATTTTATACGTTAAAGGTTGGAATCCGCTGGAAACCAAAAAAAAAAAAGAAATGCCGATATTAAGCGCCATAAATAAAGCATTCAATTTGTAAATTCTGTGTAAGCGTCTGCTTCATGTGGGGGAGGGCGTTGGGTGTTGATATCAATTGAAGAAGCATCAGGGCCAAATGAAATTACGAAGGCTGGCGTAGCATATGTACATACTTATAGTGAGATAGATGAAAGGGATGAGTATGACAGAAAGTGAAGGGTATCAGTATCTAAAGGAGGCAATAATATGCAAATGGGGTAAAGTAAAGTAAAGTAAAGCAAAGCAAAGTAGAGAAGAACTGAAGGCATACATGCGTGTGAAATGTTTCTTTCGGAACTCATTGTCTGTCTCCATTTCATTGTCTAAACGTTTCCTTACAGGCTTGGATTTGTTTTCGGTTACAAATATGATTGTAAGCAATACTTACTTACGTACAATGTAATTTAAAATACATGTACATATGTACATATGTGTGTATAATATAGTATTGTTTACACATATAATATGTATATTTATTTAGCATGATGCATACATACATATGTATGTATGTTAAAATGATATTGAAAATAATAATATACTCGTAAATATCCAATCGGTATGTATTGAGGTTTATTTATCGCTCTTGTGGTTTGGTTTTTGTTCCTTTCAATTTCTTGATAATTTTTTTTTGGTCTGTCAAATGATGTCGTGCAGATGTTGCTGATGATGACTATATTTGTTTGAATAAAAAATATTTCAAATTATTTATAAATTGTTTATTTGACATTTTTATTCTTCATTTATGTAATTCGATCTCGATATCGATATTTCTATAAAAAAATTCATTTTATCCACTGTAGCTATGTTTAGGCGCTGTTCTTTTTGTTATTTGAATCATCACTGGCTCTTTTAATTTATTTTCGTTGAATAAAATTTGAATAATTTTCAAATTATTTAACGTGCCTTGGTATACATATGTATGTATGTACAAATAATAGTCGAAAAGTTTAAATTAATTCATTAAAATTTATGTTAATTACAATTAAATGATTTGTTTAAACAAATCGGAAATAAATATGAAATATAACACAAGTATATTTTATTGTATTACTTACGGTTGTTTGAACACGGAAAACTAAATTTTGCAGAAAGACTATTATCATCCATCCATGTGTTGTATTGTTATTGGTTATTTATTTATTTAAATTGATTTATTTTTTTATAAACCGATAAAAGTCATAATTGGAGCATGGAATTGTCAAGAAATTAGATTCGTAGATTTTCTGTATTGTTGATTGTACAATTTAAATGATTCATTTTATTGCTTGCATTTAAATTTTTGACAGTTGTTTACTAAACACATGTCCGTTTTGTTATGCACATGTTTTTGGAATATTTTATTTTATTTTCTCTTAATTAGCAATAATGTAGTATTAATTAATTAGTATTATTAATATCTAAACATGTTTATTGGTATTTATTTAATATTTGGTGGTTTTGGGCTAAACATTCTCGGTTTCTGGTTTACTAAATACGAAAAATTAAACCTGACATATATGTACATTGACACTTAAACATAAATAACAAAATAATTAATCTGATCTAAAAAATAAACTATAAAGTTAGAGAAAGAGACAGAGAGAGAGATAAATAATAACTCTAACGTCTTAATATCTCTTGTCATAACACGCCGTACACCTCAAAAACCACAAAAATTCATTCCAACAAACAGTACTTATTCGTGCATATTAAATGTTAATATTAATTAATCATCAGAGAATGGAGTTGAATGTGTGATTTGATGTCACACTCATGATGAAAACACTCATCAGTTTTAATTCAATGACTACCATCCCCAGCGCCGCCACTATTACTACCACCATCATCATTATCATCTTTATTGTCAACATGAGTGACCACATCAACAATACACGCCGTACAACACTAGATTTTATTATCACGGTAAAATCACCATTCCAAAGGTTTATGGATTTTGGTTTTTAGGCTTTCGTCTGCCTCTGGTTTTTCAAACACACACACATATGCACACACTGTTGCAAGAACAAAACCAACCAGAGCAACAATACTTTGCAACCAGTAAATTCAGTAATTCACTAACGCACACCTCTATCACCGCCACCATAACCACATGTTGTACACTTTTGGACTATATTACCATCGGTTTTATCAATCTGGTCATTTGTTATCTCCTCTTTGGTTAAAAGTGAGAGAGAACGTGTGAGCGGGTTTGTGCAAAGCTAATAACGTTGGCATTTTAAAGCTAAATTACGCAGTGGTTTAAACAACTTATTAAATTGCATACATCCACACACATATTTATACTTTTAGAGATTATATCAAGTGACCGGAACATAATCACCGGATTATTGCATTGGCTTTTTGATTGAATTTTTATTCGATAAGTCGTCTTCGTTTTTATCTGTTTTCGTATAATTTCTGTTGTACAGCGCTTTTGTTAATCTAACAGTTTTATGTTGAATGAACTTCAAAAACAATTATTACCCACATTGACATTCATTTTATTTATTAACGTTAGAAAGGAGAAGCAAGAATAACAATGATTTAATAACATTGAATTATTTTAATTATTGTATTAATCACAGCAAATAGCCTTAAGATGTTAATTGGAATTTTCCCAATTCAATGCATCAATGCATTAATTTTTGAGCACACTTATTACACACTTATTTGCTTTACAGTGGCAGCTAAAAGTGGACTTGACACTCAAATAAATATCAAGGCAGATGCACATAAACCTACATATGTAGGCAAAGGATTGTTTCCAGCAATGGGTTATAGAGCACTTTATTTGCCTATGTTTAGGTCTCGCAATATTCACAAGTCTTTATCGTAGCTTTGCCATTCGTATTGTACAACTATAAAAGTGATCTTTGTTAAGTTGTTCCTAATCTGAATCAACTTGTTAGTTCTTAAATGGATCAGTACTCATTTTGTTTGTAATAATTCATCTGAAATCTCCTTTCATACTTTCAAGTAGCTGTTATTGTTTCTTCAATTACCACTTTTTGTATTTTTTTTACTTTCTCTACGCTGTAAAATACATATAACTGAAGCACTAAAATCTGAACTTAAAAATTTGTTGAAAATTGAACCTCAATTCAAAATGAAAGAAAACAAAATTCTTCTAAATAAGGAAGGCATTTTTGGCATATAATTGATGATTTTTTTAACCGTTTGGATTACGAAAATTGTAAATATTAAGTACAGAAAATTTGCAAAAGTGAATGAAATATTGTTTTGGAACGATAAATGAAAGCCAGTCGTTAGCTTTTTAAAGATAATTTCATCTAAATGTTGTGCGCTGCTAAGATGTATGTACTCCATCCGGAAGTTTCAAATTCGACATATTCTTTCTAGTATTTCGTCCGGTGTCTCACAAATAGCAACTGAGTTTAATTGCTCTACGGAGTCATCTTTTAATAGATTTTTATGATATCACGTGTATATTTCATCTCTTAACTCTTACAGAAGGGTTTTCTTATTTAATGTGTTAATATAGTAGCAATACATTAAATTCCCTTTAACGTAAAATGATAAGTTTTATTATTCCCTCGTTTTAATATAAACGCTTAACATCTGTCTTTAATAACAAGACTGTTTTAAATTATAAAATTAAAAATTGCTTTTTCATTCGCTTATGAGTGGTAAAACCGTAGCTGGCTTCCTCAACAACAAACTTTTATTGTATAATCGCTGCATGTAATACATGGTTACGAAACATAATAATTACACACACACACACACACACGTTTACCTTTGACTGAAAACAATTAACTTGGGGCTGCTTTAACCACCCAATCTTATATTTAGCAGTTTATTATAAAACATTCCATTCCATTCAATGCCATCGATCGCATTCATCACATCTCTTAACTCTTTCCTTTTTTTTTGTTTATTTATTTATGTATGTATGTCTGTATTATCCACGTATATATGTATGTATAACATTTAACATTGTAACTCCAGCACATTTTATGGGTGTCACTAAAAATTAACATGAAACTCGCTTGGTGTCTGTTACAGCTTGCTTGTCTAAGGCAAACACTTGATACAAAATTTTAATTGTTTGTAATGCTAAAAAAGAAAAAAAAACCAAAAAAAAACACAAATTATAAATGTGCTTAAAAACTCTTTTGTTCTGTTTTCGTTTTCTTTATACGCTCTTTCTTTATCCCTTCCCACTTTGTGTCTACGTCTACATCTACATATATCTTTGTGCATATATTTCCGATGCCTCTCTGTTGTGTGTGTCATGATAACAACCCTCATGAATATTGTAAATTTGGTGTCAAAATTGCAAACCAAATTTACCCGTTGCCGTTGAACCTGTAATACACTTGCTCTCCTTTAAATGTTGACGACACTTGGAATACGTGTTAATGCGTGTTCTCACTAATACAAGTAGCAGGAGTATGAAACACAGACAATTCAACCGGTTTCAGAGGAACCCATTAAATACGTGCATGTACTGAATCCCGGTGAACGTGAATATCTTTCCCCCAACTTAATTGGTGTGCAAAATATTGCCATGACATTTTTGCCACTTTCGATGAATTTCATCAACATAATCGATGCTTTTAGAGAAATTGTTGATGGAGTGCGCTATGAAATCGTTTTGAATGCAGTCAACACGGAAGACAATAACACCGATATAGTTTGTCGTCTGGTGATATTGGAGAAGCCTTGGCTTCGCACCGAATGGGGTGACAAAGTGCGTGAATTGCAACATTCTAATTGTACTGCTACTGGGGAAGATGGTGTCGCCAATACCACCCCTCTACCAGCCAACATGGTTAACGATAAGTATGTTAAGAGTACCGCTTTTAATGGCGGTTCTCGCAATGAACTCACTGATGGTGAAATGAAACGCTTAGAAGATCAAATATTTTCTTCTGCCATTAGTTATAAACGTACGCCATCAAACAAATTTGTAATACCAAGTACTAGCACTACGACGAAATCAATTACTGCAAATGCTGATAATGTTGCTGACGAGCAAGAAGTTGCCGAAATAACGACCATCACTTCAAATATAGATGAGGAATCGCCAGCAGACAACAAAAATTACGCTAATGGCCAGAAGAGTGATGAAACTGAAACCGTTACTGAAGAAACAACAGTAGTTAATAATGAAAAAACCGTTGTGGATGAAGAGGCAAATCCCACTGAATTGCCACAACAAGAAATAACATCAACGACCACAGGTGTGCCTGAGCTATCAGCCGACGAAATGAAATGGTTGGATGATATTTTCTCAATCGGTGCATTAAATTTTGAAAGTAATTTAAATTCGGTACCATCACTAGGGGGTGGCAGCGGCAGTGGCGGCGAATCCGGCCAACCTGATAATCTGCAGCAACAGGAGCAGGTAATTTTTTTTTTCTTAATTTAATTCTTGGAAAAAAACGGGATACAACACCCATCACTATCATTATCGCTGTTATCGTTAGTGTATCATTATGTACGTTTTATCGTTTGTATCATCATCAAAATTGTTGTTGTTGTCTTGGTTGTTATTTGTATACTTTTTTTTCGTTTTTTGTTTTTTGTTTTGTTTTTGTTTTTCATAAACTACTCCCTTGTTGCTCATTATTTAGTTGTTGTTTAAATAATCAACAACAATAGCAATAATAGCAGCTTGGAAGAAAAAAAGAAGAAGAAAAAATAAACACGTCGATAGACATTGTATTTGTTTTCGGCTATACGGTTGACGTGAACTCTCCTCTCCTCGAAAGTACATTTAAGGGAATTACTCTTTGTTTTTTTTTGTTTATTTTACACTGTGCTCTTCCATCACTCTTCCTGTTGCTCACTCACATGGAAATATTTGTTCATTTGTTCATCTGTTTGTTTTTATTTTTATTCAGTGTTTAATTACGAAATTACTTTTGAAAAACGTGCTGGCATCTATAAAGGAATTGTTATTGTTATTATTTCTAATGTTGTTACGACTGTTGTTGTCGTTGTCGTTGTCGTTGTTGTTGTTCATTTTCATTATTTAACATTCAATGAACAATACAATCTCTACCGTTTCCCAAGATATTTTTCGGTTAAATATGATATGATGATAGCATTTCTATTTTTATTTTTAAAATATTTTTTTTAAACGTTATTTTCATACTGTATGACTGTAATAATAATAATGATGATGATGATTGGCGTTTGTGGAAACAATCCTTCAAAGAAAATCTTCTAATTATAAACATATTTACAGACTATATACCTACATACATACATATGTTTAAGCTTGTAACATTTTTCTGTTGTTTTAATTTAAATTTAATCGCTCATTTGCTGGATACTCACATGTCGTTCAAAATTGAAGGTATCGACATGAATTCGCAACAAAGATGTGCGAGAGTTCAAAATCGCCTAAAATCAGACGTTTGCAATCGACGAGCTCTTATTCTTTTTATAGTTACGTTTTATGCTAACACATACAACATAACTCTTATATTAAGACCTAAAACTTGAAATAATAGATAGAATGCGTCATGAGCATACATATGTATGTATAAATGAATTTTGCGATATTAAACGCACAAGTGATTTACCAATCGAGTAATCGAAATACGAATAGAGACAGGTTATGATTCTGGTTTTTAAAATACGTTCAAATATTAGAAATTTCGAAATATCGTTTGAAAACAAGCGAATAAAAAAGAACACTACTGATCACCATTTGCTGGAAGAATAAAAAATAATTATCGACGCAAGATGGATTATCAGCAAAATATGAACTCAAACTTCTGAATTATTATTCGCTTTCATAGCAATGGATACATATAGTTTAGTTCTACTGAAAATTGAGTTTCTTTAATATTTTTTGTTATTGTTTTATTCCTGAAGAAAATTTATTTAAGTTTCCTTGTTATTTTAAAAATCTGTAAGTTCTGAAGTCATTATATGTGATGTAAATAATTCTTATGTATTTTGTAATACATAAAAATGTACTTTTTATGTTAGAATATGCCTAAACTTATGTCCATAATTGTATTTCCCGTAGATGAGAACACACTAAATATTTCATGGCAGCTGGGGTCTATAAAGTATATGCAATCAAATTCATGAAATTTAAGGCGCAGACTCACTTTCGTTGTGTGTAGCTTTTTGATCAAAAGTGACTCTTGATTCTTCAGATAATTCAATTGTCAACATTATAAGTTCAAATTAGTTGTTTGGCTGGAGGGAAGTTGTTAGATAACGTTCTACTAATCCAACCAAACATACAACAAAACGTTAATGGGCATAAATTCTATAATTAATACAGTTAGCAGGATTGATCTCGATCTCTCAACATTTGAAGTTGTTGTAAGTGTTCCACTTTCTCATACATTAGAAATTGGCAAAATTTTTGACAATTTAATTTCGATTCGCAAACTGAATATTTTTTAGCCAGATTATTCAGGCCGTTCCAAACGATTTTTACCGATGCTTATGTGATGCTCGTCGTTAATTTCGATAGTTATCAAGTTATGAAATATTCAAATTTTCAGCCACCTGCATTTCGTTTTCGTCTTTATAGAAGAAGAACTGTGATGTATGATATTATTTTCTCTTAACTGATGTCCATTTTAACAGTACGATGCCTAGCGATCATACAACCGTTTTGAACCTTTCTATGCACAAAATTTTATCTTTACAAAGTTCTCAAGTGTAATCCAAATAGCATATACAGATAGCTAGCGATAAATAGATTACTGAAGCAATCTTGTGGAAACATAATACGATTTCCGTTTACTACATTTTATTCGTTCATTCATAAAACAAACCCTTGTTATTATTATTAGTTAGTTTCTCTAAAATTAGAAACTATAACACTCATTGTAATTATTTTTCAAAAAGCCATTGTGTAAATAAGCCTTAAATCAAACCTTACGCCTCTCCCATGCATGAAAAATTTAAAGTTGATTTCCACTTAAAGTTGAAAATGAAACAATTTAATTACTTTAATCTCCTTTCCTTAAATTTAATCATGTGCAATATAATCCCGTAAAATTGTTCCCGTTAGTCTTCTTTTGCCAGCTCCGGCTTTCAACTTACAGAACACAATACGACACTCTTATCCAAGTGTGGTTGTCATCGGTAACAGCAGCACAACTTCTAGAAGATGAATGAGAATAAACAATATAAGTTCTTTTCTACTTTTCTACTTTTCGTTGTTTTTGTTGTTTTTGTTGCTTTTGTTTGTGTTTGTGTTTTTTAATTTGTTTCATACATAAATAATAAGTACGATGATTATACCATCTAGTCGGCTACGGCTTAACGCACATTTTACAAACACCTCTATGCCTCGTCGTCTTTTGGCCAAAAATTTACATCGTCTATCAGAATACAATGATGATGACTTTATTCCAACCATTGCCATTGAGGAAAAACAATCCATTTAAAATGGATGAAGAACTTGTTGTAACTGTATGTGTGTTGTAGCTGTTTGAAAACTTTCAAGTTGTGGATGATAACAGTAATTAAAGAGGTAACTGCTGGAAGAATACAAAGAGTTTGAAATTTGAAAGATGGCTTGTGGAAACGACAATATGTTGCGATTTAACAGCTTTTAAAGTGCTAGGTTTAGTAAAATATTCGTGCGGTTTATGGTCGAACAAAACTAAAGTAATTTGTAAACAATTCTACATGCATATTGGGGTACCCCGGTAGTCTAATAAGTTTCCCAAATTCCCAAAAGAGACTCTAATCTGTAAAAGATGATTATTATTATGAAACTACTCCCTTTTGTCTTTATCATTGGCTCGTTCTGTTATGTTCTTCGGTTGTTTACGTAATGTATGACCGATCCTGCTATGATTAAGAGCCCAGATTTGCGAGTAATTAATTGATTTCTATCCTAAGCTGGAGATTCGTTATTATTTCGTCAATGCAAGATATGATCCTACTTTCTACGTAACCAAGTTCGCCAATTTGCTTTTTAGACCCTACAACCCGCTATTCATCACTAAATTTAATAGGTAGTTATAAAGCAAAGGAGGACAGGGCCGACTTACTTGAAAGAAAATTATTTTGTTCAACAGTTGTTTACAGTCAGCCGTCTTAATAATCATAAATTATTTATTTTTTTGTAATTTCTATTCCTTTTACTTTTAAATTTTATTCAAAAATTCCGTTCATAATACGATACTTTAGTTCAGTTCATTTAGTCTCTGCTGCTGTTCACATTGGTGTCATTCATATTCAGCATGTCATATCACTTAAAGAAACAATAAAGAAGGAGAAAAAAACGTGAAGACGAAGAAGAAAGAAACAATTATGAGGCTCTTGAACAGTATAGATGGCCCAGTTGAAAAATAATAAAAAAAAAAGAAACACTTTCAGTCAGTCGATTTGCTTCTTTATCGTCATCAAAAAACCACATCGTCATGTGTTCGGTAACATTATTTCACATGAAAGGGAAAATGCAAAAAGTTTATGAGAATGAAAATACTCTCAAGTATTTTAACCAATATAGGAGATGCCACTTTTTTCGTCTTGATTTGGTGTCCTTTTTTTTGTAAATTATTTGTTGTCGGTTGCCAGTTGCTGCCAGTACATGTTTTCATGCAGCTGCCCTGCCTCAGTGTTGATAGGTTTTTTAACATTTAATGTGTGGAAACAATTTAATCCATTAATAAAATGCAGAACATTTTAAGAATTGACTTATCTTTGATCCTATGCTATTACTGAACTTTTGGAACAACGAATATGAGGGGAGAGTACGTCCTGTCTTAAGTGCAAATAAGACGAAAAAACTCAAACTTTAAATAAGCACTGGAACGATACAATTGAGGGATTTTAATCTGAATAAACCCACGCACGTGTCGGCTCCCAAGAACCGGTTATCTAGAGCTGGCTTAGGCAGTGTAACGATATCAATTTCGGTTTTCCAGCGTGTTCAACAGGAGATCCACTTATTCGTAAAACTGATCTGATAGTTTATTTCAAATATTTCTTTCACTATCACGTTAAGAGGTAGCAAGTCTAATGTGGATAGGAATGCTTTTGTAGGAGTAATCGCAGGCGCATTATTCTTCAAGATATTTTTGCTTCATATCGTTCTCAAGATACAGCCACAGCTTGCATCCATTATTCTTTTGCATTGTAGTGTCTGATAGTCGCCGTAGTCTAGTAGGTAGTGTGTTGGCTTATTAGATGTAAAGCCAGGGTTCAAACACCAGGCCAGACATCAAAACAAAATACAAGAAGTATTTTTTCGGCGACTTCCTCTCAGCAGATTTCTGGCAAAAACTCTGAGAGTAAAATCAAATTCCCATAAAAACTTTCTCAAAAATCTGTCGTTCGGAGTCGACTTTAAACTGCAGGTCCCGCCACTCATGTATAAAATTAACACACACAACATAAGTGGTGTGAGAAACTAGGTCGTAATCCTGATTGAAGGGTTGTAATGACCAATTATGTATGTATGTGTGTGGGGTCCAGATTGAGATCTAAGAATGTGGACCTTTTGACCAGTTGCAACTACGCTCCATTAAGCTTTTGAAGTTGGAAATTCCAACATCCAAGTACTTTCTAAACAAGACTATACTCAGTTTTAGCAGGATTTACACTAAGGCCACTGCGCTCACCCTAGCTGCTTAACTTTATCGGTGAAGATTCCAATTGTCTGCATATGATGTACAGATGTACACTTAGGAACTGCATAACTAATCTGAAGATATGCATTTTTGAAACCCTAGTTGATATTTCTATTTTTATCATTTAACCTGTTAACTGGTCATGACGAATTATTTCGTCATACACGAAGTACTTCTGCAATGTGGATGAACGACAGTTTTCCTTCAATCCGCATGAATTTTTATGCAGTTGAACATAATTTTATTCCCTCGGTTAACAGGTTAATGAAATTAGACTTTTCCAGCACTGACTCGCAATTAATTATACAATATGTCTCATACTCTCATCTCTTCATTCACCATTACCATTATCATACGTGTATTAATACAATATGTGATGTGTGTACTGTAAACACTTCTCACAACGATTGGAAATTTGTGTGGCCGACAGACAGATGCAAGAGTATAGGACAAAATATGAAGAGGGAGGGGGAGCAGCATTTAAGCTTTTTACATGATAACCTGAATATTTTAATTGAACCAACCTTAAACGAAACGGGAGGAAAAAAATACAGATGCCGGATTCTCAAAAACAGAAACAGAAATACACAGATTCAAAATGGAATACTGATTGGGGGAAAAAAAGGGAAAGGAATACGAAATAGTCATTATGTCATGCAATGATTTTTCATTACATTCATTTATTTAATGTAATATTTATATTATATAATGTTATCTATGAATGTATGAATGAATGAATGAATGAATGCTGTTTGAATGTAATTGAGTGTATGTATTTTATATGCTTGTATCTGTTATTCCTAGAGAAATTGTTTTCTTTTCTGTTTTTTTTACTTACATACACATAATCCGATGATTTGTTTTTATTGTTTTTCATTTCTCAATTTACTGATTAAATTTCATTTAACAATTTTATCACCTTTTAAGCAAATCCATGAATGTATGTGTATTTATTGTGAGCGTCAAATGAAAGTAAACACTTCTCATTATTTGAAAAACGTGTGGATTATATTCACAGACATGGTGAAATGTAAGAAACAATATTTTATAATTCACTGGAATTTAGAGTAAAACTAGGATCAGAACGCTATGAAAATGATTCACTTTCTTTTTCTTCTTAATATTTAAATTCTTTCGCGTCAAATAAAAGTGAAGACTTGCATCGTTTATTAAGACAAGTATGCTAGAGTCGTTAAGAAGATGGTATAACTAATGAAGTTTACATATTTATAATTAACCTTTTGCGACCGTATTAATTTTATATATGGGCGTCAATGCTGATCGGAATAAATTTTCGTTTCGTTCCCTACTACGTCACTATCAGAATCACGACTGGAAATATTTTCAGAACAAATGTTATCACTTTCTTTATCAAAGTCAGTGTTGAAAGAGTCAAAATAAAATTCGTCATCGCTACTTTCAAATACACGGAACACTTCTTTCAGTAAATTTCTTTTTGCCATTTTATTAAAGTATTATTTTGAAATATTTTATGAAGCGAAATCGCCAAATCTAAGTTAAGCACAACTTATAAAATATCATTCGATTTCAACGAATTTCGAAAGCTTATCGATTGAGAGCAGACATACGACTAGATCGGTAATAAAGCTTTGATGGCTGAGAGCAGACATACGACTGGAATGGTAAAAAAGCTTTGGTGGCTGAGAGCAAAGGGTTAAATATGGCGGTAAAGTATATTTTAATATGGTAATCAATTACAAAGTTTAGCTGTAAAACGCATTCAGTTATTACATGGAAAAGTTAAAAACAAAACAAAAACAAAAATTGAAAATCAAACTTCAATTGACGCTCGCAAAATAATCACAGATTTACGTAAGGAAGGGAATCCTTGGTGGGAAAAAACAGATGTGGACAGAAACCATTGCACTAAGAAAAACAAAAACTATTAGACAGGTACGCGGTTTATAAAAACATTGAAAAATTTTGCGAGAATAGTAGCCAAAGAGTCTAACGAACTCGGATTAGGAGTTATTGTGAGAGAAGCAAAGGCTAATACATCATCCAGAGCAGTAAAAATAACCGAGAATATCTCGCAAACACCTGGAAAGTCAGGAAGTGCTATCATCGAGAGATGATCCCTACACCAATCCCTATTACATGGCAGAGTACCATGTAAAAATCCTTATATATCAAAAACAATCCATAGTAAGCGTATAAATTTCGCCAATCAAAATGTGAAAGAGACGCTATCGTTTTGGAAGAATATTTAATTTAAAATAAATGTGACGTATTTGGTGCCAAAAAAAACCCCCAAAGACATGTCAAAGTAAAACCATAACCAGCAACGATAAAAGCATGGTATGCAGTTATGATTTGGTTGTGCATGATAGTATCAGGCAATCTAATTTTTATGGAATCAACTCTTAAAATATATGGCTATCTGAATATTATGAAACAGAATGAACAGAATGATTCTCCTAGAGTGGAGAAATTGAGTTTATCACACAATTTAATGTTTCAACAGGACATCGATCCTCAGCCCACCTTCAAAATTGTAAAGTAGTAGTTGTTTTATGGTACCCAGAAAACACTCGACTATTTGCCATAATCGACAGATTTGAGCCCAAATAAGCACTTTAATTAAGATGTCAGAGAAAGAAAAATTTCGAGCAATGATGACCTGCAGCTGGCACTGCGTGGTGAATTGAATAAAATAATCACAGAATTCACCCCAAAACTTGTGGGCTCAATGCCTAGAAGCCATAAGAATACATAATTGATCATTGCAACCCTTTAGTCAGGATTACGACCTAGTTTCTGACACCACTTATGTTGTGTGTGTTAATTTTATACATGAGTGGCGGGACCTACAGTTTAAAGTCGACTCCAAACGACAGATTTTTGAGAAACTTTTCATGTCAGTTTTATTTACTCTCAGAGTTTTTGCCAGAAATCTGCTGAGAGGAAGTCGCCGAAGAAATGCTTTATTTGTGTTTTATTTTGATGTTTGGCCTGGGGCTCGAACCCTGGCTTTTCGTCTAATAAGCCAACACACTACCTACTAGACCATGGCGACCTAGAAATCATAATAAAATCAAAAGAACGCAAAACAATATATTTGTAATAGTAATTAAGTATGATATTAAGATTTCCGTTTACTCTTTAATTTGACGCTTAAAAATCGTAATATTTTGGCAAAAGATAAATTAGTTGGTGAGCTGTTGTTTTATTAAAGGATCAAATTAGCCTGTCTTTAAAAGTCGTACACCATTCTACACTTTGCTTTGTTCAGTCTGACATTTTTTCAGGTATTCACGGTTACTTCCTTCAGCTTGCAATCGTGTTCCAATCTTTTCTGTAAGTTGAAAAGATTGGAAATACAATTCCATCGAATTTTTCTCTCTAAATGGTTTCACTGATGTGCGATTATGTTAAAATTAATAAGTACTAAAGCTTTCCAACATCTTTCAGATTGTTCAAATAAGGAAGTTTTTGTATATTTTTTGCTCTTTTAGTTCCTACTCAATTTCAATTTTTGCACTCAAAGTTTTGTTAAAGCATTAACATGTAAAATATAATCTGTTGTCTTTATGGTTGTTTTATTTTTCTTTTTTTTAATTATTAATTTAAAATCTTATTTAATTTAGATTGAAGAGGAACCTTTCGTACGTCGCATCAAACGCGATGCAGTTGGTGGTGTACAGAAACTCAGTAATGAAGATGCTGAAAAGAAGTTACAAAAATCTTTAGACAAACTAACAACCGGTGAAGGCCCATCTTATAAGTATGCTTGCTTACATTACATCTTATAAATTATAGTCAATAAATTTTTATTTTTGAATGAAATTAATCGTTTTCAGAATTTCGAAAATTCATGCAGCCACTAAACAAACAGTTTCTGGTACTCTTACTAAAATCGATTGTGATCTTATTGATGCCGACGGCAAAACGGAGCGGTGTGAGGTGCAATTATGGTCAAGAAATTGGATTAAAGACGGCCAAGAAATTACCATAAATTGTCCCAACAAAGAGTTGATAAAACGCCGTCATAGTCGTTCGGTGGAACATGTCGAAAAGAAATCCCACAAAAAACAAAATCATCACAATTTAAATAAGGTCGAACATTTGTTCTCGAAATTCCAAATCAAATACAATCGTCGTTATCACACTTCCATGGAAAGACAAATGCGTTTGCGTATTTTCAAACAGAATTTGGAAATTATTAAACAATTAAATGAAAATGAAATGGGTGAGTTTATTATAAAAAAAGGAAATCTCAACTTTATTTTGATTTCATATTTGTTTTTTATTTTTTATTTTTAAATACATTTTTTGTTGTATCTTTAGGTAGTGCTAAGTATGGTATAACAGAATTTGCCGACTTGACCAGCACAGAATATAAACAAAGAACTGGTTTGTGGCAAAGAGATCCTATCAAGGCCGCCTCCACACCCAGAGCTTCAATACCCGACGTTGAGTTGCCTAAAGAATTTGACTGGAGATCGAAGGGTGCTGTTTCACCGGTAAGTTTACATCAGCGTTCATGTTTTCAATTTAAGTATCCTAATGGCAGTGATGCATTTGTTGTTGTTAAATTAAAGGTTAAAAATCAAGGCTCTTGTGGCTCCTGTTGGGCATTCAGTGTAACTGGTAACATTGAAGGTTTACATGCTGCTAAAACTGGCGTTTTAGAAGAATATTCCGAACAGGAATTATTAGATTGCGATACTACCGATTCGGCTTGCAACGGTGGCTTACCAGATAATGCTTACGAGTAAGTTGTCTATGCAGATTATAGTCAAGAAATAATTTTAAATTATTGATCATTGGTAATACATCGTAACACACATAAAAAGTGTTTTAAAAATATTCTTTTAGTCGCATGTATAGAATTCGTTTTTATATCTATTAAAAGAATTATTTTATGTTCTTTTGTGATTTCCATATTGATTCGAATTCATAAAATTTTAGCCAAATTTTCTGTTTTTTCCCGTATGGGTATATCCGTAGATTTTGATGTTTATGATATGATGATATGTTCTTGAAATATATCACACTACTTGCAGACTCTTCTATATATTGATTATTGGACTAATACCACTATGCTTGAGAATCAGTGATTTCATTCTTCATGTATCAATTCTAAAAGTTTGACTAAGATTTTGTCTAGTAGGTAAAGGCAAAAGTAAAATAAACTGCCTTTATCAGAGTTGGGAATCTTTTTCCTCCTAATCTATTTTAATATTTCTTTTGATTATATGGCCGATTAAAATTTAATTGGATTGATTAAGGAATCCCTGGCAACCATGCTTTTTCTCATCTCCGAATACTTAGGGCTAAATAAAGATTACTCTTTTAGTTTTTAAAACCACAGGCATTGGTAATTTTTTTTTGTTATATTGACTAAACGGTATCCATTAGTGTTATAGTAAAATCTTTTTAATCTTTTTAATTACTTCAAGTAACAAAAATAAAATTAAATAAAATTGATATTAGATCTAAAAGTTATAATTTAAAGATGTGTAATTGAGGATTATGATTTCATGATACATTTATACTTTAAGTTACAGTAGTTATAATAATTTTTATGAAAACATTTTAGAAATAAAAGGAAATAAAAAATTATAATAATAATTTAACTGTTGTTTAATATCACAGTGCCATCGAAAAGATTGGAGGATTGGAGTTAGAATCGGAGTATCCGTATCATGGTCGCAAAGAACAATGTCACTTTAATAAAACAAAAGTTCATGTGAAAGTCAAAAGTCATGTAGATCTACCTAAAAATGAAACAGCCATGGCCCAGTGGCTCATTGCTAATGGACCCATCTCAATTGGT
Organism: Sarcophaga subvicina; assembly: GCA_936449025.2. Lineage (NCBI taxonomy): Eukaryota > Metazoa > Arthropoda > Insecta > Diptera > Sarcophagidae > Sarcophaga > Sarcophaga subvicina. The sequence continues at coordinate 44,853,088 of OW388081.2, read as the reverse complement.
AAGCTTTAATTTTTAATTAAGATTTCTAATAATCACTGTAATTCTATCTAAATCTTGTAGGTATCAATGCAAACGCAATGCAATTTTATCGAGGTGGTGTTTCACATCCTTTACATATGCTATGCTCTCGCAAAAATTTGGACCATGGTGTATTAATTGTCGGTTATGGTGTCTCCGAATATCCTTCCTTTAAGAAGACATTGCCCTATTGGATTGTTAAGAATTCATGGGGTAGCAAATGGGGTGAACAGGGATACTATCGAGTATATCGTGGCGACAATACTTGCGGTGTTAGCGAAATGGCCAGTAGTGCTGTATTAGATATTTAAGATTAATATTATTAAAAATATTATCTATACTCTATACTCTATATAAAAACATTTTTATATAAACAAAACAAAACAAGACAAAAAAAAAAGTGAAAATACCATATAACACTGGTGTATTGTAATAATCCGGATATAAAGAAATTTTTTGTTAAAACATTTTACATACAACATACATACATAAATTAGTATTTTTTATTATTATTATTATAATATTTCTGTTTCTGTTTTGTCTTTTTGTTTTAATTATTTCATATGATAGTAATTAAATGACAATGATAACAACAAAGGGCATTTAACGTTGACAAAATATTAAAAAATAAAATAAAATGAAACGAAAGTCATAAATTGTGGAGAAAATCTCATTAAAATCATAATCCTCTTATATAAAGCAAAACACAGCTCATACATACATAAAAGAGCATTTAATCGCAGTCACTAACACACTTAACCTCACTTATTATTAATTGCACAATAATACTACATACGTATGTACATATGTACATGCGAGAAAAGAAAAAAGTAATAAAAATAATAACTAAAGCAACAAACAAAAAATTTCATAAATGAATGAAACCAAACAAAACAATACAAAACAAAACATATTATACTACTACCAAACGAACAACAAGCAAAAACAAAAAAAGCTCAATAAATATTAATTAAACATTTCTATTGTATGTATTTGTTTTTGTGTTAATATATGTGTGTGTGTATTTTTTTATTCAAGAAATTAGTTAAATTAACATTTTAATAGAAACAAATGTGCCACCGGTCAAAAGCATTTTAACGGCTGAATGCACTTCAAATGGATTTAAATTATCTTTTATTTTCCTTTTGTATGCATTCCACCAGGATATTGTATTTAATTAATGTTCGTATTCACTTAATTTTATCAAGAGCAAACGCAATTTACGAGCTTCCAGTCCAATGGTCAATGGTTCAGCAGGGACTTCTTCAGATGCACTGTAAATATTTGCCGGCGTAAAAATACCATTTACTGTAAATATGAGAAAGTAAGAATAATTAAATAAAATATACTTGAGAATGATATTACTCAATATTATGCTATTATAAGGTGTGGTAAAAAGAAATTCATTTATTTTTTTATTTAACTTTCAGCTCGCTTATATAGCGGTCTATTCAAGATCAAATCAGAAACAATTCCGAAGTGCAGAACTGAGTTGTCCACCAAAAAAAAAAAAAAAAAAAAAATCACCAATTTCTCTCAAAGTACTCACTCTTGACTTCCAAATAAAATGCATCTGCCTGACTAAGAGCCATTTCCAAATACTTAAAAAAGTATCAAAGAATTTTATATAAAGAGTATTGATCGAAAAGATTTTAAAACACAAGAATAAGATTCAAACTTTACTAAGGATACTTGCCTCCTGTCTCATAATTTCATCTATCCTAAAGAGTATGGCTGTAACTCCAAAAGAGTTGGATTGGACATAAACATTGAGAAAACACATGCTATGCGTATCATTGTATGATGTTAATAAATGGCGGCGTCGAAGATTAACGAAAATGGCAAGATTAGCTTTTAGGTGTGTAATTGAAAAACGTGAAAAAAAACATTAAGGTCGTCGTGTTCTAGTGAGTTATGAGACGAGAGGGTTGGAGACAGGGGTTAGCTGTGGCATTTTGAAAAAAATTTAAAAAAATGTTTTCTGGTAAATACACTTGGGCAACCTAATTGACAAATATAAGTTTTTAGATCTGTCGTTCGGACATTAAACTGTCATTACGTTAAAGAAGGTACGGACATTTTTTTGAGTTATCTTTTTATATTGTTTTTTGAGTTTTTTTTTTATAAAATAATGAATTAAACTTTTTAATGAAAATTTTTGTATCCAAATATTGTCAGCACAAATCGAGCTTTTAATATTATTTCAAATCTGGTCGGGTACCCTCTATTGCGAAGCGAAAGCAAGTTCGATGCGTAAGTTAAATGCGTTAAGAGTACAGTTTGGTACTCCGTATCGCTTACGCAAAAACTTTCGCAAAATTAGTTGAAAATGATGCCAGATTTGCGCAAGGGAGTGCGTAAGGAAAATACGAAAGCGCAATAAAGAGTACCAATTATTCAATTAACCCTCCTGGTAAGTAGTTTTTTAAATATTATGTAAATTGTCTTTGTTTGCTTGTTGTACGAAAACTTATTTAAGTCAGTGTAACTTTAAACTTTGAATGCAAACTATTTCTCTTGTAGTGCAATTGTTGCTCACTAACGAAACGTATCGAGCTATATAGCGTAGGGTATTTCTGCTTTGTTCCAAACTTAATCTGCATATATGTATTAACTTAATAATATAATGAAAATAATAAAATTCTCTATAAATTAGATGAGATTTATTATTCATTTGCTAGTATTACATAAAGCAACTGTCAACCAACATTTTAAAATTTCACTTGGAAAACATTTTTGTCAACCACAAATTTTTTTGTTTTCAGATGTCAATACATATTATGCTATCCATAATAGACACAGAAATCGTGTCCTCTTGTTGACATACCCTATATTTATTACAAATAATCATGCTCTCTATTAACACTTCAACATTTGAAAGTTTTATATTTCGCATTGTGATGATTCTAAAAACTTTTGATTGACAGGTTTGAGAAATATCTATCATATACCATTGCAAACTATTCCTAAATGGAATTGATAATAATTTGAATAAATTGAGCTTCTTATTGCCAGATACTTAAATAAAATGAAGTTGTGATTATAATTTTAATTCTACGAATAAATATTAACGACGCATTCATCAAAATAACGTACGGATTGAGTAAAGCTACCCACAGTGAAGACTAAAATTGATAAAAAAAAAAAAAATAAAATCGATTCCAAAATGTCTGAGTAATAAATATGTATGTAAAGTTAAAAAAACTGTTTTTTTGTTTAAATTCTTTTCAACTAAATGTATACGCACGTTAGTCGGGTGTACACTTACTATCGCATTTGCACTCGGCACCGTTTCGGACTTTACCTATCAGCAACTCGACGCCACTTTTTAACGAAAAGGTACATTCTTGAAACATGATATTATACAGTATAATTTTAGAACCAAGTAAGGAATTGTGATGATATATATGTGAATATGAATTTGAGGACATTAAAGAACACATATTTACAAAAAAAAAAAAAATACAAAGAAGTTGTTATAATTACTTAGCATTGTGAAAGTTCTTTTATCCTTGTACGCAAGAAGTGTAATATTATTTTTTTCTGTATGCCACTGTATTTTTTGATGAAAATATTGGTTTACGTAAAATTTTGGTTTTTTTACGTTACGGTTACAAACATACTCGGGAATAACTAAAGATAAATTATGAAAATACAACACTGTCTTATTACATACATATGTACATACATAATTGGTCATTACAACCCTTCAGTCAGGATTACCACCTAGTTTCTCACACCACTTATGTTGTGTGTGTTAATTTTATACATGAACGGCGGGACCTACAGTTTAAAGTCGACTCCGAACGACAGAATTTTGAGAAACTTTTCATGGCAATTTTATTTACTCTCAGAGTTTTTGCCAGAAATCTGCTGAGAGGAAGTCGCCGAAAAAATACTTTTTGTATTTTGTATTGATGTCTGGCCTGGGGCTGGAACCCTAGCTTTACGTCTAATAAACCAACACACTACCTACTAGACTACGACAACTAATGTCTCTATCTTATTACTGCAGAGAACTTTTCTATTCGATGCTTCAGTACGAACTGAGATCTTGTATATTTCTTCTCTCGGTTATCGGATATCTTTACTATCGTATCAAGTTTCCCACTTCATTAAGTCACACTCTTGTTGCTTTGGACGCCTAATCCACTATATCTACAATTTGCTCAACGGATCAGAGAAGTGTACAGTCCGCCGTGAATGCACTTCGCACGTTCCTTTTCGACGTGTAGAACGGACGATTTATTTATCATGCATCTTGTTAATTCTATCACATTTCGATCAATTTTTTTGTGCCATTTTATCAGAAAACTACAGGAGAACACATGTTTCTTAAAAAATTGCGGTGGAATAATTTCATTGTCCATAATTGCTAACAAACTATCATGTCCCCTCAGAGGGTACAACCGAGTGATATGCTAGCCTTACGTTGTCCACTCGGAGATGACATCCGAGTGCAAAGGGTTAATATTTTTTAAAGAATTTACAAATATATGGCAGGAAACGAAAACACAATTCACACACTCGCAGATTAGCACATTACGTACTAAACTATCGGAGTAACGCCAGTAGGCGTTAGAACTTTTCTTAGTGATATTGCTTATCTAGTGTTAGTTTACATTCGTTAGAACCTCTATAAGATTTGGACATGATTAAGGTCATTGTGATTGCATGATTGGCTTATAAACTTTGTTTCAATTTCTTTAACAGTTCTATGTATATTGATTCTTTGAAATCTATACTCGAACTGACCAGTATCAGTATAAATAGACGATTTGCTTCGTTCGCAGTAGAGTTATTATTTGAAAGTAAGTGGTGTAGTCAGTCCTCCCGTTTGTTTAAGTTCATTTTGCAAAAGTTAATAATTTTTATTATTTCTTAGTCCAACTCACCTTCGCAAGCTTTAAGGAAATTCATAACTTCCTGCAATGACGGATACGGCAAAATAATATTTTGCTTAGCCATTCCAGTTAAAAGACCTAAAATGCATCGTTTGACATGCAACCAAGTGTCGGCATATAGACGAGCCCCAGAACCACCTTCCAAGGCGTGAGCAATACGTGACAAACCGAATTCATAATTTGATTTTGCACAATACAAAGTGCCCACAACCAAATTTACGATACACAAATGATGATATTGTTTGCCCATGTTGCCCTTTAACTCTTCGGCCTTCTCCACTTTGCGCATTAGCTCTTCGGCTTCTTCATTTTGGAATGTCATTATATACGAGACACAAAGATTGGCCAAAACAGCAGCTGATACAGACATAATCTAAGAAACAAAAAGTACGTGAAAAATATTAGCCACTGAGAAACTCGATTAGTATTCAATGTGGCATACATCGTCTCCATGTTGACGTATGACGGGTTCATAAAAAGCAGCTGCCTCCTTGTATTTATCGCCTTGCATGAAAAGCACATGACCAGCATTCAAACGCCATATGGAGTTCTCTGAGCAAAATTCAGCGCTAGATCGAAACTCTCGCTCAGCACCCACAAAATCATCATCACGCCATGATATCCAGGCTCTGGCCATAACAACTGGTAGATATCTGTAAGGAAACGATGAATTTGTTTTATTTTCAATGCCTCATAATGTAAATATTTCCAATAGACTTACAATTCCAATGCATTTTCATAATCTTTCAAGGCATTCCGTAAAGCATTTTGATCGGTAGTTGAACGAACTTCTTGAACCCTTGCTGCTAAACTTCTTAATTTACCCGCTAAACTTGAGGCCAATGTACCCAATTTCTTTTCGGCCAGTTCAGGTGATGCTTGAGCGGTTATTAGGGCATCTAATAATTCGTAGAGATACTGTTCGATTGTATTAGTTTAGCTTTTTAAGCTTGACATCATTTTGGAAATATTTATTTTCATTTTGTTTAAAATTTTACCTGTGATAAGTAGGTGTATGTTAAGTTTGTATGTTCCGCTAAGATATCTGCAGCGGTTTCATACATTTCATGTTTGCAACAGATCAGCAGTATATTGGCAAATGTCTCCCTTGGGCATGAAGGCGGTCCCAAGTCCAAGAGAAAAGCTAATTTCCGCAAACCAGCAACAGGACCTTGCGGATCTGTCAGTGCCATATTATGCAACGTCACCGGATCTAATTCACTTTCAGCTCTGGGCGGTAAATCCAATAGAGAATCTCTAGCAGCTTCGACTGGAAATTATGAAAAAAAAATAAGAGAATAAAATTAATCCTACTTCGATGGGAGCATAAGCACTATAGAAGTTTAATTATAACAAAAGATTTAACCGGATTTTTCTTTTGCACATGTAAATTGATTACCAGAAATGGTATCGTTTATGGGTGCCCTGGTTGTCTAGTGCGTATTTTTTTTGTCTTGAAATAAATAGAGTATTATTTCTAGTTGGATTGTAGTCACTGTAGACTATTAGGTAGTGTGTTGGCTTATTAGACGTAAGGCCACGGTTCAAACCACAGGTCAGACAACAAAACGAAATATGAAAAAATATTGCTTGAGCGACTTCCTCTCAGCAGATTTCTGGCAAAAACTCTGAGAGTAAATAAAACTGACATGAAAAGTTTCTCAAAAATCTGTCGTTTGGAGTCGACTTTAAACTGTAGGTCCCGCCACTCATGTATAAAATTAACACACACAACATAAGTGGTATGAGAAGCTAGGCCGCCATCCTGACTGAAGGGTTGTAATGGCCAATTATGTATGTTATGTATGTATTGTAGTAAATAAATGAATATACAATAAACATCATTTGGAATTGGATCGGATTATACACTGATGCACACAATTGTACGCACACCATGCTATTGAAAACATATTACACTATGTTAAAAAATACCAGCTCGATTAGAGTGAAATAATAGTTTTTTAAGAGATGATAAAATAACTCAGACTACAAAAATTTTGAACATGTACTGCAATAACAAATAAAATGAAAATACTGAAAAAATAAGCTCAAACAATTGTGCTTAGGTAGACATAAACGAATACTTCTCTAAGAATTTCACAAAATCTTAGAATTCTAAGTTATTAATACTTATTTAGGTTAGGTTAGGTCGGAGTTGTAGCTCTGATTTCACAAAGCTCATTTGAGCACGCATAGCGGCCCGTTGTGATGCCACGGGTGAACGCAGTCCCTGTACTGACCAAGTTCCACTAAAATCAGGGAAGAGGAAGAAGTTGGTCAGCGCAAGGGCTGCACATAATATTCGGTTTGAATAAAACTTAAAAATTAACGTCAAAGTGAGCACAAATAACAAAAATCACAAAAGAATTCGTGTAGATGTTAAAGAGTTGATTGTTAAACGTCATAATGATGGAAAAAGTGTGCAGAAAATTGTTAAAAACATTAAACCAAGATCATCAGTTCAATACGTGACAGAAAGGTAACACAAGAGTATGCGTTCGCCTTTATTTTCTCCGGGAAAATGTGTAGCGAAAATGAATTATACCTCTTTGGCAAGGAAATTGTTTTTTTTTAATCAAACTAATGATGTGCAAAAAGAGAAAAAACTATTTGAATTTATGAAAACGTTTTATCAAATGCATAAATTTTATGAAATTTTCCACATATGAGCGAATGTAAGTATGTTTTTCACGGAGGAAGCGTTTTGTGTCCGACAAGGATATAAAATCCGTTCAAATTGTGCCACAAAATATACTAAAAAGCCAGATATCGTCTGGTAAGTAGCAATAGTTGCAAACAAGAGCATATTACTGGCCGAGCGAAAGCACTACCTTGTGAAACTAGAGGTGCAATGGCCACTTCGAGTGTCCTACTTCTTATTTGTGTTTGTGTATGTAATACTGGACAATTTTCATTATTTACATTTTTTTTTGGAAAAAATTTTGACATACAATGCCATTTTAGATTCCTTCACGATAAAGAACCAAATCACATATCCAAAATTGTGGAAGAATGATTTCTATCCACAGACCACAGCTTTAAAGACAATAAAGCTTTTTTAGAAAACAAAAATTTAACAGCACACAATAACTAATAAGCAATCACAGCTGCAGAAGTGTGGAATATTGGGACAAAAATTACTTAAAATGTGGCCTTTCCTATCCAATTTAATTTAAAAGAAAATTTTGCTGTCAAAGGACATCAAACCTGCCACTAAAAATTAATTATTTTATTATGGAGTCTGCACTTCACTAATGCGTTACGCCCCATAAAGGTATTATGTTGACGTTCAGAATATACTTGTCTGCTACAAATACGTTATGGGAATACCTCCGGTTTTCTAGTAAGAAACTAAATAGCTTCGATTACATGCATCAAAACTAAAGCAACTAAAAATCTGTATGAGAAATCATTGCACTTGATATTCAGATCGACAACGAAATTTCTTCTCGTATCCATTGTTTAATAAGATTCAAGAGATGTTTGATTTCAGACAAACCAAAACTCACTTACTATTTTCTTCATTATATTCAATGGCTGCTTTTAAATTTAAGGCTTGTGTTATGCCAGATAAAGCCATTGTTATGGGATTACCCACACTGCGAGCACTTCCATCGGTATCGATTTGAGCCCCTATACCCAATTCAGGATGATCTCTGATGCCGCGTTCAACAATTGTCGCTGCAGTAAAATAAAAATTATTCGAAGATACCAACAAGACTATACACATTTCCACTTACTGGTATAATCAAGAGCCTGAGTTTTTTCTTTCTTGCGAAAATGAGTCAAAGCCAAATTATACGTTATGAGGGGATTGAAACCGCCTACTTGTAAAGCTGTATTAAAACGTTGAACTGCGCTTTCATACTGATCCGCCTGATAGAGCAGGCAACCTTCATCGTTAAGGGTCTCGGCTGTACCACTCGTTCGTTGATTCAATACACTTTGGGTTCCAGCGAAATCTTCACTCGAATACAAAATGGCACTTTGCAGCTGTAAACACTGTTCCTTCAGCTCTTCATTGTCACCGATTTGTTTTAACACCTTTAAAGCATCCACAAATATGCCAGCCTGATACAAAGACTGTGCATAATAGAATCTACGAATGCAATATAAGGAATGAATTCTTTTTAAAATGATTGTTTTTTTTCTATTTCATAAACGGAAATGTTACTTGTATTTGGGAATTTTCGGTACTAAATTACACAATTGTTCATAGCAGGTGGCTGCCTCCTCATATTTTTGTGCATGATAGTAACAATAGCCCAATATGGATAGACCAGCTCTGGTATTGGCTGCTTCGCCCAAGTTGATGATACACTCTATGACATCTTCGAAACGCTTGTCTTTTATCTATTTTCCAAAAAACAGTAACCATAAAGGACAATGCAAACAAAAATGTGAGATACTTAAGAATGAAGAAGAAAGAGACAGAGAGAGAGAGAGAGAGAGGTAGAATATGAGTTGGAATATACAAACCAAATTATAGATGGTGCGTGTTATATGACCTTCTCTAAGGATTATACCCTGATGCAACATGACTTTGTTTTGTTTTGTTTTTATTGTGTTTTTTTTATGCTCTTCCTGTTTTCTTTGTGTTGTTTCTTTACTTTACTTTCAATTAATACGAGACAAGTAAATTTGAATTGTTATTAAATTGATGAAATTTATATTGGAATTCATTCAAACTGCAAATGCAACTTTTAACCTTTTGTTGTTCAGTTTATGGCAGAAACATGTTCCCATGACAACGACTTTTTTTATATAAAAGCCTATAAATACAACACTGAATAAAAATAAATGAAAATTGTAAAATACTCGTAATATCTTGAATATGTTGTTAAAATTAAGAATTAAGAAGTTTTTCTATTCTTTTATCAAATTATCTTGGTTGTGTGTGCCATCTTTACTCCTAAACATACATACATATGTATGTGCCTTCTTAAGAGTTAAATACCATTTCATTCAAGTAATATGACAAAAAGTATAAAATTTTAATTAAAATCAAAACAATTCCACAAAATCAAGGTCGGCTATGTGGTGTCTGGTTTTGGAACATGATTTAAGGATTAACGACACTAAGCTACAGTGAAAATATATGTATGTATGTATGAACTTTTATATACCTACTGTGTAGATCATAAATAACAGTCCCTCAAAAATTTAAGAAACTTCCAAATTATTCTGAAAAAAAATTGATTGGGAAGGAATTCGTTTTATTAATCAAATTCAATCCATCTAAGCATGTGATTAATCCATTGTAGCAGTCCTGTAGTTCAAGGATATTAAGGTTGCCAACTGTTATTGTGTGGATATAACGCCCTCTGTGAAAATGATTTGAGTTGTTATAGTTTTATGTGTAGAAGTGTAAATTTCTTATACAATTTTTATACTTTTTTAGTTCCTACATAATGTACATGATTTGTGGATCATTATGTGTGACGTAAAATTTAATTACAATTGCATTAAGGTCACTCAATCCATGTAATTTATATTTCTCTTCTTCCTTCATTTTCTAACCTGAGTTTGACCGATCGTACACACCTCCACTCGGAAAACAGAAACGGTCTATGAGAGTGGCTCGGATTAAACATAAACAACATCTAAAACAATACGAAAGTGAAAAGGAAAAGAAGTAAGAGCCAGAAACAAAGCGAAGCTATTTAAACGTAATGAAGACAGGGAATACAATAAATGAGTGAGAGAGAGAGACAGGGCTGAAATTATAAATATCTAAAACCTAGCAGAGGCTTATTTACTAAGACTATTAAAGAAACCTTGGGGTATAACGCCTCTGTACATCAGGGCAGGAATGCTCGGACTCCCCACCGTTACTACAAATCCTACAAATATTCTGTGTCTCAAAGCTCAATGCCCCGTCAAAAATACCATCAAAATTGTGATAAATTCCCTCCATAGTTACAGGAATGCATCCCATACTCGAACGGACAAACCTCTTCTACGAAAACCTAAAGAGTTTCCAAAATCTTTCCTGTTCGATGATCGATCAGTCCAAAGAAGTGTGCCACGTAGGTCTAACCTATCGGCCTATCAGTTTCGTGCCTTTTACTCCTCCTCCTCTTGCACATTAGCAGACTCGTTATCCCGGAACCCAACACATTATCAATTTGTTCCGGTCCAAAATATATATTTGTACCTTTCTTCTGGCTGCAACCTATCTAACATAGTGGCCATTTGGTGCCTTCAAAGACCAGCTGCCCTCCACTTTTAATGCCATACAAACATATTTATAATTTTTGCTTTTGACATGACTTGATTTACTTAAAAAATGAGCCGTAGCCGGCTCATGTTGTATATATTTTTGTCTCTTTTCCACATCTAATACGCCTGTCTTTAAGAGTGATTTGAAATCAACTAAATGAAATATTCTAAGGTAATGTAATGCCTAAAACACTAATGTTAATTACCTAAAAAAACTAACACATAATAGTGGTATCTTCTTATTACAACAACGATGCCTGTGATTCATTGTTTATAGAAACTATTGTGGAATGTAGAACAATCACGTATCGTGATTTGTGATGATAGAAATTTATTTTTTCTATTAAAATGTAAACAGATTTGAATACAACATTCACTATACTCCGGTCAACAAAAACATTGTATGAGAGAATCTCTTTAGTGTTGTAGGTAAGTACATATGTATGTACATATATTAAGATATTAAATCATGATTGATGATAATTAAATATTTATACTACTGCATTCCTAACTATCATCAAAACTCACAGATTGGCTGTACAAAATATATATTTATATAGCAAAACTCTTAATTTAACCCATCTAAAGCGTGATGCATATCAAATTCCGTTAATCCGCTCTTGGTGATAAGCGAGAGTATTTGTTTGCGGAATATTTTGTTTGGAAGATACGCGATTCCATTCTTTAGATTTGTGCAGTTTAGAAGGTCGGGAAGCTCTTATTTATGCAGAATCATTTAAGCACTGCTAGGTGCTTTTATCTAAACGTTGTACACTATCGCACTATTGTCGGATTCCTAGGTTTTGCGAAAGATTTTTGTTCGACATTTGAAATCTCAAAGTTTTTTGTTTTTGTTTTTTGTTTAAGATTAAACTTTATTAAATAAAAAGTGATTTGAATCAGTTCTTTCTCATTAATTGTCATATTCAGTGAGTTAAGTATTTAAGCATTCCAAATGCCTATTATAGGCATCCGTGAAATCCTCAATAAATGTTCGTTTGGCTGATAAATGGCAACGATAAATTTGCTTTTCCTCCTCTGTGCGATCGGTATTCAATTCAATGACCAGCGAAGAAGCGTTAAAATGCATCACAATAAATTTATTGATATTTATGGCAGACTATCAAATAAAAAATAAACAGTTTATAGACTTATTAATACAGCTTATATTGGAGGAAGTGCTATAATTTTTGCGATAATAAATAATAATCTTACGATTTTCGAATGGCAATCAAAAAATTCCCTCGAATTTTGATGACTATTACAGGCGGTCAAGTCAGAGCATGTCTCTTTAGAAAGCATTTCCAGTTTCTCCTTTTCAGTTTCAGGATCCAACGCTTGTGGAGGAAAACGATTTTCATTATCCTCCTCTTCGCAGGCTTCTATGGATGCCGCAAATTTATTGTTAACATAATTTAGTTGCTGTAAATATATGCCGAAGCATTTAACTTCTGATGAAAACACATCGTCCGCCCGTATTAAGCTCTGAATAATTAGAAGACAATAAAATTGGATAAAAAGTTTTACGACCAGTCGACTCATATCGCCACTGCTTGCTTATTAACACTAAAAAATAGTGACAACAAATGGTATGATATGGTGGAGCACCAAAACCAAACAAAACAGAACAAAATAACAAAAAAAAAAATTAAAAAATTTAATCCATTTGAACTAGAAGAGTAGAGTAAGTGAATGTGAATGAATGAAAAATTGAAAAAATGAATGAGCGGCATATCTTATCTTAGATACGTTACGAATACTTACAGATACAATATTTCTATCATATAGTATTTTAGTTTGTTGTTATTATTATTATTTTTATTTTCCTTGTCGATACTGTAATAATTTGAATTCTTCGAAAGTGTCAAATACTAGAATATTGATTACATTATACTTATGTACGTATATTTTTTTACTACATTTTCAATGCTTGAAAGATAGGGGCAACCTTCTTGTACAGCAACTAAATCAAAATTGTATTCGTATTCGTATAATTATTGCGATATTTTGTTGTTGTGCGAACGCAATTCATAAAAGAAAATAAAATTCTTTGCAATCTTATTATGTATGTACCTACTGTGTGTGTGTTTTAAAAAAAACATTCACTATTTTATCTTATAATTCATCGTCTGAATAATGAAATTCACAATGTTTTTAATTGTCGTGCAATAATGATGATACCCCCATTGGCCCGTAAATGCTTTTGCATCATTATTATCGCACACCGTCAAAGTACAGTGTTTTTCAAGTTCAAGTTTAAATTGTAATTGAACTTTGCAAAATGGAAGACCGGCTAATGAAATTCATCTGGCGGCGTTATCAATGAAAGTGAATAAATAATGAATTCATTTAAATAAAGAAATATCAACACAAAGGAAAGTAAAAAAATTTCTTTGAATTAAAAATTTCATTCTTTGAAGCTACAGGCTACAATTTTCGCTTTGGATGTTAACACCAGCAATGGTTAGATTCGGAGCACTTATACAAGCAAACATTCTAAATTCCTAGCCGACAATGTAGCTGTCTAGGTAGTGTTATATGCACGTACAACTGGCATACCACTGAGGATATTAGTGCACAGAAGTTGTAGAAATCAGTTACAAGTCCATCTTAAAATTGGTCTTTGTTTCATAATTTTATTCTGAACTATGAAATCAACTTTACTAGGGGATTTATCATGAACCATTTGGGAGAAATTATGTTTGAACCGCAATGCAAAACTACAAAATTATTTTGCCTTAAGTAATACTAAATTATTGTCATTTAAAATTTATGCTTAAGAAGTCTAAAAATAAATATTTGAATTTGGTTTAAAAAGAGGCCATTTTAATACAGCTGATTTTACACTTTTTCGTTATCTTCTACGGGTCACTTGGCCTCAACTAATATTTACATCTTCAACTGTACTTGTATAACCCATCTACAACTGATGAGAATGTTCAGGTTAGGTGAGGTTAAATTGACGCCATGCTCTTTGAATAGCTTACTTTGTACCGTTGTAATATCGATAGGACATATTTCGTCATCGACCTTTAACTTCTTGCTGGCATGTTTGAACCAACCCGGTAGTTTAATGAAGGTGTGGATTCTATCCATACCAGCTTTGGCTAGACAAGAATTCTTTGCCTCCGGTTCCAAGTGCCGGCTAACGACATAAAAGACTGCAAAAGTTGTTGCAAGGTATTCCCAGCTTTTGTTCACATGTGCACTTAGAGGCTAGTTTCGCCTTATAATTGATGTGAGACTCCTAAGATAGACTCTCATTCTTCTGCATTTATCCCTATCAGGACAGATATGTTTGGCTTCTATACAAGTGGGTTTATTATCACAAAGTTAAGTTTGTATCTCATTTGAATTCAATCCATTTGATTTCATTTCTGTTATACTAGCATTTGCAATATTCCCATGTCCAGGAACCCACTAGCTCACTGTCTCCTCAAGATACACTCAGCATTCTTGGAAAATCTTAGGTGTGGTGACTGCTTTACTGTCGCTACACATGCGAGTATCGTCACTTGATATACTCTGATACCGAATTTGCACAACGGGATTCCTAATAATTACTATTTAAGCCCGAATAGTACTACGGCAACCGGGTACTGTTCTAAAAAGATTGCATATCCATGTTTGTCGCGTAATCTGAAGAGGTCAGAAAATCGTTGTAAATCGTTTAACAATAAAAAAATAATGAGAAGGAATCATCGAATCACCATTGATTTTTTCGGATGTTTAAGATGAAATATGGGTGAGCGTTTTTATTCCTAAGACTAAAGGAACTAATTCTCGCTTTACTCTACCTATTCGTTTACCCATTTCTAATAATAGTATTAAAAAATTAATTGGTGTTGTAATGAGGCTTTCCGTAACTCATCCTATAAGCCTTAATTGTTTTCGCGTTTTCAAAATACAATGTATACATCAATATCTATGTACCAGAGATCAGCAATGAGTATTCAAAAAATGAGTAGAATCGAATCATACTCGTAATTTCTGATACTTATACGCATTCATATTTTAATATCATACTCATACTACTCATATTCAAAGTTTAAGTACTCATGGTACTCATACTTAACAATACGCAATGCTCAACATTTACAATACTCACTAGAAGGTTGTGTGTTTGCTTTGCTTGTTGTCTCCGTCTTTTTCTTTCTCCTTTTTTTGTAAATGCAACAACAACTAACACTGTAAATTTTGATGAATGATTCGAGTTATTCGAATCATTTATGAGTATTATAAGTATTTTTCTAAATTTATGAATCTGAATGAGTAGGCGTATGAATCACACATATTTCGAATGTTATGTGTCTGATGTCAACGTTGTACGCATACTCATTGCAACCTGTACTTATAAATCAACATTGTAGTGAGTACGAATGAGTCAGAGTATACAGTTAAATTTCAATATTATTGACTCATTTATATTCAAAATTTTATGAGTACTTACGAGTAGCGAAAAAACGATTCATTGCCGATCTCTGCTATGTCACATGTATGTATATCATCATTAATTGGCTACAAATTGTTATCAAGTTAATGATAAGCGTAGTTTCAATTGAATTTTCAAATACATGTTGTATACGGCAAATTTTATTCTTCAGCTGCGACCAAAACCGTTACTGGACTGGAGTTTTATGTTTTGTTTCGTCCAAAATTTTTCAATTAAATTTCTTATTACATCATCAGTTGTAAGTATAATAAAATAAAAAAAAATTATTTGAAATCATTAATCGCCTCTTTTCACTCAAGCAGAATTGTCCACACTGTATTAAAAAAGTATGTTTTTGAACGAAAAAAAATTTAAATTAAATAATAAAATAAATAAAGAAGTTGTAAAAGACAGTACATATAATTTATTTTTGATAAGCGGCAAATAAATCCCCAATATTAATTTACTAACAAACAATATTTTGTAATTTTGCAATAATTTTATTTATATTGCCAATAAAAAATCCATAAAAATGTTTTATACAGCCCAGTATTAAGAGTTCCGCTATAAAAAGCTCCGGATGGAAATAGTCATTACAAACAGAGTCAGTCATATAGAGTAATGCGGGGGTAATGTGGTATACCACACATTTATTTTTCGATTATAAATTTTTGTTAGTTTTTGACCGATTTAGATAAAAATTAATCATATACATACATACAACATGTGTTAGAATTCCATGGAACCACTTGCGAGAAATATTAAACCAACATTTTCAAAGATATTTGATCAAGTAAAGTTTATTACAAGTCCCATTGAATGCGATTAAAAAATATGTAGGCATGAATCGTATATATTATATTGATTTTTTTTTTCTATAAAAAGGTCTTGAGCTATTTCATAAAAATAGGAATGACACGCCTAATGCGAACCAGGCCGAGCATCCATCGTAAAAGGGGATTATGATTTCTACGAGGAAATGTAATAGATGGAAGTACAAACGCGCATACACTGAGACTAACCAGAGACACTCGCTCGATTTCTACAAATTTCGTTTTTGTATTTAAGGCACCACTGATAAGTATTCCGCATCCGGCTTTTTAAAACTATGATGACTAATAAAGCCGTTCAACCAATATATAAAATAGTATTCTCTCAAGTCGCCTTGGTCTAGTAGGTAGTGTGTTGGCTTATTAGACGAAAAGTCAAGGTTCGAGCCCCAGGCCAGACATCAAAATAAAATACAAAAAAAGTATTTCTTCGGCGACTTCCTCTCAGCAGATTTCTGGCAAAAACTCTGAGAGTAAATAAAAATTGCCATGAAAAGTTTCACAAAAATCTGTCGTTCAGAGTCGACTTCCCGCCACTCATGTATAAAATTAACACACACAACATAAGTGGTGTGAGAAACTAGGTCGTAATCCTGACTGAAGGGCTACAATGACCAATTATGTATGTTATGTATGTATGTATTCTCTCAAAACCGAAATTTTGTGGGGAATTTTATTTATCGTAATAATTAGTTAATATGTTAATATGTTAGTCCTCAATATCGTAACTCAATTTATTTTTACATCTGCGCACTTAATTTTATTTTATATAATTAGAGGTCGATTTTATCGCTTCTTGCATTTCCTGGTAAAGATGGGTAGGGTGCACCAAATGAAATGTTTTTGATACTAAGAGAATACATATTTAACCTTCTCGAATAGCATGTAAAGCTCTGCTCTTATCGTCTGTTACCCAATTCCAGTTTTTCTTTTTGAAGGTAATGGGGCTCATTACTACACCAAATCAGCTCACTCAACATACATACATACATACATAATAGGTCATTACAACCCTTTAGTCAGGATTACGGCTTAGTTCCTCACACCCCTTGTGTTGTGTGCGTTAATTTTTATACATGAGCGGTGGGATCTACAGCTAAAAGTCGACTCCGAACGACAGATTTTTGAGAAACTATTCACGGCAATTTTATTTTCACTCTCAGAGTTTTTGCCAGAAGTCTGCTAAGAGGATGTTACCGAAGAAATATTTTTTCATATTTCGTTTAGTTGGAGATGCCTGAACTGGGATTTGAACAGTGGCCTTTCGTCTAATACGCCAACACTCTGCCTACTAGACTACGGCGACGTCAGCTGACTCAAGCTGCACTTGTATTCAATGCAGATATTGATTTATTTGTCGTGCATAGACATGCTATTGAAGCCCAGCATTAAATAAAAAAAAATAATACAACTGTAAACATGAGAGTTTATTGAATTAGAAATTTGCATAAAAAGTACGACTTAATAGCGAGAAAAAACAGTTTAATCGAAATTCGAAACGAATTGTGTACAACAATAACAACAGTTAAGATCCAATCAATAATCGATTAGGAATTCAATGTAAAAAAGAAAATAATTTTCATAATTTCAATGAAAAATTTTACATTTTTGAACAAAACAATTAAAAACGCATATAAATAATCTTTTATTAAAACAATTTTATGAATTTTAAATTAAATTGATTTTAAACGATTTCCCTGCAACTGTACAAAATATCATAAAGTTAAGCCTAATACGCGAGTGATATCGTAAGAGATGTATGTATGTAAATCTACCACAGACCAGATGATTTGCCACCTGGTGGATTTTGTACCTTAATCGATGAACGTGGACAATTTGGACCAGTTTCCTCTGTGCATAAAAGATAAATTATTTTTTATTTTTAAATCAAATTTAAATTTCTAAATAAAAGTTGTACATACCGGTACCAGCTATTTCTTGCTTATTAAAACAGCTTTTAATGTGATCACTACCATAAGCGGCAACAAATGGCTTCTCACTGGCTAGAGATCTATAGATGGGTATTTGTTCTTTGATTTCCTTTTCCATTTCTGGCAAATGGACATTCTTGAGTGCAACATTTTCAACAGGTTCCACCTTACCGTCCATGACATCGTAAATGAATGGGGAACGAATAGGTGTATTCAAATAGCGGCCAAAACCTTCGGCTACATGAACTTCACCATTTTCAACGCATACGCGACCACGAACGAGAACAATTTCGGGAACACCATGACACACCATACCCTCGAAAATGTTAAAATCACAGTTGTGATGATGAGTGTCTTTGGATATTTTGCGAGTGGCATTGGGATTCCAAATAACAATATCGGCATCGGAACCAACACCAATGTAACCTTTTTGTGGGTACAGATTGAAAATTTTAGCAGCATTTGTACTGGTGACGGCAACAAAACGGCAAGGATCCAAAATACCCGCATATACACCATTTTCCCATACAACAGACATCCGATCCTCCACACCATTCACACCATTGGGAATATTGGCAAAGTTGCCCACACCCAATTCCTTGTGTTCCTTGTTAAAGGTGCAATTGTCACTGCCGGTGGTTTGCAGATTATCACTAAAACAGATAGAAACGTGCATTAGAAGCATGCTCTTGATTCAAATGCTTACTAAACTTACTTGGCCAATAGTCTCATCATAAATTCAGGTGTTGTGGGATCAGATCTCAAAGGAGGACTTAGAACATGAGCAGCAGCATGATGGAAGCAAATATGCTGGCAATGGGTACCATCGGTACCTAAAGCAGCTGCTAAAGTCTCCCCATAAATACCGCGATTGTTGTAACGTTGACGGGCTCTGGCAAGCTCAATACCAGCCGATTTACTCATAACATGGACCACATAAAGAGGGCAGTCTACCTATAATAAAATCAAAGAAATTATTAGAAATTAAAATGCCCACTTGTCCAAAGACGATGTATTTTTTACGCTGATGAATTTAATCAAAATATCAATTGAGTTTTTCCAAATTCAGCATTCCAATGAAATCGTAATTTCAGTTTTTCTTTTTTTATTTCTTTTCTTAAAACCACAGACTCAAATCTATAATCTAAAGCCAAAAAATTTAATTTTCCAAATTCGTATAGTTTTACAAAGACTTACTTGATGAGCCAATACACAGGCACGATGAACAGCCTCAGCTTCAACTTCCTCTTGGCGCGACAACTCATGACCTTCGGGACCGGTTACACCGGCATTTAAAAGTCTGTCAACATTTTTCGCAATAATATCACCATTCTCGGCATGCACCTAAAAAACAAGAGAAACTTACACGATTAGGGAATATTCCTCCAATGCCTTTAGTATGTCATTTATTTACTTGAGCAACAGCACCCAAAGATCTGATGTGTTCTAAAGCATCTAACATGTCGGAGTCATTTAGCTGGTACAAGCCCTTATAGGCCATGAACATTTTGAAAGAATTGACGCCAAATTCATCGCACAACATTTTCATTTCTTCGGCTACAGACTGGGACCACCAAGTGATGGCAACATGAAAACCAAAGTCACAGCAAACCTTATCATCAGCCCAAGAACGCCATCTTTTGTAGGCCTCCACCAGCGATTCACCCTTATCAGGTACAACGAAATCAACTGCAAATATTGAATTGAGCGATTTGTTTTGTTTGGTGTGTTCATTTTGTACTCACTGACTGTGGTGGTACCACCAGAAATAGCAGCTCTGGTACCATGATAGAAATCATCCACAGATACAGCACCTTGGAAGGGAAATTGAAAATGGGTATGGGGGTCAATACCACCGGGTATAACTAATTTTCCGGCAGCATCAATAACACGAGCTCCGCCAGGTGCATTAAACTCAGAGGCGGGTCCAACGTATCTGAAAAAAAATTTTTGTTTACGCTTTTCATTTAACAACTAAGACAACAGGTGTGATAATAATAAAAATAAAAAAATTTAAAAAAAGAAAAACATAACAAGCGAATTGATATGGCGGCTATAGATAGATTGCTTGATTTAAAAAATATAAACAACTCGTATTTAATTGAATAATAATACCGTAGATAAGGGCTTTTTTTATAGACTGGAATAAAATAATATTTTAACTGTTTGAACAGTTTGTATTGTTGTTGTAGATCATGTCAATCGAAATATAATCGCTTTTATCAAATTCAATTATAATTATTTTCTTTTTTAAATGTACTTGAGATTTTAGTTTGAGTTTCGCAAATTTTTTTTTTATTGCTTTTGAAGATATCAATTTCAAAACATATGGTATATTCATATGTATCTGTGGCCCTATGCTCCCTAGAGGAGTAAGAGGAACATATATATATATGTATCTGTTACTAATATCTGTTATTCTTTTCACGTTTGGTGTTTCTAAGACTGCTAGATTCGAACAGAATGAAATTGAATAAAATTTTCGAAATAGTCGCTTCGAATGGACTTGCCTTGTAAGCCCAATAATGGAATTGTATTAGAACATAATCTACAGCTTACTACTATCTGGTATATTTGAATGTTCAGTTTCGTTAAAGAATTTTTTTTCTGGTTAAAATTCATTTTGTTACTATGGATATGAAATGGAAAATTCAAGATTAATCAAGAGAAAAAAATCCCTTAATTTCCATTCAGAATATCGCCGGGGAAGGTTTCTAAGTTGGTATGACCAATTTCCGACAGGTGGCGCTACTGAAAATTGTGAAAAATGAATTAAATCGTAAACTGTGCATTTGATCATGATATGATCTTTAGCAAAGATGTTGCGCATGAACCGATGGAGGTTTCTAAGTTGGTGCGATTAATTTCCGAATCGTAAACTATGCATTTGATCATGTGTTGATCGGGCAAATACCAGACATTTTAGCATTTAAGCAATTGGTCGACCTACACCTCGAGCACGAAAGAAAAGACAATTACGAGCCTCAGAATCAGACGGGCAACTAGCAGTGAGACTGGAAAATCTTCGAGTACATGCCGCTGAGACCCGTTGGCATGAATCACTTCAACAACGAGAAGTGAGATTATAAACTGATCGAATGCGTACTACTCAGACCTGTTCGTCTGAATCATCTGGACAACGGGAAACAAAATCAATAAAATGATTCAAAATTAATTTGATACTCGTGTAATGTCTTTCCTTCAAATTTATTTTGGTTGGTGGCGCAGCAACACGCGCAGGGTACTAGAGCTAGTAATATATAATAATAAGACTACTATCAAAGAACTTATTTTCTGTGTACATACATATGTAACATATGCTGCACGAAGTAGCATTTAAATTTGAAATTCAAAATTCTGTTCATAAAGTCTTGCACTCGACCCATAATGACGTATAGATTTCTAGTCGAGTCAAATAACTGATAATGGTTAATATAAAACTGAGAAATTCTGAACATTTTTATAAAATTATTTTTTACTTTGTTAGTCATATATTATGTACAATGGGTCAATTCAACCTCCGGGTACTGTACTTGTCTTAATTGACCAGTACACGTCGTCTAACCTAGTCATTTATTGCAAATATTTTCTGATCGATATGTACATACATATATTTACACTTTTTTCGACTTTAAAACTTTAAGATGTACATAAATCCAAACGTTTTTTCTACTTTGTGAAGAAAAAACTGGTGAAAATTCTGGTTTTCAAATTCTGTCTAAACTATGTTACGCCGCTTCCCGTTACACAAATATAAATCGGTTTCCGTTGTCTGTTTCTTTGTCCAGAATATTGTGTAACTTGGTCATAACTTCCATAAAAAAGTAGACAAGAAAATGGCCTTAAATAACTTTTTGGAGTAGGATATGATATTTAAAATTAATTTGTTAAGAATCTTTTATGGAGACACTTATAGTTTTACTTATAAAAACAAGAAAAAATTTATATTTTGATGGTTCGGTGACCGGTTACATTCAATTAAGAAATTACTGATATCACTTGGCCGTAGCTATCAAAAAAAAAATTTTAGAAATTCTACTCCTATAATCTTTCGAAAAGCTAAGGCTTTCTTTTTTCTTAAACCGTTAGTACACCCCAACGTAGGATAAGAGCAACTGAACTAATCAATCTTAAATACTCAAAAGGAAGTTTTAAGAGAGTGTTACAAAAAATTCTAAAACTGTTTTGTGATTTAAGTACACAGTATGATGGCCTGACATTTTCTCTTTACATTATTTTATGTTATACTTTGTAGTAAAGTGTTATTTTAAATTAATTTAAGATTTTCTTTTATTCAAAAAAGAATTTTCTCTTTTATTTTAAATTATTATCAGTGTTATTAAATATTATTGTTTTTAATTTTGTGTTTGCTTTTTTATTTTATTTTATTTATTATTGTTTTTTTTTTTTTGCTGATTTTTTTTTTAAAAAACTTACTTGATAATACCATCTTCGATGTAGACATCAGCTTTGAAAGACGCATCATGATTTACAACCTGGCCATTCTTTATGTAGACACGGTTTTGGGCACTCTAACACAGAAAGAAAATAATATATTATTTAAAGAAATTATTTTATTATATTTATTTATTTATTCTTTTTTGTTTGTTTGTTTGTTTGTTTGTTTGTTATTGATAAAAATGAATAAAATTTAGAAAATAGTTAATACTTAGAGTTAATTTTTATTTTTAAATACTAATCACCTGTAAGTGTAGTGGTACCTTTTTTACGGGATGTGAACTGGACATGTTTATATTATTTATTTTGTTTTTTTATTTCAATTTAAACTGTAAATTAAATATTTATAAAAAAAAATTGTTTATTTTTTATTCTTTGAATAAATAAGAAAAAAATGTTGAGAATACAAATAAGGAGGAACTTTTTTCGAGCCGCTTCTAATAACTACTAATCGCTTTTATACTCAAATCGTTGACTTAAAAATGAAAAACAGATGCCAAATAGCAGCGATAAAAAAGTAAAAAAAATGTAAAAAAACAAATTGTCTCTAAAGCTCTGATAAGCTGAAAGTAAATAAAATCAAAATCGAAAGAAAAACAAAATACAAATATGTACCTATGTACGAACTACATACATACATAATATACATAAAAATTTTAAATGTTTTTATTGATATGAAAAATAAATAATTTATTATACCCAGCCAGCATTTTTTGAAAATATTAATCAAATTCGTGTCTTTT
Source organism: Sarcophaga subvicina (assembly GCA_936449025.2). Classification (NCBI taxonomy): domain Eukaryota; kingdom Metazoa; phylum Arthropoda; class Insecta; order Diptera; family Sarcophagidae; genus Sarcophaga; species Sarcophaga subvicina. Next base: position 44,829,550 of record OW388081.2, on the reverse strand, counting down.
TTGACTCTTCTGCACGATTGAAAAGTAAGAATATGCGCTCATTTTCTGATCATAAAAGACTCATTTGTCGGGAGAAAAGTGTTACTACGGGCGACTCTTCTCAAAAAATCATTTATGAGTCATTTTCTATATTAATTTCGAGTAATTTTCGATGCGTTTTCGAATAGTTTTGTGATCATTTTTGAATTTTTGTCTATAGACAAACAATATGTATGTATGTGGAAGGAATATTTCTTAAATATTTTTTTTATACGAAGGGGGCAGATTCTTCATACCCACCATGATTGTTCTAAAATATATTGCAAATCATCATGATTCAATCAAAATATCGGCATTTCATATTGTAGAATAAATTAAATTTAACCATTCAATCAAACTGAAGACGACTGAAATTGTGGAGGTTGTATATAGACATGGTATTGTAACAGACAATAATACTCAATTTTGGTTTCAGTAATGATGGGTCGATAATAATAACCGTTAACGTTAAAAAACAATTTCGATTGCCCAGGAGTTGGATACGAAAACAAATCCGAATTAAATAAAGCCAGAACTGGATTAACATTCACAAAATCAGCCCAATTCTGATTAGTGATGAAAACAAATTTGCTAACAACAATGTCAATCGAATTGAAGTTGTTGGGGTGAACGGGAAAGCGAATAAAATAAAATATTTGGCGAAATGAGAAAAATAAAACAAGTATTAGATTTATCTATAAAACAATATGTTTATTAAGTACACAACGTACCTTTCGGGTTGGGGGTTGATCGGGTATATGATCTCTTTTCATTTATATCACAACAATTCTGTCATATTAATAATTCACAATATTATAAACGTAAGTACAGGGGTGGTTTTTACACTTTAACAAAACTTAAATCTAAACTTAAAAGTAGGGTGGCCAGCGTGAACAGAAGTTTTAAAATTGCGAATATGTTGCTTTATTTTAAATCGTCCGCATCAAATAGAAAAAAATTCTCAATCCCTCGTCTAGCCAACACATTACTCACTAGGCTACTGAAATCATCAGTATCAATTTTAAGGCCTACACTGTGGATTTTAAGGATTACACTGTGCGACAGTGAAAATACACCCGAGTAACTACATAGTCCAAGTTGATGTACTTAAAATTACCGTAATCATTATTTAAATAGTATAACAGTTGTGTTATATTTTTTATATATGTCATCTTATCAAATGAACTTTCAGTTCAAAAATTGTCAAAAGTTCTGATGGATCTTGATTGTTTATCGCAAAATATGTCAATTTCACTTTTGGGCAACTCAAAAACGCGCTCAAACGTGAATTTGACACATTTTGCGATAAAAAAATCAAGATCCGTCAAAAATTCTGAAAGTTTTTGAACTAAAAGTTCATTTGTAAAAATATATATATGAAAAGTATAACTTGACTGTTAGACTCTTTAAATAATAACTACCGTAATTTTTGTCCGATTTGATCAAACGAAGTGTCAATCTCTTCACAAAATAATGCACTTTCAGAATGTTATCACTAATTGCACATTTTTTAATTAAAGTTTGCTACTATGAACTGACAAATTTGAAAAATATAAAAAAAATTCGCATTTGTCAAGTTTACCTCATCAAAACCCATAGCATATTAAGTCAAATAATATACGTATGTATATCGTTTTAAAGGCCCATCTCCGTCCATTCTAATAAGGTTTAAATTTTGAACATCAGTTCAGAAATGTTTGTGAAATCAATAAATTTGTACGTAAAGTGAAAAAAAAACAGTTTTTGTTTAAATAAAACAAGTTTGGAGGGTTCGAGAAAAATAAAAAAAGATTTTTTAAGTTCTACTCAACTAACTGGACAACTAGGTAGTTACTCGGATGTATGTAATTTTTTAGTAATTTAGTGTTATATTTAAAAGGTCTAACTCATAGAGATAGAATACATTTAAATATACCAGTCTGGAATGGCTTTGAAAGACAAACTATAGAGTGTACGATTGGAATAATTTCCAGATGTCCATTTCATTCATAAATTGTAATCTCTCTGGTTGATAAATATGTATGGTATGTATGTACATATATTGCAATAATAAATCTGTATTTAATATGCATTTTAAAATGGAGCACTTACTTAAATTAACATGTAAATTAATAATTATATTATTCATTAGTAAACATTCTCTACAACTGCTCATCCTAACTGTAAGGGATGTCATCGAAACAGATGTAAAAAGTGCTTTGAACGTTTTAACTCTCAAAATGAATTATTAATTGACCCACAAAGCATGTTTAAAATAAGATTTATTCGCTTTATTTATAAACTGATTACGTAGACCACTTATGTCTACAATCTTTGGTTCTAAAAATATATTTCTATAGTTTAAAACATTCTTACATACATATGCATGCATAAAAATGCCGTACATACGTACATACATACATACAACATATATATTTAATCAATTTGGCATGTTTATGAGTTTATGTGCCCTTTCAGTGGGACGGATTGCCCATACATGCATATGTACATCATAGTAACAATCTCACCATATTTCTAATCAATAGGTGTTTTAGTTTCTCATTAAACCTACCTACATTTCATACATACTTACGTATGCATGTATTTATATCGTACTATACTGTGGACACAAGCAAAATATATTTTTGATTTTTGCTCACAGAGAATGTTATCTATTGTTCCCAATGTCTATGCTGCTTACTGCTTATATCATAAAACAAAACCTCAACCATTATTTTTCATAGAAAGTTTTAAAATCGATTGGGCATTGCTTTAATATACAAACTGAATGAAAAATCCATATCATAGGATCATGGGATCTTTTTTTCTATCTTATTAACTCACTAATTGGCCATTGCAACCTTTTTGCCTGGATTACAACCTAGCTTCAATGTTGAGTATGTTCATTTTATCCACTACTGGCGGGGCCTATAGTTTAAAGTCGTTTCCGAACGACAAATTTTGAGAAGCTTTTCATGGCAATTTTATTTATTTTCAGATTTTTTGCCAGAAATCAGCTGAGAGAAAGTCGCAATGGAAATATTTTTTCATATTTGGTTTTGTTCGAGATGTCTAAGCCAGAGTCTGAGTCAGACAATAATCTGTATTTGAAGTATCCATGAACTTCAAACAGACAACGTTCTGAAATAGCTAGCAGGTGAATCATCTTACTCTTGCCAATGAGAAAAGTATTTATAGATCTGAAGTTGTTACGAGAGAAAACTACTGGTATCGAAGATTTGTTTACATACATAATTGGTTATTACAACCCTTCAGTCAGAATTACGACCTAGTTTCTCACACCACTTATGTTGTGTGTGTTAATTTTATACATGAGTGGCGGGACCTACAGTTTAAAGTCGACTCCGAACGACGGATTTTTGAGAAACTTTTCATGGCAATTTTTATTTACTCTCAGAGTTTTTGCCAGAAATCTGCTGAGAGGAAGTCGTCGAAGAAATACTTTTTATTTTATTTTGATGTCTGGGCTGGGGCTCGAACCCTAGCTTTTCATCTAATAAGCCAACACACTACCTACTAGACCACGGCGACTTCGAAGAATTGTTTACACTTTGCATAATAAATATCTGTTATGAAAATCATCATGTGTCGGAAACTATCGTAATGGAAAAATTCTCTATAGCTGAGCACTACAAGGCTAAAAATTGTAGGCTTTATTTAAGATAGCAGACCAATTCTTTTTCACAAAGGCTTTGTTTCTAGGCAATGATTAACGGCAACATTATCATCTTACTATCTGATATTGCAGATCAATCTCTTACTAAGCTGAAAAAGTTTAGTTAATAAAATTGAAATAAATCAAGTATATGTATACGATATTTCTCCTGTCTTAACAATCGATTTTAACACGTAGCTATTGAGGTGAATTTTCCAAAAAGCAAAAGTATTTGCAATAGATAACAGCAGGTAGTAATCATTTGGTAAAAGATCTGGGAGCTAAACCTCGCAGTCGATATCATGCGAGATTTACACGAAGTTTCAATTTATTTTACTTTTGGGATTCTGTTAAGTATTTTTTTCATCTTAGAAAACTTTATAAAATAAATCAATTCCCAAGGAATTCATCATCCCTTCATCAGAAAAACTCGTACAATCGAAATTAATTTAAAAACGTATTTATTTCGACCACGAGTCTCATAATTAGCCCACTGGGCTGGATAAGTAATATACACATACAGCTGTGTTCAAAATAATAGGAGTGCTACCATGTAATATTTTCAAAGTTAAAATTTTTTATTCTACCAATTTGCAAAACATGATATATTTTAATGGTAGTTGCAACGATATGTGAGAAATAAAATACAAAAAAGGATCTCGTAATAACTTTAATATTTACGATGAAATTGATTCATTTCTGTGTTGGCCCCTGAATTCAGTTGATCAAAAAAATAGGAGTGTGAGTGTTCTTTTAAAAAATAAAAATATAACAGCACATAATTTAAAGAAAAAAGTGAAAAATAAGTACGGAAAAATGTAGTTAAAACTTTTTCTACAGTGATTCACATAAATTTTTGTAATAGTGGGACGAGAAAAGCACTGTACTGAAGAAAAGAGAAAACTAATTAAAAATTTTCGAAAAAAGGCAAAACTTCTAAAGAAATTGATTAAACCTTAAATTGCTCCAATCAAATGATAGCAAATGCATTAAAATATGAAAAAAGCTCCAAACGCGTGGGCGCAAGCGGAAAACATCAACTGTAGATGGCCGCAGAATTTTGCGATACAGCAAAATATATCCTTCGACGTATGCAAAAAAAAATTCAAAAGGATCTGAATCTTGCCGTAAGTGGCCTTACTATTCGTAGACGTCTGATGGACAACAATTTATTCGCAAGAAGTCCATGAAAGGTGCCATTGCTGACAAAAAAAACAGGTAGCAGCACGCTTAAAGTTTGCCCAGGAACATATCAATTGGCCGAAAGAAAAATGGGGAATCATACTGTGGACCGACGAAGGCAAAATTGTTTTATTTAGTGGCATTGGGTCCAGACAGTATGTTAGATGTCCGCCCATCACCAAATAGAAAGCTCAGTATACACAAAAGACAGTTAAACATGTTGGTGCAAAACTAATGATATGGGGAAGGTTTTCATATAATGGTGTAGGCCCAATACATCCAATTAGAGACATAATGGATAGGAACGTCTATGTCAGCATTTTGAGAGAATGGATATTCCAACAAGATAATAACCCGAAACACACCAGTAAATTGGCAAATGAGTGGTTTCGGGTTAATGGGGTAAAGGTTATGGCGCGGCCAGTTCAGTCTCCTGACCTTAATCCCATAGAACATCTATGGGGAGATGTTAAAAAGTATGTTGTAGAGAAAAAAACCTTCAAATGCTGAAGAACTATGGATCACAGATCAAGATCCTATTGACTCAATGCCTCGTAGATGTGCTGTAATCATTAAAAACAGAGGTTATTCAACGAAATACTAAAATAATTTTACGATTTTAATATAATATAAAACTTTTGTGCCTTTTGTTTAAAAATTATTAGGTTGTGTGCCAACACTCCTATTATTTTGAACAATTAATTTTGAGAGTAAACTTTACTTTACTTAAACATGAAATATTTTTTGTTTTCGTAGTTTTAATTAAATAATTAAGTGTTAAAAAATTAGAAAATGAATTAGAAATAAATTTTAAGTCATAAAAATTTGATATTTTCTTTTTTATTTTTCTTAATTTTAAACTTTGATTTTAAATGAAGGGCGCTCCTATTATTTTGAACACAACTGTATGTAGATACATAATTGGTTATTACAACCCTTCTGCCAGGATTACGACCTACATAGCTTCTCACACCACTTATGTCGTGTGCATTTATTTTACTACATACATGAGTCCTGGGACTTACAGTTTAAAGTCGACTTCGAACGACAAATTTTTGAGAAGCCAACACTCTACCTACTAGACTACGGCGACGACTGGAAAAAGGATAGTACAATAATATCTCATTCCTCTGGAGCTTAAGGCAAATTAGAATCGAGCTATGTGGCTAACGTAATTAAAAACATAATTTCTCGCGTATTGACCTAGACTAACCACTTCAGGACCTTCACTCAGTTCGATTACTGACAGAGTAGCGAAGCAGCTGATTACACACACTATTGAACTTTCCTGACCATCAAAAATTTTCCATTTACGACATCTCTTCGCAATGAAATCATAACTATTTTCAACAAGTAAGTGCCGCTTCTGATATGGAACGATTGTGTTAAGAATCAACAACGACTCCTAGATGGAAATTCAATTCTTGAAATCTTTTAAATTGACTTGCGCAGGAAAGTATAATTTTCTTCTTTGTTTTTTTTTTGCTTAGCAATCGAAACAGTATTTAAATTAAATAGTAGTAAATGCATGATTTGTGATTATAATATCAGGACCATAAATAGTACAATAATTTTGCAAAAGATTTCAACTTTTTGAAAAATCAAAAAAAAAATGTTAATATGTCGTACATATACGTCTAAATCCTCTCTGGTGTATTCTACTTTGGACGACCAATTCTGAATTAAGCAATCAATAATGAATATTATTTTATTACAGCTTAATTTTATTCTTAAATTTATATTTTAATATTGAAAATAACGAAAGTTCCTTTTTCTTCGCTCAGTGTATAAATGAAATTAAATCGGCCTATTTGTGTTTTATTGAAAAATGTTTATAAATGTATTGTTCTCGACAAAAATTTCCGAAAGATAAAACCTGTCCTCTACAAGAACAAAACAATAACGTGCCTCTAAAAAAGGGGGCCTGTCTGGCTTGTGTTAGAGTATTACTCCATTCTCATTGAGAAGGGGGAAAATATGATCCGCAACAACATAAAAATTGTATTTGAACAGCAAATTAAAAAATTCACTCAATAAGAATTGTTTAACCGGCAAACAGTTTGTGTTGATTAGGCAAAACCATTAAATGTTGACACCATAACAGAAATGTTTACTTTTAATTTTTATTTCTTTTACTTCTTTTTAAGAGATGACAGATAATGGTATACCCATATATAAATAAAACTTATTTATTAACGAAATTTCCAGAGTCCGAAAGGCATGTGATCATTATTCGCTTTTTAACAACGCACAAATTATTAATTACACGCGAAGGTTTTTAAGATCGAATGAAAAATGAAGGAAATATATTTTAGGATACCACATTTAAATACGGCTTGTTTCTGATAAAGAGTTAGTCCGCACTCTTAATTTTTTGATATTTTTTTTATTTTTCAAATTCAATAAAAGTTGAGGTGCAATTGCCAATTGAGGCTAGTGCAGTACCCGGGATCCAGTTGACCCATTGTACAATATCCTAAAGGGGAGGGGATAATAGGGGAGGGGGTAGGGAAAAGGAGGGGGGAGGTAAGAAAGGGAGAATGAGAAAGCAGAGTAATTACACAGACTAACGAAACACACAAGAGAGCTCAACTACAATATTGAATCCCTACCCCTTCTCAACCAGCTCAAACTAATAATGAATCTATGGAGAGCCTTTATGTCGGCCCTCGACACTGAATTCAAAACCTCAAAGAAGACTCTTCCAAAGTTCTTCAACCTCAACCTACTAAGGGCTAGACAGTTACAGAGAAGGTGTTCGATGGTCTCCAACTTCTACTGATCGCAACATACCTTGCAATAGTCCGGCTGGAATCTGTTCCAGATACTTGTCAGCGATCTAATCTCGCAGTGCCCCGTAATAAACCCAATAACTAACCTTGGGCTGACCTTATTTAAGCCCAGCAGCCAACCTGTTCTTACGCCGTCTACAGCAGGCCATAGATACCTAGAAACATAACGACCAGTTCCATTCCCCCCACGCCTCCGCTCTGTACCCCCACACCCATCCATTGATGAGGCCGTAAAGGTGGCAGATTGGGAGATCAGGACCAACTACCACATCGCCCTCAGAAAGTGAACCTAATGTAGCGAAAGCATTCACCATCTCGTCGGATTCGGTCTGGTCCAAAAGTCTTTAACGACTACTTGCACTAACGTACGAGCCGTGATTTGCACCAAACCGACGCAATGACCCTTAGAACAGCCTGTCTGTCAACGAAGATCATATAGGATTTCGAATCTGAAGTAGGCCTACCAGCTATGGCCTTAATAGCCTTTAAGATTGCGAAGATCTCTGCCTGAAACACGCTACAGTCAACCTTTAACCTTAAATAAAGTTCAAAACCGAGTTCTCGACAGAAAACCCCAGCACCTGTACCTCCACCTAACCATCGACCCATCTGTTAAGTTTTTACTGTTCAAATTCGTTTATCTTTTTTCAAAACATAATTAAATCTTAAGATTTTACAATGTGATTCATTTATTTAATCGATGTGACGCTTATAGATTTAATTAATTCGAATTTGTTATTGTGACATATAAACTGAAAATAACTGCGTTTACTTATCTATCATCTAAGTGTTCTTATTATTTTTCACATCACTATATTCGGCATATAATCAATACATTTATAATCCCTAATTAAGGGTTTTCGGACTTCTTTTAACCTCTGCCGCTTTGCTTTATTCACTTCATGAATGTTTTTCAATTCTTCAAATTAAATAAATTATAATATTTAATTGCTCTTAATGAACATAAAACTCGTGCTCCAATCTTTGATTTTTTTGTACATGCCTCGTACTAACAAGTTGTCCATTTAAAAAAAATCTTGTTGTCGGTTAAGTTGTTAAACATCATATTCAAACAGCAAAGACATAAAATTATATTTCGAAACAGTTTTTCCACTTTTTCTTTTTTGTGGGACATTTTTGTGTTTATAAACGATGAACTAAATTTATGAATTTTCATGTTGAAATCATTCTGATACTTCTTGAGAAAAAAAAGCTCACACAAATATTTTTTGTTCATAAAAGTGATGCATAAAAATAGAATATTTGTTTATATGACATACATACATACAATCTATCTATGAAGGTCGAATATAAATGTTCATTCCAGCACAAAATCAATGTAACAATAATTCAATATCAATAGAAAACTTAATAACTTTAAAGGAATATCAAGAATATTAGAGGAGATAGTTCCCGATATTAAATACTCATTTACGATTAAATATCTGTTGTCTTATTTATTTCAAAAAAAAAAAGAAACACCCACAACACCAAATGATTATTTATTTTATTTTAAAAAATTTAAAAAAAGACTTTTAGAGATACACACGATATTATGAGAGGAAATAAATGCTACTGAACACGGTACCGGTCAAAATGCAATGAGGAACGTGAAACGTCAGATCTGAATAAAATACTAAATCTATTGACTATTGAACAAAACTAAAAAACCAACAACAACAATTTCGAATTTAATAAATAAATAGTATAGACATACATACATACTTACATACATATCTTTGTATATATTTAAAAAAAAATAATAACAAAAAATAAATACATTGAAATGGTGTGAAACAAGTCAGCGTACAATTAACAACATGGAATCGTCTGATCTTTATAATTATTAAACTTTTAGTGTTACCATATTTCTTCCACATTCAATACTAAACATGTAATTTTATTTCTTAAAACCAATTCTAATTAATTCAGCTTAACTACAAGCTGTAAAAGAGTATTTGCCAATTCGTAATCTAGTGTCACATACAGATCAATATTAATCAAACTTGGCCGAATGCTATAGTCAGCAAAAGAATTGAAAAGTTTTAATTCGCAATATTATCCCAAGTGTACGAAGGTTAAGTTTTATTCTAACAAATACTTTAAACTTTAAATTTTTAGAATAATTTTTAAAAAAGACATTACAACAATAAGATTTCCATAGGTTTTATTATAATATGTAAAAAATATTCATACACACATACATAATTGACCATTACAGTCCTTCAGTCAAGATTACAACCTAGTTTCTCACACCACTTGTGTTACGTGTGTTAATTTTATACATGAGGGCGGGACCTACAGTTAAAAGTCGACTACGAAAGACAGACTTTTGAGAAACTTTTCATTGCAATTTTATTTCGTTTTGCTCGAGATGTCTGACATGGGGTTTGAACCGTGGCCTTACGTCAAATAAGCCAACACACACAACACACACTAGGCTACGGCGACTGAAATTGTTAATCTTAGTAGATTAATTTTTAAACCATAAAGTTTAAGACTTTATTCCTAATTTCTTAAAATATTTCAAAAATTTCTTCAAATGCGTCAACTCTAAGAGATTTATACAAGCGCAATCAATTATCATTTACATTTGGAACCACAACGATTCACATTTCATTCGGTGTTTTTAATAAAGTCTTATAATATATTCAATATTTAAGCTTTTAATTTAGTTAAGCTTACCGAATACATGTAAAACAACACCATTTCCATTTAAAATAAAAAGAAGACAATTTCATAAAATTTAAAAACAAAACATGTTCGTAAGAATAATTTACTTTCAAACAAATTTATTGAAATATAGAAAAATGTTTACACTTTTAACAACTACACAAACTTACGTTGTTAAACAAGAAATTTAATTTGGATTTGATTTCTATTGTTATTGGATACGGCGGGTTGGAAACGACTACAGCCACATTCACCAACCCAAAAAAAACAAAAAACTACATACATACACTATATCTATGTATGTACGCAGTCCTTACTCCTCCATTACTCACCTCTTTCTTTCAGGGGTTATATTACCGTTGTAACTAGTTACTCTTTGTAGTGCTTTGTCAAAAGACAACAACATTATTCCTGTTGCCTTATTCGAACCGATTAAGAATTTAAATTTTTTTGGTTATTTTTTTAAACTTCGAGCATTTTAAGCAAAAATTGCTTCTCCGATACTAAGCTGTCGTGACCACAAAAATATCGATAAATTCTATTAACACTATGTCCCATAGTGAATTGAATTTATGCGTCCATCAATATTTGGAAGGAGTTTATATCTAGATCCGCTGAACATTAAAAATTATTCTTTGACATTTCCACCCGCGAACTTAGCCGCGTTCTACTTCTTACACTTTAAAGTAGTTTCTTCAAAAAATGTATAACTTGTTACTCTTGCCTTTATTTTTCAAAGTTCCTTGCCATACTGATGACGTATGAGGTTTAGCCTCGACTCTACTGGAGACTTTGTTCTAGTTTACTGCATTCAATTCAATCGAAAGTAATGTAAATACAATAAGTTTTGTCTGGTACGAGTAGTTATCATGCCAGAAAAACGGGTGCTACAGAAAAGCAGATGCTATAGTGCTACGATTTAATCAAGTGGTATAATAAGAAGACTATATGGTTGAATCGGTTGAATTAACATAAACAATCACTAGTGCTGGCCGAGTTATTCATGGTTACACAATTTCATTTGCATTTTTAATCAAATCTGATATCTTTTAAAATCTATTTAAAAAAAAAAACATTTTTTATTCGTCTTTAAATAGTAGATTTAAAATACTATACCGGACAATGTAGACATATTCCCGTTGAACAGGGTAATAAACAAATTATTTAATACGAAGACGACACATTAAACATTTATAGAAAAAGCTAATCATGAGGTAGGTATTAATTAATTTTTTTCAAATAAAATTTTACCCTCATGTGGGTTCTTTAATGCAGGCCATAGAAGGCAGCAGCACATGTTTGTATAACAGATTATTTTCCAACAGGCCTTACTCATTTGCAAAGCAAAGGTGAAGACAATCCCTCTTGTGTGGCTATAGAAATAAGCCAACGATGATGAAGAAGAAACGACACAATATATATTTTCTGTAATTGACGGCCGCTTGAAAACCTTTGACGAAGGATATTTGAGCACCGAAATTTTATTGATAAGACGTGTCTAGATAGTAGTTGTTATAGATCTAAAACGAATACGATGTATTCCAGTGTTACATTTCATATAAAAAGTAATAAATTAAACCAAACTCATTCGAATTTGTAACTCTTTTGATAAAATAAAATAAATTATTTGGTAGACATGCTATGGTGACAGTGATGCAATCAAATCATATTAGCAACAGACGACCAGCCAGTCGGTCAACAAATAATTTGTATCTACCTATTCGTCGGTCATTCCGTTATGATGAAAACTTTAGTACGCCAATATAAAAACACGGATTAATCTATTTCAAGCTTTTCGCCCCAATGACAATACAATGGTATACAATATTTCCCCTTGTGGTGAAAGCGGCAGCTATTTTTGTGAACTTTATTTTGCAATACAGAAAATATACCAAGACTTCACATGACAGAGGACATAGTCCGCATTGGTCATCTTTAATCATCTCTGGGCATTAGGTGGTCATACATCGAAATGTTTATTAAAGATGATATTCGAAGAAATATAATTCGCGAACATATTGAAGGCATCGCATCCGCATCGTTTTCGCTGTTATTACAATGCAAGCTAAATTTTTAAATTTATTCATTATGTAAGGACAGTATTTGTATCTTCAATAATCATTTTAACCAAAAATTGTTTTACAAGAAAACAAGGTATAGCGTATCTTTATCAATCTGTGAGTATTACAGTGGCACTTAGGTAATTCACCAACTTTGGAAATTCTAAGATGTTTGGCATCATCCTCTTCCACTTTAAAAGGTCTAGTATATGAATTTCTAAAACGATGTACGACATTCTTATAAAACTATCTACCTACCTACACTTACATCTTTTTAATATTGATGAAATAAATAATACCGTCGTTGTAAATAGCATTTATTACGATCTATTCGAATCGTCTTTTTTTTGAATTTATTGTATAATAATTTAAATACATACAAATTTTATTATTATAATAAATATGTACGATTACGATTATAAAAATTTAGTAGAAATAGCTTTAATTAAGAATATACATGTTTGTGTATGCATGCATGTATGTATTTTTGTTATGTTTGGTATGTACCTATGTATGTATGTATGTCTGTATTAAATGTGTAAATTTGATTAATAAATAGATTTAAATAATTTCATAAAAATCGTTAATGCAATTACTGCCAACGATAACTCAGCAAATTCTCAAAATATAATGTAACAATTAAATCAATTAAATTAGGCACACAATCATTTAAAATCAGTCAGAGCACATTCTTCTTTATTGAGAAAACATTATTTTGAACCGATTTTATCTGATAAATTTACTACAAAGTTATCGCGTGCTAACAGAACAAACAAGTTTTGATTTGATTTTAATGCACTTGAGAAATAAATATGTATTTAATTACATTTAATTATAATATCGTATATTAATGAATTGATTATTAATTAGTACAAGAAAAAATTAAACAAGAAACAGAGTGTAAACGTATTAGGCTAACAAACAGAAGAAGACAAACAAAAGAAAACATATTTAAATTAGATTTTTTCATTTTCATTTACATACTCTGATTGCTGAATAAGTAAATGTTTATGAATAAATAATAAATAAATTAAGTTTACATGCTATTTGTTTTATTAATTAGTAGAATATAAATCAATATTTTTTTTGTTAACACTCATTGTAAAATCTCTGTAAAGTATTTGCAAAATTTTCATTTGTTTTTGTTTTTGTATTTCTTAACAATTTCATTTTATTTGGTAAAATAGCATTAATTGTATTTGTATTTGTTGTATGTATTGTATGTATTGTATGTATTGTATATTTGAAAATAATAAAAATGAGAATGATTTTTTTGTTTAATAAATTAAAATGATGATGTTATGCTTGCATGTGTGTAAGTATGTATGTTCTTATGATCTCCATTTATAAAATTTCTATACTATTCATTCTGGGGTTCTTTAAATGTTTTGATTTTCCTTTTGGTTTCTTTTTTCTTTTATTATTAAGTATTTTCTTTTATTTATTGTTGCTACTGCGCAGATATTGTTCTTAGTGACGTTGTTAAAAGTAGAAGACCACTTAAAATACTTTATTTCCTAAGAATTATTTCATCTATTGTGCGAAAAGCGTCTTTTTTTCTATTCTCCTTTATCCGTTGATCATTTTGGCATTTACCAGAAACCAGACGATTTGCCACCGGGGGGATTCCTTACTTTAATGCAAGAGCGATTACCAATTGTGTCAAGTTCCTCTAATAAAATAAAAACAAATTTTTTGTAATTTGAAATTAATAGAAAAAAACACAAATATTCTCTTTACATAGGTTTTTCTTTAGTAGAGGTTGTTACTACATACATACCACTTATAGAAAATGTTGATTCTTGCATGTTGCGCGAACCAGAAACATGACCACGTCCCGAAGGTGTACTGCCGATGGAGCCTGTCTGTGGTGCTCCGGCACCCAAGACTATTTCCTGATAAGGTATTTCAATTTCTAATGCTGTCATATTCATTTTTTTCATGCTGCCATTCAAGTGGTCCTCATGATCGGGGGCACCATTATTATGTTGCTGCTGCTGTTCTTCCCTAAGCGATTTCTTGCCTTCCAATATGTCGTAGACGTGTGGAGCCAGTGTTGGAGTATTTAAAAATCGGCCAAAACCTTCGGCAACACGTATATTGCCATCCTCAAGACAAATACGACCACGAACCAAAACCATTTCGGGTACACCGTGACAAACGAGACCCTCGAAAATATTAAAATCACACTTTTGATAGTGGGAACTTTTCGAAATGGTACGTGTAGCATGTGGATTCCAGATTACCACATCAGCATCAGAACCGACAGCAATGCGTCCTTTTTGCGGATAGAGATTAAAGATTTTGGCAGCATTAGTACTGGTTACGGCAACAAAGCGACATGGATCCAATAAGCCAGCATGTACTCCCTTTTCCCATACAATCGACATACGGTCTTCGACACCATTAACGCCATTGGGAATTCTCGAAAAGTCATTCCTTCCTTTCGACTTATCTTCACTGCTAAAAGTGCAATTATCGCTGCCAGTGACTTGAAGGTCATCGCTAAAAATATATTTGCAAACATTTTAGTTACATTCCAATAGATATGTATGTACATAATAAATAATAGAAATCAAAGAAATTCTGATCTACTTGAACATTTAAAAGCAGATAAAGGTTAAGTTATTTTGTCTTTTATTTGTCAATTTAAAGGAGAAAAAATTATTTTCATTTTTAAAACCACTCAATATGTGTGTGTATTTCTAAACAAACAAAAAAAAAGAAACCCTAAGCCAATATTTATTTCAAAGTTTTATTTTCGCAAAAGCCAATAGCGTTATGTAATCGCATGCTTTTCTTTAGTTGTTCAATGCTGATGATGATGGTGAAGTTAAATTATAAAGAAAATTTGAAATTTAAATACTACTTACTACGTCAATGATTTCATGAGGGATCTTGGCGTCTCTGGTGATTCTCGAATTGGAGGACTAGTAATATAATGTATGCGTTCTTGATTGGGAATGCCGTGCATACAACGACCCAATGAACTGGCCAAGGTCTCGCCAAAGACACAGTAACCACTGCGTCTGGCACGGCCAAGAACTTCAGCGGCTGACTTTGAAGTAATGCGTGTTACATAAAGCGGTGCATTCATCTAAATTAAATTAAATATTTTGTTGTTTTTGTTTTTTGTTTATAATATTAAAATTTGTTAATTAAATTAATTAAACATTCAAAACATATATTTAGTAACAGAAATTTAGTAATAGAAACCATTAAGAGATGTAGTGTGTGATGCAAAAATGAAAAGATAAAAATTTAAAAACAATATACATTCGGTTGACAGCGGTTATATTAATTGAATTAAATTTCTTTCTTCCTTTTTAAGTAAATCAATCAATCAACTAGTTGTAATTGTCTCTTTACCACTTAAAAAATTGTATTAATTTTGCGCAGGCATTGATGTAAATTTATTTAAAAACTTTGTTAAAACTTACTTTGCCAACAATTTCATTAAAAATTCAGGTGTAGTAGAATCTGGTCTCAAAGGAGGACTGGTAATATAAGCGGCTGCATGTTCAAAACTTTTATTCAGACATTTTGTACCATCAGTACCTAAGGCAGCGGCTATAGTTCCACCAAACACCAATTGACGATGCCTGTACAACTGACTGGCTCTGACCAATTCAATGCCAGCCGATTTACTCATACAATTACCAATATAAAGAGGGCAATCCATCTTTGCAAATTGTTTCGAGAATATTCAGTGGGTTTATTTTAAAGTTTGTTGGCATTTACAAACATTTACACAAATGGCAGTGTTATTGTATTTGTTTTGTTTTTGCGGATATGTGCGTTACATGTACAGTGGGTATTTACAAAAAAAAAATAACAAATAAAATACAAAAATAATAATATAAACAAAATAAAATTTTAAACAAAAATCGTGATAAATAAAAAAATAATGAAAAAAAATTAAATAAAATAATTTTATAAACATACAAAATGCAATTCTAAATGTAATAATTTAACAAATTGTTTATTACACTTATACTATGGAACAATTTTTTAAATACTAGTTTTAGGATCGACAGCAAAAGAAATGGTAATAAACATTTCAAAAGGAAAAAGTTTAAAATAAAATATATTCTCGTATGAGAATATATTTTTCTGCCTTTGTCGATTAAATCAAATTGTAAAGAAATGTAAAGAATATTTTTTTATTTATAATCATTAAATAATTCTTTATTTTCTAATTAGTAAATTAATTAAAACAATTCACAGTTTTTAATATTCAGACGTCTTTCCTTCACATGGTATATTTTTATTTAAATCACTATCTGATTGCTTCTTTTACAAATTGCTTTGGATATTTTCACTGATCATTTTTAGGAGCATATCTCAGATTTTTAGACCACTAGTGTACGTTTACATATTATTTTTAGTACTTGGAATAGGTGAGAATTAGACTTTTAGAAAATTAATTGTGGGCGCTGTCATACAGTGGATCAAAATTATAATTTATTTAATTATTACCATTTATTTTGGGATCGACTGATCTGTATACTAATATTTTATATGAAAATAAATTAAATAACAGATTATTCTATTATTGTTAAATTTATATTAATTAGTTTCCATAATAGTTACGAATATATTCAATATTTACATTTAACGAATTACACGTTAAAATCACGATAATACTGGTGTAACTTAAACGAAACCAGAACCGAAACCGAAACAAAAACTTGGAGCATGAAATGTTTTGTGTAGACCGGTGAACAAGGAGAAAGTTTAATTTAACTTTTATATTAAGGTGACCTACCTGATGCGCTAAAATACAGGCCCGATTAACGGCCTCAGCTTCTACTTCCTCCTGGCGAGAGAGTTCATGACCTTCTGGTCCAGTAACACCCGATGCCAAAAGTTTACTTGTATTTTTTGCTATTATATCGCCATTTTCGGCATGAACCTACAATTTGTTGAACATATTCATACAAATTTGAAATCAATAAAACAATAATAGTTTCTAATCATATGTACCTGTGCCAAAGCACCTAATCCTCTAATACGCTCTAAAGCATCCAACATTTCAGCATCGTTAAGCTGATAAATACCCTTGAAAGCCATGTATATTTTGAAGGAGTTTATGCCTAATTCATCACACATTATCTTCATTTCATCTGATACAGACTTGGACCACCATGTCAAACCAATATGTAAACCATAATCGCAGCACACCTTAGGATCTGCCCATGAACGCCATTTGTCATAAGCTTCTACCAAGGATTCGCCCTTTTCTGGTAAGACATAGTCGACTATAAAACACAGTTAATCATGTTATTAATAATAAAACTGCATGTTTTTCTCTAAACAAACAACAATCGCTTACTAATAGTAGTTGTGCCCCCCGCAATAGCTGCCTTAGTGCCATTATAAAAATCATCAACACTAACACATCCGCCAACTTTCAATTGAAAATGTGTATGGGGGTCAACACCTCCGGGCAAAATTAACTTGCCAGCAGCATCTACCACACGAACACCGCCGGGTATATTAATCTCCGATGCGGGGCCAACAAACCTAAAATGATAAAAGAAATAAATTTAAACTGTGAACAATTCTTAGGTTATGTTATCAGTGAACATTTTTTTTTAAATTTCACTTTTCTTTAAATTCATAGCACGGGAGAACATTACTTACTTGATAATACCATCCTCAATATACACATCGGCTGCAAAGGTTTTATCGTGATTAACAATTTGGCCATTTTTAATGTAAACGCGGTTTTGAGCACTCTATAATAGAATCAAAATTTAATGTTATTGAATAGTAATGATGGTACTAAAAACGTATGAATACGTACTTGTAAATGGATGGGTACTTTTTTAACTGGTTTTGGGCTGGTAGACATATTTTACGATTTGAACTGTAATTATAAACGAAAATAATACTTTAATACATAACAAGTTACATTTTATGTTGAATATAACTTCTTTCACATTTTTAAACAAGAAGTTTTTATTAAGTCTAGCCAGTTCCAGAAGAACTATAATAAAAAAAAGTAATGCCGTAAACTCAATTTTTTTCTTACTTTATAAAGTGTATGTATATCAGAGATCAGCAATGAATCGCTTTTTCGCTACTCATCAGCACTCATGCAATTTTGAGTATGAGTGAGTCAACAGTATTGAAATCAACATACTCTGAATCATTCGTATTCACTACACCATTGATTTATAAGTATAAGTTGCAATGAGTATGAGTACAACGTTGACATCAAACTCATAACATTCGAACTATGTTTGATTCATACGCCTACTCATTCAGATTCATAAATTTAGAAAAATACTTATAATACTCATAAATGATTCGAGTGATTCGAATCATTCATCAAAATTTACAGTCTTAGTTGTTGTTGCATTTACAAAGAAAGAAGAAAGACACATAAACAAAAAAGACAAAGACAGCAAGGAAAGCAAACACACAACCTTCATGTGAGTATTGTAGTGTTCGTACGCGAATCATACTTATTTTGTGATTCGTGTATGCGATGAGTCGTGGAGAGTCCAAATCAATAACATCGTGCGTATTGTTAAGTACGAGTACCATGAGTATTTCAAACTTTGAGTATGAGTAGGATGGGTATGACATTTAAATAAGTATGAATGCGTATAAGTATCAGAAATTATAAGTATGATTCGAGTCTACTCATCGTTTTAAATACTCATTGCTGACCTCTGATGTATATGTATGAATTTATAATCCCGAATATTTCTGAAAATGCCGGAATTCGGAATTTGTGAAATCCCGAAAATCCCATGATTTCGATATTCGGGATTTCCCGATTGGCATTCCTAGTATTTATTTCTATGTTTCTACCAAAAGCATGTCTACGTACGAATTTTTAATATTACACGGAGCTACTGTCATCCTTCGTACGATGCTGAGACCGAGTTACATAACTAAATCCTATAACTCCATATCGGTTTTAATTATGAATATTATAGCAAAAGCTTGGAATCAAAGGTTATTATAGAGTTTCCATCATTTCATCAATGAATTAGTGCCACATTTCACTGCATTGGAATGAACTTTACATCAGATAAACACTGTGATATGAATGAATTTTTGTTCATTTACTTTAATTCTCGATTGGCTTAACCACCGCTCTAATAGACATACATATACATATGTACGTATATGTTACTGTAAAAGTCGGGATGATTTAAAAGAACTTATGTGACTACTTAAGAGGGCGGCGTCGTCAGCGAAAGTCCAGATGTGATATTATCGAATTTATAGAATATTATCAGAATATTATTTATAGAATCAGTTCACCAGATTGATAACAATACGAATGCTTATACAACTTATGAGTGTTAACAGGCAAGCGGTGCCGCAATTTCCATTTCAAGGTCTTATGCCAGACTTTGTCAAAAGCTAGTCAAATGTCAATAAAATCTTTACAATAATATCTTCTCTTACCAAGAGATATAATAATCACGAAATAGATAATATCAGTGTTACAACTGAGCCCACTGATGCGGCTGCCAGTTTAACTTAACCTTATCTACCCCAGCAATTAGGCGTACTGAGATGAAAATTTAATTTTGGTGCAGGATTTCCGACAAATATACATACTGTCACCGCTGTTATATTATATAGTACACATTTGCTGCACCAAGAATTGGAGGCATTAGTTGAATAATTTTAAATCGATCTCTCACCCGCACTCCTGCTATCTTAAAGGGATACAATTGTAAATGTTGCGAATTGAATAAAAAAAGAAACTTAACCTTATGACTAATTTACGGAGATAAGTAACTAAACAACATTCTCTCAATGTGTCTAATTAAATTTGTTCAACTCTATGCTACGAAGCGTAAAATACAGCCTCACATGGCATGTTTGCTACAGATTATATCGCACAATACACTATACCAACAGACGATAAATGTTTCTATTACAATTGAAAATAGAACTGAAAGCCAATTGCAAACTGATCTCGACTTAAAGACATACTTACATACTACATACATAATTTGGTCATTACAACCCTTCGGTCAGGATTACGATTTAGCTTCTAAAACCACTTATGTTGTGTGTGTTAATTTTATTCATGAGTCTAAAGTCGACTCCGAACGACAGATTTTTGAGGAGCCTTTCATGGCAAATTTACTTTACTCTCAGAGTCTGCTGAGAGGAAGTCGTCGAAGAAATGCCTTGGCCTCACGTCAAATAAGCCAACGCACTACCTACTAGACTACAACAACTTCTCTCGATTTAAAGATTTTATTGAAATCTAATGCTCCTTATACGATGACGGATATAGAGTATATGTTTCTATCGATAATGTTAATCGCTTTATAATACTTTGCGTATTTGTTGTTTATTAAATTATTCTTTTTTTTTTTGACGTAATATCACAGCTGGGGTTTGAATTTACGAGATAACATCCCGAAGGACACCACCCTACCAACTTGAGTACGTAAGTAAGCTTAGGACATATGTATAATCGATGATGCATCTTATTTACTTTCGAAATAACAAATCCCTGGTTATACATACATACAGTGAGCGTCAAAAGTGAGTAAACACCAATGAAATAATTCATTTTCTTAGGATAGCGAGTAAATATAGTAAATAAAAGTAAATAGTCGAATAAATTTCCAAAAATAAAAACGTTTAAAATGTTAAAACAAAAAAAAACAATTCATGATAAGGGAACTTTTTTTATACTTAAGAACATAATAGAAAATTTAAAATTATAGTGCGTGTTGACTCACTTATGACGCTCACTGTACATGCACACTATTCATATACATACATTCGTATACTTACATACATATATATATATTCCAAACGAAAATTTTGGACAAAAAAGCAAGATCGCATTATGATTGTAGCTATGATTCATACGTACATACGTACACGTTACAACCAAAATTTGTGTCTGTTTTAGGGTGCATTACGTAAATGGTTTGCAATAAAATTCAACCCTTAAAACAAATTCTACACGCAGACAGCATTGACACTGATTTCATCAGAAAGTTTTTCAAACTCAAGTTGAAAAAGAGTGCTTTAACGAATAAGACGATTTATGAGTCATCATAAGCATAAAATCATGCTCGTTGCCTTGCTCTTGCTTCAGTCACAGACCGAAGGACTTTGGCATTTAAAAATTTCATAAAAAGCACTCTTGGTAGAGTAATTGTTTCTTTTGAAATTTCAACATAAAAATGAACGAATGTGGGGACGAATAAGAAGGAAATGACAGAGAGATAACCAAGCACGTGCCTCAAGTGAAAATAAACGCATTAAAAAATCAATATTTAAATGAGAATCACTCCACTGCCATTGGACGGAAAACCAACCGCAGTTTAACCAGAATGTAAACATTTTCCTAAAAGGGGGGACGAAAAAGAATGAAGAAGTGAAATAATGCCTGGTGTTGTTAAACAATTTCTTAATTTATGTCGTCTAGTCCTTGTAAAACGTTTATCACGAACTGTCTCGTATTAAAAGAACATTTTTTTCTTTCAATATTTTATCACTTGAAATTTAATTAATAGGTTGTTGGTTTTTTTTCTTTAATTTTTCACTTAAAAATTTTTAAATTTAATTTCTTTTACTAGTTTTATATTGAAATAAATCAAAAGGAAGGTACTTCCTTTTAAACGTTATTAATTTGTAACATTTAAAAAGAAGAGAATATTTATTACAATAATATGACGTCAATGGCTTTCGAAAACCATTATAAAATATCACAATACAACGGAATCGCTCATGATAGGTTTGTAAATTGATAAGAATGGAAAGGAATACATTTCTAAATTCAAAAGGTCAATGTTTTACTATTAAATTATTTTCTATAAAATTCATTTAAAGGTTATCTAGTGCTTATAACTATTTTTAAACTTTAGGACACACATACATAGTAGAACAAAGTGTAGAGATGGTTGTAGTCATTTTGTATTCACCGTATTGAGATGATCGCGTGAAGCGCTATTTTAAATTCATGGAATTAGCCTATTAAACACCAACACTGCAAGCTGTACCAAACAAGGATTGTTTTAAGTGTAGACAGAGCTGAATTCTTTCTGCCTCAAAAAAAAAATAATAATTAAAGATAATTAGACATAAAAGCTAATCGATTATGTGAAATATTAAAATATTTCTTCGTAAAATTATCTACGATAACATCATGTACATAAAGTACGCGAAACTATTTTCACGGGAGTTGAAGACCTTACAGAAAGATTTCCATACAACCTTATATTAAAATACACACTAAAGTATGTTTTAGAAAAGGGACAAGAATAAAAATCAATTTCAAAACAATAATGAGACTATGAGAATTGGGACAAACAGGGATTACAATAATTAATTACAATAAAAAAAAAACTACATAGAAAGACGACGAAGTATAGAAAAGAAATAAATAACAATAACAAATCAACAGTGAGGTTCTAGAACTTACCAGACCGAGAATAAATGCAATAAGTATAGAGCGAAAAGTAACGCTGCTAGTGGGCTTTAGCAAACTACGTGACGTATACGTATGAAGATTAAAATGTTCGTAATAAAAGGATCGTGTAATAAAATTGATAGCGTCGTATTATCAATTAAATTTTGTTGTTAAATTAAAATAATCATATATCGTTTACTAATTTTAATTTAACAACACACTTTAAATAAAGAATTAACAACAAATAAAAGTAAACAATTTTCTTATTTCAAAATTGTAGTCTTCGCGATATGACAAAGGCTTATTTCTGTTATCAAGAGTGCTTAAGATGCGAAACCTTAGTTCCGAACCAACCATGTCAAGCTGCGAAAAGAGCGTAGCCTTGAAACACTACTTCTAAGTTTCATAAATCCCTAAATATGTTTTAACGAAAATCTTCATCAAAGAATTTTGTGAATATTACTAAATTGCACGACTATTGATGATTTCAGCTTCAGACTACACAGTCCAAATTACAAGCACATCGTTTATTATAGGCATAATACAAAAAGAAATTCTAAATAAAAGATGAATCATTGTTATGCAAACTGAAACAGACAACCAGACTTAAAAAAAAGTTCGCTGTCTTTGCAAAAACGACCACAAAAAATTTACCATAGTTTTGGTTCTTGCGACCGTTTCCAAAGGCAGCAAAACATATGTACATACATATGTACATACCATATTTATTTACTTGTTGTTCGCATATTTATTCACACAGCCACTTAGTTTGTAGCTGTGAACAAACGAGTTAAATTTAATTGAATTCAATTAAATTTGTTAAAATTTCAATTCAAATATTGTAATAAACGGATGTCATTACAGACTGAATAAATGTTAAACGGCCAATGGCGAAGATAATTAGTGATTCAATTTAGAACATAATTTAATCAAAATGAAACCCATTCCCAATTCGATACAATCGAAAATGTAAAAGCATTAACGAATGTCGTCTGCTATTGTATGAGCATATTCAAAAATGCATGCACTCGTATGTGTATAGTAGAACATGCATAATTCAATTATTTGGGGTGCCCTGGAAGACTATTCGATAGTGTGCTAGACTATTAGCGCGAGGGTCGTGGGTTCGATACCCATCAGAGACTCTGGTTTGTGACACTACTGCGATCATATGGTCAAAGTTACTCAGCTCGTATATAATTAGAATATAATTTGTAATTGTATTGTAATTAATAAATAAATAAATAATTATTTGGGCATTGTTTATTTAAAAAATTAAAATAGTTGTAGTATTTTTTTTTTTATATAATTTATAACAAAATTGGTCTTGTTATTAACAAAAAAGCTACTTATGTATTTTGCATCAAGGAAAGTATCTCCTTTCAATGATTTTAATAATCTTCAAAACTAAATTTCCTTAAATTTTCGAAGCGCTTCTGAGAACCGTATTTGGATTAATTCCTGAACATTTATAGCAAGAAAGATAGTGAGAACATCTCTTTGATCGTTGATAATCTGTCCACATTGAAAGATCTCTTTAGTTTAAGGAACAGGATATATTTGTAGGGTTTAAAAGCCAGTGAACATTCTGGATGAGGCATGATTTCTTAGTTATAAATTGATTACATAAGATAAGATAAGAAGTCCTATTGTTTTTCTGAGCTTTCGATCAAGACGATTAAGTTTTGATTTTCATTTCGTAACTATAAAGCAAGGCGATTGCACCCACTATTTATGATCTTTGCGGGAAAATCTGAAGAAGTCATTCAGTTTTGGAACAAACTTATTACTTTCCGAACATTCAAATAATTTTATGTGTCTCGAAGATCTCTTGTTACCTTTGTTTTACTTCTTAACATGTCCTAAATCAAAGAGATTTAACCCTTTGCTAAACTAATACTGTGAGTGTCGACGCGATTATTTAATACACTTTTTTTTCATAAAATAGAAGCAATAAAATTTTTAACAAAAATAACTACAATTAGTTATATTTCATGGAGTTTTAAAATTAATTACAATAAACTATCACCTGCTTAGCTGAAAACATTTCATTATTGAAACTAAAGCAAAGGAAAGTAATATGATGTTTCTTACTATCCTGTATTGCTTAAAGAAACAAAATAATCGCATGAAAAAAAGTTAACTTAAATTGTTTCACATCATATTTTATTTGTTTACTGATCGTCACTCATACCGTGAACCGTGTCCTCACTTCTAATAAGCCAACACACTATCCACTAGATTACGGCAACTTCACATCATACTTACTTTCTTATTTATTTCGTCATATCAACCAGTTTGTAGGATTCGGTTTTAGCTGTTTTAGCACTACCTTTCGCATACGTTTGTTTATCGTATGAATCACAGACAGAACTACCTCAACTATGTCCTACCAACGCCGGCACTGTGATACTCAGCCCTTACATCGACTAATTTTTGCATCGAATATCCATTTCGCCGAAACTCCCCCTTCTACCTGTACAATTGGCTGATGATTGTTAATGAACTGAACAACATCCACGTCATTGAGGAGCTCTTACAGCTCATTGTTGATACGGATGCGTAATTCACACAGGGCCGATAGAGTAACAGAGGCCATATTTCTGCGGCTAAGGTAGAATCCATAAGAGCACCTGTTGGCTATAGTAGCTCTACGACTGATCATCAGACAGATATAATTTTCTATAGCAATGGTAGAGTCAAGGTAACTAAGTTCCTTGACAACGTCGACGACCATAGTCGTCACCTAGAATCCGATACGATCATTTTGCTCTCATTTACTTCTAGCCTCATCTTGGTAGACTTCCGATGTATACCATTAAATACAGCTAAATGCAATGATAACGACATCGTCGACAATCAACTGGACACTTTAAAAATAATGGTGCAGTTGCGATTAACTCCCGTTCTCAAAAGAACACTTTCCTTGTTGCAGTTAAAAAGCACCTTGTCTGGAAAAACGTTCAACCCTTCTTTATCTCTACGGAGTTGCAGGAATATCGAGCTCAAAGTCAATTCGTGTAAACTTTATAATAAGAGCGTACGACATTGAGAAAAATACGGATGAACATTTGGCATTACACTCTATTAGATCAGGGATACATATACATATATTTATGTAAACAATTGTATATACAAATACCTGTTTTCATTTTACTCCGTTTTGGTATTTTACCAATCGTGTAAACGCAAAAAAATTTGACGTTTGATTTCAAAAATACGGATGGAATTTTGTAATATTTTTTATACGTAAATCAATTATTGTTTACATCACCATTTACTGGATGCGGGAAGTTCGCATTACCTCGAGTTTACTGTAATTCTAAATGAATGATCCTTTATTAAGAAAACGAAACTTTCAATGGAGAATTTAAAAAATTTCACAAATCATAACTAATCAACAAATTGAAAAGTATTTAAATTTATCAAAATACACACGGAGAAATATGTATGTATGTATACACATATATTTCATAAATAAATAGATAAATTGTTTTTCATTATTATAAGTGAACAATAAGGTAGAAGTGAGTGTTAAGCTAACTTTTAAAATTAAATTTATGTTTGAACTTGCCATATTTGATATTATTTTCAATATGGCAACTTCAAATTTAATCAAAATGAGGAAATACAACAAAAAAGAAGAAGCCCGTCATTGCCACTGCGTTTAATTGAGCAGTGTTATCGACATTGCTCCGCCACTACCATATTTTTGAAAAAGTTAACTTTATCTTATCATCAGGTTGTATAAAAGAAGTTAAAAGTGATTTTAAAGTTCACTTTAGCTAAGGTTACCTTTAACTGAACCCAACTTTAACGGCAAGTTGTAATAATGACCCTTATTTGTATGTCTATGATTCCATGTACAGCCATGGGCAAAAGAAGAAGAAAAAGTCACCTTATACTACATATGTATGTATATATGCCGACACTGTTGATAAAATTAAAGCAATAACTTGAACTTCATGCCAAAATATTACACAGTGTTATAATATCGCTATAGATATACGATAGGAATCTTCAACAATTTGAAATGGAAAAGAGAATTTTATTGAGCTGTTCTTCAACAAAAAAAAACTCTAATGACATTTCATAAAACATTTGAAAACATCATCAGTTTTATTACACATGAATCGTATTAGCGTGTCTGTCGAAACTACATATTTAGAGAAGATAAAAAGTATGCCATAAAGCCGATTATAAAAATTGTGCAACTACAGACAAATAGTTTTAAAATATTGTTGGCAGCCTGTATGTATAAAATACAAACAACAACAATTCATACAACTATTTTTAGTCCTGCATTCAATGTTGAGACTTCTTCATTCTTCTGCTCAACTGCATCTATTGTATGAAATGCATACATATACATAAAATGTAGAAAGGGGCAAAATAAAGTACTTCCACATTATTGTCATTTAGTTGTTGAAATATCAACAACATGTTGTGTGTTGTATAACAACAACACTTCATTCTTTATGAACTTCTTAAGAATTTTGTATATGTTTTCGGTTTTTTGCCTTTTTCTGTTTCTGCTTTTCTGGTTCTGTTTTTCTGTTTCTGTTTTTTTCGTTTTAATTTTAAGCACTTTAAGCGCCTATTCGTCTGCCTTAGGGAGCATAAGACGTTCATGTTAAATTTATTGTTGAAGTTCCTCAACCACTTTTTTCACTGAATGTGCACTACAAAACGGCTAATTTAGCTCTTTTCGAACGATATGCGCTTTTTTATTGTATTCACTCGCAATGTTTACACTTGCCACTTCTACTTCGAAAAACTCAATGCACTCACAAATTCTTACATTTTTCGCAGCTCTAATGGCAACAGACTTTGCTTGCCATTGAAAATTTCAAGTAACTTGCCATTCGATATTAAAACGGTAAATAATGTTAGGTTAGGTTAGGTTAGAGGACGTGTACTTGTCAATTAGGACAAGTACAGTACCCGGAGGTCGAATTGACCCATTGTACAGCATCCTAGTTTCTCACACCGCTTATATTGTGTGTGTTAATTTCATACATGAGTGGTGGGACCTACAGTTTAAAGTCGACTCCGAACGACAGATTATTGAGAAACTTTTTAATGGCAATTTTATTCACTCTCAGAGTCTTTGCCAGAAATCTGCTGAGATTAAGTTGCCGAAGAAATACTTTTTGTATTTTGTCTTGATGTCTGGCCTGGGGCTCGAACCCTGGCTTTACGTCTAATAAGCCAACACACTACCTACTAGGCCACGGCGATTTCAAATACAGAAAGAATGTTACCCTGTTAAAAAATAAATGGATTACTGTTAAATTGTAATTAAAATTTTAACATGTTAAATATATTACAGTGCGGGCTCGATTTGCGCAACTACCTATTATTGCAACTGACCGATTTGCGCAACAGCCTAATTTTTAACATTACAGTCTTTATAACAGCAACTTTTTTCAAAAAACAGTCGCGATAAGTGCAACTTTATATTTTATTTTGCAAATGTTATATTATTTGGCAGTTATTCTGTTTCATTTTCTTTTTATTCTCATAGTTTTTCAATCAGAAGCGTAATTTAAAATTGTTTGACAAATCATAGGAATCTAACAACTCCTTTCACGACGACACTGGCCTCACAAAAAATTTTGACTGTTTATTTACAGTTATTTTTTTGTTTTGTCTCTGTTTCTTTGATTTTATTTAAGAAATGAAGAAGTGAATATGTGGATCAATGATAGTGTGGAAGATGAGTACGAAGAAATATGCCTTTCTGATGACGAAAATTCAGTTCATATTGAGGTACAAGGAATACCAAAAATAAAAACTGATGATGTTATTAAAGCACTTAACGTTTACATAGATTGGGCAACAACAAATAATATTTCAATTGAAAAAATTGTTGCACTTTAGGATATAAAGGAGTCTGCAATTAATAAAAAGTTTAAAAAATCCAAAGTTCAGACAAAAATATCCAAATTTTTTGTTTAAACTAGTGAATAGCAAATTTATTATATTAAATATCATTATTTTTTATTTTTATTAGTAATATATTAATTTAAACCTTTTATTATAACTTTTTTCTATTTAATAAATGAATTAATTATTTTATGTTAATTAAATTGCTTGTTTTTGTTAAAAAATTAATTTAAAAATTGCACTGTATTTAGTGGTCGGTTATTGCAACATTTCGAACATTGCAACAACCCCGATTTCCTATCGCTTGCGCAAATCGAGCCCGTACTGTATTATGATTTAATTTTGGAGGTACACATTAAAAACGCAAGTTTTTTTTAACTTTTGTATCATTAAAATAATGTTATTAATAATAAATAATAACCCTTTCCCTAAACATGTGTAAACACAAAAAAATGGCAACAGTTTCGACTATTTCGAACAATTTTCGTTGATAATACTACACTGCTGATATGTCACTAATGGTATGTGTAAAATCAGTGTTATAATTACATGAACTTACAGTGCGGGATAAAAATTTGAAAATGTAGACTGTATATTTAAAATTTTGACAATATTAAAAAAGGTTTGCAATTAAAAAAAATAAGATTATTATGCATGCTGGTAAGAATTATTATGTTTTTATCAGATTATTAAAACATTCCTCAAGTTTTACGTTTGTTTAGGTTCCATGACAGTTCTTCCAGCATTAATTAGGGCTCAAAAAGGCGTATCGATTCATATCAACATAGAGTTTAGAGTTCCCTATAAATTAGAATTAGAAGTCGCTACAGCATTCTTAGTCCCAAAAATTTTGTTAAATTTTCTACAACATTATGAGCAAAAATACCAAAAATTATTTTAAAAAGAAATTGACAAAAGTAAAATAATTTAAAAGAATGACACTTTTTGGTTCTTATAAAGTTGACATCACTGCTGTTTCGCTATGAGTGCGAATATAAGTTACACTCGTTTAAGGAAGTTCATTGCACTCGCACTCAACACAGTGTATGAAATAGTTTCTTTTAACAATATAAATACATGCCACTTTACTGTGAACCATAACGTACTATTGAAACAATACTTTATCCAAGAGATACAGATAAAGAAATCTGCAAAACAATATAAAATTACAAACAAAAACTGACAGAAAAACTAACTAACATCGTCTACCAACATTATATGTACATACGTACATACAAAAAATATTTTAAAAAGGAATAATTTTAATTTAAAATGTAACATCGTTGACCAATTTTATTGAAAATATGCTTCAGTAACGAAATTTTTAAAACTGAAATATGTTTGTATTAAAAAAAATGAAAAAAAACTAAATTGACAATTAAAATCTTATAGAATGTTTTAATCATATCACTCGTTAGTATATATTTCAATAGTTCTGAATTCCTAATGAGAGATTTGTTCCCTTGTTTTTGTTTGTTTTGCAACAGTCAGGTAGAAAAAAGCGCAATCCGTTCAAATCACTTAAATTTCGCTACAGAAGTATCAAAATAATTAAAACCGACTACCATGGATCTAATTGCACTAAGTCACTGAAGTCTCCAAAATTAAAAATACCACAATACCGAGATTGGTTTCCTATGTGAACTGTTTGATCTCTGGGTGGGATATTGATGTATGTTATCATAATGGGCCTTGCTGCTCATCTAAGTAGAATGTTACCCTTCAAAGTGGATCTGCCACCAAGACCAGCCTAATCCAAATTTGTGACGGAATGCGAAAATCAACTCCGGACGGCGTTTACTGTCAGATAAATTCCTAATCAGATAAACTCATAATCAAAATTTGTTAAAATATTGGTAAACTAACTAATACATACATAATTGGTCAACCCTTCAGTCAAGATTACGACCTAGTTTCTCACACCACTTATGTTGTGTGTGTTAATTTTTGTACTTGAGTGGCGGGTCCTACAGTTTAAAGTCGACTCCGAACGACAGATTTTTGAGAAACTTTTCATGGCAATTTTATTTATTCTAAGAGTTTTTGCCAGAAATCTGCTGAGATGAAGTCGCCGAAGAAATACTTTTTGTATTTTGTTTTGATGTCTGGCCTGGGGTTTGAACCCTGGCTTTACGTTTAATAAACCAACACACTACCTATTAGACTATGGCGACTTCCCTAGCTCACTAATAATGCAAGATTTAATATTTTTATTTATTTATTAATTTAATTTTAAATTAAATGAACATTTTTTGAATAATATGTGCATGCAACAGTAAAATAAATATTCATTAGAAATAATTTTCAGGTCAAAAAACAGAAACTACTAAACTAAATGTTGTATTTTATGGGCTTATTTAAAAGTTATTTTTAATATGTTGTACGTCATATTTGCCATTAGTGGAAGCACAAAAAAGGGCCACCTACTTTTTATTATTTTAAATGTCCAACTTCTAAACGGGTATGTGTCCGTAATTGCAAGTTTGAATTTTAATACTAAATTTCCTCTTCAGTTATTTTTTTTTTGTATTTCCGTCCACGTCTTTGAGCTGTAAATGTTAGTGGGGTGAAGAGGTTGGTATTGTTTTATTTACATTCACATACATACGTTCATACGTATGTACATGTCTTAGAAGTTTCAATACAAATACAATGTGACTTAAATTCTTTACACTTGTTCAGCTATGTCTATATGAAGGCAAAAGAATGTACACGACCATAGATAAATGGGAACGTATGTACATGCATTTATGCTGACATGCAAAATGAAATGCAATTTCAATTGCAGCGTTAAATAGTTCGTGTTGCATAGCCATTTGTAGTGGAACAATGGTTAGTTTGGGTTCATATACCACCCACTCAGTTAATAAATTTTTCCAAATACTTGCTTATGACATCATTTATAATAATTACAATGAACATGTACATATATATGTGTGTATGTATGCCTGTGTGTATTTACAAGCCTATTGTCGGTGAATGAATGTATTGTTTTAGAAAAATGTGTACAATATTGTATTAATTTTTTGCTTCAGTGGACTTTTATGACCACTAAACTAATCAAATTACAATTAATCATTATCGTTAACAAAATAGTGAAAAAAATAATACAAAATCAACAACAATGTTGGAAATTTTCAGTTAGAATCTCAATTGAAAGTGATTATTATGTGCAATTAATTTACACGACCGCTTATAATAGTCTCCACCCACTTATACATATGTATGTACATACATATATCAGATGACAATTAAAATTACGTTTCAAAAATCCAGATTAAAATTAATCGAATGAAATAGATTGTTAAGATAAAAAAATAAAACAAACTGTTGTCTAAAATATACAATAACCGATACCCTGAAAGCCATCCATTTTATTTTTCCTCAAATTTTGATTTGAGTTCGCTTTTGCCAGCAGTCAGATAAAATTGTTGAAGTAAGCATAAATAATAATAAAATTTCCATCCTTTACAAGTACTTTTACATAAGTACATACATTATTGGCTATTACAACACTTTAGTCGGGGGTTACGTCGAACTAACACGTTACACCATCCATGTCATGTGCATTAGTTTTATTCATGAGCCATGAATAATGACTTTACTCTCTGAGGTTTTGTCAGAAGATTGTTGTGAAGGAGTCGCTGGAACTTATATTTCGTTTTTTTTTTAAGATGTAAGAGCACAATACTCGAGTCCCCGTCATGGAAGCCATCACAGTACTTACTAAGTAACGGCGATCATAATTCACCTTCTTATTATTTTTCTATTTATTTCTGTTTTTAGTCTTTTTCTACAAATTTAAAAAAGGAATTTTATGTAATTTATTATCGAATTTTGATTCTTCCATTCGAAAATACTATACATCGACAGGTTCTTAATGACATGATGTTTTAATCATTTATTAAAAACAGAAATGTGTTACAAAGAGAAGGGAGTAGGACCAACTTAAAACTGTCTGATTTTTAACACAGTCGAACGTTCACAGTATTGAAAAGGTACTCATTTCCAAGAATGTCATCAAAAGTTAATTTTACGTACTTTCGCATTTATTATTTACAAAAGACCTCTACTTATTTGAAATAGCTTCCCTTTGGTTTATTTTTCGTTTTTTTCACTTTCAAACTCTTTAATTTTTTTCGAATGCAATGAAAATGTATGTATGTATACATATATGTACAGAGAACCAACATATATTTGTCGAACGAAATTTGTGAACTTTCTATTTTTAAAATTAGGAAATATGTACGTATGCTGAAATACTTGTTTTTCACTTTCAAAATTACGATTTTAGCTCACCGTTTAATTTATTGTGTTATTTTAGTTAATTTTTCTTATTAAATTTTCTTAATTAGTTTATATTCTTTATTTTTTATAGGTATTTCGTTTTTTTTTTCTTTATTCCAGCATATTTGGTGTTTTAATGATTGTAGAACAGAAGCGAATAAAGCTGGATTCACCCATTGTTTCGGAACAAAATTTTTGTTCCGGAACAAATTCAGTTTTTTGAGAGTTTGTTCCGAAACGATTCACCCACTTCGAACAATTGTTCTGTAAAAACAGGGCTACCATATGAAATATTTTTGTAAACGATGCTTGTTAGTTTTACAATTAGGCAGCACAGTAGCAGATGACTGCAATTCGCTTGTTTTCTTGGCTTAATTATTTAGTTTTTTTAGTAATATTCAACAGTTATTTGTTTTTTTATAATTAAACAAACAATATAAACAAACAGGATTAACCAACCGCTCTGTATTTTATTATACAATACATACATACAAATATACATATAATATGATGTGGCAGCTCAGTTCAACTTTACTTCAAAAATTAAAATATCTGGCAGCACAGTACGATTGTTTCAGAACAAAAATTAAAATTAAACCAATTCGAGCTAAAATTGTTCCGAAGCAATCTTACTCTCTTTCGCTCTCTCTCTCAAAAAGAGAAACGTCAAACTACATATAAAAAAAATTGTTTCGGAACAAAATTTTTGTTCCGAAACAATGGGTGAATCCAGCTTAAGAAAAATAATGAAATTAGAACCGCACATTCAATTCCGTTACTGCTCATACACATGTGTTAATAGATGTTTTCTATTTTTACTTGTATCGCATATATTATTTTATGTATGCATGTCTATTTATGAAGAGAGTACATAATTGTAAAAGTAGAACGAACAGTCTATCAAAATACACAAAATTAAAAAATAAAAACATCAAAATGTTTACAAAATAATTTTTGGAACATAGTATTATGATTATTCATACAAATATACACATGCATGTATGTACATATCCACTACACATTAGCTGACATGGTTACCATCTCTAAGCAATTTATGTTACAGTAAATGTGAGCAAAAATCGTCCAGATGCTTATTATTTTTAATTTTAATTTGAACAAAATACACATATGTACGTATAAATGCATGTACATACAGGATTACAGTGCATAATATATTATTGGAAAAATGTTCTTCATTTCATTTGCTCATAGCATACTTAAAGCGTCCCTAAACACGAATTAGCAAAGTGCTTAAGATCATTTTCAGTCCTAAGAAACTTAAACTGCACGGCCACACATCAAATAATGGATCAAACTTAGCTTTTTTTTTATTACGCTGGCAAATAAAATTCACACATACAGACCGAGGTAAGTTTGAAGAATATCAAAATACTTATGATTTTCACTACCTGCGTTGCATAAATCATATGTTTGAAGGTACAAATTCGATGTGCTG
This sequence comes from Sarcophaga subvicina, assembly GCA_936449025.2. Lineage (NCBI taxonomy): Eukaryota > Metazoa > Arthropoda > Insecta > Diptera > Sarcophagidae > Sarcophaga > Sarcophaga subvicina. The sequence goes on along the minus strand of OW388081.2, from coordinate 44,795,124 downwards.
CTGTGCTATGCCAAATGAATGTTACCAATACGTATGCAAATTTGATCAGTTCATTTGATGTGTCGCTATACGCCATTAGAATGTCTATTATTACCATTCTTTAGTTTTTTAACCTACTTTTTATACTGAACCATGGGCCAAAAGTATAACTAATAAATTGCTTACAGAGAGTTCTTCTGGCATGACAAGCAGTTAAATGATATTTCTCATCACTTGTCTATAATAGTTTTATTAACTTCATTTTCAAAGGCATTCCATTTTTCATGAAAAAGAGTCTCAGAAAGAGTGGATTTACATTTTTTTATAAGTGGCAGCAAGGAAATTTGGCAACTGTTATTCCAACTATACTTATTCCGATATTTCGAAATGACGTTGCGTTATATTTGTGAAAACTTATTACAAAAAATGATACAGACACTCGCAAACTTCGAAAAAAAATTCATTTGAGAAAGGGCACCTTATGTCTGAACCGTTCGAAAATTTCAAGATATGAAAACAATTCTGTTGTCAACATTCATCATTCTAAAAGACTAGCTCAAAACGATGTAACCAAATACACACATACATAATTAGCCATTACAAGCCTTCAGTCAGGATTACGGCCTAGCTTCTCACACCACTCAATTTGTGTGTGTTAATTTTATACATGAATGGCGGGTCCTACAGTTTAAAGTCGACTTCGAACGACAGATTGTTTGAGAAACTTTTCATGGCAATTTTATTTACTCCCAAGAGTTTTTGCCAGAAATCTGCTGAGAGGAAATCGCTGAAGAAATATTTTTTCATATTTTCGTTTTGATGTGTGACCTGGGGTTTGAACCGTGTCCTTACGTCTAATAAGCCAACACACTACTTACTAGACTAGGGCGACTTCAACCAACTTGAAACCAACATAGAGGTGATAATTTAAATGATATTGTATTTCTTATATAACGGCAAGCCCAAGCATTATAATGAAATACAAATTTCATCGAATCATAGCTTTATGTGTGGTTTATTTACTTTATTTTGAAACTGTGTATTTGTAAAGCGCAGCTTAGGGCATCAGATTTTCTTTAAAGTACAACATAGTTCCCTCATCTCCGTTCAATTGAGAACTGGCAGAATGAAATTCAATGGAATAAGAAAAGGAAACATTTTGACAAATTAGAGGAATATGTTGAGCAGTTTTGAAAGACTATAATACCCTCTTCTCTTTACAGGTTGTTGGCTGAAAGGACTTAAAATTTAAAATAAATGCATCGAAAATAAAACGATCAAATATGTGTGATGCGTGCCCTTTCAGTCCAGTGGGTAGTGTACTAGTCTATTAGTGTGATGGCCGCCGGTTCAATTTCCACGAGACGTAATTTATAAATAAATAATATATAAATGTTCCAATTACAATTGCTTTAAAGAACTCTTAGAATTAACTGCACATTTAATTAAGTTCCTCATTAATTTTGTACTATATTATAGTCCGTTCCATTGTTTTTTTACAACTTAATTTTAATGAAGACGAATACAATACATTTTGTATTCTAAAATAATTTTTTTTTCTATTATTCTACTTATTTTTATTGTAACTACTTATGTATATAACACATCGTATATACGCCATTTAGTCAGTAATTCATACAGAGCGCTTTAACTGTGTTAATAGGGAATAATGTCTAAATATCGTATTACCAGTCAACCATCATTATTCTATTTAAATTGTTACAAGTTATTTTAACCATGACCAACCAACCATCATCCTCCATCCAACAGTCAATCAATCTTTTATTCATACACTCACTCAGTCACTAAAATATTTCTTTTCATTTCATTTTGCAGGTTTTTAGTTCAGTATTCGTCAGTGCGAATACATACATACATACATATGTATGTCGGTCGATTTAAATTTTCAAAAATCACTCACTCAGTCAATTTGATGACCGGTGAAATTATGCTATAGTAACAGAGAGAGAGAGAGAGAGAGAGAGAAAATAGTTCTAACTCATCAAGAATTGTTTTAGTAATTTTAAAATGGCATTCACGTACTAAACCTATGGTGACGACCCTTAAAACTTACGTATGTTGACAATGTTTATTGTGGAATTAAAATGTTGCTTCAAAATACATAAGCTCAAATGCAAATCTCAAAATAGTAGACAAAAAAAATATTACGGTATTCAATATTGAATGAAATTTCATAGAAATTAAAATTCATTATTATTCATATATACATATATACACACATACAACGTATATGTATGTACATATACATACATACATATACATATATATTTTGTGGGTTTTTATAGTTATTAAAGTAAATTATATTTATATATGTATAATTACATATATAAGAAAATTACTTTAAAGTATAATTCGGAGTCAATGGCAACGTGTAGATCCTGCCACTCATTGATAAGATTAACATACGAATTGTAAGAACCTAGGCTCTAATCCGACTAAAAAGTTGTATAATGGTCAATAATGTACATACATACAGTAGAACTGATACTGAATGGATTAATTTTAGAATTATCAAAGTACGTCTAGTGCCATTTGAGCTCAAAGCTCACATGGACGAGTAATGTTTAAAACAGGGTGACAAAGACCACATAAAAAGATTTTTGGTCAAAAGTGCAATTAACTAACTACTGACTAACAAAGGAAAATTACGAATCTGAATGGATCGGAAAATGTTAAACCAATCCAAAATGGCTGGATTACGGACTTTGTCATCAGAGATAATGCTGTCTCAGTCTGCAATCAAAGATAGGTAAATGAAGGGACGCTCATGTATGATTTGAAGAGTTGCAGATTCCTGAGTCGATTAGGTTACCATTCTGTTCCACCTTTCAGGAGAAAATATAGCGCACGTGGCCGAATGTGCTGGCAACTACGGATACACAAAATAATATTTGTATATTGTTAAATAATTAATAATTGGACGCAGAACAAAAGGAAACCGGTGTTCTTAATTAATTCATTACCACCTCACTGATTTCTAAAATCTTATGAGACCTTCATTTTATTACCGATTTTAGTTAACTAAAATACATATAAAGGGTGTTTTTTATAGAGGTATAGAACTTTAAGTTGGCATTACTTTTCAAAATGGCGACCGATTTAACAGCTGTCAAGTGATTTATTCTCAGTTTGATTTGGCAATTCATCATGAATAGACTCACGCCTGAACAACGCTTGCAAATAGTGCAATTTTATTTCGAAAATAATGGTTCTGTGGAGAAAACGTATCGCGCACTACGTCCATTTTATCGTCGATTAGCGATGAAGCGCACTTCTGGTTGAATGGCTACGTCAGCAAACAAAACTGCCGCATTTGGAGTGAAGGTAATCCTCAAGTGTATGTGGAAACACCGTTACATCCAGAAAAACTGACTGTTTGATGCGCTTTATGGTCTGGTGGAATCATTGGTCCGTACTTTTGCAAAAACGATGGTGGCCAGAACGTTACAGTCAATGGTGATCGGTATAGAGCCATGATTACTAACTTTTTCATTCCTGAATTGAATAACCATGATGTCCAGGAGATGTGGTTTCAACCAGACGGCGCAACATGTCACACAGCTCATGCCACAATAGATTTATTGAAAGACACGTTTGGTGACCGCCTAATTTCACGTTTTTGGACCTGTAAATTGGCCTCCAAGATCTTGTGATTTAACACCGCTAGACTACTTTCTGTGGGGCTATGTAAAGTCATTTGTCTATGCGGTAAAGCCACAAACGCTTGACCATTTGGAAGACAACATTCGCCGTATTATTGCCGATATACGGCCACAAATGTTGGAAAAAGTCATCGAAAATTGGACGTCCAGATTGGACTACATCCGCGCCAGCCGTGGCGGTCATATGCCAGAAATCATATTTAAAATGTAATGCCACAAGATTATCTTTCGGATAAATACAATTCATGTCAATCGAATAATCCATCGTTGTTTTATTGCAACATAAAGTTCTATACCTCTATAAAAAACACCCTTTACATACATATGTACATATGTATTTTACTTTGTTTAGGGCGATCGTTTCTATGTTTTAAAATACAATACGAAAAATGATAATGTGTGTTCGTTCACTGCTACCACATATTATATTTTTGTATAAAACGAAAACTTTAATTCATTTGTTTGTATCCCATAAAAAAAATTATTTTATTTGAACCACACACACACACACACACATTCAAAAAATAATTTTAAGTGACATTAATTTCCTAAATTTTATTTTATTTTTGTTGTTGTGTGCAAAATTTACATTTCGTTGCATATCTCGTACATACTTGCATTCAATTAAGCAATTGAAAAAATCACATTATTCTTATATATACATACATATGTATATATGTATCTACGTCATTAAATTATTTTGCATTATAGAACACTGTGTAATGAAAAATTCAGTGATAGTTACTGCATGTTTCTTTAATAAAACACTTGTGGTTGGAAAAAAAATGAATCTTCTGCTTTATTGTTTGATGACATAAATCAAATGCATAGTTTTAGTAAATGTTAAAACTAGTTTTGTTTTATACTGTACATATGCATTAAATCTCTTAATTGCAAAAATGATTTCAACAAAAATATAAATTAAAAACATTAAACCAAAAAAAAAAAAATATATAAATATAAATAGAACGTTACTTTCTCCATAAAATTTAAATAATAATAATTTTAACTTAAAAATTAAGAAATAAAAAAGAGACATTAAATAATTTTTTCCTATTAGAATTTGTTGAAAATCAACAACATTGTGACTAAATATCTTTCGGCAATTGATAATAAATCTTGAATTAAAATGCATTGCATAGGTAGTTTGGCTTAAACAGATTTACTTTCCCGCATTACCAATTTATGGTAACACCAGCAGCTTCTTGTTCCTTTAGCACGTCAACGATAAAATCATGAAACTCTTGATACGCTTGATCAATGTCAATGTTGTGAATAATTTTGTGGAAATTTCCGGGGGTAAGCCCGTAAGCGATTTCCGAATTGGCAGATTCTAAACGCTTCTTTAAGGTTTCTTCTGTTTCGGTGTTACGTTTGCGCAAACGTTGTTCCAAAGCCTCAACAGAAGGAGGATTGTTAAAAATTAAAATGGGATTTAAGTCGGTCTTCTTAACTTGCTCTACTCCCTGAGGTTCAATATCCAAAATACAAACTTTGCCAGCACTTTGCACTTTTCTCACTGCTGCTTTACTAGTACCATACATGTTACCACCAAACACAGCCGATTCTATAAATTCATCATTAGCAATGGCCTTTTCCATTTCTTCACGGCTTACAAAATTATAGTGAACACCGTCTTGTTCTCCTGGTCTAGGTTTACGAGTAGTATGGGACACACTAAATCCAAAAGTGTTGGGATATTCTTTAAATAGTCTATTCAGCAAGGTACTCTTACCGGAACCCGAAGGTCCACACACGACTACTGGCCTTGGCCCCTTTTTAACCATGGTGCTTAATAGTCTATTTGCAATAAAAAGAACGCTAATCATTATTAAAAATTATTCGTAGCTTATTGATCCACACAAGTAAAATTTGTGAATTTTTTTTTTTTTGTTAATGTTGGTGTATTATACTTATTGTTGTTGCTAATGTAGCAGCAGTTGCAACTATTAATGGTGCAACTAGACTAGAAAAGAGAGAAAAGATTTTCTAGTTGTAGTGCTGCATATTGAGTGTATTCAGTCAATATTAACGAAAGACTAAACATAAAAAGCCAATTAATTATGAAATTAAAGCAAATCAAATTAAAATATAAAAATACATACTTTTAAAATGCAACCAATTGTTTTTCCTTATTTTCTTTTGTGAAAAATTATAATTTAAAATTAAAAAATAATATTTTGAACAAACATTCTGTATATGATTGTTACATTAGGTGTTGGAACAAAGTCGTTACATAAGCTCTACAAATAAAAGATTTTATTTTATTTATTTAAAATGAAATAATAATAATGTTTAAATTAATATTTTTGAAGATAATTATAAATCGATAATGAATTTTACATTTATTTCATTATTCAATAGAATAAACAATTTTTATTAGCTCTGTTTTTTTAATATTAACCTTCTAATAAGTTTAATTTGAAATTTAAACTCCAAAGCTGTGTAGTATGAAAAACTTTCCATTTTTAAATCTCTAAATTGAGACTCAAAATGGCTCTTATTACTTGCATTATAGAACATTATGATGGTTTTACTGAATAAATAAATACATATCACTAATTATAATTATTATTGTAGTCGAACCTAAGGCCAGGGTTCAAATCCCAGGTCAGACATCAAAAAGAAAATATGAAAAAAATTTCTTCGCTGACTGCCTCTGGCAAAAACTCTGAGAGTAATTAAAAATTGACATGAAAAGTTTCTCAAAATCTGTCGTTCGGAGTCGACGTTAAAATGTAGGTCCCGCCACTCATGTATAAAATTAACGCACACAACATAAGTGGTGTGAGAAGCTAGGTCGTAATCCTGACTGAAGGGTTGTAATGACCAAATTATGTATGTATCACTAATTATTGTATTTCGCAGTTAAAAAATAAATACCGAATATTGAAAACACTTTTGTGTGTTACTGTTTTTTCGTGCACATTTCGGTCCGATAATGCTTTTGATATTTTTTCCCTAAATTACATACGATATATGTATGTAGTAGAGTGGTTTTAATGAGACGGTGCAACAGACTATGCAGTTCACGAATGATGATTGGAAACGAAATTTCGAAATAAATTGTACGTTAAGTTTACCAGATTTAACGCCATCTCACAGATAAAGATTATTCACGTAAACCAGAAGCAACTAAATCTTAGAAAGAAAATTTTAGCATATGGTCGATGCGAATGCCAGATATATTTGTTAGAAATCATTTATTATACGTAAGAAATTAGATCCTCTAGATCATATTTCAAAAAGTATGATAAAATAAAAATTTACCTAGCATTTGAAAAAGAAAATCGAATTTGGAAAACCTTGTTGTACAACGTTTCTGCGTCACACTAATAACAGAAAGTATTCTTAACAACGCAGTTATTTATAGTTTAGTTTTGAAAATATTATAACAACCGGCAAAAGCCGTCACAACAAATAATATGGATGAGAAAAATACACAATCACACACTCACTTTCATATTGTACACTCATACAATATCTAGAAAATTATAACAATATAATGAATGAATGGTTGGTTACAAGATTTGTTGCTCAAAAGTTTAAATATTAAGTCTAATTAAAATCATCATTTTAGTTACGAACTTAAAGAGCAAAGCAAAGCGAAAAACTTTCTTTTTTCCACATAAAATCACTTGGAAAATTCACTGTAACTTGAGATATGTTCATGAATAAAGAGAATACCGTTTTCATACAATTAATTAAAATTTTATGTACGTATACGTATATGTATAAGTATATGCATGTATTATAATAAAATATGGAATACATTTTCAACTTAAACTTGAAATGAACAACATAGGTACATATTTTAAATGGAAATTATTTCATTCGATGTACAAAACGCACAAAAATGTCTCGTTTATATACGGCCCAGCATAATGAGTGTGCCATTGAAGGAAAATCGATATCTCTATATTCGCACGGTGTCTGAGATGAACGAACACACAACACAATATTCATACATACATACATAAAAGTCAAAACGCAACCAATAACTTAACAAAAAATATTGTATTTATGTATGCACAAGTATGTATCATATGTATCTATGTGGATACGATTATAGGATTGAAATGAAAGAAGAAGAAAAAAATGTAACGAAACATAATGCAAAGCAAATTTGTTGCCATAGTTTTGAAGGTAAAACAAGACTGGCGGCGAAACACACACACATACATACATATACATACATACATATATACACACAATATGGAACATGGTATTTGAGCCCAGCTTACAAAAGCCACAAATATTCGTTCAAGCCCATAAAATAAGCTCAACTTGCTAATGATTTAATTATCAGCCATATAGGGATGAATGGATGGATGGCTTAAACGAACGATTATTGATAAGATATGTTGTTGTACGTATGTAAGCAGATGGATGGTGATACTTCAAGTTGCCATATGTGGATGATAAAGTTCAAAACCAAAATAACGGTAATTTTACATAGCCTAACTAAATAAATGTATATACATACATACATACATAATATACGTATGTACATGTACATAAATATATGTACATATAAATATATATATATATATATATATATGTACATACAATGCTATACATATAGAGAAATATCTATGCCATCCGTGGTACCAGCCAACATACGCATAAATATCGCACCGTGCATAAAAGGCGTGGTAATGTTGGTGGAAACCAAAAAAAAATTAACCGGAAAAATCCATAAAAATATATAATTTTTTTTTATTTAATAGCACCCTTAAGTATTGATTTTGAAAGATAAACAATTTTGTTGAAATTCATTAAACAATACAATACAATAGAATACTACATACCTCTTTTAACAATTGTTGAATGACTATATTAATTATTAAACTGAATTCAATATTTATTGAATTTTGCAACGTGTTTAGAATTTAATTTATTTTATTTTTTTTCTTTTATTTTGCAATTAATTTGTAAATTATTCTTAAAATATCGTTATACTTATATTTGAATGAGACAGAGAATAATCCAATAGATAAATTTCTTTTCACTTCAAGCTTTTTTCACCCTTCGTTACAACACCGATTTGAAATATAGAAAAAAATTGATTTTGATTTCCTATCTTTTTTTTTTCTTTTTGCAGTTCACTAAATTTAAATATAATTTTATTTTTCACCCTTCGTTTTGCTTCTGTTAACGAAAAATACTGGGAAAGGAAGTAGACAAGAAAAACAAACTTCTCACAATCGCGTCCAATAGTCGACTGTTTAAAAGCTTTTGCAGTTTCTCTCACAATAGGTGGAAAAAAGAAAATTCACAAGAAATTCAAATGTTAAGCAGTGTTGCCATTGCAGCATTATTACGTTTTTCTTTTCCTTAAAAAAAAAAAAATAAATATTTCACTAAGATTTAATTTCTGAATACAAAATAATAATAATATAAAAATGTTTTTCGATTTTTATGTGTAGTAAGTAAGTATGCAATATAAGTAGGATATAGGAAAAAGAAAATCATTTCTTTTCCCACAGAAGGCATTCCTAGTCCCTCTACTATATAAGAAATTTTAGATAATAATATAAAAATAAATATTAATTTAGTTTACCGACTGTGTATTTGAGGACATAGGATCCATCCCAACGCTTTGATTACTGCTTGAGTGATCATACATATGATCAAGTTCGAAGGAGGGACCCCGGTTTCAACCATGCGTGCAGCTTGTTGTTCAATAGCAAAAATCTCCAACTCAAATCCGCTGGCCTGTTTAGGTAATCTATATGACCCGTTCAGTGTGAGTTTATCGGAATAGACCCAAGATCCAGTTCCACATTCTATTATTGAGCCATTGGTGAAGATCGTTTATCACCGTCACCGATGACAACTTCAGCAACCCATTCTTCCCGTGTAGGAGTATAAACCTTGCGTGTTCGTCCGAAAACAGTCTCCTACACCATGTGGTCACATCCATAACCTGGGTGATTCGGTTCTACTGCACGCAGTATTGAATCGTTGCCTACCACACATGGAATAAACATATCTGAGAACTCAAGTTCCAGTGCAGTTCTAGCTGCCGCATTTTGAAGGAAAATGCCCAATGGTTGTAGAGACAAGATAACCTCGATAGAGACCAGTCTGTGACGTGAACTTCAGAGCACCCGTGATGCCCAAGCATGCCAACCCTTCTGAATCTTGTTCAGCGTAGCGAAATAGGTCCTCTTTCGTTTAGCCTCCCATAATACTAATGCCGCGTATTCATACAGTGGATGATAACAGGCCCCATCTACTCCGAAACGTCCTTTTCTAGACGTATAAGGCCATTCATTGCCTCCTACATCCCTTCCTCCGTGTAGGAGGAGTTCAGAGTCGGCCAGAGTCGTTCCGTTCATTTTCGGAATGGTGAAGCTCACGACGTTGTACTTCCAAGTGAACAAGAGTAGTCCAGCTTCACCTGGATTCACACCTAAGCCGTTCGCCTCTGAGCATCCAAGTATCTTTTTGTCAGTCCCGACTCCATAAGATCACCGATCGTTGGAAGATACTTTCCCGCGACCAGTATCACCACGCATATGCTATCATTTTGAAGTCTCCGATCTGCATTTCCATCAGGATTTGATTAATGACTACAGAAGTGGTGATATATTACCCCCCTAAGTCGTGCCTCTAGTTCCTCGTTTCCTGATGAAGGATAGATAACCCCAATGAAGGAACATTTGGATGTTCCTAGATGATAACGTATTTTTAAGCCATCTGTTTATCATGTCATTCAAGCCAATGTTCACCAGACCGGTATATACTGCCTGTGTGCTTACATTTTTAAATGTTCCTTCTATATCTAGAAAGGTGTTCAATATGTATTCCTTAAAGCCAAGAGCTTTCTCTATGGTGCCAACTACTTCGTGTAATGCTGTGTCCGCTGACCTATCCTTACGGTAGGTGTGCTGTGCACTACTGAAGTTATTGACTTAGAGTTTGCTCCTAACGTATATAATCATTGAGCTTCTCCAAGGTTTTCACTAAAAACTAGGAGAGGGTTATCGGTCTATAGTCCTTCGGTGTTATGTGGGATTGAAAACCACTCTTAGCTTTCCACTCTACAGGTACATAACCCAAAAGTATACATCTCGATGCAATAAATGATATCGTCGCCTGCTCGTTGTAGCATTATCGTGTACATACTATCAGTTCCCGGAGATTTGTAAGGTGTGAATGACTAGATTGCCCCTGCTATTTTTTCCTCGATTTTATGTTATCAAGTCTCATTTCCTTTCTGCTGTCCTATTTCGCTCCGCAAATTCGGGTTCGCTGCTTTTCACATGTATCCAACCTGTGGAGTGAGAGAGTCTCCCTCCATTAACAGTTCAGGCAATTTCCGAGTGGTTCACATTAGGCCCGATTAACAGGCCTGGCAATTCGGAATTCTTTGCAAGTACTTTTCGAAGCCTCGCAGGCAATATCTTAACAGAATTTAGTCCAGGAATCTCTTTAAGCCCTAACTATTTGTCTTTTGTAGGAATTGAACGCAGCTTATATAGCCCAGTTCCTATCCTCTCTAGTCCGTTTGGCCCTAATCGAAAGTCTTCTCGTTTTATTTCTAAGTTGCCTTAACTCCGATGACCACCACGGTGCCGTGCATGCTCGCTGGGGCCGGCAAGATTTGAGAGAGGTTCCCTTAAGATTCTCAGTAAGTTACTGGACAGTTTCTTTAATGCTTTAATGACGTCAGATCTATCACCTGTTCTTATTAAAAAATGTGGGCCAATAAGACTTCCTACCTGTTCCTGCGTGCCCAAGGCACCAGGTGCCGGAAGACAGGTGGTGGTAGCTCCCCGTCTTCGTATGCCAGATGCTATCAGGAAGCTACTGCCCCTAGCGCATTCGCATACTGCCACCGCGAGGTCGGGATCGCAGATCTGTGGTGAAAGAAGAACGTTAATTTACTTTAAGAAGTGTGTATAAGTTACATCCTAATCAATGAACTCTGTCTCATACGAGCCACAGTCTCCTTGATCATGAACAACAGCAGATCCTCGCTGTTACTGCTGTTGTCAGATGGCAGGATCAGCCCACCCCATACCTGATTTTGCCGTCCAAGGGGCGCAGAAGCTGAGAGATTCCATTTTGATCCGGAGATCTTTTCCAGCATATTTGTCCGTTGCACGGCCGCCCACAATCTACAATCGGAAGTTTTTAGCTCCACATTTCGTAGTTTGATCAGGAATATTGTGGCTTTGTCTTCCAAAATTGAAGGGGAAACCCACACCCTTACTAGCGCTCTGACAGGGGCTTCCTTTAGTGGCACCACGTAGAGCTAAACACCCAGCCACAACTGTCCTTGATTGCGGGTGTCATCAAACTAGCCGATTGCAATCTTGCAATTGGCAAGTAGCGCTCGCGTGATTTCTCGAACCAATTATTGTTTGGCAGCTTCCTTTCGGGATGCTGACGGTCTATAATGGCTATCAGAAGCTCAGGTGGCGAGTTTAAACTTGCTGAAGGGTTTCAGCTGTCGTTTTGGCTTCTTGGACGATGTGCGTTTTCGACGTCAATGATCCGGACCGCTAGTCCTTGGAATCACAACCGTTGCCGCTAAGGCTGGTGATCGATTTCCTTTGGAGCTGGCCGTCTTTGGCCTTGCTGCAGACGCCTTGGTCAAACTTATATGGTATGAGTTTTGATAGGGTAAACTTAGAAAAACTATGATTTTTTTTTCTAATTTTTTCAAGTGTGATCATCCTTAATTGCAACATTTAATTAAGAAATATAAAATATGTGCTGACATTCTTAAAGTGCATTCTCTTGCAAAGATATTGATTGACGATTCTTTTGATAAAATCAAATAAAAACTACCGTACTTATTCTTTAAAGACTATAACATAACAGTCGTATCATATTTTTTTATATATATTTACAGGGCTACCTTAATAAGGTGGTAGAGATACCAGAATTACAACTACTCAATTCGGAGTTTTTTTTAATCAAAACAATATGTTTTGCAAGGCGAATTCATATAAGGTGGTGTTAGCAGCCAGGTGAGTGCTTTTTTAAGTGCGAGAGATTGTCAAATGTTTACGTACAGTGAGCAAAAAATTATCTATTCAAGGAAATTTATTGTTCTGAAGACTAAATTAATGCTTAAAAACTATATTTTGATTAGAAATTAAAATATTTCTCTATTGGTTATGTATAAAGATGACTTTCTAGAGAATCCGGTAGCCATAGTCAAACAATCACCACTTTTTTTACCTAAAAATTTTGGAATTTCTTAGTTTCGACGATTATTTTCTTTAGAAAAACAGTTATTTTTTATTTGACACAATTTAAAGGCAATGTGTATAAAACATACAGGTATTTGACAAAACAATAGAAACTTTTTCAAAAATTAATTTATGTGCTCTAATCGGACGAAAATTTAAAAATCGTATTAAGAAATTATTGACAGAACATTTGTGCAGATTATAAACATGCTCTGTTTGTTATCAGCATTTTATTGTATTTCAAAAATATTAAAAACTTTATAATTCAGAAATTTAAAAAAATTTCTTTTTGCTATAATCTTTATTTACAATCTATCCTATTATTGAGGATAATAAGCAAATTTGATACATAAAATTTTCAAGTAATTGTTGATCCCAAGTGAGAACAACAACATTAATACAATAAAAAAATATTAAATTAAAACTATTTATTATTATTCACTTTTTCGGTGTTGACAAAACAGTGGAAAGAAACTTTTATGATTTGCACTAAAAAACGACTAAGAAAAATATCCAGATTAAAAATTAATTAATTCATCATGTTTTACCGTTAATTATTCATTATTTTTTGCATTTTTTTTTAATATTTATTTTTAAATTTTTTTTGCCCATTAAATTACTAAAAATGGCTAAAGTGAAGTTTAATTAAAAATTATATTAAAAACGATTAATTTGAGATTGGAAATGCGTTTCCGAGCAGTTAACCGCAGAGCAAAAGAACCAGCCTCTTGGTTGCTATCACTGACAAAAAAAAACCATATATCTTTAAAAATCGAAATTTGATCGTATAAAGTTTTCCAAAGAGAACATAAATTGGCCTACACAGCAATGAATGTTCTATTTTCGAATGAACCCAAACACAACTTAAGGAGCGGCTAAAGGAAAAACTACTGGACCGGAGTATAGTTAATTGACAATCAATTCAACAGAGGAAAAACATCCCCACAACATGAGGTTGCCTCCACCATGTTTTACATTATGGATAAGGTTTTTCGATTTAAGCCTTAGTGTTGGTTCACACCACACTCTTTTCCGATTTTTGCAATTTTTTCATATTTTTGACTCAGTTCATATTTTGACTCGTCTGTCTAAATAGTTTTGTTAAGGCATATTTATGTAAATATTTATGGTGGACGTAGCCTCGTGGTGTGGGGATGTTTTTCCTCTACAGGAGTTGGTAGACTCGTTAAAATTGATTCCAAAATGACTGGAGAGCACTATGTAAATATTTTGGAAGAAAATCTTCACAGCAGTGCGGAGGAAATGGGCTGGGGGAGTTTATCTTTCAACAAGAGAACGACCCCAAGCACACGAGTAAGGTCGCTAAAAAATATTTTGAAGAAAATAATGTTGAAAAATTTTAATGGCCTCCTCAAAGCCCAGATTTAAACCCCATAGAGCATCTTTTGACAAAATCCCGATGGAGTCCAGAACAAATATTCAAACATTTTGGGAAAAAATGCAAAGTGAATGGAGGGCAATTCCTACAAGTACTTTGAAGAACCTTGCGCTAAGTATGCCGAAAAGATTAAGAGAAGTCATAAATAACAAGGGAGGAGCAACTTCGTACTAAATTTTGAAGTTATTTAATTATTTATAATATCTTCTAGTGAAGTGTTACTTTATTTTGTCACTTGAAATTCCTTATACGTCATATAGTTTCTATTGTAAATAGAAAATATAAAGAAAGAATTCAATGTTAAGTTCCCTATTAGATAAAATATTAACCGAATTAAAAATGAAACTAAAGGGTCCGCCAAATAACTTTTTTTTTGAAAATTCTTTAAAAAAAACTACTAAATATTTCCTCAAATTTCTTTTTTTATTTGAAAGTACAATTCTTCCGGTTAATAATGGAAAATAATTTCATTCAAATGGCTGCCTCGGCTGGCCATGCAGTAGCCTACACGATCGATCCAATTTTTAAGCACATTATCGATTGTGTGCAGCTGTATTTCACCAATGGCTTCACGAATATTGTCCTTTAAAGCGTCAATTGTCTCTGGCTTGTCGGCGTAACACTTATCTTTGACGGCACCCCACAAATAATAGTCCAACGGTGTCAAATCGCAGCTTCGAGGTGGCCAAACAACATCAGTTATTTGGCGGACCCTTTATAATTTATAAACACTTGAAAGCAATAAACATATGCTTTAATCAGAAAACAAAAAATATTTCAAACCGCACTTTATTTTGTCCGACAGTGTATGTATATACCCATACACTATCTTGGCTTGGCGTAGTTTTCCTAGGTCTTCCTCCCAAATTATGAGTTTTCAAAGTACCTGATTCACAAAATTTTTAAAGAATTTTTGAAACTGCTGATTTATTTTTTATGGTCATATTTATCACAAATTGTTTTTTCCCCTTCGGTAATTTCAGGTTTATGTGGACGCAGAGGAAACGTAATAAACTTCTCCGCTTAGGAGGGTAGCAACTACAAGCTGTAGCTCCTTTGCCGGGAGCAGTGCTATTATATGATAGTCGATAAACTGAATGAGTATTTTACGCCAAGAAGATATTCCGCGTTTGAAAGACACATTTTTTCGTAAAATTAATCCCTCAGAGGGTGTAAGTTTTGACAATTTTGGTTTGCGCTTGTGTCAACAAGCAGCTAAGTGCTCATTTCGCAATACAAAGGGCCGAGATAGAGGATATTTGCTTGAAAAACAAGATTATCGATGTATGGCGATGTTAGAGCTTAAACGCAAACTGTTAGAAAAAGAACACAGCCTTGAAGAGATTTTGGATGCTTTTGCGTAGATGAAGAAATAAGTAAACAGACTCAATGGATGATATCTAAACCAGATTCAGAGGTTATCAAT
Source organism: Sarcophaga subvicina (assembly GCA_936449025.2). Classification (NCBI taxonomy): domain Eukaryota; kingdom Metazoa; phylum Arthropoda; class Insecta; order Diptera; family Sarcophagidae; genus Sarcophaga; species Sarcophaga subvicina. The sequence continues at coordinate 44,779,425 of OW388081.2, read as the reverse complement.
AAATAAGATCGATACACAGAAATGGCGAAAAACATTTTGTGTTTTACGAGTATAATAGATGTGGTCGTAATGGCCACTCAGAAAATTCAATGAGCTGTCTGTCTGTCCTGCAAGAAATATGAAGTGTAATAAATGTTCCCGTGTTGGCCATTTCGCACTCAAGTGTAAAACGAATATTAAATGGCAAATCGCACAAAATTATAATTTAAATTCGAAGTGGCGGCGCCAAAGGGTACGGGCAATCAATGATTACATACATGAGGTTGACTGTTTTAAAATAGTAGGTGATGATGAAACCGAAGAAAATATAATTTGTCATATTGTGGGTAACACGACTTCAATGATTACAGGCTCGAGATCGCGTTTTAATCTTTTAAGCTACACAGATTGGAAAACTCCTACAGGGAGAGAATGTGTTTAACATACGTACGAAATCCAATCAGTTACGGGCATATGCTACTGAAAAGGTACTTAATATAGCTTGTGTATTTGAAGCTACCATTTGTATTAAGCGAAATCCTGAGATAATTAATTGTCACCTTTTATGTTATTGAAAATGGAAGACGAATCACTTTTAGGGAGAGAAACTGCTATAAAATTCATCGTTCAAAAATTGGGGTTAAACGTGAATCGAGTGGATATAGTACGAAGCCATTTACTAAATGGAAAGACGTGGTCGTAAAATTTTCTATCGATCCTAGAGTGGTTCCAGTTCAGGAGCCTATGCGACGCGTGCCTATTGCTGTGGAAGAAAAAGTCATACAAAAGTCAGATGATGCACTTAGTCAACATTATCGAACCAGTATTAGGTACAAATCTCTAGACCTCGTCGATAGTAGTAGCATTTAAGGAAAATGGCGATATAAGATTGTGTATAGGTATGCGAAGGGCGAATAAGGCTATATTGAGAGAAAATTACCCATTGCCAACGTCCGAGACTATTATGACTAAGCTGAGGGGAGCAGCTAAGTATTTTACCCGATTGGATTTCAAAATTCATTTGCTCGAATGAATTATATCGATGACATTATAATCTTCGGAAGTAGTGAGGAAGAACATGATAAGGCAGTTGCAGTAGTACGTAAAATTTTTCGCGATAATGATGTTTTTCAAATGAGGAGAAATGCATTTGGAAGACTCAAAAGCTAAAATTTCTGGGACAAGTGCTGTCTGATAGGGGCATAGAAGTCGATCCGAAAAAAATGCTGGTAATAACCTCGTTTAGGGATCCTAAAAATAAAGTAGTTCGCAGTTTTTCGGGGATAGTAGATTAGGCAAATCGTACTGATGCATCACAACATCTTCTAAGAAAAGACATTAAATTCAATTGGGATGCTGTTGAAGTACAAGCTTTTAAAAGCTTGAAATTGGTTGCTAGCTGAAATACCAGATTTAACCTATTTCGATTCAAAACGCAAAATACGTTTAAATGTTGATGCCAGTCGTCCAGTCGCTTTGGGTGCAGTACTAGTCCAGTTTGACCAGAATAACGAGGCGCTCATCATATCATTTGCCAGCAAAAGTTTATCAGATTTTGAAAAACGATACTCTCAATCAGGAAGGAAATTTTCTCGTCGGTATGTATGGGCAGTTGAAAAGTTTTATTACTACTTAACGGGTTTAAAAGTCGAACTTGTGACAGATCGTAAACCGCTAGAGGCGATTTTCAAGCCTTCATCGAAACCCCAAGCCCGGATAGAAAGATGGCCATTACGTCTTCAAGGATTCAAATTTAAGGTGATTTACAGGGCAGGTAAGGAAAACATTGCTGAATCTCCATCTAGTCTTTGTCAGATAGACCACACCGACTGCTTTGATTGGAAAGGAGAAGAGTGTTTGCCACGAGCTGTGTGTCTACTACACTTTACATTTCAGCAATTGCTCAGAATAATAGTATTCAGGATGAGGAGATAGTTGACGTAATATCATGTCTTAACGCTTAAATCCTGCTCTATTCATTAGGTTTCGAATTATCACTAGTTGGTAGTATACTATTGCGAGGAACTCGGCTGGTATTTACGCGATCTCTTCGATCAACAAACATCTGCAATTTGATTTACCTCGCAAAATTATTTTATAGTCAGTCAGACAGACTACAATGATGACACAGAAATATTGATATTTTTTACTAAGTAAATTGATTGTTTGTTGCTTCCACTTCAGTCATGTTATCTGCAAATCTAACGGCACATAATGAATACAATTCAATTCACAGCGATTACCCACTATTAAGTTTAAATTTTGAAAGTTCCTACTATCAAATTCATCAACCCATTTTGGCCGTTTTCGTCAGCCAGTCAGTCATCCATCTCAAACTTATCTATCTTTAGCATACTGTCTGCCATTCATTAGTTGTAAAATTCTTCCAATAATAATCTTGAAACAAACAAAAACCGATGTTAACAAATTATCATCATCACATTGATAAAATAAACAAAACAAAATCACTTTTTAAAGAAGTTTCGTTTAAAAAAAATCCAACTCCGTTTTATAGGTAAAAAAGTACCCACACGTACATACGTAGTATGTGTGTATTTGGGTTTATTTGCAAATTACGACTTTTCTTTCCAAATATTCATTCTTTCTAATGTTTTTCACAAGTAAACAAAAATTTGTTGCATTTTAAAGGTAATATAATTAATATTAAGTAAGCATAACAACAATTAATAAAGATTGTGTGGACAACAGAATTTGTACGCATGTAAGTAAATAAATAAATAATTTATAGAAGAAACATTATATATTTTTACCTTATTTTTAGTAGCCAAAAATAATACCACGGTGGGATATAGATGAATGCAATTAAATTAATAGATGCGTGGAGTTTTAAAGATTACCAGTCGAAATAGAACGGCTAGATTACCAGCTAATTTGTGACTAAAACAAATATTTGTTCTTTTAAATACTTTGACAGAATAAACTCTAGGTCCTTAATTTGTCCTTCACTTGAAAATTTATTGTTGAATTCAACAGTATTAATGGAAAAAAAAAGTGGTTTTTTTCTACAGAAACTTGAGAATTCAATCCAATTAGAAATGTTGTTGTTATTGTTTTCTTTCATTCTCGCCGCAATGTGTTAAAGGTAATAGTGAAGATAAAATTTCGATTGTATTAAAAAAATCATATCGGTACACGTAGAAAAGTGAAACTGAGATGCTAACAAAAATATAAAACAATCATATATGTATAAATACAAAATAATCTGTGTCAATTATTTTTAGTTTTAGAAACTTCTTTACAGCTCTGAAGCAATCAACAAAACCCTCAAAAAGTGATATTATATTTATTCGACTAACATTGGTTTGCTGAATGCGTATGTTGGTTATCCGAAATGAGCTGGAATAGATATATTTTTCGGAGGAAAATATAATGTAATTTCCTTCTACTGAATACTTTTTTTATTTGTTAGTATTAAAATTACTTTATCTTTTTCTACATAATACATCAGAGAAATATGTATGTACATTAAATCTAACAAAGTGTACACATCTTATAAATTTTATTACTTAATTTTTTATATCATACGGTAAAGAATTAAATAATTGAAGACCCTTGTAGAGAATAGTAATTCTATGCCAGTGTTGACGTATCCATCTGTATTCGGAAATCATCTACATTTCTAAGTCCGTACGGGTGATTATCAGCCACATATTTGCTCATATAGATATTATAACTCCTCATTTTACTACATTTTGATAATAAATTTTAGAGTGGTGAGGTTTATAGTCAGCCACTTGAGATTGTCTAACATTTCATTTATATGTGCATACCTATCACATTTTAGAATTATCCTCATCGCCGAAAAAGAAATAATTTAGTATAATAGTGATATGTTTCTTAAGGTGTACAAACGAATAATAGTAATAAAAAATCAATAAAATATAGTTTGATACCAAATTAAAATCCAAAATGTAAATATTTCCTAGTAGTCACACGTTCAATATTCTATATATACCGCGTATCAAAATTCAATAGAATTGATGGCTGTGACATCAGGAAACTATAACTTCATTATATTTCAATATCATTTTCCTATGTTTGCTGTACGTCTTTCAGTCCAGCAAACTTATCGATATTTACACATCGCTAGTCATTGGAAATGTCATCACGTCGTTTGCTTATTCTCACATTCTTTCTGTGACAAGAACAAGAGTTGAACAAAAAAGCAAAAAAAAATTAAAAGTATTTTGTGAGAAATGCAGTAACACCCGTTCAAAATTTTAAATAATTTATTAATTTTAACAAAAACTAAACAAGAAGCTCCGTTATAAATACACAATAACAAAATAAAATATTTAATACATTAAAGTGGGCAAAGAAAATTACAATACTAATGTCAATAACCGTAAGTTATTAAACGAAAATGATGAACCAAAAGTATCAGAAGATTTGAAAAAAATGTAAATTTTTCTACGTGAAGAAAGAAAATTGACAAAGTGCGTGAGATAAAAAAAGAGTTCAAATGAAAAAAAGTGACGAAAGATAAAGGCACTCGATTAGCGAAATTACAGGCAAAGAAATTTAAATGTTTCACATTAAATGTGTATTAATATCCGAACATAAAAACTCAATCGAGATACTATACAAGCACAATTAATTCTGAAAAAAGAAAAAAATAAACTAAAAATGATGACCACACAGGTAGGCAGGCTGGCTATTGTTAATAGACAGACAGACGGACATACAGACACAGCAAAGACAAGTTAACTTGGCTTCGAAATAACTATTAGCAAAGTCAAGACAACTTGCAATTACTTTTTGTGGTGGCTAAAAAATATATGAATTTAATAATATCGTATTTAAATGTGTATATGCAAAACAAGGTCGCGATACCTTACTTAGCTTGAATTCAAATTGTACTTATAAATAACAATGGACGGTACAAACAACATAATAAAATTAATCTTAAAATTGTTATTGCGTCTAATGATTCGAGAAGCGTTTTTTTTTTACTTTTGACCCTATTTGAGAAGCGACAATAAAAATATTTTCTTTCTTTACAACACTTTCCATTTTATTATAATAGCATTGTTGTTGCATGCATTATATGTATGTACATTGTTTCACAACGGTAATAATAGAAGGCGAAAATAATCATTGCTTTGATGACGTCTCCAATATTGTCTCTTCATTTTTTTCTTATTATACAGAATATGTGTCACATTACTTGTTTGATTTTGACGCTATATTCATTGACTCTTCTCGACACAAAACCACATTAAGAGGGTACGAAATTGGAGATAACAGAGTGTGTGTCTTTGTGCCGTTAGGCGGAATTTTGGTGTAAAAGCTCTGTTGATTCCCAGGACACAGTTCAAAGTATAGACAGGTTACAGGGTCCAATATTGATAGACTGTATCCTCTGATCGATTACCTCGCTATAGCACAATAAAAGTAGGAGTAATGAAGTTTTGAATTTGTATAAATTGCTACTCCGAAAAAAAACTTTGGAACCAATTTTTATATGAATGCAAACAAATAATTGGACATTATTGGTACATTTTTAACTTGTTATCCTTTCTAACCACCTACAGCGGATACAACATATTTGGTATTTAAAATTAATTATTGCCAATCACTTAACAGTTTCCAAAGTTATTGTAGTTATTTGAATTTTAACATTGTAGAACTTTAAATCTACAACAAAAGTGCAATATTTGGTTTGACATTGCTAAAATAAGTTAAGTGATCTTACGAAGCTGCATCGAATTAGTTAATATGTTTCATTGACTAAAAGCATACACACATGTGTTGATTTCTTACTGAAACTATTTAAGTAATATAAATTTGAAACCTATGCTTGTCTGTTTTTCGCCTTAATTTTATAATTTTTTATGGTGTTAACCAAAAGACATAACCCTCGATATATGATAACATATTAATTAAATTGCTTAATTGGTCATTACAACTCTTCAGTCAGAATTACGGACTAAATTCTCAATTATTTATTAAATAGGTAAAGTTCTTGATACTGAAATATTAAACGTACTTTGTCTGAGCAAAATCAAATTTTTGTAAGAGAATATCATATCATAATGTGTCAGGATGGATGACACAGTCGCAGCTAAGAGATTTGTAAACACAATTGTGTCGTTATCTTTACTCTGTGTTCACCGAATTACTTATTTCATATTTTCTTTGATGTAATCTTTTCTTCTCCGCCAGATTTTTTATAAGCTTAATATTTTGTACTTAAAATCTATATAAAGGTGCTGAATTTGAACCCTTAATAACTAAAAATAATATTTGTTAAATAGGAATGAAAATTTTAAGATAATTTCTTGAATAATATAACATTTGTTTGTTTTCTTTTCAGCTATTAAGAGGTGGTAAGCAAAAGACAAAATCTTGTGTAGGAATGACCGTGATGTCCAAGACTTCAATAGCGGAAATATGTGAGAACGCCAAAATGGCCAGAGATATGGCTTTGACCGGTAATTATGATTCAGCATCTATATATTATGAAGGTTTACAGGGCCTATTAGCTCGCATGATTTCCTCTACAAATGATCCCCTTAGAAAGGGCAAATGGACAATGGTAATCTATAAAGAAATTCAGTTTAGTCACTCAACAAATCATTTTTAAACTGATTTTATTCAGGTTAAACAACAAATAACCAAGGAATACTCACAAATTAAAGAGATCCAACGTACTTTATCGGAGATGACTTTGGATTTACAGAGTTCGCAGTTTGCTTCGAAATTAAGAACTCAAACAAGTGAAACTGAAACCAAAGATCCATCCTCATGGTTTCGTCCGGATCCAGATATATGGACCCCACCACCCAAAGATCCTGATGTTTGGGGACCGCCAAAACCCGAAAAGTATGTAAACAATTGCAGTTTCTTTTTTTCTTCTTATTTATTATTCCGAAATATCATTTTGAAATAATGCTTTTATTTGAAATTCTTTAGACATTTAATAATCATAATACATAGTCCCTTATTGAAAAGCTTACTTAAATGGCTGTTATTTTGACATGTATTACACAAATGACATTTTTTGGCCGCGATGCAAATTTTAGCCTTAGTGCTGTAACTCACGGGGTTAGCCATATAAAAATACGTATTTCTCTTCAGTCCAAAAATAAATTATTATTAGTACACCCAAACCTGTTTTTACACGGTTTTTTTTTACGCGAATTTGAAATAACACGGTTTTTTTTTTTAACAAATTTACCATTTTTTTTGTTTGTTCCTTTTTATACGGATAAAATCGTTTAATAAAATAAAAACTCTGTGTATACTATTCAACAAAATCTGTGCGTTTTTATAAAGTTATTCAATTTTATAGGCATATGTAGGCTGCTGCATCAATCCTATGTATATTTTTTCAGTTTGTTTATACACTTACATACATACATAATATTTGACTTTTTTTACGCGTTTTTTTTTTTACACGGTAACCACTGGAACGTATCTACCGTGTAAAAAAAGGTTTGGGTGTATATATAAAAATGAATGTTTGTTTGTATGTAATTAATAGAATCGTAAACTGTGCATTTGATCATGTTATGATCTTCAGCAAAGTTGTTGCGCATGAGCCAGCGAAGGTTTATAATTTGGTATGACCAATTTCAGACAGGAGGCGTCACTGAAAATTGCTCAAAATGAATTAAATCGTAAACTGTGCATTTAATCATGTTATGATCTTTAGCAAAGGAGTTGCGCATAAGTCGACGGAGGTTTCTAAGTTGGTGCGCTTAATTTCCGATAGATGGCGCAACTAAGAATTATTCAAAATGAATTGAATCGTAAACTATGCATTTGATCATGTGTTAAACGGGCAAATACCAGACATTTTAGCATTTATCATTTATGATTTAGTAGAACTCATTCCCGTAAAATTTGACACATTTTAATTTTGGAAAATTTTTAAAAATTCTGTTGGTTCAATTGGATTGGGTACATTGTGAAATTCTAATAAATTTAACACAATTTTCATGCCATTCCCGTGCAATCATGCCTCCAAAGCGGTAAGCAATTGGTCGACCTACACGGCCGGAGCACGGAAGAAAAGACCATTACGAGCCCCAGAATCAGACGGGCAACTAGCATTGAGACTGGAAAATCTTCGAGTACATGCCGCTGAGACCCGTTGGCATGAATCACTTGAACAACGAGAAGTGAGATTAGAAACTGATTGAATGTGTACTGCTCAGGCTTGTTCGTCTGAATCATCTGGACAACGGGAAACAAAATCAATAAAATGATTCAAAATAAATTTGATATTCCTTCAAATTTATTTTAGTTGGTGGCGCAGCAACACGCGCAGGGTACAGCTAGTTCGTATATAAGTTCACTATAAATAAAGCTTTTCTAATACAGTAGAGTCTCATAAACAAAGTCATTAATTTGCTTAAATAATTACGCAAACTTTAAATTTAAATTACTTTATAAGTAAAAAGTGCAAATATATTCACCTTTTCTTATCTATAACTCGTTAATAAGATATCAAAATGGTTTTTTCCTTCTCGAACTATTATTTAAAGTGTTTTTTTGTTACATCAAACGTTACAACAAATTTGCATAGTAATTCCGATTTCACTATACAAGAATTTAATTTTTCATGTAGCAAACAAAATCAAACTCATACAGCTAGCTATATATGTGTTAGTTATCATTCAAGGACGGCGTAAATTCTAATTTGAAATTTGAATAATTAGAAATAATTTTATAATCCAAAAGCATTGAATATAGAAAATCGATTTTTTTAAGCGAAATAATGAAAAAAGTGTTTATAATATTACTGGCTATATTAGAATACATGAAGCATACCCCCTACATAGAAATTTTAGCCTAGAGAGACCTATTTTTAAACTGTGGTAGTGTTATGTTTAAAATAATTTAAGGATTTCAGAAAATTTAATTCAAAGAAATCGATTTTATTAGTTCTCATATTAATTAATGTTTCATATTTAAAAACTTTCTTTAAATTAATACTTCATTTTACTAAATTCTTTTTGTTTGAAAATAATTTTGTATGCTTCCTAGACCTGCTGTTCCAAATCGAAATCGTAATGTAGGCGGTAAGAAATCTTTGCCTACTAAAAGCACAATTCCTACACGCAATAGCGCTTCAAGTAATGGTTTAAATAAGAAGTCAAATAATGCGGCATCTGCGTCAGCACGATCTGCAACCTCACGTACTTCAACATCAAATCGTAAGTCAGTTTCGACAGGCTCTACAAACACAGCCAATAACAAAGACGACAACAGTTCAAACAAAGATAATGATGAGGCCAGAGACGAAGAATCTCCCGACCAAGAAGAAAAAGAGGATAAGAAATTTCAACCCAATAATCATATTGAAGCCGAATTGGTGGATATATTAGGTATATTAATACAATATTTTAATATGTACATATGTATGTATATCTCTTTGTTTTATAAATTTATTAATTATTTTCTTAATGCCAATTAGAGCGAGATATTTTACAACGAAATCCAAAAATCCGTTGGAATGATATCGCCGATTTGCATGATGCTAAACGTCTACTAGAAGAAGCTGTCGTATTGCCTATGTTAATGCCAGATTATTTTAAGGTGAGTACCATTTAATTACAATGTGATGTTTTCCCCTCTTTTTTATTCTATCATTTAAAATCATTAAAGCCAACAAGCTTTGTTAATATTCCCATACAATATTTTAAAGATAAATAAAACTACAAATTACAATCACGTTTTAAAGAGTCACGATTTTCTAATGTTTACATTTAATACGTATTAAAAAAATAATAAAAATAAATTAAAAAAACTACAACAAGCAAATTGTGTAAAATTATAAACGCATTTAAATTGTAAGCAAACAAAATTATAATATGCTTCATAGCGGGATAGCCAAAGCATTAAGGATTCCAAAGCAGTTTACGTTACGATCGATATTTGTTACTAGAGATATAAAGGGTCTTTCATTATGCGCTTCCTATCTTTATATTTAAATAAATTAAAGTGTATGTGAGATATCGTCCACATTTTTTCGTTCGTTTCAAAGACCTATTGATGTCATTATGTGTTCAAATGTCAGCCACGGCTTCTCTGGTTGCATTGCTTCCGAAAAGATATGTTTTCTATCACTAGCCTAGCGTGTAGTGTTTTAGCGTACTAGACACCAACTTAGGTGGTTTAAACTTAAGATTAAACGTAAGTTTATTAAACTCAAAAACTGAATACGAAGATTAAAGTTAAGCTAATCGTTAATCTCTCACTCAAAAAATGGCGTTTAGAGTTTAAACCTCAGCTCTAAGGATTTGAAGAAAAGAAATACAAATAAATATATGCTACTGTATCAAACGTCTCCAAATTCCTCATCGGTATCTTTTAAACTAATTACCAACCAACGGCTTGATTTTATTTAAAAAATATTTTTTTTTTCGTTTTTTGCGTCTCGATCTTTGCAGTCTTCTGACAAAAGGTCTGAGAGTCATTAATAACGTGAATAAACTATACTCCACTCGTGAGGACCTAGATCGTAATCCTGTCTAAATGTTAACTATTGTAAATGCTTTTCATTAAAAGATTAATTTAAATTTTGTTCGTTCATTTTCTTTTCTTAATATTTTAACAGTTCAAAAGCTTGCACAGTTAAGTTGATACATCATCATTGAGCTCTAAATATCGACTAAATTTAACGATCATTTTGATATTTTGGTTTTTGTTTTTATCCTGCGGTCTGTCGTCCTTTATTGTCGTTTTTTATTGTCAAAACAAAATAAAATAAAAACCAAAGAAGTAGATTTTTATTTAATTTATTTTCATTTTTTTTTTTAGGGTATACGTCGACCATGGAAAGGTGTGCTGATGGTTGGTCCGCCAGGTACTGGTAAAACTATGTTAGCTAAAGCTGTTGCTACCGAATGTTGTACTACATTCTTTAATGTGTCCTCGTCTACGCTTACTTCAAAGTATCGTGGGGAGTCTGAGAAAATGGTTCGACTACTATTTGAAATGGCACGTTTCTATGCGCCCAGTACCATTTTTATCGATGAAATAGATTCGTTATGTTCACGTCGCGGTTCTGAATCTGAACATGAAGCTTCGCGGCGAGTTAAATCAGAACTGCTGGTACAAATGGATGGTGTGGGAAGTGAGGAAGCCAATAAAGTTGTAATGGTTTTGGCTGCCACCAATTTCCCGTGGGATATCGACGAAGCATTGCGTCGTCGTTTGGAAAAACGTATCTACATACCACTGCCTTCGGGTGAAGGTAGGGAAGCTTTGCTGAAAATAAATTTAAGAGAAGTTCAGGTGGATGATAGTGTAGATTTAGGAGATATTGCAAAAAAATTGGATGGTTATTCGGGTGCGGATATAACGAACGTATGCAGGTGTGTGTGATAAATGATTAATATTTTATAGATGGATTTTATATTTCATTTTCATCCTTGCAGGGATGCCAGCATGATGTCTATGCGTAGGAGAATTGCTGGTCTTACGCCTGAAGAAATACGTCAACTGGCCAAGGAGGAAGTTGATTTGCCGGTATCAAATCAAGATTTCATAGAGGCCATTAGTCGCTGCAATAAGAGTGTTTCACAAGCTGATTTAGATAAATATGAAAAATGGATGGCAGAATTTGGCTCATCATGATGGCCTCATAGCAATAACAACCAGTATACTAATAGCAGCGACTGCTGCGCCACTAGCAGCAATAAACGCCGCATGTTGTTGTGAAATGTTTAAAATTGAATGATTTTCGAATCAATAACAGATGCAAAAAAAAAGGAAGAACGTAAACTTTTAAACATTTACAAATGCAAATAATTTATATTCTGTGGAAATCTTAGCAAAGCTAATGAATATACACACACATTTACACATAAACATAAACCTAAAGGCAAAAGATGTCTCTTTTTTTTTTTTTTTTGCTAAACAACCTTAAACAAAAACAACGCATTTTCACAAAGTGATTATTTAATATTTGAAAAATTTATTACTCCTGCCCACATTTATTTCCACTTCCACACACACATATATATACACATAATAAAATAGACAAAATAATTCACAGATAAATACAAAAGTTGAAATACATACAAACAATATGAATTATACAATGAAATGAATTTAAAATGAAGTAATTTTACATTCAATTTACACATACACACACAGGTACAGATACAGATACACAAATGCAACAAATAAAACTAATTATGAATTAAATAAAAGACTAACAAACTATTTTTTTTATTAAGAGTAAATAAACATCTTCTATAAAGTGAATGAAAATAAAACAATATTACCACAGCAGCAGCAACAGCAACTACTGTTGCTGTGTATATTAATATAAAATTTCTTTTTCTACTAACAATCATCATATATTGTATGTATGTACGTATACACACGTTAATAATCCAATCCCCTTTCATCATCACAATGCAACTTTTCAGCAGCATCAATTCTTCATATTCTGTTTAATTTTTTATTCTGCTTAATCTTCTCGATATTCATATTCTTTATCTTTGATATTCAGTTTTGTCTTTTACCATTCTAATCATAGGTTTTATCTTTATCTTCAATTTTTTAATATCTTTTAATATATTTTTGTTTCTTTTTAACATAATATTTTTTCTTTCACAGACTTCATTAGTTTTAATTTAGTTTATGATAAAGATATACAAGTACATTTATAAAATAACAAATTTTTAAAATAAAAAATAAAAACATATTAAAATTCCGAAAAGTGTATTTTCTGTGAAACAGATATGACAACCATATAGCCTTGAGGTGTAGAAAACCAAACTCCTAGATTGTGTGCGTCGTTTCGTCAATTTCACATACATACATACAAAAAAAACATAGTTTTGAAAGATAGTCTTCAATCTGGTTTTTACATTGAATTTCGCTTGTCCTTTTAAATAATTCAGTGAGAATTTTTCTTTTATCAGTTGATGTTCTTGTGTCAGCGTCATCTACAATTGGCATGTAGAGTTTTATCAAAGAAAATAAAGTATAAAGAATGTGCATTTTAACATATTTTGGAATATTTTTAAAAAATATTTCACGAAGCGGGGGGAAAGATAGAAGGGAAGGATACAGAAACCAAGAGCGTAACAATGCGTTGTTCTCATCATGCGTTGTTCTCATCGTGCGTTTTTGTTGTTCGGCACCAATGTCCCTCAGGGGAAGAACATCTTCGGCTTTTTACACACATAGGACACGAACATCAAGAATGTTCGTTAAAAAGAGCGTAAAAATCTTGTCAGCTTTTAAAGAAGAAGGTTCATGTCGCTTTTTTCATACTTCAATGATACACCCAAAGAAATATCACGGTAGTATTCACTAATATCAATGAGAAATGATTTCGATTTTTGGAAGAATACTTGCCAAGTTAAATACGGTGTCTTTTCTAAATTTTCCGATCACATATACATATCATTGGGTTAATAAGTAGACTTGACATTATTACTAACAATTTTCCTCTAGGTTAACACATGCCTATGGTTATGGATTAGTGAGTGAGAGAGAGAAAATAAGTGGAGAGAATTTATTTATTTACAGCCATATAAAAGTGTTAGTAATATACGCTATTTTTATTTTCATTTCATCAACATACATATGTAAAGCTGTCTATCTTTGGCTTAATAATTTTGGATAAATAAAAATGAAATAAAAAGTCGATTTTATTATTAAAAGAACATAAAGCTATCCATCTTTGGCTTAAAAATTAGGCCATGTTTTTTAGATAAATAAAAATAAAAAGAATTAAAAAACAATTTTTTATTAAAAGAAAAACAAGCAAAAACGAGCATTCCAAAGCATTTAAAAAAATATAATATGGGACAAAATAAAAAATAAAATACGCCCAGCTAATGACATAGAACCTTTTTAACACAAAATATTCTTCGAGTGTTATTCTGAAATAAAATGATAAAGCATCCGCAGCTCATGTACTCTTGTCGCAGTCTGATAGACAACTAAATCAAAAAACACAAGAACACATACACATGTACATACGTACGATGAGAGCAACACATTGTTACGCTCTTTGTTTGTGTTCATTTTCCTTCTGTCTTCCTCCCCCCTCATCAAGAAATGATTTTTAAAAAGATTTTGGTGAGAGCGGGTCGTAATGTTACGACCCGCCATAAGAAATTTTACCTCTACATGATGCGTATTCTTTATATACATATTCTTTGGTTTTATACACTTTTGTATGTAACATTGAGTCTTGTGTAGTGGTAATGAATTAATGAATGTACCTTAAAAACGCTCGCATTAAATATTTGATCCGACAGTTCATAGACACTTGCAGCTTTTCCATTTTTACGTTAACATATTGCAGTTCTGACCTCACACTGATTCAGTCGGAGGTATCTTCATCACTACTACAATGAATGAGCCACTCGCTACTATCATCTTGACGAGAAGTGCTTTGCAGTTATAAAAACAGAAGCAGTCAGTTGTGTGCGTAGCGACAATTTCTAGGCTGCGACTAAATAATGTACCGAGTTGCCATTGGTTCAGTAACATTATGAAAGCTAAAATCGGGCACTGTCTCTTTCTGTTGCTGTATATTTCTTCGCGCAGGTTAAATTTCCCACATTCGATCAATGCACCGGCTTTGTACAGAGTACGCCCGTTCCAGGTGTACCAGAGATCCTTAAAATCATGGTCGATTCTTACATTTACGAGGTCTGTCAGCATTAAAGAGTGTCAATTTTATTTTTCTTTCAAATGTAGAGCGATTTTTGTTGGATTCGAGTTTAATTTTAAATTCAATGGTCCTATCAATTTTTAACACTCTTAGGTGAATACGCAGTGCAGCCCTTGCGCTGACCAACTTCTTCCTCTTCCCTGATTTTGGTGGACTTGGCAGTACAGGGACTGCGTTCACCCGTGGCATGACAACGGGCCACTATGCGTGCTCAAGTGAGCTTTGTGATATCAGACCTACCACTCTGACCTAACCTAACTTAGGTGAATACGCAGCGCTGTTAGCTCATTACGTTCAATAGATGTGAAAGCATTTACCTCAGCTGATTTCACGATAAGCTATGTGCCCACTAGAGATGAAAAATGAACCTAAATAGGCACACGCTTTAATCAAGTTTATTACTATGAAAGATACTGTTATTATTAGTTAGTATCAGAGTTATATTTACACAAGCTCCGTTATGTTCTTCAACATCGATTTGTTTGTTTTTTTTTTTGAGACCAACACTCAGGAGATGAACCCTATTCATGCAGTGCACTATGTTGGAACACAGGAAAGACAGTTTATAGGAGAAAATTTTAATGACCAGTGTGGTGCATATCTTCACTACTTTTTTTGTTTGAGAATTGCTTTTTAGTAATAATTCTCAATGTTCTATTGTGAGCTATCACATGTAATGTCAGATAAACAGTCACAAACACCCAGAGTCTTTGGTTGTGAATCGAACCCATGGCCTCGGTACTAGAAGTTTAGCACACTACTAACTAGACCATCATGACACCCATTGGCGCCCATTACTTAAAGCTCAAAAGTGAAGTAAATGAAGACACATCACAGGGTGTTATTCCATTATCCTTGCTATGGCACGTTGTTGTAGAGAGCCTGTTGGCAGAACAAAAGTGGTGTGGATTTTAAGGTTTATGGTTATGCCAATGTACTGGACATAATGGTATCAGGCTTTGATCCCAACACTGTCTCTTTGAGATGCAATCAAGACTTACAGCTTACAACTGAATGCTGCACATCGTGTGGTTTAAGTATCTATTCTCGCAAAATGGAATTTATGGTTTTTTCCATGCGACATTAGGTACCTATTATTTAACATACCGATCCTTAATGCGAATCAACACTCCTAACTCAAGAGGGTTAAATACTTAGGGATCACTCTGGACCCCAAGCCTCTCACGGAAGGGCAACATTATTGAAAGGCTACAAAAGAGCTTTACACATGCAAAAGAACCGCAGGTAAGATCTGGGGTCTTAGGCCAACCATCAAACACTGGCTCTAACGGGCCATGGTGGACAATGTGCAATCGTTAATACCACTGCCGACTGATAGTAAGAGAAA
Organism: Sarcophaga subvicina; assembly: GCA_936449025.2. Lineage (NCBI taxonomy): Eukaryota > Metazoa > Arthropoda > Insecta > Diptera > Sarcophagidae > Sarcophaga > Sarcophaga subvicina. The sequence continues at coordinate 44,763,421 of OW388081.2, read as the reverse complement.
GCAGGTAGTGCGCTTTGTTTTAGCATTATTTGCTATACTCCGTTGACTCCGCTCTGACATTCTGTTAAAGCATAGGGCTGTGTACTGCCCTTGTTCATGATTGCCTAGGATTTCTAAAGCAAAATCTCGAATCATTCAAAGATAACCCTTATAAGGCTGGCCAGGGCCGGTACTAAGCTTGCAATCTCCGACACGTTAGGAGGTACTGCGATTGCCTCAATTAAATTTTAAATTAACCACTTATTGTACGGCGAAGCACAATCAGCATTGAGGGTACGTGCAATATTGCTAGACTTTGCTGGACACGTATGGATAAAAAGAGAACCGACTCTCTTCTATGCTTACATAAAATTGCACAATAGCAGTTCTCAATGTGCTTTTGGTTCTTGGCATGCCAGCAAATGACTTTTGCGGGATGTGAGGGTCAGAGAAGGAGGAAAAGACTGACTTTCAACTACAAATTAACAAAAGTAAACAAATGGAATTAATAGTTGCTAAAAATCAAGGTAAATTGTTCTAATAAACAATTTATAGCCCACAATAACCGGCGTTCGACAATCCACAAGGTTAACAATATTCGTGCTACTAAATAAATAAAAAAAAATAGGTTTTTCACACGAAGTCTAAGAATGTCCTTTGCAGTGTGAAATTAATTGAAAAAGAGATTGTAATTTTTTTTGTTCATTTTTATTATTATTTTTGTTTTTTAAATATAAAGTTAAAACTACAATTATTTGTTTTGTTTTTTTGAATTATTTTTTGTTGTTTTTGTTTATTTATTTATTTTTTTTCTTCTTTTTTTATACAATATTAATCAAATGTATAGAGTTTGTTTGGGAAATGGTATGAAGGAAAATGGTTGGGGGAAAAGGGTGGTGTGGTGGTTGTTGTGTGTTAGTGATGGAAGGAAATAAATAAATGGTTCGACATGATACACATTTTTGTTTTTGTAACATTTAGTAAGGGGTAGAAAGGTAGGATTGTTTGAAAGAGAAAAAGAGGAGGATAAGGGCATTCATTGTAGTGTACTCTTTGTTGTTGTATTGTAATTTTTTTTTTCTTTTAAATCTTGTTTTTTTATGACGAATTTATTATATTTATAGCTAAGAATATTTATTATTATTATTATAATTTTTGTTGTTGTAATATATAATATTTATATATATATAATTTTATTTAAAACTAAGCAATTGTTTTTTAATGATTTTTTTTTAATTTTTCGTTTTTTTTTTTTATTAATCTGGTATTTACTTAATACATTTTATATTTAATTTATAACTTTTTGTTTTTTTTTTTGTTTTCATATCATTCTCTTTTAATGTGTGTGGGCTCTTCTGGTTTTTGTTTTGATGAAAGAGTTGTTGTTGCAGTTTTTTTTTTAAATTTTGTATTTATTTACGACAAAGAAATTTTTACTTACGATTAATTATTTATAAGCTAAACATTTTGTTTATAAATAAATTAATTTTTTAAGTTTTTTTTTATAAACAATTTTGTTTTTATTTATATTGTATGTTGTATCATATTTTTATCATTTTGTTTTGCTCATTCTCAATTTGTTTATATTCTTTTCTTATAAGAAGAGTGTTTTTTTAGTTCTTTTAATCTTTCTTGACAATATAATATTTGAGTGTGTTTAAGAGCGGAGATGCTGGCTTTAAAACCCCTAAATTTACTTTCTATAACTCTTTTCTTTTTTTTTTGTTGTATTAATATGTTTTATATTTATACTTTTGACATGAAATTTATTTTTATTAAAAAATAAAAAATTAAAACATTTTAAATTATAAAAAAAACATAATAATAATAATAATAAAAATATATATAAAAAAATTTTAAGTTTTTTTTTTCAATTTTTAACATTCAAGGTTAGTGTATGTTGTTGTTGTTTTTTTTTCTTTGTTTATATATCTATATGTATATATATATTTTTTATAAATTTATTTTCCTTTTTTAAAGTCTCCTTAATAATTAATGATTTATAAATTTATTTAAGAAATTATGTAGAGAATAAATACTGCAGTTAATTGAAAAGAAAAAATAAATGAAGATTAAATAAAAAAAGAGAAATATTTTATTTATTTGTTATTATTATTATTTTCTAATAATTTCTTACATACATCTTTTGTTTATATATATATGTATATATATAATTATAAAACTAATTGTTTATACACGTGCAGACACATTTATTATTAATAATAATAATTATAATAGTATTTATGTATATATAGATTTGTTTTAATTATTTAATAATAATAATTAATATAATAATAATGACCATAAACTACAAATTCTTATCTCGTTTCTTTAATATTTTTGCAATAATATATTTTTTTTTAGTGTTTTTTGTTTTTTTTTAATATAATTTATATATATTTTTTTTGTTTTGTTTAAATATAAACTCTTCAACTCCAATTATATTTATTAAATTATGTCTATAATTAGAGAGATAGTTTCTTTTTTCTTGTTTTGTTTGTTTTATTAGGTCTAACAGAAAAAGCATTTAATATGTATATTTAATATTTATTATTTATAATTATTTTTTATTAGGAATATCTTGCAAGTTGCGCGTATGGTTCTTATTTTTTTGTTTTGTTATTAAATATATAAACTTTTATCTTTTTTTGTTCTGTTTATGGTTTTTCGATTTTTTTTTATTTATTTATTAATTTAATTTATTAAAATTATAAACCTTTACATTTATTTGTTTACGTTTAAGGGGGAAAAATCTCTATACAAAGTTTCTATATTTTTGTTTTTAATTTTAATTATTATTTTTTTATGTGCAATTTAAGTATTTAAACCTCTTTATGATTTGTTTTCTTCCTTCATTGCCTTAATAGACATTCTTATTTTAATTATTATATGCTGTCGCTGTGTTTTCTTCTTAGTAATGTTAGTCATCAATACATTTGTTGCTTGTCATGAAATCTAAATATTCATTTCGATTTGTTGTAACAGTATGAGAAATTTATTGTTCAAGTGGTAATAATAATAATAATATCTATTAAAAACATTTTCATATTAAAATTAATCTTTAGATTTAGAAAGTCAGTTAATAAAATAAAATTTAAAAAAAAAAAAATAAAACGCACACACACACACACAAAATTATAATAGAAATTAAAAGCAAACTGTTATCCGTATCGTGTGGTGTATAATGATGAATTGTGGTATTGTGTGTATATTTGTCAATTGAACGTGTCCGTTGTAATCATCTCTATAATGTATGTACTGTGTGTGTTGGGTGGGTGTGTGGTGTACTGTGTTGTAATATTTATAATAATTCTTTGCAACTGGGGAATAAATTCGTTGCATTATCAATGGTTGTTGTTTGCATTTAAATGTTTCATTTTATGTTTCTATTATTTACCGTTATTGTTATTAATATTTGTTCATTAAAAATAGAAAAATTTTATTTACAATGTCAAGCGGTTAATCAACGAAACTATAAAATGGAAGGATGATCAGGCTTAAAATCAAACGCAGGAAGCTAGACAACGAGAACTTGTTTCAATCAAGAACCAAAATGTACAATGTTCAACACGTATTATTAAAAAAAAAAAATAAATTTGCGATATACATACTTACATATGTATGTATGTACATTTTTCTATTAATTTATTATTCGAAAAGTTTCTTATTTCTTTGTTTACTTATGTATGTTTTTTTTTTGTTGTTTGTTTATCTCTCCGCCTCATTATCTCTTTCGAAATTTGAAATATTATAGTTTATTATTAATATTATTATTATTTAAATCCAAAATCGTATTGATAAACAAAAATATCAATTTATTATAAAAAAAAAAAAATTAAGAAAACACAAACAAAATATTAAAAACTTAAAATAACAAAAACAAAAAACAAAACAGAAGAAAAAAAATAGTGAAATATTCTTTGAAATATTCAAACATTTTAATCAACAAAAAGCCAGAGACAGACAGATAGACGACAATTAGAATTAAGTTTGTTTAAAATTAAAATTTAACCTGATCTCTTGAGTCATGATGATGTTGGGGCGCTGATACCGATGCTGTTGCAGATTGTAGGGGCTGAGGGTGTTGTTGTGATGGTTGCTGTTGTGGTTGTTGTTGTTGTTGTGGATTTTGAGAAATTGTTTGATGATGCGGCGTATGTAAATGATGCTGTTGTAACTGTATGTGATGGTGATGATGTTGTTGTTGTGGTGATTGACTATCATATGTGTGTTGCTGTTGCTGTTGTAATTGCGCCGCTACCCCAACAGTTGGTATTATTCCGGTCGATCTTTGTGTAATATTTGTGAAATGCTGCTGCTGTTGTTGTTGTTGTGGTGGTGGTGGATGAAATGTTGGAGCATTCGTTTCATTTTGATTGGTATTGAAATGCATTTCCAGTAAACTGGTTGTGCTTGCGGGATTAGTTGTGGCAACGGTAAGAGGTGGTGGTGGTAGAGATAGTGGCGGAAGTGGTTGTGACCACAGATGTGGTGTATGTGGTGCTAGTTGCTGATGTTGTTGTTGGTGTTGATGATGATGTTGCAGTGCCAACTGTTGCTGCTGATGATGGTGATAAGCAAACATCGTCGTTGCAACTGCTGTATTTTCAGCAGCCTGTAACATTGTATACTACGCAACCGCTGCTGTTGTTGAGGTATTTGCAGTTGGTGCTTGTGATGGTGCCGTTGCCGTAGGGGGTGGTGGTGGCGGTGCTGGTATTTGTTGTTGTTGTTGTTGCTGCTGCTGCTGTTGCTGCTGCTGCTGTGACTGTTGATTAGACGATAAAGTGCTTGCGATTGAGTTACTATTATTTAATTGTAAACTATTACTACCACTATTACTACCGCTTGTACCATGATTACTGCTACTACTACTACTGGCCAAAGGAGAATTTGCGTTTGAACTCAAAATATTATTTTTTAAATGTTCGGCTGTTGCACCCGCTGGTAATCCCGCTGTTGTTAAGCTACTGTTATTATGCGGATGTACTATATGATGAGATGTGGCATTCGAGCTGCTATTATTGCTGCAACCACCGAGAGAACTATTCAAACTGTTTTGACTTAGACTGCTGTGGGAACTGGCTGCAGTACCACAGCTATTGCTATTTGTACTACTGTTGCTGACATCGTTGAATGCAGCTGTAGGTGTTATCTGTGAACTACTATTGCTGTTTTCGTCAGCAGACATAACCATGGCAGATGAAGATTTACTATTGCCTACTGGAGTTTCCGCAGTAGTCCCAGTGATGATATCACCACCACTCGTATGATTGGCAGCCTCGATTTTAGAAATTGTGTCTTGTACTTCAGATGTTACGGGCGTGCATTTTAAGTCCGTCGAGTTTGCCTCTTTATCTACTGTCGTTGATGTTGTGCTTAACGGTGCAGCCGTCGCTGGCATTACACCTAAATTCTGTGATTTCTTTTCGTTGGCACTTTCCAACAATTTTTGCTGCAACTGTTTCTGTTGTAGCCTGTATTCGAGTGAATTTGCCGTGGTTCCTGGTCCCCGCGATACTTGAAATAAGACTCGCGATATTATTAAAGCTACCTGTTGATCCAATATGTGTGACATCACTAGACCTAACAGTCTTTGTTCTTGTTGCATGAATAGAGATCGGTTGTCGGGGTGTTTTGCTAAATGCAGCAGGGTACCGGCAGCTCTTCTCAACATATCTAAACTCGTGCCCATTGAATCGGGATTTTCTCGAAGGTAGTTGATGCCATGTTGATTAGCTACGCCCAAGGCAGTTTGTTCGGCTTGTTCTATGAAGGCTACCAAGTAGGAGATGCATGGTGACTGCAATGCTACTGTTCGGGCCATTGCACTATCAGCAGCAGCCAAATAATGCAAGAGATTTACTGAAAACTCTCTGAGCACTTGATCTTCGTTGCGGCACAAGTGACGAGTGAGAACAGCACATAATTTTTCTAATCTCGAGTGGGGAGGTGTGGCAATCACTAAATCAACGTTGTTATCGGTAACACACAGTTTACATAGAGCCTCCAGGGCCAGTCTTTGGGGTGATAGTGATGAAGCAGGACCGCACGAGGGGAAAGGGTCCTGTCCATGGGCGCTTGGACAGACAGCCCAATGAAGTAAACCATCTATTAATGGCCTGGCTATGAGTTCCTCGTAGCGTGATAGATCCAGATGTCCGGATATATTTGCCATTATTACCAACATATTCTCGCGTATACTCACCAAATAATCCCACCACCATTCGCGTTCGCCCTGCAAAGAACTGCAAGAGTCCGAGAAATCAGTGTCCTCTTCGGTACCTCTGTCGTAGTTACGGTTCTTGGGCGTTCGAGGCAAATGTTCGTGGTTGAGTAAGAGCAATCGACCTAGCACAGCTAGAAATCGAGATGACTTTGCAAGAACAGACTCATTGCCGGGTACAAAACTTAAATTTCGGAATATGTTTGAAATGCAAATGCAACGACGTGCCAAAGAATCTTGACTTTCGTTTACTAAAAATAAACTAGACTCATCGCGGGTATAACATTCGTCTTCAAGTGAGGAAGATGAACGTCGTCGTTGCAGTATCAATGCTGGATCTCGCACAGTTGACTTGGGATCGAATTTTTTTGATGCGACCGTAGTATCTTTGGTGGTTATTGTTTCTAATTCCATATCTACTTCTCGGCAATCACTGTCTGATGGAGCTGCAACCGAACTGGTATTTATTTCGCTTAATTCTTCTTCCCGCTTAATTTCGCCTTCATTCTCCTGATGCTTGTCTTCCAGCTTTGTTTTCTTGGCTTCACTATGTTCTAGGGTGTGTCCATCACCAGTACCTTCACTAATACTATTGCTGTTGAGGCTGGTGTTGACATTGGCATTCATAACGGAATTATTGAAAAGTCTACGTTTCTTATTAAATGTATTTTGTTGCAGTCTTGCCTCCGCTTCTCCCTCTTCATCATCGGCTACTACCGCATCCACAGCTTCAATTAGTTTATCACTTTGTTCTTTGAGTTCTAATTTTGGCTTCAGTAAGTTATTATTACCACTCTCGTCATCGTGTTGTTCTTCCGCTTTCGGGTGTTTCTTACGTTCTTTAGTCTTTGTTTTGGCTCCTTTGATATAACGGGCGAATGGAATGTCTACAAATTCTGACTTGAACACATCTATAATGCCCGCATTTATATCTGGATCTGTAAAACCATAAGTCCAGGCATTACTACCAACTGGCGCGGTTTCTTCATAATTACCACAGAACTCCGTGTCCCAGGACTTGAGGTCGGCGGTAATGAAAATATCTTGCTCGGCAGGTTGAAGTCGCACAGGTAAACCTTTGCGCGACATCATTGTATAATTGGGTGTATGTGCTAATAATATCACTCGTTCATCGGGATTGGGTAAATGTTTAACTTGACCCAAATCGATGCCCTCATCTTCGTCAGAATCATCATGAAAAACGCCTTCGGCAACGAGGCGTTCGTTCTCCATCTCATAATCCGATGAAGTATTGTCATGTAACCTGGTACTATCGTTTTCCTCTCGTTTATTGTTTTCACACACACGTTTACGTGTGCTATTGTGCATTAAACTGCGCTTGTTGGCACTCGTGTACGATCGCTTTATACCACCACTAACGACACCAATACGCTTATTTTGATGTGACCCATTTTTCTCATTACTTTCATCGTCGTGAAACATATCGGCGAGGTTCTTTTGGAAGTGCTCCAGCAGTAGAGTAAGCAAACCTGGCAGATGTGAAAGGCCGAAATATTGTACAGTGGTATCATCGAACAGTAGAACATTTAGAACATCCAAAGCCCAAGTACATTCTGTTAGTAGACCCGAGCGCATGGCCATAAATAAACGCCAAGGATCAACTGGACATACATCTGCCTTATTTAGACGTTTACGTTTATATAACACCGGTGTAGTAGCCTCCACACTATCTGGGGGAAAAACTATTTCTTTCTTTATTAATTGCGCTGTGGGAGGAGCAAAGGCCGGAGCTTGTGGTTGTGCCTGCTGTGGCTGAGGTTGTTGTGGAACACTTGGCGTAACAGTTGGACCACTAGGTCCAGACTGACTACTTACAATACCTACAGGCTTTTGTTGGCTTCCGATTACGGCAGAGGGAATAATGCCGGTACCAGCAGGCCCTTGTGCATTACCAGGAGATGCGCCAACGACGCTGGTACCACTTGCAGCCTGCGGTGGTGGAGGCATTGAAAAGGGTTGTTTTCCCATGCTAACTGGTGGCAGTTGAGTACCACTAGCACTGTTTGTATTGGGCGGTACACCTGGAGGGCCAGATTGAGGGCCAGCTACTTGACCTACAGCTACACCCACACCTATACCCATAGTAGCACCGGCGCCACTAGCAGGCATCCGTTGTTGTTGACCAGCACTGGGAGGTCTTAACGGCGAGCCTGGCGCTCCACTTGGTAGTGCTCCAGGTGCGCCAGCGCTCGTACCACTCATTTGAGCCCATTGGGGTGGCGTAGGCTGTTGCTGTCCTTGCTGTTGTTGCTGATAAGGTGGTTGTGGCTGTTGTTGTTGCTGTTGCTGCTGCTGCTGTTGTTGTTGCTGTTGCTGTTGAGGAGGCGGTGGTTGCTGTTGTTGTGGCGGATAGCGGTGCTGATCCCACTGTGAAGCTCCAGCAGCAGGCGGCTGTTGTTGTCCTGGCGGCCCAAGTGGCCCTGAAGGTGGTGCTGATGTTCTAGGTGGAGCTCCACCCCAGGATTGAGGAGATGGTGTCGATGGATACTGATTGCGATATTGATTTGATGCTCCTTGCCAACCACCTAAAACCACCATAAAACACAACGTCAGTTAGGAATCAAAAAAAAAAAAAAAACTTCACAAGCAATGATTACTTACCGTACAGTTGTGGCCTTGTGTTATAGCCCGGATAGGGCTGTGCTTCTTTGACAAAGTCTGGATGACGCCGTGGTTGAGGACCCTGAAAAACATTAAAAGTTACGCAAATACATGAGTTAACCAGCACTTTAAATTCATAAAAGTTTTTATTACCTGATCCGGTGGCCTGTAATAATCCTGTTGGCCAGGAGCACCTGGCGGCGGATAAGGTGAGCTACCCGGCGCAGGAGGTCCGCCTTGTGGTGGACCGCCGGCTGCTGTAGGAGCACCAGGAGGTGTAGGTGTCTGAGAACTACCAGGGGGCGGTTGACTATAAGGACGATTTCCATAAGGACCATATTGATTCGAGCCAGAAGGTGGTCTACATAGCAAAAGAGAAAAAAAAAACATATTAAATTAACATAAGAAATTAATTTAAGAAAAGTCAAACGAATCGTTAACGATTATGAATGAATTTAACTGTAAAAGGACAACAATACAATTGAAGATGAAAGAGTTTATGGATAAAATCATGGAAATTTTCTATGTAAAGTGTGTTTAAATAAAAGGATAAAGTCACTCACGCTTCTCCCTCGGGACCATAGGGAGGGTATATGCTACGATTCTGTGGTGGAAATTGGCCCTGTTGTTGACCAAACTGTGTAGGAGGTCCAGTAGCATTATATTGATCACTCGAACCATATTGACCATATGCTCCGGGTTGCCCAGGGTAAGGAGAACCTATAAAAGCATAATAAAAATGTGATCATTAGCCAACATATTAATAAAATTTATAAAAAAAGCAAAATTTAAATATAAAACTTAAAACTTAAAAATACATAGAAATCTTTTTTTAAACAATTTCAGACAGATCAGGCCAAACAAAAACCCAAAACAACAGTATGAAAAACGACTATTAATGAGCTGATAAGATAGACAGAGAGAGAGAGAGAGAGAAAGTAGAATAGAGTGTCTAGTGATTAATGTGTTGAATAATGTACCTGGTGTACGTGACACCGGTGGGGGATATGGTCCAGCAGGTGAATAAGGTGGTCTTATATTTGGTGGATGAGTGGGGTGAGGTTGTGGTGGACCAGTAGGTGGTGGCGGACCAGTTGAAACATTGGCAACACCACTGTTGCCAGCTGTATTAGAGCTGGGTGCAATAGCACTTGCGACACCACCGCTGCCTACAGGATCATCAAACGGATTGTTAACACTTATATTGTCTCCTCCGCCACTAACACCCGCACCCGCACCACCACCACTACCACCACCACTGCCGACTACAACAGGCCCAGCTGAATTTTGATTATTGATAACTTTGTTTTTACCATCATCATTAGCATCATTTTATCAAGGAGTGATTATTTTATTTCATTTATTTTTTTTTTTTTTAACACGAATTGATTTTGTGTTGTTGATTTTTAGTACGCGTTATAATAATAATAACGAATAATTACGAATAATAACGAATAATAATTAATAACATGGTGTTTTGATTTTATTGGATGGATTCATAGATATTTGAATGATGACGTATGTGTATGATGAATACAGGATTAATTTTGGCATTAATTTGTGATGAATGGCAAGGCAACAATGTTGTTATTTGATTGGTTGGTTATTAGATGAGTATAAAATAATAACAAAAATAAAAACAAACAAAAAATTAAATTAAAAATAAATGATAAAAACAGAAAAAATTGTTTAAAAAAAATATAATTTCAATGCTATGATTGTAATTACCTGGATGTGGACTTTGCGCATTACTCTGGGAGGGTGGTCGTTGCATTTGTCCAGCAGCACCATAATCCGGTTGAGGACCAGGACCACCTGGATAACTACCAGGATACTGAGGATAACCATCCATTGATGTATTGGCAGCACTGCCTGGAGCTGGGAATGAATCTTGTGAATTTGATGAACCGGCTAAAATATTCCCAAAAACAACTTTTTTTTAATATTCCCTTTATGCACACAACTAAACCATTAAGAGCTAATTATGTATTTACCTGGTGACGGTACAGAAGCTGCTTTGGTTGATTTCTTTTTAGTACCAGCCTCCACCTGTTGTATTATGGGTAATGGATCTATGTCGCCTCGATCAAAATGACACTCAAATGTCAGAAGATTTTTCGTATAGTGTTTACGCAATGTATATGCTGCACTACTGCTTGCACCAATGCCCAACAGGCCTGCAATATCTTTCCATGTTTTACTTTTCGTTACCTTTAATAGTTTGTAATTGTAAAGAAGAAAAAAAAACACTTGGTTAGTTTATACGAAACTTGATAGAAGCTGTTAAAAAGAAGTACGTTTAAAGATATTGTATATCAAAAATTAATTTCAATAAAAAAAAAATTAAAAAAAAACTTTTTTTTTTATGAAACATACACAAATGCACAGGCAAATCAATGATGTTCTCAAAATGAAAGTAAACACATAAAGACAGGAGCTTTAAAAGAGTTTTTAAGGAATACAATATTTTTTTGTTCAATACAATGTAACAAAGCCAATTGAACACATTAACTTTAGCATTAAAAAAAATTTTTAAATATTTAAAGTATGTTTCTTAAATCGTATGATAGATACATAAGTGCATCAATACCATACGACGGACTGTGCGAAAAGCAGAATACCGAAAAATTAACTGAAACAATATAGAATTTAATTCTTTAAAAGTAAATGCCGATAATATTCCGACATTAAACCAAAGATATTCAGCTTTTCGTTATTAATTCGTATGTTCTTATTGAAAAATTAGAAGAAGTAAAAAGAACAGAAATGCTTATTGATATTTAAACTACTTACGTTCTAATAAAAATAAATAAAATGTGTATTAATGGAGAAAGAATATAGCGGAGTATGAAAGAAACTACTGGAATTGTGAATACGGTAAAAAAAACGGGATTCAATGAGATGAGGATATAAAAGTACTTTTTTTTTTGATACAAACGTTTGGAATATTGAAAATAAAATATAAAATAAAAAATCCATTTGCAAAAAACAATAATTGAAGTAATTAAATAAAACCATAGAATAAATATACCACGTAGTATTTGAAAATAAACATGCTTGCAATTCAAAATGATTATTATTTTAATTAAAATCTATACTTAATGATGGTAATAATTCTTTAAGGTTTTACTTTTGATCATATTTTTGGATTTTCTACTATATTTTTCTTTTCTTGTTTGGATATTTGCTTTTTTTTTATTATTCTTATTCATTTTTTTTCTTTTTTGTTGGTTGGTTGGATATTTTATTGGTTGGTGGTTTGGTTTTTTTTTTGTTTTTGTTTTGGGTTGCTAGTAAATCTAAAAAGAAGTTAGTAAAAGGAAATTTGCTACGGCACCTTGCATACCTCGACGAATCCGCCTCGTTCTTTAACATACAAATATAAACGATAAAGATCGAGCGGCTGTTTCGAGATGGTTGGACAGGCGGTTATTGGAGTACGTCTTTCATCCATAAATGCTCGTAATTTATCAAGCCATCCTCGCCGATCTGGATTATCGTCCATTTCATATAGTTTGCAAAGGCTATCAGATTTCTTGGCTGACGCTGTAATGACTGTTGACACAGGTGTAGCTGTCGTACGGAAAGTATCTTGCTGAGGAACGTGACTATTAAATCCCTGTTTGCAATAATAAAAAAACGATAAAAAAAAGAAACAATTTGTTTAAAAATGTTTAATTGTTAAAACCATATCATAAGGGTAAATGCATTTTAACGACATCCCTATGAAGTTTATTCAATAAATGTTTTTTGCTTTTAAAATAACCAAATGGTTCATGTTACTTACCGGACTGGCCGGTGTTCTGACCCAATTGGGTGGTGAACTCATTTCGTAGTCTTCGCCAGGATGACCAGGATGTGGTCCAGCGCCCATACCACCGGGAGAAGTACTTGGAGGTGCCAAATGACTTTGGCCATATGGATCATTTTTGCGCGATTTTGGTGTAGTGCATTGCGGATCTTCGGCTGAAGCTAGATGATATATGAAGGAAAATTATTTTTATTTCAATTAACACGATCTTGATATTTTTAAAGGCAAACTCACCAGCTGAAGCGTTTGATATCGTACTTTGCTGACTGACTTCATCCATGGGTGTGCCATCTGGACCTGTTGTTACCACCGATGTGACTGGATGTGGTGGTCCACCGGGTGCAGAGCTTGACGAACTTGAGCTGAGGCCGTTGTCTTGTGATATATGATCAGGTGGTGGTACAGGTCCACTGCTGCCACTACTACTTTCTCCGCCAGCACCTACCATCATTGACTGAGGAGGTGTGGATGGTGGTGGACCCATTGTTGTGGGACCATGTGGGGGACCCATATGATGTGGTGGTCCCATTGGCATACCCGGATGCATACCAGGTCCATTGCCATATCCTTGTGGGGGAACACCGGGACCACTAGGATAACCGCCTTTATGTTGCAAATGTTGTTTCAAATAATTAAGAGGCCTTGGAGAACCACTGCTTTGTGGCGGTGGCGGAGTGCCTTTGCCCTGAACATGGTTACCCATTGCACCAGAACCGGGAGCACCAGGGCCACCGGGTGGTGGCCCACCAGGAACGCCTTGTTGAGGTGAAGGTGGCACCCAATTTTGATAAGGTGGATACTGACCGCTATGATTTATTGGCCTAGCACCTGGGTACTGCTGAGGTCCACTACCCGGAGGCATACTGTTTGCACCCGAAGCTTGGCTTGAAGGAGGTGGTGTAGGAGCATAACTACCCGGCGGATATTGTGGTCTTGGCGGATAACTTCCTTGAGAGTATTGTTGAGCTTGCTGAGGCGGTGGTGGTGGATAACCCGAGAGCATACCCTGAGGACCGGGACTTTGCCCTCCCATTTTATAGCTGCCATGCATATGAGGCGGTAGCGGATAACCACCGGGACCTCCACCCGGAACTTGAGGTGGTGGTGGCTGTGTGGGTAGATTATTCACATTTTGATTTGGTGGCGGCGGCTGTTGTTGTTGCGAACCTGGTGGCCCTCCGCCTGCTCCACCGGTTGGTCCCTGCTGTTGTTGAGGTGAATTACTCGCCGACGACGAAGAGTTTGGAACTCCAGGGCCTTGTTGAGATTGCTGTTGTTGCGATACTTGCTGAGATGAAGTGCCTGGAGGACCGCCTCCAGGTTGTTGCATGGGACCACTGCTAGATTGATTACTAGATGGTCTTGATATAGGATGATTTTGTGCTAATTGTCAAAAGAATAAAAAAAATATTATTAAAGATAAATATTATCAAATTTTAATACTTACCCACTGCTGGAGACATAGATCGTGAACCCGAAGAGCCTGTGGGTGAGGGTGTGGGACGCATCACCTGTTGAGGATTTGGTGTGCCAGGTGGACCTGAACCCAAACCACTATGACCACCACCACTCGAACTGTCGTTGCTATTTTGTCCTATTAGTTCCTGTAAACAAAAAACAATATAGAAACATTTCCTTAGTACAAATGTTTATAAGTATTTAGTTCACAAATGGAACGACTTTAAAATTTACTTTATAAAGATTTTCAAAATGCTCCCAGGGTAAGACTTTATTCATTTTTTTTTGTAACTTTTTATTTATCGTTGTTTTATTTCTTTCAATTATTGATTTATTTATTGTATTCTTTGTTTTTTTATATTAAACTCTCTCTTCTTCTTCAATTCATTTGAAATTTAATATTTTTTTCTGTTTGTTTGTAGAATTTCATACGCTTAGCTTTTCTGTTCGTTTTTTATTTTATTTTATAATATTTAAAATATTTTCAAATATTGTCATTTTGTTTTCTAGGCACTACTGTTTGTTTTCATTTTAAGTGCACAAAAATTATCGAAAAATACAAATAAAAAAAACATTCAAAATTGAATACAACAAGTAGTAGTTACGGTAGTAAAATTAATTTAAAATACAAAATAAAAAAACAACAAGAAAATCACATATAAAATGAACACTTGGATCCGCAAATAAATAGAGAAGAAAAGGAAAATAAAACAAAATTAACCAAAATGAAAATAAAAAACCCACCACCATTGTTTTTGTTTTCCTTTTTTGCCTCTTTTTTAGTTTCAGTTTTTACTTTTTTACCCCCGGTTCTTGTACGTAAAATTGAAAACGTAAAACAATAAGAAGAACAACGTAATTTTACTACAGGGTGGCGTTAAAAAACAGAGTGTTTAAAATGTGCTGCGCTGAATAGTTCTGTTAGACAACAGAGACTGTTTTCAAAAGAGAAAATCTATAAAATATGTATGCAGATATAGGTATGTAGTTCAGAAATATTGGGAATAATTGAAATAAAAATATTATTGCAAAATATTTGATTGAATAAAATTAATTTTATCTAATTTAATTAAATATAAAAAAGATAACATGTCGGGCTTAATGTAAAGAATGTTCTTGCATTAACAAAGTTATAATCTCCCACCCACAGGAGAACTATATAGCATTACAATGGAAATGGTGAAATGTGAAACAGCAGAAGTAGTGTTTGAGATGTTTATCTTAAAGAAACTTATAAACAAAATAAAAAAAAGGGAAAACAGAGTAACAAGATCAATACAAAACAGCAACCTTGCTAGGCAAAAAGTTTAAATATATACATGTATGTATGTATATGTATATCCCAAAGTGGAATTAATCACAAAAGAGAAAAAGAAAACAAAAATAATGCCGGCCGGTGTAAATACAAGTTCTATGCACGTCTGTATGGACATATGTGTGTATGTGCATAGCATAGTATTTTTGTTAATGTTTTTCACGAGTTTGTTTGAATAATAATGATGAAGACACACGAAAAATTTAACATGAAACACAAAATTACTTGAAAAAGAGAAAAAGAAGAAGTAAGCGAGCGAACAAATACTCAACAAGGCATGCAATGACTACATTGAAGAGGTTACTTTGTTTGTATGTGTTAAAAAAACTGTAAAGTAAACTAAAATAATACACAACCAGATTGATTTATTTTCTTTTCGCCGTTGTTTTTTTATGTTTTTATTCTCTTTACAAGAAGCAGGAGCAAGTTCAAAAAGAATAAAAGAAAAAAGAAAATTTTTTGCAAGGAACTCTCTTTACAGCATCAAAATGTGATTAGTGTGTGTGCCTGTGATAGCATATTAAAGGGGTAAAGAATGTCAAGATGAAATAACTTGACCTATTTAGATTTTTATTGTTAGTTTTGTTTTAGTGTATGTACATACATATGTGTGAGTCTTTTATCTTTCATTAAATTTAAATTTAGATTTTTTTTACAAATTTTAAATGCAGTATTTGATTGTATTAAATAAATAAAAATGTTTTTGAAAATTAACTGTTTTAAGTTCCGGTTCCGCTTTATATTTGATACGAGCTCCTCAGTAAACAAAATATGTGCCATTTTGACTGAAAACGTTTCGCCATTTTTGGAATACAGCCGTCATTCCAATTCCGTTTTGTAGGTCACTATGGAACTTAAACTGACACCAATAGGTGACTTCTAAAGATATGAAAATCTAAAAGTACAAAGGCCGGGCTACATGGTAGATGCATCAAAATCTCCAAACCAAGCTCTCTCAGTTTCTGTTTGCTCATCAAAGATATGTGTTAACATCGTTGTTTGCCGTTATTACTCATTTTTTTCACGATTTTATTAAGTCAAGCGAGCAAAAAATGTCGCTGCTGTATTTTTGGATGCAGCAGTGGCTCCTTATCTTTTTTCTATAATAGAAAAGCAAAATATAACTGTAATGTTCCGAATTTCTCTCATTTTAAACGCAGAATAACATGATTTTGTTAAGTCTCAAAAATCTAAAATATTAAAAAAAAGAACATTCTTACTGACGGAAATCACTGTATTCGTTTCAGATAAATTGGTACCATCCATTATTTCCATTTGAGGCAAACCATCAGAATGAAATGCAATGAAGAAAGAAGTCAAACGGCAATCTACCAATTTGTACTGAATGCTTCGAAATAACCGGGAAGTAACTGTGTATGTTCCATATTTTCAATTTCGTAATATATCTATTACTTTAGTATTCTGTATTTCAAGTTATAGAAGCGCAATGAAATAAATAAATTCGTCAATTATGTTTAACGTATCCAATGGGAAAAAAGCAGTTTCGATGTCTGCCCTGAATTTTTCAAATGTTGTTCGTAACAACTGTAACGCTGTAACTAAAAATTACAGCTTTAACAAAATTTAGGCCAAGTAGAATCACACATCTTATTAAAATTCGGTCAATAATTCCAGTACTTTGTTTGGTATTTCGGCTAGTAATTAGCGTTGTGGATAAAGTGGTAATTCTTAGCTACTTATGCATATACTGGTTAAAATGTTTTCACGTTTCTCAGGTATTTCTCAGTTGTTTGATGTTTAAATAGTTTTTAATTTTTTTTTACCAATAAAATGAAAACAACATTTAATTCAGATATAAAATTTAAATAATAAAAAAAAATAAGCACGTGTAGTAAATAATAATAATCATTCATTTCAATTGCAAAGCCAAAGAAATAAAATAAAAGAAAAATAAATAATAATTAGCATGAATGAATCAGCCCACGACGACTAGACAAGCTACCAGACAGAGAGTTAAAAAAAACGTGGACAGACAGACATAGAAATTATAATAATAATAATAACAATAAATATAAAAAAAACACACAGCAACAATAAGAAAAACATGCAAGTTCAATGTTCCACAAAAATATGTACATACATACATACATATATCACAGCTGCCAGATAATCTGCAACAACGGCAATAACAAAAGATATTGAAGGAGAGAAGAGAAAAAAAAAAAAACAAAGCAAATAATTGCGAAAACAAATTAAAATTTAATAACAATATCGAGATACTATAATTATTATTGAAATAAAAAAAAAATAATAAACAAATATTAATAAATAAGCAAACTACTCAACTAAATATTGTACGGTAATGATAAGACAAAATGCAACAATAACACTTGTTACGTGTGATCTGTAGTAAAGCACTACCACAATCTACATACGTACACACATACGCACAGAAGTATGCTGATCAGTGATGATGACGAAATTGCGTCGATGATTTCTTATGGTATTGTTTGACGATGAAATACTTGTTATTGAAACACAGTTCTCTGCAGTGCGTTGGCGGTTTGAAACTAGAAACTAAAAAAAAATGTATAAAGTTCTTTTGGCAACACTTCTTAGTGGAAAAATTAAAAGACTGAAACCATAAAAGCAAAGACGAAATAAGCATCCGTACGTTGTGCTTTTCCTAAAATACTTTTTTGGCGCAAACTATATTTGACATTTAGAATTGGGGATTTATATCTTATAATTAAGTATTCTAAGTAGGCCTAGGTTGTTAAGATGACCACAAGGATGCTATGGGAAGCTAGGTTGTAATCCTGACTAAACGCTTGTAATTATCAATGAGGTAATTATAGTTGTAGGGACAAATACAAAAACACAACAGGTTTATTCCAGAAAAAATAAGTAAAAGAATTGAGATAGGCGAGAGAGAGAGAGAGATAGAGAGAAATTAAAGAAGCAGCAAAATCGTTGACGTAATTCCATAATAAAAAATTAAAAGAGCCTAAATATCGTTTCTTAACGGTGAGTTCAAACCACATAATGTACATACTATGGGGTAAAAATAAGCAAATAGGCAATACATGACAGATAGATAGAAATTTATACTCAACAATAAACGGCTTATAGACGTTTTCGGGATAATTGTCAACTACAGGCCAAATGAGAATTGACAATGCATTTGTTTATGTCGTTCAGTTGGTGCCTAGCTTCCATTCATGTACCTCCCATTATCTACAGCAAATTTGACTAAATTCTTTGATAAGACCATACACGAATGAAATCTATTACGATTAAGATTTTCATTACATGATATTTTCATTATATATGTATAAAAAAAAATGATCACATGCAAATGCACACAGAGTGGTGGAAATAACAATAGGAACGACATACAATGTATATTTTGGTATAATAGAGCCTTGGTAATGGTATTCCATATTCAGAAACTTGCCCAACCTGTCTAGTATTCAACAGATCGGAAGGTAAAAAGTCCAGTTTTAAAATCCATTTAGAAGAAAACTCGGTGTTATTAAAATTTTGTTATGAGCATCAGATATATCCACTGATATTGAAGTATAATAGTTCAGAGTTCAATCGTTTTAATTTCTCCAGCATAACAAAACCTTAACAAAGTACAATACCACGGCCTCTGAATTAAGTGGGCCTTTATAAAGAGTTTTTTCTTTACTTTTGTATCGCTTCTCAAAAACTTCTTGTTTGTACATCGACCACATAATCGAAGATAACAATTAACGAAACCTTGTAATTCCAAGAAACTCGGAGGTGCATGTGTTAATTAAAAATATTTTTAATTACGAGCAGCACACAATCAGCATTTCAAACGCGTTTGAAAACAGAAATTAATTTTTTTGCAGCTAAAAATCGCTAAACATAAAACAATCAGTCATACTTTTTCCCAACAACGTTGTAGCGGTATACGGTAAAAGGAGAAAAAAACTACTAAATATGTGTAGAAGTGAGAAGGCCCAGAAAAACTTTCTCTTTCGTTGCATGGTCTCTTTTATTTTTTAATACGAAAATGCTCTTTCGCACACAACGTCAAATCCTGGAAAACTGAAGAACAACGTATCGCCTAATCGCCAAATATTTATAAGATCGCTTTTAATAGAACGAGTCAGGAATTGTTAGTTAAAATAGGAAATATGAATGAATTTAATTATTAACCACACTGTCTATACCAGATATCAGCAATGAAACGTTTTTTCGCTACTCATAAGTACTCATGAAATCCTAATATATATTATAAATCTTTCTGTAAGTCTGTTTTTTTTGTTTGTTTCGTGATTGGCCACGCCTGAACACCTGGACCGATTTTCTTGAAATTTGGGATCGAGCTCTTGTCGGTGCAGGTTATAGGCAATAAATCTTTTCAAAATTTTGACCAAAAGGGGGAAAAAATGGGACAAAGGGAGAAAAAATGGGTAAAAATTGGTACTTTATGCATAAATGCTGTATTTTATCTGTTTTAAAGGCATTTTGTTACGATTTAGCTTGGTTAAGTTTCCCAAAGAGCTATTGGAGGTGTTCCGTTTATAAAATTGGTCCAAAAGGGCTTCAAAAAGAAGGAAAGGGGCGAGAAACGGGACTTAGAGTATTCAAAAAACTGGGTTGTTTGTTAAACCGGTTTCAGAATAATTTTAAAAATTGCATTTTTTATTTATTGTTATTTTTAATGCAAAAACGACCCAATAATAATTTTTTTTAAATTTAAAAAAAAATTTATACAATAGGGTGTCCCATGGCCACCTTTTTTGTAGAAATACCTCCCAAACGGTGCCTGTTAATGCACGCACTGATTACGAGAAAAAAATATTTTTTTTTGTAATATGATTATGGTATTATGTTGTTTTTTTTTAACTTTTCACGAGAACGTTTTAAAGTTTTGAATTTTAATACAAAACAATTGAAAATCACATTTAAAAATATTTTTTACAATTCTAAATTGATTTTTATAAAAAATTGACAAACCACATAACCCGCGCAACGCCGGGTACAATCTGCTAGTTCTGAATATAAGTGAGTCAACAATATTGAAATTTAACTACATACTCTGATTCATTCGTACTCCCTACAACGTTGATTTATAAGTATGAGTACAACGTTGACAATCAAACTCATACAATTCGAGTCAATCGAATCATTCATCAAAATTTACAATCTTAGTTGTTGCTGCGCTTACAGAAGAAAGAAGAAAAGAAGAAGACAAAGCAGCAAGCAAAGCCAAGCAAACACACAACCTTCTAGTGAATATTTTAGTGTTCGTACGCGAATCATACTTATTTTGTGATTCTTGTAAATGTTGAGTCATGGAGAGTCGAAATCAATAACATCATGCGTATTGTTAAGTATGAGTACGATGAGTACTTTGAATATGAGTAGTATAAGTATCAGAAATTAAAAGTATGATTCGATTCTACTCATATTTTTGAATACTCATTTGAACACTGATGAAAAAAATTACTTGGGTAGACAGCTACACACACTTCGATAGATTATTCGGAATTATATTACATGACACCGTATGTGTTGGCTGCGCGAGCAGTCATCGAATGAATCATGAAAACAGGACACGCTTTATGGTGACATTGACGTTTAAAAATCAAATTAAAGGCGATCATTTAAAACTTGATGCGAGAAACTAGAGGAAGAGCGCATATATGTAGCCAGCTACTACGAAGCAGAACTAATTATTGTTTATTTTTTTATTGACTGTTTTGAAAATTAAAAAACAAATAAAAAAGAACATTGTTGACGTTAAAAGCCGTATTGTATTGTTACAGGTTTTAAAATGAAGAGAAGTTGACAGCACTTGAACATAATACAGAAACATACGTACGATACAGCACACAATATTATTTCAATTCGTTGCAAATGGCAGTATGGCAAGTATTGTTGTTGTTTATTAACTTTTTCTTAATATTTCTTAATGTAAACAGCATGTGATTAGTAAGAAAAATGATAATACTTTGGTAGCTAATGAATATGTACGACTAGCAAAATGAGAGAACGGAATGATACAGAGATTGAGGGAGATAGGAAGAGACAGAGAGAGAAAGCCAAAAGAGAGTGAAGTAAATGTGAAAATTTAAGCTCTTTTTGTTGTTGTATTAATTTATTTCACATCAAGAGCAAAATAAATGATAAAGTTAAATAGAAAAACAAAAACAACAATTGTAGTGTATAAGACCGAAATCGAAAATAAACGAACAAAAATAAGAGATTAGAAAAAACAAAAACAAATACGTATCGTATGTGGGACACGTAAGGGGAAAAGGGGATATTTTTTTCTCTCAACGTTTATATATAATTTTGCTCAAAGACTATGAAAATAAAAAACACAAATAAATTAAGATTTTAGTTGGAAGTATTATAATCACACCCACAAATAGAAACGCCAAACCAAAATAAGTATGCAAGTGTTTAGGCAGACCGACCAGGCCATTAAGGCGCGAAAATATTTTTGACAACGTGTTCTGTTGTTTTTGTTTCTCTTTGTAAGTTTTAATTCCTAGAAATTTAGTTGCAATAATTATTTTACACACACACACACACGTTAGTTTTGAACAATTTCAAATAAAGTAACACGTTTTTTCTTTAAATATTTGCTTTTTGTAGGAATTTTGTGAGGAGAATAAACACAGTAAAATAAAAAAATTAATATAATTTCTTTTTTGTTTAACTTTTTTTGTTAAGGGAAATAATAAATTTTACTTAATTTATTATACGTGCTTTTAAAAAACCGAGCTAAACTTCAACTAAAGCTCCCTCCTCTACAAAATAGAATTTCACTTGCACCGATATCATACCACAATACATATTTATTTATTTTTTTTAATATTTTTTCGAAATTCTCTCCCTCTCATTCTCATAGTGTAGCGGAGAAACGACGAGCACTACTTGAACAAAGCGCTAATGCAGTGTTGTCAACTCTTGGCATATCAAACGCGTAAAGACTTACTAAAAACGAGCTAAATTGAAAAAAAAATATATAAATTATGGTTTTGGTATGTTATTACGCCAAATTATTATTTTTTTTTTAATAAAAATGCAGAATAGGAACAGAAATATCATTGTTTAATTAATCTACATACATATATAAAGATATTCATAGCAAAAGTGATTTAATCTTCCACTGAATTTTTAGCAATTGTATTTTTATGATTATAAGTTTAAGTTAGGTTTGAAGACGTGGTCAAAAATATAATTATGGGGTGCCCTGGTAGTTAGTGGATAGTGTGCTAGACTATTAGCGTGGCTAGACTATAGTCGTGGGTTCGATTCCCACCAGAGTCTCTGGTCTGTGACACTACACCGAGCATATGGTCAAAGTTACTCAGGTCGTATATAATTAGAATATAATTTGTAATTGTTTTGTAATTAATAAGTAAATAAATAATTATAAACCTCGACATAAAAGTTATCATTCTTTAAGTTTTTAGGTTTTTAAACTAAGTTTCCTTCCAAATCCCCAATTTCTTGTGTGTTAACACAAAGTTCTTGAAATATTTGCAGCTGATTTATGGATTGTTTGCAGGAAAAATTTTTTTATTTCAATGGTTGAACGCTAGATAGCATATTTCAATTATTTATTGCAGTTCTTTCAATTAAATAGATTTTAGTCCAACAAAAGCCAGGTTTACTTCGCGGTTACTTCTTCAAAAACGGAATGTAAGTAAATGAGTAAAGCGAAAAAAATAAAATTAATGCTGCTGCATGATGTGTTCACAACTCGATATGTAATGCCCGAAGGAAATGTAAAAAAAATGTAATCATTTTGAAACAAAAGTAGAAACAGTTAATAAAGGATAGAGTTCAATAATTAAAGGGTAAAATTGCGCACTTTTTAGTTTAAAGATAAACAATTTTTTTCGCATTTAAGTTTCTTAAAAAGGGAAAGCACCAAGTTGGCATCATTGCTCTATAGTCAAACTTTTAAATTATTCCCGCCGCATTAATGTTCTCTTTTGTCCGTTTTATTTTATCTCTCTTTTCGTTTGATTTTTTTTTAAGAAAGAATAAATAAAACACCACACATTTAAATAAAATTAAAAAAAAAAAATTAAAATATTATATATATTATTAATACCTATAGTAGAGTATTATTGTTAAATATTTTCAAGCGTAGATAGGAATACAAAAATATAGAAAAATGAGTAACAAAAAAAAAAAACATTCATCCATACGCTCTTATGAAATAAATTTTTAGTCTATAATAATAAAATAATAAAAATACACAATAACAGTAACAACAACAAATAATTTCCAAGGCAAACACAGCACAAATTGTGTATGGCTGGTTTGGTTGCGTTTTTGTTGTTGTCTCTGCTATCGGCTGGGCTAGTATGTTGACTAACTGACGCATATCGTTTGAAATAATAAAAAAAGAGAAAAAAAATAAAAATAAGGAAAAAAAAATTGTTGCGGTTGCAGTAAATTTTTTTTTTTAACAAAAATGTTAAAAGTTGTACAACAGAACAGAAAAACTTTAACATTTACAAATTCGTTATACAGGGTGACTGAAAAAATTGAGTGCATGTTTTTAAGATATAAAACTTTATTTATATCGTGTGATAAAAAAAATCGGTGATGAAGAAATATCTGCCAATCAATTATGAAAAATTTCTTTTGCTACAACATGTTGATCGTCGATACGTCGTAGGCGATTCAGCCGAGAGATCTAATTTTGGCATAGTTCTTCCAGCAGTATCTCACTAACGACAGTTATAATCTTATTTTCCAATTTGAATATTTGATAGACGAAGATAATAAAATTGAATGATTTGCAAGCGTTGCCAGTGGGCGATATTGTTTGCCATTATCGACATTCTACGTAAGAAATTGGTAGATTTATGTATGTATATGAAAATTAGAAAATATTGCAGGCGCTGCAGATGGTGCTCGGCGTATGCTTCATCACAATGTATGCACTATCGAAAATATATCATTTTAATGAAATTTAATTTCGTACATAATAGCAAAAGAAAGGCAAAGGCATTTTAAATAAATAAAAGTTTTATTGAAATAATACTTAAGTACCCTCTAATTTGGCAATTAGCAATCTTGAATTTAATAGAGAAAAATTTTTTTAAATATTTTTAAACATCAACAAAATATTTTTTTTACAAATCCATATGTAAATCAAAACGGTTAACTTAGTTAATTTTAATTGCCTTCAGCATAACAAATACACTTAATACTGGTACTCTATTTTCGATAACAGAAATAAAGAGCGTAATAACAGAAGAGCGTGCATTAATGTTCTCTTAAAACAAGAAATCCAAATGTGACAATTAAAATGAAAACGAACGGAGAAAAAAAACAAACGCAATAAACGAGAGACTGCATTTAAAATTAAAGTCAAAAGTCATCAATAAAAATAAACAAACTTCTGTTTGCACACACATACACATATACATTGGCATACGAACATACTACGTACACAAGAACAAGCAACCACGTTGCACAATTCATTTAGTGTATCGTTTACATACAGTCTATGAACAAATTCTACGAACCCCACTAAATATGAAAATAAAAAAAATATAAATGATGATATTAGAAACTATTTTGGTGACAGTATTTAAGAGTATAGATTGTGAAAATTTAACTGGATCCAGACAAAGTTATGAAAATAGTATAAGCTTAGAAACTATTATCAACAAACCTAGCAACCAACGAGAAAAAATTCCACTCATATCCAGAAAGATATAAAAAAAAAATGAAATTCAAAATTGAAATTAAATCGTCTTATTTGATTTATTTTACAAACCATACATACATACATATATACATAATTGGTCATTACAACCCTTCAGCCAGGATTATGACCTAGCTTCTCACACCACTGATATTGTATGTGTTAATTTTAATTAAAGCCGACTCCGAACGACAGATTTTTGAGAAACTTTTAATTTTTTTTTTTTGCCAGAAATCTGCTGAGAGGAAATCGTCGAAGAAATATTTTTTGTATTTTTGTTTTGATGTCTGGCCTGGGTCTCGAACCCAGACTATACGTCTAATAAGCCAACACACTACCTACTAGACTACGGCGACAAACAACAAAATAATTACAAACAATATAATTATTTAATTACAGAAGGTTGGTAGTTTTTTCATACTAATTTTGGAAAATGAGAAATCTTAGCTTTTGCAGTCTTACGGAAAAATTTATTTTAATTTTAATTTGTTTTTGTTGTTTAATTTATTTTAATTTTGTTGGTTACCTAACTAATTAACAATCGCGTGGAGTAATAAAAAAGCCGATTGCTAAACAAGCCACGATCTGAATAAGTTAAGAAACTATCCATGCAAAATGTAAGACGTATGCTCATAGGTCGTTTACTAAAATCCGAAAATCAACACTACAAAACTGGTGAAACATATTGAAAAGTGTCCCAAGATTACCACGAGGCCTAGGATAACAGTTGCTATCAACTACTAGTGATTTTTGGTAAAGAAAAATTATAAGAATAAGAATAAGAAGTATTGCAACAGATTTGTTATATCGAAATAATGTGAGACCTAGGAAGCTCTGGTATTGGTAGGGGTGAGGGGATAGAGCACAATTTCAGTGTAAAAAGGAAACATTGATGGACAGCTTTGACTTGGAATAATAAAAAAAAATTAGAACAATAAAGGATTGATTTTTATCCAAACATCAAACCTTTAACAGACTCGACTATTTTTAAGTTGTTTTGGAAAAATTGGTGCGTAAATATGACAACAGCGAGTCTTGAGTCATTAAAAGGTGCACTTGATTGAGCTTAGAAGGAAATAATAGCCGATATTACGGAAAATTTGACGACGTCAATGACTCAGCAACCACAGATCGTAAATTATGTCAAAAGAATCAACATTTTTTAAAATTTTGTTGTTTTTTCTTTATTAGATTAGGTTAGATCGAAACGATAGCACACTTCAGCACGCATTGCGACTCGTTGTGACGCCAAAGGTAAGCGTTTATTGGGTTAATTATCGTAGAAATTTTCAAAAAGATCAAAATATTTCAGTTTAGGTAAACTTTTTTTCTTAACTGTACATAAAAATAAAATACATGGTTGGCTGAATTCGAATTAATTTTTTTGTTTATTTCAGAAACAAAAAGAACAATAATAATAAATTATTGCCGCAATAACAATTTTAGAACAAAAAGTAAAGGAATAAGAACAAAATATACTGTATAAAGTGTTGTCAACTATTGAATTAAAAGAAAAACGCTGCAATTTTTATCATGTTCGAGATATCGCATGAAACAAATATGTAACCCTTTGCACTCCCTTGCGCCCCATTTACGACATTTCGTATGTTAGGAATAAATCCATTGTCGCCGCATTTGCGGCGCATTTCTTTATCTCATTTAGCGCTCTTAATTCTTAGAAAAACAAAAGTGTTTATGTTTGCGCTTAGTCGATCAACTTGTGGGAGAATTCCAAGAAGATCGATCAAGACTATCCACCTCAAATCAAGAAGCTAGGCTTGACAAAAGACTTCACATCTTGCGTAAGGGCACAAAAAGGGATTGCATAGTTTGTTTCAACAGGTAAGAACGATGCCAGAGACGAGAAACCGTGGATTTTTGCGATGTTCGTCCCGATAAACCTCGAATGCATTTGGACGAATGCTTTGAAAAATACCATTCTTTGAGAAATTTTAAGCTTTAAGTTTGTTATTTTAGCCCTTAATATAAGCCACAATATGCTTTATTACAATATAGGTAACAATAAATTGGTTTGTTTAATTTTTGACCGCATTTTCTTAAACATTAATGCATATACTTTTTACTAATATACCTCTGGAGTTACTGGTTCCTACTATTGCTAATTAGGTTGGAGTGCAAAGGGTTAATCGGAATAAGCTTATATGCACTTCTACTGTAAGCACGATAAGAAATGACTTTTAAGAGACAGTGGTAATTCGGCTCGTTAAAATTATTTCCATAAAGTTTTAAATTTTTTTGTTTAAACATTATAGAAAAACAACTGAATTAAATAGAATTACACGATAACCATGACCGATGTTATGTTGTATTTCCGCGTCCTCCATAACCACTGTGCTTTAATTCTTATTAAATTAATAATGTAGAGTATAAACGAACATTAAGGGCCATTATTACAACTTGCCGTTAACTAAAGGGAGGATTTTAACGGGCAGATAAATTGTTTTTCGTTATTATGAGTACCCAATAAGATAGAAGTGATCGTTAAGCTAAAGGGAGGATCATCCTACCTTTAACATTTAAAGGTGACTTTATGTTTGAACTTGCCATATTTTCATTATGGCAACTTCAAATTTAAACAAATTGAACATATACAACAAAAAAAACGAAGCCCGCGGTTGTCACTGCGTTAAAAAAAACTTGTATAATTGAGCAGTTTTATAGACATTGCTCCGGCACTGCCATATTTTTGAAAAATTTTATCTGTAAGTTGTAATAATGAAAATAAATTAAAGGTAACTTTACAGTTCCCTTTAGGTAAAAGTACCTTTAACTAACCCCAAGTTTAACGGCAAGCTGTAATAATGGCCCTAAATCCCAATAATAAACAGAAACAAGACAAAAAGCGATGACTTGCTGCTACTGGTTGGTTGGTTAGCTTAGTAAAGAGAAAAGAAAAATGGAATGACAAAACATACAGAGAGGGAGAGAGAGAAAAATTATATTCATATTGATGACAACAGCAACGGCAAAGCGGCAAAGACTAAAATATGAAGGAATTAACACATACAGCCATACATACACGCATAACGATTTAGAGGGGTAGATTGACTGACACAACTTAATTTAAGAAGGGGGGCGGAAGTAGAAAAATAATAAAATCATGGCTGAATGTATTAATATGTATGTTCCAAGAGGGGAGAAGAGAGAAAAAGAGGTAGAGAATATGAGTATTTTTCATGTTGAGCAATACGCTTTATGTAGAGAGAATACCGACTAACCAACCGACCAACAACGACTTATAGAAAGATAAGACCATCGTTCCATACATATACACGAACAAGAAAAAATAAACAAATCGACAAAGACGAATACAATAACACAAACATAAGAATAAAAGAAGAAAACAAACAGAAAGAAACTATGGCAACAACAATAAATGAACATTAGTTTTCTTTTTTTATTTTAATTTTTTGTTTGTTCTCCCGTCGTTCGTTGTTATTGTGAAGTCGTTTTGTAAAGTGAATGAATATTGTTTGGATTGCTACGACAGCCTAGTGCTGCCAACTTATTTGCAATTTAATAAGATAAAGAAGCAACATATTGTTGTGTTGTAAAAGCCGTTAAAGAAACTGAAATTACACTTTATTTTAGCAGAATTGCATAATTGTAGAGAGTAATTAACGGTAGTAGTGTATCGAAATCAAACTTTACATTATCACATCATAGGAATGTAAGAACCAATAACAGAATAACAATATCCTGTCAGCAGTAGGTTCTAGAATTTGCCACACCCAGTATAAATGAAATATTATTCCAAAGAAAGGTAACGTTGCAGTCGAAATTGCGATATATAGACACCCATCCTTACATTCACTGTGGAGTTTAATCTTTGTAGCAAAAGAATCGTGTAACAAAATTGATAGTGCAGTGTTTTCTATGAAATCGTGTTCTTAATAAGGAATTTATTTCATTAAAAACTAAACAATTTCTTTTAATTCTACTTTTAATCGTCGAGTCAAGAAGAAATTCTCGCTTTAATAAAATGTGTAATTTCATTGAGGCATACAAAAATATGCCAGAATTATGAAATTCAAAAACTTCTGAACTCTTTATTTAGAAATAAATTTGGATAAAAAGTGGCCTCAAAAGTCGAAACGTGTGAAGAAAATAACAAACTTGTTTATTCAATTGTGTTGTACAACAAACCCCAGCGAGTATAGGTCGCATAACAACTAGTGTCTGAGTAAAGATAAGGCATCATTAGGCAGCTCATGATATTGCAGCAAAGGTTTCTAAAGTCTGGTCTCAGAGTGTTCAACTGCATACCAGCCTAGGTGCTTCTTTCTTTTGCGACTTAAAACTGAGCATGTGCGCTGCAGATGAATAAGTATCCTCTCATTTGTCTGCTGAAGTCATTGACCAAATGATCTATGTATGTCTCATTCGCCATGTATGCATCAATGTATTGTGCTGACTCTAACAGCATCAAAGCTTAACCTTTGTCAGGTCAAATACTGAACACAACAACGAATTTTTAAATCAATTTAAGACTTAAGACTCTTATTGAACTAAAAAGCGCCAAAGTTGCAACATTTGCTTGAACTGTTTTGTTTGTATAAAAGAAGAAATTGAAACACTCTGACTGTGTCTGAAATTGAACTGAATCCGTAATAAATAAAAGACTTCTCTACCCTATTCGACCAGTATAAAAGATAGATGGGAACGTCGTATACAATGTTATTAAGGTCGTTGGATTGTCGTTTCGTCGGTTGTACGATTTGTTGTTACGTTGGTTGCAGCAACATACAATATATTCTTTTACTTTATTTTGAGTTGTTATTGCTGTTGCTGTTGGTTTTAGGGTCACAAAAGTAATAATAATATCACACTGTCAGTCAGTCAAATTCAATAAAATAAAATTTATACTCACAATAAAGAAGTTGGCAGTGAAAAGAAATGTTTGGAGAAGATTGTAAAATAATGTTTGGGATAAGTTTAGTTGCCAGTAGGGTTTGGGAAGTTTTAGTGAATATACATTTCATGCATAGATTTCAATTTTTGCATTTTCAATAATGGTTTCAGAGAGATTGTAAAACAATCACATGGTATCCACAATAGATCCCTATAGACAGACCTAGAAAAGCTAGAAATTTTCGAATTATTACAATTAGAATTCAAGAGTATATTCTGTTTCTAGAAAATGATAAATTATTGAAAATTACTTTTCAATTGTTTCACTGTATGCAATAAAAGATATCGTATTGTATTTAAGAATCGATAGAGCAACAACTCAATGCCAACCCAATATAATAGACTTTGTATCAAAAGAAGTTAAAATTTTGTAACACACAAAACAGAAACAACTCCAACTGGCTTGGGTTCTACTAATACTTCTGCCATAACGACTTCTGAATAAGCCAGTCAGTCAAGCAAACGACTAATAAACAAACAAACCAAATAAATGACAAACTCATATGAAAGACGATATAATATTTGTGTGAGTGTGTAAGTAAACGACCGCATGCACGTCGGTCGTTTGAATCCAACAAGCAAAGTTCTTTTTTCATGAGCATAAACGCCTTTCATATGCATACATACGAAATTTTATTATTTTCGTTGTTGTTTTTTTTTATTCTTTTGCAGTTTGTTTAGTTTGAATTTAATGTTCAAGACTGAGTGTATAGAGAAATACTTGGAAGTTTGTGGAATGTCTCTCCCTTCCTCTTTTTTTTTACAGATGCATCTATGTCTGTATGTTATGCCCTACAAACTTCTTGCTTACTTCTGGCGTTTGACAATGTTGCCATTTTAATTTAAACGGTGATATAGATGACAGTTTACAACGGCACCATTGAGCGAAGGAAGAGAGACCAGAAAAATAAAGTTTCTTCGTATACGAATAAATTTCTTGTTAGTGTAATAAACGTATTAAATTAAGTGGAGTAAAGTTGCTTTGCATGGTGTGGTATGGTATGATATGGTGTGGTGTGGAATAAAGTAGATAAAATTGGAGTATGAGTTGGAATACCAAACAAACACATCAAACGTTTCAACATCTAAAGCCAAAAGTCTTTGATGTTTTCATTCCTTTTCTTTATGTGTGAATGCGTGTGCGTGTATGTGAGCATTATTACAAATCTTGCATTCAATATTTTATTGCAATAATAAATTAAAAAAAATAACAAAGAAAAAGAGAACAAGCGAATAAAAACAAGTAGCATTGCTGAAAGCAAGGAAAGTAAAATTAAAGAAATTCATGTACTACACAAGTGCTGGACTTAAAATAAGATGGTAGTACCCAAACGACAAAAAACGACGTGTGTAAAAATACACACGTTCAATATTGAAGTCAGGCAGCGCTATTAGACGTAGCACTAAAAGCAACAGCAGTGTTCCTTATACCCTTTTGAGATTAGAAGGGAGAGAATAAAAACTGCTTAGATTTAAAAAAAAAACTGTTTTGTAATGTGACACTAAACGAGTGAATGGTGGACAGTGAACAGCCAATATAATACATGTGGAATTCATTCTTTGGCCGCACTATGCCTTTATTGATCTCTCTGCCTTCCTCAATAACTGAAGTGTTGATCGTAAATAGAAACAAACAAACAAAATAAAAAATAAGAGGCCGATCTAAATAGACCAGAAACAATTGAAGCCTCTAAGCGACAACACTTGCTATGAAACGTAATGGAGACCAACAATTATGCTTAGACGTCATGGAAAGTCTTCAGACATCATTAATCGTGTACATATCGTGGTAAACTAGGGAATTTTTTTAATTCAAAATGTGTGTTTAATTTACACGTGGAAAAAAATAAAACTGGATTTTCAAAGATCATGCTTGCAGGGAACCAAAACTATTGCTAGGATGTTTAATAATCAAGTCTAGTCAAATAATAATCAATATAATGTTTCAACAATAAAACCCCTACTATAATTATATATTTTTTTCTTGCTTCCTTTTTTTTTTAAATAAAATCGTAAAATTAAAAAAAAAACGAACTAAAATATTCTTCTGTGTTATTGTTATTGCAATTGCAATAATAAACAAATTTTCTTTCATTCTTTGAGTGGGTGTTTTCATGATTTCAAAACCCGACTAGATTTGTACGTTCGCACGACACCACAACAAACAACGTCATGAGAGACCATAAAAAATAATCCCGTTTAAAAGTGAAATAGAAGTGAGAAAAAGAGTCGATTTTCTTATTTTCCATTGTGTTTCATTCAGTTTAATATGATTAATATATACACACACACTTTTTCTTAAAACTATTTATGACGAAGTAAATTGACGTGCATTAGATGACGATAACGCTTAAGATGATGGTTAGTGGTGGTAGTGATTGCTGTTATCAAATGTCAGTTACTCAGTCAGACATTCATTTGCAAGATTGTTTTGTGTTACAAAGTCTGCAACATTATAAAAAAACTCAGCTACAACAAATATTACGGTTCGTGGCAAATTATAGTCACAAGCAAAGATTCATAAAAAATACACACACACACAATCGTCAAATGATTGCATTTAATGGCCATGAATAATTTCAGTGAGTAACAGACTGAACGACTGCAGCAAAAGACACGTTTAAAGTCAATAAACAAAAGCCATACGATATTGACGATAATATTAACAGCAAAACGGCAATCAAACAACGACAATCAAATGCGATTTAAAATAAGTCAAGTGATCAGCAGATTTGATTTAAAAATGTACATATATTTTCTCTAAACAGCCGCAGGACTACTACATTGATTTAGGATTGAGCCATACTCGTGCAGCTCATTGCATTTATGTTAGGAAATTATATTATTGGACAGAGAAAACGGGATGTAGGGTTCATGGATGTTAGAAATTGAATCTTCTGCAGGCACTTGAATTCTTCTCTCGACACTTAACAAATATGGTGGCTCCAGCGAACGTCGCATTGAATTTTCATACGCAGAACATCAATCCATAGTTACAGACGACATATTAATAATGGCGAGATTATGATCGTGCTTACAGTCGCCAAAGGGTCGATCTAAGCTCTAAGGATTTTAAAGAGGGAAGACCATTAAGAAAACTAAGAAATATAATTTGAGATCCTTGTAGTTAAACCACTGAATTTAGTCTGAACTCATTTGATAGGCTTCGATTTAAAATAACCCATTTAGTACGTTACCTGAGAAAATTCATGATAAATGTTTCAATAGAAGTGCACAGTGCAACACTCCTGTCAAAATGTTTGAAAATTTCTAAAGCTATACCACCATATCCACAACAGAATGGTCCTTACGGAGACCGTAATATGCAAAATAAATCTCCACTTTCAGTGTTTCAGTGCGTATGATAAGAGATGAATTACAAAAGCGATTGATTAATCTGGGTCACGTAGTGTGGCTTCAGCTTAGGTTACGCAGACGATGTAATATATTCCAAACTATCCATAGACCAAAAATGGATTCATAAACTATCCTGTACAAATTGATTGTTCCATTTTTAAATATTTAAACACAATAAGAAACTTTTTTGCCTCTACATATCATAAATAAAAAAAAAAAAAATAAAAAAAAATAAAAAAAACGAGGAACATTTGACCAACATATTCCAATTCGAATACTCTTGTACGTGTAGTGTATTAGCACTTTAATATTCATGACACTTCCTTCTTGCCACTGGTGTTTTTCCTCTGCATTACGCAATAATGCGGGAACATCATGACTCGTTTAAAATCTAGAGAATGTGAGCAGAGAACAGTATTGTCTAGTCACTTGAGAATGAATACCAACAGCAGACTCTGCTGCTCCACGTAGACGATAACCAACAACAGTAAACTAAACTTTGGATGGAGTCTCTTGACTGTCTTTCGAGTGTTTTCTTTTTTTCAGATATTTTTAAAGCGGTGGAAGAAAGGCAAATATAATACGTATGTATGTATGAGGTACTCTTAGACAGTATTCTTCCTCTTTTTTTAATGTAGCACCTTTTGAAATAAAAAAAAAACTTCAGTATTATTTGAAGTTATTAAAGAAACAAGAGAAAGAAGAAAAGAAAAAAAAAAATAAAGAAATTTTCCTGACACATTTGCCCCTGACTTTCGAAATGTTTGTCAAAAGTTTTATTGTTTCGCTCATAACGAGCGAAAGCCAAGCCAACAAACAAAAGAAAAAATGCCGCACAATTTTCCTTTGACTTTAGTTTTTATTTTCTTCTTTCTATTTTGCACGCCATTATTTTCAAAACCATTATAAACTGAACTTTGTTGTGTTGTACACAATAGGAAAAAATGATAAATTTTCAAGGCTTTTTTCTTTCCTTTTTACAATTCCTTTCAAAAAAGAGCTTTTTTCCATTAAAAAAAAATAAAAGAAGAAAAAGGAACACAGTTACAAAGGCAACTGAAAATCAAATTTAGATTTTCAAGGCCCACCAATACATACATACACACACATATATAATCCATATAATATCAATGGGAGAAAAGAAAAGCAAAGAAGAAAAATTAAATATTCTTCTCTCTCTTATTATTCTTAACTCTGCATCATCAACTATAAAATCGAAAATTGAAAATAAATCCTTAAGAAATGTTTATTGATCGAACAGCTCCATCATCCCCCTTCTTGTCTTGTTTCTTTGCCCAAGGATAGAAGGAATTATTAAAAAAAAAACGGAGAAACAGACCCAGAAAAGTTAAGAAATTCCATTTGAAATCATATTTGACCAGAAGAAATTGTTGTTGGTGTAGCACACGTTGGTTGGCAAAGCAAAAAAAAAGTATTGCCGATGACTGAATGAAATTGAATAATACTTGAGTTGAATTGAGCTCAGTTTAGTTCAACAGAGATGAGTTGGAATTTAATTTTTCCTCTGTTGCAGTTTTATCGAAACGTCATTGTCATTTTCGAAATCAACATTCAACATCAACGAAATTATCATACACTTCACACAACAGAACGTCATTACCATCGTCATTTTGGAGATTTCTTTAGATAAACAAAGTCAGAGAAGAGTCAGTCAGTTCATCACTGTTATTATGATTATCGTCAGCAACTTTTCAAATTCAAATGAATACTTCAACAACGAAAAACAAACGAAAAATGAAATAAAAATCTTATAAGAGAGAGAGAGAGAGAGAGCAATGAAGAACACGAAAGAGGGTTAATGTTAATATTAAATATTATATTTTTGTTTAACCCTTTAAAGAAACCGCGCAAATGAAAGGCTGCATCTTATTAAAACATGGCGCAGCTACGTATTCAGGCTATGGATACAATTGTGTTATTTTTCTAATGATTTCAAAGATTTTCAATCTAATAATGAACAGAAAAAAATAGAAGATATTACATTAACACTAGATTTACTCTTTTTTCCGAAACTATTATATGATTTTTATAACGACAACTAATACAATTAATCTGATAACTTATTTTGATCTTGTGTCCACAATAAAAAAAAATAATTTTTATTTTTGGTACTTATACCGGTGCCAGTCATGTATTATATATTACCAATTTATCTGGCAACTTCCTTATTACCGATAAATAACATTATAGCACATACAAAATTTACACAATCAAAACGTTATTTTTTTTTTAGTCATTTTGACTGGTGTTGGTATAAATAGGTATAAACATTTCTTGGTATATCTAGTGTTAATTACAAGTGCTCATTTAAATCCGATATTTTCCGTTGGAGCGCACTAGATGTCGCCAATGAAATTTTCAGACAAATTTTTTTTCTTTTGCATTTAAACTTGTGATACTTTTCACCAACCCCAACAAATCAGTGAATTCCCCATTAAGCAATTTTAGAATGTCCTACACGACGTTGATCCATATTCCAGATTAACATTGTGATTCCTTACTGAGAGCCATAATTTCGTCGGTGTCCAGTCACTAATTGTAATCTTTAACTGTCTACCTGCAGATATGGTGGCAAAAAAAGTAACTACGAGTGCAGTTTCGAAGCTTAGCGTAACGCTTACGTGGTCCGGACTCTTTTCAATTGCATAGAACCATAGTTCATATCCCAAAGTGTTATATAATTGCTTGTCAAGCTAATCCAATAAAGTGCTATAATGATGTCGTTTCCAATTGGTTTAATCCATAGAAATCGCATTGACATCCTCAAAGATTACTGTGAATAAATGACGACAGACGAGAGGAGAGGATGATGATTGTATTTATAATCTGCTCAGAACACGTTGTGAGATTTTTTCAGCCTGCGGACTTTGTACTCAGAGGCCATTGTCCTGTAATAATTGCTACGAACTTCCTAAGACGAACTCAGGTTAGGATTAACTCATGATCTCATTCATTACTTCAGCCCGAAAAGAACAACAGCTACAGCAAGGGACAATCTTAGATTCAGCCGTTCCAAATGGGGATTTCACATTCAACTTTGACACATGATCCGAATCTGTGAGTCAAAATTGACAGACACAGTTAGATTTTTATGAATATTTGGTTACTCACTTTGGCCACACGCGTCCAATAGTGATAGATATGCCACTCTGGATGCCCGGGATATTAACATATTGTTTTTGGAACATTCTAATTTAAACAACATTAGGCACTTAAAGGGTTAAAAGGAAAATAAAATCAAATCGCTTGCAATAGAATTCCATGTAGAGATGTACTTGGTTACTACACTCTACTTGCTGTGTTGTTGCTGTTGCTTCTACTCAACCGGCAACAGCCGGTACTTAAGCTGAGCTGCGTGTATCTTTATAATAATGTGGCTACAAGTGGTGCTTATGAAAACGAATGAAGAAAATTCTTCTTTAACTGGGGATTTTAGTCCAAGTATGGACACAATCATGTGCCTTTTCTTAAGTCTTAGTAATCCTTTACAATATTTCGTATGTGTTTTGGAATTATTTTTTTCTTCTTTACATTACCTTTGTTGTTGTATTCCATATTACAAACGACGACGATGAGACGGCGACAATGAACGAATGAGTAAGTGTTGGTCGGAGGTACATAAGTGAACGGCTAGCAAAAGTATTTATCTTGACTGTTTGGACTGTGCTAACGTTTGGTTGGAATAAAGTCGGTGAGTGGGTATTGGAAGTTGCGAAAAACAAAAACTCCATCCATAACGCAAACGAGCAACAGCAGCTTAAGCATAATATCGTATAAATTTCTTGACTTAATGTTCGCTTTTATGTTTTTGTATATTTTTTTTACATTTTTTACTTCGCCTCCATT
The DNA here is from genome assembly GCA_936449025.2 of Sarcophaga subvicina. Taxonomy (NCBI): domain Eukaryota; kingdom Metazoa; phylum Arthropoda; class Insecta; order Diptera; family Sarcophagidae; genus Sarcophaga; species Sarcophaga subvicina. Next base: position 44,726,169 of record OW388081.2, on the reverse strand, counting down.
TTTTTTGGCGCGCAAACATTTTTTCCTCTTTTTTCTTTGGTTTCTTTATGTCGACGATATTCATACAAGCCTTAAAATCGTTTCTTCTAAGTTTTTGTTAACAGACAATAACATTAGTATTGTTGTTGATGTTGCTGCTTTTAAAGTTGAAGTTGATTGTATGTATGTATGTATGTATTTATGGCATGGTATGATTGTACGTATGATTTTAATGCGGTGATTTGTCTTCGTATTTTGATAAATCGTTTATAAACACACTCAAAAGTTGGATGAATGTTTAGTTGGAAATGCTGATTCCGGCAAGTAAAAGGCGCAAAGAAAGGGGGACACTTTTAATATTGTTCAAGTGTTCGAATGATTGACGAAATTGATGGCGAAGAAGTATTTTATAGAGATGAGAGTGGTTCAAGATAAGCTCTTGTTCTATTCACTTGAAAATTTTTGTCAAACATTTCATGAGAATTTATTAAAATTTAAGGACTTGACTTGATTTTCAGCATAATTTACCCAAACGATTTTACCAAGGCTTATTGTTGCAATCTATTGTTAGAAATTTTATCGGATAATTAAGAAATTCCAGTCAGAAGCAAGCAATTGCTTCAAAATAAAGAAATTGTAGTCACATAAGCAATGCAATTAAGTCAAGACGGAAGTTCTGATAGTTTGGTTAGGAATACCTTCGTGGACAATCCAAGTTTACGTTACTAATAATGCCACCAAGTCATTATATTCATAGTGAATAAATTGTGCAAATCCACTTAATATTTTCAAAACTCCCGGTATGGCAAGACTGTCCGGTGTTAAATATTTTCCATCTGAAGTGCTATTTATGAATACGCATCGAAAAAGTTGTGATAGAAACGTTGACACTTTTCCCGGTACTGTCGTCGTAGTCTAGTAGGTAGTATGTTGGCTAATTAGATGCGAGGCATCGATTCAAGCCACAGGTCAGACATCCAAACAAAAATATGAAAATTAATATTTCCTCGGCGACTTTTTCTCAGCAGATTTCTGGGAAAATCTCTGAGAGTAATCAAAACTGCCATGGAAAGTTACTCAAAAAAAATCTGACATTCGAAATCGACTTCCTCCCACTCATGTATAAAATTAACACACACACAACATCAGTGGTGTGAGAAGCTAGGTCGTAATCCTGGCGGTAATCCGTACGGTAAAATGTATACAATGAATAGCGCTTCTGTTAGGGAAAGTGTGCGGATGATAATCGAGTTTAACGATTATGTCGCATTCTCAGCGACTTAATCCATCTTATTCTGACTCGGTGGTTACGTCAATTAGCAAAATTTTCCCCATATGTGACCCGGAAGACGTCCAATTGATTTTCGATAAGCTATTGCATCCGGGAAAGTGACTGTTTGTTGTTCACCTGAAAGGACTGAAAGTGTCATTGGACTGTATACGGCTTAATGCCATGACAAGTTTCTCGAAATCTTAATTTTCCGTTTTGGAGACGCCATTTGGTGACCGAGATTATGCCAACTGTGATAACAAATATTAAGCGTATGTGTGTGTGTTCTGTTTAACCTTACTTTTGAAGCCGAAAAATACATCATCTTTGCCCAGGTTTTTAGCCTAAAAGTGCTTAGATTTCGAGCAAAAAGTTACGCTTAACATCTGAGTAGGATTTTTCCAATTGTGACAGATAAAGCCTTCAATATTATGTCAATATTTATTTATATGCTTATACTTAGCGAAGATGTGTACATCATTTTTAGGGGCCATCTCTCTAAAGTTTTCAGAAGCTATTGTTAATTCTCTTTATTTATTTATTTTAATTTTCTTTAAAAGTTATGTTCCTCCTAATTGTTTTCATCAATTCCATATTATGGAGTGCAGCAGCATTTAAAGACCACAACTTGGTCTATACTCTACACTCGCTATCTGCATAATTAAGAGTTATGTCAGCAGCATAATTTAAAATCCTTCATAGAATATAAATGCAAACGTTTCTTTTAACCCAATTTCATAAAACAAACAATGAAGATTAACTACTGCCTGCAACTGCTACCTATGTACCTACCGCTGGTTTTAAAGAAATTTCTCAATAGAATACAATGTTGCATGGCTTGGCTTTACAACAAGCTCATCGGTAAGCGCTTAAAACCCAACATAAAAACATTAGCAAGTTAAGTCATGTAGACACCATTATCGTTTGTTGTTATTGCCACAGTAAAAAAAAAAGAAACTAAAAAAATAAAATAAAATGCATAAAATACAACAATGTTGTTGCAGCAATGGGTGAAAAAACAAAGTGAGAAAGAGAGAGCGAGTAAGAGAGAAAATATGTATTTCACAACTCTAATGCAAGTAATGCACAAGTGGACTTTGACATACAAACAGAGAAAACCACACAGTAACCCTTTGGGGAGTTATAATTGAAGTGCCGTGCTATTGTTATACATGCTTCTACCAGTAGCTAGTCTTACAACAATGTCGTTTCGCATTGTAAATACTGTATGTAAGTATGCTGCTGGTGTTGCCAATTTATGTAGAATGAAAAATAAAGGAAAACATAATTGTTGTTGTCTTTTTTTATAATTAATCAATTTTACAGTAAGAGGGCCTACTTGTGAAACAAAATCAAATCCAAAAATATTTTCATTTTAAAAATTATGGTTGGTTTTAAAATACTTTATACATATAAGGTGTGGTAAAGATAAATCCAGTAATTTTTCAATGTCAATAGTATTTTTCGTTTAATATCATAATATACGAAACATGCTACGTGGCATTAGAAAGTTTTGTCATTGATTGACTTGGTTTAAGTGGCTTTATATACAGGCATCAACCAGTAAAGAGAGAAGAAAAACCCACATTTTACAGGCTATGAAAACGCAAGATAAGCGACTGAAATTGATTTATGGCTGTAAATTATGGTCCCTCTGATATGGATCAATTAACGTACATGTCGGTAAATAATGAGGCACTTTCCGTAACCTTTTGACAACAGATGAGAGAGGAAAATCTTGAAAAAGCTTCTCAAATTGTAGGCACCCTCCCCTTAACTCATGTCTAAAAGTAACACAAACGCCTTGAATATAAAAAGACAAGCAGTAGCCGTGACTAAAGAATTGCAGTGGCCAATAATGTGTGTACATAAGTTCGTACGTATTCACAAGAATATGCAATGCAAATCAAGATTTGTAAAAAAAAAGTCCGAATTCTAAACATTTTCTGTGTATGTTTTAATTGCATTTCTTCTTCTAATTCAAATTAATCGTTGGCAACACTTTTAAAATGTATGTTATATGTTTACCAACCCTGTTTCTAAGGTGCATACATAAATGACTGCATTAGTCGTACTGAGTAATTTCTATAAAGCTTACTAAAGGACTTCTAATGGGCTCTCACCATGGTGAGAAACAAGAGAGAGTTGGACATGCCTTGTGTAAAATAACATGATACCATCACGTGCAGTTTAATAACATTAGAAGAAGAAGCAGTAACCAAGTTAAACCGGCGTTTCTTTTTTTTATTGCTTTTGTTGCTACTTTTTTATGGTGGCTTTACTAAGGGCTAAAACAAATAAAGTAACAAACAGTCACACATACCTCAGTAACCATAAGATAAAAAACACACACACACCTTAAGGGTTCACTTTAACCATTGTGTGTTGCTTTATAATCAGAGAGTTTTACCAATTCATAGAAGTGGAACACGAGCATTAAGGGAAACATTTTAACCGAAAAGAGTATGAAAAAAACGCAAACAACAAGTGTTTAAGGAATAAAGAAAACGTAACGATATGGTAAATCGTACGGTTTTTCAAATAATTTTGTTATAAATAAACACAAACACACACACACATGCATTATCGAAAAGAGACAAATGCGTCCGCTCTTTACTGTAGGTTGTTGTAGTTATTTTAAAAGATTATTTTGATTCAATACAATGGAATGGAACGAAAGTGAATGAATGACTGAATGAATGTTTTACTATCACACATACATACATGAAAAGTTCTATTTAAACACTGCATTGTTTAGTTCTTTCTTCCTTTCAATGGTCTTTTCTTTTTAGCACGTAAATGTTTCTTTTGATTCTTTGCAGCATTAATAACACGAGAGTAAGGAGAATGAAAGCACAGCTATTTGAAGGGGTTACGCATGAGAATAATAAAGCACCAAACAGTTAGGTTAGGTTAAAAAGAGGAAATGATTCCTTAAACGAAATGCTGCACATTGAATAATTTTGTTTAGTTGTTGTTGTTGCTTTAAAAGAGAACAAAGAAATAAAAACCAGACATCATGGCATCGTTAATGATTTAGAATTAATGTTGTTGTTAAATATTGTTCTCGTTATTTTGATGCTGCTTACAATTAAAAGAATTCTTTTTGAATTCTTTACATTAGGAAACGCGTGTGTGAAATTATAAAAACATTTAACAAAACCTTGCCTATTTTTATTTATGCTCTTAATTACTGATGTTTCATGTCAACTCAGCATTCGGAAACCGAACAACCAAGCTTCGAATTTGGGAGAAAGAGAAAAAGTTGACAATCTATCCCCTGATGTCTCAAGAAATTGACATCAACACTGAGCATCAAAGAAATGTCAGGCAGAGCCACCTCTTGAGAAAGAGTAGGATCCGATGAGTAAAATTTTCTCACAACTGCATCCACTACATGCAATAGACTATAGAGGGCGTTATTTCTAGGGAACGAGAGGTTTGACTCTTATCATGATGAAAGTAATCACCTACAAGAAAGCAAAACAAAAAAAAATTAACAGGGAATATTTATTGCTGTAAACACAATAAATGCAACGCAGCAAACACAGAACTGGTAAGCAGCAGTTGTTCATTGTGAGCTTCTACAACTTTGTCAAACGATTGACGTTTTGATCTCTACTGCCAACAACAAATAAATAAACAAACAAATTAATTAAAATGGCCAGAATTGATCAACAGAAATGATGTTGTGTTCTATGATATGGCAACGCCAAAAAACCTCAGAAATTATTGCATGACCGTGCAGAAAATGAGAAGATTTGATTGGGAAGTTCTGATGAATCTACCACATAGCCAGTAGACCCTACATCATTCATTTGATTATAATTTATTTCGATCTCTGCTTAACTCACTTTATGGTGCAAATTGAAGTTTCGTAGGGAGTTTGCAAATGCAAATTTGCTACATTGACGGAATAATGACTTTTCACCGAAAATGGCAAAATGATAGGAATTAAAATGCCACCTGATTTGTGTTAGTAGTGTTCCTGAGTCTATAATTTGATGTCTTTTACATAAGTTCCATTTCTTGTTCTTTTGACGATATCACTCAAGAACCATATTGAAATAATTTAAAATCCCCTTTATGAACTGATCATGACATGATGGCATAAGGGATTTAATCGAAGTAGCAAAAGAAGTGCCTCTCTCTCACTCTCACATAATCTTTGCCACTCTCTTTTCCACTAATTCATATACAAAACATCCAGATTACAATCGATTAAACCAAGCAATTAAAATGAAAGAAAAACAAAGGAAGTTAACTTGTTGTTGTTGTTGTTTTTATTTGTCAATTGAAATATTTTCACAAAGAGACCGTCCGACAAAAAAAAGAAAAGAAAAGAAACAAAAATAGAATCAAATGATGTGAAAGGAAATGTATAATTGGCAACCTGCTTTACAAATTCGATCATAAACGTTTAATAACTTCTGCTATGCAAAAAAAAGAAAAAGCACTGCAAATAAATTTACAGGTGCAAGACACAAACACATATACATATGTACATACATAAATAATCCCCGATGGGAGAGGTGCATGCCACGCCACATACTCGCAGCACACTCAATGCAATCGCACATAAAATTGTATTCAATACAACATAAACATGTACTAGCAGCACTCACTCGTATCAATGGCTGGCTGCATTCTCATGTAACTTATTGAGAGCAGAAGAGAAGAAGAAGAAATCCGACAGCAGTTCCAAGCATCCAAAAAGTGCATGCACAACCTTAAAAAAATAGTTTTTGATTTTCTTCTTTTTAAAGCGAAAGGAGTATACGAAGAGTCAGGTAAAGAACGTATTGCAAACGGATGTGAAATAAAAGCCTTGATTAGATACTTAGTTAACAACAACAACAACAACAACAACCTAAAAGGGGAAATACAGAATCAGAAATAAAAACAAGAGTCTCACAAATGTTTTGCTTTCAAATTTTTTCTTTTTTTTTTTCATATCGGCCATATTTCTCCATTGGTTTGAAAATTTTCCATTTTCCATCATTTCGTTTTCTAAGTAGTTTTCTGATTCAAATGCAAAACAAACAAAAAATAATTTTTTTTTTTTTCTAAAAGATATTTAAAAATATGGGGCCTTTGATGACAAAGTAGGGACAGAAAAAAAGAAAGAAGAAGAAAGAGAACTACTTTGTAAATCTATGCAAAAGTGTACATTTAAGTTCTGCTTCAAATAAATTCTTCTTATGAAATGTGAAAATGAAAAGAGATGAACAGAAAAAAAAGAAAGGAAAACATTTTTAAGCCAAAGAGAAAAATAAAATAAAAAAAATTAAACCATGTTGGAGGGTTTAAATGGCACTGGGAATGCCAGAATGCTCAGAAATACCAATGGCAACCATTCTACTTCTCTACATAAACTCTAAAAAGAGAAGAATAAAACAAAACAAACAAAAAAAAAAATTAACGTCAGTCAAACTCGATCATATGACAACTAAATTTCATATACAACAGCAGGTACGGTACACTAAATAAGTTCCATTCATTCATTTCACACAAAATAAGATTTTTTTCAGTACAAGGCTCAGGTTAAATATGCGCTGTTTTTTTTCGATGACTTGCTGCCTTTAAAGTTGCAATTCCCTTCTACGACGCGAAAAGAAACCTTCATTCCTAATGGAAACAAAAACATGACCATTTAGTTCCATCACAAACTTCAAATTATTGAGCATCTGAACCAACAAAATTGTGCTTCATAAACAGATGCAGCTGACAACCACTTGAAGACAGGATCGGATCCACAAATATCTTCCAAGCAACATCCCTTAACTACAGACATTTCAGTATCTCTGTATGGTTCTTGGAGTTTCCCTGACGACAAAAGTTTGAGATTTATTCATATTCATACACAAAATGGCAAGTAGGCAGTTGGAAGTTATCGTCCTATTTCGACCGTGTGTTTCGCATTATGATATCACAGCCGTTCTATTTTCCTAGTTCTGGGACCATCCACAACATCTAATGAAGCTATTTAAACTTCTAATGTCTACCTAGGACAGATCAGTAAGAACTTGTCTTCCATCTAATCTTTGCCATCGCTCTTTTGGAATTTGAGCACATATTCAATGCGTCCTCTACATAACTATATCCGTATCCGATGATTCTGCCACATCGGGTCAATTCATTTGCTCTGAAGCTTCTCTAAATACGACTACACCGCACAATTGCTATGTATGCTCGTGCTAGATGTCTCTTTATTCCAGCCCAGTGTCAGGAAAGCTGACAGGTCAGAGATATTTTCGCCCATTTCGGCAACTCGAATTTGCGACACCTGGAGCCGCACCAAGTCTTATCTTACAAACTATATCTATGAATATAATTTATCCGTTAAGATTTGTTGGAAGTATTTTACGTAATGGGTGACACATTTTTTCAAACCATTTTTTCAGAACGGACGTCTTAAACTTGTGCCAGCAGTAAATTGAATCCAAACGGGTTTTTTGTTGATATCTTTAGCAGCTTGACTCAAGAAAGTAGCACAACTTGATCGAGACTTCTCATAATTATGTTCTCAAATAAGTTGCAGGTTAAGCTGTAAGGTCGAGTTACTCAAACTACTAAAATCTTTACAAAATGTAGGTTAATTCTCGAAATCTGCTACAGTTATTAGGATTTTTACAAGTCAAATTTTATGAAAAAAACGCCTTTTTTGTTCCCGATTTCGAACAAATGCATTTAGTTAGGGGGCTCCTCCTTGATACCCATTCGATGCAGTTAAAACAGTTACCCAATAAACTATACTGCTTTAGGGTATAAAATAGCAAAACTCACTAAGCCAAAAACAAGAATTGCATGAAACATGAAATGGAAAAAAGCAACAACAGCAACACAAACTATCCAGCAATTCAATAACCAACCAACCATCCATTCAACCAACATAAGAACGAACGAATTTTGAACCACATAACAGCAGCAACAACAACAACAACAACAACAACATAACTCAAACACCAACAACCAACAAATTTTATTTAAAGAAATACAACAAGAAAGAGACTAAAACTCTCGTGTTTCATTTCATCATTAAGGCGCAAAAATTGTTTTCAAGCAAAAATTTATTTTTCTTGCTACTGCTGTTGATGTTACGGCTGCTTGTACTTTACATTTCTATACAATCATACAAAAATGTTTTAATATAGAAATGAATACAAAGAAAATACACATACACACACATACACACACATAAACACTCTCGAGAACATTAATACGTAAATGAAGGGAAAAAAAACAATTTTAAAACCCAACTGACATTTGTACTGAAGAGCAATAAACGAACAGAGATAGAGAGAGAGTGAGAGAGACAACGAGGCAGGGATATAAAATACGAGGGAACAAGGGAAATTAAATAAATGAGTGTAATGGCCAGAGCTTTAAAATAATTTCATTTTTAATCTCATTCAAATGAAATAATTGTTTATAATAAATCACCATTGGAGGGCTAGGCTACAGCACAGAATCGTTTAAAACTGTGATAAAACATTTCATTCATTTTCATTATGACGCCTTTGTACCAAAAATAGGGCAGTCGATCTCCCAGTTGCAATTTTTTTTTATTATTTTTTCCTTAAGGAATTATAGGGGCTGTTTCATAGCATATCTTTCCTCTTATTACACAAGCTCTCAAGTTTTTGTTGTAAATTGTTTAAAACATTCGATCACACCATTTATGAAGAAATGGTGGTGCTCTATCTCCCTATCTCTATCTCTATCTCTCCAGAGACATTGGACCAGGCTTAGGTGGCTTGATCAATCCCCTTCGGATGTGATAAACTTTCAATATCGGAAATAAATCTATGTACTCAGACCTGACGTATAATCCTACACAATCATTATAAATTTGTTCCCCATGTTATAGTGGGGAGCCGCCTTAGTAATGAATTCATTCATTTTCAAACTGTAAGCATGGCTTTCATTTCCAACAAATAGTCAAGCCATGCGATGATTATGATGACTGACGACGTCTGTTTGGTTATATTGCTGTTGTTGCTGCTGCTGTGTGTTTGTTAAATTTTAAGAGTGTATGGCGACGACAACTGCGCATGTATGTATGTATGTATGTACATACATATATGGAATGGCATTAAAGCTGTCTGGCGGACTGGCTGTCTTGATCACTGACTGGCTGGCTTGTTGGTTCGTTCATAAACGAGCGCTGTGTTGTGTTGTCTTCAAACGTTCTTTGGCTTAATAACTGCCTGTCAGCCAGGCAAGCCAATGCGTTTATTTTTACGTTGCTTTAGCCCATAGTTTGTTTGTACGTTCATTCATTCGCCTGACTTGACTGTGTGTGATTCGTTTCAATGGTGTACGGGAGGCAAGTAATTTTAGCGACCGAACTCTGTGTTGTCTCGGCCTGACTGTGTAATAAAGTTTATTCAGAATTCTCTTCTCTTATAAACCTAGTCAGTCAGCAAGCAAACAACGACAACATCAAACAGCTATACAACCAGGCCAGGCAAGATATGTTTTAAAGCAGTCAGGCAGGCAAGCAAACAGACAAGCACATTCAGAAAAATACTTAAAATGTTACGACGACGACGACAATGAATTGAATTTGTTTATTGGTTGGTCCGATCCAATCCGATCCGACGTTCTTTTGTAAATGACTTGAAATTTTTTTCTCTTTTTTTTTTTCTTTTAAACATGAGCACACAATAACGATACAGAAGTAGTAAAAGTTGTTGTAGTCGAACAATCGTCGTCATCGTCATCATCATCATCATCGTCATCATCATCATGAACATTAACATCGTCCATAGCCATGCTTGTTTGCAATACTTAAAGTCCATGTACAATATTTATTTGTACATTGTTGTTGTTGTAGTTTCAAACGTACACACAAACCGTACGCCTTTACCTAAATTGTTCATGCCATGAACGAAAGAAATGAACGAACATACGGGCAAACATTTTCAACTTGGATTTTGCTGCTCTGGCATGACTGGCTTCTCAAAATGCGATACGATATGGTTTATTTGCATTTTATTTTGTTTTTTTTTTAAATTTTTTTTTTTATTTTTTCTGTTCAACTGTTTTTGCCGCCAAATCTAAATGAATGAGTCTCATATGCAGGCAACACAATAACCAGGCAAAACTCTTACACAGCACAGCACAGCGCCAGTATTAAGCGAGCCAAACATCCATCCAGTCAGTCAGTCAGTCAGTCAGCCAGCAGCAGCAGCACCAGTGACTGAAATAATTGTTGAGTACATGAAATGCCATAAAATATGTCTATTACCCTCAAACCAACCTCTAAACTTATTACATACATATACACACATACCAGGGGCCATAGCTCACAGCTCTATTCGATATGAGAGCACAGATAATTGTGATTGAAACGGACAACGTAAGAAAGAGAAGTCGGTTTAAAAAGATACATTTAGGAGAAGTTAGATGGCGGGTTAGGCCTCTCCGTAGGCCAGAGGTTAGGTCCAGTGTGATATCACAAATACAAACACATTCTCCATAGGACGCCATTGGTAGAATTCAGGCAGGGCACATGCTCTGAGAAGAGCAATGGATAGCTATCCTCATCTTCTTATCCACATCAGCGCAGCAGAGCATTACAATACATGAAGTAGTCCCCGGTATCTACCGTGTGGTAGGAACTTGATCCCAACTTGGCGGCCTATGTGAATCAAGAGACTTTTAGAGAAGATTCCATCACCTAACAAAATCGCAACACATACGAAAGTATATCCTCAGATGGATACACAGTCTAATCTGTACAGCATTTTGAAGTCATCGGTATACATACCTCTTTCAAGGGCTTTCAAGGTGACAACTCCCTACTTTAAATTTTCAAATCAAATTTCAATAATCGAGAAAAATAAAATGAATCATATAGTCGACCCGAAAGAGCCTATTGCCTTGCTTCAATAGAAGGTTGAATCCAGGATAGCCCAATGCAAAAAATATGTAGAGGCAGATCGATCTTGCCCACATATTCGAGGATAAACCTCAGGAGACATGGTTTAAATGAGAGAAAATGAATAGATGGGATAAACATTTCGTTAAAACCCGTTAATTTTGCTACCTACCGTAGGTAAAAATGGACTCCAGATATTAGACTAAAAGAGCTGCCACTGTCCGCATGCAAACAAAAATAAACTTTAAATGGCGCAATACTTCTTGTCAAAGTACAACGAGGAAATATTTAACATGACTTGAAAGAAAAAACATCAAAAAAATAAAAAGAAGAAGAAGAAGAGGAGGAAAATCACAATCATAAGCAAAAAAAAAAAAATTAAACCAAATCAAATCAACTTTATTTCTTTGCAATATTTAAGACCAATGACTCAGTCATATAGACTGGCTTGGTTGGCTTGGCTTGGCTGAGTTATTTCGTTTGGACTCGCACACACAAGTTGTTTCTAATGTCGACGTAATTTAGTTGGTTGGTAGCAAATAAAAATTGCACTAAAAAGGGAGTTGGAAATGCATTGAAAGGCGAAATAGAATTTTTTGATATTCTTGCAACAGCAGCAACAATTTTATTTTATTGACTTTTATGAGGCACATACTTATGACCAGCCACAGGCAAATTTTCAGGCCCAGGAAACAAAAAGAAAAGGTAGAGAACAAGAATGTTTCTTCTGGCCGTAAATTGAGAATGTTGAAATTAGGAAAAGAAAGGTTTGTTGCACATACACACACACACAAATTAGAAGTAAAATAATAGTGGAAATATTCTCAACTTTAAAGAGTCATTAAAAAACGAAAAAAAAAATGGAAAACAACGATAGGGTAAGGCATGGCATGGTTGCATGGCATGATCTGGCATTGCATTGCAATATAAACCAGATTCAGATTTTATTTCTTCAACATCAACATCAACATCAACCTGAAATATTTTCCGTTTTTTTTCTACTCTGAACTAGTGCTGGCTGCATTGAATTAAACTCGAGTTACGTTAAGTTGTCTTCATTATTATTAAACATCATACGTTTGTAGTACTACTACTCTGTCTATACAGAGTCTGTTTATGGCACCACTTCTTTCATATTCAATTTATTTTTCCTTTTTGTTTTAACTAAGCACAGTTGTAACTGCCCGTACATTATCATTCATCATCATCATCACCATTATCATCACACACGTCAACATCATTATCGTCGTTTGTGATGATTATCGATATAAAATACCAGCATTTCAGATGTCTTTCGATATCATAAAATAAAAAAATCTATTAACGTACCACTACCAGCCAAGGAAATAGTACCTGTGCATGATGCATCAATACATTGGATACAGTAGGTATTATAAAGTATTTCCCTAGGCTGGAAGAACAAGACAATATCGTTTAAAATCAACATGGCAACATGCTTTGATTTTACAAGCATTGCTTTTCCTTTCTTTCTTTATCTTTCCATAAAAAATCACACAAAATGATTTGAATTTAATAATAGAGAGTGAAACAAAGGGAGCGATATATGTATGTATGACGTACATAACATGTCATTTATCCGCTATTAATTTATTTTGGAATTCTTTTTCCTTTACGAACGGGACATGAGTACACAGCACTCACTTGACATCTTTTAACCAGAGAGTCATGAATTAAGTGTTGCCAATTCAATTTTATTTTTTTACAATTACTTTCTCAAAGGTTATAACCCTTCTCCCAAAGGAGAGAATGTTTGCACAAACATATTTTCATATTTTGTATAAGCTTTCACCCAGAACTGTGAATATAATTTTGCATTTCATACTGTCACTTATAATTTAATTTTATTTTATTCTCTACGTGTTGTGGTGTATGGCTTCCAAGACATGTAATTCATTAGAAAAGACTTTAACAAGCCTGTAAATAGTTAAATATCATTCTTTAAGAGTACCATTTACAAAAAAAAAATCGTTTAACAACCGAAAAAATGCGTAAAAATTGTTAAAACTTGAATAACAAACGTGGTGACTTAAACGTGGGAACACTTATCAACCTACATGTGTAATAAATTGGCAAACAAATTTGAAGAGAATGGGAGGGTTACAGATTTGGCCAGGCCTGTACATCCATTGAAATTGAAACAAGCAAATCAATTTTGAAGTCGCCGTGGTGTAGTAGGTAGTGTGTTGGCTTACTATTCGTAAAGCCCGGGTTCGTATCCCAGGTCAGACATCAAAAATGAAATATGAAAAAAAAATATTTCTTCGGCGACTTCCTCTCAGCAGATTTCTGGCAAAAACTCTGAGACCTGCCATGAAAAAGTTTCTCAAAATTCTGTCGTTCGGAGTCGACGTTAAACTGTAGGTCCCGCCACTCACGTATAAAATTAACGCACACAACATGAGTGGTGTGAGAAGCTAGGCCGTAATCCTGACTGAAGGGTTGTAATGGCCAATTATGAATGTATGTATGTAAATCAATTTAGACGGCCAAAATTGTTACAAATCCAGGACACTTCAAAAATTTTTGATGACTTTACAGAGCAGTTTTGATACGTCCATCATATGCCCGCCCTAATCTATCTCTGTAGAACACACTTAATTGTGGAAATTTAAATTCTTTGCTTTACCCTGAAAATTTTTAAAAGGATGTGATGTCGTAGTAGTGCCAGATAGTGTGTTGCCTAATTGGGCGAAAGCCCCTGGTTCAAACCCCAAACATTTCGAACAAAACAAACCATAAAAAAATATTTTTTTTCAGCGACTTGATCTCAGTAGTCTTCTGGTAAAAACTCAAAGGATTAATGAAATTGCCATCAAATGTCTGATAAATCTATCGTTCGCAATCGACTATGAACTGAAGGTCCCACCACTCATAGGTAAAACTAACATACACAACATGGGTGGTGTGATGGTGAGAAGCTGGATTATAATCCATACTAAATGGTTGTAATGACCCATTTAAGTAACTAACTAAGTTATCGATCAATCAAAATAGCACATATTTGAGTAAATATATCCCGTATCAATTATAAGAGAAAGTAACTCTTGTTTGATTAGAATTTGAATTCAACTTCCTCGAACAGCCAATGGGATAGGATGGCTAATTTAATTTATGAAAGTTGTTTGTTTCATTTTTTACACTCAATAATCAATAAATCAGGGATGATTATTGTCAAATAATTTTATAAAAATTAAAGAAAGAAAAACGGAAAAATATATATGCAGGCCTATTAATTTTATGATGAAAGTCAAAAAGAACGTCTAATATTTTATAAAACAAATTAATAAAAATTAAATACTAATTTACGGTAGATATTATGAATGAAATTAATTGATAATAATTTATCAATCATCGTATCGTATATAAAATACAAAAAACATCAAAATATACGTACATACATACATACATACAACCGCAGCAACAAGCATGAATTCAAACATTTGTCGCTTAAATTTTAAGAACAATAACAGCGAATTAAAGAAAAAAGGAAAACAAAAACAATACGAGTGAAATAAAGATTTATTTTCCAAAATAGATCAAATTTTATTCAGTCGAGTTAAGCTGATGATTGCAATCATTATTTCAGGCAACTACGCAACAAATACCACGACAATAAAACATAAAAAAAAATAAAAGTCAACAATGGCAACACAATGTTATCATTATAAACAACACATGCATGAAATTGACAATAATCATCGTAAAGAATTAAACGAAAAGGAACAAGAACAACATGAGCAAGTAGTAAGGAGAGAATTTAACGCTGCTAACAATTTGAACTCTTCAGTCTTTGATTATTTTCAGAGGAAGAGAGTTAAACATATATTCTCTTCGTTTACTGGAAACTGTAACCAATAAAACAAAAATAAACAGACAATGATGATGATAATCTATTACACTCTCTTTAAATTCTTACTCCCTCTTTTTCTTTATAAAAACAATTTACAGCTAAACTGTTTGGAAATATAATTTATACATCCAAAGGAGAGAATTTCCAAGTAATTTTTACTCTAATTAAGCAGTCGAAAAAGAAATGCAATATTTTAAAGGCATTTTACACCTTAAATGTTTACTTGGCACAGTCTTGAGTTTGTATTCACAGAAGAGGCATACCGAATAGGGCTGAGTACACAGCTTGATGTGCTCGCATAGTTGTCAATGTAAATTTCGCTTGATTAAAAGTAGAACAAATTTGAAAATATAAATTCCAAAACATACATTTTTGTCAAAGTAAACGTAGAACGTGTAAAACCAGTCGTAAGAACAGATTGTTGCCGTCCATTTTAGACAACATTATAAACGATGAATGTGTACAAAATTATTTTCTAAGCTGTTTACATTGCGTTGTTTCTCTGATTATGAACTTTAATACTGCAAATAATTTCGTTGTAAACGTTGTTGCTACTATTATTATCCTCCATGTGTCCTTTTTTTTTACCAACTTCCAGGATTTTTTGTGAATGATTTCTGATTTTTGTTTTTTTTTTTATATTCATTTAACGCTTTAGTTAACGTTAATGTTAACTCATTGTGTTGAGAGAATTTCAACTGCCACATGTAAATTTTTATCTCTCTTTCCTTTGCTTTGCGTAACACTCCCTCTCGTCATGTTTCTTTCTATTTCTACTTTTTCCATGAGTATATGTTTCGCAAAACACACAGTCAGTCATATCGTTGTTTGTTCATTCTCTATACATAGTATATGCGTGTGTATGTTTGTGTTCTAAAGTTTTTGTTTTTCTTCATTTGTTTTTACAGTCATCATCGGCATTCTGTTTCGTTTATTTAGTTCTTTCGTTTCGACAGCACTCTCACGATTATTCCAAGTGGTTTTATTTTCGTTTTTGTTGCTGCTGTCTTTGCTGAATCGAATTCTCAGAATAAAAAATTGCTTTCATTGCTATTGTAGATTACAAAACAAAAAACATAACAACAACATGCACACATACACCATCAAATTGTATACAGCAACGAAATATTTTTATACACTTTGAAATATTTCTGCTGTTTCAGTTGTTGCTGTTTTTTTATTATTTTTTTTTAATTCGGTTCTGTGTGTGGTGTGTTCAGTCATTATTATTTTTGTATATTCTGTTTTTTGTTTTTTTTTTTAACGTACTCCCAACAGAGAGAGAATCATCAAGCGAAATAACGTAAGAGTGAGCGAAGTAATGAATTTACGTAAATACACTCAACAAAATTATTGTTTAAAACAAAAATTCTTTGGGATGTAATCGAATATTAAATAGTACTTAGAAAGCAAGGAGATATTTACAACAACGAAAATATGTCAACAAATGGCTTTAAAATGACAGCACCGTAGCTTGTTTGAACATTTACATTTTAAGCTTTACTTTGTTCGAAAAAATTATTAAAATCAAATTATTCCATTAAAAGTTATTTAAGTTTCCAAATGGGTCGTCAAATTTTTCTTTTCTATTGCAAAATATTCGTTCAGGTCTCTAAGAAATTGTTACTAAAAAAGTTAGTGCTGTGGGCCCGATGAGATTAAAATTGTTATGGGATTATGTATGGAAAGCTATGACAACATGGTCTAAAGATTGGTGATGATCACTACTACTTCTACGAACAAACAACGAGATTAAAGCAAGCAATTCAATCATAACGTCCAGCATTGGTTAAATCATTAAAACGCCAGTCCACACATCTTTTTTGGCCTGAGGGCAGTGTTTTTAATCTTTAGCCAAATTTGTATCCGAACTATCACGGGAATCAAATAAATTGTACACTTTGCCACTAAAGTACACGGACGACCGTAAAATTATCATTTTTATTTCAGTAACTCAAAAAGAAGGAATTGTAAAAGAATGGAAGAATACTTGCCGTGCTTAATACCAAACGTAAAACGTTAAAAGTAGAATACATCACTACCTACTAAATCGTTTACAATTGTTTATTCGGCTTAAACGTCCTTAGACTTTTGTGAAAGCCAACGTAACGTAGTAACGCAATGAATTGTGATTTGTTACTGTGACCGTATTTCGGAAAACTTTATAATTTTAAAATAATGATATGAAAAAAATTTAGTTTGCATTAGTGTTCACAGACTTCTGTAAGATCTTTAGATAATGCCGCACATTGCAGAAGAATAATTCGTCTATTTATTTAATGAATAAAGTTTTACGTACCAGAATAAAGGAGCGGAGGGAATTAAAAAAATGTAAAATGTTTACCTGAAAGTAAAAAAAAAACACAAAAGAAAAATAAATATGATATTAATAACAATATGTTAAATAAAAGATACTTTTTATACGTATAAACAAATTTTATTTTAGAAAGGGAATTTTTTTTTTAATAGACCCAAAAAATAAATTTTATTCTAAGAAATATTCGAAAAATATTTCTGTAATCATTAGCATAATTTTTTTTAGTGTAAATAACTGTGCTAGAATAGTGTTTGCTTAAGTTTGATGGCACACAATGAATGTTATGCGAACAGAACTGAAACACACAGTATATGACAGCAACAACAACGCCAACAACAGCAATGACAAAATGTACTCCCTAGTCATCATCATCGTATGAAATACAGCGCAACAGACAAAAAGAAAAATAAATGAGCGCAACAATATATTGTATTTGCTTACGTACACACATACATACAACAGCAACAACAACGGTGGAATGAAAAGAAAACATTGTAAACACCCACATATGGACTCTGAAATCGAGAGGAAAGCGCCGCACATACATATGTATGTATGTATGTACATAATAAAGGTTGATTTGACCTGATCTAGTTGCTTCAGTCCGTATTACGTTTTCTAATAATCGTTTGTGAGTCAAACGAACAAACAGTCTGTGTGTGTGTATGTATGCATTTATGTATATGTATTTATTGTAAACGGCATGGTTGATAGTTGTTTTAATTATTGGTTGGGTTGGGTTATCGTTTTCTCACTCTTTTTACTTTTTCTTTGTCTTAGGTAGGGAAAGTAAATAAAACACTGAATGATTTTAAAGCTGATTCCTGTTTTTGTAACGTATAATGTAGTTGTTTTAAATATTTTTTGTTGTTGACGTTTTTGTTTATTCAGACATAAAACTTAGCAAAAATCACCATAAGATCAGGCCTAAACATTATTATAAAGTGTGGCGAATAATCCAAATTTATTGATTCCACTATGCACGTAGCAATTCGACTTATCTTACGGCTAATAATGGCGTATTTTGGACTTGAATTTGCAACTCCATCAACATAAATTGAAACTCACACAACAATTAACGTCAACCAACCACTTACAACGCAACAGGTATGATAATTCGAATAGACGTTAGGAGCACATGCTCTTAATTTTTCAAACAAAATTTTCTTTAGCATTGCAACTTAGTATTTCAAGCAAATTTATCGCGAAGAACTCAAACGAGTTTGTAGGGAAGCCATTGCATATTGAAAAAGTGACTGTGAAGTGATTATGGCCTGCATGCGTCATTGTGTCATATTATTTCGAAATTAACCACGAAATGAAACGTATCCGCCAATTTAAAACTTTATGGTTGTAAGATAATCGACTTATTTTGCTTTGCAATTGGAGATTAACGCTCGTTTTGGCTACGTTATTTGGCAACTAAGATCATGCGATTTAAGGCCAGTAGACCTTTTTAAGGGGTTACCTCAATAACAGTTTCTAAGCGACAATTCCATAACGCTTAGAGCATTTGGCTATCGCCAAAATATCCTACTAAATGCAGGGTCCAAATTTTATTATGATGTAAAATCTACTATTACCACTACTACTTCACCAAAAACACAAATTTTTTTGGTGAAAATAACAGTCTCTCTGTCAGAGAGAGAGAGAGAGAGAGAGCGATAATCTATGATGGCGCCATTGGAAACACTAGTCTGCTGGTTGTAAACTGTAAAATAATATACACACAAACACAGTAAGTGTGTAAGTGTGTGAGAGAGAAACTTTACTTAGCCGATATGCAAAAATGTACCACCACAGTATTAAGATAAATAATGTTGGCTGTTAACAACTAAAAAAAGCAACAAAAAAGCAAAAACAACTCAGCTTGTTATGAAAAACAAAATAAGAGAGAAAAAAGTGTGTAAATAAAACGCATAAACAGAAAAAATAAACAAGTGGGCAAAACAAAAATTGTGCGCATAGAAAGCAGAAAAAAAATTACAATAAAAAGAGAAAAATTTAAACATTTATCACTTATACGACAGGGTGGTGGTAATATTTATTGTTGCCTCATTAGTTTGTTTACTCCACACGTATGCATGTATGAGGGGATTGCTGAGGATACACAAAAGCGAGAAGAGAGAGATGGAAAGAAAATAACGACGACACATCCATACCAATAATTTTGTGTTTGAAAATTTGAGAAACAAACAAAAAAAAAACATTCGAGTCAATAAATATTACAACACATCAGAAGATTTTTCATTCGCTTAAATTAAAAAAAATGCCATTTAACCGTGGACGGTTAAGGTTACTCTTCGTCGAATCGACGAAGCTCATTCATTTTTTATCATATGACTCTTTTATGTTTGACCAAATTTCGCTCTTTTTTTCAACAACGTTAGTTGATAATGAAAGCTTGCAGTCAGTTGAAGAAAAAAATTTTTTTTTCTGTTCGCCGATTCAACGAACTGTACAAAAATGACCATCCAGGATTAAAAAAAATGGGTGGCCAGGGTACGTTTACTCACTACAAGCTTTCGTCAAACATAAAAGAATTATATGATAAAGAGTAAACGAATCGACGAACAGTAACCAATTAGTGTTAAAGTGTTCGTCGATTCAACGAAGACTGCCCTAAATGTACGAAAATGAAGAGTAACCGTACAGGGTTAATGACACGGTGAAGATGATTTTGAAATACAAAATTTAAACGCAGGTAAAAGACTTTGACATGTAAATTTTTTTTATTTTATGTAAAGCAACGTTATTTTGCGAAAAAATTTGATTTTTATGATAATGAGTTATAAAGCGTTAAGACACAAATTAATTGATGAAGGAGTACAGATCGAATAAGCTTTCTTAAGAATCGCACTCACTATACAGATTGTTATATTGTGGATGAGAGACCATTATATGAGTTCTGGCGCAGTTCAGGTTTATCACAACGTTCGGTTCAATCTACAAGTTTATTTTTCTTAATGGTCTTCTCTCCATAACTTCTAATCCTACCCACCCTTATGCAGCTGACGAGAAGTTTTTTTCATTCTAATTCCTTAGGTGCCTATTATGCGGTCGAACTTCACCTGCAAACACTACCTGGAATGCAAACCATCCATCTGATGTAATACGGCATGATGCGTATTTGCCCACTTGACCTGTTGACTATCAAAACATTTTGATATTTGGTGGGATAGTGAAATAGCAAAACACTCTCTTGCATCAGGTAATGTTAAGACCATAGTCCTCTTTGAATGACACACTTACATCCGACCTTCAGTCGGTCATTCATATTTTTTCAGTAATCTGTAGCTGTGGAAAATTTAATTTGATATTCGTTGGAATCAGCACATACTATTTGTTTCTCATGTTCGAAAGAAGTACCTTAATGATCTATTGAGCACCTTCGTTCGTAGTCGATTGATTAGTAGAACCAAAGAATATGGATATAAAGAATACGCATCATGTAGAAGTAAAATTTCTTATGGCGGGTCGTAACATTACGACCCGCTCTCACCAAAATTTTTTTAAAAATCATTTCTTGATGAGGGGGGAGGAAGACAGAAGGAAAATGAACACAAACAAAGAGCGTAACAATGTGTTGCTCCCATCGTACGTATGTACATGTGTATGTATTCTTGTGTTTTTTGATTTAGTTGTCGATCAGACTGCGACAAGAACACATCTTTCGTGGATGTTTTATCATTTTATTTCAGAATAACACTCGAAGAATATTTGGTGTTAAAAATGTTCTATGTCATTAGCTGGGCGTATTTTATTTTTTATTTTGTCCCATAGTATATTTTTTTAAATGCTTTGGAATGCTCGTTTTTGCTTGTTTTTCTTTTAATAAAAAATTGTTTTTTAATTCTTTTTATTTTTATTTATCTAAAAAACATGGCCTAATTTTTAAGCCAAAGATGAATAGCTGTATGGTCTTTTAATAATAAAATCGATGTTTTATTTCATTTTTATTTATCCAAAATTATTAAGCCAAAGGTAGACAGCTTTACATATGTATGTTGATGAAATGAAAATAAAAATAGAGTATTTTACTAACACTTTTATATGGCTGTAAATAAATAAATTCTCTCAACTTATTTTCTCTCTCTCACTCACTAATCCATAACCATAGGCATGTGTTAACCTAGAGGAAAATTGTTAGTAATAATTTCAAGTCTACTTATTAACCCAATGATATGTATATGTGATCGGAAAATATAGAAAAGACACCGTATTTAACTTGGCAAGTATTCTTCCAAAAATCGAAATCATTTCTCATTGATATTAGTGAATACTACCGTGATATTTCTTTGGGTGTATCATTGAAGTCTGAAAAAAGCGACATGAACCTTCTTCTTTAAAAACTGACAAGATTTTTACGCTCTTTTTAACGAACATTCTTGATGTTCGTGTCCTATGTGTGTAAAAAGCCGAAGATGTTCTTCCCCTGAGGGACATTGGTGCCGACGTCTGTTTTTAACACCAGAAAAATAAATAAAAAAGTGGTCAAACAACAAAAACGCACGATGAGAACAACGCATTGTTACGCTATTGGTTTCTGTATCATTCCCTTCTATCTTTCCCCCCGCGTCATGAAATATTTTTGAAAAATATTCCAAAATATGTTAAAATGCACATTCTTTATACTTTATTTTCTTTGGTAGAACGCATAATGCATTACAGAGAAAACTTATTATACAGCCGCTATATCTGCATATGGCGCACTCTTTACTTCAGATGTTTTCAAAGACACAAACAAACACACACACAAATAGATTCAAATCTAACATCCATAAACACTACTACCCCCTTCCATTCTTCGATTGGATACACTGCCAGAGTGGAGTCTTCAGAAGAGTGAATGTTGGTCGTTAATAAAAAATGAAAAACAAACAAACAAATAAATTTCCTCGAGAGGTGAATGCAGATGCCATCAGAAGTATTACAAAGCTGTGCAAATCAGACGATTATAAATAAAGTTTAATTAAATTTACAAATTTTTTCAAATTAAAAGAAAAACAAATTTTTAAAAAATTATAGAAATATTAATCGATTGCTGGATAAATACTTATAAAAAAAAACAATTACGATAGAAAAACCATTTCATTAACTTAAGTATTAAATTGTTTGTTGTTGTTTTTACTTTATTTTAGCACGGAATTAATTAAATTCCTCACTTATTTAATATCTAGAGTGCCAGTATATTAAAAAAAAACTCTTGAATCAACGCATCCATATTAAAACTGATAAAAATTATTACAGTTTTAAAAGCCCGACAAAATTGCATTAAAAAATATTGTTTTTTTTTTTTTTAATTATTCAACACACGAAGAAAATGAAACAATAAGAAACAAAATTATTTTCGAAAGAATCATCATAAAAAGTGCCAGTGAAAGTGTTATACTACATGGTAATTAGTGTGATGTCAAGTTCTTTGTGCATTTAGCGCTTTAAACAATATAAATAAAAAAAATCCGATTTAATTAAAATTAATTACAGTAATCGGCAACAGAATGCTAGAATCTTAAAATAAATTCTTATTAATGAATGACCAGGTTAGGTTTTGTGTTTTATTTTTAATTGCAATATTTAAGAAAATAAAAATTATAATGGATCTAGTTTTCGTAACACTTTTATTGTTGTTTTATATATTAAAAAAAATATATTTCTTATGACACACTTAATTAAAAAAATAAAACAAAAAAATATTTACCAGGTTATAAATAAAAGAAAATCAGCAAAAGGTAAATGAACGACAAACAAGATAAACAAGCATTCGAAACACTCAGACAGAAAGTGAAATTAATAACAACAATTAAATATTAAATAAATAAAAAAAAAAATAAAGAAAAAAATAAAAAAGGGGGAATATTAAGCAAAATAACTAAAATAGCTAAAAAAAATAAAATAAACATAACAAAACAAAAAAAGGAGTTATCGTATGAAGTTGGCAACACAACTTCAATAATTTAATGGTGGGTCAGGTCACAGTGGTGGGTTCCGTTTGCTTAATTTTCTATTTCTATTCCAACTCCTTAATAAATCTTACTACTGCAGATATTTCAATCTGTCAAATATAATAGGAAATAAGCGTTCAAAAACTGCCGCCTCTTCATGGCAGGAGCCGAACACCAAGGTAAAACGAAAAATAGTCTGCCGTTTTTGTCGATATGGCCTGTGAGAACCACAATAGTCATGCACTTAAAGAACAGAAGGCAATCAATCCTCTTCTTATCTAGATCAATTCCGGAAAGCCTGACAATAGTGCCCCTTGCCCTCATGCTACTGTCGAAGTCTGCGTGTATAACGGCCAGAGAACTTCCAATTCATATGAGGCAATCGAAACATATGTATATGCCCCGTAACATGTCAGAAACTGTGAGCTCTTCACCAACACTGAGCAATCCCCACGATATTCCTACGTTCTATAACCCTCTGAAAACTTGCCTTTGAGTGCTTCGAAATTTCCCTACGAAATCTTCGAAATTCTTGGTCAAATATGGGAATCTGTGTGACATGGTTGTATGATTATCCGAGTACATCTGGAAGTTTTACTGTCATTAACGTAAGCCTCAAATTCAATTACAGATAATAGAGAAGTCAATTAGGTATTACAAATAATGTCTTAATTGGAGTGCCACTTAATTGGAGTAATCAGCAGGGTCAGGACAGCCTTGTTCCCGCGCAACTTGCGTTAAAAATGTAACGCAAGACAACTTCCATCACAAACTCTTACTCTTACTCTTCACATTACAACATGCATTCAGGAGAGTAGAGTTTGGTGTCCAACAAAATATCCTCCAAATACTTTGCCATCAGGGATAGGTTAGGGCAAGTTTTAGTAGGACCGACGCCTTAACAACACGTCGGACATCATTGCGTTATCGAATGCACCTCAAAGAAAGGACGTGAGGATTAAAAGTTGACAATAAAATGACTAAATCATACGATATCTCACAAAGCTGCAGCTTCTCCAAACAGTACCTTCGCAACAGTATATCACGATATAGAATATCCGAATCTACCTTTGTTTATAAAGCAAATATTAGATTGAAAAAAAAAAATTAAAACTCTTCAGGTATTTTAAACTATTTCTGGATGTTCATAATTATCATCGCAAATAAAAGATTTGAGAAACCATTAAATCAAAATGTTTTTTAATTAATTTTAAAATACAAGTTAAGGGTTAAATGAGCATACAAAAGAAGTTGGCAAAGCACACACTTGTTGGTTGTTCTTATTGGTAATGTTGGCGAGAGTAAGGGAGTTTGTGCTGGTGTTGTTTTTGATTGCAACTTGTATCGTTAAATGCTGTAAAGCTGTTGCTTTTTTTTCTTTTTTTCTTTTTCTTTTTATCTGATATTGTATTGAGCAAAATGTGGAGCACAACCTTGAAAATGCCGACGCGAACCAAATATTATTCACACAAAATGTACGAACGAAAACAATGAAGAAGAAGAAATTTATATGAAGTAAAGAAAAAACGAAAAAATAAAATAAAACGGCACACATAAAAAGTAACAACACCATCAGAATCTTTTACTGTAACAACAAAGAAAACAACACACAAAATCCTTCCCACTTCTCACAAGAACAACAATTGGTTAAAAAACGGAATAAAACGGGTAACCGTAAAGGAGAGTACTGAAAAAAAGGAACGCAAGTAATGTGTACAATAATGGACAGACAAAATTAAAATAAAAAACGACAACTTTTATGTACTGTTACCAGCACCAGCACCAGCAGTAGCACTTTTACTTTTTCTTACTTATCTTCTTCTTCTTCTTGATTTCTTTTATTTTCTTGCATACAGAAGAGTAACAGATGCAGCAGAGCCGTTTTTTTAATTTTTTTTTTTTTGGTAGACATAACGTAGACAACACAAATATGAAGGACGACAACAACAGTGTGCCACCAGACAAACTGACGTCAACGACAACGGCAACAGGAAAATAATAACAATAACACAAACAACAACAACAACAACAACAACAACAACAAAGAAAAATAAATAAGTAAGCCAGCCAGCCAGCCATCCATCCATCCATACATACCAAGAACCAACCAATAAAAATAACTACAACAC
The DNA here is from genome assembly GCA_936449025.2 of Sarcophaga subvicina. NCBI lineage: Eukaryota > Metazoa > Arthropoda > Insecta > Diptera > Sarcophagidae > Sarcophaga > Sarcophaga subvicina. Next base: position 44,700,772 of record OW388081.2, on the reverse strand, counting down.
AACACAACACACATTTATATCAACGAGTGTTATTACATACAATGCTAGCTACAAACATCACTCTCTTTTACTTTTTTTTCTCTTTGCTTTCCTCCATAGGTAAACCGTAATATAATAAATATACTTATGTATGTATGTATGTATGTATGGTTTGTTTACATGTTTGAAATATTATTCTCATATACAATATTCATACACACACATACACACTTTAGCTTTAAATAGTTTTCTTGTTATTATTTTCGTATACCAAATTAAGAACAAGCATCCCATATAAATATTGCTGGCTGTCTGGTCAATGTACCCCAGCCATGTTGATGGAGCAAATAGTATCGTCGTATTGTACTACACATTGCAGGCACAAATAAATAATCGCACAACTACAACTACACCAAATAAAATCATTTTGTGAATGAATTACTAACGATGTTTGTTTTTTTTTTCTTCTCTTCTTCTTCTTCTGTTGCTTCTTTTAAACTATAACAACAAAACAAAAAAAAGCAAAGAAATAAAAAATATATCACAAGCAGTAGTTTCAAGGTGAAGGTCATATTTTTTCTCTTTATTTTTTCTTTTCTTTTTCTTTTTTTGGGTGAAATAAAAAATAATAATTTATAGACACTTTTAGTGTGACTGATTACTAACTAACAACCGTATTCTTAACCAAGATTGCCATTTAAAAGTTAAAAGAAAATAACACGTAAAGGGAGTTAGTTTTCACCAAATTTCCAAAATTATTTTCAATGTGGATGATACATATATACATATGTACCGGAAACATATTACAAGCCAAAGAATAAAATGATGCGCTTTACATTGAACTGCACTAGCAAGACGAAGAGGGGGAACAAGAAACGGCTTTTCAAACACAAGGTTGTAAAGGGTTACGCGTCTGACCGAAGTTTTAAAGCCTAGAACATCTGCCTGCAAGGATTAAAAAGGTAATTTGGTTATAGACTCGAAAGAACTACTGCGATTCTGGAAGCAAAACTTGTCTGCGCTACTATAAGGCCACGACGATCCCCTTTCCGCTATTACAGAAGATGTTGTAGTGAACACAATCCATGATGACGACATGGGGATGACTCTTTCGTCCAACTATGACGATGTCAAAGTCGCGATTCAGTGATACAAAAACAACAAGGCTGCTAGCCCTGATGGCCAACCCGCAAAATTGTTTAGAATCGCTGGTAACGAACTGATAGAGTGCATGCAAGAGCTTATTTGCAGAATATGGGAAAGACGGTAAGTATGCCCAACCGACAAGAGATCATGTTTTTGCTGCAATGTTTGAGCAATGTTAAGCAACTTGTGCAGTTCCATTGTGGTAGAAAAAGACCTTTCCAAACGTTTTGATGAGTGAGTTTTCATATGACGACTTTGTAAACTTCTTCATGACAATATTTTAAGCAAAAGCATTCAGATGCTTATGTACGCCGACGTGCTAGTATCTACATGTTGTCGACAATGGATTAGACTCTATGTTACGTCGAAAACTTATGCCTTCGATTTTTTTCACGCCAATTATTTAGCTTGGACCTGCCGTTACCAGAATTACTCATACTTATTAGGGTATCAATAACAATTTGTAACTCTACAGGGGCCAACTGTTTGTCAAGCGAGATTTTCCCAAACTCGTCCTAATCAAGAGAAATTGCAAAGTGTTGCAGCAATTGAAGCCACAAAGATATCGACAGGTAGTCAGAACTTTTTAGGAAGATGATCAATGTACAGAACTGTAACAAACGGAATGTCTGGACCGCCTCTAGACGTAATACCTAATAGATGGTTCTAAAGGGACACTGTGGTGATTCAAGCGGCTGAGAGCAGAGGCTTTTATCTGCCTTACGTTTCGCCAAAAGGCGGCATACATCTTTGATGGCGCAGCAAAAACTGAAAGCACTTAGCTGGGAAGTTTTCACGGATCCACTATTTAGTCCGAACTTTATGCCTTCAGATATCGAGAGCTCTGCAAAACATTCTTTTTTGCTGAAGCAAAACTCAATTGCTTAAGTTTATTGCTAAGAAAATTCATAACTTCTGCTCTGTTATCGTTATCGAACAAATATAAAGGGTGTTTTTTATAGAGGTATAGAACTTTAAGTTGGCATTACTTTTCAAGATGGCGACCGATTTAACAGCTGTCAAGTGATTTATTCTCAGTTTGATTTGGCAATTCATCATGAATAGACTCACGCCTGAACAACGCTTGCAAATAGTGCAATTTTATTTCGAAAATAATGGTTCTGTGCGGAAAACGTATCGCGCGCGCACTACGTCCATTTTATCGTCGACAAAATCGTCCATCAGAGCAGTTAATTCGATTAACCATGGAACGTTTTTGCACCACGTTTACTCTTATTGATAACTCGCATCCCCAGAGACGCTGTACGGTGCGTACAGAAGAAGCTATTGCTGCTGTAGAGCGTAGCATTGAGGAAGACCCGAATGAGTCCATCCGCCATCGAGCACAGGAATTGGATCTATGTCCATCCACTTTATGGAAGATTTTGCGGAAGGATCTTGGTTTGCGTGCTTACAAATTCCAACTCGTGCAAGATTTGAAGCCAAACTATCATCAAGTAAGGCGTAGATTCGTCGAATGGGCCCAAAACGAGATTACCGTTGTTCCCGATTTTCATAAGCGAATTTTGTTTAGCGATGAAGCGCACTTCTGGTTGAATGGCTACGTCAACAAACAAAACTGCCGCATTTGGAGTGAAGGTAATCCTCAAGTGTATGTGGAAACACCGTTACATCCAGAAAAACTGACTGTTTGGTGCGCTTTATGGGCTTGTGGAATCATTGGTCCGTACTTTTTCAAAAACGATGGTGGCCAGAACGTTACAGTCAATGGTGATCGGTTTAGAGCCATGATTACTAACTTTTTCATTCCTGAATTGAATAACCATGATGTCCAGGAGATGTGGTTTCAACAAGACGGCGCAACATGTCACACAGCTCGTGCCACAATAGATTTATTGAAAGACACGTTTGGTGACCGCCTAATTTCACGTTTCGGACCTGTGAATTGGCCTCCAAGATCTTGTGATTTAACACCGCTAGACTACTTTCTGTGGGGTTATGTAAAGTCATTGGTCTATGCGGTAAAGCCACAAACGCTTAACCATTTGGAAGACAACATTCGCCGTATTATTGCCGATATACGGCCACAAATGTTGGAAAAAGTCATCGAAAATTGGACGTCCAGATTGGACTACATCCGCGCCAGCCGTGGCGGTCATATGCCAGAAATCATATTTAAAATGTAATGCCACAAGATTATCTTTCGGATAAATAAAATGCATGTCAATCGAATAATCCATCGTTGTTTTATTGCAACTTAAAGTTCTATACCTCTATAAAAAACACCCTTTATTAACAAATATCGAATAGGACATGTTTATGACAAACTTCTAATCAAACGGTTAAGTGTTTGAGTATTCCAACGTACACCCACCATTAAAATCAGTAACACTTTTAATTGCATAAAAAGAATGAACTTGGCATCACTGGATTTTGCTTGGATTTCCAAACTGCAACTGCAAAATGCGTGTGTTTCCGTTGTATACAGAGTAAATCAGTTGAAGTGCAAGTGTGCGTTTGAGATAGAGCGAGAGAGAGAGAGGGAGAGGAAAATGGATGGATTGGATAACTTATGCAAGCATTTTGGCATAATATTGGGAGCTGTAAGCTTAAGGCTGTGCATTCATATCGAAATTCATGAACGTAACATAAATCGTTGAGTGACTGAGTGTCTGTATGCTTGACCTGTTTATCTCTGTGTGTGGTTATGCGTAGCAATATTTCGGATACATGGTAATGGTGGTGGTGGTCTTAAATTGTCTTTTTTATTTCTATCGAGGAGGAAGGCATTCAGACTCCATGAAAACTATGCTTGTATGCCAGAAACACAAACTAAAAATTTCTGTTTTTTTTTTAATAAAATTCTTTACTGTTGTTGTAGTGGCAGTTGTTTTGAAAAGAAGGTCGTTAAACATCCTTGATGCTCAACTTGCAATATCATGACTACATGTCGCAGTTAACATCCCCATCCATCGTTTTACTCATCGTCAACACAGTTAAAGTCATCAGCACTTGATGTTCATCGCCTGATGTTCATTATCGTTTGAGGAGTGTAATTGAAAACTTGTTTTGTAGAGGATATAGAAACCGTCGTATGTGCTTGTATGTGTACATAAGTGCGTGCCAAGTCTGTGTGAGTGCAAGTATATAACTATTGCAACTTTGTTTAGCATACTTTTAGGGGTCACTAAAACTTTCCTTTACAAACACATATTGCCGTAGTAGGTAGGATCCCCATAAATTAAAACAAACTAAACAGGTTTTTCACGGTTTCGAGTTCATCACTTACTTGGTACTTTTCACAGTTTGGCCATGACCTTTTTTACCTTGAAAAGAAAGTCACACTGCATTTAACGGAATTGCAATTTATCACTTTTAAATGAAGAAGAAGAAGAAGAATAAAAACTTTAAACTGTTAGAAATTTAAGAAAACTGATGAGAGCGCGCTGTTATCAGGGTACATCACAATTTTTTATTTTTAAATGGATATGAGAACAAAAAAAAAAAGAAGAATAACGACAACAACAAGTAGAAATCAATTAACAGCGTTTCATTCCCACTATAAAAAGCCGACCCCGAAAACATGTCTACAGAAGTTTACCGGAATATACCAATCAGAAATTTGATGTTTAAATTATTCTTGTGGCAAATGGAGTGTTAGATGAATGAACCTTTTCACCATCAGGACAAGCACTAGCTTCCGACTTGCTATGCAACTCAGGCTTTCAAGGCAATTAAATGGGCAACTAGACAAGACATGCTAGAAGTGTAGAATATAATTGACAATTAGAATATGAGGGTACTTTTTAAAGTTATGAACTATATAATCGGACAACGGAGATGATCCAAGTAACGGACTCTTTTAACTCTCCTCTCCTTCAACTTGCCTACCTACCTATTTATCTATGAGTGTAGGTGGTGTAATTAATACGTTATTTTTATTTTTGCGATTTAACCCCATTAGATATGTAATTCTTTTTTGTGGTACTAGTGCACAGAGGCATGCACATAACATTACATCTGCCGTCGGCGAGATGACGGCCTAAATGCTGCAACAGATAACCCAAAATTTGAGTTGAAGTTCATTGTTTTTTTTTTGTTTTCTAAACGATTTCAGATAATTAATCTTCCGAAGGGCGTTCCATAATGGGACGAAACACTGCAGCTGTAAAGAATGAACAGAGAAGCCAATTTTTATGAATTAAAAAAAATACCGAACATTAAAAAGCGCACCATACACACCCGCATACAATCATTTTAATATATTGGAGTCTTAAAACGGTAATTTTATTGTGCCATTTTAACAAAAAAAACGAGGGAAAGAAAAAAACACACATTGAAAGAGGTCATGGCCACAACAAAAAATATTCAACTTGATTTCACTTTGAACACACAAAAACAAACACTTGTCGACATATTTGCAATTGCATGTCTTCTGTGGCACAGAAAAAAAAAAACTGAAAGAAAAATATTGTAATTGAGTCTCTCCTCTCTCTCTCCTTCTCTCTGTGTCTCTCTGCCTTATTTAATAGAAATAAAAAGTTTATTCAACTTTTTTCTAAATTTAGACGGTTGGTGGTGGCACAAAACAAAAAAAAACGGTATTACTACAAATAGACACTATCATTACACAACTACAAATACACAGCGAGTACAACGAAAGGGAGAGAGAAAACAAACTATTATTTCGACGAGTGGGGAAACAAAACATGATTTTGTCGTACAATGATTAAATGATTTAGAAAGTGTATGAACATCTGCGCCTAGGAAAGGTAAACACATTTTCTTGTTATTGTTTCGTAGTATTTTATTAGGAAAGAAAAAATGCCCTCAAAGCCACCACCAAAATGAAACTAAAAAATTTATTTAAAAAAAAAACTGGAAAAAATTTGCGAAGAAACCGACACACATAATAAACGCATACACAAACGGTTACTTACAATTGGGAGCAAAATAAGAAAAAAAATAAAAAACGAAAAATGATAAACAAAAAAAAAATAAATCGCATATACATACAAATGTATGTATGTACATACGTATGTATGTAGAGGACTACGAGTGGTGTACGAATAACAATATCATAAGAAGTAAGAAAAAGAGGCAGATATAATAATAACACCAAAAAAAAGCAACAAAAAGTAAACAACAAAACCAAGTCAAGCACTATAAATGAAAGGCTGACTGACAGAAACAACAACAACAACAACAACAACAACATCAACATCGTAATAATACAAACAACAGTACAATTCTTTTCACTCTACCCCTACCACTACCACACACACACACACACACACACACCATCATCATAAACAGCGTCATCATTATTATTTTTATTATATTTAATGTTGTTGTAATAAAAACAACAACAACTACAACTATCAAAGAAAAAGCTAATGGAAAAATTTATAAAGAAGAAGAACAACAACAATGTTGGCCTTGACATTGACCCAATTGGCTGGCGGCAGCGCGAATGGGTGTTGTTGATGAGACGTTCACACTGATGTTGTTATCGTTAATGCCGTTAAATCGCTTCCATTTCTTTCACAGAGAGAGAGAGAGAGAAACAAAACACGAAATAAATTATTATCATGTATTTGCCTTATAGACACACACACATTCACACATAAAGATTTGCATAGAATTAAATTTTTTTGTTTTGCTCATTTTTTCTTTATCGTATTCAAGAATAAGTGCTGAATGAATATTTTGATTCAGTTTTGGTTTTTTCTTCTTCAATAAAATTAAAGAAAAAATACAACAACAATAGTAAATACTTTACAATTGTAAATGCAACTGGTTAAACGATTGTATGTGTGTATTTATCCAAAGATTTCGAAAAATTCATTGTTATCGATAACGTTATCAGAAGAGTAAACTTAACTTAGATGACATGATTCCACAAAATTTGGAATTCGTAAGTTTGTTCGTTCATCTTTTCCTGTAAGACAACGCCGTAGTTTGTTGATTGTGTGGATACTGTCTCTTTCAAGGAACATTTTCTTCAGCCATGAAACTCATTAAACACTTGGCGACTGGGAAAACTTCATTTGGCACTTTTTTTTCAAACATGATCTTGGACGAACTGCTACCGTCAGCGGTAATTGATCTGCAATAATTACGAACTGAACGGTATCTGCTTTCAACAAGCCAGTGCCCACGAGCCACAAAATACCACCGATTTTGGCATCTGTTACATGGTATGATTCCATAAAGAGTAATTTTCCGTTTTGGCATCGTCAGTCAATTGGCAACTAAGGTCATACGATTTAACGCCGCTAGACATTTTTGTCAACACTGAAAATTATCGAAAACTGGTGGTATCAGTCAACCCTACCACCAATTTAGAGGCGGTCGTTAAGATGACAAACACAAAGGAAAAGTTCTATCATTTTGGAAAAAAAAAAATAAATGTTTCATCGCGTTTATGTATGCGTTTTATTTAACTTTATTACTGAAACCGAAATTATTCAATAGATTAGTGTGTTGATTCGTTGTTTTAATCAAACATTTTGAAATGATTTTCAGATTCCTTCAACTGCAGTTAATGGCGTATTGTATGCCATTAAGGCACCATTGACTTTCTTGATAGTTCCTAACATGTGAAGGAAACAATTTTAACGCGTTCACACCGGCCCTGTAATTCATGCTTGTCACTCACAGGCGGCTGCACTTATTGCTTTTCGCTCTATCGGACGGCAGCTATTATGCAGCATAGACAATTCAACAACGGTATCGTGAAAAGTTGTGTGTGAATTTTGTGCGATTTTTTCGTGAATTTATCTCATCCTCTCTAAATATTCTGAATTTTTACCGTGAAAATAGAACAGTACCCAATTATTACGTTGGTGATTATAATTGTTATTAAAAATAAATGCTTTTAATAGAGCCTGACTCTCAAGTTTTTTCTTTTTCGCCAGTAGAAGTGTAAAAGATCTAAATATTCGGTGTTACGTATCGTCTAAGAGCATAATCAAAACCGGTGTAGTACACGTCACCCGATGTGGCAGTATAGTGCGGGCCACCGGTGATAACCGTCAATTTTATTAACGGTAATAAACATAAGTTTTAAATCTAATTGTTACTTTTTGTTTGACAGAAGAGTTTCTCACTTGAAGATTTATTCTCTAGCAAGTTGAGGTTGCTGCCGAAGTCTAGTAGGTAGAGTGTGTGGCCTTATTAGACGTAAGGTCACGGTTCAAGCCCCAGGCCAGACACCAAAAAGAAATATCAAAAAATATTTCTTCGGCAAGTTCCTCTCAGCAGATTTCTGGCGAAAAATCTGAGAGTAAATAAAATTGCCATGAAAAGTTTCTCAAAAAAATCTGTCGTTCGGAGCCGACTTTAAACTGTAGGTCCCGCCACTCATGTATAAAAATTAACACACACAACATGAGTGGTATGAGAAGCTTGGCCTAGGCAATCCTGACTGAAGGGTTATAATGGCCAATTATGTATGTATGTATGTAGGAGACGTCCAATCAGGCATGTAATTTTTTGAGATTGTTTTCGGTGGACGAATCACTTTTCCAAAATGCATAATAAATTAAGCTTAAGCTAGAGCCGGGAATCTTTTTGTGTCATCATTCGTTCTTAAGTATACACTATACGCTAATGGCATCTACCCTGCCGATCAAAGTGAATGTACAAATCTTCAGCTTACTTTTTTTGTGGCACAAATTTATTGATTGAAAATAAGAATTTAAAAAAAGCTGTAGCTCCAGACATTAAACCGAAAAAGGTTCGTTGAAAAATAAAAATTAAAAATGTATGGCGACAAACAGTTTTAATCACATCCATTATATGTATTTCATCATCAAGCACCCATGAATTATTTGTTTAATTTCTAAATGCAACTAAACAGTGACAGACAGACAGACAGATAGATAGAATACATACAGATAGACAAATGAACATACAAACTAACGACGACTAAACGTAATCAAATATTGAATTAGAATTTATTTTTATCAATTTGCATTTAACGAATGGTCATTCGAAAGGAAAAAAAAAAGAATTTTTTTGTTTAATAAATATTTAATGTTGCCATTTCATCACAGTTGCCAATTTATACAGGGGATGGCATCGCGGCCACATACAATATATGGAGTTAAAAAAAATAACGCCAATAAAAAATACACATCGTTAAAGTTTCATTGCAACAAACATTTAAAACAGCTGTGAGTGAGTAGTGTCGGACTAACTAGACGACTACTTTGAAGTACAAACAGCCATGTTCCGACATCCTCAAGTTATGCGAAAAGGATATTCCATTCGTTGATCTCTTGCCAGCCTTCTTACAAAAACTTTGTAATGAAAAAGTTGCCAGTCCTAGTCGAACGTTTAACTATAGAACTAGCCACTTTGGGTGTATTATATAGGACAGGTCCAGAGAAAGAGAATTATGCAATATATATACAATACGTTGTGTGGATGTCGATTGCCACCAAAGAATCCAGTCTCTATTACAATAATACACCTGAATGGTCTTAGTTACTCGTATCGCAATCATTAGAATATAATTTATAATTGTTTTGTAATGAATGAAAACCAGGTTAAGTCTATTTACATTACGTCTTGCCAGGAGAGAAGCTTTAGATAAAAAATCAGGATTCATCAGACTATCAGGATTTGTTAAACCCACGAAAAATATCGAAGCAAATGGGCAACGTAAATTAAAAGAAGACAATTAATTTGTTATCAGCAAAGCCTATTAGTAAGTAATGAGTCAAATTCTTAACAGAAATGCTTTAAGAGCTTGTTAAACGGAAAGAAGTACAAGGAAAATAGAATAAAATTGAATATCAACACCATCCATTAACCAGTCTCATCTTTTGAATTGATTCTATGGCTCTAAGCATATATTACGATTAAGAAGTGTCAGTTTTAAATATAATTTTACAAGAAAAATTAAATTTTGATAAACGTATGTATTGGATGCTTATTGCAATAGAAAGAAGGAATTATCCAACGAAGAAATTATCCAATTAAAACATTTACACTAAATGTACGTAATATTATAACCATTACTGTACTTGTCCATATGCACAAACAAAGCAGATGAAGTCAAAATAACTAAAAAAGAGTGTATGAATAAATTTATTTATTTGGCGCCCATTTATAACACATTAAATTGTAGCAAAAGTGCAAACATACACACACAGGTGGACACCTACACTTTCAGTTCTGTTCTTCCTATACAAAATGATAACAATTTAGCTGTTTTAACAAAGCAAACACGTAAGCTAGTAAAGGTCCAAAAGCGATATTTCTCAATGGTTTCTGGTGTAGTCCAAAATCCAGCAAGCCTGTCGGTTTTTAATGATCCTCTGCAAACAAGCAAATAAGCATTCTTGTCTCTTTCGTTTACTTTCTTCTTATGCCTCCTAATATAGTGTCGCATAAGAAGGCGATATTCCTCTGAATGCCGTGCAAACGCGTTTTGACAAAATTAACACATTGTGTCAATGAATTCGAACACAATGAAATTTGAAAATGTTAGTCAGTTTAAAACCGAAATTCAATCAGTTTTTGCCACAATAATGCTTCCACCAACACTCACAGAATGGATGTCTCTTAAACTCAAGAAGCACATTGGTCAGCTGTATGGAGAGTAAATTGGTAAAAATGAATTTTTTGACGACCACTTTTGATCACTTTTTCATTTTCTGTATCTTAAATGAAATAATTCATAAAGATTGGCAAGTGAAATTGCCAAGTCTAAAGACTACACTGTACTTTATATTTCTAGTCTTTCGATTTTAGCTGCATATTTAGTTGTTGTCGTTGACCACACTGTTTGATTGAAATAAACATTCAAACACGAGTAACAAATTTAATTTGAAAACTGAACCGAATGAAACAGAAAAAATAATAAAACCGAGAAAAACGAATTAAAAAAAAAGTCCAAAAAATAAACACTGATTGCATTATTTATGCATCGAAACAAAATTAAATATTGACGACGGCAACACACACAACAACTGGATCGATCGGCTGCATGTTTTTTTTTTTGATTTAATGCATTTGTGTGTATGTATGCATTTTTTTGCTCTCTATGTTTTGCAATTTAAATAAATGGATGATATTTACATGAACAAAACTACTGTGTTTGAGTGAGTCACTAAGCATGACAGAGAGAGAAAGAAAGAGGGAGAGAATGTATACATTTTTGCAAAAAAAAAAAAAAAAAAAAAAAAAAAAAAAAAAAAAAAAAAAAAAAAAAAAAAAAAAAATCATGTTTGGCCAACATCAAAATGTCACCTCTCAACGTTATACGTATACTCGTTGTTGTTTATTTTTACATGTATGTACATATGCACATATATGTTGGTTGGTTGGCGATGGTAGCCAAGCGATAAAAACAAAATAGGAAAAAAGAAAATAAAATCATTTATTGAAATTTGCATCTCTAAAATAGAATGTTATTGCATTTTGGGAGATTCGAATTTGGCATGGCTGTTCGAGCCGAATTGGTTCATGTCGGATTGTGAGTGTATGTGTCGGCATGAGAGTGATTGATTCAATGAATGAATGAATAATAAATACGACAACATTATGACTCACACCACGTTCTGAATACGTAATGGTTGTGAGTAAAGCAGTCGGTCAACATCAACGTAAGTTCTCTACCACCGACCCGACCAGCCTACATCGAAGCATTCATTATCATTTAATCTTTGTAAAATCAAATGTGAAATTTCCATTTGTTTTTTTTTTTAATTATTTTTTGTTTAATAAAATAAAAGCGCTCTGATTTCATTTCTTATCGTGATGCCTGAATTTTATTCATATTATTTTTAATGCACATTTTTATTTCACAAATATCCGCAGATGATGTCACGGAACAACAATATTCGATGAAAGCAATTGATTAATAGTCTTGATGTTTTAATATTTGAGGGTCATTTATAGAAAAAGAACATCCTGAATACCGTGAAAGCGTGCAAAGCTTATAAGGAAATTTTTAAAGATAGAAAGACTCGACTCTCTTGTAATGCATTATTATGATTATAACCTTTGACCTTTAACTCAAACTAAATTTTCATATTTTAAAGTTTACTTTAGAGGCTCTCTTGGTTAACATGATTGTCGTTTATTGACAAAAAAAAAATAGATTTTAGAAGACAGAAAATACGGGGGAGTGTTTATGGACATCAGACGTCATGTTTCAAAGTACCTTTAAAAACTTCAGAAGAAACAGCCTTTCGGTACAAATAGTGCCATTGATGATCAAATTTTCTGTGCAATGAATAGTAGCATATCGTCCACGAACGACTGAGCTCTGCGAAAAAGATTGTAATTTTTTAAGAAGAAGTCTCTTTATTTTACTAGATCACAATCCTTTGATTCGGGTTATTCATAAAGTATTTTATAAAGCGGCGATCTGGCTAGGCTTCATTTGAAGTATCATTTGGAAAGTTTTACAAGCGAACAACGCCTATAATTTCAAAATTTCCTATATAAGTAGTGATTCAAAGTTTTCTACTTTCCTATCACTACTACGGTGCAATTGTGAAATACTAATTTTAGCAAATACTACGAATTTATCGAATGTAAAACATATTTTTCATGGCGCATTTGCACCTCCATCCGTATAAAGTTCAGCTCACGCTAACGAGCAAAATTATCACATACACTGGTGGCCAAAACTAAAGCAACTGACATTACACTTTGATATTTTAGCTAATATGTTCCGCTATAAAGGTTAAAACTGGATGATTTTTGGTTTTTATGTTTACACATTATTCAGACTAAACGTAAATGCAAAAAAATTATAATAAATTTGCTTAAAATATTGCTTTTCTTTCAAAATAACGAAATAACCATAAAATTCTAGTGGTCAAAACTAAAGCAACTTTCGTACTTCTGTAACAAAACTTAAAAATTAAATTAATAGTTAATAGCGTAACCCTTATTTTTAAAGACGGGAGCACATCTACGGGGTGTTGAATCAATTAGCCTCTTAATTTGATCTTTAGAAATGCTGTTCCATGCGTTCTGGATACGATTAAAAATGGGGTGTTTATTTGTCCCTAAATCCCTTTTTATTTTGCGGTCAACTATGCTCCAAAGGTTTTCAATAGGGTTAAGGTCTATCGATTAACCTAGCCACCCGAGAACACTTACTTTTGATTGACTCAACCATCCCTTAATAAATTTTTGAAGCATGATTTGGGTCATTGTCATGTTGGAAAACCCAAACCAGTGGCATGTTCTCTTCTGCGTATGGCAGCATTACGTTTTCCAACAGATTTTTATAAACAAATCGATCCATTTTCTCAGTAATTTGATAAATTGGTCCAACTCTACAGCTGTAGAAGCAGATTTAAATGCTCGGAAACCATCAAAGAAACCATTTATTTCCCAGAAAAATCGCAGAGCCAGGTTAGCTTTTGGAAAGGCCCATATTGGTTGAAGTCCTGCTCAGTGGAGAAGCATATTGTTCTCCGATGAATCCAAATTCTATATAAAAAAGTTTCAGACATGAAGAACTTCACCGTAAGGAGACCAAAAAATGAACGCCTTAAACCGCAATATTATAAACGAACGGTAAAAGATGGTGGAGGCTCAATAATGGTGTGGGGCTGTTTTTCCTACGATGGAGTTGGACCAATTTATCAAATTACTGAGAAAATGGATCGATTTGTTTATAAAAATCTGTTGGAAAACGTAATGCTGCCATACGTAGAAGAAAACATGCCACTGGTTTGGGTTTTCCAACATGACAATGACCCAAATCATGCTTCAAAAATTTATTAAGGGATAGTTGAGTCAATCAAAAGTAAGTGTTCTCGGGTGGCTAGGTTAATCGATAGACCTTAACCCTATTGAAAACCTTTGGAGCATAGTTGACCGCAAAATAAAAAGGGATTTAGGGACAAATAAACACCCCATTTTTAATCGTATCCAGAACGCAAGGAACAGCATTTCTAAAGATCAAATTAAGAGGCTAATTGATTCAACACCCCGTAGATGTGCTCCCGTCTTTAAAAATAAGGGTTACGCTATTAACTATTAATTTAATTTTTAAGTTTTGTTACAGAAGTACGAAAGTTGCTTTAGTTTTGACCACTAGAATTTTATGGTTATTTCGTTATTTTGAAAGAAAAGCAATATTTTAAGCAAATTTATTATAATTTTTTTGCATTTACGTTTAGTCTGAATAATGTGTAAACATAAAAACCAAAAATCATCCAGTTTTAACCTTTATAGCGGAACATATTAGCTAAAATATCAAAGTGTAATGTCAGTTGCTTTAGTTTTGGCCACCAGTGTATGTACCTCGGACAAAACAGATTGTGAAAAAGTTATTGCACACGGTAAAAGTGACCGGTTAGGTGTTATTCAGCGATACTGTTTAGAAAATAATTCTGGAAGAATCCCTATCGGCGATTCAGAGCCTTTGACCGTATTATAAACTGGATGGTAGTGATGACGATAATACCTTGTCGCGAGCCACGCAGCACGATCGGTTTTAATTTTATTGCATGAGAACTTTGCAGATAGACGTTAATTTTTTGTGGTTCTACGCGTGTTTGTAAATATAATTCCCTAAAGTTAGAGCATTAGAAAATCAACATTCCTTAAGTTACCGCCGAGATGTCAAAATTACTGTAACTAATCCGGAGACGGTTAATTAAATAATATTGTATTTAGTAAGGTAAGGTTCAAGCATTATAATGAAATAAAAACAAGAAAATAAATAATAAATGACCAACTGCAGCCTCTGCTGTATCCAGTCGAGAATGTATCAAAACTGTCTTCACTGCATCAGCACACACATGAGAGTTGTACTCTATTTTCTGACCTACATACATAAGCGGTGTAAAGTATAGCGTAATGTATTTATTGCATCTTCTTAAGAAATGAATAAACTTCTTCGACTACTTCTTTCGACCCTTGAAAAAAAATACACTTATTCTAGCCAACAAAAGCATCAAAATCTTGTAATATCCCTAAACTTAACATCACCATCAGCTATAATGCGCTGATGGATTCATGAATCAATGCAATACATTTGGAAGAAAGGCAAGTGACAATACTTCCATCCAAGACATGCCATATTATCAGTAATAATTAATTGATTGGAACATCACGTCACTTCGTGAAATTTATTGATAGGTTGAATATTTAGGATTGAAAAGCTTCCGTCATTCTAGCCATTACCTCAAGATTGAAAATGTAATCACTACAACAAGTCAAGGAAACTTTTTCTATTACTAATTCCAAATGATGCAATAAGTGAATACGAACGAAATTCAATAATTGAATGAATTTCATTTGTACATATCTTTATAATCTATTAATAAATCCATTTCAAGTGTCATGTTCTTTTAATCCACAGCTCGAATACTCGAATTAAACTGCATCATATGCTATTTATTTTATTATTAATTTCGATTTAAATGGAATATATTTTAATTTATTAAAATAACTTCATAAAAAAAAAACTACGAACAAAAAATTTTTTTTTAATAAAACTACACTGTAATAAATACAAATTCGTGTGGTGAACAACTATTAAAATTAACAATACGTATACATATACATATGAGCACACATACAGTCAATGATATAATTAAAGAGACATTCAATTTAGAAACGAAACATTGTTACAAAACATGTGTGTTTAAGTCGCCGTAAAAAATGAGGAAAATATTGATCACCGTTGTGTAATTCAATATTTTTATTTACAATGTCTCAGTCCAGCTAATGTTAAAGCCTTACTAGACTCTACTCTGAATGAGTTTCTTCCTTCGTTTACGATTACAAAATATTGGTTGGCTGAGCGCTGAAAATGGTGCTGATGAATGTGATCGTGTGAACTAATAAACGTCACATACATACATCCAAACATTATTGGCCATTGCGACCTTTTAGCCACATTTTTG
The DNA here is from genome assembly GCA_936449025.2 of Sarcophaga subvicina. Classification (NCBI taxonomy): domain Eukaryota; kingdom Metazoa; phylum Arthropoda; class Insecta; order Diptera; family Sarcophagidae; genus Sarcophaga; species Sarcophaga subvicina. The sequence continues at coordinate 44,684,792 of OW388081.2, read as the reverse complement.
CGACACCCAAGTCGTGTGCGATAATTTTTTCCATGAGTACCGAGCCCTACAATTTAACGTCACAACCGAATGACAAATTTGATAATTCTTTGCACTCAAAGAAGGCTTCTGAGTAGGGAGAGTAACTCTCGTCCAGTTAGATAATACACTACAAACTAGACTATGACCGGACCTCTCTTACAACTAGTTTTTCTAGCCACAAACCAATACGCAGCATGAGTAGGGGCCATCATATTCAAGTGTTGCCTGGTAAGAGAACAAAAGGTCCAATAAACTAATAAAAAGATTATCTGAACCAAATTTCCCCATTTTTTCGACTTCGTCCCGATACATGGCCGAAAACATATTTTTTTTTTTTGGCAACAGATTACTATGCCAGCTTCGAACAATTGTAAACCGTAAACACTTTCAAATTTGATAAACTCCTCAAGGAGTTTAAAACACTCATACAGACAGAGTTTTGTTTAAACTGAAAAACAGCCTCTCCATGGGAGTTATCTGGAATCATAAACCGCAATAGAACCACAACAACAGCAACAGAGATTAGCTATGCTAATATGTATAATACCAACAGAGTGAATTAATATAAAATTATCTTTAAAAATGCAGTTTGTACTGTGTTACCTTATATCATACGGAAGCAATATACATTGTAGTTGAGTATATAATCAAAATCAATATTCCACTTACCTGATGTGGTGATGGGGAGGCTTGTGAAGGTTGAGGTGATGGACTGGGCGCATGACTCGGACTACTGCTTGGTGGTGGGCCACCATGCTGTGGATGATGAGGTGATGCTGGCGGCAGGGGATGGCCACCAGGGCCAGGACTAGGAGCAGGTGATGAACCACCAGGCCAAGGCCGATTTGGTTCAGGATACTATAACGAAAACAATACAAAAACGAATTTTAAAAATTGTTTCAAACAATTAAAATGTATTTTTTAAAAGCAAATTTAATGCGTTTTTTTCTTCTCTGTTTTTAGTGTAGAAAGTTTTGCACTGCATTTTAAAGCAAAAAAAAAGCCAACAACAATATAAATACACAACAAATATGGCGTCCATTAGATAGTTGGTAAATAAATAAATGAATTTAAATAAAAATTAAAATAAAAAAACAATTATTGGCCGCGCGAAAAAAAAACATATCGAATATGTTTTTAATTTTTTTTTTAATTTTTCCAGGATTTTTTTTTTTAAAGAATTTCAACATTTCATATGTGGAAGTATTTCATATGGAAAAACAGTTTTTTATTCTCTTAATTAATGAAATAATGCCAGACAAACTTTATTTTCTTTTTGCACACTTGAATTTTGAAATATGTACGTATGAATGCATATCAAAGGATAAATATTTACATCCAATAAATATTGTGAAATATTTTATGAATTTACAACAACAAAAAAGGATCATCATAATTACATACATACATACATAATTGGCCATTACAACCCTTCAGTCAGGATTACGGCCTAGCTTCTCACACCACTCATGTTGTGTGCGTTAATTTTATACGTGAGTGGCGGGACCTACAGTTTAACGTCGACTCCGAACGACAGAATTTTGAGAAACTTTTTCATGGCAGGTCTCAGAGTTTTTGCCAGAAATCTGCTGAGAGGAAGTCGCCGAAGAAATATTTTTTTTCATATTTCATTTTTGATGTCTGACCTGGGATACGAACCCGGGCTTTACGAATAGTAAGCCAACACACTACCTACTACACCACGGCGACTTCATCATAATTACTCTACAATTAAATAGCCTTCAGTTTACAGGAAAGACCACCTAACCCCATTCTCCCCTCGTAAGGTCATATAAAGGAGAACTGAACTAAAAACAACCCGCATTCCCTGTTTTTGTAAGCCAAAAGACTTCAGAATATCGGCAGATAAGATACATAGTATGTATGAAAAACACTCAATTACTCGCATTACTCAGTTTTTACAAATTTTCTGGCGCTCTTACACTTCTATATCCGCTTTGTGGTTAATAATGCCTGCCAATAAACTCTACATTCCCGGTCTTAAGCTGTGAAAAGTTGTTATGATTGGATAAATCATAGATTCGCCCACTCTTAATACTGCATATTTAATTACTGCAACTTTATCCGCCGCTATAGCCAATAAATGTAATGCCTGATCTATTTCGACGGCCTTGCCAGGATATTTTAAGTATGGTTGGCTTTGGAAATAAAAAAAGACCGTGAAATATTTGCAAATTGCAAGCGAATACATTAGAGGCTATGAGTTCTGGTCTATTTATCCCATACCTTAAAAGAGAAACCATTCTGTAGAGCAGGACTGTTCTTATCCATAACATAACACTCGAAATCGCTGAGAAAACGCGAGGATATTTTCCAAGCAGGAGTTTATATCATCGAACGATATTCAATTTGGACAGAAGATACAAAGTACGAGACATGGCACCACCATCTGACAGCCAGGCTGCTAGGCTGGCATTCGAGCAGTTAGCTTCTATGAAGATGACTGGAAATTAATATGAGGCCGTCTAATACGGTTGAATCGTCCGTCTACCCCGGGGAATAGAGTTATCCTTGGCTATTTTCCAGCTTATGTTGATATTCAGAACAAGGAGCGATGAGCAGTTAGTTAAGGTTTAAAAATTCAAAACGTTTTATCCAATTTTATTAACCAAGTTTCATAGTATGAGTCCGGTAGTCTAGCAGGTGTTAGCTTATTAGACGAGAGTCCGTGGTTCAAGCCTCAGCTCAGATAGCTCGAATAAAACGAAATACGGACAAAATTTCTTTCAGCGACTTCCTCTTAGCAGTCTCCCGGCAAAAGTTCTGAGAGAAAATAAAATTGCCATGAAAATATTTTCAAAATTTTTTCGTTCGGAATCGACCTTAAACTGTAGATCTCGCCAGTCATGGATAAGATTAACACACTCAATATGGATGTTGTGAGAAGTTAGGTAGTAATCCTTACTAAGGGTTATAATGGCCAATTAAGTTAGTAATTGTAAGAAGTTAGACCTGTTAAGGTATATATCGACGGCTCCAAAATGTTGGAGAATAAAAGCTGAGAGACATATTTATGTACAGTCAAAGAAAAAAGTCTACATACAATGGTATGCTAATTTTTATTGTTCTTTCCAATAATTTCTATGTTATATATTTTTCATATTCGTCTTGCTCTTCAAACGTTCTTGATTGAAAATGCCTTAAACAAAACCTTTGTAAAAAATAAACAGGGTTGTTAAATATATTCTTTTTAATAACCCTGTGTTTATCGTGTTGATGTACATATGCCGCTTTTTTAGGTTTGGCCAAGCCAAAGAGCGTTCCACTTGCCGCTCGTGTTTAGTGATGGCTATAATGATGTGTTCACTTATTTTTTCGGCTTCTCACTAGGTTATGATTTTAAAACTGGCGAAGTGGGGAGCAATAAACTAAAGTTTTATTTATTTTATTATTTAAGGTTGTACTTATTTCTTTAGTGAAGCGTTTGCCATTTTCGTATATGGAAAACTTAACAACCAAAGAGGGCGTAAAATATGTAGTAAAAAATTATTTACAAAAGGGGTGATTCAAAAATGGCTACTTTTCAAGCATTTCGGGTGTTGATTACGGTCGCCATATTTGTCATACAGAGCAAGGATTTTTCAAGATTATAAAAAGAATTCGAATTTGTTAATTTAACGGCAATTTAACTTATATTATGCCTCATTAGGACGTATTTTGTATTCAGGTTTACACCTCCATATATACGTATACAAAGTTCAACTAACACTAAATTAAGAGCGACTGACCCTATTCACAATACTGGAGGTATGCTGATTTTTCAAAGCTTATGTTTCGAACAAAATTTTCTTCAGCGATAAGGCTCATTTTCTATTCGGTAGTTATGCCAAGAAGCAAAATGGTCGCATATAAGGGTTGGAGAACGCAGTAGTGAAAGTGGATACGCGATTGCATTCCGATAATTCGGGTGTTTGTTGTCCATTATAATCTGTAGAATTTCGAAAATCACTCTGGATGAAACGTTACTACAAATTACAAGCTAAACGTTAAGTGGCTGCAAAAAGCTGGTAATACGAATAGTTAGCCACCAATATCATACAATTTTACTCAGTTATGGCAGGCTTGAAGCATTGACTCCAAACGTTAAAGGATTTAAAAACTAACATTCGAAATGTGCGAAAAAAAAATTGTGAATAGAATGAACTATTGCAACCAATCAAGAGGCCGTCATTTAAATTACGATGGATTTCGAAATTAGAATTTTATAGAGGTTTTAATATTTATTAAACTTTAAACCGAAGAATGGGTAACCCTTTCAAAGTCTATGGAAGCTCCATGGTGCTGTTAAGAAAACATTTATCATTATAGAAACGTTTTCTAAGCCTTATTTATATACAGTAAGACCCGCTTAACGCTGTTTCAGTATTACGCGGTAGTATTGGGATTGGGATGAAGTCGCCGTGGTCTAGTAGGTAGTGTGCTGGCTTATTAGACGAAAAGCCAGGGTTCGAGTTCCAGGTCAGGCATCAAAATAAATACAAAAAGTATTTCTTTGGCGACTTTCTCTCAGCAGATTTCTGGCAAAAACTCTGAGAGTAAATAAAATTGCCATGAAAAGTTTCTCAAAAATCTGTCGTTCGGAGTCGACTTTAAACTGTAGGTCCCGCCACTCATGTATAAAATTAACACACACAACATAAGTGGTGTGAGAAACTAGGTCGTAATCCTGACTGAAGGGTTGTAATGTATACTATGTATCTTTTTCAACGTTCTTTTGTTAGTCTGTCCAGAATAAAGATTCCAATTGTATTTTATATGTACGTGCTAAGTTGCCTCGTTTAACGCTGTTTCGTTTGGCGCTGGAACTAATTGGAACGTATCCCCCGCGTTACTGTACATATATTCGGATTGGAGTAGCACTTGCACTATCTGATAACGTTAAACATTGTGTCGTAGAATTATATTGGACAGCAAATTAAACTGAAACATAAACACACAATCCATAACCTGTGTTAAGATGGAACTATTCCTCTTTAATTATTTTTCAATGTTTCTTTGTTTGGCCTGTAGAAATAATTCTACTTAAAATATAATATTTTTTTACAGGAAAAAATTCCAAAATTCAATGAACAAGTTATCGACTAGAAAAGAAGAGATCTTCAAACGCATTAAAAATTGAAATTCGTTGAGAAAGCGCCTCGTCGATATTATGTGGCTAGAATAATACAGTACCGTAGAAAGTGTTTTCAAGAGCCGCTTGTGGTTTTATCAATCAAAATTGCGTTTCTTTAATTTTTTTTATTTAAATTTTTGTTTACTTAACTGCTCTGGCAACTCTTCCCTTATCGATGAGAATTCTTAATTAAGCAGAGTAATTAAACGACAAATGTTTTACGATGACAATTTAAACGTTACTATAGTGAAATTCACAAAAAAAAACAAACAAAAAAAAGAAATAAAACTGAAAGAATAAAATGGAAATATGGAAGAAAAGAGAAAGGAATACATCATTAAAAATTAAAATTTTTAATTAATTACTCTTGGAGCACTTCTTCTATCGAAGCTGCTCTTAACGGTAAAGTCCGAATGAAACAATTTTGAATTGAAAAATTTACAACAAAAGACAACAACAGGAATTCCCAGTATCATGAATAAAACAGAAATAAAAAAACAAATAAAGACTACGAATACGATAAAGAGAAATCACCTGAACGCTCTGTAAACTGATGAACTTTTGAAAACAATACATACTAATGTATACTCACACATACACACACACACACACACACACGCTAACTATGCATATTTCAATGCAAAAAATGTTTGTAATCCTTATCAGAAAAAAGAAGTACAAAAAGGAATCCAATGAAAAAGCAAAAGAATGAAGGATGAAATAAATGAATGAAGGAATGAAATGAGAGAAACTATACGAATGGACAGGAGATAGGCTCTCTTCAATAAATTGCTAAATAAACGATGATGATAATAATGAAGACAACAGCAATGATTATAGTGAAGATGATGATGATGATGATGTTGATAAAAATATAGACAAACTTTGTAAGGATAATGGATATTGCATATTAAAATAGCACTTATGCATGTGTTTGTGCATCTAAATGAAAGCAATATGGGATTGTGTGTGTATGTACAATATTTGTAATAAAATCGGTTATACCCCATACACACACACATACTCATTTATGTGTGTACATACATTGTAAAATAGTATTGGATATTTACATACTTAATGTCTACAAAGTGCATCACTGTATCAAATATACACACAAACATGCACTCAACATATACTTCAATCAGTCAATAAAAACAATGGAATGTGTGGCACACATACACAATACAGAATCAACATAACAACAAAATCAACACTGAAAACTGAAAACTGTTATCTATGACAGATATGAGAAGTAGTAAGAGAATGTTTGCTATTGTTTCTACAATAGAAGGTGCGTGTGGATGTGTTGTGTGTTCGTGAGTATGCATGTACAAGTAAATGTTTACTCATGTCTATAGAGTTATGGTGAAAATTATGTTTTAGTTGTTCAATAATTTTGAAACAAATAACTGTTGTCAGACACACGAACGCACACTCACATACTCACTATTGGCCGAAGAGATAGAGGTCAGAACGATAACTGAGGAGGCTACATTCGAACTAAGATACCTGGATGAAGTAACAACTGAGGAGGAAATAATCGCCGCATGGAGGGACCAAATCGGTGAAATACAACCGTCGGCTCTCAAGACGATCAGGAACGTTCCAGGAGGTACTAGGACGGCGGTTATCGCAATCCCTATGAAGCTGGCAGGCAGGGCAGAGGAAGTTGGTAAACTGCGTGTAGGGTGGACAGTTTGCCGCTTACTGAGAAAGGTAACCCCAAGGAGATGTTACAAGTGCTTGCAGTTCGGGCATGTAGCAGGGAAGTGTAGCAGTAATAGTGACTGGTCCAAACACTGCTTCAAATGCGGAGGGCAAGGTCACATTGCCAAGGCTTGCGACCGTGACCCTCACTGCCTTCTTTGTAGAGGCGATCCGGATGCGGACGCGAAGCATATCACGGGAGGACATAAGTGCGCACACTATCTAGCGGCACGACGGAAGTTGACATACTCAGGTAAATGAGAGTCCTGCAGTTGAACTTGAACCATTGCGAAGCGGCGCAGGAGCTACTTAAACAGACGGTGCGGGAGCAGAGGATAGACTTGGCAGTACTGAGCGAGCACTACAGAGCACCTGAAAACCAACGTTGGATAGCCAGCAAATGCAATAGGGCTTCGATGTGGTCCTGTGGTAAATTCCCAATGGGAAATGTCGACGACAGGTGGGAGAGCTTTGTGAAATGCACCGTTAATGGGGTACATTTCTTCAGCTGTTATCTTCCCCCTAGCCTATCAATAGAAGACTATAGACGCAGAATAGATGACATCGTTAAGGAAGCAAGGAACGTGAGACCTGTGGTAATTGCCGGGGATTTCAATGCTTGGGCTGTTGAATGGGGCTCGCCATTCACTAATCCAAGAGGAGAATGCCTACTCGACGCACTTGCAACATTGGAGGTAGTTTTACTTAATAGTGGTGATAGGGATACATTCTCGAGAAATGGACGCTGCTCTAAAATTGACCTGACATTCGTCAGCGACTCACTGGCGACCTCATCTACCTGGTTGGTGTCTGACATCTACACACATAGCGATCATCAGGCTATCATTTTTGAGATCCGGGAACGCTCTACGGGACACAACGTTCCTGCCGCACCGCCGAACCCTCTTTGGAAGGACTCCACCTTTGACAGGGAAACCTTTGTCCTCGCATTGGAGGATATTCGGTTATTCGGGAACGCGAATGACAAGGCGAAGGAACTTATGCGCTCCATAACGGAGGCTTGCAACGTTTCTATGGCAAAGAGGCGTAATATGTCTGGGAAGAAACACGTCTACTGGTGGAACGCGGATATAGCGGATCTGAGGCGTAAATGCAAGCGCGCACGGCGGCTATTCCAAAGGGCCAGAGGCCGGGATGAATTTGCAGAACTGCGTGAAAGATATAGAAGGAGTAGGACCAGCCTTAATGGGGCCATTGCGCTCAGCAAGAGAAGATGCTACAGAGAAATGTGCGCCGATGTGGACGAGAATCCCTGGGGAACTGGATATAAGGTGGTGATGAGAAAGCTGAACTGCTTCCGACCACCAGCAACGTCATGTGCAGCTAAGCTGCAATCAATCGTTGCGGACCTTTTTCCGCACAAAGCCGAAATTACATACTGCGTGCGGGATATGCGGTCACCGGAGGAAATCCCAGAAGTCAGCAGGCAGGAATTGGAATCAGTCTGTGGGGAAATGAAACTTAACAAAGCACCGGGGATCGACGGGATCCCAAACATTGCGCTTAAGGCGGCCATTGAAAGTAATACTGAGCTGTTTAGACAAGTTTTTAATGCTTGTATTCAGGAGAGGAAGTTCCCTAGGATATGGAAGAGACAGAGACTGGTTCTAATTCCGAAGGGTAACAACGCGCAGGATGCATCGGGCTACCGCCCGCTCTGTATGATCGACACAGCTGGAAAACTTTTGGAGAGGATAATTTGTAGGAGACTGGAAGCATTCCTGGGGGCAGAAGGCTTGTCGGATCGCCAATTTGGTTTCCGAAAAGCCCGTTCCACAATAGATGCAATAGAGATGGTTATGACAATAGCAAAGGATGCTATCAGTGGTGAGCGCTGGCTGGAGGGCGATAAGGAGTACTGCGCTATCATCACCCTGGACGTCAAGAACGCATTCAACTCTGCGGATTGGGATGCCACTTTAACAGCCCTAGATGGAAACGATGTACCGAACTACTTGATGGAACTTATTAAGGACTACTTTAAGGATAGAGTGCTCTTATATGACACAGATGATGGCAGGAAGACATATGCGGTATCGGCGGGGGTCCCACAAGGTTCCGTGTTGGGCCCAATACTATGGAATGTCATGTATGATGGTGTACTGGGGCTTAGATTCCCTAGAGGTACACAGATCATTGGTTTTGCGGACGATATTGCCCTGGTGATAAGGGGAAAACATTTAGATGAATTAGTGAGAACATGTAACACTGCGGTTGGTATGGTCAGGAACTGGATCACGGGAATAGGTCTCAAACTTGCTGATCACAAGACGGATGTACTACTTGTAAGCAGTAGGAAGAAGATAGAATTTATTACAATAACAGTAGGCGACCAGCGCATAACATCAAAGCAGGCGATTAAATATCTGGGAGTAATGATTGATAACAGGCTCACGTTTAGGGAACACCTGACGTACGTCGGTGGAAAGTGTGCGGCGACATCATGTGCACTTGCCCGATTAATGCCTAACCTTGGAGGCCCAAAACAGGAGAGGAGGCGGTTACTGATGAAGGTAGTGACTTCGATCGCTATATATGCGGCCCCTATATGGGCCGGGGCCATGGATAAGAAGACCTATAGAGCAGGTATAGAAACGGCCTACAGGAGATCAGCTCTCAGGGTGATTTCTGCCTTCCGCACGGTGTCTACTGATGCAGCATTGGTGATTGCGGGGATGATGCCCCTGAGGCTAGTAGTGGATGTAGAGCGGAGGAAACATGACACAAGGAGGGGAATGGATCTCCCCAGTCCTGTTCAGTTAGTGGATGACGCTATGCATAGATGGCAGCATTACTGGGTCAATTCAACCAAGGGAAGGTGGACACACAGACTCATACCGAGCATAGGCGAATGGACCAAAAGGAGACACGGTCAGGTGAACTTCTACCTGACACAGTTACTAACCGGCCATGGATGTTATAGAGCATATCTCTATAAGTATGGTCATGATGTAGATGAGGCATGCCCAGAATGCCCCAATGAAAGGGAGACGGCGGAGCACGTTTTCTTTACTTGCCCGCGTTATGTTGTTCAACGAAATTGCCTGGAGAGGACAGTAGGATTCCAGGTAACGCCCGATAACATAGTTAACCTGATGTTAACCTCATGTGACAATTGGAACGCAGTATGTGTTTTCGCAAGGAAGGTGTTGACGCAGCAAAGATTGGCTGAGAGAGCAAGGTCAGCAGAATTTGAAGGCAGCACTCGCTGAATCTCCACCCCCCCGAAGTAATACTTGATTGTGGTCCCGGGGGGGGCAAATGGTTGAAAGTGTGACGAACTAGGTTGGGTTTAGTACGTATGCGTTTAGCAAGCCGAGAGTAAGTCTTGCGGCGAATCGTGCACATTGGTAGGCCGGGCTACCAATGTCTTTCGAAGATTCCCAACCTTTAGCTCGTAAAGCTATAAAAAAAAAAAAAAAAAAAAAAAAAATACTCACAGTCAAACACACATCCTAACATAACCGTAAACATAAACATAAAATGGAATATAAAAAAAAACGTCTATAAATATTACAGTATTTATGATTTTACACCAGTTTCATTGTACAGTTTTCAAGTATAGGAGAAGAAAAAAAATGATGAATCCCTTAGTAAATCCCATGAATGTCGCATTGTATAAGTGCGTGATATTTGCTTTTCTTATATAATAAAAAAAAATGCATGTATGCCAGTAGCAAAGAGAAAATACTCAATATTTTAGTAATGCAGTAATGCAAATCATGCGATTGAAAATGACAAAAGCATTTATGAATATCTACCATTTCAGAGTTGTGGCTAATCCATTACCGGAAGTTTAACAAAGTTTAATTGAAGTCCCCCCCATCAGCAGTTGTTAACCTCAGAGGACAATATTTCTATCTAAGAATTACAACTCAATTCTGAAGAAACAAAATTCAAGAAACATTTCTCCTCCTTGATACGAGTTCACTTTGAAGGAATACTATTAAGCTGAATAACTATTGAATCGATGAGTAAAACCAAAGAATATGGATATAAAGAATACGCATCATGTAGAAGTAAAATTTCTTATGGCGGGTCGTAACATTACGACCCGCTCCCACCAAAATTTTTTTAAAAATAATTTCTGACTGAGGGGAGAGGAATACAGAAGGAAAATGAACACAAACAAAGAGCGTAAGAATGTGTTGCTCTCATCGTACGTATTTACATGTGTATGTATTCTTGTGTTCATGTTTAGCGGATGCTTTATAATTTTATTTCAGAATAACACTCGAAGAATATTTTGTGTTAAAAATGTCATTAGCTCGGCGTACTTCATTCTTTTATTTTGTCTCATAGTATAATTTTTTTTAAATGCTTTGAAATGCTCGTTTTTTCTTTTAGTAACAAATGGTTTTTTTATTCTTTTTATTTTTATTTATCTAAAAAACATGGCCTAACTTTAAAGCCAAAGCTTTTAAGCTTTATGTTCTTTTAATAATAAAATGGACTTTTTATTTTATCTTTATTTATCCAAAATTATTAAGCCAAAGATAGACAGCTTTACATATGTATGTTGATGAAATGAAAATAAAAATAGAGTATATTACTAACACTTTTATATGGCTGTAAATAAATAAATTCTCTCAACTTATTTTCTCTCTCTCTCACTCACTAATCCATAACCATAGGCATGTGTTAACCTAGAGGAAAATTGTTAGTAATAATTTCAAGTCTACTTATTAACCCAATGATATGTATATGTAATCGGAAAATATAGAAAAATTTTACTGCATTAAATCCCTAAAGACACCGTATTTAACTTGGCAAGTATTCTTCCAAAAATCGAAATCATTTCTCATTGATATTAGTGAATACTACTGTGATATTTCTTTGGGTGTAAATTGAAGTCTGAAAAAAGCGACATGAACCGTCTTCTTTAAAAGCTGAGAAGATGTTTACGCTATTTTTAACGAACATTCTTGATGTTCGTGTCCTATGTGTGTAAAAAGCCGAAAATGTTCTTACCCTGAGGGACATTGGTGCCGACGTCTGTTTTTAACACCAGAAAAATAAATAAAAAAGTGGTCAAACAACAAAAATGCACGATGAGAACAACGCATTGTTACGCTCTTGGTTTCTGTAACCTTCCCTTCTATCTTTCCCCCCGCGTCGTGAAATATTTTTGAAAAATATTCCAAAATATGCTAAAATGCACATTCTTTATACTTTAAACACACACGTAAAATATTGGCTTTGAGATTGATTCACTTTACTGTCCGACCATGATTCTACACGTTGGTTTAGTAATATAGTCACCCCCATTCACATTTCTTTGTAAACAGATGGAAATCTTAGTCTACATTTGCATCAGAAAAATAGACAAGAGAACCAAATGATCTGCTATTTATAATATTGTGATACCGGATAAAGTACTACCAAGAAGAACACAATAATATTCGGATTTAAAAAATAAAAAAAAATCGTGTCTTTAAATGCAATGCAATAACTTTATACGTTCAGTCTTTCCTAGTGGTTTTCTAGTTAATAAAAGTAATCTAATAGCTGGTGGTCTTGAGCAGATTGGCCAGTTTGCCTCTTTCGGCCTTATGATCGGTTAAGGATTAGATAAACGCTTAGAAAAATTACATCTGTGTGGATTAGTTAGAGGATTGGTTACTAACAATTATCTTGCAGAATAAGAGTTTTTGAATTTTTATTGTTTAATTCCTCCGTTTCCTTCATATTATAAAGGCAGTTTTCAATTGATTTTGAACTTCAGACTGGTTCGTACGTAATACTTGCAAGAAGGGCAATAAGCCGAGTGACGTGCTAGTATTGCTGGTTTAGTCTCTTTCGACTGAATGCGACTATTCAATTGGCAATGGTGTAACACCTAAAAGTATGCAAATGAATGCATTTTATTGTAATGACATTACCGTGCACAAATAAAATTTATTGTCATCATCTGATGACGACTACTTTACATACATACATACATACATACATACATACATACATACATATGTATATATTTTAATTTAAAACAAAGACAACAACAACAACAACAGCAACAATAATAATGTTTTGTGTAAAAATATTTGAAAATTAAGTCTGCAAAACAAAAAGAATAGAAGGATAAAAAGATAAAAGGACTTTGAACAAAAACAAATGCAAGATAAAGTATGAGAGAATAAATTTCATTTCATAAATTGCATTGAATGAACGATTCATTCATTATTAATAAATAATTACAATGAAGATGTAGATTATGATGATGACACGTGCTTGTCGACGTCATTTGTCATGCAAATGGTCAAAACTTTATGCCAACATTACAATGGCTATGACGCCAGATGTTCTATAGGCTTATAATGAAACACATTTACTGACTCTACTGACTGACTCTACGTGGTTTAGAGACAGACGACGGATTTGATAAACAAAATTGTATGCCACAAAGAAAATGTAAAACAAAAGATATTCATTTTAGGAAATTAAGTTTTAACCACAAATCCAAAATGCAATTTCAAAAGTGTAAATTAAAACAAAAAAGAGGAAAATGTAAGGGAGTGAAAAAGAACAAGAAAACTTAAGATTTCGAAAATATTAAATTCTTAATAATTGTTTTTGTTGTAAGCGATAGAAAAGTTTCGATTGACATCTGCCGTAAGTAGGTATTGTCAACATATATGTATGTATCTTGGATTATATATGAAGTAAATATCGAACTGATTATCTGTGAACATCTAAAAGTCTAAAACGTAGCCACTAGGACATTTTACTTGAATGTAAAACTCGAAAGTCTCAAATTCCTAAATGCAAAAAGATATCGAAGTCAAGATATCGTAGAAATCGTAAACCACAGGGAAACCATTTTCTGCTCATTGTTTGAAGATCAAGATGATGTGATAGTGTAAGTATGGTTCAGAGCAAGAGCTATATTCGTCCCGGCCGTATATCTGCATACGTATATAGAAGCTGTAGCTGAAACCATTCAGATCACTTGCGAGGTACCATTTATTAGTCATATATTTCAGACTCTCTTAGGTACATATGTATGTATGTTTCTATTTAAAAGTGTGTTTAATTTTAATTTAATGAGAGAAAAAATTGTTTGTTGATTACCAATTTAAAATCTAACAGACAAACATACAGTGCAAAACTTTTATTATGGTACAGTCGTTTACAAACTTACCTGATGCGTCGTGTAGGCAGTTCGATGATTTGGTCCTGTCGCTGGGCCAGGCGGTGTTGGATATCTTTGTGGATACGGTGAATATTGAGATGGTGTTGTGCCTTGATTTGAAGATTGTGGCGGCGGTGGTGGACCACCTCCACTACCGCCACCACTACCACTACTATTTTGTTGCTGTTGCTGTTGTTGCTGCTGTTGTTGTTGTTGTTGCTGCTGCCCCGGTTGTGGTGGCTGTTGGGGCGAACTTGGATAGGAACCTGAGTTTTGACCTTGTGATGGCGGATACGGGGATTGACCTCTGGAAGTATTTGTCTGCAAATCAAAGAAAAATTTATTTAAAACAATGTTTATCGATTGCAAAATAAAAGAAACTAAAATCTTTATTTCTTTACATTACTACTCCCATAACAGTTTCATTTACAAGATTAATATCTTGTTGTGCTATGATTAATAATAAATGAAAAGTATTTACCCATAATAAGGGGTAATAACACAGGATGATAGAGATTAATGGTACAAAAAATCTACAACAGCATCCTACACAAACACAAATAAAACAATAGTAAAACAGATAGAGCACCTACACAACTACTCCAACTTACACTCCCTCCTCACCCACCCATCATTGTCTATGATTCATTCAAGCCTGGTGCCTAACTACCATATTCTGCCTCCCTCCCTCTCTCTTTCTCTCAAGAGAATCAAAGAACATTATAATGTAATTTAATAATATGAAGAGACAACTTTCGTCTTCCACTTCCTCTCTTTGCTTTCTCCTCCTCTCTCTCTCTCTCTCTCCATTATAAATATTTCTATAATATATACCAGTCCTGCTCTCAATGTGCCATTCAATGACGAAATTATTTTGTTGATGGCATTTTAATAAAAATCGATTATTTGTGCAGTGGAGAGAGCGAGAGAGAGACAATAAACCGAAGCACCATCGTGATGAGAGCAATAGAGAGCATAAAGGGTATAGAGGAATTGAATGAGGTAGAAAAAAGAAAGAGTAAAAGGTGAATGTCTTGCCATAAATGTTGTTCGATACGTTTTCTTTTTTTCTCGTTTTTATTTTTTTTATGTAAAATATAATTAAAATTATATTAAAACTGGATTAAAAATAAAGAACATGTTGGACAACTCAGAGAGCTAAAGAGAGAATGTAAATTTTAAATAAATTTAATTAGAAGTGAATGAAGCTTTATTATTTAATTATACGTTTAAATGATACACCACCGTACGGTCTCTTGTACATATGTTTCGTATGGATTAGTTTGAAATATATTTGCATATTTTAAGGCGTTTGACAATTATGAAAAATTTGATGGGACAGAAATTTCTACTGCATAATTTTAAATAAATAAAAATATTTTAGATACGCTTCAAACTGAAAATAAAATTATTATCCTTGTTTCTTTAGTCTGACTCATTTGCAATCTATTTTCATTTTGCCTACTTTTAGGAGAAATGTTTAACACAAAATTATTGCAAGCAATATTCCGAAGATCTCGATAATATTTTCTAAAGACCGTCCTATTAAAACAAAAATAGAAATCATTTTTAAATAATTGCAAGAATATTTAACCTTTTAAAATGGAAAATAATACAGACTGACGGACCAGACAAGAAGTAAGAACCGATATCTGCGTAGCAAGAAAAGATATCGCTAAAATTGGAAAAGATTTTGATGGCAAGATCAGCACTTTTAGATGCTACAACAAGATTTGGAAAATAAATAATTCTCAACGTACATATTAACCATCGAACGAACATTGTTAAAAACCGAGTTCTTTGCACTTTAGTTTGGGATATCTCGAAAACCTACGGTGAGGAAACAATTCTGATGTTGGAGTCAAATTCAACGCACCAAAAATCTTTCGGGAAAATAGGGCCTGGTCCTTGGGATCTTTAATTATTGAAATTTTGTTGACCAACGACATTTACATTTTGATGAATGCGGTCAAAGACTACTAAATCTTTGAAAGAATTCCACTAAAGTGGACTTATCTCTTACCAAGATTTTTTTCATGTATGGATAGCCCGCGATTACGACGTTGAAACTAAATTTGAAAGCTCTAATTTTGATGTTTTTTTTTGCCAGCATTCGCCAGCGGAAAAATGTCAGTCAAGGCAAGAATTGTTGTTAATCTGAAGACCACCAGTGAGGTCAAATATAATGATCTTTTCGGCGAATGGACTGCTACTCAGAAAACCATTTGAAATCGAATAATAAATTCAGGATTTTTTTCTTTTGAAGTGTTACAAAAACAACAACACAGTTTGTCACATACATATGTATGTGTTTAAAAATTAATTATTGAAAAATTACACAGAAATTCTAATAATAAAACCTTTATTGTATGTGTGTTTATGATATAGTATGCATGTATGCATGTATGTATGTGTGTATTTACATAGTGTTTGGATACTGTTTCTTGTAAAAATAAAGGAAATACCATAACTTTCTCTTTAAACACGTATTTAGTTATACAAACCTACACACATAGTATATACATGTATGCAGCTTATGTATACAATTACACATACACATGTACATATGTACATACTCATATATAATACAATCGTATACAAATAATATAAATTTATATTCATTATATATTCATATACACCCGCACACACACATTTAGGGAGTGAATGAATGACATATGAATTGCTATGATTAATAAATACCATTCAGAAACAAACATACAAACAAAAATAGAAACAAAAAGAAACACTATCCTGGAAAAAAAAAGGAGAAAAATATTATCAATTGATATTTTATGTATCACACACACACACAATACAACACATACAAGCACATTACACATACATTCGTTCTAAAAATATCAATACAATCGTATCGAACCACAATCTCCCACAAAGAGAAGATAATGTTAAAATGTTTTAAAAGAGTCGTGTTGAATGGAAAGAGAGAGAAAGCGAGAGAGAGAAGAATGTAATAAATACAATAACAAATCGTATAACTATAACAACAATTGCAATAAAAATTAAAAAAAGAACTTAAACATTACGAAACATTTTTTTATTGGTTAACTATCCCAACAAACACATTCAAACAAATTCGAAATGCATACGATTTACTGTTTAATTAAATATAACAGTGTTGTGTAAAATTAAATGTATAAAATTTTAATTGTTTTTAATGTAATAGAAAGAAAATAAAACATATTAATTTATAACATTCACTAGGCTGCACGCATGTCTACCATGGTAATTCATTCGCTTTGAAAATGTCACATCACTCACTCCTAATTCACGTGCCATGTCATACGGACTCCTTAAGTACCACACATTGGTTATATTCTACCTTCAACGAGTTGCCTTGTTCATTCACACAGAACGTTGTGAATGTTTCTTCGCATTCAAAACAGCTGCTATTCAGGTTTGTGTTCGAATGTACTCCATATGGGCTCATACGAAGCCTAATTTAATTACTGCTGGAGCCAAAAAGAACTTTAGTTTCTTTTCTCACCAAATGTGCCTTAAGCGGCGACAACAAACCGCCTGCGTCCTAACGAAAGCCACTCATATGATGGAACAGACATGCACCAAAGTTTCTAAGTCTAATGGCATTCATTTCTGTCAAAAAGCCTAGTTCTAGCGACGAAATAAAAAATTTTAAAATGAGACCAAGATGACAAAACCTGTGTTTATCGTTATAAAGGTCAAGAGTTCAATTCTCGGTTCACCCAGAAGACACTAAAACAAAAAAGTTGCAAAATTTTTAAGTGCATTTGCTTAGAATTGTGTTCGTACGCATATGACATATCTTACAGAGAAATATTCCATTAAGTTTATGCCAATCAATGGGAAAAGATGTAAGAAGTGGACTGATGCTATGGAATGGCTAGCCCAGAGCCCCAACGTATGTCCCATAGAGAACCTATGAAACGAAGCATAAGTTGAAAACGCGCAAAACAGTTTTTAATAATATGGGCCAAGAAAGATTGATATGATGGGTACAGCAAATAAAATGCGAAAGACTTGTGGAAAGTACTGCAGTGCTTCAGTACTAAATATCAACAACAAATCTATGCAAAAAAAATTCCAAAAAATTTGTTGTTTATTAATAACAAATACGATATTGTGGTATAAAAATGGCTAAAGGTACTATTTATACGCCCACAGCTGTATGTATGTATACCCACATACACCCTCACATTGTATGTAAGAGTTCCATATCAGAACGCATACAAAGAAGCGTATAACAAATTGTATACAATACATACATTAAATACGTCTGCAAGTGAGTATGTTGTGTATGGGTGTGTGTGTGTGTGTTTGTATATAAAAATATATGTACAAAAATGATACAAATTATAACTTCTCATCATATACATATTTGTGTATAACTGTGGTTCAATGCGTGTATAGTCAAGTATGTTTAATTCATAGAGACAGAGAGAGAGAGAGAGAGAGAACGACACAGAGAAGGAAAGAGAGATAAATGAGCAATATTTACACACATTCGTAGCATTCACATGCATAGGCGAATACAATTGTATTTGTATGTGTGTGTGTGTATCTACAATTTAATCGATTTTTCCAAAACCAAAATAAAGAAAAATATTCACATTCATTCACCCAATCAAACACAATGACAAACATCGACACATATACACACACATACAAACACATACATTACACACTCTTACAGTTATAAACGACTACAAATAAAAAAAAAAAAAGAAAACCGAGAAATCAAATACAGACGTCGACTAATGCAACATTTTACGAATCGATATTGAATTGAAAAATGCTTCAATAAAAACGGATTCAATTCTCATTTTTGAAAATGTTTAAAACTGACGAGCAGGTGGGAGATGAGAAGATGAGATTAGAATAGAAGAGAGAAATAGAAATTAAAAAAAATGTTAAATTTAAATTAGAAAAGTAAGGAAAAATTTGTTTCTGCCAAAGTGACTGAGCAAAGCTCATATGCATGCTGTTACCATAAAGCACAAGGACCTTGTCAAGTCCAAGTAGGCGTAGTTCAAGAGTTGGTTGTCCAAAAAAGCAACTGCAAAACGTTTACAAGAAAAAAATTTCGTATTGGTGCTTAAAAATATCGTTGTCTCTCTATCACCACTTTTTAATCATTTGTGCCGGGTTAAATAATGCTGTTTCTCTGAATTTCGAAATATCCTCATGTCATAATCGCTGGTCAAGTTTTAAGTTCTGAATGATGAGAACATAATTTAAGCAACAGTTTCAATTAAATTTCAGGATCTGCAAGTTGCTTAATGGATACTTCTGAGGTTTCAACTACAACTTCACTGAGCAGATTATTTCTCGGTAGCCCCATGCACTCACATTATTATCCAGTCAAAGTATGCCATGTTATCACTTCATCAGATAGTGTCACATCCCACTTATGATACTGTCAACTCCGAAATGAGTCTGAAAATTTTGTTGATGATGTTGGTTAATCGCTAATTAATTCATTCAATCATTCATTCTACGACGATATCATCAGATAATTCGAATATTTTCACCAGGATAATTTTCCAAAACCGATACATTTTAGCAAACTCATCGCCCAAGTATCCAAACTAGCTTTAATCTGTATCAAGTTATCCAATTGGCACCGAAGCTATCCAGAAAGATTTCAATCACCACTTTTTTTCTTTAGAGCTTATTTTTGTTTGGAAAACAATACAATAATAGGGTAACTATACATACATAATTGGTCATTACAACCCTTCAGTCAGGATTACGACCTAGTTTCTCACACCACTTATGTTGTGTGTGTTAATTTTATACATGAGTGGCGGGACCTACAGTTTAAAGTCGACTCCGACCGACAGATTTTTGAGAAACTTTTCATGGCAATTTTATTTACTCTCAGAGTTTTTGCCAGAAATCTGCTGAGAGGAAGTCGCCGAAAAAATACTTTTTGTATTTTATTTTGATGTCTGGCCTGGGGCTCGAACCCTGGCTTTTCGTCTAATAAGCCAACACACTACCTACTAGACCACGCCGACTTCAACGAATTCAGGATAACTATATTAACTTGAAAATCACAGGTCTTCAGATCCTTGTAATCATTCATTTGCATTATTTTTGATTACATGACATGATCCATATAGCTATAGAGGGTAGCTATAATAACCATTAAAAGGGTCAACTGTGTGTAGAATTTAAAAGAATTCTAAATTATTCATAAAATTCCTTTACAATCCCTCAAATAAATTCTTCTACAGGAATTGTGGAGTCCAAGCAAAACAGAGAACTCAACACAACACAAAAAATATAAAAAAAAAAAAACAATTCAATGTGGCTGGCAAAGCTTATGAAAACAAGTGGTAAATAAAAAAAAACAAAAACAGACGGAAGACTAGTCGAGCAATAACAGAATTTTAGCAGAAAAAAAGAAGAAGAAGAGATTAAAGAATTGTGCCAAAAACAACAGAGAATTCATTGAGAGACCAGAAACCAGCTGTCTTTTACAACAAAAATCAAATGAAAACTAAAAACTATGAATGACTACAACAACAAGGTTTTCTTGGTATTATTAAAATATCTTTTCAAAAAGAACAACAACAACAACAAAAATCAGGTCTGTTTCATTATTACCATCACAACTACTACCATTACTAGTTTTTGCTGCTAAATTGATGTTACTCTACTCAAAAAAAAAGAAGGAAAAAAATAAGCAAAAAAACAACGTACCAAAATTTATCTGATCTGCCTTCTCTTTCTTTTGCGATTGCTTCGTTATTTGCTCCTCTGGTAGATTTTATAAAATGTAATTAAGCCAAAAGGATTACGTTCAAACGTCAATTGGTTTCTTTCTTTTTTTTTTTGGAAAATTTTCTTATCCATTTGCTTGGGTTTTCACCTCTCCCTCTCTGGTCCTCCATGGCCCTATTCGGCAAAAAATCTAACCTAAAAAAAACTCTACTGCATTTGGCTTAAAGTAAAATAACTACAACGACAACAAAATATTCAAACATATGTATGTATGTATCTTGACAGAGAGCATCAACGATAAAGTTTTTATTTTGTTTCTTTGCTACCGACCATCAGTCAGTCGGTTAGTCAAAATTCATTGAGCTATTCTGAGGTGTGCATCACTTTACTTTTATAATTTATCGCACACAAAGAGATTCACTCACTACAAAGGCAGAGAGAGTAAATTAATTACTGTTATATTTCATTTTACTTTATTGACTAGTGTTGGAAAGTTGCAAGAAAAAAGAAATTTGTATATGTATGTGTGTGTGTGTGTGAGAGTAAATCATTTTAAAACCTTAACAATCTATTCAGATATGCGGTTACACTTGCACTCATCCACACTCATGCTCCTACACATGCATATGCAAGCAAAATATAAAAGCAAGCATGTTTTGGGATTATTTATTGTAATAGTATGTGTGTAAATTTGCTATATCATACACTGACAATAAATTTGGAAAAATCCCTCTTACTCTCACTCTCATGTAAAGGTGGGTATTATAATTTGTCATCTATTTTATGTGAAAAATAAAATAATATTGAAGGAATTGATTTATTGAAGTTTAATTTGATATTAAGAGATGTTTGTGGTCTTCAAAAGAAAGTGTTTAGAGTTGAAAGCAATTCAGTTCCATATCTTTACTGTTATGAGAAAGAGTGTCGATTCCATAGCATTCTGACCAATGCGAAAAAAAAAGTGATTGTTTGGTGTACATTATGATCTAGTAGTGTTATTGGGTTGTATTCGTGACGCTGGTAGTTGCCGTAGTCTAAGAACTAATATGGTGGCTCACGAAACCAAAAGCGCGTGCGTTGAAACTCCATATCATACAAAAATATATGTACTCGTACAGCTATTGACAACTAATTGGAAACGCTTGTTTTACTTTGGCGCAAAGTCAATAATATAAATAATTTTTGGGAAAATTACCGTTATACTGCCCTCCAAATATGTACTTGTATTTTCTTTATTACTCTGTTTTATCTTTAAATGCTTTTACTTTCATTATTAAGCATTTCAATTACCGTTATTTATTTTGCAAACTTGTAAACACGTTCTTAGTTTGGTTTAAAAAGAGTGCGACACATGATTAGAAGCGATTATTTATTGTTTAAAATTTGCTGTGAAAGGTGATATTTAGAAGAAGGTAGGTAAAGAGTTTTTTTAATTCAATACATATATTTAAATATAATAGCATAATACTTTTAAGTCTTTTAATGGAAAAATGTAAGAGCTGCACTGCTGAAATTAGGAGCTCTATTTTCGAACTGCGTAAAGCCGGAAAGTCATTTAGAGAAATATCAGAACAGCTTGCTTCAGTGTTCAAAAAAATGTTTTTTATCGCTCTGAAGCATATTAAAAAATATGACACCATATCGAACGTTGCACGACAGTAAAGGCCCAAGAAAACATCAGAATATGAAGGGTGTTTTTTTATAGAGGTATAGAACTTTAAGTTGGCATTACTTTTCAAGATGGCGACCGATTTAACAGCTGTCAAGTGATTTATTCTCAGTTTGGTTTGGCAATTCATCATGAATAGACTCACGCCTGAACAACGCTTGCAAATAGTGCAATTTTATTTCGAAAATAATGGTTCTGTGCGGAAAACGTATCGCGCACTACGTCCATTTTATCGTCGACAAAATCGTCCATCAGAGCAGTTAATTCGATTAACCATGGAACGTTTTCGCACCACGTTTACTCTTATTGATAACTCGCATCCCCAGAGACGTTGTACGGTGCGTACAGAAGAAGCTATTGCTGCTGTAGAGCGTAGCATTGAGGAAGACCCGAATGAGTCCATCCGCCATCGAGCACAGGAATTGGATCTGTGTCCATCCACTTTATGGAAGATTTTGCGGAAGGATCTTGGTTTGCGTGCTTACAAAATCCAACTCGTGCAAGATTTGAAGCCAAACGATCATCAAGTAAGGCGTAGATTCGTCGAATGGGCCCAAAACGAGATTACCGTTGTTCCCGATTTTCATAAGCGAATTTTGTTTAGCAATGAAGCGCACTTCTGGTTGAATGGTTACGTCAACAAACAAAACTGCCGCATTTGGAGTGAAGGTAATCCTCAAGTGTATGTGGAAACACCGTTACATCCAGAAAAACTGACTGTTTGGTACGCTTTATGGGCTGGTGGAATCATTGGTCCGTACTTTTTCAAAAACGATGGTGGCCAGAACGTTACAGTCAATGGTGATCGGTATAGAGCTATGATTACTAACTTTTTCATTCCTGAATTGAATAACCATGATTTCCAGGAGATGTGGTTTCAACAAGACGGCGCAACATGTCACACAGCTCGTGTCACAATAGATTTATTGAAATACACGTTTGGTGACCGCCTAATTTCACGTTTTGGACCTGTGAATTGGCCACCAAGATCTTGTGATTTAACACGGCTAGACTACTTTCTGTGGGGCTATGTAAAGTCATTGGTCTATGCGGTAAAGCCACAAACGATTGACCATTTGGAAGACAACATTCGCCGTATTATTGCCGATATACGGCCACAAATGTTGGAAAAAGTCATCGAAAATTGGACGTCCAGATTGGACTACATCCGCGCCAGCCGTGGCGGTCATATGCCAGAAATCATATTTAAAATGTAATGCCACAAGATTATCTTTCGGATAAATAAAATTCATTGCAATCGAATAATCCATCGTTGTTTTATTGCAACTTAAAGTTCTATACCTCTATAAAAAAACACCCTTTACAAACCGCATGATTAGGCTAATCTCCAAAGCCGATCCAAAAAAGTCGTCTGCGGATATCCAGCGTGAAATTTGCGACAGATTTAATATTTCCATATCCAAGAGGACCATTTCACGTCGTTTGGTTGAAGTCGGGCTAAATGGCAGGCAGAGCAGCACGCAAGCGACCACTTATGAGCAAAATTTAGAGAAAACGTCGCGTTGAATTTGCTAAGTCCCATTTGAACTGGACAGTCAATCAATGGAAATATGTGCTTTAGAGCGACGAAACTAAGATAAATCGCCTTGGTCCAGATGGGGCGAAGGTCGATTTATCTGTTAGAAGGTCAATCAACCAAGAATTTAATCCTCGTTATGTTTCACGTGCAGTGAAGCGTGGTGGAGATCGATTATGGTGCGCGGTCATGTTTTTCCTGAAATGGTGTTGGTCCAATCCACAAAATAGATGGAATTTTAGATAAGGAAGTTAAGTATGTTGACATACTTAATAATGTGATGTTGCCGTGGGCTGAGAAGAATTTGCCTGTTTCTAGAAATTTCAACAGGACAACGATCCAAAGCACACGGCCTAGGTGACAAAGAAGTTCCTTGAAGATAATTCCATCAATGTTTTGGATTGGCTATCATCAAGTCCAGACCTAAACCCCATCGAACACCTACGTGGCGATGTGAAAAAAGCGGTGAGCCTCAAAAATGTTACAAACATGGCGACTCTTTTCGAGTAAGTTAAGAAGGCATGTGAGACAATACCAGTGGATCGATGTCGTAACCTTATAACATCAATGCGCAGGCAATGTGAAGCTGTGTTAAAGCAAAAAGGGTTTGCAACAAAATATTGACAATAAGTAAGAATATAAACATAATACCACAATTTTTTTTCTAATGGTTTTTATCGTTTCTAATTACAGTGAACTCGCGATAACGAGAACTAATTTTTACCAAGGCAGTTCACATTTTCGAGTTTGTTCACGTTATCGAGTACCTAAATTTAAAACAAAAAATTACCCTATTTAATATGAAAAATGATATTTTAATAAGTAAAAATGCTAAACACTATTTTAAATAAATTTTTTTTATTAATTGGTCAAGAACTCAGTAACCTAAAGCCACAAATTAAGTCTTCAGTTTCAAATTTGTCAATTGAAATCCACCTCTTTAACAAAACATTGATGAAACCAGTCATAAAAAATGTTGCATGTTATCCATACTGACTTGGAGAATTTGTAATTCACTGGACAAGTAGTTTTTTTCCAAATACCAGTAGATTAAGTTTGTGAGTCCCCGACGCATTTCAACAGCCCATGAAAGTTAATCGTTTTTCTCCATCCTTGCACCTGGAGCAGGTTCTCTAATGATGACACATATGTTTTGTCTGGCAACTGCTTCAAATATAGCCCGCATTCATCAGCATTATAAAGCTGATCTTTACAAAGAGAGAGTTCTTCCATTTTTGCTTTTAACTTTTCCTTTAATGGAAAATGGTTGCGGCTGCGCAGAAAGCTTTTCTCTGGAAATTTTAAGAAGGCGAACAATAAACCTTTGCTTAAATTGAAGCCATCCGTCACATAAGTAAACAAACAAATAAACTGTAGTTCGGGAATTTCCCAATTTAAAAACAGATTAAAAAATAAAAAAAAAGTGTTCAGGTTTTGGAGCTTTCAGATTTTGTTCACGTTTTAGAATACTCTGTGGAAAAATAAATTTGTTCACGTTTCTGAGACGTTCACACTTTCGAGTGTTCACTGTGTTCACTGTAGTGTTTAGTAATAAGAAATTTGTTAAGTTTGTTTTTGCTTCTTTTTTATGACATTATAAAATTAAATAATAAATAGTTTGAAATGAATAAACAATATGAAAAATATTTCAACATTTTATGAAATTTTAAAGCGTTTATAATTAGGTGTCAATAGCTGTACATACATACATATGTATGTATATCTCGCCTAAGCAGCCTTCTATTCTATGAGAGTAAAGAATTTCTATGAAAAAGCTTCTAAAATCTATTCCCAAGTCAACATTAGATTGTTCATCGGCCATTGATAAAATTAAAACATACAACGTGGCTGGTGTCCTTAAAGGAACCATTACCGATTTTATCATACAATTATGGTCGTGTGACGCCATTTGGCCGCCAAGATCATCCGATTTGATGCCGTTAGACTTTTTGTGCCTATTCAGATAGCCCCAGTGAAGCATTTCAAAACTAATGCCCCTATTGCGGTTGACGACTTATTTAGTAGTTTGGTCGTCTTTCAGAAATCGGTATTGCCATTCTCAACTTAAATATGCGGTTGACTTTTTGGTTATGCGTTTAGTTGTGTTTTATGGTATTGCGGTCCACCACTTTGTATGAGTTTGGTTGACAAAAACGTTAAATATAGACAACTGCTTATTAGCAGTTGAGTCTCTATCTGTTATAGAGTTCACTTATATATTTAATACATATTTTTTAAAATAATAGAAAAAAAGATTAAAAAAATGGAAAAATCGTAAGTTTTTTTCTGCTTAAAATAAATAATTAAATATTTAATACGCAGGAAATTTAAAATAACAACCAAAGCCCAATTTGAGCGACTTATGAAGTTGATGGAAAATAATCCAGAAATTTCTAAAGGAAAGCAAAAATTTGGGATGACCAAAAATCAGTACAAGGAAGCGTGAGAAGGTTTTTCTATAGAATTGAACAGCATGGGTCCACCTACAAGAACCCCCTGCGAATGGCAACGTATAAGTATACAGCATCTAAAATATTGTAAATAGACATTTTATTAGAATTTTTACTCCGTATAGGTTTGGATTCACTACAAAGCAAGTATTAAAAAAAATTGCTAATAATAAAAACACATCCAACACTGCCCAATAGGCCGAGAAATCCCCATTTTTTCAAAAAAAAAACCATACTTTGGAAGCATTTATTTCATTTTCGATCATTTATGTTTTTATCCATTTTCTACAAATACGATCCTCTATTGCTGGTTATACTTTCTTTAAAATAAGTGACATTGTGGATTAAGCTACTCCAACATAGAAGTCATTTCCATTCCACTTTTGATGGCTTCCGTCAGCCAAAAATCGAAGGACAGCGCACAGCCTTAATATCGGTGGTATAGCTTCCATATGCACAGGTTTCTTTAAGTGGTCCTTAATTTCATCCAGCACATAACAAAATGTTTCTTTGTTCAGTCGAAAATAGCTAATAAATCTATAAAAAATCACTTGTTATAAATATTTGTTAATAATTATGGACATTTCTTACTTCGCGCTGAGTAGTTCAAGAGGATTTAAATCATCGCGTATTTTTCTAGGTATACGAAGAACATTTATATTAGCTTCATGATTCTCATCTTCGTAAAATAGATCCTCACTTAAATACATTTTTAATTTACTTTTATTTCTACAAAAACTTGATTTTAGCTTATATTTTTGTTTTCTTTTCTTCTATTTCCAAATAAATTTCATGGTGTTACCAACATGAATTTGAAATTTCATACCGGCAACACCATAACAATTACAACTAAAAAACGTTGAGTTCCGCAATATCAAAAAATAATTTGGTTGAGTGAAAGTTGGGTTGACTGGCAGACGACCAAACTGAGTTGAGTTGAGAACGGCAATAGGGGCATAATATTTAGCATGTTATCGTCGGAAGTCGCCATAGTCTAGTAGGTAGTGT
Organism: Sarcophaga subvicina; assembly: GCA_936449025.2. Classification (NCBI taxonomy): domain Eukaryota; kingdom Metazoa; phylum Arthropoda; class Insecta; order Diptera; family Sarcophagidae; genus Sarcophaga; species Sarcophaga subvicina. The sequence goes on along the minus strand of OW388081.2, from coordinate 44,657,387 downwards.
GTTGGCTTATTAGACGCTTATTATCGAGCCCCAGGCCAGGCATTTTCGGCGACTTCCTCTCAGTAGATTTCTGGCAAAAACTCTGAGAGTAAATAAAAATTGCCATGAAAAGTTTCTCAATAAATAAAAATCTGTCGTTCGAAGTCGACTTTAAACTGTAGGTCCCACCACTCATGTATAAAATTAACACACACAACACAAGTGGTGTGAGAAACTAGGACGTTGTACAATGGGTCAATTCGACCTCCGGGTACTGTACTTGTCTTAATTGACAAGTACACGTCCTCTAACCTAACCTAACCTATGTTATCGTCGAAATATCGGCTGCAATGTACGAAAAAGTGGTAAAAAAAAACTACTTCAAAAGATGGTCGAAATCATAGCTTTATATGAGTGTATACATGTGTGTGTTCTATTCAACTTTACTTTTGAAACCGGAAAATGGAAAACCCTTTACAATTACTAATCTTGCGCAACAATAGTATGAGTATTCAATTAAATTATTATAATAAAAACATGAGTATGGCGAATAAAAAAAAATTTGTGTGAGAAAAAGTGTGTATCTTATTTGATATTTCCGTGTTTAAAAACGAAAACAAACAAATATTTTTTTTTTGTACAATTATTATTAGAAATATATATGTTCATGTGATTGTGTGTGTGTGTGTGTGTGTACAATACATTTTCATTAATCCTTTGTGATTATCCTGCATTATAATATTCATAAATACACAAACAAAAAATCAGTATAAAATATTATTTTATTGTATTGTATTGCATTGAATTTCATAATTTGTTAGAATTTTTTTTTTTGAATATATTGATTATTAGTAAATCATAAATATATGGACAGGCAATTTTAAGTAAATATGTAAATAGTATGCATGTACATAATATGTACATATTATGTATGCATGAGCTAATATTTCAATTTTGAACATCATAAAACATTCAATTAAAATAATGTTTTGCAAACAAATAATAAAAACAAAATAATTTTTTTTTTTCTTAAAGGCAATTTAATTTTCGAAATGTAATTATTTTTTTAGAAAATTATTTAATTCATACCACCATAGTATGCACATGGATTTAGGAATTTAATCTAAAAATATTGTAATTTGAACTTAATTTGACTACTCTTTTGTGTATATACTCATGTGCATAATTTAATTAAAAATACAGGTTTATTTTATTATTAAAATAATTACACAACAATTTTATCTTCAGTCTGCATACACTGGTGACAAAACTCATGTCACCGAAATCAGTCGATCAATCAGTTATTGTGCTTTAACTGAATATTTAACGTAAGGAAGCAGTGTCTTCCTTTGTTATATGTTAGATTTTAATTTTCCACATTTTATTTTTTGAGTTGCCGTAGTAATCATAGGCGCATAGAGAATTTCCCAATAATATCTCTTGTAATTCAATTTTCCTGAAAAATTGTTGTTGCTGCTCGGTATCAAAAAGAAATAACTCCCAGCCTAACATCTTATAAGCTTCCAGGAGTTTCCATCTGGTAAGTATTAACGCCGCTCAGCTTCCAAGAGTGCGTTCTTGATTCATCTCTATCATCACATCCACATATTGCACTTGAGTCAATAGTCGTGCTGAGCAAGGGCTCTTTAAGTTTATAGTTTCCCGTCAACCTGTAATTGTGGTTACCCTCTCTCGTATCTTCCCTTTCGCTGAATATACACTCTTCTAAACATCTCTTCCCCTCCCTGGCCACATTAACAGTGCGGAAGGTCTCCTCTTTGCAAGGCTATATATTGAATTCCCACATAACCTTGGAGCCAGCATAGTATCCTATGCTATATCAAATACGTAGCTAATTCAGTTTCTCCAGGCTCTCTCAAAGTTCACCATAAGAACAGTGCGCTGTCAAACAGTCCCGACTATGTCCCTTCCTTTGTATTCTCTGTCCAAGATAATTGAGCACATCTTTCTAGGAAAATACCCGCAATTTTTCACATGGGCTCTCTGTCCAAGACTATTGAACACATTTTATTCCAGCAATTTTTTCCCGTAGCCTCATAAACATATAATGACATACACTCCTGTCATTCTCTCTCTTCTCGACTCATTCGTCTGCGGAATGGTCTCTATTTTAAGCGAGCATAAAGCCTACAAATTGCTTCATTCGTTTTTCGCGTTGCAAAGCATTTATCAAAATCATAGAGTTTGCTGGTTCTGTCCAGGGGATAGTTAATGAATCTCGTACTAGATTTGTCTCCCATTATATTAGCCATAGTCTCCAAAGCTCTGGTGTTGACAATAATGAGCAACGAGCTTAAAGCAACAGGCCGCCAGCACGTTGTAAGACAGTTTCTTGTCAACACACTTGTATATTGAACCGCTTTCAGGGATGTCCTATCTACCCAAACAATGGAACCATAAGTTAATATTGGTCCGACCATCATAGTATGCAGCAATCCTTTCGCATATCCTTATGACATTCCCAACCGTGAAATGCTGTCTATACAGTACTATTCCCAGATATTTTGCCTACGTTTTCTATTTGTCGTTGCAAACAGAAAAGAAGATAACCTTCGTATTTAGCTTCGTCAGCACCAAACAAAAAAATTCCGGTAAGTATTCGTCTTTACAGTTATTTTGCGACTCATTAAAAGTATTTGAGGTGAAGAAAGCGCTTAACATGGCTCAACTAAGAGTAGATGTGCACAATTGTTAGTTTTTTTTTAGATTCAACTTTTATTATCACACAATAAAACATACGCTTTGTGTGCACATAATACATAATCAGAAAATATATTTTAAAAAATCCCGTAATAAAGAAGAAAAAAAAAACTGAGAAGACAAAGAAAGAAGATGCATTTGTTTTCGAGAGAACAAGAAACAAATGAAATCCTATTCAAAATATGAAAACAACAACAAACACTCGTAAATGTGCTCAATACATATGTACATACGAGGTGTGATAAAAAAATAACCGTTATTTTCAAATTTCGTGAGTTTTGGGATGGTTGGGCATTGGTTTCAATGTCATAGCCATACACCCATGATTCATCACCAGTTCTGACCTTTTTGAGCAAATATGGACCGTCGTTGAACGTCGTCAGCATCTCCTAAGCGATGTCCATTCGACGTTGTTTTTGCTGAAAATTTAGCAATTTTTGAACAATCTTCGCTGCCGCACGTTTCATGTCTAAAACATCCGCAAACATTGCTTGGCATGAGCCGAACGATATGCCAACATCATCAGCAACCTCTCTGATAGTGATTCGACGATTATCCAAAATCATTTTCTTCACTGTTTCAATGTTTTAATCGGTTGTTGACGTGCTCGGGCGACCAGGACGAGCATCATCATTGATATGTTCTCGGCCTTCCTTAAACCGGATATACCACAATTGAACTTGTGTTCTGCTCATAGTAGACTCGCCAAACGCCACAGTCAACATTTCAAATGTCCTTGAACATTTAATTTCATTTTTTACACATAACTTAATACAATTTCTTTGATCCATTTTTTTTTTTTTCGAATAGTAAAAATCGAAGAGCATACCAAAACACGACTAAACTTTTTATCTGTCTGGCTGATATTGTCAACATATGTATAAAACAGACATGTGTACCAACATAACAGAAGAAATGCGAAAATCGAACACACGTAACTCACGAAATTTGAAAATAACGGTTATTTTTTGATCACACCACGTACATAGAGAGAAAAGAAAGCTATAATTTCATTGTTTTTATATTCACATGTTGAGTACTTTCATCTTTGAAGACGTAAGTATACTCTTTTCTCTTTCTCATTCTCTCTTTCTCTACCCGCTTTTAATCCTTTTTTTTTTGTTTTGTACGAAATTTATAAAATCCTACTACTCCATTGAAGAAATAACATGTGCTGCATAATTACAAATGTTCAGTGATTTTCTTTCTTTTTCTTTTCGTTTTTGTTGTTGGCAAATGTTAAGAGATTCTTATAATTCAGAGAATTATGAAATGAAAAATACCTTCTGCAATACAACAACAATAATAAAAAAACTAAGTTCATAATGACAACAAAAACAACAAATTGAATTTGAAATTATTTTCCAACCAGCATCAAAAAAAAAATGAGTAAAAGAGTGTTTGTTTTTAGCAACAGCGAGGACGACGACGATATCTCCTATAAACTATAAACTATTTTGACTTTAGAGCAGTGCATGAATAAGAAGAAGCAGAGTCAACAACATGAAAGGATTTCCATTTAGTTGGCATTTTTTTTTTTTTTTTTAATTTTCTGTAGTGGGGTTGAATAAAAACTCGGTCGCATTTTGTCTTCTTCATTTTTATTCTTTTATTATTTTTTTGCCAACATAGGATTTCATATTTTACAAAGTCTAACAAGGACACAAATGTTCGTCGTAGAGGATAAATGTAGTAGAAATAGCAGTATAACAGCAAGTGAGAAATTTATTTTTCTTGTTTTCAAATCAAAGAGAGAGGGAGAGAGATAAGGAGGCCAACAAGAGAGATGCTACAGTTAAGCCGTAAGAAGGTACAGAAAATAGTTGCTGGCGAATCCTTTTTCAACCAACTTACAGGAGCATCAACCAACAATAACAGAATGAAAAACAGAAGAAAAACGAGGAGGAGGTAGGAAAAACTTATCAACACCGCATAAAACTGGTGCTTAAAAACTTCAGTAGAGTATAATGAAGTTGACGATAATGATGTTAAACAAATAAAAACTATTCTTCTGGAGCAAAAGCATTACACCCAAATAAATTAATGCGTAAAATGTTTAAAACTTTTAGGAAATATGTTGAGTTCAAATAAAATAAAATAAAATAAGAAATTAAAACCATTGAAAATTGTTGTCCACACAAAGTTATGTTGATCAATTACTGAGTGGTACATCAGAAGATCATATCAAGAGGAGAGACAAGGTTTTCAATTTCTGCCTTCAAATTGTTCCTCAGGTGCTCAAAACATGCTAATGCCGCTAGGCTAATTTGTTTTTTTTTTTGACATGAAAAAAGGCGAAATTTTATGGAGGGAAAGCATCTCCAATCTTTTGTGTCTATACCAACTCTGTATCCATTCGTTTAGACATCCTTAAGAATCGGTAACAAGTAAAGGAATTCTATTACAACAAATCTACTGCATTTAGAATAAACGTGCCATAAACACACAATACTTACTAGTTTCTACGTTTTTACTAGATATCCGCAGGGTATTAAAACACTTGACGAAGATGAGCACAAGAAAGTTTCACTTCATCTTTTAATCTAATTTTTTACACACGATATTATCAATAAATTCTCGAGTGTAATCCAACTTGAGATCATTTCCACTCCAGCAACATTCTGTTTTTCATCCTTTTTTCCCCATTTTTTGTTTTTGTTAAAAACCATTTAATTTTTTCCCATCCTTGAAACATAGCAAACGAATAACTTTTAAAACAGCAGCAGCACTCCAAAAAAAAAAAATGGAAATTCAAGTTAAAAATGTGGCAATAAATCTCTCATATGCTCTCTTTCGCTCTCGTTTCTAACCATTAGAATGGCAAAATAAAAAAAACAAACTCACACAATACTGGGTGGGTTAAAGTTAAATACGAGGAAAACACATGAAAATTCTGCATTAAAACACACACATACGCACACACACAAAAGGCCAAAATAGCAAAAGATGTTGGGTTGGTATTCATGTTGGTTAGCGTTGTTGTCGTAAAAACGAAAAAACAAAACCGAAAAAGAACTTTTTCAAATTTAACATCAACCAACAGCAACAACAATAACTCTGCACTCAAGTGTTTTTCAACTATTCGTACTCATCGTCGTAATAACTGCAGTTGTATTATTTGGGTCTGCTGTTATAAACTTCTCGTCTCACGTGTTTCCTCTCTGTCTCTCTGTTCGATGTTCATTTTCTTCATCTGCTTTAGTTGTAAAATACACCATCGCAATGACTATAAACGATTATAGCTGCTCGTAGTAGTTGTCGTTGTTGTGAACCAGGAATTATAAAAAATAAAAAAAAAAATAAAAAACGAACACCATCGTTACATACACCTTTTAAAAAGGACATGATGTTGAAAAATTAATGTATACAAGGGTCGTTTGGTCGTCAAACAATGCCAGCAGTAGCAGCGGAAGCAGCAGCTACAACAACAAATACTATAAAATAACTATAAGTTCATAGCTCTCTCCTCTCTGTTTTCAACCACCACTGTCGTCGTCTACCACATACATACATATATGTTATTCAACATTGTTGTTCTCCTCCTCTGCCTTCCTCCAACCAGTTTACAACATCGTTTTCAATCGTTATCAGTGTGGTGTGCTGGATGGGATATAACGACGATTGCAATGTTCACAAATAAAGTTGAGAGACAAAACAACAGTCAAACCGAAAAGGCAAACAGACAGTCTGTCGGTTTGTCTGTAATACTCATACAGAAAATAAAAAAAAGAAATTCCCCCTCTCTCCCCTCCCACCCAAGAACAAACTGTCATAAGGGTGTAACAGTTAATGTTTCTGTATGTGAGCCGAACCATGGTATGCATGCGTGTGTAACATAATGGGTCTTTCGGTTTCATTACTGCAACGACTATAGCGACTACTCTCGGCTGGCCATCATATGTTTCATCTTTCGTTCGTTGCCAACCTTTTAGCCGGCAAAACAATAACAGCAAAAAAAAACAATTTTATGTCAGGTCTTGTTATACGAAGCATTTAATCCTCAATATACTAAAGCTTGTAAAGACTAAAACAAAATAAAGAGAAAAGTTGCAAACAAACACAAAACAAAAAACAAAAGAAAGAAAGAAAATATTATTTGTTTCATCTTTTGAAATCTCTTGATTCATTTAGTCGTTTACATTACAGTGACCAATAAAAGCGAACGGAAAGATTTAAAAGAATACAAATTGTCGGTAAAGATGGTTCTAAATAATAAATAATCATCAAACCCATATTTCAGTGATTTTTAAAATATTTTTTTTTTATTTTATTATATTAATTGTAGCCATATTCTACATGTACCCAGTAATGTCCATTGGTTTTTATACATACTTCCTTGATAAAGACAATTTAATTTCAATACATCGTATGATTTTATAGATAAATGCTATCACACAGTGTAATCTCGATATATTCATTGATTTTCATTTTAAATTTTTACGACAGTTAGCATTTAATAACAATAAGAACAACAAATATTTTCGGTTGTAAATATGGTACTAATGCTGTTGCCTTCCAGAAGCAGTCAGACACAACCACCATATGACTGAAGCAAATGTGTTATGCCCACTGAAAATTCCAGTGTATGGAAATTTGCTCCCGGAAATAAAGTTCCGATAAACGTTATGGAGGTAATGATGGGATTCAAATTAGTTTAAAAGTCTGTCGTACCGAAATTCGAACATTTTTCTTTTAAAAATGTACAAAACAAAACATTGAAACAGTGTCCCTGTTACAATGGAATTAAGCACAGTGGATTCTGGAAAATTTTACGGCAATTCGGAAAAGACAAAATATGCCGGAATAAATTGTTCATTGGGAAATTTTTTAAGCGATATATAAACAACACGAGTAAAATAAAAACAAGTCTATATGATACACAGAAGGGGAGCGAGAAAAACTAAGACGAAAAAAATGTTCGACCATATGATGACGAAAACGATAACTTTGCTTTGCTGATCCCGCCAATACCGCATGCCAAAAATGTACGTAAAACTACAAAAATAAACGTAATAAAACAGAAACAAAAAAAAATAACTTTCAGAAAGAGAAAATAAAAAAAAGAATTCTAAGAACAAACTTGACAAGAACATGCTAAAAAAAAAAAAGAAGGGAAATGCCGAAGATAAGCAAGCAGGGGAGAAAACAAGAGCATATGCATGAGACATGAGATTCTGTGCTCTAAAGGGATTTAAACGGCATACAATCCAGCAACAGAATACAAAAAGTATAACGAACCGTAAGCAATAGCACAAGCATAAGCATCACATAGCAGCAGGCAAGACAGGCGAGGCAGGAATGGTTGGTATGACATGTTTCGCTCCGAACAATAATGTGAGGGTCGGTCTTGGTCTTGCTGAATATACACTTTACACACACACACACACCCATATAAAATATTCATGGCAGAGAGAAATAACACTGAAATTATATTAAAGAATTGTTGGTAGTGATGCTGATGATGATGATGATGATAATGATGTGGTTGTTGTTGTTATTGCAAGACATAACAACAAAGTAGCAAAGCATACAAACAACTACTGGCTCTAATTCAGGCACATAAAACATCAATTTACTCTCACATATTAACAATACATACACACGCTCCCGTATATACGTATGTTGACATCATATTACAATACATGGGCAGAGAGAGAACAGGCAACATTACAAAATGTAGACACTTGGGATACAGACACAACATCCAGCCATCCAAACCAAACACAAACAGGATGACGATGATGATGATGACGATGTTGTTGCTGGATATGGTGGTGATGGTGGTGGTTGCCTATGCGACAAGCATTTGAAACAGTCATTCGTTTTACCTAAAAGACTGAACGACAATTCAACTGATGTCTGTGTATTCTTCTCTGCTTTCGATGGTTGTTCAACTGCATGGCTGTGATAGAACTTACATTTTACGATAAAAACATCAACAACAACAACAATATTATAACACAGGAAAACTAATGCGAACATCCAACACACATTTTCTTTCGTTCTGTTTTTTCCCTTTTAAAAATACCGACTGAAGCAGTCTATAAAACGTTGCAATATCGGTCCGCACGACGTTTTGTTGGGTTTGTCAAGTGAGTCGTCGTCGTCAGTCAGCCTATAACAGCACAATCAATTTCATTTAAGTTCTTATACCTACTATGTTAGTCTTCTCTTTCCTCCTCTCTCCACCTATGCACATCCGTACACATTTATTATATTTGAACTGACAAGGCCAAAGGATGTTTTGCAAAGAAAAAAAAATCGAGTTTTTTATTGTTAGTATGCATAGAAGAAAACAAATTCAGTACTAATGGTATGCCAGTGTTACCACATATTTTTTTTTAATTTCATAAGTTTTAAGCCGATGACACTCTACCTAAATTTGCTCTTCAAAGCTTTGGTATGGGATAAAATATTAACTTTAGATATTTCCAAGAGATTTACTTTAATATGACACTGACATACATATGTATATCGGGCCTTTCAGCTGCTTGAGGACTACCTTAACCGATTACTATGGCTTTACAGCTGAGAAAGTCAAACTGTTTTGACATTTATATTGAAGTGAGGTTTGGTAAATTATCATGAATCGTTTATCGCCAGATCAACGCTTTTAAATTGCGGAAATTTTCTTTAAAAAAAAAAAAAAATTTGTTTGCAAAGTTCGTACAGCACTTTGTTTATTTTACAGTTAACATAATTTTATTTAATTTTACTAACATCGATGCTGAAGTGCAGTCTTAAAGAACAGGCCAAAATGTCAATTCGCCGTTGTTTGATCATTCTTTGCGCACATTTATGGTGATTTGGCTCATTTGAAACTAGCCGAAGATGAACATTCTTATCAAAGTAATGTGTTTAGTGATGAAACTCATTTTTGGTTAAAGGGTTGCGACGTGGATAAGCAAAATTGTTATATAGTCGCCGCAGTTGTTGGCTTATTAGAAGTGAGGCCACGGTTCAAACCGCAGGTCAGACATCTCCATCAAAACGAAATATCAAAAAATATTTCTTCGGCAAATTCCTCTCAGCAGATTTCTGACATAAACTCTGAGAGTAATCAAAATTGTCATGAAAAGTTTTTCAAAAAATCTGTCGTTCAGGATCGACTTTAAACTGATACTCATGTATAAAATTAACATACACACAACATGAATGGTGTGAGAAGCTAGGTCGTAATCTTACAATTATGTTATGTATGTAGAACTTAGAACCGTTGTGGACATAAGTTGGAAATTTTAAAAAAATATATGCCACGAAATTATTATCTGATTGTAATAGAAAAAAATGTCACAAGTTCAAAACAATTTTTATGTTTTATATTAACATTATCATTTTAAGCATCCTATATTGAGATTTCAAAGTAGATCGGCAACTGAATGTCGATGCCTTGATACCACATGGCAATGCCTTGTGTTGCCACATTGAGAAACGAGTTTGGTGAGCATTTAATTCCACGTTTTGGAACAGTTTATTGCCCGCCATTAACCGCCTCTAGGCTAATTTTTGTGGACATACCAGAAGTCTCACGTGTACAGGACAAGCTAGCCTCAAAATCTAACCGGGAAGAAAACATTAGAGCTTCCATTTCTGACATATCGGTCGAAATGCAGGAAAAATTAAGCCAAAATTTCAGCTCACGTCGTTGTCGTTAACGTTTTAACAGCAATAATCGTTTGGCAAATAAATTGCACACATTCATTTATCGTGACAAATACATTGTCTTGTAAATTTCCTGCAAGTTTTCTGTTTCAATTTTTAAAACCTTAACGTTTATAAAAAATCATGTGTGTATGTTTGTCCACAGGAATTTATTGGCCATTCATTTAAAAATATAGGAATTCATGATTGGGTTTATGACGACTTTAAAGACGTTAATCAACAAAAGTCCTAAAAGAACTGAGATCAGATTAGATTTTCCAAATCTTCTATCTGTAGTTGACATACTATTAGGCTTTGTGAAGAGAATTTAAACACTGTGTTTTGAAGTCAATGACAAAATAACAAAATTTACAAAAATTGACAAATATTTCTCAAAGTTATCCATGGTTATCAAACTTTGCTTTCTTTTCGTTAAAAAGCGCTAAAACGTCCGAGAAAAGCGCTGTTATTCCAGCGATTGTCATAAATAAAATACTTAAAGCAGTTCAGTATCATTTGTTTTTGTACTTATTCCAAGAAAATATTCGTTCATTTGTTTTAATTTTCCTTCTTTTTCCGTTTTTTTTTCTCCTCCCCCTACTCTTGTGTTTGATGTCAAAAGTACGTCGTACGTTATTTTACGCTTTTCTTGGTTTTCTGTTGTTTTTCTTCGACTTTTTGTAACAGTTTATGTTCAGTCTCTAATGTCTGTCGCATTTGTATAAGTGTATGCCATGTACCGTATAATTTTACTTGTAACTCAGAGTCGGAGGAACTCTCTGTCTGTCGGTCGGTCTGTTTTCTTTTTTTTTACTTAATGTACATCAATGAAAGGAAAGATGTGTTCATCCAGTACAAACTTTTAGTTGAATGTTGCAGTCTTTTCAAAGAGTGTTTTCATTAGAAATATCCATTGATCTCTGCTTGTGTAAAAATGTTTTTATACTTTTAAATTCTTATTTTTTTTTTTAAGAGGGAGGAGAAAAATTTGTTTTAAGTTGTAACAAAGTTGTCATCCTCATTGCATATCACACTGACGGTCTGAATAGTTAGTTGTACGTCTAACTGGCACTGTATGTATGTATGTGTACTTACAAAGTGTCTCAAGTCTCCTTTCTTTGAGCATAGATTCCTTTCTATTTATCCTCATCATGCCACTCGCTGTCTCTCTCTCTCTCTCTTTCCCTTTCTCCCTTCTTTGTTCAAAAGTCAACGAGTGGTATACTGTGTATTTTCGTTGTAAAAAGTGCTTGTGTTTTTTTTCGTAACTTTGGGCTTTGCTTCTCTCTATTCCAGTTGCTTGGGTGGGTGAATAACTGGATGGCTGCATGCCTGTTCTTTGAAAATTTTCTTGGTATTGGATTTTTTTTTCGATTTTTATTTTTCTTTCGCAAAAAGTTGCCGCCAGAAATGTTGAGGATTTTTTTTATTATTTTTTTTTTGTAACTTTTCATGTTCCATATGATATAACAATGTTTTCTTTTATTTGAAAATTCTTTTCATTGAGAGTAAAAGAAAATCGAGTTCAGTAAAAAAAAAAAAGGAATTAGAACTTTGACTATGAAAAAAAAACCGAAGCGAATTTAAAAAGGAAACAAATGAAATAAAAGAAAGGAAACAAGAGGTATAGCTTGTATGATAGACAGACCGATGGACTAAGTAAATGATTGCAGCTCAAAGAAGTGAAAAGACGAATGACTTAAAATTTAAAACTTCTAACAATAGATTCTGTAACAATTAAATTACGAATGGTTTTAAGATGAGTTTAACCTGAATTTTTAGGAATTTCCACTTATGAATGTGATAAATAAGAATATTTATTTCCATTAATTATTTTTTGTTTTGTTACGTGAAAAATTGCATTTGAATTCGTATAGGGCCACGAGTAGTATGTTTGTACACGGGTATTAATGGAATTATTAATCAGCGTAAAGACCGATAAGAAGAAAATAATAATGAGTGTACAAATGAAAAATATAATTTAAGTAAAGTTACATGATTATAATCTAGAATACGTCTTTTAAAATTGTAAAAATTTCGAATTAGAAAAAAGGGGAGCATAAGGTCTAATTTGTAATTATATTGTAATAAATAAATAACTAAACCTTATGTATCTTCTGGGGAATTGGTGGTCAACAAAACTAGTTTTGTTACTCAAGTGACACTCACTATGTCATTGACATGATGGATGAGATGAATTCTTTGAGCACTTCAGCAGACATGGTGGATGAATTCTTAGAGCACATCCAGAGTTTTGTCAAAAATGTCCCTTTGGACTGTGGCACAAGACTCCACCATCATGCGAATTGTTCAAGCTTATATTCACCTATTTAAGGCAGCATCTGCTGTCCTGAACCGTTGAAACAAAAAATACTGATTCTTTGTGGTAATATCCTTGTTGTTTTGGTAATATTTTTAATAATATTGTAATCATCTACGACTCATATATTATTAATTCCACATAGGGTAATCAGAAATAACGCCTACCATAAGATTTTTAAAATTATTGATTCATTCATAAATATTTTAATCAGAAATAACCATCTCTCGTATGATATCTTTATATGGTACAATATAATCACACTTAAAAATGTGGACGTTAAGCTTATGTACAAATAACTTTAATTTTTATAAATTAATAAGCTGTAGACTTCAATGATTTTTTATTACTTAAACTCATTTTTGGACTGCTTCTCGTTGACGACATTTCTAAGCCTTTCCAAGGAATTAAACGTATGCGCATTTCAATGAAATTAATACGAAAAAATTAGTCAATCTAAAACTTTAATCATTATAAAATCGTTGTGTTGCACTCACAGTGGGTGCAGATTCATTATTTTTCTGAACTACAGAATTATTTCCATTTATTTGTTTCAGAATAAGCAATTTGGGCGCTGTTTAGCAATTGCGTTTTCCGAATTTATTTTATGTGTTATAAAGCAAATTGGAGGATGATTTTTGTCTTTCTTTCCAATAAACCATCATTTTAGGGCAATACCAATTCGCTTTTCTTTGCCTTTGGCTCCCCAATAACCTTGAAAACCGTTCGTTCATACGAAAAGAATGATTTCAAAAATGGCAATTGAAAAAAAAACGATAAATCGATGATAACGTGCTATAACGTGCATTCGATGCAGAATTGTAAAACAGCTTACTTATATGGGATTGAACATATATATTTGGGATGCACCAAATATCCATGTTAAGGTTTTTACCTTTGCAATAAAAAGTGAAATTTTCACTTAAATTGATGATAATTTGGTTTTAAGGAATATTTTTGGCGCACAAAATTCATAGTTGCGTTACTCTTTCTTTCTTCAAGGCGTTTTGCGTCCTTCGGCAAGAAAATGAATGGGAATGATTAGTAACAGCCACCAACACGAGATACTTTGCTAATGATGACCTGTTTAGTAGTATTAAAATTTGACTTACGACTCGTATGTACATACATATTTGGTGCAATGGCCTAAAACTGGCGATAATAATAACACTGACGATAGAGGAATGGGTGCATTCACCACCGACACACTTGTGCTTTCGTTCAGTCAATAAAAGAAAGGAAACAATAACACATATACGGACAGAATGGAATCATCACAAAAACCATATAGACAGAGACAGACAAACAAATAACGAACAAACAAACACGAATAGCCTTGAAATTAGGTGCCTAAAATGCCTACGAGTAAAATTCTATAATCATTGTTATCGCCAAGCCATTCTCGTCTACGTCGTCCTTGCATTGTAATCAACGTGGTTGGTTGGTTTGTTGATTGTTGTGCTTGTTCTAGTTATATTCAGTGCATTAACATCACTAACATAATGCCGTCGTACTGTCGTATCATTCTCAAGTATAAACAAATGTTAGAAGAATACAGGCAGCAAGAAGGAAAAGAAACAGAGCATATACACGCACCCATATTTTCACTCAAACATACATATGTACATTCATAATATACAGAGAGGAACCCGGTGTCAACCAGCAATGAGCAACGAAAACTAGGAGTTAAAACACACTCTCGTTGCAGGCATTCTCAAAAACCTTTTACTCAATGAATCAAGTGTATATAGTGTACAGTGTGTGTACACACTCGTATATTGTGTAGTTGGTTGGTAGTTAAAATTGTTGTTGTTGTTTTTTTAATAGCAGTGATAAACTAACTTGAAAACTGAAGTGGAAACACTTGTTGTTATTGTTATTAGAGTGTTGCCAGAGTCAGAGCTGCATGACATGTTTATATTGCATTAATGAATGAATGAATGAATGAATGCTCTTCTCTTGAACTCTTCTTCTATTCTATTTTACTTGAAAACCCTGACCTTTAAATTTCATTCAGTAAAAAAAAAATCACTTTTTCAATAACAAAATCTTGCATCCGTGCTTATTTTGGCTCATATTGTATTTAAATGGCGCAACCAGAGTGGGGGACAAGAGAAGTTTCGTTAGCAAATGAATACATATGTATATACATTCATATGTATTCTTACACTCAATGAGTTTCATTCATAAATAACAACAATCGAATTGGTACGTGTACAAATAGAGTGGAAAATATAATTAAAATTCTATCAACAAGATAATTTCGGATAAAACACAATAACAAACAAACCGTATCGTTTTTAAAACTCAATTTCATTCTATTCTACAGAGCTCAAAGCTCGACTTCAACCCAATATAGCAACGAAACAGCAAAAAACTAAAGGCTCAAATACGAGGATTAATGCCTACTTTTCACTACATGCCGATAGCAAAAAAACACTATGGAAGGAAAAATCTGAACTAAAGTCAGGTAATAAAAACTCTTAAAAAACTCACATACAGCTGTGTTCAAAATAATAGGAGTGCTGCCATGTAATATTTTCAAAGTTAAAATTTTTTATTCTACCAATTTGCAAAACATGATATATTTTAATGGTAGTTACAACGATATGTAAGCAATAAAATACAAAAAAGAATCTGGTAATAACTTTAATATTTACGATGAAATTGATTCATTTCTGTGTTTTTGAATTCAGTTGTTCAAAAAATAGGAGTGTGAGTGTTCTTTTAAAAATAAAAATATAACAGCATATAATTTAAAGAAAAAAGTGAACAGTAAGTACGGAAAAATGTAGTTAAAACTTTTTCTACAGTGATTCACATAAATTTTTGTAATAGTGGGACGAGAAAAGCACTGTACTGAAGAAAAGAGAAAACTAATTAAAAATTTTCGAAAAAAAGGGCAAAACTTCTAAAGAAATTGAGGTAATCTTAAGTTACTCCGATCAAATGATCACAAATACATTAAAATATAAAAAAAGCCCGAAACGCGAGGGCTCGAGGCCAAAACATCTTCTGTCAATGACTGCCGAATTGTGCGATACAGCCAAATAAATCCTTCAGCGTCTTCAAATAAAATTCAAAAGGATATGAATGTTGCCGTAAGTGTCCCTACTATTCGTAGCCGTCTGATGGACAACAATTTAGTCGCAAGAAGTTCACAAAAGGTGCCATTGTTGACATACAAAACAGGCAGCAGCACGCTTAAAGTTTGCCCAAGAACAACGTGGACCGACGAAAGCAAAATTGTTTTATTTGGTGGCACTGGGTCTAGACAGCATGTTACACGTCCGCCCAACACTAAATATAAAGCTCATTATACACAAAAGACAGTTAAACATGGTGGTGCAAAACTAATGATATGGGGAAGCTTTTCATATAATGGTTTAGGCCCAATACATCGAATTAGAGACATAATGGATAGGAACGTCTATGTCAGCATTTTGAGAGAAGTGATGTTACCATACTCCACGCCTCTAAAATGGATATTCCAACAAGACAATGACCCGAAACACACCAGTAAACTGGCAAATGAGTGGTTTCGGTTTAATGGGGTAAAGGTAATGGCGTGGCCTGATCAGTCTCCTGACCTTAATCCCATAAAACATCTATGAGGGATGTTAAAAAATATGTTGCCGAGAGAAAACCGTCAAATGCAACTGAGTTGTGGTCTGTAGTGCAAGATGGGTGGAATAAAATTCCACTAAAACAATGTCAGAATTTCGTTGACTCCATGCCTCGTAGATGTGCTGCTGTAATAAAAAGTAAAGGCTATTCTACCAAATACTAATCGTGTTTAAAGTTTCTGATTATAGTCATAAGCATTTTTAACTTTTTTAATAGTAAATTTTTATGAAAACTGAAATACTCCTATTATTTTGAACAGCATTTTTTTAAGATATTTTTTTTAAACTTCCTGTTACCTGTTACTTGTTGAAAGCTTTATTTAATTAATGAATAACTTAAATAATTTTGTATTGAATCAACATTACATTACACCAAAAAATTGAATTAAACCATGTATTTTATTTGTTAAAATTTAAGCTTTTGTTTTTCAATGGGCTCACTCCTATTTTTATGAACACAACTGTATATGTAGTACCTTATCGAGCATAATCTATGCTAGTATTTTGAAATATGTATTCTTATTTCATGTTAAAGTTGTTATAAGACAAGAAAAAACACAAACAAATAACATTCGTTCACATATAATATATAATCACAGTTTGCAGTAGATATTGCATGTCTTTTGTTTTTCGATAGTGGTAGTAGAATCAAAAAACTTTGTGAACAAAAAATTTAATTATTTGCTCACAAAAAAAAAACACTTGAAATACTGAGAATTTCACTAAATGTCAAGAAAAAAGTTCAACCACACTGCCTCCAAACTAAAAACAACTCATTTCTTTTGCATGGCCCATTATCATCGGTGCCAGTGGGTGGAGCTTTGAGTCGACTTTTGTATTCACACGATTTAGTCTCATGTAATTTTTCTGTGTCCAAAACTGAAAAGATTTATGGAAACTTGAAGATTTCCAACGATTTTTTCACGGGAACAGATCCAGACTAAATCACAAATATTTATTACAATTTGTTCCGGAGTTATAAAAGGCGTTGGCGTTGCCACTATTTTATACACATACATACATATGTATATTAGAATTTAATCACACAAAGTAATGTCGCAGAGCCAACTGAAGAGTACGGATGGATTACCTATGTAGTTCGGGCGTCGGAACCTCGCATGTAAGCATTACTCCATTTGCATCGAGTTGAAAACAAGTCTGAAAGTTTAATACATCTAGTGATCAATTTAATATCAAGGAACAATAGCACCGTTAGACGTTGAGAAAGTCTAAGCCAAATGAGAGAAGTCTGCATTGATACAAAGACGGACTATCATTGGCAAATGAAATTGGCAATATTCTATTTTGCGTGCCTACCTATTATGCAATCCTCCTTACAAATCCCCGTTTTGTACATTTCCTAATCAATTGAGTCTATGTGAGCCCAAAGTCAAAGCAAGATTCTTCCTCAACACAGAATTTGTTTGCAAATACCCTTACATAATGGATAGTTTAACGGAGATAAGAGATATACCCATTTCTTATATGTGGATTGATTTTCGGTAGGAGCATGCCTACTCATGCAACTTCACCAGCTACACAGATGTTCTGTGGAATGTTCCTGTAACCAGGAAACCATATGAAATTAACACAAAACTGTAGTGAGAGAATTTGCCCTCATAAGAAATCTTTTGCTGTTTTGTTATCAGAGACGACAGAAGAATCCTTACTCAGAATCAAGTAAGCAGCGTAATTTAATTTCGAAGAAATTTTGCACAGTCTCAATGTACAGAATCCCGATGCCCATATGTCAGAAGACCAGTCTTCCCGGCTTGGAATTGTAGTCTAGATGATGTGTAGTTAATTTCACTGTGGACCCACCAAATAGAGAAAATATTGTGCCTACATGACAAGCCATTATTAAGTCGTAATGCGACAAGTGGAACATGTTTTTTCTGGCGAGTAATCTAGATGGTAACCAAAAAACAATTTTACTGCCTACAAAAATTTGATGAAAGAATTCTTGAATACACCAACATAACTCAAGCTTTAAAGAAGTCTTTCAACTAAAAAAAAAAATTAAAGGCAGAAGTGATGGCATACATTTTATGTGAAGGTCAAAGAATTTATTTTTTATTGTTTATTTATTTATTGTTTACTTTTATCAGAAACTCCCACATGCAACAAAAAAATAACACAGAGTTCTTTAAGGAACTGGTTTATCTGTCGGGAGACATCCACAGCAAAAAAAAATCGAAGCAATATTTTAAAAACAAATACAAATGAAATAAAGAAGCACTTCAAGAATCATAATAATAAAAACAATAACAAAAAGCAAAAGTAAAAAAAAACTTTTGTTTGCCATCATTCCAAGCAGCCAGTCATTCGAACAAGTACTAAAAGTCAATGACAAAAAAGGGAAAAACACGGAAAAAAGGATATGAAAAGGAAGCTCATGGTGGCTGACGGATTACTTGGTTTTTTCGGTCTGTTCTCACTGTGTGATTGTTGGCGATAGTATTCAAAGAATTTGCATTGAAATACATACACACACTCACATACTCGCACACTCAAATAATAAACAAACAAAATTTAAGACAAATTCAGTTGAAAAATAAACAAAAATTCAAAAACCAAAACAATGTCGACACAAGAGTGTACTCTCACGCCAAAAATAAAAATGCCAACAGACAAAGAGACATACGGGTATGCACAGGCAATCAGCTGGAAGGAACACATAGACCGACATACAGACTTGACACACATACCAGTGAAATTGAATGTTGGCTGGCTGTGTCATATTCCAAAAAGTAAAAGAAGAGGCAACAGAATTGAAAGAAAAAAATATTTTTAAAGCCGGCCGGTTGTTGGTGGAACAAAAACATACAAAGAAAAGAATGAATGAATGAATGAATGAATGCATGGATGGATGGCTGGCAGAGGACTACGACAGACTTATAAAAAGGCAGACAAACAGACCACATATAGGTGAACTTCTTAAAAAAAACAAAACATATTCAATAACAATTGTTATACTCTACTACTGGTTAAAAATAAATAAACTCTTCATCGTTTACTTTGTTCTCTGTCCGTACTGCTGCGCCAGCACAATTCTTAGATCAGAAAAATAACATTCATTCAGTCTTATGGTCCCAATGCTTTGCTTAAAGTACCATACACTTTATAGTAGTGGGTGGGTAGTGGTTGCTACAATCTACTGTTGAATTGAATATATTTCAATGAATTCTCATTCTTCTTCTTTTTTTGTATGTATGTATGTATGCATGTGTGTTTTATAAATAAATAAAATTTAAAAAAATAAACCAATGAATGAATGAACGAATGAATGAATTGAAAAATAAGTCTTTCTTTCGATGCGTGTCTGAATAAAAATTACAAATAAATAAAGACCCAAAACAATATTTTATCGTATTTATACCGTATTTATGTATATACTATATACACTGGCGAGCAAAAATGGCTACATAATATTAACAAAATATTTTAAATCCAATATTTTTTGTATTTATTGCAGTAAGAAATTGTAAATAAAAAATTTCAGACGTTGAAATGACCAGCACAAAGTCCGAATTTAAATCCGATCGAGAATTTGTGGGCAATTGTAAAACGAAAATTGGCACAGTATGAAAACCCTCCAAATAACCTTAACGAATTGTGGCTAAGAATTGAGGCAGAGTGGCAAAGTATAAACAGCGAAACCATCAAAAAACTGGTAGAACGCTTACCAAACGTATTAAATCAGTAATAAAGAATAAAGGATTATGGACAAAATACTGAATTTTTCATTTGAAACGAAACGAGCAAAATTGGATAAATGCTACTAAATAATATCTAAGCTGTATTTTATATTTAAAAGGAAATAATATTACTGAAAAGTTTTTGTTTTAATTAGAGGATAGTCTATATAAATGTTTAGCATATGAATTGTTTTTATTTTTTTTTTTATTTTAATAAATAAAGTACAAATATAAAGTTTATATATTTTTTTTAATATTATGTATCCATTTTTGCTCTCCAGTGTATGTATGTACATACATATATATCGTTGAGCAATCATATAAAAAAGTTTTTTTCATTTTATTGTTAAAAATTATTAAAGCATACTATTTTGTGAAACAGAAATGAAGAATTTCAAACAACAAAAATAACAAGTGAATAGATTTTCGAAAATCACAGCTGATAAGAAGAACAATCTCGACGATAAAGGTAATTTCCTAACCAAACCATATGATACCATAACAGACAACAACATCTCCGTTTCACTTTTATACACAAGATTTTAATTTGTCAAAATTTTCCTCAAATAATTTAAATATTATTTGTGTTTATACTGTAATTCTACTGCTTATGGACAGGAACATTCTAAAATGTTAAACATTTCAGGACAATCCAATTAATAAGCAAAATAACTAAAATAAAAGGAATCAGACTATCTACGAGGAAGCTAAGGTCAATAAACTGCGTTTTGATCGGGCACTACGGCTCAAAGAACCCTTATTTAGAATGAGGATCACCTCAAGCCCGATATATTGATTCTGTGATGACGAAAATTAACCATCAGAACTCATATTTAGAACCTGTATGGAATTAATGCATCGTAGAATGAAACAGCTGGATGTAGTATATCAGGTATGGGCAGGAACTTAGTCTTGTTGACACATATCAGCGCCCTGAAGTTTGTCAGTTGAGTAGGATTGGTAGAAACATTACAGGGATACCCCTTATAGACTGAGGCAGTACAATAGATCGTATATAAACGTTATGATATTTGAGCTGCAGTTTTTTTTTCATTTTCACTTCTTGATTCTTGGCGATTGAATTAAAAGAATTTATGTTTGCTGAAATTGTTTGTTGTAGCCAACCGAATAAGTAGTAAACCGTATAACTGAAGATGATTTTATTAGAAAAATCGGCTTTAAACATCTGTTATTTTAGAACCCACCCAATTAGCATATCTACTGTTTAGTAGGTGGTCAGTCAGTCTTTATGTGAATGGAGCAGTAAATCTAAATGCCAATTTCTGAGAACGCCATGACGCGATATTTTCGATAGTGCATTGACTTTAATTGGCTCTTCATATGAATGATATTTATCAGCTGATAGTCTTACCAGACCAGTGATTATGAAACCAGATATAATTCTTACTTCTTATGGATTAAATAAATATAAACACAAGCAACATAGTATAAATAGTGATGCAATGTAATGAAAAAGGCTGCGTAGTTAACAATATGCGCTAAGTTTTCATTCTTAGTAAATTTAAATTGTAAAATGAAATTATTGAAAAAGGCGATCAATTAGGAACAAGTTTATATGATCGCCTAAAAATGAAAAATAAAACGAAATTAATTGTAATTTAATTTACATTCACCGTTAATTAAGAGATTTGATTTTATAATCAACAATAAAACAAATTCCTTTCTTCCGAATGGCATTTACTAAATAATTTTTGTAAATAAAAATAGAAATAAAAATAAAATACATCTCGTTAATAATTTCTATTTATATTGGCAAGTAAATTCCCATGACGTCGTATAGATAGATATTTTTAAACTAAAACTGAAAATATGTATGTATGTATCTTTCCATCGAGTGGAACAAGTTTACTACAAAGTGTGCATACAAAATCAAGTTGGAAAAAAAACCACCGATTTACGTTTTAAATTCAACGTACTTACTGACAGACAGTGTGTGTTGTTGTGAAAAGAAAAAAACAAAACATTTATTTTTCTTTTTCTCTATTTTTAAAGCTTTTATGCACATTTATATTGAAAATACAGAAGAAGAAAAAAAACGTACTACAAAGAGAGAAAAAATGTTACAAATAAATTCAAAGTTCAGTGTAACTTGTCTATGACCTAGAATTTAGCTACTCATAACAGTTTCAACTCGTAACGTAAACTATAACGAAAGAAAACAAAACTTGTATGGCGAAAAAAAAACCTAAAACAAGTTTAAAGGAATAATTGTACATTAGAAAGAAAAACAAAAAACAAATATTTACCACAATAATATCAAAAAAAAAAAAAATTTGGTACAACGTATAATTTATTTCATTTTCTTTCTTTTGTATTTCAATTGAACTTTGTATTGCGGCAAAAATAATTGCCCATGTTTGTATCGTGACGAAGGTGCTAAAATGAAAACAAGAGGAAAATAAAAAATAAAACTGGTCAAGAAAGTGAATCGATTTTTATTTTACATTTAAAATCAAATAGAATTAGAATCTCAATTGATTATGATTTATAAAACTGCGGGTTATATTCATACGTTTCAGTATTATTGCCAATTTATTGGCTTTTTCTTATAACTTAACTATAATTTATACTTTGGAGTGAAACGTGTATATACTGGAAATAAAGATATACATAGGTAGGGGGTAAGATTTTTGTTTTGTTTCTATACAAGCTTATAAATAAACTAATATGATTTATGATTTATTGTTTATTTAATTGGTCAGGTACATTCAAAAGTTAGAAGATACTTTATGGTAGGCTTGGTACTTACAGACCAAAGATAGCTATCGTTGCTTTCGTGAAACATGTGTACATACATGTTTCTTTGAAATTACAGTCGTTAAAAATGCAGAAACAAATTATTTATTGAAATTAAGTTAAAAATAAATATATTTGGAAATGCATCGTTGTACTCGTTATTAGCCACATGCGAAAGAACACAATGAAATGATTTTTAAAGCAACAACTAAAAGCAGTAAAATTTCGAAATGGCATAAATTGTTCGAAATTTCAGAGTATATGGACAGATTTTTTGTGAAAGGTTGTACTGATCAATGAAGTAAGTATTTAGATTATTTTAACCATTATATTGGTTCACTTTACTTCAGGATCCAACGACGAGAGACTACAAGTGGTTCCTGTTATTATTTAACTTAATTTGTGTTTGATTATTATCTCTAAATGATTGGATAAAGACTGAGGATGCTAAGGAAGTTTAAAAATATACAACATGGTTGCAAAAAAAACATTGCTATGTCCGGCTTCCAAACGCCGTAGTCTAGTAGGTAGCATGTTGGCTTTATAGACGTAAGGCCACTGTTGAAACCCGAGGTCAGACATCTACAACAAAACGAAATACATATGAATAAATATTTCTTTGGCGACTACCTCTCAGCAGATTTCTGACAAAAGCTCTGAGAGTAGCTTTGAAGTTTCTCAAAAATCTGTAATTCGGTGTCTTTAACTTTAAACTGTTGGTCCCGCCACTCATGTACAAAATTAACACACACAAAATATGTGTTGTAAGAAGCTAGGTCATGATCCTAACGGAATGATTGCAATGAGCAATTATGTATGTACGTTTAGGTTCCCCTCATGAAGTCTACTTCATCAATTGTTTTTTTAATTCTTTTTTGAACATGCGTTTACGATCGCACACAAATATCAGTTTTCAATTTTGTGTTGAATATTATGAATAAGACAGAACTTGACGGAAGCAAAATACACAACTCAAGGTCCACACACTTCGCCACGTTTTTTATGGTTTGTTTTTGGAAATCATATTGAAGTTTATAAAACCAAAATTTCAAAAACTTTCGAAATAGAATACACCTGTTATGTACATATGGGCCAATGCTTCGCAAGCTGTAGTGTTAAAGCTTCTTGACTGGCCACAGAAAGCAGAAAATTAAAGTGATTAAAGATTATTTATTCAACTCCCTATTGTGGCAAGTCTTTCACTGTTTCATCAATTCTACAAGGGAAAGAAATAATGGGATTTGCTTTGGAAAATCGTTTATTTTTCTTGTAGGACAATGTATTTATTACTCGCTAATTCTTTCTTTCGTTCGCTTTTTTTTATAGAAAAAAATATGTTTTCCGCCCCTGTGAACAATACTGCATGAGTAGGAGACATTCCCTAAGAGTTGAGTGAGAGAAAAGCGAAAAGTTTTAAAAATTGTTGAACTTTTTCTTATTAAAATTTCTTAACACATACATACATATGTATGTATGGTATGTACATAGTATGTATTTAAGTGCATGCCTACACAAAATATATGACAAATTTTTATTGTTTTAAGCATTATCAAGAATGAATTTATTTACCTTTTGCCTGTCATTGAGTTCTTTACACGTTTGCTTATTATTGATCGATTTCTAAACGAATGAAAGAGAGACACATTCTTCAGTAATGATTTTCCTCTTTTTTATTTTTCTTTTTTTTTTGCAATATTTTATATATTTTCCCACTTTGTTGATTTTTTTTTCTCTTCTTGTTTCTTGGCAGTCTTAATGTCATTCAACTTTTATTCAATGGTATCAGTCTTCTACAAAACAAACCCACAAATGTTATAAATACTCTACAATACCATATGTTCATATACGGATGCATGTACACACATATGTATGTTTGCATCGAATATCATTGTTAAGGTTTGTTAAATTGTTAATTGACCCATTATAATAAAAGTAAAATTAATTTCTAATTTTGTTGCATTTTTTTTTTCAATTCAATAAAAACAAATAAAAAGTTACATTAAAAAAATAATAACAATACGATCAACAACAAAATAACAACATTACCAATTTAATTTTGCATTATATGCACTGAATTATTATGATGAGGCATTCTGATGAGGTCTTCTGATGACGTTAAGTCCCTACACGTAAGCGTCTACAAGCAACACAAAAGGTGATTAAAAAACGTTGTAATATTAAAGTACATACAAGTATGTAGTACTTAGAAACACGTATGTATGTATGTACATATGTATGTGTATATATACAAATCTAGGTTAGCTATAATGCACAACGGCCGACATACACACAAACGCACGCTTTTGGCTAAATGCAATATATTCAGATAGAATTGTACATTTTATTTATTTGCCGTTTCTTTTATTATTTTTTTCTTTTTTTTTTTGTTGTGCTTTTGAAAAGTTCATTGACATATTGTTTATAATGAAATGTGTCTGTACGTTGTATGTATATTTATTTTATTTATTCAAATAGATTTTGATTTATTCGCATGTATGAATGTGTAGTTTATTTTAAAAAATTTTGATTTTCATTTTCGTTATTGCATTTATTTGTATGCAAAATTGTAGTCAGAATAGAAAAGAATTGAATAAAATGAATATTTTAAGCAATAGGAGAGAGAAGCAAGCAAGTGTAAATGAATTTTGATTTTTGCCAAAAGAAGGAAAAATGAAAAACAAATCTAATGAAAGTTTTATAGTAAATGGGTAACAATTGTACCCCAATACTATGAATTCTGCTACTATTTTGTTGTATTAAAAATTTATTTGTGTATACTAGGTACATATGTATAGTCCATACATACACTTATGCAGTCTAAAGAGGAAAAAGATTCTATAAATGGAAAATATCCAATTCAGATGTAATACTCGTACGTAACGAACGTATGTATATGTGTAC
This sequence comes from Sarcophaga subvicina, assembly GCA_936449025.2. Taxonomy (NCBI): domain Eukaryota; kingdom Metazoa; phylum Arthropoda; class Insecta; order Diptera; family Sarcophagidae; genus Sarcophaga; species Sarcophaga subvicina. The sequence goes on along the minus strand of OW388081.2, from coordinate 44,631,744 downwards.
GTATGTATGTAGTATGTTGTGCATGCATCATATACTACAGTCACATGAAATACGACTTATATTTGTACTGTACTATATGATACCGTCTGCCTCTATATATAAATATACGTTATACATACATATGTATGCACATGTATAAAATAAAGCTTTATTATTGTTGTTGTTACTACGTACTATGTTTTTTTTTTTATTATTTATTTTCTAAACCTACACAGACACTGGTGGCTGCAGACTGACTCATACCTATTGTTGTTTTTATTTTTGTTGGAGGGTATTTCCTTAAAATTTTTATACGATTTTTTTTTTCTATAGATTTTATTTTTATATTTTTAGCTGTTGTTGTTGTTATTATTTATACATTTCATTTAAACAACCTTGACATACTGACGTAGAAGAGGAACATATAATACACAAGGCCCATGATAATGAAGATGACGCTGTTGATAATGATAATTTAATAATAATAAAAAAAATGTTTGTATACAACAGCAACAACGTTGTTAGGAATTTTAATTGGGGAATTAAACATGTACATATGTACATACATGCATACATGGTGTACTACTGTACATTGATTTAAGCAGATTTTAAAGTCTTTATATTTAATTTTTTTTTTCGTTAACACATGAATCAAATAAGTTTTATAAAAAAAAAGTTCAGTTTGAATTTAAATCCCTATCCTTTTCTGTAATATTAAGTACAAAAAAAAAACTTTTAAAAATACGAAATATAGAAAGAAATTTCCATGTTTACAACATAATTTAAATTTTTGCAGTCATCTAATGAGTTGAACTTTATCTTCGGAATTAAGAATCAAATGTTTTACAATTTTGACAATCAAAATATTATATATTTTGATACGAAAAGGAATACTATTTTACTAACAAGTTTAATAGAGAAATATGTATGTAATAAAAATAATCATATTCATATCAACAATACATAATTTACTAGGCCTGTCTGTAGAGCCAATATAAAAATTTATTCAAAGTTCATAAATAAAATATTTTTAAAACAATAAAGAGGAGAGGTCTACTACAGTTTTCATTCTTCTTGTTTTCAAATTTAAATATCAATGTTATTTATCTCTTCAACGTGTTTACTTTTTTGTACAAGACAAACAACTTGTTACATATTAAATTTTGCTAAATGATTAAAAAATATATTTATTTTTTATATTATAAATGGAAATATAATAGAAATTTAAAACAGCTGTTTATTTGGCACGCAAATATTCATTTGGGTGTTTGCCAGTGCCTCTCTCTCTCTCTCTCTCTGGCCATTTCCGAAAAATATCTCTATTATGAATATTTTTAATATTGTTGTAAGGAATATTTTAAAAATAAAAGGCAATACTTGTTTTTCTACATCTATGTTATGTATGTGTGCAGGAAAGTGTATGTGTTTTAGTAGTATCGTTTATAGCAAAAAAGTTCTTGTTAATTTCTAGTGTTTCTATTGTATTATTTCATTCGTCATTTCATTTACTGCTGTTTTCTAAGTTATTTATTCGCTTACTAATTCCGTTCAAAGAAAATAAAATACAAACTGTGGGAATAATAACATGATTTAATTCTTTTACATACTGCTTCTGCTACTGATGAAGTATTCGAAAGAAAAAATCTGTGATTTAATAACGATAGACGTTCAATGAACACGTTATATGTATACATACATATATAGAAATAATTAAAAAAAAACCCGCCTTAAAACATCCAAGAAAGTATCATAGAAATATGTCAAGGCAAATAATATATTTTGTTTCCTTTTTAGGTCTTTTAAGTTCAAGTTCTTGTGTAATAGCGGCTTAATTTGTTTAAAAACTTTTTCATTTAAGTTGAGAAAATATCTTACATTATAAAAGTTATTTATTCCTTTAAAATACAAGTAAAATATTATTTAGCAAAAAACACAATTATTTCCAAATTAAAATTTCTTTTAGTTTATTATTGTATCTGTTACCAATACAACAAAAAATGTTTTTGTCTATCTAATCTAAATTTTATAGCGATACTTAGTTGCACAGAAACGTCCGATATGTATCAATTTGTAAATGATATTAATAATCATAAACAACATTTAACCTCTTTATCATTTCATATTTTATTCTTTTATGAGCAAAAGACATATTAAACTACTGTATTTATTCAATTAAAAAAAGTTAGAAAACAAACAATAATATTAATAATAATAATAATAATAATAGAGGCGATTTATCAACAGTTGACACTCTAAGGGTTAAAGTAATTATGAAACGTAACAGACGTATGTACACACATATCGTCACGTGATAAAAAAAAAAAGCTCACGAGAATTGTTCAATAAAAATTCTGGCATTAAAGTTTAATGACATCCACAAGGTATAAAATGATAATATTTGAATAAGAATAATTTTATAAACAGTGAAACACAGTGGAATTGTTTTCCTTTTTATTTATGGGTAATAAAAATTATACAGATTCACATGCACATAAAACAAATATGATGAAAAGATTTTCTGTGCTTAATGTGGCATTCATAACAAATCAACAAAAAGAAATTGAAAAAAAAAACATTGTTATTACTCGTGCTGTTAGTTGAAGTGTGCTATTAAAAGAGCAACAATAAACCTCCAACCACCTATAGATGTGTACGAATACAAATTATGAATCAATGAGTAAGAATAAACTGCATTGTATTTCGGTGTTTTGTACTGGTATAAACAAAAGAAATAAGGAAAACAACTGTTAATAAAAACTGTGTGCCACGCGACCAACACCAACACCAATGATACAAGTAAAAAGGGAACTTGATCTAAAATTATCTTTTAGTAATAACTCCAAACACAAATATGTATAATGTGTACCATCGTAAAGCAAAACGAAAACGTCGTAATTCAGTGATGAAACAAAAATATCGTAGTAACTGTTGAAAACCCCAAAAAATTTATTAAAGGAAAATAAATCTCAACGTAATACGTTTCGAATGTAATTTAAACAACGGTGTACTCATTAGTTCTTTGTATAAATAAAATGTAAAGTATTTCTTTGCTCTTTGTAATGAAAGCAGAGAACTATATTTTTTCATTTTGAATTATTGAATGCTCGAGAACTACATACTTCTAAGCATCAAATGTAACATACAATATTGTATGCAGCAAAAATACTGACCAACGACAACATGTTGTTATGAAAACGTACTCAACAAAATCGAAAGTAAAGTCAGTAACAGATTTATAAACTGAAACAGTCCATGCAATGCTTAATATTTACTCTTAACTTAAACCTCTTTGAAAAAATGAGGATAGCCCTTTGGTTAGGATGTTATGATGGCGACATTGAAATAAAAGAAATAAAAACACCGGTATATGGTATACTTTCATATCATATATCCCAATTCCACTCATTCAATCTTGTATAAGACTAAGTATACTACAAGTTTGTATGTATGTATGTACGTACATATGTTTGTATAGAAGTGAGGTATGCAATGTAGGTTTTTATTATTTTTATTCGTACTTTTTTCTCTTTTACTTTAGCCTGTCAAACGGCGGTCTTGAAAAGGTCTATTTATATCAGCTGTTTCCACTTTTCTTTTTTGTTTTTATTATTATTTTTTCCTTTCTCATTTTTCGTTTGTATGGCTTTTTATACATAAAAGTGTACACGATTAACCAATTTACAGTTTTTATTTTATTATTTAAATTGTGTTTACGTATGGCGCTTGCAAAAGAATCACAATCTCTAGTTATTATAGGCGTCAACAATATATACAATAAAATAAAAACAGCAACAACAATAATAATAAAGAGTATATCTCAATATATACATACATATATGTTTTATAATATTGTATGTCTGACATGGTATTTGTTTAAGTGCTAACAATACCACAAACCTATAGACCATACATACTTATATATGTATGTATGTATATTGTACAATTAAGAATAGATGCAAAAATACGTACAATATACATATGAATGTACATACATATGTATGTATTATAATGTTACCTTTTCATCTTTTATTTTGGGTTGATTTAAAATTATTCAATATTTAGTTGCTATTGTTGTTGTTGCTGTTGTTATTTTTATTCAGTTTATTAACCTTTCTTAATATGGTTTAACGGTTTGTGACATTAGATTATAAATATTGTGATAGGGTAAGAACACAATAACAATCGTTTTGGTGAATTTTTGCTACTTGAATAATAAATTTCTGAATACTTTGTTATAAACAGCTTTAATAAGATTCTAATCTTGTTGCATACAGCAAATAGGTCTTATTTAATGTATTTCAAAGCAACAGCTCTTTATACCTTTGTATGAAGGAAGTTGTTTACGTTTTTTTATACATAGTATGTATGTACATATATAGAACATATGTAGTTAATCTTGGCATCATTTTACAATAATTTTAATTGTATTTAATTTGTAAAGATGGGTTTAACTTTGATAAGATTTAAATTAGAGCGATAACATTTTTATGTAGAGATATTCAGATTTTTTTTATGGATATACATATACTGACAATTTAGTTAAGATAATCGTAAGAAATATTTGAGTAAGCAACTTACCGGTGGTGGTGTTCTATACTGCTGAGAAGGTCCCAATTGGGGACTATAAGGTCTTGGTGGTGGTGCCCAACCGCTCTGTTGACCACCATACGGCGACTGATGTGGTGGTGGTGGTGGTCCTCCGAGTTGTGGAGGTGGTGGACCAGGTGGACCGCCTTGTGTGGGTCCTCCAGGAGGTTGTGGTCCTCCTGCACCTGACGGTGGTGGTGCTTGTGGTTGTTGAGGTGGCGGCTGTTGTTGTTGCTGTGGTGGTGGTGGTTGCTGCGGATCATAGCTATTCGTATACCTGTGCTGTGGTGGTGGAGGATGTGAAGATTGCAACAAAGAGTTTAGGGTCGGTGTAGGACCTTGCGGCGGTTGCCCCGGAATATAACGTTGAGGTGGTGGTCGATTTGGCGAGCCAATTACTGGACCACCACCAGGACCCGATTGTTGGGGTTTACCACCTGGCGGTGGTTGTTGCATAGGTAAGTGACCATAACGATAGGGATCCATATTGGGATCTGCATGGTGATAACGACCATACATAGGATGATGACCACCAGGTAGAGGTGGTGGCGGGCCACCTAAAGGACTTTGTCCATATTCGACACCTTCTTTAGCCGAATGTTCACCAGTTGGTGGTGGTGGGGGCGGTCCTCCGGGGCCACCTTGCTGTTGATGTGGTGGCGGTAAATTATGCGGGTGTGGAGGCTGTTGATGCATATTATAGTGTGACATTATTGGATCTCCTGCGCCACCAGGTGGTCCATACGGATGTGTTGGCATTTGTGCCTGTGTATCACTGCCATTGTTGGATGTGGGTGGACCAACAATTCCACTATTTGCTATAGATGTGGGCGGTATTCCAGGACCGCTTACTACAGTAGCATTTCCATTGCCACCACCTCCACCGCTATTACCGCCAGATGATGCTGTTGATACACCGCCTCCACCACTAGTTGCTGAACCCGCTCCAGATCCAGCACCACCCTGCCCTGAGGGTGATTTTATTTTCTCATTCATTACTTGTTTAACTCAATGCTTGTAATTGGTCTTCGTTTTTAGTTGCAGCTTAAAATAATAAAAATTATTGAGAAAAACCTCCGTCTCCGCTGCAACTTTAGATGTTTGTAATCTAAACAGAACAAAATACGCAAAAATTAATATTGAATTAAAAAATGAAAACAAAATTACAATGTAGTCCAATTTTATTAATTTATTATTACCCAGCTAACATTCGGAAGATTGTTTTTAAAAAAATCACCTTGCTGAGTCTTTTTAGAGTACTTTTGGTGATCAAAAACTTATTAGTCAGTTACACGATTAAAAAAGGACTCAAAAATGATTTGCGCCAATGAGTAAAATACATTAAAAATTTTTATAGAAATCGGGAATTAATCATCCAGATGTTTAAAATGTGACTATTATTTGCGTTATGTATTATTATATTCTACTTATACTGAAGATCATGCAGGTGTTTGAAGTGATTGTAATTACGTACATATTTTATGATCATATTTTGATTAAACACTGCACAGATAAGAACATGAATGCTATTCTGCAAAAGCGTTTTGTGCATGCTAATTTTAAGAACCATTTTTAACAAAAAAAATTAAATGAACTTTGATGTCTGATGTAGTATATGCATACATCACGAATATAAACTTAACTTTTTGAAATCGCGGCAGAAGTCGCCGCGGTCTAGTAGGTAGTGTGTTGGCTTATTAGACGAAAAGCCAGGGTTCGAGCCCCAGGCCAGACATCAAAATAAAATACAAAAAGTATTTCTTCGGCAACTTCCTCTCAGCCAGCAGATTTCTGGCGAAAACTCTGAGAGTAAATAAAATTGCCATGAAAAGTTTCTCAAAAATCTGTCGTTCGGAGTCGACTTTAAACTGTAGGTCCCGCCACTCATGTATAAAATTAACACACACAACATAAGTTGTGTGAGAAACTAGGTCGTAATCCTGACTGAAGGGTTGTAATGACGAATTATGTATGTATGTATGTATAAACGTAGGACTCAGAAAGCCGACTAAAAACACTTGAAAGAGTAAAATACAATTAAAAATACGACAAATAAATGACTCATGACGCAAAAGGAGTCCAAATTAATACAAACATGACTGATAAATGACAACAAAAGGACTCCTACCTATGCGATTAAACGATGACTGAAAGACGACTCGAAAAAGAATCACAAACGAAGGTAAATAAGACTAATAAATGCTCAGAAAGCGATTCGAAAATGATCATAAAACTATTAGAAAACGGGTCGAAAATTGCTCTTAACTAATACCTATAGAAAATGACTCAAAAATGACTTTTTAAAAGAGTCGTCCGTAGTCACTTTTTTCTCCCGACAAAAAGAGTCTTTTATGATTAGAAAATGAGCACATATTCTAGCTTTTCAATCGCGCAGAAGAATCAAAATTTGATTATAAATTTCCAAAAATGCTGGCTGGGTATGTGTATATACATATAGTATATAAGTATGTATATTGTATCATTGTTAGGAAACCGATACCTACAAATATCCTTTATAATATGAAACAACCTTTCTTCTTTCATAAAGTATTTTAGATCAAAGGATCTGCAGCGTGCAACTTACATATTAGCCCATTCGCTGCCAAGCCTAAATTATATGAAGTCATTCCCATTGCCATTTATATTATTTTGAGTGTTATTGTTTACCAGAAACCTGTTATTTCTTGGTAAAAGCAAGAGTAAGAACTTTGTTACAAATCCTATCATAAAGATAAGGTATCATAAGTGATTTAGTTGCTATAAAATTTTGTTATAAATACACGATGAAGTTGATTTTTGCGTGAAAGATCATTCTCTATAAGAAATAAAGTATTATTTTTGTAAAAAATATTATTTTTTTACATATTTATATTGTTTGTGGAAAAAAAATTTGCTAATTCAAAAGCCTGCATGTTATAATATATTTAAAGTAGGACGAGTATACTCGTCTTGGCAGTGCAAGATACGCTGTCAAAGACGAGTATACTCGTCCTTGGCAGCGAACGGTTTAGTAATACTCAGCTGAAATGAAGTCCTACAGTAAATTTAAATAACTTTTATACACCAATCATTTCGCCATCTTCAATAAGATTAATCAAATAGACTTAGATTTTCTAATGTAATGTAAGTTTAATCCCTCAATCATTTTGCAAGAATTATAAACAATTTCTCTATTTTTATTGAATTGAATTGAATATTCTCTAATTGTTATTGAAAATTAATTAATCGCTATTACTTATTGCTAATTGACAACACCTGTGTATAGGTATAGAAATTAAAAAGAAATTATAGTATATATTTACATACCGTATAGGTATAAAAACACTAGAAATTATAGGAACTAAAAATCACAATAGTACAAAAACAAACTAAAATTGGAAATAAAGAAGTTAATTAAATATACTAAAAAATTCACCAGCAATAAGTGAACCACAACATAAGAAATAGAAGAATCAGCAACAACTTAAACAAAACAATAATAACGAGTCAGTCCCTAACAATTTAAGTTCAAATAAGTTGATACTGGTATTTAGCTACTGAAACCTATTTTGAACAAATGGAGCCAAATTTATAAAAACTAATTTAAAACCTACTACGACGCCGCATATATTTCCTCTTAAAATAAACACTTTTTTCTAATACATTGGGCTTTTGTTGTATTACAATTGCAAAGAAAAGGTTTCCAATCAAACTACCCCGGTTTTTTTTTTCGTATTTCTGAAGAATTTGACTGTAATCGAATTTTTCTTGATCCAGCCCCTTTTAATTCGCTTTTAAATATTTCTACACGTTTTGATTCCAAATGTTGGCATCACTGCAACAGAAGCAGCAGCAGCAATAAAAATCGGCAATTGACAACGACGAAATCAAGTGGTAGAGAGAAAACAAACAAATCGGAAAATAGAGAGAAAAGCAAGAAACGAGTAAATAAAGAAGAAGACATTAAAAAATGCAAGATTATTAATGCAAATTTTTAAGAAATGAATTTAACAAATTAATGACTACAAAAAAAAATACAAAAACATTATGTGTACGTTTAAACTTCATAACATTTTGTTGAAACTAGAATGAATTGCAGTCATACGACGATAAAACAACGATGAACAAATAAACGAGCGAACATTACACACGTACATTCTTCAGACACTACTCTACTCTTCTCAATCTCCTGTTAACGAACAAAGCAACGTAATCAGTGTATATCTATCTAATGAAGGAACGAACGAATGTACTAAAATCAACGACTACGAATATGAGTGTGGAAAAACGATGAAAAATAAGTGAGATGGGTAAAAAATTAAATAGAAATCCCACCAGCAAAATACAACAAACAAATACTTAACAACGAACCGACCGAACGACAGACTTACAAAATCACTCACTCACACATGCACACACGCATTAACTCATCCACAGAGCAACGAAAATTCAGACGAAGAGAAATATGAAGAGCAACACGAAATGAAAAACAAAAAGGCGATTAATAATACAAAAACAGCACATCACAATGTACAAACTGGCTGACTCTGTCACACGTTCATTGTTTTCAAACAAACATTCAATATACAACCGACATCTACACACCGTTGTATAGTATGGCTGTGACATTCTCACTTGGTATTTATGTATGTATTAAGTTTTTTTTTCTTCTTTTTAATATTTTCTCACTATTGGTACGTACAATGACTGAATAGTGCTTCTGGCATTTAAAATATATATTTGTGCAACGCGAAAAAAATAACAAATCCATTATTTTCCTTTACGACGAATTTTTAACAATTGTAATCTTTTGTTTTCATCTCCAAATTTTTTTCTTCACTTTATATAACTTTGTTTAATTAAAATACTGAGATTTATATTTTATTACAATTATATTTAAAAAAAATAAATACAGCGTTTACAAAAATTATACGATTCCCGGACTTTTTACTTTAGATATCTCAAACGAAACTCTTGCTGCAGTAGTAGCAGCAAAACCGTCAGTGGTCTGTCACTTTTTTCTCTTCGTTTATTCATATTTTCATCTTTATTCGTTTCGTTGCTTCATATACATTTTCGTTAACATCAAATGTAACACAGAGTTGTATTTAGAGAGTACTAAAAAAAATATTTACTATACACTGTATGGTATATTAACACAGTACGTCCTCTTTCATATCGTATCGTCTCGTATCATTTTTTTAAATAATTTTAAACAAAAATCAAATTCTTTACTTTACAATACTTTAGAATTTTTTACGCAATGTAGAAGTAATTTTTAACTATTTTCAGCATGATAAATCATCCTCTTTTTAAAGAAAGTTAAGACCATAGTCGCCAATGTCCGGCAGGCAGTATGTTGTCTTATTAGACGTCAGACTAGGGCTGAAACCCCAGAACAGACATCTCCAAAAAAAAAATTTCTTTGGCGTCTGCCTCAGCGGATTTTTGACAGAAACTGTGAGCGTAAATAAAATTGGCATAAAAAGTTTATCAAAAATCTGTTGTTCTGAGTAGACTTTAAACTGCCGGTTCCTCCACTCATGTATAAAATTAACACATACAAAACATATATGTTGTGTGAAAAGCTAGGTGAAGAGTTGTAATGACCAATTATGTAGGTATGTAAGATCGTACTCAGCTTTTGTTTCTGCATTTTTTTTTTCATAAATTAAAAAGGGACGTATAAAACATATTATTCTGCGTAAATAGTGTATATAACAATTAAGAATTTAATTGTTTTGATATTACAATACAATTACAAATTATAATATATCCTACGGTAACCACTACAAGCAGTGTTATAGATCAGTGTTCTGAAAGAAATCTGACTTATAAATGCGACTCTCGTCAGCATAGCATATTGCTTAACAACCTTCGTGTGCCCATATTATTAAACACTCTTCGAAATATTTTGGTTTTGTATTTGGAAATTTATGTTACGCATATTTTTAGAACCATATGTATGCCGGTACACTAATCTCAAAAGTGACAAGTATTATCTACACATTTTTTGTGCAAATCATCACATTTTATTTAAAACTTAGGTAAATTTCGATTTTCCAAAATTTTTTTAATTCTCACCAAATATCTACATAATCAATAGACAGTTAATAGTAGTAAGAATAGTCTTCGCGGATAGTATTTCAAGTACTTCAAACAAATACATTCAAATTAGGGAATATATTCAAGGAAGTCTGCTACCCGATACTTTTATTGTCAGAAGTAAACAATTACGGTGGAATAGAGAGAAAAAATGTTATTTTCAAAAACTCTATAAAATTGAAAATATAAAAAAACATGTGGTCATATGTCCATATGATTGTTCATATGTCCATATGTCCAATATGTTAAAACCTAAAAGTGATCAAAAAATAGGACCAATACATTATAAGGAAAGATAGATACACAACAACAAAGCGTAGAGATATATGTATGTAAACAATTGTAGGGAAATTGAGTAATCAAAAAAAACTTTAAGAAATAGAATAAAATGAATACTCGTATATTTTACTCAGGCATAAGGTGAATGGGGCAGATTCCAGGAAAAAAAACCAAAAATTTCTTTTTTTTTTTTTTTTGAATTAGCCATAAGACCGCGTTCCCAAATATATTATTTTTCGATCAGCAATCCTTCTGATCCATATCACGGCTAACGTCGGTTTGCAAATTCTTTCTTATGCAACTGACGTTCTGACGTTTTTGGTATGACAGTGACCATAAACAATAATTGGTTTAGTTCATTGCAATATATGTTAGTATAAAGGAAAGGCTAAAATGCAATAAAAAAAATTTTTCTTACGATGTGCAATTATAAGAAACGTATTGGAAACGATACAGACGTTTACCGCGGAGCGTTACAATTAATGTGATTTGAAAGCAAAACTATAGTTGCTTTACATATTTTTAGTGAAAGGTTAAATAAGCAGTATTGAGAGGAGTTAATACTTCATAATTCAGAAATATGTAGAAATTGCTGCACTTTCTTTCTTGTTACTTTGAACGGAATTAACACTTTGTTCCTTCGGTGCAACTTTAAAAACACAAATTTATATCCTTAACTATTTGTGGAGCATTCAATTCAATTATAGCTCAAGTTAATATACAAATGGCTGTTGCTCTTCATTAGTAATTGATTGGAACAAATTGTTAAATGCGTTTGATAATGCCAAACTTTATTTTGACAACGGTTGAAGCAGAAACCTTAGCGTCCAATCTTTAAATATTTTTAAAAAGTTTTTAGATTAGTAGACAGTCGAGATGCCTTATACGACGTTAGTGAAAAAATTTATTCCTTTCCTTTTCTGCCCTCTAGAGTTTAGTTTATTAACAAAATGGTTTCATATATAAGGTTTTTATACTCATTCTACACGCACATCTTATTATTTTTTGCCCTGTTTCAATTCTATTAATCAAGTTTATCCAATTAAGCATGTGATTGATCTAGTGTAGCAGGTCTTAGGACTAGCTACAAGGTTCTCTGTAGACATGCATTTTTGCCGATTGATTTCTAATCTTTTCTTATCTGCCTATGATGTCCATTATAGATTTTATCCCCTTTGGTGGTAGGGTATGGTTTAGGGATCTTTTAAAAAATATTGTTAGGAGGAGATTGAGAAGACTCTTGACATCTTAACTATCGCAAAACATTTAAATTAATCATCCTATGCTTAATTCTAAGCAGAAGTACCAAACATTACTCAGAATTTGATTTAAAGTAGCATTGGGAATAGTTGTACCCAATCCGAAAAAATGTCATACTACCGCTCTTAACGAAAATTTACAATGATATTTGAAAGTGTATCTTATTACGATAGTTTAGATTTTTCGTTACTGTATACTTTATATTTAAATGAAATACTTACACATTTAAATCATCACTGTAAATTGTGATGGAAACAGTCGGCAGTTGGGTACGAATGATAATCGTTGCTTCTGAATTTCGATTAAGAAGACCACATGCAACTTAACTTCTTTTACAAAATACACTTTCAATGGAAAGGAAAGGTTGATTTAATTTAGATTTTTTTTAATTTCTATTCGTTCTTTTTATAGCTTAATTTCCTTTTTATTATTCGTTCTTCTCTTTTACACTTTATTTCGTTGTTGGTTTCTTTTCTATTTCAATTTTTTGTTTTGTTTTCTTTTTTACTTTTGAATTTGTTTCTCTTTTTTGTTTTTTTTTTTTTTGCACACTACCCACGTTTGTTAGTATAGAGGTCTTCTTCTTCTTGACATATACTTTTCTGATGATAAAGAAAGAGACAGCTATTTATGAATACGAATAGAAAACTGCTAAATATGTAGAGAGCACAGAGTAGAAAATCAAAAGGAATTATTGTTGTTTTTGTGGTGCCTTTTTCGTTTTTTCTTTTTTTTTATTGCAATCTATTACAAATTTTAATGCCGATTTCACGTTTACTGTTGTTGTTATTGTTGTTGTTGAAAATTGAACAAAAAAGACAACAGAGAAAAACTAGTTTCGCGGCCGCTTTGTAATTTTCTTGATAATTTAATTTCTTTTTCAATGCACAATTGGAGTAATACGTTTACATATTATATTCCACATTTTTTCTCACTTAATCTAAGCATATGCACTTTAACAAATTAAAACTTAAATTCACGTTTTTAAATATTCGATGTGGTCACCTTTAGCGAAAAAATAGCTACTCCTATAGGTTGATGTTTTCCAGAAGTCTGAATTGTGATTTTGTGTGCCGATGTATCTAAAAAAACTAACGACGACAAAAATTGTGGCACCGATACTATGTGTTGGATTGGCTGGTTGGTTGGTCGGTCGGTTGGCTGACTGGTTGGAGGTGGCGATGACGTTCAAAAGGAGGCAAGGAATGACGACGAGTGTGTTTTATAGACAAATAATATACACAGAAATTTATGGATACATGCAATTATTCAATAGATTTTTCGTTTTTATTTCTTTTTCTTTGCGAACTTAAATTTGCCTGCTTTATATTTTTTCTTTTCTACAAAGATCGTAAATTGATCATTTTGTCATGCACACATCACTCATACATTCAACTTTTCTTGGACATTTACAATGTTTTCAAATTTCCTGAACTTTATTTTTGTGGTGTTAAATAAACACAATATTTTAGAATCATTCTCCCCTTTGTATCGTTACACAATTTTTATACAAATTTCCACGGTTTTTGTGAATATTTTGCGTTTTACATATATTTTATTAATAAAAAAGATACATGAATCGCCTGCGGATTAAGTTTTAAGCTTTAGCACCAGCAAAATCTTCATCTACTCTACTGCCACAACTGGCTACGCTTCGCTTTCGGGACACGAATAAAAAAGTTGCTTTTGTATGCAGTCTGCGAATGAAGAAAATTTTTTCTTTCATTTGGTTCTTTTTAAACACAGGTTTTATGTCAAAATTACACAATTTTTGTTTGGAAAAACAGTTTCAACTCTTTGCTTTAGACTTTTACTTGCGTTTTAACAATTTTTTTGCACTAAATTTATTGTATTTTATTGAAAATTTTTAATTAATTTTGCACAACGACATGACTCCATTTTTTGTCGAAGCTTAAGTCCGGCCATTTTTTGTGAATTTTGGAATCATGGCCGGTCATGAACTGCAGCCAACTTCGTGTTTATTGCCACTTTTATAAATGACATAATTTTCTTTAATCTGGTAATGTTTTGTTATATTTTCAAATATAAGCCCCATGACTGAATGTGTAATTAAATGAAACATATAAATTCGTTATTTTTACTGCGATTCTTATATTAAAAAATTAATTTTTAGAACAAGCTCACTACCAATAAATAAGTTTGTTCTAAGAAATACAACTATGGCTCACAACGTTGCCATACGTTTTCTTACTTTTTAAAAATAAACTAGAATGCAAACTATTAAAATTAATTAAAGACTATTAAACATGTATTACAAATGTAACGATATCTCTCTGGAAAATGCATACATATTTCAAAAGTAAAGTAAAAAAAGGTTCCGCAAATTAATAATTGAACATATTTTTGAGATGCATTGTAGTTTCAAGTTCAATATAAGAATTCAATGTACGCAATTTGAAATCAACTTGACAGAGATGTGTTCATCAAAATTACGAATTTTGAAACAATTGATTAACAGTAAAATTTATTATCAATTTTGTTTTAATTTATGAATTTGTGAGTGCGTTAGTAAAAATCTGCAATGTGTGTTAAAAATTGAAAGGCAAAAATTGGTCTTAAATCACTCGGTTTAAATGCTGTTTGCAGTATTTTGGGATAGCCAATAAATACTATTCCTAAATCGATGGTACTCACGTAAACTTAAAATTAATACAAAATTTGTCAACAAATTCTGTCCATTTATTTCTTGGAAAGATAAAATGAAGACAAGGAATATAAATTGCTTTAACAAAGCTAATTACCAATGCATTAAAATATTTTTTAATAAAGAATAATGGCTTATGTTAAAATTATTATTTTCTATTATTTATATTTCGCCAAAGCAAATTTAAATACACAGAGGTTGTGGCGACGTTATTTAAAATAAATATTTAACGGCGCCACAACGCCGTAGATTTCGAAAGGCTCGACATGAATCATTGGTCATTCAGTCAAAGTTTATAAACAGAATAAAGAACAATCAAAGAAAGCAAAAGAAAGGAGTAAATATATTTAAAAATAAATATTCGAATAAAGTTAATCATGTATCAAGAATATTTAAATCAGTTACAAGTTTCCATAAATCCATTAACGACAGAAGAACTTAAAGATTTGCTCAACGATGATGAAAAACTTGACGAAAAAATTGACGCAGTTTTATTGGTATTAAAGTCGCAGAAGGACAGTCTATTTACTGAAAATCGTTCCAAAGCTGAAAGTAATATCGAAAAGGAGCCACAAATAATTGAGTTAAAGGGAAAAGTAGCTGAACTCAATGCCGAGGGCAAGAAGTGTTGCGAAGCAGTTCAGGAAAAATTAGCCCTCATCAAAGAAAAGTCAGGTGGCGTAAGTAAAGATACTGCTTTGGCCCTATTGCAAACGGCTGCTGCTGAAAGCGAAGAAAATACAGAAGCCATCATAAAGCAATTCACTGATAATGAAATGAATGTTGAAACCTTTCTGGAAGAATTTTTACCTGCACGTAAAACTATGCATTTACGGAAACTGAAGGCTGAAAAAATGCAAGAACTAATGAGAGCACAAGCTCAAGGGGTGCGCAATCCTCCAAGTAGTGGCCCTGCCTATGGTAATATATCATCAAGTGGTTTCTATCCTTCACCACGCCCACCTTTTGGTGGAGGGGGTGGTGTACCTTATCCTTTGGGTCCCATGATGCCCATGCCTCCACCACGCCCTTATTAGCTGCTCTCAATAAAGTCAAATTTGTTGAACACAACCGAGTAAAAATTATAATATGATTTCTTTGGTTGCATTGTATAACTAAAATGTTCGGGATGTAAAGACGGTGGCGTATGTAAAGCGATATTTAAAAATCTCTTCTTAATCTAATGCTCTGGTAAAAGTGCCAATTGCAAGACAACTTATTTTGCTTTCCTTTTACCAATTTAGATTTTAGTGAAGTTTATATGATTTATTTACCACAGAATATAATAATACATGTATATTAAAGTTAAACGTTTGTTATAAACTTAAGTATTTTAAATAAATAAAAAAATATAATTAAATCAATTTCGGCACAAACACGAAATCCACAAAAGTTGTGAAGAGTTTTTTTTTTTATCGATTTTCATTAACCATTTGTTTAAAAAAAAAAAACAATTACTTTATCTCATCAAACAATTAAGAATATTTTTCTAAACTATTATGATTCTGGCGATTATCTTTATTGAGAGTATTCATGTTTTTGATTTTTCGTTTATTAAGCAGATATGTATGTAGTTCTGTTAATGATGTTTTGAAAAATACAGAGACAAATGAAAACTATAAAGCGCTGTCGTTTGCTTAGAATGTGTTTTGATATTAGCTTAGGTTATCATGGAGAAGCAGTTTTAGTAGTATTTTTTAATGGACTCGAAAATAGTAAATAGCAAGGAAAGCGATTTTAAATGATCAAAAATCTATACGAAGGACAATCAGTTACTCGAATTTTTATTTTTATATAAACTTTTTTATTTTCATATAAATTTTAGATCGTCTGAACCCACTTGTCTTAAGGAAACAGGATTATTCTATTTTCTTGTGCAACATATTAAAGCTGTAGTCTGTCAATAACTTAAAAATTACTATAAAAACACAATTCAACTCGTCTAGGTAATATTTTTCATTATGAAATTTATATCATTTGTATTTATTATTTTATTTACTTCTAAAACATATAATTCTTATGAATAAAAAAGTTTTATATTATTTTTGTGCAAAAATACTGTTTTCACATTGGAAATTATACGAAATTGAGTACAATATTAATTTATATAAAAATTTCATTCTCATACATGTCATGATGTTTGCATTTGATATTGTAAAAATTGTAATTCCTATCGTAAAAATCGAGATTCATTATAATAATACAAAAGCATTTATTATATTAATTTTTATTTATTTTTCTTGCCGCCTCCTTTACGTGGATGTATAGCTTCGGGAGCAATTGTTGATTTGTGATAACAGTCGTTCGAAATACGGTCAACAAAATATAAAGCCAAAATCGAAAACAAAATACTATAAATAAAAGAAATTTTATTAATTATACTTTTCGAAATGTATTACATATACATTTGGTAAAGTGATCAATTTGTTAAAAAATCGATTACTTAAATACTAGTTAAAAATTATTTATTTTTATATATCTAATGTTAATTAATACTATATTTATAGATTTCATGTAAAATAAATTAGTTTTTGTCATTCATTCAAACAGATCTTTAAAATACAATAATATCCGATGTGTATATGAATCAGAAAAGATTTCTACTAATAATAATATAAATCGCGCATAGTATGAATGTAGGTAACATGTATATATAAATTTAAGTTTTAATCTAAGTACAAATACATCCTTTGTTATAACAGGCGCCTGCAAAAATTCTTTGTAAATAAAATAAAAGAGTTTAAGATTAATATGTTTCAATAATAAATGGGTTACAAGAGCTTTCAGTATAACGACACAAATTGTCAGAGAGTATTATAACATAATTTAATGCGTTTTGTCTTCACCAAATTAATTACTATAGATAGGCGCAGTGTTTAATCAATTTGGTGGAAGTGTAAGAATTGACAAAGCTTTAGCCGAGTCACTAGTGTTGTGTGTACACTGCCATTTCTTAAAATTTGCACTTTTATTTCTTCCAATTACAGACTATATTTGATTAATTAATTACATAAATGTGTAATTTTTCTGAATGCTAAATTTTAGTTTCCAATTGCTTATAATAACAATCTGAACATGTTTCGTAAACGCCCTGGGTGTCCATTCAAATGTCATTCTAGTGATGCTGTCAACTGGTTCACTTCTACATCCACTTTTTTCCGATTATTAGGCATTATAAATTTTGTTCTCTTATTCTGTTCCATAGTTTCGCATTTAAAATTGTACTTGACAAGATTAAAGTTTATAGTTGCCTGTTGGCTATTGTGGTTATCATTTCCCCCTTAGGTTTCACTGCCCTCTACTAAAGAACCGTAAGTATGTCGACTTTGTTTAGCTGTGTAGGACTGATTTATAAGTTTGGCCGAATGGGAACTTAATATGGCTTCTACCACGGCCTTCAATATTGTTTTAGTTACTGTTTCAGAAATTGGTTAATTTTGTAGCAATTCAGCAATAAGTCGCAGTCTGGATTTTACTGTGCGAAAACTCTGGCATTAGCTACTGTTCAACATCTGCATTGAAATACTTTTATATACAATTCTATAGAAGTGGGTTCAAACGTCGAACTTGATGTTGTATATTCTTTTGAAATTATTCAAATCGTGATGCATTTTTGACACTAAAGATGCCAAATTAACTTAGGGCAAATTCATTTATGTTTATTAGATCATTAGTTAGCAATACTATAAATGTCAATAGCTCGTCTGTCTACCTTGGCGTTCCTCTGAGTACAAAGTAATATATGTCATAGAAACGTCCTACTGTCTATCTAAATAGCGCGAAAGTTATTAATAGTAGATAGTAAACTAAGCCAAAACATTTAAAAAATATTCAATAAACAATTTCTTTAACATTTATGGTAACTTACCAGGTTGTTGCACAAACCCGATGGACAACACCGGCCGCTAAAACAGACATTATTAAACAAATCAAAATTTCGGGTATAAATTTCGAGGCAAAATCATCGCCAAATAATAGCATTTCTACATTGGATACTGAAGTCAAACTGAATAGGAAAAGCCAAGAACTAACGAAACCACCGAATATTGTATTCATTTGACTGGACGTAAACCATTCGGCATAAAAGCGTAAAGTACCGTAAATGACTAAACTTAATATACAGGATATTACAGCGCTGCCGAGGTGGGCTTTTGGTGGAACTGGCTCTAAAAAATGAACAAAGGCATAATATTAAAAGGTAATGATGGTTTTGTTACGCTGATGGTAGGTATTGTATTTACTTTCAATCATATTTTTGTTTTAAGAATGTTTTCTTTTGTTCCACTTTTCAATAATTTTTTTTTCTTCTCTCGTAAACTCTGCAGAACTTCTAGGTTCTAATCCTGTTTCAAAGTCTTTCGTGTGGTGTGTTGTTTCTCTTGGGTATGCTTTTGGTTCAGATTCCCTTGGGTGCGCTCTGAATTCCGATTCTCTTGGGTGTGCTCTTGATTCAGATTCTCTTGGGTGTACTCTGGACGCAGGTTCTCTGTGATGATGTTCCCTTGTTTCGAAATCTGTTTCATTTATTCCAGACACAAAATCTCTAGATACACGATCCTCTTCCAAATAATCCGACTTTTTGTTTTCTCTAATTTTTTTGCATAAGCCCAATGCACATAAAATGACAACGACAACAATTATTGGTGTAATTATGCCCATCGTGGTGAAAAAAACCGTGTTTAAAAGAAAAAATATGAAGTTAGTATTACCTGACTTACAAAACATGAAATTTGTTTTTCAAATGTTGCTCTGTTTAATCGAAAAAAGTCTGTTGTTTGTGTTGCCAAACTTCTGTTGCACGGTAAAAATTTAAATTTGAAAAATAGAAAATAATTCCAATAACTAGATATACATACATATGTATATTTCCGAAACACATAGATTTCACAAATTTGACTATTTTTGGCAGAACAAGTTTCAGGTCGTTCCAGAGAAACGATCTAATTGTCGTTGGAACGAATGAAATCATATCCACATACAAGACTACAGGAAGATCAGACGTGAATTATTCTGTGCCAGTATGGTCTTCCTTTCTAAGCGACATGCAGTGTACAAGCCTTTAGAGAGTTCAGAACAATGTGCTGAGGATTCCGACTGGATGTAATGAGATGACTTATGTTAACCCCTTACATGCCATCATCCCCACAACCTCTTAAAGTATAATCCCGCTTCCTGGCATGTTAGAAAGGATGTCAGGAGTTGCACGCCAAGCATCTAGGGCTGTTTGCCTCCCATTTCATATGCGACTTCAATAGCCCATTCCACTAAAATATAAAATCGAATCCTGAGTGCTTATTCTCTTGATATTGCCTACAATATTGTGATCTGCCAATAGGAATATATATCAATTAGTGTGTTAGTCTATTGGTCCAAGGGCTGTGCGTTGGATGCCCACCGAAACTCAGCTGTGTTACTCTACACCCAGCATATGGTCCTAGTTACTCGCCTCGTATTATTGAAATATAATATACAGTGCTGGACAATTCAACGGAAACTTTTTTTGAAATTTACTTTCCTATCGTTAGAAGTCGAAAACCAAAACCAATTTCTGAAGAAACTAAAAAATTATTTAGGAATTTTATTTTACACATTCTGTTTGATGTATTAAAAAACAAAACAATGACATAAAAATAACATTCTTCTAAAATTAAAATAGCGTTATACACTACAGTTAATTTAGTTTTACTTGTTGAATCACAATAAGCAATAACTTCGCAGCCATATAACAACTTGAGCATTAAGTATGTTTTCGCAAGAAGCACACGAATATTAAGAGGTGTAATGTGTTGTAGGGGATATAGCGTTCTAAGCATAGAAAAGATTGTTTCGTAGACAGAATTTATGTGGGTATTCCATTGAAGAGATTTGTTAAAAATTATACAGAGGTTTTGTTGTTGATTCTACTATTGAAATGTTTTGATTTCCTAAAGTGATAGGAATATCAACGACAATATTTTGTTTTCGTTGGGCTATGATCAGGTCTTTTGACTTTGTAGGATTCAGGTATAAGCCATTGACGATGCCCAGTAGTGTATTTTGTCAAGGTCATCATTAAGTTTTGCACAACAGTCATCAATTGAGTCCTTTTTAAAATTTATATATATTTGTACATCATCTGCGTAAATGTGGATATCACTATGCAAGAGACAATTAGGTAAATCATTTATGTACAAAGTAAACAGTAGTGGTCCAAGAATAGAGCCCTGCGGTACTCCTTTAGACACGGACAAGGGAGTAGATACGGTTTCGCCAGCAGAGACAGACTGGTATCTATCAGTGAGATAAGTTTTTATTAGCGATGATACACTCGAAGAGCAATAAAAATTATTGCATATGTTTTTACAAAGTATATCATGGTTTATAGAGTCGAACGCTTTTGAATAGTCAAGAAGTACCAAAAGTGTGATACCACCATTATCAATATTGGATCTTATATCCTCAGATACACTTAACAGCGAAGAAACACAGCTGTGACCTGTTCTAAATCCAGATTGTTTGCTAAAGAACAGTTGATGGTCATTTAAATAAGTACTAATTTGGTTGTGTAACAGTCTTTCCAATACTTTAGATAAAAATGGAAGTATCGCATGTTTCCACCAGTTAGGAAAGAGGCTGGTAGGGATAACTGTGTTAAATAAGTGGGTAATATTGTAGTGTGTTGGCCACACTTATCTAATGTTGTGTGTTGGTTACGTTTGTGCTACCTAAAAAATGCATTTTGATACATTCCTCAATAATATAAACAAAACTGTCAATGACCAACGGCTCGAGGCATCAAATTGCATTATACACATTTTAAGTACGTAGTAATTGCAAAGTAGCGAAATGCTGACCACGCACACTCTAAGTTAAGTAAAAACTGAATTAGGTCATAAGTATTAATATGTAAAGAAATTAGACTTATAAATAGCTGTAAAATTGGTTGATAGAATTAGAATAAAAATGATAATCAAAACGGCTCTTTAGCTGAAATGATTTATGTTTTTATTCTCACACTAACTGCGGCTTATTAGCCACAACTAAGCGGCGTGCTCGCCTTGATAATAAGCAAACCAGAACAGACAAAAAAACTGACAGACAATTCAAATACACAAACATTACTTTCATTACAATATAACGTGATATCTTATGTAGTAAATGTCTTATCAATTTAGGATGGATTTGGTCAAAACCAACTGCATTCGAAGTCACTAATTTACAGCATAATATGACGTCCTCTTCAAAGACACGAGAAAACTCGAAACAGTGTAAAAAAGAAATTCCTGGGGGCTGTTGCGATGGCTCAGAGACAAAAGCTGATTGAATCACATTTGAGGGCATTAGAGATGGAATGTTTATAAAAGATTTATTAAGGTCATTTGCGTCAATGCTGCAAATTGGGGTAGCTTTGTTTCCAATACCAATCTCACGAATTGTTTGCCATTTTTTCTTTGAGTCTACAGCTGATCTAAAACGGTTTTTATAATAAGAAGTTTTAGCGTCATAAATAGTTTTGTTGACGAATCTACGGGCTTTGCGGAATTCTTCGTCTAGCTCAGAAGTTCTAAACATTTCCCAACGTCTATAAATATCATCACGAGTTTTAATTTGTTGTTTAATAGTAAAATTAAACCAGCTTTTCTCAGGGCCAATACCGTGGTTTGTTCTCAAGCGTATGAAAATATCATACAGGTTGATAAGGTTACTATTAAGGAAGTAGAGTTGATCATCAGCAGATGACATATTATATATATTGTTCCATTCTATTGTGTTGTAGCATTCTTCCAGCAAGTGATAGTTAACGTGTCGAAAGTCTCGATAGTAAGTTGTAGTTTCATCTTTTTGACAATTGAAATCATATGATATGTAAATAAGATCATGTTTTGAAAAGGTGCGCTGATCTGATCGAAGTGTAATAAATTAGATTAAATTACGCACATGAAGTGTGTAGATTGCACAGTGTTGACAATATATAACCCAATAGATTTAAGCTGATCGAACAAGATTGAGCCAGTATTAGACAGTAAATTACAGTTGAAATCACTCGCAATAATAATGTCGTTGTATTGCATAGCTAGTGACTCCAAGTTATACATAAATGAATCAAAAGGTACACGAGAATTTGGGCGGTAAGTGCACCCTAATGTTGAGTCCTTCACTTTGTGCTGTGAGTATTTTAGTCATAGTTTTTATGTAAGCTGTGGAATCCGAACCATAACTATTTAAGGCTGACATTAAGAATAATTAAAGAAAAGGCAACGCTTGTGTAATAAAGCAAAAACGAATACATATTAAAACCTTTTAAAACATAAAGAAAAGTAATAACATTTAAAATTAAAGTATATTTACGATAGTATTTATTATATGCATTCTTGTGCATTATATCCATCACGATAAATATTTAAGCCATCCATGTCATTCACATGTATTGGGTCCTCATGTTCTTGGCGCCTAATGTAAACCAAACCACGATTGGGAAAGACTTCAAATATTAGCTTTATTTTTCTTCAAACTGTAGGCCCGTTGGAAGATAAGATGATTTTCAGAAGTTAAGTTCTCGTTGATGTAAAACGGTACAGAGCTATGAAGGCCAAGCCCGTTCAATCACAAAATGTCCTTACGCATCTGTATATAGGATGAAACGGACCTAAAAACTACGTTTCGCTCATACGGCGATTTGAGTTTTATAATTATTGGTGGATTAGCCTTAGATTTTCTATTAACAGAAATTCTGCCTGGACGATTTTTATTATTTCTCAATCGGAAGGCTCCAATAATTTCGGGAGGGCGCATGGCAATTTGCAAGTGATGCCGAATATGAAATTCTCCCAAGACCACTGAAGAAACCCTAAGTCTGCACAATCGGGAACACAAAAAGTGCACGACAGTTTCATGGTCCTTCACATTACCACAAACTCTGTAGTAATTGAGTTTGCCTATTTCCAAAAATATGGAACAATGATCCGTTGAAACATTTTTCAAGTACGCTCCCATTCTGTTCTAGAATGCTCAAACCTAGGGCGTAATAGACTATAGATTCTATAATCTCCCTGAATTGCTCCACGAAGTATCCACTCTGTCTTATCACTACTCATTTTACAGTTCACTGTTCCCAAACGTCTCTACTCTACGTCTAACCAAGTGCCTTGTTAGGGCCTGTCTGTCGAACGCAATCCATCTCGAGCTGACATAATGACTAGCCAGTGCCTCATGCCTCACGCAATCCGTTCCCAGACCAGCTTCCAGCCTGGAATGCACTACACACATCAAGGTGCTTATAGGACAACTTTACACCATCCCCTAGCATACTCTCACATTAATGATCAACGTTCGAATCATCTGCAAAGATATATACACCACGCTGTTTCTGTCTGTCCCAAAATGTCATCTAATGCAGCTTGCAGAAATCACATAAAAATTACGTGATAAGAGTAGATCGGTCTTCAGGACGCTTAGTCCAAATTTCACAACCTTCAACATTTAGGCATGTCGAAACTAACCTTCCTTAGCATAACCTCTTTCAAAAAGTTTATTCCAGACTCTAAATAAACCACCCCTCAAGGAGAAGTAATCCCAATCTTATGACCATCGAAGCATGAGGATTACTCTTAAAGTCACCCGGTATACCTAAATAGGCTCATTTGCAATCTTACCCAGCAGCTTCTTATTTCTCTCCGTTTTCAAGGTCTACTAATATTTTATGATGCCATACGAAAGAACCCGTAGAACCTCTTCATCACTTCAAGGCGAACACTTCGGAATTTTAAAATTGCATGCCTTTAAAATTCTGGTTTGTGTACGCGATGAAAGCTTTCGATAACTTAAAGGCCTAACTATAATTTGCTAATCCAGCTTTATTCAATTCTGCGACAATCACAGTTGCCAAACCCCAACATGTCTTTAAGACGCCTTTTGCACGTTGAAATTAGTTTCGAAACAAGTTTGAAAAACTTTTTTGCATTTTCTTTTAAACTTTCTTTCGCTTTTGCACGTAAAAAATTAATTTCACTAATTTTGTTTTCTTTTATCGCGTCATTCTGCTGTTTTTGACAGTTATAACTTTATTTGGCATTGTGATTTAGGTTCAAACACCAGACAATTCTTTAAAAATGAACATTATATGAATATTATATTTTTTTTACAATATTATACATATATTTATGTATGTATTATTATTTTTTAATATATTTACCTTATTTATTGATTTTTATAAATTAAAAAATTAAATTATATTCTTTTTGATTTTTATATATAAACAAAAAGTAATGTTATTTTAAATAAGGAAAATTTATATTAACACGTTGACTGCCCACTACGAGATAATTCATAGTTGGCTCCTTAGAACAGAACGCAATCTACGAGTTATCTCGTAATCATTAAACCACTTTTACTCCTAAAAAACATAATTTTTGCTTTTTGATGATACCTACGATCTAAAAATAGAGTTTTTTAAGTAATATAATGTAAAAAAAATCAAATTGTTATTTTTGGCCAGTTTTCTGAAAATTGCCGCGGCAGTCAGTATGTTAACCTTACTATGCGAAACAAAAAATAAAAGAAAATATTAAATAAAATGTGAAATCAAATACAACTCTGTGTATATACGAATAAAGAACAAAGCAAGTTTGCGAGTACATGAAATTGTGAAATCACCCCCGCTCGTTTTTCCCCTCTCTCCTACAAACTCAAGAGTTTTGAAATTTGTTTCGATACTATTTTCAACGTGCAAAAGGCGTCTAAGTAACTGACAAAATTGATCGCAATTTACTTAACACGTTGACTGCCGACTACGAGATAACTTGTATATTACGTTCCCTTCTAGGGAGCCAACTACGAGTTATTTCATACTCACTAAACCTGCCATTTTTATGTAGCTACAAATAACATCGTATTATATCAGTGCTAGTATCGATAAATGGCTTCTGGGAAAAGAACAAAAAGTCAATGTTGGCTTCCGTGGCCAGTTTTCTGAAAATTGCCGCGGCAGTCAACGTGTTAAAGAAATCAGTTGTTGAGTTTAGTTGAATAGAATTGGATTAGCGGATTAGAGTTATTGTTAGAAAAAGTCAAACGTACTACATATTGGATTGAAAGTCTGAAAGGGTTAACAAAATTTATAGACGTCTTGTTGAATGTTGACAGTAGACGTAACAAGTTGAAATCCCGCATTTAGTATATTTACCAAATTATGTAGGGTATTTGCTATTAGTGTGGCAGCACTGTGTTTAAAACAGCTGTTTGACAGGAGGTTATTACGAGTTTTTGTTCACAATTTTTATGTCGGGTAAATTTTTTAAATAAAAGTTTTTAAGTAACTTTTCATAAATTAAAGAAATGATAACGCCAACTCGCCTTTTAACACCACAATTGTTGAAACAAGCAACTTTCAAAAGAGTTGGTAAGTAAATCGCATGAAAACAAAACTTTAGTACAGAATTACCATGTACTCCGCTATTACAGTCACGTTCTCAACGAAACCACAACCAAATGAACACTTAACCGGCGGTGGCAGTATCAAGTCTTCAATATCAAATGTATCGACAGATATAAGAAAACCAATTGCACCTCCTACATATCGATTTGTTTATCCTGAATTTTTACCGGATCCTAAAGTGGAATGGCGTAATCCGGTTAGGGAGAAATTGGAAAGACTTGATATGATCGATAGACGCACCCAAATTGAAATTCCTGAATTTTATGTAGGCTCAATTTTGGCTGTAACAAGTTCAGATCCACATGCTGCTGGTAAAGTTAGTCGCTTCGTTGGTAAGTTCTAATGCTAAGCTTGTTCTAGCATTGTTCTATTATTTATGCATTATATCATTTTCTTAGGCATTTGTATATTGAGAGAGCGCTGTGGTTTAAGAGCTCGTTTCATTTTACGTAATGTTATTGATGAACAAGGCGTGGAAGTCATGTATGAGATGTATGATCCCACTATTCATAAAATCGAAGTTTTACGCTTAGAAAAACGTATCGATGATCATTTATTGTATTTACGTGATGCTTTACCAGAATACAGTACATTTGATGTAAACATGGAGCCTGAAATTTTAGAAGAGGGTTCATCCGTACCCATTAACGATATACAAGTGCGTTTGCGCCCACGTCCTTGGTTAGAAAGATGGGAAAGGCAAAATCTTAAAGGTGTTTCCAATATTGATGAATATATCAATGAGAAGAATAGACGAAAGGCATTGGAAAGTCAAAAGCCATGGGAGAAATTCGATTTAATGAAGCAATATAGATCCACTATACCTGAGGATGAACAGAAGGAAATCTTTGCCGAAGTCTACTCACAGTTACATCAAATGGAATTACAGCGCAAGAAAAACAAACGCAAGCGTTCCTTCGTTAAGCCAACAAAACTTGCTTAAAGTTATTCTGTATTCGTAAAATTTATTCTGAATAAAATATCCTTATGGTTAAAAAACATTCAAGATTTTAAGTTACGTAAACATTTTTTAAGAATTCAGAATTCGTGACAAATTCACCTTTTATAATCTTATTATAGGATTTTTATTAAATAAAATTTCATTATACATCATCTAAAATCTACTAATTATGAACCACCCAAAATCTTGTTCCCAAAATATGAATTTTTGGGTACATTTAATTTTTTACTTTTTAATACACTCGATATTTGTAAAAATCTATAAAGGAGATGGTTACATTCCAACTAATAATTAAAGTGATTAAATAGAACAGAAATATAATGGGCAGAGGTATGAGAATAAGACGTGTATTCTTAAGATGGGGTATACCTGTTAGGAAAATAAATGTTTATATGTTATCGCTGATATGATGAAAGTTTTAATACTTACAATTGTAGCCCAAAAACGAGATATAAACGTAATAGCTTAGACCCAGCAACCAAAATGTATTGCCTAATAGTCGTGATATAAACCACGGTTGGCTAATCAGCCAATTGTAAAAAAATAGTTGTAAAAAATGCAACAACATTAGTGGCGGGAAGAATGCATTCAAATGTACATCAAAGGCATAGCCCCACTCTATATCGGGTTCCAGATTACTAGTCCTCAGGTAACGATTTGTAACCAACCACAAAAACGTTGCTACAACAACGCCAGCAAATATACAATCAACAAAGACAACGTAGAATATAAATGATATACTCTGCCAAACATTCAAGCCTAAAACCCAGGCGAAGGCTAAAGATGTTACTACAAGAAAAAAACAAAGTAATTTCTTAGTTATCTAATTCAAATTGGTGTGTCTTACCACATAAACATACAACTAACAATACTAGGAAAGCTGGATCATCTCTTGCAAACTGGGATTTTGTTTCTGCATAAGAAAGGCATGAAATATTTAGAATATTCTGTGAAGAAATATTGCCGCTGTTACTTACGCTTTCTATAATTGAAATTTCTGTAGACCTTTTGTGGTGCAATGAGTAAATAGATCATTTGCCACAATGCAAATTCAAAATCCATTTGATTAAACTTTAACAAACGCCTCAGATATTTGTAACTTTTTGTTGTGGCTGACAGACAATCCTTTCGTGCATTGGCCGGCGGTGGCAATGGTGATTGACCTCGGGATGCTGTATAACTAGACACCACTGATGGTGTAGGCGAAGTTGATTGTTTCATTATATGATTTTTGTGTTTATTTTCAATTATAAAATCTTTTGAATATTATTAGAGGTTTTTAAACATTATTTATTTGCCTTGAATACAAATTAATCGCAATTTTCTATTAAAAATCTTAAAAACTAATCGCGAAAACAGTCGTTGACACATCACTTTGTTGACAGTGGAACAAAAAACAACAGCTGTTAGGAAGTGTTTGTAAATAGTTAAGGCGACCAGGTATAATTTGGTTATTTCTGACCAAAACTATTTTGTTGTTCAATATGTATTCTGGTTTTGATTATTTTTTTGTTGTCAAAAAATTTAATTTAATTATTGTAAACTAAAAATAATTTAAATTTGAAAAAATTAAAAAAAGGAATTTAAATTTGTATATTTTTCCTATTTTAGTTTTTTTACTTCCTGCCATCCCTGTTGGTTGCAAAAATTCGTTTGTTGGTTCAAAAAAAAAAAAAAAAAAACAATAATTTGTAATTAATTAGTACAATCTTTTTCGTGTCTAATTTGTATAAATGAAGCAGCACATTCTCGTTTAAGAGGAGTTTTTATGACATGTGTGTTGGTAGTTTTGTAGTGTTGTAAGTCACTATTTTAGCTTTACTTTAAATATGGGATTTCCTGCCCTGACGGACTGAAGTTCTCAATCAATCTGCACAAAAAATTATTTTTGTTGTTGTGATGAATTCCGGACGTGGCGAGTTTCTCCGGTGTGGAGAGTTTCTCTGGTGCGGTGGGTTTCAAATGTGGTGAATAAAATTAAAATTCTCCACCATACAGTAACTATAAATTAACTCATGGTATTATCGACATGTCGATACTACCGGTTTTTACTACATTACCAACTGTGTGGTTTGTGTCTGAGTTAAGGACATTTAATCTCGATTAGTAGATTCACAACATTTTTTAAATTCTCTTTATTTGGCATCTAAAAAAATAAAATTTAAATTATTTTTTAAATAAATTTTTAATAATTTTTTACTCTTTTAAACTTATTCAAAGAGTTTATGGATATATAGGGGACGAAATCAGCAATTTTTCTTTTCTACTACTGCAAACCTAGTAGACATGATATGATACAAACAAACAAATATAATAATACTGTCATTTTTTCACGTCTGCATCTAATTAATGCTTGCAAAAAAGCTACAAATTGAAATTCTTTGTCGAAATAATTTATAGTTTTTTGTGCTTTGTTCGAAATGGATATCGGACATAAATTTAACATCACGAAAAATTAATAAAAACAAATAATTGTGAATTAAATAAATTTAGTTATTATTTTCCCTCTTTGGTAATTTCTTTTTCAGAAGTTGGTTACAAAATTTTTTATTTCCCGACAATATTGTTAGGAAAAAAAACACAAAACAATAAACGTTCGATGCAATTGAGTTTTTTACGATCTTTCTATCCTATCACGTAGATGACAGTCATTTTAATTTGTTTTCCTTATATTTTTGCTTTCAGTACATTAATTATGCATTAACTTTATGGAATTATGTTTGACGAAACTTGTTGAAAACTTCATTAAACATATCATTTGGGGGTAGTTAAGCTGATGTGTGTAAATTATAGTTTGAACTTCAGAAAAATATAATTACTTTGCCCGTGACAACAGGGTGACAAATATTTTTGTTTAAATATGGAAAGTGTTCGGAAAAATTAAAATTAAGGCAATACAGTAATCCTATATCGTCAAAACGGTTTACATATGTGCACTTTTGTAGAGATCACAAAATACTCGGGGTAGAGACATGTGTAATTATTTGAGCTAGGTAACTCTTACACAAACCACTGGGTTTTGTTTATTTACATTTTTTTGGGGAAAGTTATTATCATAAAGTGAAGAACAAAAGCCAGTTTTATTTACATATTTATTTATTTTGTTTGCGTATTCCGTTTGATATTTATAACCGGTATTTTACTAAATAAACAAACATTTAATACTTAATTGAAAAGAATCCATTGCAGTGATTTGCATACTAATTGCACTTTTCCAATTTTTTTTGTATGCAATACTGCAGATGAGTCAGTTGATTTCTTGTTAATTAAGATTGTGTTCGTTCATCTCATCTTCTGAATTGTGATGTCTTGTAATCCGGTTTCTCAAGGTGCAATTAGCAGTGCAAGAGTACCTTCTGCAACATACATTGTTGATTTGCCGCCATATAAAATTAGAGAATTATGCGAACATTGTGATGAAATTGAAGTCTGGATGCAAATGGCTGCCAAAATGGGTTTTAGTGATTATGATGATGATATCATGGTAAGATGTGACATTTTATATTTCGTTTTTTACTCATTGTAGTATAATACATAAAAAATAATCGACTATGCAGTATGCTATATCACCTATGAATCTAGGGTTAGTGCATCAAATTTTAGTGCGTTTTTATCGATTCTCCATAAAAATCGAATTTTTCAAACCATGTTTAAAGAATTTGAAATTACAACTGCAATCAAACACATTAGCTACAAATATACTTAATTGTATCAATAAATATCTATTTTATTACACTAGTACGTGAATAAATACTTCCATCTTAAATTAGTTTTACGCTTAAGTAATTTCAAAACAGAACATTTTCCCTTGTTCATTTACTTTATGTACAATTTTTTTCGCATGTATCTCGCTTTACTGCATTACAATTTTAAATCAGAAAGTTGGTCTGCAGTGGAAACTTTACGGCTTAATGCACTGTTTATTTGTTACGTTTTGTAAACGATATGGATTTACTTTCACAGAGACTCCTAAAATATTAAACTTTGGTTTGCTTGTATTTTTTTTCCTAATTAATAATTCGTGTTAACATTTGGTCGTCAACAGCTTCTGAAAATATCATATATACATACATATGTATGTTATAATCACTTCAGTTGCAAATTTTTTTATTTAGTCAGTGAAGTATTTGTCTAAGATTTGTTTAAATGCGTTAATAAGGCATTAAATGCGATCTTAACGCATTCCGTTTCGCGCTTAAAAGCATCTAGATACTGGCGTTTTCTATGAACGCACTATTCTGTGAATTACTTTATTTACTTCGCATGTTTGGCCTGTTAGTCCATTTTGTGACAGCTATTTTATAAGCTTCTTGATACAGTGTTGGAAAAAATAATAGGGAAACTTAAATTTTACAATATATTCTTATATTTTTATTTACTTTTCCATAAATATTACAAAGTATTTACATTATATTAAAGGTATTCAAATAGTTTAATTAATAAATTAAAAATAAATGACTAGTTCTGCCAAATTCTTAAAAAAAATATAATTTATTCGAAAAAGGCCTGGAAATAATAATAGGGACACTTTATGTTATGCTATAAATATGTATATTTTGTTAAACATTACCATCATTTCCAGATATTATTTCAATATTTGGTTGAAGCACCTTTCATTTTTATTACCTCCTGAATTGAATACCATGTCTCCTGAATTTTTTCCCACAATTACTGTTTATTTTTTGATTTAAAGTTGCCGATTTTATTTTTTAGGACTCCCCAGAGGTGCTCAAAGGGGTTTAAGTCCGGTGATTGGGACGGTCACTCCATTACAGGCATCTCATTCTGTTGAAACCACAATTTGACGCTTCTCGTGGAATGTTTCGGATCATTGTCTTGTATAAATTCCCATTTAGGTGGCATTTCGACCTCGGCAAACGGAATCATTTTATTCTGTAGAATGTCTATGTAGTCAGCTGCACACATTTTCCCCTAAATCCAAACAACAAGACCAACGCCAGATGCCGAAAAACACCCCCATAGCGTTATCGACCCTTCACCATGTCTGACTGTCTTTTTTTGCAGAGGAGCTTGTTTGTGAATGGATCGCACTGGAACACTAGCATTATAAAATGCAAAATAAGAATCAAGCAAAAGTTTTCAGCCGTCCTCATTTAGTTTCAGCCGTGTTATCGCAGATTTGTGTTATCGGGCGTTGTCATAATGGAACACAGCACATTTTCAATTTATCAATTCTAACTGTTTTCATAATTGCCTTTCTTGGTGTCAAACTTGGCTTTGCCACCATTTGCGAATTTCATTTCGCATTATAGCATCGTCAACGTCGACGTCTTAGCGATCATCAGATCGAAAAAGAACAAACCTTTTCGCTTGTAAGGCCTTTTTAAGCGCGTTCCTATCTTTAAATTTTAACACAGTTAAAATTTCTGTCACGGCTTCTCTGGGTGGCATCCGAATGTCTGGCGACTTAAGAAGACCTTTGTTGAAAGCACATATCGTTGACGTTCAGACAACCCAATTCAGGCCAAAAGAAGTTGGTAATCGCGATTTACAGTGGTCGCCTGGTCATTCATAATTTTTTCGTCATGTTTGGATGCTCTTGAATGGGGATTGCCATCGTTCCAAATTCGACAATTTTGTTTATTCATTTAACATGTAATTCGTCCAGAAAAACACCACAACCCTGTAGATGATTTTTCGATAAAAATTATGTTCGTGTTACGTGATACAATTAATATAACCAGAGATATTATAACTGCCGACAACTTGTAACCGAACTTTCTCGATTTCTAAATTTGTTTGCAAAATCGATCATATCCATTCGCCTCGGAATATGCTGTCCATTTTTACGCGAAACGTAGAAACGTGCTTGGCTGAATGAATATACCGACTCTTAAGGTAATCTATCAACTGACCTGCTTCGAACAATTCTTGTGACCCCAAAATAGAAAATTTATACTGATCCCACCGTACGCATCGTATTTGTCTTATGAGGATCTTGTTATCTTTTGAATTTGAAAAATTCTTTTATTTTTAGAGTATTAAAAGACGCATTCGAATTCCTGGAACCTCACCCACCGATGAACTTTTGAAAATCTGGGGAGGCCAATACCATCACAAAATAACAGAATTGTTTGGTGTGTTGTACAGGTAGGAAAATTCTTTAAAGTTTTCGTTTTTTTAACATAAATAAACATTTCGTTTACTTCTTCAGTTTGAAAATTTATAATGGTATGCGAATAATTAAGGATTACGTACCACCTGAATATACGTTACTGATTCCAGTGAGCATTCCTCGTTTAAGTGTAATGTTGCAGCCGGATTCTTCAGCAAAAGCTAATGAGAATACTGTTAAAATTCCAAATGGCCCACTACCCACTTCGTCCAGAGTTGAAACTACAAACATTGGGAACATTGGGAACATTGTGACCTCTGATGATAACAACATTACTTTGGGTTCTAGCAATGCCAATTACAGAAGTCGTTCAGCTATACATTCGTCAAGACAACAGGGTCTAACTAATTCATCTATGCCTAATATACAGGAAATAACCAGCATTATGCCAGAAATTGATTATCAAGAGCTCACAGAAGCCACTAACAATTGGAATCAAAATCTTGTATTGGGAAAAGGAGGTTTTGGTACCGTTTTCCGTGGCTACTGGAAGCACACAGATGTTGCCATAAAACAAATTGATTACAAGGGTGCTGGAGGCCGTGAGGGTGCTAAGGTCCAATTACAGCAAAGTTTAAATGAGCTCAAACATTTGCATAAATATCGTCACGACAATATACTGCCATTATATGGTTATTGTATTAAAGGTGATAAACCCTGTTTAGTGTATCAGCTGATGACAGGCGGATCATTGGAACAAAGACTTAATACAAATAAATTTCAGCCGTTAACGTGGAGACAAAGAATCGATATTTGTAGGGGTACAGCACGGTATGTATGTATTATGTTTATTATGTGCAATTCAATAGCGTAAGATTTAGGATTTAGAAATATAGCATTCGAAATAGAGCTATCCTGTTCAAAGTTTTCTCGATGAGTCTGAAATTAAAATTATTTATTTTTGTTTGTTGAATATAATTTTAAAATGTTAATACATATGTATGTATGTTCTGACAACAGTCTAGAAAGGTATGTACTTGTATTAGTTATTTATATTTGTAAGAATAGATAATATATATATTAGATATATCTTTTTATTCACGGGGAATCGAATGATGGAAATTTCCTACATTATTACAATTTAAATGTCAATTTATTCGTATCCATATCTTACACGTGTTTACACTCAACTAAAAATTCCAAAATACATTAAAAATATTCTTTTAAAAGCTTAGTTTATAAGAAAAAAAATGAAATAAATATTAAGTATTTTCACCTTATTTCCATTACACATCAGGTTCATATGATTCTGCGAAGTATTATTGTATATGGAAATTCGACAAAAATAAATTTGTGTTAATAAATAAACAATAATTTTTATTCAAAAGAACTTATCGCGTTATTGTTCCATATTATACCTCTGTTATATCGTAGACAACATTTTACTTTATATTTATATTTTCGTACTTTCACACAACAATGCAATTTTCATATCAAAGAGGTATCGCTATTTTGAAATTTGAATCCTTATTTCTATTAGCAAAATGAGTTTGGATCTATTTTTATGAACTAATTTAATCAATAATAAGGATAAACTGGTAGCCTAGTGTGCAGTAGCTAGACTAACAGTATGAGGGTCGTGGGTGCGATTCCCACCAGAGATTCTGGCATAAGGTATAATGCGGCCCCTACACCTCGCGGCTGGTTGTACAACTTTATAATTGTGTACAAACAATTCCTATGTTGAATGGCTTGTTGGTCGTCGATTGTTTGAAGATTAAAAAGTTTTGATTTTTATTCAACCGACGAAAAATACGATGCTACAGCAACATTTTATTAGTAAATTTTGTTGAAAAAGAGAGACGAGTGAAGAAGACGACCGACCAACGACGATTATTTGTAATTCTATTGTAATTAAAAAAAAAAAAATAAGTGGTATAAAATCGTTTAATTTAAACGAAATTGAACAGAAAATATTTATATAAAACAAATGATATTAAACGTTTAATTTTTTTTATTTATATTTTAGCGGAATTTATTATCTACACTCTTTACGTTCGGATAAACCTCTGATACACGGAGATATAAAGCCTGGCAATGTGTTGCTCGATCAATGTCTGCAGCCGAAAATTGGAGATTTTGGTTTAGCTATGGAGGGACCAAACGCAATCAATAGAGCAGTTCAAGTACCGCAGGTATTTGGTACCAGGGCATATTTGCCACCAGAGTTTTTGAACTCAAAACGACTCAGTACTCAAGTGGATACTTTTAGTTTTGGCGTAGTGCTTTTAGAAACATTTACCGGTATGCGGGCGATAGATAAAAATCGAAACTTCCTGACAAATACCATACGAAAGTTATTAAAGGAAAATAATAACAATTTAGCTCTATTAATAGATCAACGCATGCAGTTAACAAACAAAACTGAAGAGATGGTATGTACACGTAGTATTGATTTAGGATTACAGTGTATAAACGATTGTCCAGAAAAAAGACCCGAAATGGAAATGGTGTTAAACATTATTAAAAGTTATTACAACTGTCAGTATCCTGTACAATAAGTTATTTGTAATTATTATTTTATAATTAGAAATTATTTTGAACATTCCAATGTGCATTTTGTTATGAATGATTTCTTACTTTTTTTTTTATAAAAATATATGCTAAAAGTATCTAAAAGATTTTTGTTTATGTGAACGACAAAATGGGCGTACGAGAGGTAAAATATTTCAAATACAAGTTATTGTATTAATTCAGTTTAGGAGCCCCGGTAGTCTAAAAATTTGATTCCAAAGCCTCTTCCTTAAACTTTAAGGAGCGTGTGGTATTGATAATCCTCTGGCTTGTAGTGCAAGTGTCAGATTTAATTACTAAAAATTTTGAATTCTATTGGATGTGAAAAATAAATAAATGCTAATAGCAATCCCAACAAACAGCGGCTTTTAAACAATTTAAACCCCGATAGCTATTTTCTTAAGATTATTTTTATACTTAATTTTTAATTGTTCGAATATACATACATATATTTGCACACTGTTCTTTTTAATATGAACACTACCTGCACTAGAAGAGAAATTACAACAACTCTACGAATTTTGGAACTTACATGCACACAAGGCGAATTCATTATAATGAATTCGCCTTGCATGCACATTAAAATGAAATAAAATGTAATTGAAGAAATCAACTCTGTTTCTATTCTAGTCAATATTCTATGTTTTCAAATTAATATTTAATTATTTTTCCCGTTCATGACAGCATTTATTTAGAATTTTCAAATTTTTGAATTGTTCTCAAAAAAAAAAGAAAAAATCTCAAATATAATTGATTTAAATTAAGATATGAAATAAGTTTTAAATACATTGGATTGTGTTGGATTTAAAAATATTACGAAGAAAATCGCCAAGACCTTTGTAAATAAAAATATATCATGAATTTAAAAAATTCGAAATTTTTTAGACGAATTCAAATGCTTCGTCATATTTCAAAAGAAAAATTACGTAAAGAAAAAGACCGCAAACGTTTGGACAGCCAGTTGGAGAGTGCATTTTGCGAACCATCTGGAGATTTTGTTTATACACATAATAACATTGTTGAAGTGAATGGCAATGATGTTCCAATTGACAATGATAACAAAAAGCGCCTTGATAAACAAAAACTACAAGCGATAATAGAAACACAAAAAAGAAAATTCTTTACTAAACAGCCGGGAAGTCAACCATCGCCTATAAATAAAGAAAATCGTAAGGTAAACGGTTTGATTCAACTAAATAATATATGCTATCAAGTTGAATGCCATCCTAAGGCCAATAAATTAAAACAAAACGACAGTTTGGATGTAATGCCATCTGTAAGGTATGTACACTTTAAATTAATAACCAAAATTTATGATTTAAAATTGAAAATAAAAACAAAAAAATAGGTTTCATCAAAAATGCGAAAGAATGACGCTCCTATAATGTTATTTTCTTATGACCTACATACATATACAGACCAATAATTTGTAATTCTCTTTGAATTTTATTCGAACTGTTTAGACTTCCTTTTACGATTAAAACTATTTACGTATATTTTGGTATGTGATTCAAATCAAATTCGACATCTAAACAAATTGAAATCGTTAGAAGTTGTGGCGAAATTTCTTTTCTAACATCGTTTTATAATGTACTTTTTTAAATTCTATTAATTACTACTTAAATGAAATTATTTCTAAATATATGTGTAGTGAAAACTATATATACACAATATTAGAAGAATAATTCATAAAAAAATTTAATAAAATTTGAAATAATAACTAAAATAAATATATTAGCAAATAGTAAAAGAAGAATTTAAATGAAGTAGTAATAAAATAATAACAAAAAAATTATTGAGTTGTAAATAAATAAAAGTAATAATAAAAGATATAATCGTCTAATAATGTATGAGCCTCAAAGGTATACTCGTACATTATTGTAAGATTTTCATGTGTCCGTATTTAGTAAACATTTTTTAAACCCTTTTATTTATCAAAACTTCTTTTCTTTATTAATTCAACTGGTCAAACAGCAAATACTAAGACTACAACAAGCCCAAAAACCTAAGTACACAAAAACCTAAAATTTATTTCGAAATGGATAGATACTTAAATAGCCTCCGTAATTCAAATGTCGGAAGATAATAAATCATATAATTACTCCATATCATTATTACAGCCACCAAACCGAGCAGTCCGCTTTCAATCACTTGGCAAAAAGCTCTAATACAAATTAATAAAATTATTCCTTTGGAGGAAAAATTATACGTCCCGGCAACGTGGTAATAATAATATAATACAATACATTCATAAAACTGACATAGTGTTCAGTTTTGGGTAAATGCCTCTGCCTCTCACACAGAAAACATTCAAAGACACCAAGATCTTACGTATGATTGCAGCAGTGTCCGTTATACGTCAATAATTCCAAATTACATTCCGCTAACATTCAAAACGTAAATTGTTAAATATAAAGATAAATACACAAAAAAGCTTATACTTCAATGGAATCTCCTACTTCGTAATATCTTGGAGACTACTACTTACTACTTACTTAGAAAGAAAGCCACAAAGGATATTTCCAATATAAGTAACTACCAAAGCTGAACTTATTTCAGATGTTGATCAGACGTAAGAAAAACTACTAATGTCTAAACTAATGCTAATTTTAAATAAATTAGGGTGCTAGTGGTACTGTGCTAAAATTGCAAGTGCCGAGGCCGTGGATTCGATTCCCACTAGAGACCCTGGGCCTTTTGTGATTGTCTGATTGCTGATATTAATTATATATGATTAAACGCAATATAAAAAAGTGAGAATTATTATAAAGCAGTTCTCAAAAGAAAAGTGACGAAGGTTTTACAATAGTCATTTAAAATAACAATGTTTCTCCTACAACCGTCTTTCTGTTATTCCACAAAAATGTATTGCACGAGTAGGAGTCATCTCCTGAGTGTTTGCCTTAAAAAAGTACACCTCTTAGTGCACTAATTCACAGATTCGTGCAGAAAAGCATTCAAGCAAAATCAACACTGTTCTTTCTTTTAAATTACAGTTATACATGCCTCTTATAAAGGTAACTTCGAGTGCGTTCCCCAGTTGATTGCAGTCGGGTACCACAAAGTAGTATTTTAGAACCCAATCTATATTTAATTTACACAATTATACTTGGACATTCTTATAAGTAATAATCCTTGAGCTTCAATTAGACTGGTATCTCACCAATGGCAGGTGTAATGTTGCCTTATAGACCTAGAATTGTAACTGATTTGTCCTGGTACGCTCCTCACTATTGGTTTATGATATCGACTGTGGTAAGACATGCGGTAACATTTTGTCGAAACCCTTTTCTTCCGGTTTGGGAAAAGAATTCAGTAATCTTCAAATACAACCCCGTGTTACTGATTGTAACATTGCGTTTTTTATCGTGCGATCCAATATTGTTTGCAGCTTTTTAAGAATGCATTAGCAGCCCTTGAGAAATATCATCTGAAATAAAAATCCCTATATATGTAGAAGTAGAATTAGAACAAATAATAAAATAAGTTCAATCCCTTTGAGATATATTTTCTGAAGCGGGGCTAACGAATGATTTGAGCAAACCCTTGGTTTATCAGAAATTATAGCGTACATAACGATATTAGTGTCCTAACAGTCCCAACAGAAATTGGAAAATATTTAGAGAAAGTTTAGACAAGTTGGAATTAAACCCAAATCTTTTGGTTCGCAACATTTTGGACTTCCGCATACTTAAAAAAGAGTTACACTGCAGCAGTCATCTGCAAATAAAAATATCTACGCTTTACCTGATGTTGTTCCTGATGTTGATCGGTTCTAAGTAGGTAGGTTTGAGGACAATGGTCATTAACTCACTGTGAAAGGTGAAGTTAGAAGAGAAAAATATGATATGATGATTGGAAAATAAAGGGACGAGACAGATTATGTCGGCAGAAAAAAGTAAATAGAAAACACAGGACGAAAACACAAAGAGAGGAGTTGAGAAGCGCTTTGCGAAAATGAGTGAGCACACCTTAACCAGCCTAATTCCGATAGTGAGTTCAAACGAATAAAGAATACTCTACCCTGGTTTCCGTCACTTCTCTATCGATTTTGAAAGAACTTACTTTCAAATCGATC
The DNA here is from genome assembly GCA_936449025.2 of Sarcophaga subvicina. Taxonomy (NCBI): domain Eukaryota; kingdom Metazoa; phylum Arthropoda; class Insecta; order Diptera; family Sarcophagidae; genus Sarcophaga; species Sarcophaga subvicina. The sequence goes on along the minus strand of OW388081.2, from coordinate 44,591,788 downwards.
GATTTGAATCACATGCCGTGAGCATTACGATCAATTATTAGTCGAAAATGTATATATTTTACGATATGAAAATTAATAATTTTTTGAAATTAAAATTTAAATATACAGTTCAACACGGGGAAGTATTTGCGTTTCTAATTCACGATTTTCTTTAATTGCAAAAATGGCAAAAGTTCTCGGATTTAAAGTGGTTAAAGAGAACAAAATGTGGAACATTTTATGGACAGATACATTGCCTGGTGTTGAGACCTATAAGAATATGAAAAGATTTCAACAAATTAATCATTTTCCGGGCATGATGGAAATTTGTCGCAAAGATTTATTATCCAGAAATCTCAATCGCATGCTTAAATTATATCCAAAGGATTATAAAATATTTCCAAAAACCTGGATATTTCCAGCTGAGTAAGTATAATATTAAAATCTCAACAATTTGTCAACGGTTTAAAATCTGTTGTCCTCATAACAGTTACGGCGAGGCTCTGAATTATGCAAATAGTCGTTCCAAGCAAAAAATGTTTATTTTAAAGCCAGACGCAGCGTCACAAGGACGTGGCATATGGTTGACCAACGATTTAAAGGATATATCACCAGGTGAACGAATGATCTGTCAAACATACATCAGTAAGCCCTTACTTATAGATGGCTACAAGTTCGACTTAAGGGTCTATGCTTTAGTAACATCTGTGGATCCGCTACGTGTTTTTATATACAATGAAGGTTTAGCACGTTTGGCTACCGACAAATACGTTGAGCCGTCAATGGATAATAACGACAATTTATTTATGCATTTAACCAATTATTCGGTCAATAAACGAAATTCGCAATACGAGCTATGTGACGATGACGATTGCGGCAGCAAACGGAATTTTAGTGCCATCAATAACTGGATGCGTCGGAAGAACTATGATGTAGATCGATTTTGGGAGAAAATTGATGACATCGTTATAAAGACAATACTCAGCGCTTGGCCTATGCTAAGGCATAACTATCATGCATGTTTTCCAAATCACGATAAAATACAGGCTTGCTTTGAAATATTGGGATTCGATATATTAGTTGACTCAAACCTGAAGCCATACATTTTAGAAGTAAACCATTCGCCGAGTTTCCACACGAGTGAATTGGTTGATCGTCAAGTCAAAAGACCATTGATTCGTGATACATTGTCATTGATCGGTACGGTTTTGGCGGATAAAAGACAAATTTTACGAGAGGACAGAAAACGTATAAAGCAACGTTTGCTAAAGAAGAAACCGGGAAATGTGTAAGTAAACTTCACAATAATTTAAATTGATCAAAACTAATTGCAAACTCTGTGAAAATGTATATTTTTCAGTTCTCAAAGGAGTGGTATCAGTAACGATAGTCAAAATGGACTTAAAACATCGAGTGACACTTCAACCGAATGTCCAATTAGCGCTATAGCCCAACAAATCGCCTGGGAGGAAAGTCATTTAGGCGATTACAGACGGATAATGCCACCTCAAGATCCTGTTAAATTAAATTATTATTGCCAATTTTATGGACAACAAAATCAAGCGTCCATATTTGCTAATACGGCTTCAAGTAAGAAAAGGGAAGAAGTTGCAAAGAAATTGCGAAAAGAACTGGAAGAGCGACGAAAAAAACAATCTGAACTATTTGCACGAAAAATTTGCGCTAAAAAATTTGCTGAACGTCAAAAACGAAGAGCTGCATTGCCTCGTGTTATTATTGAGAGACAGCGACAGGAACTTACACGCAATCAGGCTCATTGGGCTCCGGGTTTTATATCTGCAGCTGAGGAGCGTTTACGTGCAACTTACATGCAAATGAGATGCGATATGTTGAAAGAATTAAAAGTTACCGAAACGGTGTGATGGTTGAAAAACTCTTAACATTATAAATATACTTACTTACTTTAGAATTTCTTTTAGATCTATGAAAGCCTTTACAATGCCGGCAATCTAACAAAAACCGATATCATTAAATTTCCCCATCTATATCGTAGTCTTGAAAGAGATGGTAATATTTAAAAAATGGCGCTGTGTACAATATTAAAATTTTGTGTTATAAACATTTCTCTTTTACTGTATATTTATCTATTTATCTATCTATCTATCTATCCATCTGGTCGTATATTTTTGAGTTGTGAAGTATTATCTTGTTTATTTGTATATCTATGTCTATACTTACATAATTTTACATATTAAAAACCAAAAACATAAAATTAGACATTCATAAATACAACAATATGTTCATTTAATTTAATTTAACTGAAATCACAAAAATTACAAAAAATTAATATGTAATGTAAAAAAAGACGAAAATAAGAATTCCTGTTGAAGAATTGGTTTTTTATTGTCGACTTTTTTATTTTTATATATTTTGGAGTCAAATTACAGTATTCGATATCGAATGAGAACTTTCATGCTGTTTTTGAATGTCCATCCATATCGAATGCCATAATTTGCGATTTGGTCCACTTCATTTGCATTAAATTATAATTTTCAATTTCATCACATTTCTTTTGTTTATTTTTGAAATAATAAAGAGAAAAAAAAAAAATAAAAAAAAAAAATAATTGTTTTTAATTTCAACCTCAACTTAAACTGAAGCAGTATCTTCTTTTACCACCGTAGTTGTGTTTTTTTTTACTGAATTGTAAAGAAGACGTAGTAGGTAGTGTGTTGGCTTACTAAACGTGAGGACACGGTTCAAACCCCAGGTCAGACATCTCCAACAAAACGAAATATGGAAAAAAAATATTTTTTCGGCGACTTCCTCTCAGCAGATTTCGGGCAAAAACTCTGAGATTAAATAAAATTGCCATGTATCTTTGTATTGCCAAAATATCTGTCGTTCGGAGTCGACATTAAACTGTAGGTTCCGCCACTCATGTATAAAATTAACACACACAACATTTGCGGTGTGAGAAACTAGATTGTAATCCAGACTGAAGGGTTGTAATGACCAATTATGTACTTATGTAAAGAAGGCATGTTCCGATTAAGTATGAAATAAAATGTCCGTTAAATAATGACCGCAGTTTGATGGCAGGTTATTTCTCTTATCTTAAAATTATTTCTGAGTTTTTCACAGATATGGCTGAATTTCGCCGATGACTCATTGTATTTTGGATTTGAGCTCAGGAATTGTTTCTGGTTTATCAACATGTCGCATGATCTTTGATAAACAGTTGACTTGAGATAGATGCTGCAACAACGCCTTACTGAAACCATATGTTGTCGAGTGGGGGGCATAAGAACTCCGTTATCATGTTAGGTATCGGTTGTGAATGCATTTGTTTCTCATGAATTGCATGAAATTCGACAATTTTTTGTACTTAGCCATTCACATGGAAATGAACTTAATCTGATATGACTTTTTTTTTTTGCTTTCAGTAATAATGTTTTAATCGATTCGTTGACGCATATGTGTCTTGGTGTCCACTATCGACCCTACACATTCATCGAAGTTTGAAAGTGGTCTCAGTGTAATTTTTACCGCATTATGCCTTCATCAAGCGCTGCATTTTTAACAATCGGAATAAACATACATATGTGACAGGGCTGTCACTCGCACAAAAAAATAGCACTGTAAAAAGTGCGCTCTGACTGAGACACCCTTTAAAAACTTCAAACAGAAATCCTAATAAAACGTAATAAGAATTGGCTTTGGCTTTTATTTTGTACCAAAATTTACAGAACTTTGTTTATAAAGATTGTTTTCATAGCAGGTACGGGATATGGTTGATTTTTATACCTTCAGATTTAACGAATGATAAAGCAATCAATGTTCAATCAAGTACAGCTCGATTGAAGTCGGTTAATAAGTCTGTTTAAAGAATAAATTTCATTAATGAAGTTTCAGTCTATCTTTGAGTCTACATATAATTCATTCAAAACTATTTCTTTCGAAGTCCTTTTTAGACACAATTTTTCGTAATTTCTTCTTAAAAATTTACATATAAAATAATATGGAGTGTCCATAAAAACGCCCTCAATTTTCTTTAATTCAAATCGGCCATCAAATGCTACAGTAGAGAATAAATAAAAGCTTGTAAAAGTAATATTGTATAATAAATTTTCCATTTCTAATTCTATTTTTATCTTTTAAAATTATTATCCAACTCGGTGGCAATGACAGACATTCAAATCACATTAAATCTTCGTGTGAAAACAGGATACATGTGACATTGGGATACAATTTTTAATAAAAATAATCCAAAATATAAGGGAATATCGGCGTATAAACAAATAATTATCTTAGCATTATTCATTTACGATTTCATTAACTCAACACATCGATAAACGATATTTAATGCAGTATTTTGAATTTTGCTTAAGGTATTTAAAAATGTATACATACATTGTATGTGTACATACAAGTTTGAAGGCTTTTAATATGAAATTGTTTTGAAATAACAACAATGGAAATATATTTTGTAATTTTTTTTATTTAATTATAAATAACTTATAGTTTTATAATTATTATGATTTTTATTTATATATATATACATATATATATATATATTTAGATTTATTATCATCATAATTATTATTATTTATAGTTATAATATAATTAATATTATATTATTAAATTTGTTTTATTAGTTTCTTTATTTTTGTTTTTCTATGCTTTAAGTTAATTGATCAATAATATTACGGCATAAACAGTAAATTTAATATTTTTTTTATTTTCAATTTGTTTATTTGAATTTTTATGATATATAACATTAAAAACGATTTGTTTACATACATATCTGTGTATGTATAGATGTATATATAAATACATACATAAACATATAAACATATATATATATATATACATAAACATATAAACATATATATATATATATATATATAAACATATAAACATATATACATATTCATATGTATATGGTATATATACATACATATATTTATTTATATATGTAAACATTGTAAACATTTTAAAAATAATAATAAACTTAAAACAAATTAATTAAAAAATAATGACATTAAGATTAGAAAAATAAAATTCATAGAAACAAAATACGCTTGAACAGGAAGATTATTAGTTTAGTATTGTATCTTAAAACATACGTGTAGAAAATTAAATTTAAACAAATTAATTTCAAATAAAATTATGTTAATAAACAATTTAATATTTGTTTGCTTGTTTTGTTTAAGTATTAAGAAAGATCTCTCTCCTGGGTTGTTTTTATTTTCTTTAATACAACTGTTTCGTTTATTTTATTATTATATTATATAACTTTACAAATATGTTTACGGTTTTATTTATTTATAATTTTTTTTTTTTTTGTTATTTTAGCTTTGTATTGTTAATTAAAGTACATTTGTTTTATGTTGTAATATTTAAATTTATTTGTTGTTCTAAATGTAAATTCAGTATTAAGTTGTGTTATATTTTAAAAAATAATTATTTATATTTAATACACATCTTATTGTTTCCTTTATTTGTTTAAGTATTCATGTTTATGTTTTTATTCTTCAAATGCAATTATGTCATTTAGTTTAGAGAGAGAAATAAAGGGGGAGAGAGAGTTTATGTTAGAAGGGACGAGCAGTAAGTAAAATTCATGGCGTGTTTTAAATAAAATTTTGTACAAATTTTGAAAATTAAAAAAAAAAAAACTCAACTCAACTTAATGATAAACAATAAAACAAAATTTAAGATATTGTTTACAAATTTTGTTTCATTTTCTATTTTTATTATGCCTTCTTTAAAGAAATGATCTCGTTTTTAAGGGATGATTGGAGTATATTTTGTTTAAACATGGCTAAGAAAATGCTTATGACATAGAAAGTAAGTTTACAAGGGCGGTGAACTAAAACAAATTTGTTTCCTGTTTATGGTGTTTCATAAAATTAAACACCTGTGACTATAGATTGTTAACTGGTTAAAGAAAAATAAAAATATAATATCGTAATTCAGGGCCATATAAGTTTGATATATTTTTTTAAATTTCATCGAAAATAAAAATAGATGTCTGCACTATACAATACGATTGAAAAATTTCGATTATTCAGAAAATTTTTTTGAAGATAAATTGCCTAAGTATTGCTTTTAATTTTGTTTATTTTCAATTTTGAATACTACGTCCGACAGTTCAGTTGAGAGGTAATGTTAGACTTAAAAGAAAATAATGTTGTTAGTTAAACTGTATACTTATTCACTGTTGTGTTTTTGTTTTTTTTTTCTTTTTGAAGTAATTCTTAAACATGATATAATTTATTTAAAATATTTTGTTTTTATCAATTTCTTAACTTTAAATATTATTTTGTTTACTTTAATTTTCTTCTTTCTTCAATTATGTCAAAAATTTCTATACAATTTTCTTTATCTTCGTCTAATATACGATCCTATACTCATTTTCCTAAATAAAAAAATATATATGTATATATTATATATATAATATATATATATATTATTATATATATAATATTTATATAATACATATATATATATATAGAATATATATATTATATTACATATATTTATATTATATTATATATATTTATATATACATATATTTATATAATATATATATTAGTTATGCATTGGTGATGAGTGGTGTTTACACTTTTTCCTTCACATTTCCAACATGAGTTTTTAACTATTGTTTTTGAAATATCTGTGCTTTAAAATTGGTGGTGCTGGTTGTGTCGTAATCGTTGTTGTTATAAACTAAATATGTTTAATACAGGTTTTTTGTTGCCTTTTTAAATAAATATTTTATGTATTTAACTTTTTTATACAATTCGTAGAGGCAGTCCTATCAGTTGCTTGTGCACTGCGATAGGGAGGAAGTTTGATTACATACATAAATTTATTTATAATTTATATTTTATTCCAATTAATTATTTTCGTTATTTATCACTCATTGTCTTGTTATAAACAACCAAAACATTGCATTAGTAAAGTTCGTTGCATTGTCATCTGTATGTGACCGTTGTTTTCTTATTAATTACCTTTAGCATTTAAATTTTACCATCGGTATGTGTTTGGTGGATAAACACTTGTCACAGCACCATTCAGCATAAACTTCTTTTGTTAGCATTTTAAAGGCGGCCTCCGTTAAACCGACACACGTTCTACAATAACAAATCATATATTTAAGTGAAATTTTTTTTATATATTAGTAAAATAGTTTCAATAAACATAAACCAAAATAAATAATTCAATCTTATAAAATACGTTCTCAAGGCCAATGAAAATAAATTAAAAGATTATCCCATATAAATGTTTTTTTGTATATATTGAGTTTTATCGATATGTAGTTTTCAGACTCAAGTAAGTTACATAAAAACATTGTTAATGTTTATGAAGTACACATTTTTTTAAAGTTGAAATTAGTGTGTCCATGTGTGACGGTGAGGTAATCTACTTCGACCCCTGTCTGGATGCAAGGGCATACTGAAGATATCGTAGGTAATTTAGTCCCAAGGCATTAACAAAGACATTACCCCTTGCTTAGAGTAGAGATCATACAGTTGATGCAGTATGAATGATCCAGGCAATCTACTTATCATACAAAATGGCAGTTTTTGCCTTATTATGATTATGGCAACAAATATGAAGTGACATAAAGGTCTATCCCTTGTTATAAATGGGCGCATGCAATGAGACTAGATGCCCCTCCTTTAAAATAATTTTTATTACTTTTTCAGAAGTTACGATAATGTGCAATATAATGAGATCACCATGGATAAATAAATACCTAAAGAGAATTTTTCTTGGTAAGTTGGACTATTTGCCGTCAGTTAGACATTACAACATTAATAACATTCCAACTGAGGATGACCAAGCAACAAAATTAGAACGTTTGTATTCCACCAATCTTGCCAAGATTTTAAAATATTTAAAACAAAAATGTATGCAAAATATTAATTTAATTGCTGGCATATCATCATGACGTTTTAATTAACGTTGATGAGTTTATGTAAATAAATATAGGTCCTTTAGGTTAGAAAAAAAATATTAAATTTTAGCTTATCTGTCCAAAGTACCTTTCTTTAGAATGTTGGGAGAGTGCTGATTTTTTTTGCCACAATTAAAAGAAAAATAGAGGCAAATAGAGTACAAGTGCTATTGATTTAGAAAAGGTGAATCGTATCATATTCTACAGTCTTTCGAAAGTCAATTTGCAAATATCATTAAGTTTTAAAAGTAATTTAAGAAAAGCATTAATTTATATAATAAATTGAGCTTTATCAGAAGAATGAAAAATTTACATTTTACATTTCTAATGTACTTTTTAATAAATTATTCAATTGGGCTTACATGTCACACCGTAAAAAAATATTTTTTTTGTGGTTTGCTTTACGATAGCAAATCTTCCTGTGGGATTTTCGTGGGAGCGTTTAAGAGGACTCGAGAACTTCGATCTATGGGAGAGACAAGCAAAGTCTTGTTTGGATATCAAAGGATGCAGGAAAATTGTGGAAACCGGTTTAGTTGCTGATAGTGATGCAATCCTAAACGAACGTGTTTTAACAGAAATTACTTTGATAGTGGATCCAAGTAATTATGAACATATTGCTGTAGCTAAGACAGCAAAAAAGGCACTGGTATAACGCGAAAGGTTGAGTTACTGAAGCAGTTGGTAAACATGAAACTGCGTAATTATGCTTCCATTCAAGAGTATGTAAATGACGTAGTAATTACTGCTCTGAAGAGAAAAAATACTTGTCTCAACATAGATGACGAACTTACTGTATCGTTGATGTTAGCTAGTCTGACGGATGATTTTAACCCACCTGCAATGGCAGTCGAGAATTCAAAGGTAAGTTACCAGTTAATATTGTGAAGAACGTTCTCTTACAAAACGCAGTAAGAAAAAGAAGCTACATCTGTAAGCAGTATGGGCATATTTCTAGGAATTGCCAATATAAAAGAAATGGTAATAACAACACGAACAGCAATCATGGCAACAACAAAAATAACGGTAAGTAAAACATAAAAAATGAAAAGAGAGAGATTTCCTCACACTCAGCATCAAATACGAGCATGAATGTCCTTGTAAACAAAATGACCATTACAACACTCACTAATGAAGACATTTTGTATTGGTATGTTGACAGCGGAGCTAGTAATCACATGATGAACAAAACAGCAAAAACATGTATAACGTTCACTGCATAGAAGGCAAGAAGTTAATTGTTGTAGACAAAAAAGAAGAATTATATGTTCAATGCGCAGGCGACATTGATTTAAATATCTTAAGCGGAAATAAAAAAAATAAGTAACTTGGAAAGAAAGTCGAGTATGTACCTAATTTGTGCGCAAATCTTATTTCTGTAATTGAAATGACTAAAAATGGTTAAAAGGTTATTTTTGAAGGCGAAACATGTCGCATCTTGAATGAAAATGAGACTCTAGTGACATCTGCTACAGTTTACAACGCTTTATATCGAATAGACAGTAAAACACAATCGAAAAAGAATAACGCACTTGTTTCTGAAAAAGAATATAATTCATAGCACAGACGTATGGGGCACATTTGTGATAAAATTTTGGATGGAGTAAAAAATTCTCAATTGGTATTAAATTTGGAGAAAAAACCAAAGAGCCTAGTGCGGTTTGTGTGAAATGGAAACAAACAAGAAAGCCAATAAGCGAGGACGGTACGAGTCACGATGTTGTTGGTCCGCTATGTGTGAACTCATTTTTTGAAGATCGGTACCTGATAACCTTTGCTAATGACTATTCTAGAAAATTATTTGTATACCCGGTTAAGAGAATGTCTGATGTTTTTGATAGATACATTTGTATCGTTTAAGAAAATAGCGGAAAATCAATTTCAACAAAAATACAAATTCTCAGAACAGAAAACGGAGGCGAGTATGTTAATGAAAAATTTAAAAAAAAAAAATTTTGCAGGACTCTGACTCCGAATCTATACCACGCCAGAAGCATTCCCACGGACACAAATATAGTACGTCGATTCAATCGTATTGCTGAAAGAGCAAGATATGCGCAGAACTTTTATGCAATGCTATTCGTTTGTGATGATCCAATCATGCAGGAGGAGATTGGTCCACAAATGGCAAGCACTACATGGGTTTTGACAAATTACCACCGGTTAAAAAGGCTGTAAAATCGAAGTGGGTGTTCAAAACTGAAAGAGACGAACATGTCAATGTTGTACGGTGGAAGGCGTGGTTGATATACAAGGATTTTTCTCAACGTAAAGCAATTGATTATAATGAAACATTTTCACCTGTCATACGGTATGATTCCATTCGATATCTGCTGGCGTTGACAGTTAAACATGATATGCACATACATTAAATGAATGCAGCGAACGCTTATTTGAACGGTACACTCAAGGAAACCGTTTATCTGCAACAGCCGGAAATGTTTGATGACGGCTCTAATAATGTATGTTTGTTAAAAAGTCAATTTATGGTCTTGAGCAATCAGGTCTCGTTTGGAATGAGACCAATGAGTTTATTACAAAGTGAATGATGGCCAGATGTTGTTCGTGGATCTTTATGTTGACGATATCTTGATATTTTCTAATAGGACAACAATCGAAGCTCTGAAATCAAAATTGAACAAAAAATTTAAAATGAAGGACATGGGAGAGGCCTCATCAGTTCTGGGTATGAAGATAACGAGAGAAAAAGATACTATCAAGATTAATCAACCGTAAAACATTGCAAATATCTTGGCACGATTTGGTATGAGTGATTGTAATGCTACTTCAATCCCAATGGGCTACAACCAAAAATTATCTGTGAATATGTGTCCTAAAAAATAAAGTTGTGGAGTGAGAAATGCCACGAATTCCCTCTATGCAAGCCATTGGATGTTTGTTGTTCGTAGCTCATTTCTCGACCTGATATTTGTTATGCTGTATTACCTAAGTCGATTTGATACCAATCCTGGTAAAGCCCACTGGGAAGCAGTTAAACGCATAATGAAGTACAGGTGTCCCTCGTATAACGCGGTGGTTACGTTCCAGGAAAATTCCGCGTTATGTAATTCGCGTTATAGAAGACTTAGCTTTCATATAAATTTGAGGGTTATGTTCCAATAAGCTTTTTCCAAAATAAATTAGGTACTAAATTAAAGATGTATGTACGTTTACAACTCAAAATCAAAATTCATATTTAAAAAATTAAAAAACAATGAAAAAAAAACAACCGGAAAACATAAATATTATTCATTAACTAATTTAATTTTTCTGCTTTCACTAGTCTGTGTCACTTACTTCAAACAACATATTACGTCGAAATAGTGAGCGCTTAGGGCGTATAACTTCGTCAGAAGAAATTTCCTCTGCAAAATTTTCGTCATTTGATAAAAAAAAACATTTTGTTGGACGTTCCTCCAGTGATTGTGCGATTGTGAAATCAGTTATCAGCCTTTGTTTGCTTTTCAATTTCGCGTTGCACAAGTCGAAATTTCGCGTTGTAATGAAACTGTTTTTTTTTTAAATCACGTTATATCGAAAACGCGTTGTAGGAGTACCGCGTTATACGAGGGAGACCTGTATTAAAAAGGAACGATCGACAAAGGTGTTGTTTATAGGAAACAAACCGAACAGGCTTCTGAGATGCTGATTGGACCGGTGATATTGACAATCGTCAAACTACAACTGGTTATTTATTCATGTATTAATCCGGTGCAATTTCATGGTCAACGAAGAGCTTCCTCGTCGGAAGCCGAGTTAATGTCATTAACTGCTGCTATCCAACAATCAGTCTGGTTAAAACGTCTGGAAGCTGAACTTAAACTCACCAATTGTAAAAGAAAGCGAATATATATAGTGGCAATAAGGGCGCCTTACCGCCCCTACATAATAATTACTCGCCAAGAGCAAAACACGTGTTTACTAAGGCCAAATTATTTTTCAGAAAATCTACCTTCATGTCGATCATGTTGTTTTAGATTACTTATGCACGGATGAGATGAAAGCTTGAATATCTTATAACTAAATTTGGTGTTTACTAACCTATTCTTATTAGATTTAAAATAATATTCTCTTTAATTGAATTGTTGATGTATTCTAATTTTATGAATTTGTCATTCAGGGAGGGTATTGAAAAGAATGAAAAATTACTTTATATTGTGCTTCAACTTTTTACCTTTTTAAAGCACTTTTTAATTATATCACTCTTAACATATGTAACTTTCATTATTGGAATACATATTGTATAAATTTATTTTAGTTTAATAAAATTATTCAACTCAACATTTTAAATTTGAAATGCAATTTATAAAAATAGAAGCATATGACAGTTAAGTACACATCTTTGTGTCATATTGATTTCTATTATTCAAACTAAGAAAGGCAATTATATACATACATATATACACTCGTGGACACACAATTAAGTCACTTATGCAACATTTTTTATTTTTGTAAAAATTAAAAAGATTTAAGAAAAATGGAAACAAAAAACAACTAATATTTGTTAATTCCATATGCTCAACAACAAAAACTTAAATAGTTCTTCATTATAAAAAATGTTTTGGTACGGAGTTGATATCAGACTTAAAATTTAAGTGGACACATAATTAAGTCATCTGAAAAAAAAAAATATTGAAAATTTAATTTTATTGCTTTATTTTTCACCCAAACTATTTTGAACCTTTAATATTTTGTGGGATACCCTTTTTGGCATATTATTTCAGTACATCTTTGTGACATTGAGTTGATTAAATTGCGACACTGCTCAGGACTAAGGTTATTCCATTCTGCCTGGATAAGCTGCCAAAGTGCTTTTTTGCTGCTAGGTTTTTTGGCCGCAACTGCTCGTTTTACGATTCCCCAAAGATTTTAAATAGGGCTCAGATCGGGACTTTGAGCTGGCCAATCAAGAACCCTTATATTTTCCCCAGCAAACCAAGCTTTAACTACCCGAGATGTTTGCTTCGGGTCGTTATCATGCTGAAATATCCACGCTAGTGGTAATTCGTCCTCATAATCTTTAGTCAACTTGTTCTGTAGGATGTCTTTATACATTTCCCCAGTCATTTTCCCATCGATTCTTACCAGGGGACCAACGCCGGATGAGGTAAAACAACCCCAAACCATTACTGACGAACCTCCAGGCTTTACAGTTTTTTTGATGTACTTTGGGTCTAATTGTGTATTGACAGGACGTCTTACATATGGTCTGCCATCGTTTCTAAAGATATTAAACTATTCTAGTTTTAATTCTAACGGTACTTCATATCTGTAAAAGTTTAGATCATTGAACAAATAACGTACAGTTATTTTTGCACTGAGAAAAAGATATTGCATGAATAACTTAATTGTATGTCCACAAGTGTATATAACATATGTATTATCTATATTATCTATGTATTATGGTTTTTACATCCAATTGGTCAATTAGATGCATCAGACGATAGAACTAAAAGTTTAATTTTCATTTTTTTCCAAAAAAAAGTCAATATTTTCAAAGCAATATTCCATGAAAACTAAAATAATGGAGGGCAAAATGTAGTTTTTAGCCAATAATATTGAAAATATTATCAAAATAATTTTTTAAATAAACTTATTTTAGATAATTTAAAAATAAACTTACCTATGGAAAAAGAAATTACAACCAGATTCGCAAAATACAGCTTCATCGTTATCATTGACTTCTTTGTGGCACATGCCACAAGGGTATATTGGAGGTGCATTTGGATTTTGGGGATTGAAAACCATCGGTTGACCAGGAGGATACATTTTACCAGCACCCATCGTCATTGGTTTAGGTGGACCGCCAGGTCCCATTGGACCACCCATAGGACTCCCCATCGGTCCCATTGGACCACCTCCAGGTCCTCCAAACATACCGGGCGGAGGTCCACCGCCCATAGGATTATGATGAGGATGATGAGGTGGCATACCACCATGTGGACCACCGTGGGGGCCGCCATGGGGACCACCGTGGGGGCCGCCATGGGGACCACCGTGAGGGCTACCAAGAGGACCGCCATGAGGACTTCCGTGGGGCCCACCATGAGGTCCGTGTGGACCATGAGGATGATGTGGTCCATTCATTCCGCCTGGACCCATGCCGGGGCCCATATTACCCATGTGTGAGTTCGGACCAGGTCCCATGTGGTGTGGTGCACCGCCCATCATATGATGGGGTCCACCCATATGATTTGGTGGACCTCCAACCATTCCCATCTGTGGGCCCATACCGCCACCAGGGCCGTGCATCATATGTGGCGAAGGCATACCACCAGGGCCGCCGTGATGATTCATTAATTGTGAGTGTTGAGGACCTCCTAAGTGTGGTGATGGCTGTTGAGGAGGTAGCATCTGGTTAGGTCCAACCATACCCATTGCATTAGGACCATTCCCTCCAGAACCGCCGCTACCCATCTGCATATTAGCATGTGGTGATTGTTGAGGTTGCTGCATAGGAACATTAGGATTCATTTGTTGTTGCATTTGTCCACTGCCACCACCTGCGCCTATGTTTAGACCATTGTTATTGCTGTTTGGTCCGACCATAGAGGGCCCTCCCATAGGCCCATTGTTACTATGAGGACTAGCACCACCCATGTTGTTCATTGGGTTATTACCACCAGCACTGTTATTGCTGTTCGAATTCGGATGACCAGGTAATGCAGGAGAAGCCAATGGACTGGGTCCATGGTTACCCATATTATTCATGCCAACAGGTCCAGGACTAGGACCCGGTCCCGGCCCGCTCCCACTCATTGGATGATGTGGCGACATTGACATCGGACCATTGCCAGGTGCTGGTGAAGTTGTAGGCACTGACGTTGACGCTGTGGACGTCGTTGTCGCTGAGCTTGTTGAGGAGGATGTACAGGAAGATGATGTCGGCAGGGGTCCATTCATACTAGATGATGGTGACTGTGGTATGCCATGTCGAGCCGCAGGAGAAAGCAGTGGGTTTTGATTGTTATTGTTATTATTGTTGCTGTTGGGATTATTGCTATTGCCACTTGAGTTTGAGGCCATACTATGTGCAGGAGATATACCGCCTTGATTAGGACCCATGCCAGGGGGTTGTAGTTGACCGCCTGGGCCTGGACCAGGCCCCGGGCCACCAGACATATGGTTCTGCTGCGTGGGACCGTTCCCAAGTGGACTGTGCATGGGAGGAGGGCCCATTTGACCGTTATTCATGTGAGGCGGAGGATGTTGAGACTGATTTTGCGGATGAGGACCTTGTTGGGACGTTGGTGGTCCCAGTGGACTACCGATAGCGCCGCTCATAGGTGAACCCATTGGCAGTGAATTCATAGGTGAGCCCTGACCAGGTCCAGGGCCAGGACCACCTGGTCCACCTGGCATAGGAGATCCCATACCACGGGGACCATTAGAACCTGGCCCTCCCATTGGCGAGAGTCCACCCATGCCCATGTGGTGCGGTGATATGCTCGGACCACCCATACCTCCCATGGGACTCATACCACCCATTGATGCCATGCCGCCCATAGGACTGCCCATTGGTGGTCCACCTGGTCTACCATGATTCATATGTGGCGGTAGCCCAACTCCGGGACCCATAGGATGACCTGGACCTCCCATTGGACTTCCCATGCCCATTGGGCTCATACCGCGCATAGGAGGACCACCCATTGGATGATGTGGATGTGGTGGACCACCTGGATGATGAGGGTGCATGTGTGGATGCATGTGCGGTGGTGGACCGTGTGGACCACCCATACCCATGTGGCCTGGTCCAAAATGACCAGGTGGTCCACCCATGTGACTCATCGAGGACATCGTACTAGACATGCTGGGTGGTGTGTCATCGAACGGATTAGAAGCCACTATTGTATCACCATAACCGCCCATCGGTGGTGGCGGTAGTAAGTCCTGTGGAGTTGGAGGCGCTTGTGATTGCTGCATAGAGTTTGCAGCTGCCGCTGCAGCTGCTGCGGCCGCCGCTACTGCTGCTGCTGAGTTGGCATTCGATGTCTTTCGCCGCTTTTTCGGATTACTCGGCGCCGAGATTATATCCGTTGTAGGAGGTGGTGGTTTGAAGTCGGGTGGCATTATTCCTCCCGCTGGACCCGGCAAACGATATGGCGCCATACCGATATTATGGGTCATGTTGTTGGTATTTTTCTTCCGAATGGTGGCAGCTTTTATTTAACGTGGCCGGGAAGAAACAATATTTTATATGGCCTGCTCTTAACGGCAGGCTGCTAGAAATATGTGGGATTTTTTATTTGCTCACAATGTTGCTGACCTCAATGCGTTGTTTACTCTTCTTTTTTCTATCTCAAAAATGTCTATATTGATTCTTAAATATATGAAGTCGTTGTTGGTGTTGTAGGAATTAACGCACTATTTATTTCTGGCTGAACTCATTGTCCAATTGGTTTCTTACGCTTCTGCTGTTATTAAAGAAATAGAAGTTACAAGTTTTATTTAATTTCTCAAAAGAATAAACTCACATTTTCAAATTTTCGTTTTGGATAGTGACTTATTAATTCCACTAGGAAGACCTCATTATGGCAATTGATTCTACTTTTTCACCATGTTCTTCGGAAGAAGCACCTTTTATGGGGGGGTGTTGCTGCTAAAGCACCAATTGATGGTGCTTGAGCACCTTGTCTTCTTCTTCTTATGCTCTCAGCTTCTACAACTCTTTTAACATACAAAATTTTAAGAGTTTTATGGGTTTCGTCTTGATTCAACACAAACAAAATTTTATGAAAACTTCTTTCTATGCTGCTTTATTGCATCAATTGCACTAACAATAACAATAACATGAAACTCTATTTCTTTTATTGTATTATTGGTAAATGCTTTGCTTTTATTCTTTTTCTTTTATTTCATCTTTTCGCTACTTAATGTAGCGAATGCTGCTTGTGCTTCTTCTTGTTCAAAAGTTTTTTTTGTTCTTTTTTGCACCACCGCTCACTTTCTTTGACAAATATTTTTTTAGTTTATTTTTATGACTTTTGAAGGAATTTTTTTTATTTCACAAAGATATTTAAATGAAATATATATTAAAATATATATTAATGTATTTTAAAAAGCATGAAGGCAATGAATATTGAACAATTTTATGGTACTGCAATTTTTTTTCTTGATCAAATAAGCCGTCGTTCCTGTGTCGTCAGTTTCGTTGCAAAAATTTTTACTACACTTTGAAAACTTTATCACACCGCATTTTTGGAGTATTTTTATATATTTCTTAATGAATTTTGTATTTATTAGTAAATTGAACATACAAGTTTTAGGTTTGGTTTAAAATTTTGTGAAAATTTCTTAGATTTTCACGAAAAATAATTAAAATTTGTCAATTTTCTTTTTTACTTTTGATAATTCTTGTACACAAACACACGCCATTACAGTGTTGTATTTTCGTTGACTGACAAGCAGGAAAAATTCCTTAAATACTTGACACGGTTGTATTTGTTGTCACCAGGTAATCGAAAAATAAACTACGAACTATGCAACTCTGCTATTACAGTGGTTTGGAGAAACAGAAACAGAATTTATAAAAATTAAAAATATCGTTTACGGATTTAGCAATAATAACCTGTGAACTTTGCTGAGAAAAACATAAATAATAAACCCAAAGTTATAACTAAAACCGAAAAAATTAAATTTATATAGATAATTACATTTTGTTAAGTTTTTACATTTTATTTTCGATAATTTTAAATAGTTTTGTTTAGAAAGTTCGGATTCACGTAGATTACAATACTTTTTGAACCTCCATTTCCATTCACGTACATAGTGTTTGCGTCTTAGTGCGGAATATTATAGATAAGAAAGAAAGAGTGCAAAACTTGATAGTTAGTAGTAGTATTGTATTGTATATATTGTTTTGCTTTTTGCTCTCTTCGACTAAGAAACTCAGGACTTGTGGCGCTAGACTTGACATATGTGAACACCAACTCATTAATTAATTTTTATGAAATGCTTAGATTTTATTAAAATAATGATAGTGTTATCCATGGTGGTTTAGCAGCTATGACTAGACTATTAGCGTGAGGGTGTTGTGGGTTCGAGTACATAGACTCAGGTCTGTTGTTAAGCAATTTGTAATTGAATGATAAATTAAATTAAGTTTGTACTTTGTTTGTTTTTGTACTTTTTGTACTTTATACAAACGTTATATTCTCTCTCGCTTCTGCATTTCGTTAGATTTTCTATTTTTAGTTTGCGTGTGTTGGTGGTGGTATATGTGTTGTATAACTACTGTACTATAGGCTCAGTCTCAATAGACAGGGTGCGACTCCAGACAAAAAAAATCTTTTATTCGTTGTCTGTGTTAGCTCTGGTATGGTTAGTACCGGTTGTGGTGGGTTTCTCAGGTATGGTCAGTTTCGCCGAGGCGGTGAATAAAAATGAAATTCACCACTATACTTCAACTCCAAACAATGCACACTACTACCGACGTACAAGCGATGTCACGATGTACTGCTTTATCGACGGAGCGGTTTGTGTCTGGATTAAGGATAATTAATATCGATTAGTGGAGTCACAACTACTGAATAAAAGAAGTATATTCAACGAACGTAGTGTTGCCATTATGTCAGTAAATTCTATTTATTACGCATCTATAAAATTAATATTAAAATAAAATTGAAATTATTTTGTAAATAAATGAAAACTGAAAAAGTTACTTACTAAACAAAGAAAACTTAAAGTTTGCTGCAAAATTAGTATAAAAGAGTATAATACCAACAAACAAATAAAATAATCTTTGTCTTCCTTTCACATCTGCATCTGCGTTCAATTTAGACTAAATATGCTTGGAAAAAAGCTACAAATTGGAAATTCTACGTCGAAATGTTATTTTATTTAAATATAATTGTTTCGTTGTGCTTAGTTCGAAACGTGTATGGAATCTAAATTAAACACCAGAAACAAAGAATAAAAATACTATCAACTAAATAAATTTGGTTATTTTTACCCCTCTTTGGCGATTTTTATCAAAAGTTTGTTAAACAATTTTATTTCCCTGCAACATTGGTGACAAAGATTGTGTTGCCAACCAGAAATGAAAAATGTGTGTTGGCTAATTTCTTGAACGTTTGTTCAATGTATATATTAACAAAGCCTACGTATAAATATAGACGCCTTTTGCACGTTGAAATTAGTTTCGAAACAAGTTAGAAAAACTTTTTTGCATTTTCTTTTAAACTTTCTTTCGCTTTTGCACGTAAAAAATTAATTTCACAAATTTTGTTTTCTTTTATCGCGTCATTCTGCTGTTTTTGACAGTTATAACTTTATTTGGCATTGTGATTTAGGTTCAAACAACACCAGACAATTCTTTAAAAATGAACATTATATGAATATTATATTTTTTTTATAATATTATAATATATTATACATATATTTATGTATGTATTATTATTTTTTAATATATTTACCTTATTTATTGATTTTTATAAATTAAAAAATTAAATTATATTCTTTTTGATATTTATTTTTTCATTTTTATAATTAATTGTTTGGTACTAAAATTTTTCTTTTGCAAATGTTTTGATTTCAAACACAAAATAAACAAAAAGTAATGTTATTTTAAATAAGGAAAATGTATATTAACACGTTGACTGCCCACTACGAGATAATTCATAGTTGGGTCCTTAGAACAGAACGCAATCTACGAGTTATCTCGTAATCATTAAACCACTTTTACTCCTAAAAACATATTTTTTGCTTTTTGATGATCCCTACGATCTAAAAATAGAGTTTTTAAGTAATATAATGTAAAAAAATCAAATTGTCATTTTTGGCCAGTTTTCTGAAAATTGCCGCGGCAGTCAGCATGTTAACTTCACTATGCGAAACAAAAAATAAAAGAAAATGTGAAATCAAATACAACTCTGTGTATATACGAATAAACAACAAAGCAAGGCGAATTCATTATAAGGTGAGAGCGAAAGACCAGCTGATAGGAAGTAACAATGTCAAAAAAATTTTGGTTTTTGTGTATTTTGTTTTGATAATCAATTTCGTTTTTCTTCCCATCGTCATTCTTTAACAATTTTTATAAATTTTTTTTAAGATTTTTCTTCCCATCGTCATTCTTTAATCAACATTTTTCTTCCCATCGTCATTCTTTAACAATTTTTATAAAATTTTTTAACATTTTTCTTCCCATCGTCATTCTTAAGTCAGCTGTTTTTGACAACATTACTACTTCTCAACAACAAAAAATCCCTGTTGTTTTTGTATTGTTGTACTTATTGTAATAAAACTCTCACCTTATAATGAATTCGCCTTGCACATGAGTACATGAAATTGTGAAATCACCCCCGCTCAATTTTGCCCTCTCTCCAACAAACTCAAGAGTTTTAAAATTTGTTTCGAAACAAATTTCAACGTGCAAAAGGCGTCATATAGATTAATGCTTTGGATTGGTCAATCTGGAACTCTAACATGAATGCCCTAGAAAATCCTTTGAACAAAATCAAGTATGCATCAAGTATGCATGGAAAATATGGATCTCAAGATGACAAAGCTGTCATCAGAAACAAAGCTGCCATCGAAACACAGTAAAAATCTATTTATATTTATATTTATTTTTAAATTTTAACTTATTTAGGTTTAAATATAATACAATAAATAATTATTAGATTAGAATTAAATTCTAACAATAAACCTTTGTAGAAAAACTAAATTTTTATTGTTAATTAATTACGATATTGCCACATACGTTAGAGATAACTGATAGTAAAATGTACCATTTGTGGCTATTTCCCATATAGCTGTTGTCAGATTCTTAAGGCAAAGAACTTTTTGCGATAATTCTCCGAAGCTCATGTCGAAACTTTGAGGATTGTCGACTTGGACTTATGGACCCTAAATCCGAGTTTTACGACTAATGTGATTAATATACGTAATTCAACAAGTTATCCTAGTGTAGATAGTTTTCTGTTGTAGTTACCACGCGGTCTGTACGGATGGATCGTAACTTAATGTCACCATTGGTGCGGGAGTCTGCTTTAGGGATGTTTTGAAACCGAATTATAGGGTCTCCGATCAGTGTAATTTATTGCATGCTGAGGTTATTGTTATTTTAATACGATAGGTATCTATGTGGACAGTCAAACTGCCTTAAAGGCAATTACTGTGCATTATGTCAACTGGAGGCTGGTTTTCTCTGCAGAGAGATCCTACAAGACTCTTGGGAACGTATATTGTGACACTATATTGGATTGAGGGATATTGTAGGGCAAAGAGGTTGTCAAATTGCATGTCCCACCCTTGGGACACTTTTTTGGAGTAGGTGATCAGGTTGATTGTAGATACTCCATATCAGAAAAGAGGAGATTGCAGAATCTTTATCAAGGCTTTGTCATTGCAAAATGGAGTGGGTTTAGAATCTGGGAAGGAATCTATTGGAATCCTGATAGGTTTTTGATAGGACATGGTGCTTAGAGAACAAGGGTCAGCTTATGAGACAAGGCACTCGTTCTGTTTGCATAATTTGCGGTAAAGTAGGAGAGCCTGAAACTGTGAAGTACATTTTCTACTCGGTATATAAAGCCAAATTGTCTTCGTGTTTGGGTTCCGTTAGAAATTCTGATGTTGAGAGTTTCATCTCTAGTATTAGTTGGCTGATGAAATGACTCCGTTTTTTATTTTTGTTCTTCATTTAACTTCCAATCACAAGGTTTACAATGTTTTTAACTGATTCCTTTACGAATATCAGTTTTATTTTTAAGGTTATTTATTTAAAAATCTTATTTATTTAAATATAAGACAAGCTACTGCCAATAGCGCTACTTCCATTACATATTTAATGTAGTATGGAAGTAATAAATACTTATACAAATACAATATGATATACATAATCGGCGATTGTAGGTACATCCTTCTAAACAGCCCATTTGGTGTTAGATAAGGAACAAAATCGGCACTATATTGGCACTAGAAGCTCTATTGGATTTAAGCACATTACATTACCATAATCTTGAACACTGTGGTTAGAATAATGGGAGA
Source organism: Sarcophaga subvicina (assembly GCA_936449025.2). Taxonomy (NCBI): domain Eukaryota; kingdom Metazoa; phylum Arthropoda; class Insecta; order Diptera; family Sarcophagidae; genus Sarcophaga; species Sarcophaga subvicina. The sequence continues at coordinate 44,569,887 of OW388081.2, read as the reverse complement.
CAAGTCCAACACGAGATTCATCAGTTTGCAATGTAACCTGATAAAACGAGTGCTGATAGTTCTTTCCTTAACTGTCGCCTAAACATGGTTAGTGAAGTCTAAGGTTTTGGTAAAGAATTTGCAACGACTATGAATAAGGAACAATTTGGTTGCTACGTGCCCTTGCAGGAGAGGGACCATTTTGTGTATAATAGATCAAATAGATCAAAGATATTGTCAGTCTGAACTGAGGGTTTCAAATCCAGGGTAAAATAGTCAAGTTCTATGGAGAAACACGCCAATTTCTTCTTAGTGGAAGTTTACGCTATCGAAAGATATTCTCAATTAAACTTGGACAATAAGTACAGAGGACGGGCCTTAGGAATAATATATTGTTGTCATACCGAAATTAAGCACTCTGTTCCTACGAGGATAACTCAGAATTATAATGAAAAACTGAATTATCTAGGTAGGGTCTGGTGGAAATTCGCAATAATTTTTTTTTATTACAACATTGAGCAAGCACAATCCTAGCTTCTAAAAACTCGAAAATTTTAATCAAACCTGGAGTGACGGTTAATTAAAGTAGCTATTTAGAATTCACAGGCCTTGTACTTCTTATGGAAATGTTTCGCACAGACTGCATACCATGCTAGCTTTAGCTTTAACGAAAAATCAATTTAATTTTTAGTGAGCCACTTAAACAAGTGCCATTTAAAATTATTTGATTAAAAACGTACCAGGAAAATTGTTAACATTTATTAAGTAACATCTTACTGTTCCAGGAAATAGTTGCCTAAACAAGTCCATATTAAATTGAATGCAAAATGTCAAATTATGTCAAGTACATTCATACATATTGACGCATTTTCTTTTCCAATGTTTAACGAGTTCATTAAAATCACTTTTAGTAACAAAATTTTATTTTCTAATATCATCAAGCAGAGAGTATACAAGATAACCAAATGGCCAAATGTACCATTTTAACTTGACATTTACAATGGAAGTGAACAATACATTTTTTGTTGCCATTTTTGAATAACTAAATGTCAATGTCCTACAATATCCATTTGTGGATGCACCAACTAAATCAGATGCAGACAAAAGAAAAAGAAGGAAAAGAAAATTATACAAAGGAATGAGTGCAGTTTCCCACACTAAATATTCGTTTATTCATGTGGGCAAAGAAAACAGTGAAAATTATTATAAATTGAATACGACTGAATTATAATGTGGCATCTTGCTTTCAACTCCTTCTGGGTTTGTTCGAGATAAATCCAAAAGAAATTTGATAAAATGAGACGATAGCACAAAAATTGATGAGGCATACTTGATGTGAATTCTCCCACAAAACTATTCGCTGTCGAACAAAATAAAGTGTTCTTCATAAATGTGGCACATGACCAATTTTTAAATTTTAAGTTGAAAATCATTTTTAACTACAACTTAATATATTGAAATAAATAGAGTAAACGTTTAGCTCCTGGCTTTTCGTCTAATAAGCCAACACACTACCTACTAGACCACGGCGACTTTAGGAATAATGCAAAAATGAATACCAATTTAGAACTATTAGAGGTATACCTACTAAAATCATATTTAGGAACTGTTCTACAATCAGGTTTTAGAGTTTGTGTCAAAAAAATGGTATATATGTATATATATACGCCGATATGATATGCCGATCATGCACTAATGTCAAATCAAGGGCATAAATAGAAACATACTAACGTGAGGAGTCTCTATTTTCTTATTGCTTGTATACTAATTTCCATTCTAAAAATCAACTTTCATTACTTGAACTTTACTTTGAAGACTAAAAAGTTAAATTCGAAATTTCTAATCATTTTTATATTTCATATAGCCATGGAATGCCTTAGAATTTCGCTTACGTTTATAAACCTTAAGAACATGTTAAGTGGCAATTATTACAACATTCAGTCGGAATACGTAGTACAAGTATCGGAGTACGTATTCCTCAGTTAGGAGAATTTAGAATTGCAGCTATAAATGCGCTTAAAATGTCTGATATTAATTTGTGATTTTCACAAATCATGAAGTCAATTGTTACACATAAAGTTCACTAGTTTAAGATCATTTTTAAATCATGTCTACCGCTGGAATAGTTCTAACAGCGTCTTAAACGAGTTCGTATTGCAAATGACCTTTTTAAGAGAATTATAACTAAATTTTAATGGCCGTATAACCATTTTATTTTTGATTTTACAAGTCCTATTATAAACTAAACACATATCGACTACATTCACGGTCAAGACCATTTAGTTGTAAAGTTTTAACAAAACAAAACAATTATTATTATTATTGTTTATATTGTTGTTATTATTAATATTTTAAAAATAAATAAGAAATAATGTGCCATCAAACTTACGAAACCATTAATGAACGGAAAGAGTACACTCTGATATTTTAAATGTATGAACTTGAATGTAAATTTGAATTGGTAATATTTCTATAAACCACCCATTGGCAAAGAAATCACTGACCCACTAGTCTGTATTCATTAAATTAATGGTTTCTACAGGTAATTTTGTTTTCTTAATTATTATATTAAATTCATGATATTCAAGATAAATACTTACATATATTCATACATTTGTATGTATGTTTCATTCTTCGTATTTCCAATTGCTTTACAATCTTTTTTAAGGCTATCGAAATTCAGATTTATATGTCCAAAGCTGCTTGAGACAACTTCTAAAATTTACCAATCGATGTTTGCATCAGTTTCTTCATAAAAATAAGGTTATGAACGAAGAAAACATGCTCAATGGGGCAAAACATCAGTACCATTAACAGTGTGATAACAAGCAATTTCCCGCGAAATTGTAGAAAGGAATTCGCGTTGGCAACAAAGATCATGACTTCTACATTCTACATGGATAAGAATTACAAAGAGTATCAACTTATAACTTTAGCAGATTATTGATAGCTTCCATAAGCTCTGATGTACATCAGTTTGACAGTAAATGTATAAAATAGGCCAATTGGATATCATCATTCGAATTGTGAGTTTGGCAAAAGTCGTAGTATTAATAGAAGTGTTGGATAAATTTGGCACAATGAGACAATGCTCTCAATTCAGTACACTTGAGAACCATTTGATATAACTTGAAATACATATATTTTAATATTATGGAAATTTTTCCTCGTTATAGTCCACTAACTGAAGTGCTAATAAATATTTCATTTCAAAAATACATCTTTGAAAGCGTTAAGAACTTTTGTCTTTCAATAACTATTGATTGCACATAACCCAGGAAACAAGGATCAATGTTGCTTTAATGTCTATCGAATATTTTTCGAAGCAAAATTCAAGATTATTCACACCGAATTCGGATTAATATCTTAGCAATATGAAGTCGCCGTAGCCTAGTAGGTAGTGTGTTCGCTTATTAGATGTAAAGCCCGGGTTCAAACCCCAGTTCGGACATCAAAACGAAATATGAACAAAATATTTCTTCGGTGACTTCCCCTCAGCAGATTTCTGGTAAAAACTCTGAGAGTAAATAAACCTGCCATGGAGAAGTTTCTGAAAAATCTATCGTTTGGAGTCGACGTTAAACTGTAGGTCCCGCCACTCACGTATAAAATTAAGGCACACAACATGAGTGGTGTGGGAAGCTAGGCCGTAATCCTGACTGAAGGGTTGTAATGGCCAATTATGTATGTATGTATGTGTATCTTAGCAATAAAAAGCGTAAATATAACATACCGCCTGAAATATACGCTTAGAATCCCTTAAATATCTTAAAAGTTTAGGCAGCAATGCGATTATTTTATTAACCACTTCTGGATTCAGACATTTTTATTAGATGATGATGTGTTTATAATTCAACATCGAAAGATAATATTGTTCTTATCAAAAGAATCGACATGTATAAACATGCAAGAGGGGGATATAATTTGTTAATATCTGTTATCAATTTCTTTTAAAATGTATGTCTAGCCCATTTGCATTAGGGCTCTAAACAAATGTGATGCGTATTAAAAATCAAACACGGTCAACTGAAAAGTGATCGACTACAGCTATTAAATAATGATACGAGAGAGAATTTCTCAGCGTACTATTCCGCTCTTGGTGATAAGTGAGAGTGTATGTTCGCGGAATAATTCGGCGAATGATGCAAACAGTTTAATTTACTTTTGAAAATGAAGCTTAAACTTAATGGAATCTTTTTAGTTATGAAACGCAAAATTTAGTTCTAAAATAATTTGATTTGTTATCAAATTTAAAGCTGCTTTAAAAACTGCAGTTTAAGCTTGGATAGTCTTCTTAATCTATAAATAATAATAGAAAATTTTACTAAAATTTTAAAAATACATTCATACTTCTTTAATTAATTTTACTGTGGCATTAGTAAAGAGTTTATAGTATACAAAAACAGGGTATAAGTAGCTGACTACTCGCAGGTACTAACCATTTACCATCACAACAGGTTTAATAATGAAATTTCCTTTACTACCTACATTAAACATTTTATTTTATTCTTCTTTTTCTTCATTTTGGAAGACGAACCCACCAAAATAAGATGCAACTGCAATCCCTGGCCAAGCGTTGTGTGAATTAAATTTACACAACGTGACGCGCAGTGAATTAAAAGAAGCCTTAAACAAAACCAACAACAAATACAGTATTTGTCTGCATTCAATGAATACGTAAGACTGGGAACATCATTTTTAGTAATTCAATATTATTCAGTGAAAACAAAAAAGCGAAGGTACATCTAAAAATATTCATGAAAAAGAAAAAGAGGAACAAATAAAATTTAGTTTTATGAATCTCTGAATTTGTTCCAGCTTTCTGTGTATGCGTTTAAATTATGATTTTTTTATTTTCCAAAAAAAAAAAAAAAAAACAAAAAAAATATTATGATGATGATAACTAAAAAATATTATAAGTACGTGTGTACTCATATAAGAAATGTTTACTGTAGTCGAACTGTTAAGAGCCATCTAAAGTGTAGGAGATATTGAAATGCTAAAAATTTCAATTTAATTTAATAAATTCCTGTAGTTCCCAACTTTAAAAGCGCGTTATGTATTGAAACCTTTAATTAATTTATTTAAAAAAATAGTTATTTGATTCGGCTATTTAAAGAAAATAACTATGCCTTTATCCATTAAGGGCCTTTCAAGATTACTATTCTCCCATACGTTAATCATACACCATCTCTTTCAAATCAACATCAACATTACCTAACCAATTTTATGACATCGAGTATACCTATTTATACAGTTTTAATATGTGATTTAAATGAAACATTTAATGGAATCTAATTCCAATTTGTATCCTGCGTCCTTTTTGTTTGTGAATAATTGTGATGTATCACTATTAACTGAGAAAAATCTCGTTGGGCTGAATAACATTTTTCAGCATTATAGAAGATTTGTTTAACTTAACATTTTTGTAAAGAGTTCAGGTGGAGTTGAATAAGTTACAATAACCGTGACAATGTGAGCCTGTACTTTGCAGACATTACTGGCTGTTTTGGATTTAAACTCATTTCATAGGTAGTGAGGACCAGAGACAAGGAGCCTATAGTTTAGTTAATAGAAGATAAGTTAATGTAATATTAATCAGCACAATAGTTGGCAACGAGACTAGTTAAATGGGTACGTAAACAAAAAAAATTGTCGAATTTGGGATGATATCAACCTACATAAAAACCAACAGCGTTCAATGTGTCCTGAAAATGTTACTGGTTGGAGTGGATTTTTAACTGAGGGCATCATCGGTTCCTATATCTTTGAAATCGGAGTTAGCCCTGCTATCACTATCAACGGCGAGCACTATATATTAATGCTTACCAACTCCTTTTGACTTGAATTAGAAGATCTGGATACTGACAATATGCGGTTTTAACAGGACGGCGACGATGTTCTGCACGAGAATTTTGATGGCATGGTCTTCGTTTAACTTCGTTAGATTTTTGTGTTTGAAAGATTTTATATTCTACACATAATGGCATCAATAGGTCTTTCAAAAGAATAAAAAATTTCGTTAATGTCTCATACAAACACTTTCTTTTATTTAAATTTAAAGATAGATAGCACTTAATGAAAGACCCGATGTATAATGTATAATGTAGATAAAGAAATCTATAATTCTTTTTAATTCTTCAAATTGAAGATTGAACATTAGAAAGATAAGACTTTCTCTGAACGTTATTAACTGCGCATCTCAGTATTGTTTAACCGTGAGTGAAAAATTTATACAAGCAAAAAGCAAATGCTTTATAATTTGTAGTTTTACTTCTACAAAGGTGAAAATATCAACTAGGCGTCTGAAAAATGTTTCTATTACGGTAAGAATCAATCATGCGTAATTTTCTTTACTTCGATTGCGATCCAGCAGATCTTATATCAATAATGAAAATCGTGTCGATCGTTCGGCATCAGTCGAATACATAAAGAAATTTAGTCCATGGATTCGTCATGCCAAACGATGCTAAGACTAAGCTACATTGATGTTTTGATGTATTATTCGCCTCACCACCGAAACTACACGTAGGGGTAGAGATAATCCCTTTTATTTGAGGCTAAGATATTAATGAGTGTGATCAAAAAATAGACCGTTCTGTGAACAAGTATATCATCCGAAAAGCAATTCTCGCTTACTGGGGACCAGTTTGGTCAACAGAAGTCAAGTTTTGCTTCATCAAGAGAACTAATACGGGAGCGTCTTTAAAAAGTTTTCATCAATTTTGTTGATGCGGGCATTTCACGTGCGTGCTTTTCACGTTCGTGCATTTCACGTGCATGCACATTTTACCTAACAAAACGGTTTATGTTTCATCTGATTGAAACTGTTCTAACTATTCTAAATAAGACGCATATTTCATGAAAATTGAGTCATTTTATTTGTTAATTCGCGTTATACATACAATATGAACATTTTTAATACGAAAACAATTTTTAAAAATATTGCACTGATTTAGGTTTAAAAAAACTATTTCGTTGTAGTTAGAACCTTGCAGGTCAGTCTCACAATTTTGGTCAACTACGGGATCTTTCAACCTCACAGTCAAATCAAATCGGCTTGTAGCATCGTCTTGTTTTAACTCATATGCTGATGTCGTTTTTATAATTGTTTCAATTGTTGTTTTAACGTAAACAATGAATCAACTTAAAATACCATCGTCAACGGGTAGGGGTTTTTTTTTAGCTAAATCAACTATTACGAGCACTATTTAACGGATTTTGTGAAGATTTTAAAATTTTATGCAACGATATATGGCGAGATAAAAATGATGGAAAACTGAATCATGATGACGAAGAAAAGAGGAAAGACAAATGTTGACTCTTTTCCCATAATTAGCCATATACATACATACGTATATAATTTCGTTTAAAAATAAACAGAATTATACAACGTCGTATAATTTAGCGAAAGTTTAAATTTAGAAATTCTTTTTAATCATTCTAATTAAATTTCATACGAAGTATTACTTATTACGGCGCCCCAGTCCATAGTGCGAAAATAAGAAAAATTTTAAAGTCAAGAAATTTTTATTGCTTTAATTATTTTTTTCTCCTAATTAGTTTATAGTACAAGTGTATTAAATGTACTAGTTAATCTATGTCTACAGTATCGTTCAAGACAAACTGAACAAAAACGAATACATTTTTTAAAAAATTTTTGTCAGAATGCGTTTGAATTTTTTTGGGGCAGGTGATGTTGATGTTTTTAAATTGTCGAGAAATAATTTCATCCACAGATTTCATTTATAATTCTAAAAGTTCATTGTTCATGTGCAGTATCATAATTGGTAGAAAATCAAAATTGTTTAAAGACACCACCAGACGTGTGTATGTATCCAAAGAAATTAAAACGTGAACATTTGCATTTTTATGTAATTATGTATCCATTCAAATACAAATGCACTTCGTTTGAAAAAAATTACTTTTCAGCAAAACCATTTGACCATAATTCTTGTGCAAATTGGTTCTTGTGTTGTTTATATACATATAAGTATAGGCTATCCAAGAATGCCGGCTGTATTTTGACCTCATAAGAGGCAGTAAAGCCAATGCAGTTGGAAAGGCTAGTACAACAGAAACTAGAAATTAGTTCATACGTGATATTGGTACTTCTTTGCAGATGGTAAACAAATAGTATTGCACAAACTTCGCTCATTTTTAAAAGAAAGATGGAACAATCGACCCACTTAATCCGTTTGAAGGAAAACTCATACTCAATTGTACACTTTTTTATTATAAAAGATAAACGAAAAATCTATCAACAGAAATGAAATGTATAGTATTGAAAAAGAAACTCGAACTTGGAAGATTTTGCAGATAACTCTCTTTAAATGTTATACTAGTTATAGAGACGATCTTCCATTGTCCATTTAATTTGGTAATCTGCACAGTTCATGTACATACATATGTATGTATTGTTATTGTTTTATTATTTATCTTTTTTTATTTTATGAAACTTACATTTTGTAATATTAGATTTAACAACGCTTGTATGTATGTATGAGTTGACCTAAATTTTCAAAAAAGAGAAAAAAAAATATACTAGTTTTGTAAATTTGTGTGTAATTATTCAAGCCATTAGATGGAGGTCTAAATAATGTTATAATGTGTTTTAATTGAAGAATATTTAATGAAATCATTTTCAACACATTTAATCAGCTGGTCACGGTGTAAGCCAACCAAGTTAAATTCGTAAAATGGAAACTAAAACAACAAACAATACAACTGATCTGATTTGAATCTTCCCAGTGTATTTTAATGCAATATTTTAAGCTAAAAACAAACTGAATTATTTACCAAATTCACAGAAAAACAATGTAAATGAAATGAAATTCAAAAACAACTACGAACAAAAACTTTATTTTGCCAAGATTTGTTTTTTTTAGGGGAAGAAGGGGGAAATATACAAATTTAATTTGTTTATGGTTCACATACACATATGGCCATAATAATAGGTACACCTGCTTATTATATGGTTAAAACAATATACATATTTGGACTCTTTAAAGGATTAAAGCTTCATTCGTTGTTAAATTATATCTGAAGTTGTAGTAAAATAAACCATAATGCCAGTTAAAAAGCGGGTTATATCTTTAGTGATCTCAAAACCGCTGGTTTGGTAAGACTGAAGTCTAATTTGTTTGCCATTTATGAGTATGATTCGTTTAACAATATTTTCGAGCATTACGGAGTGATTGTGGTGGTTACCATCGACACACTCTGTAAGGAATTAGCAAGATTGTAAAAAAATTTTGTATATACATCAAGCGTTATAGATGTGATCAGGCGAGTAAGCCGTCGTACACCGCGAAAATATCGCAGCTGTTATTGTTCGTTGAAGTCGTCGTAGCTTAGGCAATGTGTTTGCTTACTACACAAAGGCGCGCAAGTTCAAATCTCCATTTTGATATTTGAAAACAAATAAAGAAATATGAAAACAATATTCCTTTCGGCGACCTTATCTCAGCAGCTTCCTGTCAAAAGTGTCGAGTAAATAATTTCCATGAAATCTGTCGTTCTGAGGCGACGTCAAACTGTAGACCCCGCCATTAGTGTATAAAATTAACACACACACATAATACAATGGGCTAGATCGTGGCCCTTCCTAAAGGGTATTTATTTAACATTTGTGTTTGCACCTTTACCTATTAAAAACATAACTCTTTCTCTTAAACCTAGGCGACCATTTATTATGCCGTATATGTGCCGAAAATATGCTAGAGCAACTGGCTTTCAATGCTGATTTTTCCTACAAATTTTTTTTAGCAATTAAGCTCGTTTTGCACTCGGTAGTTATGTTAACATGTGAAATTATTGGATATGTGACTCGGAAAACCCGGAAGTTATTGTAGATAAGCTATTGCATCAAAAAAGTGACTTCTTGTCAGATGGTTATATTTGTTCGAATTTTTTTTAGGGGCTAGATTGTGTGTGGTTTCATCAAGACGGCACCATGACCGATTTTAGCATTCATGACATGAGAAGTTTCCAGAATGAGTCCATATCAAATGAATTTGTCCATGTCAATTAATCACCAAGATCCTGCGATTTGAAGCCGTTAGACTTGCTGCATTAAAAGCTGTGTCTACGTGGATAATTCCCTTATGCTGTTTCATTTAAGAACCGTTATTCTCAAAGTAATCGTTGAAATATTGCCTGAAATTGCGCAATGATTCAGCGAAAACTATAATAAAAGGAGAGACTGATGCAACCAATCCAGAGTCTGTGGTTTAAATGACAGGAAATGGAAAACCCTTACCAAATTAAAAAAGCAGTCTCATGGAAGCCTTATAAAGTCGTCTTAAGAAAGATAAAGAAAAGTTCAAGAGATGGCGTATGATACAGACGTTAAAATTTTAGAAAAATAATGACCCCGTAATTTTGCTGTTATATTGCAGTGTTATGCTATGTAATGTTATATTTTCCCTCAAGTATTTTAATGACGAAGTAAATTTTATTTCATTTTGTGTTTATCTTTCACTATGATTAATTCTTTTTAGTTTTGTACACACTTAGCCTTAATTAAACATCAAAGGGGGGATTCGGACAAATATTCGTTTTTATAATAATACAGGTGTACCTATTCCAAAGCCCATGTGTGTAAATATATAAAAATTAACTTTTAATAGAAACCATCAAAATTCATTATGTTTGAATACGTTGTGGTTGTTGTATTCGTCAACGCCTATTAGGTATAGAGCTACACAATGACCTACTACTGCTCTACGTGTTAACGATCGCAAATTGAGGTAGCAGTTGATAATTACAGACGTTTCAGTATCAGTATCCGTTGGTCTGTGTGTGTGGTTTTTTTTTATCAGTTATTTATTTATGTGTCCAACCAAGCATTGATTCATGAAACCAACCATTTGTGTTGAGTTGATCCGTTAAACAATTTCCGTTTGCCACCCTCTCTGATTTATTTTTAAAATATCGTATCAAAATATAAACAAAACGTGAAGAAAAATTAAATTTTGCATAATTTAACAAAGCTCAACGCAAACTGATACATTTTTTGAAAACAATTCACATCGCAAGAGTACGACAGCTGTTTCCACTAATCAGGAACGGGTACTTTGCTGTAGTTGTAGATTTTAAATTAGCTTGAGACTTGATATGTTTCAAAAAAACTCAATAAATTGGATAAGAAATAAGTTAGTGGATTGATTGAACTGCAATGTCCGTAATTTAGTAAAAAGTTAACTCATATTCCCGAATCCTATGTATTTTTTCCTTTATTTTCTCCACTTGAGAACATAGAACTTCAACAGGATTGTTCCATTAACCCTTTCATGCCCGAATTTCTTGGGCCAGCGCTAAAAGTTTTTTAAGGACATGTGTTTGTTAGTCATGGCCTAAATATGAAGTGATATTAAATTCAGAATCCTACGTATTCTGGTTTTACACGTTTTTAACAAAGCTTGTTTGCAAAAAAAAAAATCTTTTAAAAAAATTAAAAATTACGGAATTTATGAACAAAAATGTACAATGTTGCATAAAGGCAACATCGGACATGAAAGGGTTAATCAATTATTTTAATAATCACTACATACATATATAGTATATTTATGAGTTTCAATTGATCAACAATTGTACTTGAAATTGTGAGATTTGACTGGATTGTTCTGCGTCAAGATTTCTTTAACTGATGACGTCTTCTTATGGATTCCTTTCTGAAGCATGTGCGAGTATTTAACTAATAGGAAAAAATCTATGATTCTTGTTATTTGATAAATTATAAATGCTTTGTTTACTAAACTTTAAAGGTCTACGCATGCTAGATAGACATGTACAGGTATTTTTTTCCATTTTATTTCCTTTTAATAATTATGTTGAATCTAAGAACCGTACTGAAGTGGTGTAACGTGTTCGACTACAAACTAAAGTAATCTTGTTTAAACCCCGTAGAAGTTATTGTTTTCGAATTTAAATTTCAATCGCCTCTAATTAATTTATCTAAATAAACCCATGTCTCTCGCCTCTCCTTGAGTGAATAATATCATCAATAAACGTCATAAAAAGATAAGGCAGCGTCATCTTGAGAAGGAACAGAATTCAATTAGTAAACTGTTATCACTACTTCATCCGATACATGTCTATAGAGTTCGGTATTTCTAGGTAATGACAGATAGACTCTGCTAGAATGTTGTACAGTACGAAAATAATAAAATGGGGAGATGTTTTGTAACATCTCCTATGTTGCTTGACAAAAATGAGAAAGGAATGAATAATATATGTAGTTTAGCATTAACTCCGAACGACAGATGTGATAAATTTTCACGGCAATTGTATTTACTCTCATAGTTTTTGCCAGAAGACTGCTGAGGGGAAGACGCTCAAAAAATATTTTTTTCATATTTCGTTTAGTTCGAAATGTCTGAGCTGGTCTAATACCTCGTCTCGCTACCTACTATAATATGGCGACTTTAGTTTTTCTTCCCACTCTTTCTGAGACATCAAGTTGATAGCAGTGTAATTTTAATAACGAAATTTTAACCGATTACATGATTTTTTTAATTCCATACATCTATTTGTATGGAAAGCCGATCTATCCTATGAATTCGCATGTAAATCGAGGTATAAGTTTACTTTTCTTTGTAACTAAAATTTAATAAAACAAAACTCTTTTTAGTGGCCATCAAACGTAACGAGGCAACTGCTTTATAAATATTTATTACAAGTTTTGCGTTAAATACGAATTAAGAAAAAAAAAAAAACAAAATAAAACAAAAATATTATTTAAGTAAATATTTAATACTAAAATTTGTACCTATTAAAGCATTACATAATTACTAAAAGTTAAAGTAAAAAAAATTGAAGAAAAAAGAAAAACAAAATTAAATTAAATGAAATGAAAGAAAAATAATTTCACTCAGAAAACGAATAATATTCTGTCTGTGTAATAAAATACAAAATGGAGATTCTAAAGGGATTTTATTATTATTTTATATACCACAATATATTATTATTGTTAAGTCGTATTTTATAATTTACGAGTATATATTGTACTTCAGCACAAATTTTGTAAAATTGTTATCTTCTCTTCCACTGTGCACAATTTTGTTTTTTATTACGTGCGTTACAATTTAATTTTGACTGTGTTTGCAGTATAACGCTCCTTATCGTACAATTATTTTAAATTCGTAATATACGAATTAATTTATTTATTAATTAATTAATATTCCAGATTATGTTTAATTTTATTGTGATTACTGCTATTGTAATTGTTTTAAAGCAAATTAATCTCAATTAACTAAAAACAAATATATTTTTTCCCATGAATTCATAGTTAATGAATGTTTTAAACAAAGTTTCACATACAAAAAGAAAAATATTCAAGAAGAGTAATAATTCAAAACTGTAATTCAGTTATTTATGTATGTATACACTTTGAATTAACAGTAAAGATGCAGAAGAAAAAAACAAAAATAATGAAGAAAAACACTCGTAATATTCAAATACTCGTAATAATGAAAAGAGAAATAAACCCGTCTTCATGGGATGACGATCGCTCAATGATTATAATGACTGTTTTTATTTTTGTTTTTTGTTTTTTGTTTTTTGTTTTCGTAGTTTCTTATTCACAAGTGTCTTATGCAAACATCTCTGGATGCAAACACCTGGGCATACGTTGGCGTAAATGACAATGATGCATTCACCCGCTTGCACACTTATCCATTCAATCGCCAAATCATAAAATTTTCACCCTTTTCTCAATAACTTTGTTTTAAAATCAGCCAACAAACAGCCATATTCAGCGGCGCGGAAGTACCCCTCTTGGCAAGATCATCTGGTAACACTTTTTCTCCTGATTCAGACAATGCACCACATTCTATCTTTGATTTAACATCATAAAGGCCGAGTGTACGGAAGACTGCCTGTCCTGTCCTGTCCTGTTTTTCGTACCTCTTATCGAAGTTTAATGGAAGACATCTTCCGATAGCATAAATTGCTGCTTCGAATTTACCTGCGAGTTCCTAGATAGGCACGAAATATTTCATTCTAAGACCAAAAACTTGCGCTACTGTTCCAAAATCGGCTCGACTCCGAACGACAGATTTTTGAGAAACTTTTCATGGCAATTTTATTTACTCTCAGAATTTTTGCCAGAAATCTACAGAGAGGAAGTCGCCGAAGAATTATTTTCTTCATATTTCGTTCAGTTGGAGATGTCTGACTTGGGGTTTGAACCGAGGCCTCATGTCTAATAAGCCAACACACTACCTAATAGACCACGGTGGTCAATTGTAGAAATGTTGATAAAACAAAGACAGCAGATAATGATTGATACGAAAATTTCAAATGAAATCGATTGTGGTCGAATTACTATATACGTGTATATACCAGTGCGAAGATTCGCCATTCGATCGGCGATGGTCAGCAATGTTTTGCAGATAGTATTGGTAAGAAATTTTCGTGCTACGAACTGCTCCCCTACAGCCAAAGTCTTTATTTGGTACATCAGCTATGAGTTAGCCGAGAACGTAGATTGATTTCATTAGATCTCTATAGAGTACCTTATAGTCCACCCTTACCGAAATTAAATTATTTTATTTTTACTTTTTGCACCTTAACCTGTAGTTTGAAGATGCATCATAGAAAACTTGTTTCTTTTTTTTTGGTTTTTTTTATTGAGATGCCTGTATTAGGCTTTAACAAACGTTTGCAGTGCAAAAGTAACAAGGAAATGTTTGAGTGTTTTTAGTTGTTTTTATACGAATGAATTTCGTTTTTGGTAAAGTTTTTTTTCAGCCTGCCTCTACAATGTTTTCAGTTTTGGTGTGTTCGTTTTTTTCATATCTCCAGACAGCAACTGATGATTTTCTGTAAAAAAAAAACACAAAAATAACTCCTGAAAAAAAGTGAAAATATAATGAAAAGACAAAAAACTTGCAGCTATGAGGACATTACGTAATTGATTTTAAAGTTTTTGTTTCATTTTTTGCTTGTTTTTTTATTCGGCTATTGTTAGTACCTGTAAGCATATCGTAATTTTCAGATTATTCGAATTATGGACGCATGCACTCGAGTCGTTTTCTCTTGAAGCAATGTTTGTAATAATTTATAGATGAGCATAAATTTTAATTTTCACTTCAAGATTTTAGTATTACTCAAGGCATATTCATAGGAATGTGAATATGCCTTGGTATTACTACATCAACTAATGCGACTGGCTTTCTACATTATGTTTCATTTGTAATACTTTACTTGCAACTCTATAAAGCACAAAACAGTTTGAAAGATGATTCGCACAATTTTACTATATAGCATGTGGGTGGGGTACATGCATCTAATTATAAAGAGAACACATAATAAAAATAAATTATTAATTTGAAAATTTCATAGTATGTATAGGAATTGTAGAGCAATACTTATCTAATCATTATATCACCTTTTGTTATACATCATTAATTTGGCACATCATATTTATCTTTATGTTTTCAATACTGCTCCGTTCTGCTTATTGCTATTTCCGTAGCTTTCGCCAAAGGCTGACACGAGCTCTGAACCTCTGTTGGGTGCAATCTAATGTGGGTAAGAGCCCGCGATTAGGTAGGCTTACACGCCGTTGATGTGACCACTCCTTTCTATAGGCTGGGACGGAAATTTGAAAAGGGTTGTTCAACGAAAGGGAAGTTAAAAAGAGGCAAAGACTCTTCTCAAATCAAGTGGGTTTGAGTCAATCAAAAGATTTGTTGGGAAATTACAATAAGAGGAGAACTGAGTCATGCAACAGAGTATCAAGAAATAACCTGAGGTTGATAAACGGTCTTTTAATAGCGCACTGTAGACTGATACTACACCAGTTCAGAATGGGGATTATCTCGAGTTCAACATGTATATTCTGTGATGATGAAAATGAATCAACGGTCCTGAGTAAACGAATCAGTGCTTCATGTTTACTGGGCTCGATGATTTTAATTATGTTTTCAACATTTATCCTCGTTATATTGTCCTTGTGTGATATCATGGACCAGTAAAGTTCACTTTTGACGACCCCTCGAGCGATTACGAAATGTTCAAAAAAGATTTTTTTGGAAAATAATGGGGTCTTTCTCACTATATGTTTTGGAAAGAAGTAATTTGAAATACGGTATACCATTCTCAATACAAATCTGATTTAATAAAAATATCCTGAAAAGAATGTTCACATAACACATTGAAGTTTTGATTTCGGCTCATGAATATTTTTTCGTTTGTGTCAAGAAGTAATTTCTTGATTTTTATAATTATTATAGTATTTATTTGTTGTATAAAATTAAACGAAACAAATTTTTTTTATAAAAGACAACCAATTAACTAAACTGAACTTGTAAGTCCTCCAAAATATAATCCCAAACTGAAAAAAAGCAACAAATAAATAAAAATACAAAAAGAAATAAAAATAAAAAGATTTGAGAGATGAGCATGAATGACCTCGCCCTTAAAATACCATCCGTCCACACAAACTCGTATATCTCAGCGTATGTTTGTATGTATGTGTTACATGACGATAATACTTAATTGTAAATGTTAACCAAAAAAAAAAAAAAAATTAAAAAAGTATAAAAATACCTGCTATTATTATATTTTTAAAGGGCCTCCTAGTATGCAGTACGACTTCAACATAAACTTTGTGAAAAATGAAGGTTCTTGTAAAAAAAGTAACCAAACTCAACCAAACAAAACAAACCAAAAAAATTTAAAAATTATTAAATTGAAATAAAAATAAATATCGCACACGATTTCAATGAAATATGATGCGAGTGTTAATGTTTTGCTTCATTATTTGGTTTCATTGTTAGTGTGGACTGTGGCATTCGATACCCCTTAAGGGCATCCTTCTCTTCTTTTCATTGTGATAATTTATAAAAAAAGTTTTGTTTACAGGTTTTAACGCTACACATATATTGCGAATATACACTCTTGTTTGTACAAATTGAAACATTTCTACAAATCGGTTCGGTTCGGGTTTCATTCGGTAGTGTACCACACTTTCTCAAGGGCAGCTATCGATAGTTCTGCTGATTTAACTTGTCATTTTTACAGATTGTTGCCATTGTAGTTACGAAGTTGTCAGTCTTAACAATTTAGTTGCACACGTAGTATCGCATACCCATGAGATATTGTTTTATAGATGAATGATTTTAAGAAATCCTAACTCTCCATTATGCATAAAAACGATGAAATAGCCACTCTTGTCACAAAGGAAGCGCTGAAATCTATTGTATGGGGCTAGCCTATAGAGAATGGATAATTGTGGATAATTCGATTGATATTGTTTGATGATTGATTGAATGATGACTGCTAACCGATCTGAACACGAGCCGTAACTGAGGAGAACTGATTTCGTTTTTATTTTTTATTATTTTGTTCTTATGTATTCATTATTGAGAATTTCACCCAGCGCTTAGGCAAGAGCAATGATATGGAGTACTTATTGGCCTTATTATAAGTCACTATACCATGAGACGTATGAGCACAGGGGTCTGTCAAAACATCACACAGCTAAATTGTACAGCATCAGCACTTTCCCACATTAGCTTTCGCTTGTTCAAAGCCAGTCGTCGATTTCGAATATCACAATGGTTTGATATTTTTAATAGTTTCCGCTTGAACCTGTTACCATGACTATTCACATCACCTAAGCTAACCTATCAATTACTACCATAACATTTATCTGAAAATTGTTATTGTTTTAGTCCATAAATATCAAAAAAATTCGAACTTTAAAGAACCTGTGTGATTTTTTATTCAAATATTTTTGTTTAAAGTATTGTATCTTGTAGTCTATTTAAAACTAGAGCGGCGAATAAGTTTTACAGCATGAAGTATACAGCATAAAAATCAAATCAAATTAATTATATTGCAAGTACGTATATCATAAGTATGTAGGTAATGATGCAATTAACAAAATTAACTTGATTTAATATTTGTATGGCATTAAAATGATTCGTAACACCCTGTAGATTTGAAGATGTTTTCTTAATTTTTATTTGTTTGTTGGTTAAACGATTGGTTTCAGTAGACTATTTAACACATTTACGCTTCAAATCATTTAAAAATTACTCTGTTTAACATATTTTTTTTTTCTCTTGTACTGTTTCATTTTTGTTTCTCTTTCTTCAAAAAAAAAATAAACTATATAATAAATGAGAGTTTTTTTAATACATATTTTGGGAAATAAAATTAATTAAAAAAATGTTGTAAACATAATTACCTTTAATGCTAGTGTAATAGTAAATACGGTGAACAATTTTAATTAGATTTGGCGGTTAACATCTATTACTCCTCTTACAGGCAATTAAATTCATTTTCATTAAAGAAATTTCACATACACTACGAGTAAAATGAAATGTTTGAAATTCAAATTTTCAAATAATCTACTAAAATTATTACTATAGCCACACTTTTTATTGTCTAAGGGCCATTCTTACAACTTGCCGTTAAACTTGGGTTTAGTTAAAGGTACCTTTAGCTAAAGGGGAACTGTAAAGTTATCTTTAACTTATTTTCGTTATTACAACTTAAAAATAAAATAAAGTTACTGTTTCCAAAAATATGGCAGTGCCGGAGCAATGTCGATAAAACTGCTCAATTAAACAAGTTTTATTTAAATGCAGTGGCAACGACGGGCTTCGTTTTTTGTTGTTTTTTTTGTTTGCCCGTTAAAATCTTGCCTTTAGTTAACGACAAGTTGTAATTATGGCCCAAAGGGACTTTTTACAATGTGAAATATAATCAAATTCAATTTTCTTCACAATCGTTCAAGGCCAGTGAGATAAAATTAAATTTCAAGAGGAGACTCAAAAACTGAATCAGAATTTTCAAAAAAACACAAAAAGTTTCAAATCAAATATTTTCTCAATAGTGTTGTTTTTTTTCGATAAAACTTTCTTTTATTAGGAAAGAAATGGAAGTAGCCAAAACGAGAGGCCAGAAGGCAAGTTAATTAAAAATCCTAATTCGTACGTTTAGTACCGGCTGGTCAGTTAAAAATATTACCTCTGTAAATGAAATCTTTAAAGAAAATCAATGGATGTTTACTATATATACTCGTATTGCAGTTGCGACGTGCGAAAAAATATAATTTTATTGCAACTAAATCTCTAAGGATAATAATAATACTATAACGAATTGCAATGATTATTGCCATGATTATTGCCGAGTTGCTGAGGACTTTAACTTTTCATCTTATCATTTAAAAATTAAAGACCTCTATTTTACTTACTAAGGGTGTTTTTTTAATATAAAAAAGATTCGTGGCATTTTACTTTTTGCTGACAAGAGACAAGCTCCCGATATTAAAACTACAATCGTTGTATGCCGTAAATAATAGTCTCTTTATACTCGTACATATTTTATGCTGTTCTGTTAACTTTCTGAGATTCATGAATAAATGCTTAAAAATTAAATAAAATATCGAATATTAAATTGAAGCTTAAAGTTGTACAAATTGCTTTACGATTTTAAAATCTCAGGCTCATCGCAAATCGCTATCTCTTAATCAATTGAAATCAATTTAAAAATTAAAGTTTTTTTTTATTAATCGTTAATTTTTGGACAACTTACAAAACACACACTTCTAAACATATGTACGAGTATGTACATACATACAACGCCAACATCATCATCATTTCGCTATACTCTTAAGACTTAATAAACAAATATTTTAAATCCCAACACTTGAAGCGATGATGACAATTTCAAAGTTTTTTCGATGCTTATTTGGCTATGAAATGAATGGCCCCATAAAATAAATTAGTTTACGTAACTAAAGTTATTTCTTAGAGTACTACATGCATTTGTACATTTGGTTGTTAAGTAGTGATATATCCATGAGTGCATCCATCTAAAACTACTTTTACTAAAGCGTTGCAACATTACAATTAGCCTTTGAGGCAGATGCTACCAAACGATACCGGTTACCAATGAGAAATTTTTTCCAAAAACCAAAAGAAAAAAACTGCTTTTCTAGCAATAACAGCAGTGTTTCCCTAATAAAACTTAGTTAAACTTAAAAATCGGTTTTGAAATATTTTGACACAAATTGACCATTACCAGGAAAGATACACGTTAGCTTGTGAAAGTGGCACTCTGTTCATATAATTAAAATTGATAAACATTTTGTCCATTGACGCCTTTGGACAATTTCTATATTTTTAATTGAAGCAGTAACCCGTTAACACGAGATGGGACTTAAAACTAATTTGTGTAGAAGAATTTGATTGTTGAAACTAAACGTTGAGCTTCCACCAACAAACTACTTAGTTTGAGTTGTTTTCATCTTTAATTGTATCAATTTTGGATCTACACAAATATTTAATGTGAGTGTTTTGTCGCCTGATTATTTATGAGTTGATGATACCAGGACATGCTCCATGACCTTAATTCTTCATTTATCTACCTATTCCATCAGTTGGAATATTTGGAATTGTAAAATCTATTACACAACTTGTGGTTTTACACGTACGCTTAAAAATGTTGTGTTATTTGCAAATCGCCAGAAGAATGAAATTAAAAATAGAATCTAGAATGTTATCTTGTGGATCGTTGTAGTTAATTATTTGAGAGGAATTTAAAAATTTTAGAATTTATTTTAGTATAGACTTCCAGTCACTCAAATAGCTATTTAATGACCCATAGGTATTTTTATTTATTTATTTTATTTTTTTTCAAATCGTTTATGTTCCATGGATTCGAAGATTACAATTAAAATAACAGAAATTGCTTATTTTTATCCCGGTTTATTTTATTATTTTAGTAAATCCTTGTTTTGTTAAAATAATAACACTCTTTAGCTGTTAACAGTGCGCTATCAATTTTATTCACGATTCTTATCGATGTGTGGTGTTCCATACCACAGTGATAGTATTGGTTGAATATTTATAGACTGGTATTGTTTAAATCACTACTGACTGGCAGTATCGATCTATTTTCTGCATTATTTTATGTCTGGCAACTTTAAGATCTTTTCATGCAGTGTTGTTCATGCATTTTCCAATTTGTTTTGTTTTTATTCTTGTGCTTTATTATGCTGTTCTTTGTGAAATTTATTGTACAGTATAATTAATATTCAATGTTATTACTACCTTCTTTGCTTCAAGCTGCATATTAGCTAGCATATGAAATTGTTGAAGAGCGCAATGTTTCTCCCCGATTCCAAAATGGTGATTTGGGATAAATATTGGTACTTTCGCGCATAATATTTAAGCCTACTTTACACGGTCCCACAAGTAATATGATCTGTCAAAATTTTGTGTAGAAGAGTACGGATGTGATCGTCTAAACGTACTATGTAATGAAACCATCACACATCGAGAGAAAATACGGATGAAAAGTTTGACAGTCGTATGGCTCTCTTCATTTTTTGAAATGATTCAAAAAACAAGCAAGTCGCATTAGATCAGGGATGTATTTTTATGCAAACACATAGAAAAAAAGTGTAACAGCTGTTTTCATTTTACTTTGTTATTGTCTTATACCGATCATGTAAACGCAAAAAATATAAATCATACGACTTTTATTCTCTTTTTTGTCATACGGATGGAATTACATTTTACTTTTTCATTAGACTTTACGTACGTAAAGTATTACCGTGTGAAGTGGGCTTTACAGGATATTTGAAAGATTTATTATTTCAAATAGGTACATTTGACATCATGGTTATAATTGAACTTTCCTTTTGGTTAGAGAAGATAGCGTTTTGATTCTATTTTTTTTTTTTCAATACTATGAGCTTTACTTGGGACAAGGATTTTAATAGAATTTTCAATATCTCACTTAGATTGAAAAAGTTAAAGTTATTTCAACAGATTGTTTAAAATTCAGCGGAACACCTAAAAAGACTCAAATTGCAGAAGAAACCAGCACTAAATCAGCAACGTAAGGAATTGCGGTTAAATTTTTGCAAGGAACATATGACTTGGAGGACTGAATGTATTTTCTGACGAAAAAAAGTTCAATTTTGATGGACCAGGCGGCTTCAACCATTATTTCCATGATTTGAGAAAGGAAGAAAGTTTTTAGCCCGTAACAATAGTCGAGCAGGTGGTGTTATGGTCTGGGGAGCAATATCGTACTATGGAGTCATAGACTTGGAATTTCAAACGATGAAAATGACAGCAAATTCTTATAAATTAATTCTGCAAACGGCGTTTCCGAAATTTCAAGACCTGTTTGGACCCATCCCATCGATTTTCCAACAGGATAATCCTCCTATTCACACGGCAAGGATTGTTAAAACGTTAACTAGCGAGCAAAATGTTGAATTGTTGCTATAGCCACCATACTCGCCGAATTTAAATACATATGATGGAAAACGTGTGTGGATGGTTGTCTCGGAAAGTGTACGATTCTGTACGACAATTTGAGTCACTCGAATTATTTATAAGTATTATACGTATTTTTCTAAATTTATGAATCTGAATGAGTAGGCGTATGAATCAAACATATTTTGAATGTTATGAGTTTGATAGACGTTGTACTCATACTCATTGCAACCTGTACTTATAAATCAACGTTGTAGTGAGTACGAATGAATCAAATAGTTGAATTTCAATACTGTTAACTCACTCAAACTCAAAATTTCATGAGTAGTTATGAATAGCGAAAAAACGATTCATTGCTGATCTCTGGTCAGAATACAAACATATTAAAATTTAATATCCATTACAGTGGATGAGTATGAATAATGGGTTCTGGGGATTATGAAGCGGAATCTCCAGCATCCCAGATTTAAATTTAATTTCTACTTACTAGCATTGTCTGCAATTAATTTTGCTATTTTGTTGTGTTTTTTTTTCAGTTTAAAACACTTCCGAGTATAGCATTAGGCCCGACTATTAATTAGCTGGGTTTAAGAAAATATAGAAGTAATATCGATCAAACATACCAGTTACGCAATCATCTTTTGAAAATATGCGCACTTAATGGCAATGACATTACAAAAGATTTCTGAAGTCTGGATCTAGAATGAAGCTCACTTACTCACCTAGAATCAAAAATGCTTTCCTATCCAAATCCATTAGTCCATTGCTTACACATGAAGGGTGAAAAATAAAAATAATATAAAATTCTTAGGGCCATTATTACAAGTTGCCTTTACCTTACTAAAGGGAACTGTAAAGTTATCTTTAACTTATTTTCGTTATTACAACTTATAGATAAAATAAAGTTAACTTTTTCAAAAATATGGCAGTGGCGGAGCAATGCCGATAACACTGATCAAATTAAACAAGTTTTATTTAAATACAGTGCAAGGACGGGCATCGTTTTTTTTTTTTGTTGTATTTGCACACTTTGTTCATATTTGTAGTTGCCGTATTGAAAATAACATATGATATTGCAAGCTCAAACATAAACTTAACTTTAAAAATTACCAGTAGAATGATCTTCCCTTTAGCTTAACTCTCGCTTATCGTCCACTTATAATAATGAAAAACAATTTATCTGCCCGTTAAAATCCCTCTTTAGTTAACGGTAAATTGTAATAATGGCCCTTAATGAGTTTCCTTTTAACAGTTGGACAAAAAGGAGCGCATTATAATGAATTTCTCCGGAGTTCCTAATCTAATTAAACGATTGTATCTTGAGGATTTCTAATAGTCACCCAGCTGATTGTTATTAAAAGTAATGGAGAAAGTATTAAACATAATACTAGAAAGAGTTTTAAATACTCGGATTGGAATCACTGGAATTTTACAAAAAAAAAACACCTTGTCATTTGTCATGCACAATAATGTGCAACAAATTGCATAATAAATGCATACGATGTAGAGAAGAAAATGATTGGGAAAACTTAAATGGAAAGAATTTTCTAAGGAAAACCAAATAAGTTTTCAATATTTAAGGAAATATTTACAATAATAACTAGATTTTGTATTTAATTGTTGGGTCAGAGTTTAGTGGTGCTGGTCATCAACGATGATGATGGGCTTTCCAAATGTTTCCATCACGTTTGCTAAAAATCAAATATTGACTCTTGATTTTTGTGTGAAACACAAGAAATTACTTCCTATTGAAGGCAGTTAAATGGTATTGCTGTCAGCAGAGGTTTCTTTGAAGTTTTTCTGCAACCAGAAACAAAGAGAAATGAAATGAAACGAAATATGTATGTACATATGTATGTATGTATATCCTCGTATTTGCAAATATTTATTGTAAATTTTTGTACACTTAGTTTGTTAGGTTTACATTTAAGCTGGATTCACCCATTGTTTCGGAACAAAATTTTTGTTCTGAAACAATTTTTTTTATATGTAGTTTGACGTTTCTCTTTTTGAGAGAGAGAGCGAAAGAGAGTAAGCTTGCTTCGGAACATTTTCAGCTCGAATTGGTTTAATTTTAATTTTTGTTCCGAAACAATTGAACTATGTTGACAGCTACTTTAATTTTTTAAGTAAAGTTGAACTGAGCTGCCACATCATATTATATGTACATTTGTATGTATCTATTTATGTATGTATAATATCCATTATTATTCATTTTTTTCACTTCAACAATTTCAGATTTGTTTTAATTTACAATTTCTTTGTAACACAATTAAAAATATGATCACACTCAAGCCAAGAAAACAAACGAATTGCAATCATCTGCTACTGTGCTGCCTAATTGTAAAACTAACACGCATCGTTTACAAAGATATTTCATATGGTAGCATTGTTTTTACAGAACAATTGTTCGAAGTGGGTGAATCGTTTCGAAACAAACTCTCAAAAAACTGAATTTGTTCCGGAACAAGCAATTTGTTCCGAAACAATGGGTGAATCCAGCTTTATGTTTGTTTATGTTTTTATTTTTCTTTTAATGAAAAACATTTTGTGAAAGAAACTGTGTAGAGACCAGAGGGTGCAAGACAGTTTTAACCTCATCATTATGAAAAATCATGAAGTTGATAATGATGATGACGGTGATTACGTTTGTGATTATGACGCTGGCAATGACGATTAACAGAGACCGATGAAGATGATCAACATGACCACAATCGCTACGCACGCATTTGGCCTCTCTTAACAAATGATAGATACGAGAAGACAACAACAAAATCAAAAATAAAAATCAAAAACAAAAAAAAACAAAATAAAACTAAAACAAGCTGGTAAAATATTAAGCCAAAAATACGTTCAAGCCATCTAAAGGCTTTTGTTGCCATCGTCTTAAAAACAAAAGCAATAACAACAGAAACATCAACAAAAGCAAATGAGAGAGGCTTCACTTTACTACCACTACCACCGCCACTGTCACTGTGCTAAAGTTTGCAGTTTGTGTATCAATCTATCTCCATTGGTTGTTTGTTTCAATGTTGGTCCGAGAGGGGTCTCCCCGACTTTGGTTTTGTTTTTTCGGTGGTGCTCGCTGTGTTGTAGCGCGTCATTACGATTGTCTGACTATAAAGAGGGCTGTTGTGGCCTTTCATTGGCATTCAGTCGTTGGTTCCCTACTTGAAAGCAACTAAATTTATTTTTTAATTTAAGTTTTTTACTTCTTTCCCCCACACACACAAGACTCACAACTATGAACTCCTTCTCCGTGGTAAGTTTAAATCATAAAAAAAATTAAAAGAAAAATCAGCAAAGAGGATAGAGGATTTCGTTGTAGAGCGAAAGCAAAATCTAAAGCAAATACATACATATATATCTTCAGAAAAGTGTAAGAAACATTAATAAGGATTATCAACGTTTTTTGTCTCTTTTTAGTTCTTGGTGTTTGCTTTGGCAGCACTGGTCGTAGCAGAACCTCCATCGGGATATAATTATCAACGCGGCGGTGGTGGTGGTGGTGGCGGCGGTGGATTTGGTGGTGGTTTCGGTGGCGGTTTCGGTGGTGGATTGGGAGGTGGCGGTGGCGGCTATCAAGCTGTTAGCGGTGGCTTCCAAACCAATGAAGGCCAAAATGTCGATCCACAATTGTTGGAACAAGTCCGTCAAATCTTGTTGCAAGAAGAAAGTAAATCTGGCGGCGGCGGTGGTGGTGGTGGCGGTGGCTACCCCGGCACTCCCTCTGGTTCTTATGGTGCTCCCTCACCTCAATATGGTGTACCTTCGTTTGGTGGTGGCGGCGGCCGTGTTGTCGGAATCGATTTGGACGGCATCCGTCAAGCCATCCAAGTGGCTCAGTTCGCTCAACAAAGCACACAAGCTGGCGGTGGTGGTGGCGGCTTCGGTGGCTATCCAAGTGGCCCATCTGGCTCTTATGGTGCTCCCTCAAGACCCAGCGGTAGCTACGGTGCGCCATTCTAAGCCCAACCGTTAGTTATTTTTTAGCATAATGTAGATTACATTTCAAATTCATCATTATAAAACAATTGCTGCCAAATAATTGAAAAGACAAACGCGCGCGCCAATTAAATCAAACGCCTCTGAAAACGGATACGCCTAAGAATAACAACAACAATGGCAACAACACCTTAACCAACCAAAACAAACATCGATCCATTCGATCATTCGACTAACAGGCGAAGAGATGTTCGTAAATACAAACCAGGATTATACCGTTACGCAACATAAACACAAACCATTTGAATTAAGAAAAAAAAAAAACAAAATCGGGAATTTGATGTTTGTATTGTTTGTTTGTGAAATACCATAATTGTGTTGTTTTACATCCACAGAACATGGAAAGTATTAACCTGTAAATTTTCACGAGTTTACTAGTTCTTATTTTCCATGGAAAAATTTTCCGTTTTTCAGCAAAATTTTTTCAGCGTATTCCTCACTCTAACTTTCTTTCAATTTTCTTTTTCATTTAAAAACTTGTTCTATTAGGAAGGAAAGAAAGTCTGAGTTTAGAATTTCGCTTGAAAAACTTTTGCTAATTTTCATTTTCATACCATTCCAAACATATCCCAACTCAGTGACTATCTATCTATCTCACTATCTCTTAAGTCCGCTCTCGCTAACAGTCTATTTTATTTTCACATTTTCCTAGCGAGAGCAATTGTTATTATTGTAAATAGTTTTTCTATGTTTTAATTAATGTTAACAATTAAACAAAAAGAAAATTTCATTATTTTTTAGTTAATAAGTGATTTTTTTTATATGTATGTATATAAAAAGAAAATATGAAACAAACAAAGAAAGAAACAACAAAAAAAAACATTAAAAAATAATAAAAAAAATAGTAAATTTTGTCACCGTTAAAATCAAATGTCTTTTTAATTGAATACCTCATGTTTTCGTTCCGCAACATCCTGTATTTACTGGGATTGAATAGATTTTCCAATTCGAAGTTTTTGAATACAATAGGCTTGTATGTGTGTGTGCATATTGAAAATACAATACGTTGTGTACACGACACATACAAAAAGTGTGGTAAACATTCGTGCAGAAGTCACAGTGTTAACTCATGAGAGACATGATTATCTCATTACAAATCCTTTTATAACACATTTTATGTAATTTCCTTGTAATATATTTATAATTGTATTTAAAATGACAACACATAATAACACATACATATATAAATATACATATAGAAATAATAATGAGGAGAAAGACCACAGTAACATCATTTTATCCGTTTTTTTATTTTGTATTCTCTTTTTGCAAAAGCAATTTTGTTTTTAATGGTTTTTCTGTTCATATAACAGTTGTGTTGTGTTTACAATTCATAATCACCCATCTGCGTTTGTTTCTTTTATTTTATTTCTTTCATTTTTCTGTTATTTTTTTTTTACTAATTATAACAATTGTTGTCTGGCTGGTAAAGAAAACAAAAACATACAAACAAACATATGCACATACATACATACAATATAAACTCTACACTCTATACAATGTTATTAAATACTTTACTTTTGTCTTACTTGTTGTTGTATCACATAAAATGAAAAGTATTACATAAACAACAGACAGCAATTACCAACAGCAGTGAAATGCTGGAGATGCATCAAGTGGTCTGTCGCGTTTCTCTTTAATTTCTTTTTCACGATAACAAACAACATGTTGAATACTTTCATTTCCATTGTTTCTCTTTTATTTTTTATATTTTAGTTATTATTGTTGTTCTTTATTTTGATATATACCTATATACATATATTTTTTTTACATTAAAGTTGCTATACGTAATAAATATTAGGTTAGGTTATGTTTGGAATAACAACATTGTATGTGTTATACTTTCTTCTACGACATGCTGTAATTTAATGGAAAGTAGGTCTTGGGGGCATAAGCAATGAAATATTGATCGTGAGAAGGCTTGTGTTGCTAAAATAATATCCAAACAATATAAACAAGGATATTTAAAATAACTAAATTAAAATTTATCATTTGATAATACAGTTTGCTGTAGACCAAATGTTTTACGATTAACAGAAATAATCGATAAAGCGAATAAATAAGGGACTGCGTAATTTGAAATGACGCAGATTGTAATCCACAGGCAGCTAGCTTTGGTATTTACGTACTCGAAGAGATTTGTTTGCATTTTTATATTGCTCTCTAAGAGCCCTTTAAAGCCTCATTAGCCTTTATTTATTTTTACATATGATTGGTGATCTTTTCATTGTTCGCAGAACTTTTGCCAAACGACTTTTTCTTATATTTTCCTTTCAAGGCGTCTGAGCTTCAGTTTGAACGCTCGGGTCCGTCTAGTAGATTACCGCTTTATTTATTCATTTTTGTAGTGAAATAATTTTTAAGGAAGACTTAATAATGACATTAAATGAACATTTAAAATCATCCTGTAAATACCGAGACGCCTTATGAATGCTAACAGTTTCTCTGAACACCTGTGAAAACACTTCTCAAAGAAAATGTAAAAATTTTGTTTCAACTTATGATGTATTAGTCATTCGAATCCACTTTACCTAATGCGTAAGAATTGTCTATAAATAAAGCCTTCTGTAGGTTTTTTCGATAGTCCTGTGTTTACTTATAAACCCAAATTGATGATCTAGCATTCACCTACGGCGCAGCTCAATAAACATTATGTTTCTAATTTTATTAAGTTTTTTATGGGTTGAGATGAACAATAGTTTTTTGAATTTCACAAAATTCAAAATTTATCGGGACTGGAGGACAAGCAGCAGAGCAACAGCGTTCGTGGGCTCACGCCCAAATTTATAAAATTTTGTCTTTAGATCAGAATTAATTTTGTAAGCGAGTAAATAAAAAAAAACCATTGCCTTAAAACGTATGTATTTCTCCCTAGACTTTAGTCGTGTAAGCACAAATCCTATAAGAAGTTGTATTAATACTTTAGTTTTGTTCCTTACACACTATCAGAGTTGGCATAAACTCCTCACGTATGTATGTACGCCGATAGTCAAATTAGTTAAACTAGGCATCGTATTACGTATTGTTTTATATACATACAGCTAATTCTGTTTTTACACGGTAGATTGGTTCCAGAAAAAACCTTGTAAAAAAAACCGTGTAAAAAAAGACACTGATCGTATGCAAAAATATGTGATTGGTTCCTAATCTCTAAAACCTATTAAAATTAGTGAAAAACAAGGATTTTTTAAGAAGTATTGTATTTGACATTTTCTTTTAGGGATTCATAAATATTTAACAAAATTAAAAATATAAACAACTTAATAAATATAAAATATTTTTGGCTTACCTTTCATCTTAATGCGTTAAATTTAATGTAACGATAGAAAAACAAATTTGCCAATAAAAAATTTCTTTACCAAACACAAAATATTAACACAATTCAATTGCTCTGACCTTTGTGCTTGTATGCACAAAAGGGAATTCCCCTAAATTTGTGCCATTTACATTTGCTTTGACCAGTAAATTTGCTTGTCGCGCAAAAAGGGAATTCCCTTAAATTTGTGATATGAACATACATTGCAAAAATTAAATTTGACAAAAAAATTTAAGCACAAAAAATTTTAAATCGTGCTAAATGGAATAAAATCGTGTAACAAAAATTAAAAATATTTTATTTTCAAACCGTGTTATATCAAAATCGTGTAAAAAAAGACCGTGTAAAAACAGAATTAGGTGTATATCAAGGCTAATTAAATATTTATTTAAAAAACAAAAAACGAACATAATTTTGTAAAAATTTAACCCGATGGATGACACATAGGCATACAACTTCAGTCCTATTCCTTAATCATTCGATAAATTTTAAAGATTTACAAAATACTTTAATTCGATATTGTTGAACTTAAATCTAGAATACATTGTGCAATCATTAATTTTTTTAAGTTGTTTCAATGTCATCTGGTTATACTTTTTTGATTTGGTATTTCATTTTTAATGTTAAAATATCGTCTGAATAAAGTGAATAAAGTGGCATCAATTGGAAAAAAACTTAAACTGTTTTTGCGTTCTCAATTGTGCAATGACATCTGCTTCCAACGCTCAAAACTGATTGAAAATTAAACTCAAATAATTTACTGACTGTAAAGGTATAAGTTCTTTCATTGGATCCCGTCGTTGGCATTATACGGAAGAGTGATTAAATAGTAATTTATTAAGAAAGGAATTCCCTCGTCCTGTAAAGTGCGATAAGAGCAAGCAATTATATTTACTTCATTTTATTTTATTACTTGTCTTTGTTATGTCAAAACAATAAATTGAGACTTTTAATACTCTGTTCTGTTATTTTGTTAATATACTTTAGAGAACATACAAATTATGCTTAACCAACTAACACACTTGCCTCATAGCAGTTTTTCTGCCCTATTCTAACAAAAAAAAATACTTCAGGATGCCATTTCGATTTTATCACGCAGTTGGAATTCGACATTTTTAGTATCAGGTCTTTCTAAAGAGCTGGTGCACTATTGTACTGGATACGCAGGGCAATGAGATGGCGGATGAGTTTTGTAAAAGTTCTCAGCACCGCTAATAAGGTTAGAATTGTCAGTTGAATGCCAGTTTATAGGCGAGAGAGGCGAGGGGTAAAGAAACGCGTACACTCTATGTTGTACTTTCGTTACGCTTTACTTTCTCAATCGCAATGCACACATTCATACACACAATTATAAATAGCCAATACGTATGACATTAAAAATAAGCCTTGTATCGTGTGAACGTCGAAGATAGTACAAAGAAGAATAAGTTAAAATCTTAAAAATAAAACTATCATCGTGTGAATACAGACGAAGCAAATTAAATTCTTACTAGAATAGACTATTCAACAATACATAGTTTAAGAATACTTGGAAGTTATCGGCGTCAATGCGTTTCAGCAGGATAGATGAGGGTTGAAGTTTCCAACCAATATTAAATCTGAATGATGTAAAATTATTAAATTTTATTTTTTTATACATTATTAATTAATTAATTAATTTTTATTTCCAGAGATTACACATCCATACATACATAATTGGTAATTACAACCCTTCAGTCAGAATTACGACCTAGTTTCTCACACTACTTATGTTGTGTGTGTTAATTTTTATACATGAGTGTTGGGACCGAACGACAGATTTTAGAGAAATTTCTCATGGCAATTTTTTTTACTCCCAGAGTTTTTGCCAGAAATCTGCTGAGGGGAAGTCGCCGAAGAAATGCTTTACGTCTAATAAGAGATTATATACGTAACGTCACACAATATTCTATAGAAAGAGGCAGATTTTCTATGTTCGAAATGTTTACTATGATTACAAATGACGTTGATGATGATCATCATGACGTGAAAAATAAAGAAGACAGCGATAATAGTCTTTTTTTTTGTTATTTCTTGAGGTCTGGCCTACAATTATTTTTGGCTAATGCTTGTGAACCAAATTATGACACAATCGACAAAATAATTTCATTTCAAGAGTTGAATGAAAAGTTGTTATTGCTTTGAGTATACATAATTCGTATAGCAATTGGTTAAGAGTTTGAGCGTCTTTGGCTGGTTGTCCATATCTGTACATGAAGTTTTTCGATTTGGCATCTTCTAGAGACAATTACAAAACCATTCATATTTTTATTTTTGTTTTTGTTGGTTTCTTTTTTTAATTTTTTCATTTATCACGTTATATCTATCGAAATCGTTTGGTATCTCATACATCTGTACGCATAATCATGTGTAAGTAAGTGGCTCGTCGTAATGACTTGTAAGTGCAGCTGTTTCTTAAGACAGACTCTAACAAATGGTGGATTTCAGTTGAATTTGAATTTTTATTCGAAATTCGAATTGAAGCGAATGTGCCAAGTCGTCGTTTTGTTGTAGTCTAACTTCTTGCTACTGTTGTTTTTATTTTTGTTTTATGGTGGTTAAATTGTTGAATGCTCATCACCTGTAGCTGTACGTTTTTATAGCCAGTTTTTAAATTATAGCCGTATAGCAAGAGGATAAATGCAAAAGTACATCTAAATACATACGCATACTGCATCATCATGCATAATGCATACATACTATACTTATCTCTGTATACATGTATGCGAGCAATTGCATTCATGAAGATCTAAAACTCACTTACAGACGAATTCATTTCATTTGAAGACGTTGCATTGCGGTGTTTATGAAATTAACAGTAGTAAGGCTGATGATAAAGCTGAAGCTGAAGATGAAAAAGTGAAAGGATTTTTATTTCTTTTTTTTGCTATTATTTTTGGTTTCTTAAGGTTGACAACACAGTAAGTGGAATTGCCAACGGTATATAAATGGTTTAAAATTGAAATGCAAGTATTCGGTTTGAACTGCAGTGGTTTTAAAAAGTGTCGTCACTATTTTTTATTTTATTTGAAATTTGATTGCAATTTATTTTGATTTTAATGTAATAACGAAACAAATTCTATACAATAAGAAAACTATTTATAAATCGCTTGCATTGCATAGTATATGTATATTCCATATTATATTCTACAGAACCGATGTCAATGTACAAAATTTCAGAGCTATTGCAATTGTTTAAAGGTCAAATTGCATCCCAATTAGCTTGTAATCGTAAATCAATTTTAAATAACAATAATTACGATACTTTTTGAACTATTAATTGGATTTATAAAAATCATTTTAGTGTTACGATTGGATTGATTCGACTTCATGAAATTTCTTTCTGCTTTACAGAGTACATTGATACAAAACCCTAGCGATAGTCTTACGATTTGAGCCCAAGTAATGATCCCCCTGAGATACTCGTTGTATAGGTCGAACACACCAACTATCAGTTACAGAGGTTACTAGACTCTTGCGTAATTTTAGTTCCTAAAATATTAAAGGTGATAAAAGCTGAAGTAATTAAAGGGAAACTTAGAGGATTTGAAAAATCTTCTTGAAATTCTTTTATGAATGTGACACTTTATAGTTTTTGGAAGTATAGTCGCGGTGCTGTTATCCATTTAGCGATATTATATAATAAGCAAACAAGACAACGCCGCGTATACCAAATTTCACAAACTACTGCATAATGTTAAGTACAAAAATATTCGATAAGGGAACAAAACAAATATCAAATATCCAACAAAAACACTTAGAAGTTGGCAGACATAAAAGAAAAGAGTGAAGGGCAATTTTGCCAGGCAATCAGAGATGAGACCTGAGTCTTTGAATAGCCAACCGAGAGTTGTATTAAGGCACAGTGGTATGCAACACCAAAAATTTGATCTGTATTAATAGGGATCGTATATTATTTAAAT
The DNA here is from genome assembly GCA_936449025.2 of Sarcophaga subvicina. Taxonomy (NCBI): domain Eukaryota; kingdom Metazoa; phylum Arthropoda; class Insecta; order Diptera; family Sarcophagidae; genus Sarcophaga; species Sarcophaga subvicina. Next base: position 44,536,393 of record OW388081.2, on the reverse strand, counting down.
AAACAAATAGATGACAATCAAAAATAATGCCCGGATGGTTTAAATGGTAGTGTGCAAAAATTCAAGGGCCACAGCCAGGGGTTCGACTCCTACTAGAGGCTTTATGACTGTCTAATTTTTTGTATGGCATTATACATGATTAATCACAATAAAAAAAAGAATATGAGAACTATTACAAATAAATTCTCGGAAAAAGTCACAAAAGTTACACGCTAGTCATTTAAAAACGTAATGTTTCAGAAGTAAATTCATTGTACAGTACCCCTCTTTGTTTTCTCCTATAACTACCTGGCCTGCATTCCAACACAATGTACTGGATGAATAGAAGTTATCTTCTGAATGTTGATCTCAAAAGAAAAATAAATCGCAGCTGGATAACTACATCAGGCGAAGTTTTCTGGCATGTTATTATTGGACTTTACAATTATTATTATTATTTTTAATTTTATATTCTTAGTTTTATAACGAGTGGGCCATCTATCGATTCAAATTTGAACCATCGGTTATTTCGAATCTGACAATACTTATGTCATTTATTCTGTCACAAAATTCAGTCTATTATCTCCACTGAACGTAATGAATCGATTTACGCTTGAGCAACGTTGGGATTTATTGGAAATTTGGGCCAACGAGAAACTAAACGATGATGTCATATTTACCAAAAAAAAAGTATCTTTTCTGAAGAAGCTCATTCTTATCTTCGTGAGTACGTTAATAAGCAAAATTTTCGTGTTTGTGGCTCCGAAATCCCATACATCCATTACCAGTGACTGTTTGGTGCGGCTTGTGGAGCGGAGGCATAATTGGCCCGTATTTCTTTCCACATGAGGGCGGCGCAACCATTTACGGTCAATGAAGACACCTATTGTACCATGATAACTGACTTTTTTTGTACCCGCTCTTCATGGTATTGATGTGAACGGTTTCAACAGGATGGTGCAACTTGCCACACATCTTATGCCACAATCGATTTATTGCCCCAAACGTTAGATGGCCGTTTAATTAACCGAAATGGTGATGTCAATTGGCGGCCAAGATGCTGCGTTTTGACACCGTTAGACTACTTTCTGTGAGACGCCGTTAAAAAAGTCTTATGCCGACGTATCAGAGACAATTCAGCATTTGAAGGCCAACATTCGTCATGCCTTTACCGAGATACGACTCCATACACTCGAAAAAGTGCACGAAAATTGATCCAATCAAATGGGGTAATGTGAGGCCAGTCGCGGCAGCCATATGAATGAAATAATATTCCACTTCTAACCGGAACAATTGTACTTCACTACAAAAAACATAAATTTGGCAAAATTTCAAACCGTTTTTGTTTTATTGCATTTTAAATTATAAACTATTAAATCAAACAGCCTATAGAAAATAAAATTATCGAAATAATAATAAGTACATGAAAGTAAAAACAAAATTGCAAAACTATCTTCATATGTACATACATACATACATATGTATATTCTATGTTATGAGATAAATAAAGCTTCTCTCTTTTACAAATTTCTAAAGAAGAATCTTGTGGTATGTAGTATTCTTTATTTGTACTTTATTGTAAACAAAAAAAAAAGAAACAATTTAAAATTGTAAAGTTTTTCTTAAGTTACCCGAATAGGAAATTGATTTGTTCGTGAACTAACTACGGAACGTTACGCACGTACTTAATAGCTAGCTAGATCGTGTGATATGGGAGGGGATCTTGTTCCGCACGTCCAATTTCATACAACGAAACCACAAAAAAATTACGTGCGATTTAAATGCCTCATTTTGGTCAACAATAAAAAAAAAACAATACACACATGACTCGTCCCTGCCAGTTTCTCAAGTAGCGTTGTTGTTGTGCTACGTTCCTGAACCCACCCTACCATGGTTTTCGAATTAAGGAAAATCTGTTACGAAAACCCCTAAAAGAACTAAACCTTACCTACGCCTATGAAGTTCTACATAACAATAAAAAAAAATTACGTCTTCATCATATTAGGGACATACGGTTATATTGAAATCACAAAAAATAATTCTTAAGAAAAAATATCTTAAATTATAGATAAATTGAAATTATAAAAAAAACTAATTAGCATGACATTAATATCACTACATATTATCATAACAATTGATCAGTGATTAGGTTAGGTTAGAAGACTTGTACTTGTCAATTAAGACAAGTACAGTATCATTGTACAACGTCCTAGTTTGTCGCACCACTTATGTTGTGTGTGTTAATTTCATACATGAGTGACATTTCGACAAATTTTCGAGAAACTTTTTCATGGCAATTTTATTTACTATCAGAGTTTTTGCCAGAAATCTGCTGAGAGGAAGTCGCCAAAGAAATACTTTTTGTATTTTGTTTTGATGTCTGGCATGGGGCTCGAACCCTAGCTTTTCGTCTAATAAGCCAACACACTACCTACTAGACTACGGCCACTTCAAAATTGATCAGTGATTACTAAATTCTTTATTACAAAAGAGAAATTTAAGTTAAAGAAAAAAAAAAAAAACAAACGCACGTATAAAGGGCTGGTTACTCAAGCGTAGGGAACGTAAAAACGTATCGTACGTTGCCGTAAAAACGTTTGTATAGTTATAGAAACGTTTAAAACGGGACAGCTGTCAACATAGAATGTAAATAAAAACGAGACAGAACACAAACGAACACAACACAATGCAAAGAAATTGATATATGAGCCATTCAGTGCACAAAGTGATTAACTCCACTTTTTAAAAAACCTTAAATTCAAGTGTCAAAGCACTTTTGGTAGTCATAACTTTTTATATTTATTATAACTTTCCTGAATAGTAAAGATTAACAGCATTAAACGACAAATTTTTTTGGGCCATTGAATAATAAGTAATTTATTTCAGAAGACATTTTGATTAACTCCATACTCTTATGTAAATCGTTTCAATAACGCATTTCAAATGCACCACTAGCAACCGTTGAATTATAACAGCTATCAATTTGCAGTTACTGTAAAATTTTTGTCCAACTAAAATACACTAGCAAGCGTCAAATGGCTGCCGATCGAATTGCAGCATCAGAAAAATTTTTCGTATTTTCTTTCGACTTAGAAAAAGTTTTAGCCTTTCCTAAATTGACCACATCTGTAGCTTATTATAAGAGAAATATAAGCCACATGTTTGTTTGGCCAGAAACTGAAGGATCTCGTGGGTCTCAAGAAATTTCATCGTGTATAACAAAGTACATAAAAACTAATGCTGCTAACTTTGAAAAAATTATAACATATACTGATTCGTGCACCGGGCAAAATAGAAATATTAAAACTGTCTTAAGTTTATTGAAACTTGTTCAAAGTACGGAAATAAGAGCTGAGTAAATTGAAATGAACTTTTTGGTAAGTGGCCACAGCTATTTACCTAATGACTCAGATTTTGCCATTATTGAGTCACATGCAAAAAAAATTCAAAACATTTATTCACCAGATGATTGGTACACTATAATCAAAACGTGCAAAAAAAAAGCTATTTAATCTAATCAAAATGACACACCAAGATTTTTTTTTTCAACAAAACCTTTAGAAAACTCAATCATAAACAGAAAAGCAACCTTTACAGGGTTTCCAGTAAATTGGCTTAAAATACGTTGCGTTAAGTTAGAAAGGTCAAAACCCCATCTCATTCAATTCAAATATGATTATAACGAAGAAGAGTTTAACGGAACTAACATAAGGAAATCTGTAGCAGATAGGCCGCACAGTATGAAAAATGTAGATCAGCCTTTATTATATCCGAAAGGCAGAAATCTAACAAGGGAAAAAAGGAGAGACATGATGGATCAGCTTAAATTCATTCCTCCTCTTAACCACATTTATTTTAAAAACTTGAGAACAAATAGAAATGACGAGTCTGTACGTACCTCTGATGAAGAAGACATTATTTATACTGCTGATAAATTACTCACTAATAATATATTGTAATAGCATAGTAAACACTTTAACTGTAACGTTTTCTGTAATAAAAAACTTAAAAATTTAAATACCTAATTTAACTTTTTTACTTTTTTCAGTTGCCAAATCGATTAACTCCACCAGTCACATGGAATTTATAACATTACTGCCATTAATTTTTTTGACTATTTTTACTTATTAATTTTATACACCATTAGATGAAAGCTATATATGTATTTATGTATTCTACAATATATATTTGAAATTGATTTGTAAAGGGAATTTTAAAAATCAATTTACATTATTTCATCGCATTTCTCAACTTTTTGTTTTATGGAGTTAATCGATTTGTGCACTGAACGGCTCATATGTACATACATTTGCACGAAGTCAGCTGTTTAGAACAGTGATGAATGTTGTTAAGATGAAGCAATATTCAAAAAGTACCAATTAGGTACTTTTAATTGGAAGAAGTTATATTTGCTTCTTAAATTTTATGTTATTACAAATATTTATTTTTGTAATATTATAGAATATTGCATTATTGGACTAATCTAAGTCAATATTTATGGAATTTAGATATAAGTGGACTCAAATTTTGTTCTATTCAAAGTTATTTTTTTGTTTTTTTTTTTTATTAAATTGCAAAACAATACCTCTAGCTAAAATAGTAATAATAAAAAATACTCTTATAGTTCTTTATGCACATTCGAATCATAAGAATATGTATTAAAAAATTTAAAACTAAAGAGATTTACGTATTAATAGAAAAGTACCAAAAAGGGCATTTGTGTCACATTGCCACTCAAGATACATAATATTCATTTATTATGTCTCAAAGTTTTTTATACACATTACAATCATAATAATAATTAAAGAAAAAATAAAGAAAAAAGGTTAATATATACGTTTAATATATATGGAAGTACCAAAAAGGAAAATTCGTACCACTTCGTTACTCAAAATACATATATATTATTTATTTATTTTGTTAAAAAAAATTTTGTTTGCGCAATAGAAACATAACAATAAGTATTTATTTCTTATAAAATACATTTTTTTTATTATTTTTTATTAAAAATTAAAAATTTCATTACATACATGTAACAATTTAAAAGTTTTATATAAATAATCATGAAAGTACCAAAGAGGGCATTTGTGCCGCAATGCAACTCTGCATACAATAGCCAAATCACTCATGTTCAAATGTCACGTAAAATCGTGACAGAATTCTATTTTATACAGATCGTTCCGTTTTGCTAACGAGAGAGAACTGTTCGGTAAGCGTTTACATTGCTCTACAAATGCTAAAAAGAGAACGTTAGGTGCAATACGTTACGTTACGTTCGGGTAACTGGCACTTAACAGTTAAGAATTCAATGAGAGGATGATCTCGAATTGATCTTTTGTAATTATAGGAGGAAATATATAACATATACAGATGTATGTCAGTGGTAGTACAAAAGTAATAGTACTTTGCATGGTACTTTATTTTTAATCATTTCCTCACACGTGATCGTAAGCTTTTAGAAATGCCATCACTGGTATTTTTGTAGACACAAATATTTAAATAATAAATGAATGTGTATCAAACAAAAATAATAATGGTTCTTAACTTACAGTAAGGTCTCGATTCCAACGATGCGAAAGGCCTTCAGCTTCATTTTGTGGAGTCGTTTTACAACAAATGTCGGTTTATATATCTTAATATTTAAATATTTAGGGTATTATATAAGTAATTAATTTTTATAAGACATAAATAATTAGATATAGGCTTAGGTTATAATTACAATATAAAAAAATAAATAAAAAGTTTTAACATGATGGATGCAGTTATAATTTAATTGTATTTTATATATAGGGTAAGAGCATGTTGTAAGAATTATAAATTATTTAATGGAACATATGTTTATACATACACCTAATTCTGTTTTTACACGGTAGATTGGTTCCAGAAAAAACCGTGTAAAAAAAAACCGTGTAAAAAAAGACACTGATCGTATGCAAAAATAGGTGATTGGTTCCTAATCTCTAAAACCTATTAAAATTAGTGAAAAACAAGGATTTTTTAAGAAGAAGTTTTGTATTTGACATTTTCTTTTAGGGATTCATAAAATATTTAACAAAATTAAAAATATAAATAACTAAATAAATATAAAATATTTTTGGCTTGCCTTTTATCTTAATGCGTTAAATTTAATGTAACGATAGAAAAACAAATTTGCCAATAAGAAATTTCTTTACCAAACACTGACTTTTGTGCTTGTATGCACAAAAAGGGAATTCCCCTAAATTTGTGCCATTTACATTTGCTTTGACCAGTAAATTTGCTTGTACGCGCAAAAAGGGAATTCCCTTAAATTTGTGATATGAATATACTTTGCAAAAATTAAATTTGACAAAAAAAAAATTAAGCACAAAAAATTTTAAATCGTGCTAAATGGAATAAAATCGTGTAAAAAAAAATTAAAAATATTTTATTCTCAAACCGTGTTATATCAAAACCGTGTAAAAACAGAATTAGGTGTATATGTATAGAGATGAATTAATTGTATTTAAAATTTATATTAGGGTTTTTAAAAAGTTAGAAGATTTCATTTGTGGAACAGAATTTAGTTAAGGGATTAAATATTATTTCAATAATGTATTAGTAAAGGTATGGTTAAATTTGTTTAAATTTTTATATGGTTTTAGCAAAACAATAGGTTATATATAAAAAAAAAATAAACATTCTTTTATTATATAAATTCTAGATGGTTAGGATTGGATATATTCGATTAGATACATATCGTTTCGGCTGGCCTTTCAATGATTTGTAAGTACTTTGTTCAATTCGATCTTGATCTTGTTACCAAATATTTGTATTTGAAGAATTTCTCCAAAATTGTCAAATTTCCCTCAAAATTGAATTGACGCTGTGTCTGCTTCAAATTGGCAAATTGGTGATTCACTCGAAGTACTGTTGGTATATTAAATTATCTATAGTAATTAAATAGTTTATTAATATGAAGTTGAAAAACACTACCTTATAATGAATTTACCTTGTCCCAAAGAAACAGACTAAAATACACTGGCTCACTAAGATTTTCCAGATATGGCTTTCGCAAATAATTGCTATTTTGTATATATCAATAACTTTTTCACTTAATAAATTAATAACTTCCTCTTCCTTTTTGTAATAAAAACCACGTTCTTCACTATTTGTATAGCACTTTACTTTAATTCCCCTTCAACTTGTTGAAGGTTTTACAGATCAAGTTAAGAAGACCTTATGCAAATCTGTAGCTTTCGATCAAATCTCGGTTTTGTCTTAAATAAATAACGTGACGTTATATTCTCCTTTATAATTTATCACGTGATAATATCTGTGATATATGTTCTCTTTAAAAGTAAAAAGAAGAATAGAACAGAAAATAAAATAATACATTGGATTCAATAGACAATACAGTTGTAAGACCTTGAAACAGTACGTATGAGCGAACCATTACTGAACCTTTTATCACTAATTTTAATACTGATTTTGGGTAAGAGCTGAGTAAATATTAAAAGATGCATTACAATCTGTTCCTGACCGCTTTCAGTTTTTGCAATAATTTAAATGAAGAAAGAAAATTCCAACCATATATTTATCGCAAATGTTAATGAATTATCATTCAAATAAACAAATTTAACACTTCCGTGAGCTCTTACGCGAATTTTTTTTTAACACCGTAAGATAAATTCCTTAATCTTGCAAAAAGATAAGCCGCTATAAACCGTGAACTATTTTTCTATCATCCTCAAAAAAAAAGAAAAAAGACGAAAACATAGATTGTTATCTAAACGTGCTTAACAAATTTGATTTTTAGCGATCAACACGAAATTTCTAAACGTAAAGAATGACTCAGGTATTGGTCATTTTTCTTCTGATCATTTAATTGATCTGTTATGACTTCCAAAGTTTTTCATATCTCTAGAATTGAAAGATTCTTGGGGTGATCAGTATTTTATTGCTATTTAGTGGCCTCAGGCTTCTCTGATCACCGTTATTGCGAGGTTTTGTAAAAGTTTAAACTGATATTTATAATTTAGGGCCGACGTGTTATAGTTCAAAGACTTATTATCTAGTTTGTATAGATTCTAATGATCTTTTCAGCGGTAGTACATCAGCTTTAGCTACAAAATTATGTTTACTTTTAAAACTGAGACACCGCTGTTCCGGCAATGAACCGCTGTTCTTAGCTCATTTTACTATCGCTATAATCGTTCTACTGAGAGTGGTGAATAAATCGAGTCCTTTGGTTCTGCAAATGATCGTTTGATGAAAACATTGACAATGTCGGGGGGAATGTGCCACAGAATCCGAGGCTGTAGTTTTCGCCTCGTGAAATATCCCTTGTTTATATGCACTCGCACAAAATTTACCTGACCAAGAAAATAAATGTAAAGGGCCATATATAGCTACATGTGTTCACTGAATGAGCTCTGTAACAGTTGGCGACTGAGCCTTATATTCATCGTAAAATCATCTTCAGCCATAAAGCCCATTTTTGATGAATGGATACGTAAACAAACAAAATTGTCGAATTTATAACGATACCAATCCACATGTTATTCAAGAGCGTCCAATGCATCCCGAAAAAGTACCTACTTGACGCTGGCGACGTCATAGGTTCATATTTCTTTGAGTACAACGTCAGCCGGGTCGTCACTATTAACGGCGACCACTACAGGTATTGGATGATCTGATCAACAACGACATATGGTATCAACAGGAAGGCGCTACGCACCACACAGTTCATGCCGCATTGGATATTCAGGTATACAAGTCATTTGAGAGTATAATAATTTCACATTAGACTTTTTCTTGTGTGGTTTTCTTAAGTCGCAGGTGTACGTGAATGAGCTAGAAACCGTTTATTGTGGTAATTGGAATTATAAAAGAGGCTGCATTATATTGCCTGAACCCAAGTTTTGTTGTGTCTTTCAAATAAAAGTTTCCAATATAATAGAATGAAATGATTTTTAAACATAGATCGTGATTTCAGTTATTGTTAAGAAGGCAATCGTAAGATTCCTGATACGAATACTATCTTCCAAACGCGGTTGCTATTTGAAGATATCTGGAAATATCTCTTCATTGGAACTACAACATTTATGGCATTCGGTTAGTACAATATTCTAATAATCTACTTCAATTCAGATCTTTAAGAGTATAGTGGCTCCTTCTTAAACCAGGTGGTTGTAGTAGGTATATTGGGTGTACATATTGGGTTGGGTATTCCATAACAAAAGTATGTAATACTTTGTAACACAAGTAATCTGTTTAGATTTGAAATTCCTGCCCATATCCTTATTTGGTTAATTTTTCTAAGTGTACAAATGAAATTTTGTTATCTTCGTTTGCCTTCTTGCATACAAGGAAACATTACTCGTACATTTAAAGAATATTAAAATACGATATGTGCACAATTTATAAAAATTTTGCTCGGAGGCAAAATATAATCTTGACTATGATAATTAAATTTAATTGTGAAAATCTTTATATGAATCTTAAAAGAAATTGTCAGTAAAAATGAAAACGAAGAGCGATAGTTATTATGACCTCATAAAGATAAATCACACGAGACACAAGTCTTATTTTATAAACATCGATAATATTTATTCAAAATACTAAATATGAATATGAATACGAATCTGATTAAAAAAGGTTTAGCAGCTAGTACGGGTACATTGAATTAAAGTCGAATCATTGCTGATAAAAGGGAAGATAAAGTTGCCATAATAAAAAACGCCAGAATTTTATAAAATCAACTGACTATGTTAGGATTTATTTAAAACAGTTTTAACCAATTGTGGTTAACGGCAGGTCGGATTTAACGCGAAAAATAAGACAAAAATTAAAACGTAAAGGATTGCGGTAAAGGACTGTGGTAAAATCTGTACAAAAATATAAAATTAATGACAAATTAATTGAAAACTATAGTGTCCTCCGTACGATAGTATTTACTGCAGTTAAAAATGTCACTCGTAAATGGCACGGTTTCGGCATTGAGTGATATCAGCCAATTCACTTTTAACGCGTACGATTATTCGGTTTTTGTTTTAATGTTGTGCATATCCGCAGCCATCGGTGTTTATTTTGGCTTCTTTGCAAAGGGAGATGAAACAACTGAAGAGTATTTACATGGCGGAAAACAGATGAAAACGCTCCCCATTGCCATATCGCTGGTAGCCAGTCAGCTTTCGGGTATTTCAATTATGACCATACCAGCGGAAATGTATTCGTTTGGTATTAATTGGTTCTTTAACGTTGTTTCGACAATTGTAACAATACCGCTGCTTAACTGGGTCATTATACCCGTTTTCTATAATAATAACATTTCAAATTGTTACGAGGTATGCTGTGCAGTGAAAAATAAAAAATCGATTAAAATTTTTAAAGTGAATTCTTTTCATTTTGTTTTCATTTATTTAGTATTTAGAATTGCGTTTTAATCGCGAAACACGTCAACTCTTAACTGCGGCTTTTATCGTGACTCTATTCTTTATGTTGCCCGTTTTTATATTCATCCCAGCATTGGCTTTTGCGCAAGGTAAGTTAAAAATGGCAACTTAATATACATTTCTTGTGTAGCTGCATGAAAATTTATTCAAAAGTAACATCCTGAAAAGATCATAATTTAAATGACATTAAACGCTTATAACGTATTTAAAGGTATATACGTTAGCAATTTCCATAGTTTTGAAAAGAACATTGTTCGAGAGTGGACTGTATTTTAGTGAAATCTGGTATCCTCAAATCCAGTCCTGTCTGAATGTCATAATATTTTAAAGATCGGCGGCAAGTGAACAAACATTTTTCGATAGAAAAATGATTGTACTGATTTACGGAAAACATTCGACTTATATTAACATCACTGATATTTAGCGTCTTTTGTAATCCGTTTCGTACTTTGAGTTGTATTTTCAAAGAAAACTGGCATGAAGATAAGAGCAGAATAGATTCCGTAACAATTGGTTAATTGCTGTTGGTAATTCAAGGATTTCTTTACATGCCAATGCAATCCCAATATTATTTGATATAACGAAGAAAAGGCTAAAAATGTCTTTCATTTCCCAATGCTATTTTCTTTTCCGAGCGACATTTAATGGTTCGATACTACAATTATTACATTAATTGAGTCTTAGAAAGCTAGAACCATTTCATAATTTGGTGGCTGAAGATAGGCCCATTTGCTGTGAACATCGCCCAAGCAGCTAATTTATATTTTCTTCAATGGAAGAAAATATACTGGCAGTGTAGTTTTACAAGCGTTCGATGGAAAAATATAATCGTATTATTTAAATTTAAATCCGCCGTCTAGACTAAAGTTGTTACTTTTTTTTAAAGACTTGACTTTATCAAAACTCTGTATATTAAATGCGTTATATTCATATCTTTTAAAACACACCATAAGTATTAAAATTTACCAACACAATAATTTTATAATGTTTACTTTTGTTCTACAGTGTATACTGTGATTAATTTCAACTTAATATAGCTGCGGTCATAAAAAATACTTTATTCGGCGCATTAAATAAACCTTTATTGACCCTAATAATTAAATAACATTTCATACGACTATTTTTTTAATTTAAATTGCCAATTACACTATGCGACAAAAAACAAAAAATTAAACACACCCCAAGTTGTACACTTTTTTATTTTTTATATTTCTTGAACGCTCCAAAGTTGTTTTATTTGACGAAAACTGTTTTTTGAAGTTTCAATACAAGATTATCGATTATTCAAATATTTTTTAACCGATTTTGCAAATTCAAAGTATTTTGGTATACCTTTAAAACGGTATACATAAATATATTGTTCAATCTTTTATGTTGAGTTTTGATCGGGTAAACTTGAAATATTGAAATATTTGAAGGCGCCGTAGTTAGTAGGTAGTGAGTTAGCTTATTAGACGTAAGGCCACTGTTGAAACCCCAGGTCAGACATCAAAACGAAAATATGAAAAAATATTTCTTCGGTGACTTCCTCTAAGCAGATTTCTGGCAAAATCTCTGAAGGCAAATAAAATTGCCATGAAAAGTTTTTCAAAAATCTGTCGTTCGGAGTCGGCTAGGTCCCGCCACTAATGTATAAAATTAAACATAAGTGGTGTGAGAAAATAGGTCCATAATCCTGACTGATGGGCTGCAATGACCAATTATGTATGTATATAAACTTGAAATATATAATTTTTTTCGTATTTTTTCAAGTTTGACAATTTTTTAATTGCAAAATTTAATTAGGAAATACAAAATAAGTGCTACATTCTCTTTTGAATAGATTGACACTTTGCTTGATAAAATCGGACAAAAATTACCGTTGTTATATTGCTATTTGCTCTTTGCAATGGAACCGACCAGTGCCTCTGGTGGTAATTGAATTCACTACCCTCACAGCAATAGCCTAGCAACACTAATCACTAAAATACCATGTTTACTCCGTAAAAGAGTATATAAAACGTATGCAAGTCTATAAGAAAATGTACCAAAAAAGAAGAAGCTACCAATTTTTTACCGGAATTTAAAAAAAGTACTAGCGACATATGAAAAATTTTACAGAAAGAATCCAATAGACGGCGAGCTTAATTCCTGATCATTTGAGGACTATACATAATTTTTAAATAAAATCATCTATTTGCTTTAATTTGTTATTTCGTTTTTTAAATGCCTATAAATCCTTTATTTATTTAAATTAACAACACATTTTAATAACATTGCGTTTTTACATGATCATTTTATTACAAGATCATTTTATTACATGATAATTTTGCTACACATTATTGGCTTCTAGTCCGAATTATGGTGTGGTATGCGTCATAGGGTTACTCTGTGATACAAATGTGTAGCACTTTTTACTACAACTATGTACCTGGCAATGTTACGTCCTCGCCAAGGCGAATTCGTAGAAGGTGGGATTAGTATTACAATAAGTACAACAATACAAAAACAACAGGGAGTTTTTTTGTTGAAATGTGATCATCTTGTAAAAAAAAGCTGACTAAAGAATGACGATGGGATGAAAAATGTTGAAAAATGTCAATGATTTTAAATGAAAAAGAAGAAAAATATACAAACTTCTTACACAATAAGAAAAAACGAAATTGATTATCAAAACAAAATACACAAAAAAACAAAAAAATTTTTGACATTGTTATTTCCATCAGCTGGTAAAACACTCCCACCTTCTATAAATTCGCCTTGGTCCTGTTTACACTTAATTTATTTTTTGGTCTAGCAACTTCCAGACGTTACTGTTGATTTGTTATTGTTATTCTTTTCATTTATATCCTTCGTTAACTTTCTATATAGTTTTGTGTTTGTAATTTACTCTTTCTTTGCCCCTACGCTAGTGATTTCTTTACTATTTTCGTATTGTAATTCTTTGTTACCATAACGTCTTCGTATTATTATTCAAAAGAAACAAATTTAGATTTAAAATGTTATAAGTATGCGTTAGTCTTGCAGCTCTCGAAAAACACTAAGGGCCATTATTACAACTTGTCGTTAAAATTGGGTTTAGTTGAAGGTACCTTTAGCTTTATTTTCGTTATTACAACTTATAGATAAAATAAAGTCAACGTTTTGAAAAATATGGCAGTGGCGGAGAAATGTCGATAACAAGTAAACAAGTTTTATTTAAACGCAGTGGTAACGACGACCTTTGTTTTTTGTTGTATTTGTATAAACAAATATTTGAAGTTGCCGTTTTGAAAATAACATATAATATGACAAGTTCAAACATAAACTTAACTTTAAAAATTACCAGTATGATGATCTTCCCTTTAGCTTAACGCTCGCTTCTACCTTATCGAACACTTAAAATAATGAAAAACAATTTATGTATCTGCCCGTTACAATCCTCCCTTTAGTTAACGGCAAGTTGTAATAATGGCCCTAAGATTATCACGCATGGTAAAAGTAATACCATGCGTCCTTATATTTTCACACGCTCTAATAAATTCTGAATTGTTACATTGCAAAATTACTTAGGGAATGTCACCAAATATCTGAATCTCATTTTTAACTTCCTTTACTTTGCAGTGACGGGCATAAATATTCACCTGATCAATGGAATCGTCTGTTCGATTTGTGTTTTCTATACAATGTTTGTAAGTGATTTACCCTGATCATATACGGATGAATATATTTTTAAACTTTTATTGCATTAATTGCTTAGGGCGGCATTAAAGCAGTGGTTTGGACTGATGTCGTACAAGCGGCCATAATGGTCGTATCGGTTGTATTGGTTGGAGTTTTAGGTGCCAATAAAGTCGGTGGTTTCGGTGAAGTTTTTCGTATAGCTGGAGAAGGTGGACGACTGAATATGAAGTAAGTTTGAAAACTCGTTAATAAAAAGCTAAAAATTTTATATTTTTTTTAACAAAATGCTAAATATTTGAAATATTTTAGTTTTACATTGGATGCGACAACACGTTCAACGTTCTGGAATTGTTTTATCAGTGCGACCATGATGTGGACGGCTTATGTGGGTTTGAATCAAAGTTGTGTCCAGAGAATAGTTTCGCTGCCATCATTGAAAAATGCCAGACAGTAAGTGTTGCTAAATTAAATTTTCCTAAAGTAAAAGCAAATGTTTTCGTGAATTGTCTTACAAGAAAACTAGCCAGTGAGTAAAAAGCCAAGTTTAACTTAAGTCAGACTGAAGAAGGAACATTGACTTACATATGGCTGAAATAGACAGCAACGAAAAATACTGAAATTGGCCATTCGATATTTCATTGCTATTATATCATTGAGGCCATTTTCGAAATTTATTCTTAACCCTGGACGGTTACTCTTCATTTTTGTACATTAAGGTTACTCTTCGTTGAATCGACGAACACTTTAACCCTAACTGATGACTGATCGTCGATTACTGTTCATAATTCTTTTATGTTTGACAAAATTTTGCTCTTCTTATCAACAATGTTGGTTGATAACACTATGGTTCTCCTCCAGGTTATTTTAAGCTTTTTCGTCTTCGGAATCTTTGTTAACTAAACTCCAAATATTGTAACAGGACGTTCTAAGCGTGAGGCCGAGCCAGTTTAATCCCAGCGCTTACCATTCACTTTTCGAAGCCTTGAAGCAGCACAGACTTAAGACACGTTGATTTTATTTGCAGGTGACAGCGCATTTCATTACTATACTTTGAATTGCCTTAGGATATAACAAACTATTCGTTCGTCTATCCATCATGTTATTTCTTGCCTTCTGACGGTGACTGACTTTAAGATATAATCCAGTACGACTACAGGCACACTTGTTTGATAACAGGAAAGGACTCGCTTACGTAGCTCAGTGCACAACTTGCACAGTAGGCAGTTGATTGACTGTAATATAATTTAGTACAATCATATTAAATATCCCGTTTTAATATATTTAGGAAGTTCTATCAGTATCCAGTCTTGATTTCCTCATTTCTGTAAAATTTAGCACTTGAACGTGAGTGACTAGACTTGTGCACTAGACTTGTTATCAATGCTGAAGACCTTTATAATTCTTTCAAATTTTACTAATTTCTTGGCTTCCTTATATTTTTTATTATCTTTAGTAGTAGTAGCAGTAGTAGTATATTACTTTACCATTATATAACGCTTTTCACTTCAACGATTTCTTTTAACATTTCAGTTCGCTGATAATATTCGGTGTTGGCTTCGTCTTGATCATGTTCTGCAATTGCCTAACCGGTATTGTTATGTATGCCCGCTATCATGATTGCGATCCGTTAGCCACTGGTATTGTTGAGAAAGCCGATAAATTGATGCCCTTCTTTGTCCAAGATGCTGTAGGTCATCTTAAAGGTATGCCAGGCGTTTTCATATCATGTGTGTTTAGCGCTGCACTGAGTACTATGTCGGCCAGTATGAATTCATTAGCCGGTATTTTGTACTTCGATTACATCAAACCAAGAATTAAACACACCGAAAGACGGGCCAATTTAATAATGAAAACGATTGTCTTATCCACCGGTAGCTATTGCATATTGGCTGGTACTGTAGTTGAAAAATTCACATCAATTTTGCAAATTGTGTATTCAATCGGAGGTGTGACATTTGGTGCCGTATTTGGTGTATTTCTATTGGGCATGTTAGTACCTAAAGCCCATGGTAAGGCTGCATTTTATGCTGTATGCTCCAGTATGTTAACCATGTTGATTATTGTCATTGCCGCTCAAGGTAGACTACACTATGAAACCTTGCCGAGCTCTGTCGAAAACTGTCCAGATTTTAATGCTACTGTGTAAGTATTTTTATACTACAATATGAAATACCTATGCAATGATTAATTATTAATTATTCTCTAGCACCCATACTTCACCTTTAATTGAACTTCCCTTAAAAACGGATTCGCTTCCTGATAAAGATTTCAATATACTAGATATGTCCTTTAACTGGTATACGGTTTTGGGTGCTTGTATTGTATTTGCAGTTGGTATACCTTTAAGTTATATCCTAACACCGGCTAAGGGTACCAAATTCGATGTGAAATTACTTTCACCGATTATTCAACCGTTCGTGACATACGAATTAACTCAAATCGAAGAGGAATTGCCGCCCATAATAACGACGAAACCAACTCTTAAACCATAAAACCATAAAGATTAATACACATTTTTTAACTGTAAAGATATTGATGCGTAATTTACGAAATATTTCAATGTAATTTCGTTAATGAATATGTACTATGTACATAGTATGTAAATTTTTTTCTTTAATTAGTTCATTTTATAATTCATTACCATTGTATTTGAATTTTGGATATATTGTTATCGTTTATAATTTCGATCAAAACATTATATTTTAATCGTTTCCATATGAATTCATTTGGAAATGGTGTAAACCTAATATTAATGTATTATCTTAGATTTTTGCAACAACAACTTTGTTTAGAATTATTACTTTCAAATGTCATAAGTTAGATAAATAAATTTATAAAACAAATCAACTATGAAAATATGTATTTATTTTAGAAGCGTGTAAGGGAAGTATGGAAAAATTAATCAACATCATTGCATTGTAAATAAACCCAACAATTTCAAAAGACAAAGTCACAATAATTATCTAAAGTATTTAAATCAAATCTACAAACAATTATTCTTATATAAACAATTTCAAAAATATATATTTTCAAATAAATAATTTATACAACAAAATTAATGTATGTAGATAGTTTTCTTATTATTATTATTATTATTATAGTGTCTTAAAATATTTTAAACTCACATTAATTAATGTTTAAAAACGATTGCTTCCTATGGATTCAAGGATTGCAATTGTAAATAAAATAAAATGTTTACATTCATTCGTTGTTATAAAAATAACAAAAGTTTTAATTCTCTTATTTATGTAAATTTAACAACACAATTAAATTGATAATACCGTGCTATCAATTTTATTACACAACTCCTTTACTACAACGATCAAACTTCCAGCAGTGTTCATAAGTCGCATTTTCTTTTTTCCATTACTAATGTCTCCAGCAACACATCAACAACAATGAGCAATTTCGACAGTGCTCACTAGTGACACGGTGTTTGTTAGCCATCCTATTTTCGATAGAGCTCACTAAAGCGATCACATATTAGTCGTTCAGACAGTGGTTTAGATTCAGATTACTCGATCATAACTTTTTTCTGAAGTCGCCGTAGTCTAGTAGGTAGTGTGTTGGCTTATTAGACGTAAGGCCACGGTTCAAACCCACGTTCAAAGCAAAACGAAAATAGAAAAAAATATTTCTTTGGTGACTTCCTCTCAGGAGATTTCTGGCAAAAACTCTGAGAGTAAATAAAATAGCAATGGAAAGTTCTTTCGTTCGGAGTCGACTTTAAATTGTAGATACCGCTACTTATGTATAAAATTAACACACACAACATAAGTAGTGTGAGAAACTAGGTCCATAATTCTGAACTGAACTGAACGGCTGTAATGACTAATTATGTATGTATGTATGTATGTATGTATGTAACTTTATTCTGTAATAAGAATAGATTTATGCTCCAGCAGACCCATTGGGTTCTTTTCTTCATTTGCTGATATTGAGTTTTTATCATAACTTAAGCAGTGATTATAATGTAATTTGGTCCCCACACATGAAACGCATTATTCGCGCTCACCACTCAGCAGAAAAGCAGCTATTTTATGCAGCAATTTCATTCACCACTTCTCTAGATTTAATCTTATCTGCATACATACATACATACACATGTATATGCCCGATTTCAACTTCAAACTCTGTGATAAATTATGCGCTGATATGATAGTTTATTACGCTGTAAGATCAAATCACATTTTGCGATGTTTTTCACTTTTTTTCGAAAGGGATCATAGATTCCCTTAGCTGCTGTTAAATGTCCTTTACCTGGTTAGTTGTTTACGCGGATAGCGGGTGTATTTATCCACACTAAATGTATGAAGATTTCGACTTTGCTGACGCTGCACATGGAAGTCGATTAAGAGGTTAATATTGGCAAAAGATTTTGAGTGCGTTGATTTAATCCATTAGAGGCGACACTTACAGTTACTATCGAATCCGAACGACAAATTTGAGAAGATTTTGCCAGAAAACTACTGAAAGAAAGTTGCAGAAATATTATGTTCTTACTATTTTCCTTAAATGTGAGCACTTGAGCTGCCACATCTAGTAAACCAACATACTACTACAACAAAAAAATTTTATTGGAGATTATCCTTTGTCCGGTTGAAAAGAATGTGGCAATTATTTAAAATATTGAAACAGACGGATATGTATTTGGATATATGTATACTGCATGTATGATATTTACAGCTCTTCATGGGAGTGAAACGTGATCCATAAGGAATGTCAGTCCAGAGGCTATAAGTATAACATTTTGTCAAAATCAGTAGCTAACACAGTCTTTTTGACTTCTAAATTGTAAATTAAATTGTAAATGTTCAAATAAAAGAAAGAAAGTAAAAATAGATAGGCCAAACAATTTCAAAGTTGATCGATTGAATTTCAAAGACTGTTTTAGAATGGAAACTGCAAATCTACGTACTCCGTCTTGCTGTAAAGAAAACGTTTGATAAATTTATATGGAAAATAGACGAATTTGTAATAATCTGATCAAATGAAACAAAGATTTACTTTCCCTTCCCTGAGCATCCCCACAACATTGCAATTTTTCTTTCAATGAAATTAAACGAACCTATTACACTTAATAAAGAGAATGCGTAAAAATTAGAAAATTCGTATGACGGAAAAAGTTTGGCTAACTTTAATATTTTTTTTGCGATTCAAAAATTAAAAATCTGTAAACGTTTAAAGACTGATAAGCGAGCATCATATGGCGCTTTATCTATGGTATGAAACAGTTTAATTACACTGTCATAAAATATTATCACACTTCAAGTTCATCGTGGTGTCAATCCTTCTGTTTTTTTTTTCATTTTGTTTACTCACATGCTGGCATCTGAACGAAAAGTTGTGAAATTTATTTTCACTTTTTTATCTCAAGAACTAATGATGAAATTCATTTAAATATTATTCAATTTCAATATATTATTTTTTACAAAATATTTTATTTCATTATTTTAGGTCAGGGCAGGAAATTCTAAATAATAGCGTCCGAAATTTTAAGGATCGCATTGTTTTTAAGGGGCGCTATTGACTTCTATTGTTAGCAACATCGAATAATATTGACTCTTGCAACTTTGCGAAGTATGATTTCCCCCTAAAATATTTTTTAGGAATCTGCAGACACCTATCAGCAGATGTTAGCACCATATTTTCAGAAGATGGTGGTCTTAAAGAACTATCAAGCAGGATGCAACACTGCAGTAGATGTATATATAGTATATGTCCCTATATGCGACAATTTTCATTGTTGACGTAAGAAAATGTCAAATCAGAACGACAAATGCGCCGTAATTAGCTATTAAATAAGCTATAATTTCGACAGTGAAATGACGCACAGACCTGACCATTCTTTTCACATATCTTTACAATCCTGCCAATTCTTTGCACAGCAGGTTGATTATAATGATTATTATCACCCCGTAATGCTCGAAAAATTGCAACGTTTGAATCACCACTTGAGTAGGAAATTTTAACTATAATTTCTCTCTCTTTTTCGACATTCGCAAATGGCATACTTTTTACTTCAGATGAAACATATTTAATAACTGACAACCCCGCCAGACTGGTGGCTTTGAAACCACTGAATGTATCTCTTAGTAAATAATTGCAATAACAGGGTGCCCTGGTAGTCTAGTGGGTAGTGTGCTAGACTATTAGTGTGAGGGTCGTAGGTTCGATTCCCACTAGAGACTCTGGTCTGTGACACTACACCGAGCATATATGGTCAAGTTACTCCGCTCGTATATAATTAGAATATAATTTGTAATTGTATTGTAATTGATAAATAAATAAATAAAATAATTGCAATATCAAATATATGTTAATGAACGAATCCAGTCATGCTCCTTAATATGAAGTTGTTTTTTGATTTAAAATTGCTTTCCACCAAATAGCAAAATTAATAATTTTATCGTCTATAATTAAATCTAGCCATCTTTAAAAGAATTTCAGCAGATAATATTGACTCTTATAATCCATTGCAAAAAAAAATCTCTATTAAGTCTGTATTAATTAGTGTGATAGGTTAAACGGTCTGCAGTACAAACAATTTTATAACGTACTGTAGATTTTAAAAATATTCATGTCATTCTGTGAGAATTATTTTAATTTTACTTTTTATTTATAAAACAGACACGATAGAAGAAAATATTTATGGTGCATATTAATTAAAGCGTTAATATTTGAGCTGATAACAACGCTGACGACATCTATTCCACAGAATTAATCTTATAGAAGAAAGATGTTTTTAACAATGAGTTGAATTGAAGTGTTTCTTAACCCCTGTAATTAATTAATCTTTAAAATTCTCTTTCATTGCATTCTTTTGTTAAAGTCTAAGAAATTCCATGATCGCAAGATTTAAATTCATTATATTAAAGGAAAATTTTGTGAATGCAACAGCGCAGTACGTGGCGCTATCATCGGTCGAGACAAAAATATCGGAATTACAAAATGACGAAGTCGCATTCATTGAGGTGTCATATTTTGAAAATTTACACTACAATAGATTAAAAGAGTTGTAAATTATTTAAGCTTAATTTAAGGTTACTATTAAAAAAACACAACAGTACAGATCGTGACTTAGTTTCCATGAAATATTGTACTTGCGATCAGTTAAAGACGGTTAAAATATGAATACTCGACAAAGCCTCTGGATATACATATTTAATACGATTAAATTTGTGGACAACAATTTTTCAAATAGACATCACCACAGATCCCTTCTAAATTTCTGATAAGTACAGTGTCTTCCTAGTTCGAGTTTTATTTTCCTTAATTTTTAATTCTTGCAATACAACTTTTTTTTGTTTGTGAAAATATAGCTCTGTAAGGCGAAAGCCTTTGCCACTTTGTCAGCTGTCAGGTTCGTCAGAATTAATTACAGGTGACTCTGTCTTAAATATAGGATTTAATTTTCTAGTAACGGTAAACCTTTTGAGAAAAATTCCCATATGTGTATTAATAGACTTGATAAATTTCTATTCAAAATGTGTGGTGAATACGGCGTCGAACAGAAGGATTCTTGTCTTGCTGTATTCAAGTTGAGACACAGACTATACTTCGCCCCTCTAGCTTGTTTACCAGAGGCTAATTTGTTAACTAAGCCGTACAGGCTTTGCCCGACTAATGGATGACATCTAGGATCTAGAAAATGCAATTGATACAACCAGAGTGGAACAGAGTCAATCATACATTGGCATCTACATCAGACAGTCAAATGTGGGTTAGTAGTTCACTGTGTGTTCACCCCATTAGCGAATTATTAGTCAAAACCTGCATCAGAGCTATATTTTTATAATATTAACTTAATTAAATGAACGATGCAGTTGAAGCAGTCTTTTATGATAAGCTCGAAGACGTACACGACGAATGATGATAAGATCGCTCTAGGAAAGGTGTCTTGAACCCCATTGTCGCCGAAACATCCTCTTTCATAGCTGCAGGAATTTAATGTGAAAATCAGAGGTCTTGGGGTTGAGAACAAGCTTATCGGCATAGTGAACCACCTTTTCGGGATTCGAATAATGAAGTTGAAGACTGTCTGCCATCCAACAACAGGTGAAAACGAGCATAATACAGACACCTGGAAGGAAATGCTAATGCAGATCGAAATCCGTTAAACAGGCTGTTAAGACCAACTAAATTACTGGGTAAGCCAGTCTGGCACCTAAACACTCACTTTGAGAGGACTTTTATAGAGCACAGAATTTTAAGAGTTTCTGTCCGTATAATTAAGAGATTCTAAATCGTCCTATTACTAAAGTTTGCATCATGTATTACATTTCACACTGTCGTATACGTTTCATACAATCTAAAAGAGTTAATTTTTATTAAAAGATCTATATGTATAATTAACTATTACTGTTCGATGATTAAGAACAATTAAATTATCTTAATCAATGTTACTTACGTTCATGTTTAACAAGTACCTAACGAAAAACGTAACCAATGGGGGCAATCTTCAGTTTGCACTTACGAAAATTCGATAAGTGCAAACAGCATTAAATGCAATATTATTTTTGAGTAGACTAAAGTCAAGATATATTATTGGGAAATAGGTAGTAAATATAAGTCCATTTTTTCAAATATATAGATTTGGTATTCGGAATTTTGGGATTGTATAATTCCACTTTAATCTAACTATTACGTCCGAAAGATAAGATTTTTGCTTATGAGTTAAGCATAAGCATAAGTCGTTTGAGCTCCCATCGAAAATGAAAGCCAGTAAAGAAAAATTTGGTCATATTTTATAATTTTTCATCGACAAACACAAACCTTGCAGTTGAAACAGTCAATAGTGGTCTTAGGCCTAATATTGTAACAACCATTCCTTTCGTCAATTGGATTCTGTTGCTGTTAATTTGCGGAGTGTTTGTAAATGCATCACTGCACTGCATGCTCCAATACAATCAATCTATCAATAATTGATGTTCCTGGAGGAAGCAATCGTCTGCAATTAGACAGCTAGATTTGGATTTGGCCAACAAGACTGAATTTGGCTTTTCTAAAGCTCTGGAAATTCGTTTAGGAGGAACTTATGTATTCATCTGTACAGTTCGAAACTAGCACCACCTGTACCATATGCCTATGTGTGTCAAACAATTTTGTTGAAAAGAAATTTCTTTTTACTACACTCTACATTTAATATATGTAAACATACGTCGAGGCATTCTAGACATATTGTAGTTAATGGTCCAGACCAGTATTATCATTAGAAAATTTTAATTACATATATTTTTGCAATGATATATGTATGATATATGATACAATGATACAGCCTTCCTTTTCTAATAAAAAAATATTAAAGTTTTGTCAGTGGAAAATTTATGCTTACATTGTATAGGTAAGGTCGCCCCCCAAAAACGAAGCAATAATAAATACAAAATAAATCAGATTAAGATTCGGCTGATAAAAAAAATTTTCTTATACTTTTACAAATAAATTATTTAAACATTTAATTTTATACTGGTCTACCATTTTTTGTTGAATTGATAAGTTTTCCATTTTTATATGTAATAAAAATTATTACACAATCCATGTGCTGGGATTGTGATGTTGAAGAAAATAATTTTTTTAAAGGTATTTGTATTGTTTTTCGATTTGCAGGTCATATTTTATGAAATCAGATAAAAAAGGAAGTTTATTAAAACTTTTGCTCAATGAAAACAGTTAAATTTGACTTTGTATGTTCTTATATATAATTCGTCAATCGATCGTATTGGTAAACTATAAGTAAAGTATTGTATAAAATTCTTCACCAACAAACCAGAACATTGGCATAATACTAGAATTGCCTATCTCATAAGAGCAACAGTTTAAAGCTAAAGTTCTTTATTTCCTTGGCTCAATATGTTTGTAACAACACTAGCTAGATTCCAAAGCTTATGAAATATTAACAATCATTTGTACTGAGATATGTTTAACCTTTAAGTTGAGCTTTTTGCAAGTAATATTTAATTGCTAAATAATATCTTAAACACGAAAAACTTTCTGAAACAATTCCTAGCGCTATCTTTCGAGCAAATAACCAAATTTGCTGGATACGATGTTGTAACACTGTTTATGAATATTCTGTCACCTCCACAGATTTCCTTCATTCACCACTTTCAATGAGTTCACAAGCAGAGCATTTTAATGGGGTGCAATTTATAGGTCTTAAAGTCCTGGAAATTGAAATGTTAGTTAAATATGCCGGGCACAGACTTAAACAGAAATTTAATGAATGCGGATCGCAAACAGCAGAGAGTAGAACTCTCTACCGACAATTCCGTAAGATTACGATTCTTTACTATACTAACACCAGTGCAAGACGTTAAAGACATTTTTCTCAGAATTTTCTTTCAATTCGAAACGAGTGTGTTCAGAGGAATATATGTTTATGTTTTGCTGAATTTCTTCAAGATAATTAGAACAAACATAACGTACAGTGGCACTTGCTTATAATGAACTCCGGATATAACGAATGCGTCTATAGTGTACATTCGTTTATAATGAATATTTTTAAGAATCCCTTAATAAAACTGAATATTAATTTAAAACTCATGCTTTCTGAACGCTAAGAAAATTAGAATTGTGTACTTATTTATATTTATTGATGAATACAAATTTGATTAAATCCAATTTTTCGAATCATTTATGTTGGTATTTTAAATACTACTGTATAACCAAACCAGACCAGTGTTAAGCACCTACAACTTACATTAACCGAATTCCGATTTAAATGATATATGATATCTAATAATAGCTGCTCATTATTTATGAAAACGCATAAATTTTAAAGATAACATTTGTAGCACATCTAGTCTAGTTTTTTCGCACGTACATATAATATAAAATTTATTTTATTATAAACTTAATATACTGATGTATGTAATACCTAACGCGACCAGATAATTCGGTTAAGAAAATTTTTTAAACCCTCCAGCCGCTTTACAGTAGAATTAGTGAAAAACATACATACATATGTACATAATTGGTCATTACAACCCTTCAGTCAGTATTACAACCAAGCCTCTCACACCACTTACATATATTGTGTGCGTTAATTTCATACATGAGCGGCGGGACCTACAGTTTAAAGTCGATTCCGAACGACAAATTTTTGAGAAACTTTTCATGGCAATTTTATTTACTCTTCAGAGTTTTTGCCAGAAATCTGCTGAGAGGAAGTCTGACCTGGGGTTAGAACCGCACACTACCTACTAGACTACGGCGACTTCAAAAACATAGCACTAATCGGGTACTTACGTATGTAAATATAAATACTTATAAGAGAATGTTTACAAAAACGCTTGCGGCGTTTCTTTCCATAAAGTTTTAGACCGATTTAGTTTTTTGTCACTTTATTGGCTCCAGTTTCTGTCAAATGACAATGTTGGTTTATTTATAGCCAAAAGAAAATTAAAGCAGAGTGGTAATATTAATTCGGACAATATTTAATGGAATCCGTCAAAAAAATGGCAGGAAAAAAATTTATTTTAATTTGGTCTTATGATGTTTGCTCCATAGTTTTTGCGCTTTAAATATATACAAAATTAAAGCGTTTATTCGAATAAATTTTATTTGAATAATATTTTATATTTAAGCATTGCTACACCTATATATTAAGCTTAAATTTACAAAAATAATCACAGCGATTAAAAATATATTCCATTGTACGTTTTTCATGGTAATCTTGCTGGTCACGTTAAGCATACGCCACTATAAACTTTACAAATCTCCATCTGAACGCAAATATACACAAACTTGAACGTCGTAGTCGCTTTCTTATTTTCATCTGATAAGAAATCTTTCTTTATAGCCATTTCCATCATCTAAAAGGAAGCAACGGTAGTCAGTCGTTCTTACTAAGTGTGTACTGCATCAGTTCATAACATCACCAGCATCGGATAAGTTAAGTGGCCGATTAAACCGTTGATCGGTAGAACATTATAACGGCAACGTCAACGATTGTTATTAAACAGTTTCGCTTTCACTATCGTTTTAAATTAATAGGAAATGTAAAAAATATTTTCAAAAAAGTTCGTAAAAGAAAAACAAGTTGACGGTAAAAATATTCGTGATCCTTAAATTTGGTGAAAGAGTTTGCAATACAATATAAAAAATGGCTGCTACTAATATGCAAAGTACAATGGCTACTGTAGCGGAAAATGCAACTAAAAGTTTTACATTCGGCACTGTCGATTATATAGTGTTCGTGATAATGTTGTGCACATCGGCAGGGATTGGAGTTTATTTCGGTTTCTTTTCAAAATCTAAAAACACTACCGATGAATACCTGATGGGCAGCAAAAAAATGAAAACAATACCGATCGCAATTTCCTTAGTGGCAAGGTAAGATACATACATATGCCAATGGTCTTTTTAATTAGAAATTCCTCTGTGGAATACTTACTATTTTCGAAAAAAGTACCATAATAATTAAGTGTGCACAGACTCTTAAATATTTTCCTCAAATGCAGATGAATTTCCGTAATTCTGTTATGCGTAAGGGAAATATCAAAAAAAAAAAAATTAACTACACAAATGTAATATACGAGTATATGACTGTATGTATTTTTTTAAGGAAAAAAGAAAACGAAAAAGAATATTTATCGACAGTTCGCGTTCTAAGAGTTAATTTCTTTTTATGGTAGATTTTTTTCACATATCTTCATATGTTTTCCAATAAAAAACAAGTGATAATCTTCCGTGTGGCAGTTCCAGTTACTACATACTTCCATAGACTTGTAAATATTATGTTTGCAATACTTATAAGTTATCACCTCTTCGCAGTATACATTGTATATATGATCTCATAGAATAAACTTTTTCAACCAGATCTAGCTAACTATGTACATATATGTATATATACACATATATATCTGTTTAAAGAGAGATTTCATCTGCTTCTTATTCAATAAAAAAGTCACTAACTAACCTTCCAATTAATATCAGTCAACCCTATTATTTGCCAATATACATATGTATCATATTTGCAACAGTTAGCAAAGAATTAATTTTCATATTTTACTGGAATTTTATTGTTGTTCGGATAATGAATCCTCCCGTAGAGACACAAGACAGATCTGGACCAATGTGCATTTAACTTATCAAGATTCCATATAACGAACATCATAGGAGTTATAAAGGGACACCGATCTCTGGGTGTTCACGCCAAGAGACGGAATAGCTCATAACGATTTCTGCAGAAGCTGCAACTACGAAGAAGAAGAAGAGATCACAGCGGCACTTGGGAACCTCAGAAGAAGAATACTTGGACACCCATATTTTAGTGACATAACATGTCCAGCCAAAAGCGATTGACAAAATTTCACTCCTTCATAAGGCTCTCGGTATGGTTGACAGATGCCAGCCAGGAGCTATAATTATATGACGAAATAGGTAATATCGGTGTTACAACAGAACCGTATAGGTTGCCAATTTAGCATAACCTACTGTTACGTGGAGGTATTGAACTGCGACCTGACGATTTATTGCACTGCCCTCAATCTATATTGTGTATCCCTATAATGCCTCTCCTAATTCTGTTGCCTAACAAATTCCAGGATGCTGTTCGGTGCCAGCAACTGCATTTCTAGTACTAAATATGAAACCAGGTGTGTCGTTTTGTAACGCATTATCGATTCGTTTCCCTCATCACAGAATTTACATATTTGGAGTGAACCAATTTCCATTTTGTTCAGTGTTCTTTGTTTCTCTAATGACCAATAATATTTTTAGACTATTTTTGGATAGTATAGTGCAAACCACAAGTGTATTCTCCCTAAAATTACCAAGTAAAAGTTTGCACTGTCTCAAACTATGCTGACTTGAGACGTATCTCCGCCTCTCTACATCTTATTTTTCCCAGAGTAGAGCTTTCTAAACTCCTCTGCCTGTTCTACAGAGAGGATCTGTCCTCATCGGCGCTTTGGAAGCTCACTTCCTTGCGACCTCGACTACGTCCGTATTACCGTAAATTCCAACATGAAATGCGATCAAGCAGAGGGTGGCTGTATATTCCCTGCCCAATTGGTAACATTATTATCTGTACTTCCTGCTCAATTTGAATTAAGGACGTCTTTCGATGACATAAACTTCTGCAAAAATATCTACCTCTTGTCCCGCTGTATATACTCGATCTATTTATATACCACAGAACGATATCTTTCTTAAAACAGTATGTAGCAACCAAATTGCTCCATTCAGTTGTATTACTTTTCACGTTTCGAGGCATTTGCTGATTCTGTCCACGGAACAGTTAAGGAGATAAGTTTACTCACGATGTGTATAAAATTATCCTAAACAGAGTTTCAATGGATCTGGTCCCCACTACCGTATGCAACTGGCTGAAAGCCATCAGAGCACCGGTGTAGGCCAGGCGTCCATGACCCCAACTCATTCAACACCACCTGAGATGTTTTTATGAGTTTACTTCCTATATACGAGTATTTTTGTCAATATTTTGTAAAAATTAACTTTTCCTCAAACTGCAAAAGTGTAAAATACTCACAAATAAAAATGTTTTGTTGTAAGAAATTCTAAGGTAGAACAAAAATCATTTGTCGAAAATGCCTGTGAGCTATTCTAAAAATTGGCGCGGGATGGTTACGTAGTCAAGTAAATTTTAAGTTCCAAGAAAACGCTTTTGAAGTTTGAAATTTTTCACACTGCCTTGTCACAGTTTATTTGGGATTTTATTTCGTATAAAAAATTTATCACACAATCAAACTTCACTTGGATGCAACAATAGCAATACAAATTGTATTTTAAATAGTATATTGCGAGAGGAGTTAATAAAACCATAATTTTCAGTTTTTTTATTCTAAAATTTTTTCATTTTTCTCAAATCGAATTTCAGCCAACTTTCGGGAATAGCAATTATGTCTGTACCTGCTGAAAATTATGCCTTTGGATTCAACTACATTTTTATGGTGATAGCAGTCGTTTTGGTCATACCAGTGCTCAATTATATCATAGTTCCTGTATTCTACAACAACAATATTTCCAACTGCTACGAAGTAAGAACTTTAACCCGGTGAAAATAATAAGTTTGTATTAAATTTCCTTACATTTTTTATTTGCAGTATTTGGAAATGCGTTTCAATAAACGCACACGTCAATTGGTGACTGCATCTTTTATCCTGAACGCTTGCCTCATGCTACCGGTGTACGTATTTGTACCAGCATTGGCATTTTCACAAGGTAAAATGGAAATAAATTTTTAATTCAAATTTCTTGTTCACCTGTACAGTGGGATTAAAATTCATTTTCATTTACAGTGACAGGCATGAATATCCATTTAATAAATACCGTTGTATGTTCGATTTGCATATTCTACACCATGTTGGTAAGTTTTGACATTTCTTTTTATTGATTTTCATTGGAACCGAGATCTCTTTTAACCTGGCAAAAATCACCATTTTATTTAAAAGGGTGGCATTAAAGCGGTCGTATGGACCGATGTTGTACAGGCTGCTATTATGATTTTCTCGGTGGTGTTAGTTGGCATTTTAGGTACTCTCAAAGCTGGTGGTCTAATGAAAGTATTGGAATATGCTGAAGAAGGCGGCCGTTTAGATTTCAAGTAAGTATTTCCTGTACTTTCGTATCAAAAATTAATTATTAATGTTTAAATTTTATTTGTTTTTATTAATTTCAGTTTTTCCCTAGATCCTCGTGTACGTGCCACTTTTCCTAACTTATTCGTTGGTGGTTATCTTATGTGGGTGGGACATATCGGTCTAAATCAAAGTTGTGTACAAAGAATTGTCTCTTTGCCTTCGTTAAGTAACGCGAAAAAGTAAGTTTTAAAATTTTAAAATTATATCCTCAGCTCCGAACTCTATGTCCACAAATTTTTGTGTGTATTCAAGAGTGAAATTCCGAAATTCTTTTTTTCTTGTTATCAATAATTAGAATTTGAAAAGCTTATTAAATTCAAATAGTAGAACATGACATACTTATGTATGTATATTGCATATAGTCGGTCTGGTAGCTAGGATATCTGGCTTTCACCTAGAGGCCCGGTTTCGAATCCCGGTATGGGAAAAGGTAGTGTGTTGGCTTATTAGACATGAGGCCGAGTCTCAAACCAAAGGCCAGACATTTCGAACAAAACGAAATATGAAAAATATTTATTTAACGACTTTCACTTACAGTCTTCTGGCAAAAACTCTGAGAGTAAAAAAAATTGCCATGAAAAGTTTCTCAAAAATCTGTCGTCCGGAGTCGACTTTAAACTGTAGATACCGCCACTCATGTATAAAATTAACACACACGACATAAGTGGTGTAAGAAGCTAGGTCGTAATCCAGACTGAAGGGTTCGAATGACCAATTAAGTTAAATAAGTACTTATCGCAGTCCTGCCCTTCACTATTCGATCGGAATATTTGCCCATCAGTCTCCTAATATTCCATAGTACGTTATTATTCAACAACTATTCATCGGTAAGTTACGTAAGCCATCACGAGACGCTAAAATACCGTTGTACTTTTTAACAAATGTATTAAACCAATACTAACTCACTCACTCAATCTCAATATGATTTGGTTTGTTTCCCCAATTCCAAAGTATTTTTACGTGTGTTAAAAGGAGAAGCATTTTAAGATTTTTGCCTAATGAATACAGTGAAATATATATGCATATGTATATATATATGAATATATATTTCTATTTATATTTCTCCTACCGGATAAATATAATATAGTAATTCTATATGTAAATAACAAAGCCTTTCATAAATTTTTCTTTATTTTCATATCATAAAACTAAAAACAAATACTTTAGCCTTACGCCTATTATTTGAGAAACAAAAACACATATATTTACGACCATAGCAACACTTTACTTTTAAAATTTTGTAAATACAAAAGAAATCGTTGTATAACGTAAGGTTTGCCAACCAGTATTCGTTCCCACCACGCACAGAATAACTGTAAAATATGATTGTATATGGAATAAATTTTCTAAGCTATATGTTGTGTAATTTGAAAGGAAGATTTTTAAAAACATAGGAAAGAAATTTTTGAAATGATTATCTTTCATGAAATTTTATTCATTTCTTCCTTTATTGCCTTGCAGAGCCTTGACTATTGTTGGAATTGGAATTGTAATAATAATGGGTTTCAATTCCTTTACTGGAATTGTGATGTTTGCTCGTTATTTTGGTTGCGACCCCATTTTGGCTGGTGTATGTACAATTAAATTTGTATTTTCTTACAGATGATAGATATGCTATAAAAAAAATAATATTTTATTGCATTTCAGATTGTCGAAAAAGCTGATAAAATGATGCCGTTCTTTGTGCAAGACGTTATGGGCCACTTGTTGGGTATGCCTGGTGTTTTCATTTCATGTGTTTTTAGTGCAGCTCTAAGTACCATGTCGGCTTTATTAAACTCGTTAGCGGGAGTTGTGTATTTTGATTACATTAAACCATTTATTAAGCACACGGAAGCTAAAGCGAACAATATAATGAAAGTATTTGTGGTGGTTATGGGCTGCTATTGTATTCTGGGCGGTTTTGTAGTACAAAAATTCTCATCCATTTTACAAACGATTCTCACAATTACTGGCATCAATACAGGAGCTGTGGTTGGTGTTTTCCTATTGGGCATGTTTGTGCCCAGGGTTAATGGAAAGGTACAATATTGCCAGCGAAATAATTGCGTATTTATTTATAATCGTCAACATATTTTTAGGTTGCATTCATGTCAATAGCTTTCAGTGTTGGTTCCATGCTATGGATTATTTTGAATGCTCAAATGAGACTTAAATCTGGTGTTATAAATTATGAATCTTTGCCTACAACATTGGATCGTTGCGAATCTTCAGAATTTTATGGAATGATACAAAATATGTAAGTTTACCAAAAATGTTAATAAAATATATACTTATACTCGGTTAGCTACATCAGTATTTATTTGTATCGTGTTTCAGTACTACGACTATGGCTTCTTTAACGTCCGTTAATAACACCACCGAAACACCTCTTGTGACCGGATCTTTAAGCAGCAATCGTGAATTTTCCATTTATGAAATTTCTTTCTATTGGTATAAAGTTTTAGGAGCATTCTTCGTTTGGATTTCAGCCATACCATTGAGTTATATTTGGAAGCGAGATAAGGAAGAGAAGATGAATCCAAAACTTTATTCGCCGTTTGTTAAGAGATTCTTAAGTCAGCCAGTTATGGAAAAAGAAGAAGTACCTCTACGAACGCCGCATCCATCATTGATAGATGATCATGCCACAATTCTAATAACGGAAAAGGAAAATGGCAACAGCAATGGCAACAGCATTAAAAGTTGAAATACAAGATCACGAAATTGTAGACTTTTATACATGTATGCATTAATTTAGTATTATTTTCTATTTAATTTAAAATATATTAATTTTAAATTAATTTAAAATACGTAAATTAAATAAGAACACCCAGATAGTAATAGGCTTAAACACATTTGCACATTTGTTTGAAATATACTATGCATACATAAGTATTTATGTATGTAGTATGTACCCTAAAAAATCTATTTTTATTCTTTACTGAACTATCTACGACAATATACAAATACAAAAGGGGAAAAACTATTTATTTCTAATATTTCATTTACAAACTATTTCATGTTTAACCCATATGCCTGTAAACGTAAATTTATGTGGGTTTTATAATTTCCACAGCAAAAGTAAAGCATCTGTATCTCTTTTCCTAAACGTTACCAATCTATGGAAAAAAAATATGATGGCTCAGTTGGAGAAACAAAAAGGATACTGGATTAATTCTTACATTTAGGTGGGAAAAACCTTGGGGCAATAGTTTGCCGATTTAGCTTTTTTAAGTTTAAACTACAAATAAATGTTTATTATTAAAGTCGTCGCAGTCTAGTAGGCCGCGTGTTGGCTTATTAAAGGCGAGCCTGTGACTCAAACTCCAGGTCAGACATCTCGACCAGTATGAAATATGAAAAAAAATCTTCGGTTACTCCTTCTCAGCAGTCTTTAGGTAAAAACTTCTAGAGTAAATTAAACTGCAATGAAAAGTTTCTCAAAAATCTGGCGTTCGGAGTCTACTTTAAACTTTAGGTCCCCCATTCTTGGATAAAATTAACACTAGAAGCTAGGTAGTAATCCTGACGAAAGGGTTGTAATGACGAATTAAGTTATTCCTGATTTGTATTTTCTTCAGATGTACTTAGAAAATAGTTTAGAATCAATTTAATAAAATTATGACAGTAAATAAAGCTAGAAGCGTACTTGGTTTTATAAAACGGTGGGCAAAAGAATTTAACGATCCTTATGTTACTAAATTGCTCTACACATCTCTTGTAAGGCCTATACTCGAGTGTGGTTCCATAATATGGGATCCTCTATATAAAAAATATTCCGACATCATCGAATCTGTACAAAAGCAATTTTTGATGTTTTGTCTCCGAGGACTGAATTTTAATCCTACAAGTTTACCTTCTTATTCTGCCAGACTAGCATTAATTAAACTTCCGACACTTAAAAGCCGCAGAACTATGTTAAATATCTCGTTCATATTCAATGTAATTACTGGTGATATAGGCTCCAGTTTTTAATCCATAATATCACGTTTAATGTTCCTCAACGTCCGTCACGTCATTTTTTCCCATTATCAATACAATTTTTTAGATCCAACTACGCTGGTGCTGATCCAATAAGGAGAATGTGTAAAGGATTTAATAAATTATATATGCTAATAGATTTTTTCTTCATCAAATAATATTATAAAAAATAATGTAATTATATATTTAAATTCATAGTTTTTTAAAATTGATATTTTGTAACTTTACTAAATTGCCTGTAAGGAATATTTCCATAGGCAAATAAAATAAAATAAAATATAAAATAATTAAGTTACACACTTTGTACAAAACCTTCGCTGACTTTCTCACCTCAGGATAACTATCAAGATCAAAATAGATTTTCTGTTTCCAGATCCAAATTCGATTAACAACTTGTGGAATATAATAACAACAACAATCAGGGAAAATTGTTCCACAAATAATGATAATCTTTGGAAATTAATTCAGATTGCTTCGTATAATATATCGTATTCAGTAAGACAAGATGTTGTTCATAATCTTATTGTAAATAAACTACTAAGGAGTCTTGACTAAATATTAACCATTCTAGAACAACATTATAACTGAGGTTAGTGTAAATTAATTATTATATTATCATTTTTATGACTATTAAAAATAACATGAAGTGTTCGTATTTTTTTTTAAGAGCTGAATTTGTATTTTGAATTTAAGCTTATAAAAATTCGAATCTTAAACAAAACCTATTTAATAAAACCTCAATAAAATTTGTTTTTCTGATTAATAAACTGAAATTATTTATCAGCAATTTTTCTCATTTCATTTACATTTTCATCAAATCTCAATTTTTCACATTGGTATCCTTATGATTTTTTATATCAAAATATATGCATGAGAGTGCAGAGCATTAGCTACTTCAGTTTAAAGATTATGCATTGTGTAGATAGAATAACATCTTGAAGAAATTTTATTTTAGCGTCTGTGTTTAAACATGCAAGAAACGTAATCATGTTTCTCATTGCGGATGTAAGTAGTATTGAGTGATGGGTATTTGTTTAAATGAAATTAAATTTGCATGAACTATCATTAATTTCACTCTAAATCTGTTTGCTTCTTCCAATGTTCTTTACGCCTTCAGCAGCACTGTAGATCCCAGCCAATTACTTATCTTCCATATAATGCGATCTATGCGGTTACTATCCAATGCCTAATATTCAAATGAATTAATGTTTGGCCTGTCTGTAATCATAGTTTAGCAAATGTTTTACTCTCATTTATATTTTGAATGCATTAAACTTCTTCGTTTTGAGTGTTCGAAAAGTGAAAGTTCGACCCAAACACTGTCTCTGCCTAAAATTTCATTTATTTTGTGAAAAAGACATTTCTTGTAAAATGAAACTAAATATTCTAATATTTCAATATTTGATAATAGTTACGATGGAAGCGTATTCGAAGAATCAGATATGCAGTTGCCACGACTATTGATAGATGAAATATCGTAGTAATAATTTCGGCATAAAGCTAAATGTGAACAAAAACTAAATATTAATAAGCGGAAAAAACATATACGAGGTGTGATCTTTGATCCATTTTTTCGAATAGTAAAAAATCGAAAAGCACACCAAAACACGACTAACCTTTTTATCTGTCAAAAACAAACTGACAATCCAAAATGGTTGATATTGTCAACATATATAACAGACATGTGTACCAACATAACAGAAAAAAATGCGAAAATAGAACATACGTAACTCACGAAATTTGAAAATAATTTTTTTTTTTTTTATCACACCTCGTACACCAACAGTAGATTGTCTGATTTAGATACATGAAACTCTTTGAGATATTTTGTTCAATTCGTAGGATCTCATGATACAAGCTAGACTATGACCATCCGTTACTGGTATTATACAATAAAATTGTGGGAAAAAAATCAAATATGCCAAAATAATATCTGACATATTGTTACAGCTAGACAGTGTTGCATTAAAATGTCGTACTTAATAAACCATCTACTATTAGTCAACGGACGAATTAAAAAAATATTCGATGCAGTTCGTAATAAAGCTCCATTTCCATCCAAATCCTAACATGCTGATAAAAATTAAGCATCAAAGTAA
This sequence comes from Sarcophaga subvicina, assembly GCA_936449025.2. Lineage (NCBI taxonomy): Eukaryota > Metazoa > Arthropoda > Insecta > Diptera > Sarcophagidae > Sarcophaga > Sarcophaga subvicina. The sequence goes on along the minus strand of OW388081.2, from coordinate 44,500,690 downwards.
ATAACCCTGTAGTTGTGTTCACGTAGATGAAATCAAACTTTTCTCGATTTCATCTTAAATATAATTATCAGACTTATCGCTAACTTCATTATAAATTGTAAAACAAGGAACATGAAGTTTCATTTTATAACACAATTTAGCCTTGATTTAAAGTAAAAATCTAAGTGTTAAATACAGTCTAGATTTTGTATTCCCATTTCGAGATCACATTTACTCAAATTCATGTGGCTCCTGCAGCATATATTTTTTATTATTAGAAAAGAAATACAAATTACACTCACCATTTAATAATTTCAATACAACTTATTTAAAGGATTTTCGTTATACGGAAGTCATTTTCGACAGTTGGTCAAAATTATGTTAACGAAGAAAAGGATTTTTTCACAAAACTCGCATCGACTATTTATGTTTCATCAACAGGAACCTTGATACTCCTTGACTTTCATTTTGTTTTATTGCCAACAAAATTCCAATATTTTTCTTATTCTCTGTTATGTCTTTGGTTATCGTTACTTCATCGCAGAACTGTTTATACACCAATTACAACACTAATTAACAAATTGTTTTTATTTAATAAACCTCAAACTGCCTTTACTGATTTATTTTTCTTCAGTTGTTTTAACGGTTGACAATGTTGTGCTATTCACCATTATCGTGTTTGGCATTTTTGAAGATAGTTGCGTTTTTTTTTTTCAAATAATATCGCCATTAGCATAAATGTCTATAATTACGACACTGTTTGCAAATATGTTACAAAAACCTATTTCCAGTTGGTGATTTTATTTCAGTTAATTTTAAACGTTACAGATTAACTTCCATTATTTTCGCAATTTGTATGAAAATTTGTTTCATAACCATTCATAAATCAATAATTTTTGCATATATGTGTAGTAAAAATTACGAAGCCAACGCAGGTTAAAATAAAGGAGTAAATAAAATAAATATAACAGACGAGTGAAATGGAATCGCAGATAAAATAATAAACAATCGATTTTAAATTGTTTGTTAGGAGGCAACGCTTTAAGATTGTATTTAACTAATAGCTAGATTACGGATAGCAATCGAACTTTAGTTGAGTCGTCAGAAATTGTACAAATTAGTACTGCAGATGTAAACTGATATCCAACACTTCCAAAGTTTGATTTTAAAATAAAGATTTTCCAGCAACTGCAAATTTATGTTTGACAGATGCGAATTAAATTCAATTGCCATCCATAAATGAGCCAGAAATGTATAGAGTTTATAAAAAATTTAATTCTTCTGGGCTCTTGTTTTCATTAGATCAGAGAAACTCCCATAAACACTTAAATTCTTCACGTTTATTGTTTTATTCACTCTTCTATAAATTATGCAAATGTTAGTTCAGGCATTTTACGTTTCAGGTGACGTCATGCTGTTCAGTTTCTTTGCAATAATTTCTTATTTTTTAAGCGATACTGAGTCAAGACAAATAAAAACGTTTATAAAGATGGAAAAATTCTTATTGCCTAAAAACCAATTTTTATACAATTTTACTTAATCAATACACGACGACGTATGCAAGAGATTTTATTCAAAAGAGCATATATTTCTGTAGTCTTATACTTTAGCAAAATGGTAAATAAGAATGGATTTTATTTAAAAACACTAACAATTTGCTCTACAAATATTTATTCAAATATGTATACAGAAATTAAAAAAAAAATTATAAAGATTATTGTGTATTTCGATTGGATAAAAAAACATTCGTTACGATTTAAGCATTTATATGAAGACAAAATTAGTCAAATTAAACACAAGAGCACAAAATTCTTAAAATTTGAAGTCAGTTACAACTTCCTTGTTACGAAATTCAAAAAAAAAACATGAACAAATTATTTGTTTAAAAAATATTTATTTAAAATACTACTCAAACAGCAATGAATTTTAAGAATTTCCAAAAACAAACAATCGTACATTATTGTATATAGATTTACTTACGCTTAAATAGTATCTCTACATAAAAACAAAATTAACATTAAATTATTATTCAATTCAATTGGTATAAATCCTAATCCTATTTTTTTTTTTTCGTTTTTCGTTTTTTTTTATATTTTTTAATTTGCATAAGAGTAATTTCTTTACAAGTATGTAAGTAGTGATTGTTTTATTTGAAAAAGACTAATTAAGTTCAGTTTTTTCAGCTTTGTTAAACTTTATTTTTTTTATTTTTCTTTTTCTTTTAATTTTTAATTGTAGACATACAACTAGAAATCAAATTTATAATAACTATATATAAGGAAATAAAATAGTTTAATTATTATTTTACATTTTGAAAACAGTGTACGGCGTCACTTTCTTGTTTAAAACGAAATTATAAAATAAAATTATTCAAAGAGTTAAAAAAGTAAACTTGTTTGCATATAAAAAGATCTTTTACATATTTAAGAAATACATTAAGAAGAAATATTAAAAAAAGTAACTAGAAACTAAAAATCATAAAAACGCAACATGCCAGGCGGGAGGGGAAGTTGTGGATAACTAATTAAAGGGTCTCAATATTTTATTATTTATCTTTACGTTAAAATGATACGATATTTGTGCAATTCATAAAACTAGTCTAATTGCAAGTTTGCGGCGTCGTTACTGTACTGTTGTCATTAGCCGCAGATATTGGGGGTGATGTGGCAATTTTTGGTTCACCTAAGCGAAATGAAAGAAAATTTTATTACAGAAATACTATATGAAAAATATTATATATATATCGTTACATACATAAATCATTTTCAGTTTTATTTGAATCATTAGCTGCAGGTGTGGTTGTCTCTTCTGTACTATTTTCAGTGGCAAAGGTAACGTTAGTTGCGGCTGGTTCATTTACCAATTTAGCACCTATTGAGTTAAGCTCAACACTATCAGAGGCAGGAGTGACAATCTCAGCAGTTACTAGCGTATTTTGTTCAATGTTTTCCTCCACTTTGTTAACATTATTTAAGTTGCTAGCATTTGTAGATGATGATTCGGCTACTACCGTTACTTTTGATTGTTGACTTTCAACCTCCTTGGTTAAATGTTCAGTGTTTTCTACTGGTGTTGATAATTGTGTTTGCTCTACGACAGCGTCGGTAGTTTCTTCCAATTTTTCTAAATCATCGTTACTCTTAGAGCTGGAGTCAACTTCCATTGGCTCGGGTGTTGGCTCTTTTATTTCAATTGTTTCGCTTGTAAGTTCCACTAACTTTTTTTCATTTTTCTCACTTTCAACTGGCTTGGATTCCTCCTCCGTTTCCATGGGACTACAGCTTTTAGTGGGTTCTTCCACATTTTTATCACCTACAATAACATTTTCAGGTTCCTTTGTGATATCCTCTTCAACGACAGATGTTTCTGCCGCTACTTGACTTTGTGTCTCTTCAACAACAGGCTCCAAAACGACAATATCGGGCTCATCTTCTACTTTATGTGCTTTTTCTTCGTTCATAGTATTTTCTGTTTCTATTTTATCGACTTTAGTTTCCGTATTGCCTTCAGGTTTGATTTCTTCTACAACCTCCGTTCCTTTAGCTTCAGCAATATCTGATTTCGTCGGTGCCACTGAGTCAACATTATCTTCTTTTGTTTCATCATCTGGGAGTGTACGATCATTAGATTTCTAAAAGTTAAACAGTTAAAAAAGTAATTTTTGTTTATCATTTAGCAATAGCTTCATACCATTTCAGTTTCATTGACATGTTGATTTTTATCCTCAAGTTGACTTTCCACACTATCCTTTGCCGCTGGCTTTCTTCCTTTGGCAGGAGTTTTCTTTTTACTTGTTGTTGGCGATGTTTCTTCTTCGGCTGATCCATCGGCCGTTGTATCTAATTTACGGCCACGACCACGTCGTGTAGGTGTAGATGACCCACTAGCTGGTGAATTTCGCGATTTTTTTGGCGGCGGTGGTGTAGACACTGTAGCAGATCTTGTTGGTGTTCCACGCGTACTAGAACGTGTTCTTCGACCACCTTCCAGTTCCAAACTACCGCCCAACGTTCTGACTAATTCTTCGCTCTCTTTTTGAGCTCGTTCTATAAACGACATACGTTTTGAAGGTGTGCGTTTGGCCTAAAAGAAATATAAAATCTTAAATGATTGCAAAACAAATATAACTGAGCATAAGAAGCTCCCTAAACTAGAGAAATAAAAAATACTGTTTGTGTATCTATGATACTAAAAATAAATAAAAATCTATAAAATAATAGATATAATAATAAATGATAAAATAAGGAAAAGTGAATCAAACTACGGATAATTAAATTAAAAATTTCAACATTTTTGGAAGTTTGGGGAATTTTGAAAATCATGCACATTTTCTAGGTGCGATGATATTGCCATACTTGAAAATATTTTCCGGAAAAATTTTCTGGCTACAATAGAAGAAAATATTGATTTTTCCTCAATTTGACAACAAATTTCGCGCATTCTTTAATTGTGCGCAGTGGAAAAAATATCTGCACAGTACCATTAATATATACTCAGAGAATTTTTAGTCTAATACAGATTTTCAACTAAGCAAAACCTACTAATAATATCTGAGAACTGCGGAATAGTAAGTAAATTTTCCACAAGAAAAGAACTTAGACATTTGAAATGTTAATATTTTAATTTTTCAACAAATAAATAGTTTTAACAACATATTCGTTTGTCTATCAAAAGTGTTAAGAGAATAATCGAAAAAGAATAAAACAGAAGTTTGCGAAAGAAAATTCTCTAAAGATTAAGTTATTTTTTCTTTTCTTTCATTCACATGAGCAAGAAGAGAAAAAGGCTAAATAAAAATTTTGACAAAATTGATTTTCTGTTTTTTATTATATTTTTTTTTGTTCTTTCAAACAAGAAAAAAAATACTTTATTTTAGCATGTTTTCTGAAAACAACTGAAATGAAATTAAAATCTTTCATGAATAGATAGATGATTTGATGTAACAATCTTAGAAGAAAACCTACATACATATGTCTTGAATTCGATAGTATAGATTTTTACAAGAAATAACATTTTCAATGACCCTCAAAAGAAAATACCAGTCAACAGTCACTTTTTAGGCACACCACTTGTAGTATATTTTGTGTTAAGGGCTGCTAGTATTAAGCATATTATATTTCATTTATTGGTAAAATTGTTGTTAAAAAAAATAAATATTTATTTATTTTTTAGTTTTGGGCAAACAAAAATGTCTTTGTTAAAACGTTTTACTGACGAAGACCGTGAGTCAACATATGGTCGAGTTTATGCTGTATCTGGTCCAGGTGTGGTATTAATTATATATATACGTTTTTTTTGTGAAGACTTTATTGTAAAATAATACGTAATTCAATGTTCTTTATAGTTGTAACGGCAGAAAGTATGTCAGGTTCTGCTATGTACGAACTGGTACGAGTCGGATACTATGAGTTGGTGGGAGAAATTATTCGTCTTGAAGGCGATATGGCCACAATTCAAGTTTATGAAGAAACATCGGGTGTAACGGTCGGAGATCCAGTTTTACGAACTGGCAAGCCATTATCAGTTGAACTGGGTCCTGGCATTATGGGCAGTATTTTTGATGGTATTCAGAGACCTTTGAAAGACATTGGCGAAATGACCAGTTCGATTTACATACCGAAAGGCGTAAATGTACCAGCATTATCGCGTACTGTCTCATGGGAATTTACACCTCAGAATGTTAAGGTGGGTTCTCATATTACCGGTGGTGACTTGTTCGGTGTAGTTGCCGAAAATACTTTAGTTAAACACCGTATGATCGTTGCGCCAAGAGCTAAAGGTACTGTTAAATATATTGCACCGCCTGGTAACTATACCGTTGAAGATGTTGTAATGGAAACTGAATTTGATGGAGATATAACTAAGCATACTATGTTGCAAGTGTGGCCTGTACGTCAACCAAGACCATGTACTGAAAAATTACCCGCCAATCATCCATTATTTACGGGACAACGGGTTTTAGATTCCCTTTTCCCTTGTGTCCAAGGCGGTACTACTGCAATTCCAGGAGCTTTTGGTTGTGGCAAAACTGTTATTTCCCAGGTATTTTTAAAAACAAATTATTTTTTCAATTATTCATAAATAATTTCATATTATTTTTTTTTTCTAAGGCTCTCTCAAAATATTCCAACTCAGATGTTATTATATATGTGGGTTGTGGAGAACGTGGTAATGAAATGTCAGAGGTATTAAGAGATTTCCCAGAACTGACATGTGAAATTGATGGCGTTACCGAATCTATTATGAAACGTACAGCTTTGGTGGCTAATACTTCTAATATGCCTGTAGCTGCCCGTGAAGCATCTATTTATACGGGTATTACCTTATCTGAATATTTCAGAGATATGGGTTATAATGTTGCAATGATGGCCGATTCGACGTCACGCTGGGCCGAAGCATTGCGTGAAATTTCAGGACGTTTAGCTGAAATGCCAGCAGATTCTGGCTATCCAGCCTATTTGGGTGCTCGCTTAGCCACATTCTACGAACGTGCCGGTCGAGTCAAGTGCTTGGGAAATCCTGAACGCGAAGGTTCTGTTTCCATCGTAGGTGCTGTATCACCACCTGGTGGTGATTTCTCAGATCCTGTTACATCAGCTACATTAGGCATTGTACAGGTGTTCTGGGGTCTCGACAAGAAACTAGCTCAGCGCAAACATTTTCCAAGTATCAACTGGTTAATCTCTTACTCCAAATATATGAGAGCCTTGGATGAATACTACGACAAAAACTTTCCCGAATTTGTACCACTGCGGACTAAAGTTAAGGAGATCCTTCAGGAGGAAGAAGATCTTTCCGAAATTGTGCAGTTGGTCGGTAAAGCTTCCCTAGCTGAAACTGATAAAATTACTTTGGAAGTTGCCAAGCTATTAAAAGATGACTTCTTGCAACAAAATTCGTATTCACCCTACGATCGCGTATGTCCCTTCTACAAAACTGTAGGCATGTTGAGAAACATGATTTCCTTCTACGAATTGGCAAGACATGCTGTTGAATCAACAGCTCAATCAGATAATAAAGTTACATGGACTACCATCAGAGAATCGATGGGTAACATTATGTATCAATTATCTTCTATGAAATTTAAAGTAAATGATCGGTTGTATCAATTAATTTTTAACAAATTATTAACAATTATTTATTCTTTTTTTTTACAGGATCCTGTAAAAGATGGAGAAACTAAAATAAAAGCTGATTTTGAACAACTTCATGAGGACATGCAACAAGCATTCAGAAATCTAGAGGATTAAAAAGCATGCTAAATAGTTTAGTTATATTCAATATTAACTGAAGTGGTAAAGAAATGTATATTTTATTTCTGAATTTAATTACAAACCAACCTGAAGAACAATAATAGAGTCTACAAAAATGGAAACCAAGTGAGTAGTTGCAACTATAAATTAATACTGAACGGAATTTAATAGAGCGCCGCCTTTTACTTTTCTATTGCAGTTCTACTGGTTAACTTTTTAATAATTTATAATAACATACGTACGTATGTATATTTAAACAAACATAATGAAAATCTATTAGAAAATTATATACAAATATTTGAAAGTGTTTAGAAGATTTGTTTTAATGTGTTTTATGTGAAAATATTATTCTTATTCGTGTTGCTTTTTAAATAATAAAAAATAAAATCTTGAAAAAGAAAAATTGAAAAAAATTATATTTTTATCTCATAAATTCATACACGTTTATGTATGTGTATTGCTATGCTACAACATGCTAATTGTTACAAAAATACATTAAAACTCATTTGAATGAATTACAATTTAAAAATTGGCCACAAAAAGCAAATCTGTGTACATACATATGTATATGTTACAAACAACATTGATATGTTAATAACAAACTATTTATGTAAATCTAATGTTATAATGATCGAAATAAATAAAATATAATAAATTAAAGTTATGCTAAAAATTTATAAAGATTTTCATTTTATATTCACATATTTGTATGATATGTACCAAACATACATATGTACATGCATACACATTATTTATAGACTTCATACTATTAAATCTAAGAAATTGGATTTGGATTTGAAAGACGATTTTCCACAAACATTTTTTATCTGTTTCAATTGAGCAAATGCCAAAAGAAGTTACTTATTGCGAAACGAAAAACAAAACTATGAGATTTTTAAAAATACATAAAATCAAGGCGAATATTCCAAGTTGAATTTGTTTGTTTCTTCTACCTTCTGCCAAATGTCGGTAAAATTATAATTTATAAAATAAAAGTTGTTGCAGAAATGCTTTTTTCAATTTGAAACAATAAAAAAGTATATGTAAACGTAAACAAAAGGTTTGATATTCGGTCGGAGTTGAATTCAATAAAAAAAATCAGTTGAGCTAATAACATAGCCTTCCATGAATACGCCTTTCATAAAATAAAATAAATTAGTAAATTTTTTTAAGCCAGTAAATATTATGTGAAATGAAGTACATACACATGAAGTTTCCGAGTATATAGTTTATAAATACATTTTCTAAATTCAAATGGAATTGAGAATTTCCTTTTTTACAACTCTCCTAATGTTTTTTAATGTGTTTATTTTAAATTCTATTCTGAATTCTCTTCTTCAATAAAATTGAACTCTCACGTTTTTGCATGGAATATGAGAAAATTTATCAGGCAGATTATAGTAGGAAATTCGAATATATTTCTTTTAAATTAAACTTAAGATTTATTGAAAGTTTGACAAATGAGAAAAAGTTTGAGTTTCTCTTTTGGTTGTTATTTTCGTCTTAAAGGATCAAACTTTCAAAAAATCCTATGCACAAAACTGTAACTGTTTCAAGTTAAATCTGGTATATGTCAAACAAAAACTGCTTTTTGAAATTGTATTTAACACCCACGGAAAAAGAAGTCTTATTAAAAACTATTTTTAGTAATTTCTATAGTAAATTTAGTAAATTTCTATGTATGTATGTGTTTTGCTTAATTCAGTACAAGTCTTTACCATTTTCGAATGAAAACTTATTAATGACAACATTCAATATTATCTGCCTAAGAACTAAAAAGATCTTTAAAAAACAGCAGTGGAAAAGATATTTGCTTAAATACTATTCGTAATACATTGCACAAATATAACTACCATGGTAGAGTTGCCAGAAAAAAGCCATTCATATGCCCTAAGAATAAAAACAAGAGAATAAAATTTGCTAAAGAGTATTTGCTTAAAACAGAAGATTTTTGGAATAAGCTAATTTGGTGTACAGATATCTTAAAATACATTTTTGCTGATAGTTTTTATTCGTTACAAGGATCTGTTCACTGACGAGAGCAAATTCAATTTGCATGGTTCAGATGGCAAGATGTTTGTGTGGCGTAAACCAAATGCAGAATTTAATCCTCAAAATACAAAAGCTACTGTTAAGCATGGAGGAGGCTCTGTTATGGTTTGGGGCTGCACGTCGAGTGCCGGGGTGGGCAATTTGCATTTTATTGATGGTAAAATGGACAAATTTGGCTACCTCAACATTTTGAAGGAAAATGTAAAGCAAAGTGCCGAGAAATTAGGCATTGCGAATGATTTTGCTTTTTACCGGGACAATGATCCCAAGCAGACTTCGGGTGTGGCAAAGCTTTGGTTGATCCATAATTGCTCCAAACTTATAGAAACCCCTGCACAGAGCCCGGATCTCAACGTAATATCTTTGGGAAGAATTAGCTAGAAGAGTATACCAACAACAATTTAACACTTTGAATCAGCTTAAAGCGGCTTTACTGGATGCGTGGAACTCCATAGAACCTGAGGTATGCTACAGTTTGATAAAATCAATTCCAAAACGTTTACGGGCCGTTCTTGAGAACAAAGGATATGCCACAAAGTATTAATTGTTGTCTTTCGTCATTTTTAGCAATGGTGCTCTTCTTTGTCCGATTATGCGTTGAGCGCAAAAAATTGAGTTAATTTTCTTTTTCTTTATAAAATTACCGTTATCATGAAAAATGTTGATATTTTTTTTATTAATCTGAAAGGCTGTAATGTAGAGTTTAAATAAAAGCAAAAAAACATACACGTATTTAATATTTTCTTTTTAAGTTTTAAGCTCATACATATCAGACTATGCTTGTCCGATTATGCGATGGAGCCACTGTATATAGTAAGAAGATACATTTTATTTAGTTTGCCATCGAAATATTTAATTTGTCCATTTTAGATTTTTGTATTAGAATATTCCGTTTTTTTAATTACTATTGATTACATACATAGAAAGCGAAGTTTTCATTTATTCAATAGCAATTTCTAAGGCGGAAAAGTAAATTTAACACAATTTTCAAATCTGAAGCGTTTTCTAGTCGGAAAATAGGAGGAAATAACTATATTATAACTATACAACTAATTATAAATTATATTTTATAAAATAAACTTTTACAATGTTTTCGGAGTAACGTAACCAACATTTTTTGGTACTTGACTTTTTAATTACTTTTGCTCAGTTTTTTTTCTCTTTCATAAATTTTATTGTATTTTAATAATTGAAAACTTAGGCAGATGTGTTCAATCAAAGTTTAGAACAAATAAATATTATAAAAGTAATTTTTTTTCTACCTATATTCACATATTATATACATACATGTATGTACATTTGTATATGCACATTTTAAGCTTATCTGAACTCTTGATATATCTGTTTACTTTTTATTACTTCTAATTTTTTATTGGTACTTAATAAATTGATCACATATCATCATTTTAAAATTTATCAAAAAATATAGAGTTTAACTGTGTTGAAAATAATTAAGTAGTCACCCAAACATGTACTAATCTACTAACTATTGGTATAGCGTTCTGTCACTATTACAACAACTCAATTCTCCTTATTTTTATCGAAAAAACAACAGGCTATACCAGCCCTTTTATCAATTAGCATTACTCAACGAAATAAAAAACAAATTCATGCAAGGACAAACACAAATAAAAAATGTTCGCGGAAAATGGGAAAAAACAAAAGTACCGAAAGTACAAATGAGAATTAAAAAAAATATTAAATAATGAAATACTAAAAGTAATATTTATAAAAATCAAAATACGAGAATACTAATGCAAAACATTCAAAACTTCCGCAAGAAAAATTTATAAATAAAATTGAATAAACAAAATTGAAACGTGTGAAGAAAACGACCAATTATTCAATTTGCTGTACTACATATCGCAACGTGTATGGATCGCATTGGACTTGGACTAATGGGATTGAAAACTCTTCTCTCATATATTTTTTATTTGTTCGTTCCAAATATGTCAAGTGTGACCAAAGTTGCAATGTGATCAGTGCTACAGTTTATGAAATGGCTTGATATCGCAAACCATCTTGCGGTTTTGATTTGTGCAATGCATACAACACTCGTGTAACCAGATTTGTCCAAAAACTTATTGCTTTAATCTCGCAATGCATTATTGCATCATTAGGATACAATAAAAATAATTTCACACTCTATAAATGAATTAAAGCACCAATGAAATAACAATCAGGACAAAGTATCAAATATTATGAATATTCGAAAATATTTGAAAAATGTAACAGAAACCATCTGGCAACACATTTAATTGTAACGTAGAAGGGGTAACTCTTCACAAAATGAAAATAGAAAAAAAACTGGAAAAAACATTCAAGTACAGCAAACACAAAACACATAATAAAAGCAAATAAAGGAGAACGAGTGTTTAAAGTGTGACACAATAAAAACAAATAGAAAGGACAAACTGATAACGTATCAAACGAAAACATAGAGAACAAATAAAAACGCATGCTTTTCTGATTTGAATAAAATTGCTTGTTGTTATTGTCGTCGGTTAGCTCAAGTCAGAATTTCTACAGCGCTGCTTTTTATTATTATTATCACCGCAAAATAGTAAATTTGCGGGGGCAATGATTCGATATAGATTAGGCCCCAAGCAATACGTTGTGTTCTTCTTAACAAGCAGAAAATAAAGAGAGTTCTAACTAATCGGATCGGAATCAATTATGGCGCTTTTATTATTTTGTGAGCATTTATTAATATATAATGGTGTTTGCATTGCGAATACCGCTGCGTCATATCTCTTTGTAAATCTGTAACATTAACAATAAATATCATGTAAAAGCTTAAAAACGCCGTTTTAAACGCGCTTTCCAGATCGTTCCCATAAAAACACGCGGGAAAATATCTACGTCGACGATGGCAGCGTTACTACCGATTCTTCTATTTGCTTCACCATATTCGTTATTTTATTTTTTTTTCTTGTTTGTGTTTTAATCATCAAAATAAAAAATATAGCAAAAAACAAGTATAACGACCAAACAGAACGACGAATATGAAATTAAATTAACGAGGTAAGCTTTATCGCGCAACCTTGTTAATTGGACACCCGAACCATCGTTGTTCAATACACAAACATAACGAATCCCCCTATATTTGTTTTCATATACATGTGCATACATTCGTAGATTATACTTACGGGAGTCTTTTTATTATCCACTTTTGGAGACGTAGACGATGACTCTTCTGCTATCGGTTTCGGTAGGGATTCTTCAGCAGTTTCTAGTGTGGCAACTGAAGCATTTCCAATTGCCGCAGGTACAGCTTCTTTGGCCGCCTCAACATTGTTGCTAATTTCTTCACTGACGACTTCAGTTGGCTGCGCTGCTTTAGACGATGGCGCGCTATTTTGTTGTTCACTTATATTTTCCACGACATCAGACATGTTTTTCTTCTAAATCCTTTGGTTTTACAAACAAATTTTATTATAAAGTTTTAGATTATGTTTTTACTTCAACCAAATTGTTTAACAGCACACACTTCACGTTAGAATAGTTGAAAAATATTAAAAAGACGTACGTAGGTTGCTTTGGCTTTGCTTGTATTTTTTCTACACACACGTACTACTACAGATACACGACTTTTTCTTTTACACTTCTTTTGTAAATATTTTTGGATATTCTTTTTTATTAAAGCGCAATTTTAAAACTCGTTTTCCACCTTTAACTTATAATATCCACTAATTTAATGGCTATAAAACACCTTTGAAAGCTGTATACCAGTTGATTTCATAAAAATATGAAATGATTTTAATATGTAAACAAGGAAATTTTCTAAAAAAATAAAATTTTCCACTTCATCAACGTAACGCCGCGTACAAGTATTGTTCACAATCATTTAACTCACGAGTGGTGAATGTAGCTGTGGTGACAAATACTTTTTTATACCACAGAGTTGTCCTTTTTAGTACTAATTTTTCAACATGGTTGCAACATCATACTGGAAAGTTTTTTTTTACATCTACATGATTTAAATGTAAGTTTCAAAAACTGTTCATATTAATTAATACATTTAAGTACTGTTTAATAATAAATTCAATTATTGTTTATTATACTTCAGTGTTGCAAAATTGAAATAGTATTGAACTATAACTGAAAGAGTACGTTTTTGCATCAAATAGTACTTTTATAAGAATATATTTATTTATACTTAATACTACTTACGGAATGGAATAGAAAAACTAACACTAACTAACATGTTTCTCATATGCATACACATACATAATTGGTCATTACAACCCTTCAGTTAAAAGTCACAAAGCCCACGACTTTAAAGTCGACTCCGAACGACAGATTTTTGAGAAACTTTTTATGGCAATTTTATTTAGTCTCAGAGATTTGCCAGAAATCTGCTGAGAGGAAGTCGCCGAAGAAATAGCTTTTGTATTTTGTTTTGATGTCTGGCCTGGGGCTCGAACCCTGAATTTACGTCGAATAAGCCAACACAGGGGGTAAAGATCTTTAGCATTAGCCTAACCTCATTTATAGTTAGTTGAAAGTACAAACCATAAAATCTGTAATAATAAAATGAAATAAAATGTTTCGGAATTGAAATGTTCCAGGAAACTAAAAGTCTGCAAACCCACTTCTGAAAAAAAGGAAAAAATTAATGAATTCTTTAAAAATTTTTCCTGATGTTAAATTTAAAAATTTCTACAAAGAATTTCCAATTTGCAAGCATTTTGGGAATAAATATAAGAGAAAGAAATTATCCAAAAATTCAGTTCTAGTTTTAATTTTTTAGAATTTTAAATAAGACACAATAACAACATTGTTAAAGCAGTGGACATATCGGTGAATGCCTCCACTAACAGATGTGAAAATTACTCATTCTTTACACGCACCATCCAAATCACGATATATAGTACATGGATTTATGATAATATACAAATAACCATGGTATAACGAATAACGGCACTTTGGTGAGTTTCGATTTTATTCATCACACCGGATAAATTCACCATGTTTTGTAAGAACTCACCACAGTAGAAACTCACTACACCTGGATTTTATACAACATATCGGATAAATCCATCAAATTTTGTAAAAACTCACCACAACTACAAAATTCACACTTCAAAAAAAATTAAATTTTTTGCTCTTCCTCTCCAGACCAGCAGCGAGCAAAACCATCATCATTCATCCACACAACAACACCCACACAAACATACGCCCATTATGTTGTCCGAGCGACTTTTACCTTTTTTACCTACTTTTCTACCTACAGCATTCAGACACATTACGCCGTTATGTTTTTTGTTTTCGTTGGCGTCTATTAAGGCTACTAACTACCTATTAGACAGACAGATCACATAATATATTAAACAAACGGGGCTTAATTTTTACTTAATAAACCCGGAAACGGAAAAAGAATGTGCGAATTATTTATTAAAATATAGCCTGGCTTCATAAACGCAGTTTGTAATGTAACCTTACAATGCATGGTGAATGCTTTTCAGTGCACATTATTTGTCAATTTCGTGCATGGTTTTTATTTGTGATTCTTTGTAAACTTTATTGACGGCAAAAATTTTGTGGTAGAAATGACAGATTTGTGGTAATTTAATTTTTTTTATATAAGTACAAATGTGATTCAACATTTAATTTTTTATCTACATATGTATAGTGAAAAAAATGGATTCAAAGAAACTAAATTTGAGAACAAAAAATGCGGGATTTTAAGGAAATTGAAAGCATTTTTCCATTTAATAAAGATATTTTTATTTAAATATTTTTTATTATATTTATTAAATATTAATTAAGCGCTGCTTGATTTTTTATTATCATCCAAATCGAAAGCTGTTTTCAAAAGAAGACTGCATTTTTTTGAATATTCATTTTAAGAAATTAAATTATACAAAGGATTAAAAGTTTTCGCGTTCATAAACGTATTAAAATATCATCTCATTATTTGAAAAAGAAGTGTTGCAATAAAACATTGCTTTGCCTTGTAAATGCATTTATTTGCAGTGTTGCATTGCAAACTGCGTTTATGAAGTCAGCCATATATTTATTTTTTGAACAAACAAAAACGAATTCGATGAAAAAAGTTCTGAAAGCTGGGTGGGGGTACTTCGGTATTTTTGAAATGAAAAAGTACTGAAAAAATACAAAATTACTGAATTTTTCATTTCACTTTATTTCTTCATTTCACACTCAAATGCTTATAGTAAAATATATAAACATCAGATATAAAATATCAGAATTTCATTTATTAGGTAGGTTACAACTTGTACCGTTACATGTCTGATCTGATTATATCAGCTGAAGAGGTTTTATTAAATTACATTTCACATTTAATTTTATTCTATAATACTTGAAATTTTTTAAAGCATTTGTTATTAAATTAATTTCTTGATAAGAAAATGTTTCCAAAAATTCTTATGCGAAAAAACATTACCGCATTTTAAATTTTCCTTTTTATGTAGTTTCTAATATATACACAAGACCCCCATATACAATATATAAATGTTATTAAAAATATTATTTATTTAAATTGGACAATCCATCAGCGTATTGAAATTCTGGACTGTTTTCGTATTCACACATATCCAAAGCTATTATACATGATTCTTTAACAACTCGTTTTTCATCGTTAGCGTACCCGTTTAAAATATCGATACATTCTTCGGTTGCTATAGCACCCAGAGCTTCAGCGCATTCATGACGAACCATTTCATTTTCAAGATGATCTGAAAGATTTTCTTTCAAGTATGGTATACTGCAGGGGTCCTGTAATTGTCCTAAAACAAATGCAACTTCATGTCTGAACAAAGCCGATGAATCCTTTAGTCCTTCCGCTATCGCTAAAACAGACTCCTCGGTGCGCATATTACGCAAACTAAACATGGCACGATAACGATCAAACAAACTGTTCTTGGGGTCTAAGTATATCGCCTTCAGTTCGGCTACGCTTTTGTTTTTGTCAGCCGGTGGTGATGGATCAACAGAAGCATATGGGTTATTGTCTTTGACATTTTCACCACTTTGCAACCATTTAACACGATCTAGTGCAATGGCGCATGTCTCTGCTACCTCAACAATTGGATCATTTTTATATTTTTCCAAAACTGATATTATCTCGGGAGAACCAATTGCTCCCATGGCTTCAGCAGCTTCATGGCGTACCATTGGCTCTTGTCTTACATCTTCTAGGACTTGCGTTAAAATCCCCAAAGCTTTTGTATCTTGCATCTGGCCGAGACAATAAGCCAATTCATGTTTA
Source organism: Sarcophaga subvicina (assembly GCA_936449025.2). Taxonomy (NCBI): domain Eukaryota; kingdom Metazoa; phylum Arthropoda; class Insecta; order Diptera; family Sarcophagidae; genus Sarcophaga; species Sarcophaga subvicina. The sequence goes on along the minus strand of OW388081.2, from coordinate 44,484,172 downwards.
AGTAAAGCTGAATCATCTGAAAATCCCCGACTAATTTCATTAATGGCATCTACACCACCAATATTTTTCAATGTAAATAATGCCCGAAATCTTTCTTTCAATGGTCTTTCTTTGTTATTCAAAACACGACCAATTGCCTTAATTTGCTCTTGTGAAACCATTTTTAATGTTTTATTTTTTCGTCAATTATTTACGTCTTATACACTTCTGAATTACCAATAACTTTGTGCGTTATAAACTGCAATGTTTACTTGTTATTATTAAAAGAAGAAAAGAAATCAATGACATTTGCAACACGTGAATAAATAAGCGTGTGAATTTGTCAGACAAAGTCAACGAAGAATTCAAAGCAAATAACAAAACTTAAAATTAAAATTTTAAAGATTTTTATTATACGTAAACGGTGTATTCTCACTTTTAAATCATATACTAAAGTCTAAGGTGGGGATAATTGTCGATCAAAGTTGACTGATTGTTGCATCCAGTTCACTAATACATCCTATGATTTCAATATACAGATGGTTTGTCACATCGGTTTACAAATTGTATGTCGGAAGACCAGTTTCTATAAAAGATTTTACCTGTAGTGGTACTTAGTTAACAGACAGAAGATTCCTGTCTCTTCCTTCATGGCGAAATGGACAAGGACTCTTTCTGTTCTTAACTTAATCACCCACTAGATTGACGTGGTTAGGTCCGCAATCTGCAATAGTATAGGATCTAAAATCTTCTCAACGACTAAGTCAACACTTTGAAAAAAGTAACCAGGATTAATTAGCCGAATGTGCAAATAACTCTTTAAATGCAGCTCTTATGAAGCTCTACTGCAGCTACTCTGCAGTCAAGTCATTGTTTCCATCGAAACAGATTTATTCAGGTTTGCCCCACGTGCATGGTGAATTAATTGACATTGGATATTTAAGATATCCAAAGTTCTCATAATCCCCTTGGACTATCGCCGTATGTCGATCTATTATAGATAGGGGAAGCATTTATAAGAAGCTTTCATCCCTCGAATGATGAAGATTTAACCAACAATTAACTGACACATGACCTATCTGCAATTTACCCACTTTCTTTACACGTTCTCAGTAAGTCCATATGCATCTATTACAAGGACTCGTATGCTGCTTTATTGAGAAACTCTAAGAAGATTTGCTATTATAAAAAAAACATTCATTTAAGAAGTAATTACAATTATTTTCTAATTATCGAGTTGCCAATTGTCCGACAATTTTTTCGATGACCAAAATCAAAGACTTTTCACCACTCGACGTTATCATAACTCAGCGTTGCCATTTGTCATGTTTTCCTTTTTTTTTTGTAATGCGAAAAAGTTGTCATTAAAGTTGTTTTCTCACAAAACAAATTTTTTCGCAAAATTCAAAATTTCAATAAATTCAACAATAACACGAAATATTTACATTATTAAAAAAAATATTGGGACTAATAAAATCCCGGGCAAAAGTAGCAAAGGAAACACCGGTCAAGTTGTTTTGTAAAGAGGTTTTCCCAGAAATAAAAAGTTAAAAAAAATTACTGGCAACGCTGTCATAACTTGATAATTGAATTTCAAATAAGAAGCTGTAAACAAATAATCCGGAGCGCAAAATTTGTTTTATTTTATTTTTGCGGTAATGGAATCATTTTCAGTAGATGTAGTTGCCAGTTATACAAATTCCATTATAACACTTGTTTTAAATGGCTGTTCAACGAAATTACCTATTAAAGAAAAAGACATGACTGCAACGATTAATGCAAAGGGAAATTCATTTCAAATGGCTCTGAATCATGCTAAAGCTGCGTTACGACAGGTATGATTAATTCTAAACCAATTGTTCTGAATTAGTTTGAACTAAGCTTTCCTTAGACTTATGGTTTGATTTTAGTAAACGTTCCGAATACAAAAAGTGGGAAGGCATATATCTGCTACAGCGAGGATACAGCAAAAACTCTGCTATTGTATGATGAGGAGCAACAATCTCATCTGACACTGCTGTTCGTTATACTATCTTATTTGTTTATGCGCGGTTCGGATGCTTCTAATCTAACAAAAACAAATGAAGGTAAGTATATATAATATTTGGTTACTTTTACCATTATTTTCTAATCCAGCTTAAATTTTTTAGAGGAATTATTCAAGTTTCTTAGTAGTTTACGCATTAAAATGGATGAACACCATTCATTTTTTGGGCCAAATGTGAAAAAACTTATAACAGAAACATTTGTAAGGCAACTGTATTTAAAAAGAGAAAAGGATACGAGTCAACTAGATTCGGAAACAATGTAAGTTTTCGAAAAAAAAAACATTTATATTCTAAACAAGGTCTTCTAGAATTTATTACAGTTGGGGTTTTCGGGCCGACGTTGAATTTGATAAGAAACTTTTATTGGATGCCACAGCAAAGGTACGATTATTTCTTATTATTTTATTTTTTTAGCAATGTATTTTTCAGATTTTGAAAAAGCCTCCAAGTTTTTTTGTTGCTAAATATAAGCAGTTATACGAAGACGAAGATGTGCAAATGACTTGAGATGGTATTTTGTTCAATACATTATTTTGCTAACATAAATAACCTTTTTTTAAACAAGTAACATAAGTTATGTGTTGAATATTGATAATACAAGTATGATAATAAAGTATGCCTAATAAATATAATAAGATCACTCTTTATTTAGATGCTTCTTAAAATATTTCTTTAATTGATTAGGATATTATACAGAGTTATTTATCTTTTCACGTACCGTTAGGGAATGCTGTATTTACATAATGTGCTATTCATTACTTTTTCAAGAAACAAATATAAATATATTGTTATAATTGCGTGTCCTGTTAATCTAGAGGGCAGTGTGCTAGATTATTAACGTGAATGTCGTTATATTCCCACTAGAGACTCTGGTCTAATACACTACACCATGTACAAAGTCTACGTTACTCAGCTCGTAATTATTATGATATAATTTGTTATTGTATTTTAATTAATAAATAAATATTGTTACTCAATTAATTTGACATAATACTGACAATAGTGCTTTTATTTTGTCCCGTTGTAAAATTGCAGTTTTAATGAAGGCTTGTCATCAAATTTACAATTTTCTGCTTAAGCACGACCAGATAAAATTCTATTACTTTAATATAGTTTAATATAAAGTTAATTATTGTGTAAAAACTATTGTGGATTGCCACCCCTTTTTTGGGGAGTTTTGTAATAAGGCACTAAACTCGTGTCGAAAGTCCATTCGACCAATTGAATTTTTGACAATCCGTCCGCAGAAAATGGTCCCTATACCACAAGGGAACCACTATTATAATTTAACATAGGGAAAATAAAAATTTCATGTGTAATAAAAACAAAAGAAAAAAAAGAATCATTCAGTTATTTCATTTTCATGTAATACTAAGACTTATTCTAACACACCTGGTGATGAAATTTCATCTAAGATTTAATTTGTTGGATTTATGTTTACAGCACGCACATGTGCTTTATTTAACATTTTCTGCCGGCCAATATACTTAATAATTGAAACTATTCCATGCAAACTTTTACTTTCAATAATTGGTCATTATAAACCTTCAGTTACGATCTAGCTTCTCACACCACTTATGTTGTGTGCGTTAATTTTATACATGAGTGTCTGGACCTATAGTTTAAAGTCGACTCCGAACGACAGATTTTTGAGAAACTTTTCATGCCAATTTTATTTATTCTCAGAGTTTTTGCCAAAAATACCATTTAAAAATAATTACATCAGCTAGCAGAGTTTTGAAATTTTTTAGAACCCCCATTTGCGAAATGTTTTTAATTTGAGGAAAATTAAATATAAAATCGATATCTTGTCGGTTCATTTTAAACAATTGCAGTAAATCACAATAGAAGACTTATTTAACGTTAAACCAAAACCGGTTTCTTTTAACCGACTCTTTTTAAAATATAAATTTAAAAAATTCATTTAGTTAAACAATATAAATAAAATCTTTATATTTTAGAAATCGCAATAAAGGCGAATTTAAATAAGTTGTTCTATAATTTCAGCAACTCATTATTTGATATTTGCTCCACATAAAAGTCAATTAAAAACTGTCAGACGAACTGTTATTAGCACCTTATTAAGTTCGCCTTGTTCACAATCAAATAACAAGTTGAAAAATATTATTATTAATTAATATCAATTCGGATTAAATTTTTTCTTCATTTCATCAGTTTGTATGGTGACAGAGATTTCACTTTGGCATCGAACTAAATTACAGTATTTTAATAAATTTAATCAATCTTTTAAACAATATGAGTGCCTTGATAGTCTAGTGGGTAGTGTAAGGGTCGTGGGTACGATTTCCACCAGAGATTCTGGTCTGTTACACTACACTATGAATTTGTTATTAGTTACTCCGCTGATTTGCTGCAACGAAAACAAATCGCATATGCAATTGTTGCGACTTGTTTAACTAATGGGCGAAAAAATCACCCTAATTTTTTAACATAACGTTTTCTCCTTAACTTGCAGTTGTATTGTGTTCTACCATTTATTTAACTTCTTTTCCAACTCAATTTACAGCTGTGTGTGCAGTGAGCAGGCACGCAAATGTCACCTTTACGTAAATCACAATTAATTAAGTGCAGACATTTTATGAGAAGCAGCCATACTAGTTGGCAGTATTCACAATAATAGAAATGCCAATACACAAAATTTGCAATACGTCATTTTTGTCGTCATCGTTTGCCGGCGACGCAGCTAAAACTGGCAGCAGCAGCAAGAAGAAAATTTTGTTCATGATCGCAACAATTTTGGCATTCTTCTCTTTGATATCGAGCGCAATGGCTGGCAACACAGAACGTACTTTTATCATGGTTAAACCCGATGGTGTCCAACGTGGACTCGTTGGTAAAATCATCGAACGTTTTGAACAAAAAGGCTTCAAATTGGTTGCCATGAAGTTCACGTGGGTAAGTTTTCAACACAGCAATTAAAAAGTTATTTCGTTTCTTGGTTGTATAACCTTGGAAGTGTTAATAAATGTTAAAAAAATTTACGGTTTGAGGTTATGTGCAAAGTATGTGTTGACACATGGGCCTTTGTTTAAATAATTTTAATATAATTTAATTTGTGCAAAAAAATTAAAAGTGGTAATTAATGCTAATTTAATGTTTTGTTTGTAATTTTATAGGCCTCCAAGGATTTGTTGGAGAAACACTATGCCGATTTGTCTGCTCGCCCCTTCTTCCCCGGTTTGGTCAACTACATGAGCTCTGGCCCAGTGGTTCCCATGGTGTGGGAGGGTTTGAATGTTGTTAAGACCGGTCGTCAAATGTTGGGCGCTACCAACCCCGCCGATTCTTTGCCCGGAACAATTCGTGGTGATTTCTGCATCCAAGTTGGCCGCAACATTCTTCACGGTTCCGATGCTGTTGAATCTGCCCAAAAGGAAATTGCCTTATGGTTCAATGAGAAAGAACTCGTTGACTGGAAACCCGCTGCCATCGACTGGGTTTACGAATAAACTTTAAACGGTTGACTAATATCCAATCAATTGAAATATGCTGTATAGCAAGCATTTGTGTGTTTAGTTATTAAGCAAAAAAGTTCTCAACAATTCCATAAAAATAAAGCCTTTAAAAACAAGTTTTTTGTCCATTTTCTTATTTGATTTTTTTATGAGTTATTCAACGGAATAGTCTTTATGGAGGAATAGCGACACTAGTATCAATTTGTACATACATATTTTTTTAACATTTCAGGAAAGAATAAATATACAAATTCCAAGCATGACTTGATGAATTTTATTGATTACTTACTAGTGTTGTGTGTTTTATAAAAAAAATGGTAAAAGATGTGTATTAAATTTGAAATATCTTCATTATAGAAATTAAAAGCTCGGCGCGAGATACGCAAGCCATTGTTCGTTTGCTTCTGAAGGTGGTATAACCCAACCAATTGGTATGGACGACCCGTGTCTACCGTCAACATAGGAATCCCAGACTTGTCTGAAATAAAAGTAAAATCACAGTTAGAAAGAACACATTACTATTTTATTTCTTTCACAGTACCTTTTTCTTATAAAATCGTGTATATTTGGCTTTTCGACAAAATATGTTGTTTCTAAAGGTCCAAACAATACCTCATTCCATTGGTCTTGAATTTTTACTTCATTAGAAATTTGCTCTTGTAAATTGTCTTGTAATAAACTGTTCCAAATTGATTTCAATTGCCGCAACTTGAGCGAAAATTTGTATGTCTGCGAAGGATTCTGGCCGCGTAATAAATGTAATTGTTGACATAATTCAAACGTTTTTAGAAAGCGCTGACACTCTTTAATAGTTTTCCTATGCTGACCAAACTTTTCTTTTCGTTCATGGTTCTCCCTTAGGGACTTCCCAGGTGAACATTTCTTAGATTCCAAGTCTTTTATTTGAAGATTTAGGTTTCGCTTAACTTCTAGATTAATTAGTTTCTGCAGCTTGCGTTTACATCTCGCTTTCTGTCGCTTCGTGATTTTACCTTTATAACGCTCCAATGGGACTTTCTCTAAATTCTTTAGCAAGTGTTCTGTATCAATTTTTATACTTTCCAAATTGCTATCAATGTTATTTCTATTTTCTAATATTTCAAGATTGCTAATGATTTGTTGAATATCTAATTTGACCTGAGACAAATTCCTATTTGCAACAGCCATTTTATCGTATTAATATCAGTTTCCTTTTAATTGTTTAACAATTCTTTTAGTAGTATTTTAGTTTTAAGTAAAAATATTAATTATATTATAAATGCATTAAATGAAGATGAAGAGTGTAAGTAGACTACAATTAAAAAAAAAAAATACTTTTTGTGCTTAATTTGATTTTGCCAGCACTTCCTTGGCTTCATTGACGACAAGTGTTGCTGTCTCGTATTCTTTTGATTCATGTAAATCTTTTTCCTCTTCTAAAAATTTTTCCAATGTTTCAAGTTCTTTTTGTAATCTAAAACATAACCAAGTCAAACTTGTACTCTTGTTTTTTTATGTTGTCATACTATTTTCTTTACCTTCTCATGGTATCCGGCAGCATCATAAGACATTCTTGTATGACCTCCTCTTGTTTTTTCAAAACATGTTCATCAGCTCCTTCCCCTTTGAATTTATCGAAACGTTTCCTTTCGGTCAGAACTTCCTTTTCGTATACAGTCCTCTCTTTTGTTAGACGTTTAACGACACCCGTTTTAATTGACAGCTGCCTAAGTCTGGGATCGGCCATAACCTTTACTAATTTTACGTTTCTTTATTAGGTCGCCTGGTAAATCCGAATTTTATACCGTCACTTACTTGTATTGATTTTTTCAATGGAAGAATCTTTATTTTCAAATGCAATTGAAGCAATTTCCAACTTCTTTTTTAATTTTCTCTTAGCTTATGGTTAATAACTCAGTTTCATTGTGTGAGTCATGTCTCCTGTAGTTTGTCAACACCGGTGAATATTAATCACATACAGGGTTGCATTTTAAATAAAATAAATTGCTTATGATTCGTAATTATACGTAGGTTTCCCAATAAGTTTAAGAGCATAATGCAAAATGTCTAATACTGATCTTTACTGTATTATTTTCCTTTAATTCTTTTACCATACCGCTTGATAGGGTAATAAAGAAGTTTTCAGTTTAATCTATTCGTATAAACCGTTTTCATGTCTTGGAACGTTTTATTAATTTTACTAATTCGCGGAGCGTGGTGTTGAGCAATGTAATCTTTGGCTAGCTGGAGCATCATCATGCCGTATCTACTTAATTTTAACAATTCGCCTTTTAATTGCTGAAAGAACGCTTGAATTGAAAGGATTTAGTTTGGTGTTTTTGGATATATGTATGCGTTACTTGAACGAAAGTTATTCTACCTGTATCTACCTGCTCATTGTACATATTTAACCACCACACACTGAACCATAAATTCTCTGTAATGGCGAATAAATTCCATTAAGGAACGCAGGACTGTCATAAAGCATATTTCGCATAACGTTTTGGTTTATTTCAGTTTTATTGATCAAGTTTTTTCAGGTAAGCTGTTGATTGATTTATTGCAGTAGTTCATAGAATGATAGCAGGTTCATCTGTCATTGACTATAAGCTACGCCTTTTGAAGACATGTACCTAGTACTTTCTCAAGGAATGTCATTGTTTTTTGACCTTCTCATTATGTTTGATGTTGACGATATTCTTTCTTTTTCTTATCGATTATCAAAATATACTCGTTTGGAGTTTATTTTAGTGCGAACGTAATTTTTTCGAAGTACTTAGAAAAAGTCATTAAACATTTTTTAATTTATTTGTTAGATTCGATCCCAGGTCCAAAAAGTAATAATGATGAACTAACAGACTTGTAATGCCACTACAAAGTATTTCTGAATATATAGCGACACTGGGATTGTAATTTTAAATCAGTTTTCCATGCATATAGGTTAGGCCAACAGTCCACCTAACAGAAAGAAAGTGGAGTTCTCGAGGGCAACCTATTGGCCCAAAAACTACCGGAATATTCTGTAAGAACTTGAACAACTCTAAATTGATGAAGTTTTTATATTCCCAACAAGACAGAATGGAAGGGAAGGGCGAAAATTGTTTTGCGGGTGTTAATGTATAATAATCACTAAAAAATTAAAACACCTATTTCTGATCTTAAGTGTGATCACATAGGTAATAGAATTAAATATAAATTGATCTATCGTCTTAGATTCCAATTCAGGTTCTGTAAAGGCACTATTTATTCCACATTCTTAGTTTTTTATTTAAATTTTTTGTTTCATATTTTATTGCGACTATGAAGCAATATATCACGAATTAAGGAATTTCATGCCTTCAATTTTTACTGAATTGTATTAAACGAACAAAAGTCTAGTATTTATTAATTAGTTTTTAAAATAAAATTAGATTTCATCACAGAAATTGTTTTTTCCGTGTGTAAACAATTTCAAACAAATTTGAGATACATACGTCGAGGATATATATTTTAACTCATTTTCGAGCACATGAAGGATAAAATAAAGAAACCAAAAACAGCCTACACATCAACTTCAACAAGACGAAACTTATGAGATTACCATAAATACCGAAAATAGTTTCTCAATCACTCTCAATGATAACACGTTCATGATGATTCGAATGCTTACATCAACCAAACCTGCCGTACCATTTACTCATCTATTGAGCTGTCAGTGTCTAATGAATTATACAAACATCTTATAATACAAGTGTACACCACCTGTGTTAAGCATATATTTCTATATGGTTGTAAATTCTAGGGCTTATCTCGAAAAACAACTCATGGCGACTACAAAACTTTACCAACCAAAGTCTACGACAGATAATATGCTGCTTCTGTTTACAAAAATGCCAACTAAATTGAGCTGCTTCATATTATAAACCCATGACCAATCTAGTACTAAAAGAAGAAAGTTTTCATGAATACATAGATTCAAATGCAACAACAAGAATACAAAGCAAGTACTGCAATATAACCCCCATATGTCCACGAAGATCCTGGCATACTTTAATAACGCAATTGGTTAATAAGAACAACTCCCAATAGAGTCCGATAGAAGTCACTTACGGAGATCGTTCGCATTCGAGCTGGTGAATAACGAAACATATTTTATAAATTCAGAAAGTAAAAGTTATGAATTTTGATGAATACTTGAACTAAAACGAGGAGATCAATTTCAGATACCACATGGCTAATGACTTCGAGCTTATTTTTTAAATATTGCCTATCAATCGATTATACATATTAGTTAAAAACTAATGAATTGGACTTCAGCCTGATACATTGTATTTTGACGTGAATGATATCTGGCTTACATAGGTTTAGGTTTAGGTTAGAGGACGTGTACTCGCCATTATCTGGCTTACATATCTAATAAAAATTTCTTAAAAAAAATAAATGCAACTGATAAACTTTTCCGTAAATAAAATCTTATTCAAAATTGTTTAATAAGTCCAAATAAAGAATGAAAATGTTTTAATATAAATATGAACACTGAGAATCGATTTTATAATAAAAGTGAATCAATAAATAGAAGTCGCCTTAATCTAGCATGTAGTTTGTTGGCTTGTTAGATGTGAGGCCACGGTTCAAACCACAGGTCAGACCGAATTATGAAAAAGAATAATATTTCCTCAATGACGGCCTCTCAACAGATTTCTGGCAAAAAAAAAAAACTGAGAGTAAATAAAAATGTCATGCAAAGTTTCTCAAAAATCTGTCGTTCGAATCGACTTTAAACCAGGTTAGGTTCCGCCACTTAACATAAGTCGTGTGAGAAACTAGATCGTAAACGTGACTGAAGGGTTGAAATGACCAATTAAGTACAGTTAGTAAAAATCAATCAACATTTCTTTGATAGATTCAATAAAAATTGACCAAAAGCATAAATAATGAAATATGTAGATTTGATCTTTCATTGTTAAAATAACACCCCTAATAAACAATTAATAAATTATTAAAAAAATAGATCGTTACTAACAAAGGGTCTTTAGGGTAATTAGCAGTAATTAGTATTTCATAGGAACCATGATCATAGATAGTGAGCTCATTTGCTCTCGATATGTCATAAGCGCACCCATATGATTTATTTATGATAATACAAATACAATAAGAAGTAAGGGAATTAAAAAGAGGTCAACAGGCTCACTCGGAGAACAATTAATTGGGGATCAGATATGAGAACTAGTCTGCTATTCAAATGAAAGTTATGAAAAAGTTATTTTACATTTGTGATAAACTGCAATGGCTATTACAATCATCTAGTCAGGTTTAAAATCTAGAAGGTTTACAATGCCAAATGTTGTAGTCTGAATTCACACTAATCAAGTCTGGCTCAGGTTATTGAGTTTTTCGGCGAAGAGGGAAAGGAGAATAGAAAGAATAACAGACTTGACCGTATCTTCAAAATCCATTCATTTTTTTTTCTTTCTTATGCTGTAGTACGTTGAAAATTTACGATGAACCTAAATACAAGTTAAAAACAAGAGAAAAAATTGAATAAGTAGACTTAATAATGTGTGTGTAAACTCGAATTAAGATTTACTGCCAGAGCTGTTGTTATATTTTTCATATTTTTTTTTTGTACAAGGGCTGAGCTTGGGTTCGAATTGTCGAGTTTCTGTCTAATAAGGCAACACACAATATATGTAAATATCAACACATTTAAAGAAGTCAAATTAAAAGGTAATTAAAATATTTTTTGCTCAATTCTTGAAGAAAAATAAAATGGACATTGTGTTGAATACCAGCAGAATGTTCTCGATATTCCACTTGAAATTGTATTTGATAGAATCCTTTTGTATCTGTTTATTTCGCTTTTTAAAGTAACTTAAGAAGAGTTTAAATTGGTAAAAACATTAGGCTTATTAGATTGGAATACTTGTCCTTTCGAGTGGTATAAATCAAATCGGCATATTTAAATACAAACGATATTGCAGATTTAAAGCTTTTTTTTGCCTATTTTGACAATCATCGATAGCAATATCTAATTTTTCACGTACATAACATATATGTGTATTTAGAAAAGTTTGTCGATTTACTATTTGCAATCATCATTGACAATTGCATAGTTTAGTGGATAAAATAATCATTTCACATGATGTTGTCATTATGAATTTCCCTTTTACACCAATTGCAAAAGGGCTAAAGCTTTCGATGCTCATCCAACTAGTGCATTCATTCATGGGGATATTATTGTTGTTGTAATTGTATGCGAATATTCTATGGGTATGATGCGTTTTTCCAGCGCATGTGCATCTTAGCCATTGTGAAAATCGGCCTTTCCGTCTTTTGTGCTCGAGGTAAGTGGTAAGAAAATTTTGTGTCTCTAAAAAATCGAACAATTTTTTTAAGAAATTGCAAACATCCGTTTCAAAATAATTTAAAACAAACTAATATTACAAGGCGGTAAGTGATTACAATAAATATTTACTTTCTAAATATTCAATAAGAACATGAGAGTTTGACAAAATATTTTTGTTTGAAGATTCTTGTGAAGATTATATCAAAGTGCATAGGTATTTTTGAATATACGTATGTGTATGTATAATAGTATTGCAAGTATTTGCATATTATTGCAAATGTATGTACATACATACATACAAATACGTATATACATAACACCGGCCGGTTAAGTTATTAAAAGGTAGAAGAAAATTATCCATCTAAAAATAGTGATTTTCACTTAAAAAATGTTTATCTCCGAAATAAATTAAGAAAATTGCAAAGAAAATTAATTTCACAATTTTACAAAATGGCGACATGTGATTCGAGGCTTTAAGTGCAAGTGTATGTACGATATGTATATGCTTATCTAACCGGAAGTGCACTATAAATTTTTTTTATAATTTTACTACGATATAATATTATTATTTCGTATCAAAAAAAAAACAGAAAATATAAAGTGTTAAAACATAATTAATTTAAAAGAAAAAAAAAACAAAATCATGTGGTCCGTTTAATTTAATAGCCGACTATTTTAGGTATACATACATACTAGAAATTATTATGGGGGAAATGCATAACTCTCTTTAAAAGTGGAATTCAGTACATATTTCTTTAATATCTTTGAATATATTAGAAGTTTATGTGAAAAAAATAAAAAGAAATATTAAGTTTTGTAGATGAATCATTTCCTTTTTTGCACTCAGATGAATTATTGGTGTTGGCTAGAACCTTAAACAGGATTGAATCGAAAAAAAGATACAATCCAGAAATATTCAAGAACATGAGTAAATTATTATATAAATTAATATTAATTATCAGGACTTTAAGAAGTTGCCTAATGGTATTTTGTTTCAATGAAATGATGTTTAAATTGTATTTTTTTTCAACATTATTTTATTCCTTAAAATATTAAAATTGTATTTAAAATCAGATGTCTGAGGCCTAACATGCAATATTAGTAACTCCATTTCAAGCATCCCTTAAAATACTTAGACATTTTAATAACAATAGTCGCCAGCCATATAGTTGTCCCAAAACAATCTGTGACAAAAATTAGGAGATGAAGTATAAAAAATTAGGTTTTTCATTTAGAAAAGGTCAAAATTAATCTATTACATCTCTTTTAAAATGCAATAGAATTGAATTGTAATAAAAATTGTTCAGAATAGATGTTGATTAAGAAAAACAAAGAACAGTAGCGGCAAACCTAAACTTGTTCTATGTGTGCAAAAAAAAAAACCCTTCAAACAAAAAAAAAAACTCCACCTGGTATATAAATACATAGTATGTATAGTGGTAATACACATATGTATGTATGTTCAAGTGTATGTATACATATAGTTTTCAATGTGTATAAAACCCTGGTATTGGAATTTTTCTATGACTTTTTCAGTCCAACTATACATCCACCAAAAACTGCGGGATAAATTCATACACAATTTAGTATAACTTTGCTTCAGCACATTTCCTAACGTTAACATCTGATTTAAAACATGGCGAAAATATGAGATTATTCTATTTCCCTAATATAAGACTTTTTATTCCCTATTTTTAAAGACTAGTCGCCGCATGCCGATATCACCTAGCGTTCATCTTTTATTTAATATTGAAACTTAATTAAGGAAATATTCTAAATGACAGGATTGAGTTTAATAAAAAAACGTCCTTTTTGTAAATATAAAGTAAATATATTATTAAAAAGTAATTTCTTCTGATTTAGTCGAACACAAAAACGTTAAAAATTTAAATCATATCCTTTGATATTTTGCAATAAATGGCAGCATCCAGAACGATGCATACTTAAGATAAAAAACGCAAAAGTTATATTAAATAATTAACCAAGAAATAATAATGCTAAAACTTTTTTTTCAATATTAAACCGATAAAATAGATTGTATACTTTTTTGCTAGACTTTCCAGTAAGCCTTTAAATGAATGGTAGTCGCATCTCAAAGAAATATATGTAAATTAAATATTTAAATTTGTTATGTTACACATTAACATGTCTGTCTGTTATTATAATAATTGTACTCGACACTGTATTTCTACATTTTATGTGTATTTTTTTACAAAATGTAATTCCTTAAATTTGTACAACAGTGGAACATCTTTTTCTAATACTTGAAGCGAGATTTTTTGAATCCAATATGCGTTGATCTGATCGACATCATTTTGTCATTTCTAATGTAAAGCCATTCTATGTTTTCTTAACGCAAAACTGATTGAATAAAGTTTTACACGGCTCTATGTAATTAAAATTTACATCATTAAAAAAGTTTTGCAAAGATTTGAAACAAATGATAATTTTAAGTTTGCAACTTCCAGACTACATATATGATGAAAGCATCAAAATGTCTGGTGTGCCATTGTCATGAGGAAATATAGTGTTAATTATTGATAGTATAGAACAGAATCAATCGTTTGGCATGGTTGTAGAAGCTCCTAACTGACAATTCATTTCTAGTCCTATCGGTCTTAAAGTATTACCTTCCATTTACCATTATTGTTCTACGTGAGCTACTTTTCATCGCCAGCTATCTATCGCTACAGAAATGTTTAGATTTTGATTTTCGTTTTAGCACTGAAATGTTCACTGTTATTCATGTGAAATATTTGGTGATGAATGCGTAATTTCCTAGCAATATCTGTTCTATTTATGTATCCGGCTTTTACAATTTTTTCCTTCGTCTTTGTTAGTGATTGGCGAATCTAAGTGAGGTGCAACTTTAAGATCAAAATCATTAGATCAACAACAAACCATTTCACTGCTTTTTTGCTAGTTGAAGTTTTGTATTCACATTTTCACAGAATGATATGCTTTTAATAATGTCTTCTCATAAAGCACAGCTTAAAATTTCATGTTTCGAATTCCTTAAAAGGAACTGTTTGAGACTTATTATCCCCAGAGAGGATAACATCAAGAACGAACATAAAAGAAAAGTCAGGCAATGTATACATTTGACCCTGGTATCATCCAGTTTAGCTTAAAAACTTGATTAACGAGATTGAAACGAAACAAATAATAATAAAAAAATGGTGAGTTGTTTTGTAACAACCTTATTTTCCTTAAAAAGTAATAAATACTGTTTCAAACAAGTCTCCGTACACAAAGCAGGCGGAGACAATTTTCAAATATTGCAAAAACTACTTACCCGAATTGAATAAAGAACAATTGTTTTAAAAGTTCAATTTGTACTTATAATAGATACAAAAATGTTGTTTAAAAAGTTTCATATATTTTACTAAAACGCTAACTCAACCAAAAAGCTAACTCAAAAACGTGTTCGTATAGCAATTGCAATTTTAATTGATTTATTCAAAATTTCTTTTTAATAACGGGTTTGAAGTCCTTTGATGGCAAAAACGACATTTCATAGGAAAATCCAGCTTTTGTGTAATATCTGTCCCAATATTCCAGACTTCTGGGATAATTATACCTTAGGGCACATGCTTATTAGTTATTGTGTGCCGCAAATTTGTTTTTTCCAAAATACCAAAGAAAAACTTTAAGGAGTTCGGAATAAGTGGTTCGGATCATGATTGTGAAAGAATCGAAAATCGTATTGTATGTCTAAATTTAAAATGCTCTTAAAACATTTAAATAATGAAATTTGTCCCTCATTATTTACCCAAACATAAGATTTGAGGCACTCATAGTGGCCATTGTAGACATGCCACTGTTAAGCCACCTCTATGTTTTATGGTTGCTTTTAAGGTCCTTAAATGCAATATAGTGTATATATATATATATATATATTATAGTGTTTTCGCTACTTAACACAGATCGTCTGCTATCTGATTCAAAAATATTATATAGACTCTTGTCAGTAAATATATATGACTATTTACCAGATGTTATCTGATTTATTAACATATTTTATGGAATAATCTAAACACAGTTTTATATCCTGGTAGAGAGTGGCAAACATGGATTAAATTTTTTCACAACCAGAAAACTCAATAAGATTTGTGCATTTAATAAAAAGCTTTCATAAATTCAAATTATTGTTTCACAATATTCGGTTTTTTAATCAAGCCATCTATCCAATTACCGTCCACAAGGAATCATTATTCATTTCTGCATGAACTATTCTTGGGTAAATTATGCAGCGAACGTGTTTTTTTTGTGTTGAGTTTCTGTCACATATTGTCGTCGCCGTAGTCAAGTAGGTAGTGTGTTGGCTTATTAGACGTAAAGCCAGGGTTCGACATCAAAGCAAAATACAAAAACTATTTCTTCGGCGACTTCCTCTCAGCAGATTTCTGTTAAAAACTCTAAGGGTAAATAAAATTGCCATGAAAGTTTCTCAAAAATCTGTCGTTCGGAGTCGACTTTAAACAGTAGGTCCCACCACTCATGCATAAAATTAACACACACAACATAAGTGGTATGAGAAGCTAGATCGTAATCCTGTCTGAAGGGTTGTAATGACCAATTATGTTATGTTCTGTCACATATTGAACTAATTTCCCCGCAACTGTTGCCGTCATTACGCATTTTGACAGTAAATACGATTTTTTTTGATTTTTGTTGTTTGCACAAACTTTGAAGTTAATTTTTGTGCTCCGTCAAACCGAATATCCATTAATAACGTAGAGTTATTAGATTTTGACAAAAACAAATTAAACATTTTCAATAAAATTTTGGTATCTAATTAATACATGTAAGCACAAATTGAGCTTTGAAAACAATTTTACTTTCTTCAAATCTGGTAAGTAGTTTTTGAAATATTTTAAAAATTGTCTCCGCATGTTTGGCATACGATGTCTTTTTTGAGTCAGTGTATGTATAAAGATATATGTATTTAATAACTACGCAAACACTGTACTCCTGATTGAGCAGGGAGTGCTTAAATTATACTAAAAAGTAATAAAACAAAAGTGGGCTATATTTTCAAGACTTTCCATTTTTTGTTTGAAAAAAAAAATTCATAAATTATCGACCATATTGCCATAAAAAATTTTGTTTGCGTGTCTTTTATCGAATTTATTAAAGATTATTTAATCATTAACTAGAACAAAACTTTTTCGATATTCTTTGACGGGTACAAATTACTTCGTATACAGCTTTTATGATTTTTTTATTTTTTAATTATTGTACATATTATACGAAATTAACGTATTTTACAAAGAATATGTATGCACATATGTACAAATATATATGAGTAACTGTTCATTAATAAAACAATTTAAGGACTAAAGAGTTACAAGGGTTAACAATACTACAACAAATGCAAATATAATGCTTGCTTTAATACTTAATAGATATTCTCTAAAATAAAAATAAACGTTGTCTAAATACATATGTACGTAAATACATATGCGGGTTTTTTAACCAAGTTTTTAAAAAAAATTTTATTTCAAGAAGAATTTATTTTCCGAAAAACTCCACTTACATGAATAGATTTCATTATTCTGCAATGCATTACCAAAAAAGAATGAAGGAAATATTTTTATATTCTCAAAATTACTTTACGACATAGGTCTTCACACGACTGTTAATTTTATTCGTAAGTGACAGGTCAAAGTTAACGTCGACTTTGAACGACAGATTTGAGAAATTTTTCGTGTCAATTTTATTTACTCTAAGAGTTCTTCCCAGAAAACTTTCATGTTTCGTTTTGTTCAAGATCTCCCAGCTAAGGTTTGAACCACGGCCTTTCGGCTAATAAGTCAACACACTACCTACTAAACTAAAGTATAAAAAAGTACAGATTCGATAAAATTAAATGAAATGTATTCTTATTACCCAAGAACAAGTTTTTCAAAAACTGAAACCAGCTTCATGTTTTTCTGTGCCTATTCTGATGACTAACTATTAACAGGTTGAGTGCCACGTCCGTCATCGGTGACTGAAACAGAACTTACCCTTCAGATCGCGACAGTCACCGGTGATTGAGATTATTTACTTAATTAGTCATTGCATGTTGTGTCTGTTAATTTCATCCATTAGGATTAACGTTGATTTCGATCGACAAATTTTAATTTAGTAACTTAAAATATGCATAAAAATAAATATATAAATATAAATATGTACATATGTAGACATTTGTATATGTATATATATGTATGTATATATATATGTATGTATATAAATGGTCTTTATGGTTTTCATTGAACTAAATTTAAGAAACATTCTTAACCACATAATTAACCACAAGTGTTATTTAAAATGTTCCCATAACTCCTTATAGGTCAACTTTAAAAATGACCAAATTGGTGATATATTTTCAATATTTTTTATTTATGTATGTATGCATATGTGTACTATATAAACGACCAATAACTTACTATTCCATAACTCCCTCATGATCTGTCATATGATCAGCAAATAGGCCTGAACTTTACAAAACAATTTTTACTCATATACCCCCATCGATGTGTTAGTTTGTGTACTCGTACGTTCGTCTAGTGTTTATTAACACATGTGTTTCTATTTTACATACGGTTGCAAATTGGAACAGCATACGGTGAAAAAAGTGAATTAAAGTGTTAAAATAGTTTTCATTCGATATTTTTTTTTTGTTTTTTTGAAAATAAAATCAAAGAAAAACGGCAAATAACAATCTACAGAGAGTATTTGCAAGAATATATTGTTACTATGTCAAGAATAGAAACAGACCACGACGACATTAACAACAACAAAAAATCTCAGCAACTTGTGTAACATCGGAAAAGTTGACATTGCGCAAGTTGCAACAAGGCAGTCAGTCAGTGCAAATATACGAACTGCCTCTTATGCAGACTTTCTGTATGTACTCGTTAGTTCCTTTGCATTTCTCATTCCATATTGCTGCATACATACATACATATTAATGCATGTTTTAGTTTGAGCACTATCACACATCTTGGAACTTTATAGCCGACATGTCACTGCATAGAATGGTATCCCCAAAAAATTATAAAAAAACAACTGAATAGGAAATGGGAATCTTTGTAAATTAAATACAAAAGCCAAAGAGATATATACTATAGACATACATATATAGGGAGAGAGAGTGTTAGAGAGAAAGTGTAAGACCAATAAAATGTATTCGTTTTTATGACGAAACGAACGAATATCGTGCATCATCATGTGAATTGATTTTCTGTTTTATTTAACTGTAAATACAACTTAAAACACAATAACAATAATATCAACGAAAAATGAACGATTGAAAACCGAAATAAGTTTTTATTTCGAATGCATATACACCGGCTGCTTTAACTTCGCATGGCACGAGATGAGCCTGCTTAGTGTATGACTGTGTTTTATTTAAATTTTCTCTCGCGTTATTTTATTCGGAATAACTATTATTATTCATTCGCATGTTCGCCTTTTGGACACAAAAATGCAACAATAGTAGTAGGGACAACGATGCCGACGACGACGATGATGATGATAACGATGACAAATGGTAGTGGTGGTGGTAGTGGTGTTAGTGCTGCTATTAACACTGCAGGAGAGTGTCAGTGTTGTTTGGGGCTGATGCGAATGTTATGGGAGTTTACTTTAAAGCGAGGCCCATAGTTATTGATTTCTCGTATAGAGAAAAATCACACGAATGCACTACGAACAGACAGAATTTCACATTTTCAAACCAGACGTTAACAGAAAGACCAACAATAGACACTATACGTGCATATAGATTTTTAACGGTAAATTTTTCAATCAACTTTGGAAAAGAATAAATTAATTTTTTTTTTAATAATTTATTTATTAATCATAAAAGAAATAAACAAATAAATAAGAAATTATTCTTTCTTCATTGTACAACCATCCAGTTGTATGTACTCAAGTTTTGTACAATAAAAAAATTCATAATTTAAATATCTTTGATTTAACGAAGAAACCCTTGCAATTTCTTTATAATTATTGTGTGGAAATTTCGAAAAAGAGAACAATTTCGTATTCGGCCATTATAATAAAAGAATCGTGATTTCTGTTTTATTTTAGTGCTTTCTGTGACATTTTTTTTTCTGGACCATCAGCAAAAAAACGACTTTTAAAAGCAGCTCAAATTGTAAGTACCAATAAATCCTGCATGGGCTTTAGTTTGTTAAGGATATTCTTTTTGGCTTTTCATTAAACATTTTCATAATCGAATTAAAAAATCTCCATTTTATATTCTCTGTATGTATGTACATAAAAACTTGAATTCGGTATATAACGCGAGTTCAAATTTTCTCCGAAAAAGTGTTTTTTTTTATTAATTAATACGCCTGGTAATCTGTGTACGAAGGAAAAAATAACGAAATTGAAAAGGTAAAACAATTGACCGATTTTTTGAATAGCCTCCAGAAAAGCCCATCGTCATTTAACCCTAAAATTGAGTAGCTAACTTTCACCACACGATTAACATTCCGTAGCGCAAAACATATAAAAGAACAGCGTAATATATAATAATAACGTACTGTTTTGAATTTTTTATTCCACATACACGTAATAATTTTTGTTTGATAAATAATGTTAATATAAGAAACAAACTTTCACAACAAATTTGGTACAGTCATTCCAAAGGGCAAAAAATTGTCCAATCCAAGTTTCACATGCACAAATGATTCTATACGTATAGTTTGATATCTAAAATATAGGACTGATTTCAATCTAAAACAAAATTTCGGTAAATTTTATTAAATTATAATTAAAATAACGACATAGGTATAATTTGTTTATAATATCTGCGCATGTAGTCGATTAAAAGGATTGTAAGGTCGTTAAAAATGAAGTTGCATTTATGACCGACAGTATTCGCTAACAAAGTCGAAGAGTTTTTATTTAAAGACTGTTAATATATTCTATAGGGATATGTAGAATAGATTTAAAAAGCTCTGAATAAATTTGTAATTATCATGAAATAAAAATCTCTGTATCCTTCTATCTTATTCTATAAATTTCAGTTTATCTCTTAAAAATTGCTGAAGAAAGCCCTTCATTGAAACATTCTTTATTTGATCATTTTGTGTTGAATAGAATCGAAAGGGACAAGCAATAAAAATGGGAAAGGAGAAGACTCATATTAATATTGTTGTCATTGGCCATGTCGATTCGGGTAAATCAACGACTACCGGTCATTTGATTTACAAGTGCGGTGGCATAGATAAACGTACTATTGAGAAATTCGAAAAGGAAGCCCAAGAAATGGGTAAAGGTTCTTTTAAGTATGCCTGGGTTTTGGATAAACTGAAGGCCGAACGTGAACGTGGTATTACTATTGATATTGCTTTGTGGAAATTCGAAACGGCCAAATACTATGTGACCATTATTGATGCACCCGGGCATCGTGATTTCATTAAGAACATGATTACTGGCACCTCGCAAGCTGATTGTGCCGTTTTGATTGTTGCCGCTGGTACCGGTGAATTTGAAGCCGGTATTTCGAAAAACGGTCAGACACGTGAACATGCTCTCTTGGCTTTTACTTTGGGTGTCAAACAATTGATAGTAGGCGTCAATAAGATGGATTCAACTGAGCCACCTTACAGTGAGGCTCGTTATGAGGAAATCAAGAAGGAGGTGTCGTCGTACATTAAGAAAATTGGATACAATCCAGCTGGTGTTGCATTTGTACCCATTTCTGGCTGGCATGGTGACAACATGTTGGAACCATCCGATAAAATGCCTTGGTTTAAGGGATGGACTGTGGAACGCAAGGACGCTAAAGTCGAAGGCAAGACTTTAATTGATGCCTTGGATGCCATTATGCCACCTTCACGTCCCACCGACAAGCCATTGCGCTTGCCTTTGCAGGATGTCTATAAAATTGGTGGTATTGGTACAGTACCCGTTGGTCGCGTAGAAACTGGCATTTTGAAACCAGGTGAGTTTGTATTTTGTTTTTGTTTTTGTTTCTTTTCTATGAGTTTTATATATAATATCGTGAAATAGCAATTATACACCACTAACATGCTATAATAAATATCCCAACAACAATTAAATTGGGTCTTTGGGTTACAAACTCATGTAAATTGTTTTGTGTCAAATGCATTGAAAAGAAAATGGAATATTTGTTCTGGCAAAGGGTTGTAGAAAGGGTGTGGGGGTGTTAATTGGGAGACTTGGCAGTTGTTTTATGTGTTTTTTTTAGTATGTATCTATTGT
Organism: Sarcophaga subvicina; assembly: GCA_936449025.2. Taxonomy (NCBI): domain Eukaryota; kingdom Metazoa; phylum Arthropoda; class Insecta; order Diptera; family Sarcophagidae; genus Sarcophaga; species Sarcophaga subvicina. The sequence goes on along the minus strand of OW388081.2, from coordinate 44,462,141 downwards.
TCAACCTGTGAGTCACATTTTCAATGCACTCATTTTAACATTCTCACTCATTCTCCTTTTTGTCTCTCTCTTTCTCTCTCTCTCTCTCTAAAATTAGGTATGGTGGTGAATTTTGCACCTGTCAACCTGGTAACTGAAGTCAAATCGGTTGAAATGCATCATGAAGCCTTGTCGGAGGCATTGCCCGGTGATAATGTTGGTTTTAACGTCAAAAACGTTTCGGTTAAGGAATTGCGACGTGGTTATGTTGCCGGCGATACTAAGAATTGCCCACCTAGGGGTGCTGCCGATTTTACGGCTCAGGTATGTACATATTTAATGTATTACTTTTTACCGTTATCTGGATCTGAATCTTAGTTGTTTATATAATAAAATATGCATTTGTTTGTAAAACGTGTTGCAAGTAATAAAAAAAACAAATATTTGTATAATTAGATTTTCTATTTTAATTAGTTTTTAAAATTAAAAAAAGCAAAAAGCTTTATAAATAAATGAATGACATTAAACGAATTATTTTTAATTATTTAAAAAACTATAAAAGAAATTTTCTGAAACGATTAGCAAACAATGAAATATTCAAAAAAATATTTCAGAATTACCTTCTTCGATAGCGATCGAAAATCCAAGTATGAAACTATGTACATACATATGATATGTGTACAATGTTTCTTTAACAAAATAATTAAAACTTTGTCGGATTTTGAGAATGTTAAAAATATGTATAATCAAATATTTAACAAATCTGTGCATAGTTTATGAAAATTGTGGTTGGGATAGTATAGTGCGGAAATATAAATGAATTCACTGTAGATACTTGTAATTGTTAAATCTTTTTTTTTTTTTAGGTGATTGTTCTCAATCATCCGGGACAAATTGCTAACGGTTATACACCGGTGTTGGATTGTCATACTGCTCATATTGCATGTAAATTTGCCGAAATCAAAGAGAAATGTGATCGCCGTACTGGTAAGACTACGGAAACCGATCCAAAGGCTATCAAGTCTGGTGATGCAGCTATTATAATGCTGGTGCCCACTAAGCCGTTGTGTGTTGAAAGTTTCCAAGAATTCCCACCACTGGGACGCTTTGCCGTACGTGATATGAGGCAAACTGTTGCTGTGGGTGTAATCAAATCGGTAACATTTAAAGAGACGACTTCGGGTAAAGTCACAAAAGCCGCTGAGAAGGCCCAAAAGAAGAAATAACTAGGGAGCAGCCAGAATAAAATGCAAACACAACAAAAATTTTTATGCCAACAACATAATGATCGAGAACAGCTATATCAACAGCAAAAGCAACACCAGAAACAACAACAATGGCAATCAATTGAGTTGTTGGCAACTGAAAATTCATTTATTAAGCATAAATATAACAATAATAATAATATACTAAAAATTATTATCACAATTAGAAATTATAATAATAATAATAGTCATGAACATGATACTCTTAAACAACAACAACAACAACAAGAACAAGAACAGCAAAAACAACCACAACAGCATCATCTTACAAAAAAACAAATCCAAAATAACTCACAAAATACGATTGATGTAAAACCAAAGACAACAATTAAAAACTACTCCTTCAATATACCATTAAATTTCATCATACACCATAAGCAACCATTTAGAAGCATAGAAAAGACATCTTTTGCATTTGCATCTTATCATCTACAATTTAACACCACTCATACTAACAATTATATATTATCATCTTCATCAGCATCGTCATCGTCATCATTCCTTAAGCCTTGTCCCAACAAAACTAAGACTTCATACTCACCAAACAAAAATAACAGCATCGTGGTTCAACGTGAAAACTTTACAAATTTGAAAAGCATTTTAATACGATTTTTTATGGAATTTCTCCTAATTTACTATAATAATTTGTATCTAAATTTACACAGACATCGTAAATCATTTCGCAGGAAATCGTCATTATCGTTTTCATCATCATCGTCTGCATTGTCGTCATCGCTAAAAACTTTAACGCTCTTTATCAAGCAGGATATGCCAATATTTCAATCAATTTTTGATAACACACGTGTTATGTTATAATCATACATGTTATGCTTCTTACCACAACATCACTTACACCTTTATTTCATTAAACATAACTTCTTCATACAGATAATTTGGTCTTTGTCTAAAATTAAAATTAAAAAAAAAATCCATAATTTTTAATATCGAATAAGAAGACCAATTTTCTTGTATGTATGAGTTTACATTTCAAACTTTATTTATTATTTTAAATTCATTTCGTTGTTCACTTTTTTTTTAAAGCATTTGATTTGAAATCAATTCAATAATTCGTTAAAATGTTTTGTTTTTGTAATTTATAAGTTTTCTTTTATTCACCCCTAGTTTTAACTGAGATTTGATCTAAAAACTAAATGTTTCTTAAAGAAAATTTCCCATTTACGCAAGGAAATAAAAATAAATGTGTGCATTTTCCCTGTGTTTGATTTTATAAAATCAAAAAAAGTAAAAAACCAAAAAACAAAAAAAAACTCAATAATAGAATGATTGCAAATCAAAACATAAATCCTTCCAATTATTTTGGTTACTATCAACTTGAATAGTTTTATGGAAAACAGAAAAAATATTACATACTGTTTTTAAACTTTATTTCCGCATCATACCACACTACCGCAACACCTTCAACACTACCGGCATCACACATCACACATCACACATATAAAGTCAAAAATAACAATATCCTTTAACATAATCCAATACATAGTCCTTTGAACAGGATTCTCATGTACTGAAACTAACACACAGGCACACACACTTGTCATTTAAATAGACTAAACGGTGTCCTGTTTTATAAAGAACAGTATAGGAGAAGAACGTTGGCAGATTCGAGAACAGAAATGAAATAAAGTTTTGTAGGCTTAAACTTAAATATTTAAAGTATGATGAGATTAACATTTGAAATGATAAGATACATTATGAATAAAAAAAAAGCAAAATAATAATAAAACATAAAATATACTCTTAACTGTATGTGCTTCATTCTTAATAAAAAAATAAATAAAAATTTAAAAAAAAGAAATGAAAATAATTGTAAAACTCCCATCACATTTTTAATGGTACGTGTATTATGCAAAAGCAAATAATTTATTGGATTTCAATTGAGAAAGTGAAATAAAGAAAACCAAAAGGCTTAAAAATATTCAAAAGAAATCATAAGACAACGATGTTTTATTTTCAAATTCAATCTTGGTTTTCGATGGTAAGATTATTTGTTAAAATAACACGTTGTCTCGTATTTAACTTATTAGTTATGGACGGCAACGATTATTATGACTATGGTTTTACAATGCAGGCATTATATACAGAGCCGAACATTTGTGTAATGTCGAAATAGAGGAAATTGTAGAATCTCCAGATTACTCTCATATTATAATTGAACGAATGTGGCTGTGTATGGAGACTTATGATCTTAATAGGATTTCTGAATGGGGATTGTGCACTGAGGACGAGACACATTCAAACCTTATCCTTTTCTGTTCTCTTTATCACTTGTTTCCACCCTTATTTTAAGAGTGAGGTTTTTTATTTCTTATTTATTACCTGTACACTTTTCTAGTCCTTAGGTCAGCGTAACCAAACCTAAACATTTAATAAAATCAACTTTCCCCAAGTGGATTACCACTAACAAGCAACATAAATAATTATCTGAAATGGAAAAAATTAAAAAAAAATTACGATTGCAAATACGTTTCAAATTGTCCGCCAATAATTTGTGAATTTTTTTTTCTATTACCCTTCAACATTTCCATATTTTCTACAATATGATTTTCAATTTAATCTTAATATATTTGTAAATGCTGTATAACAATTTGATGCGGTTTTAGCAACAAATGACTTCTAATTGCCTTCTTTTTTTACGGACTTATCTTTTAATACAAATATCCATCCAATAATTCATTCAGCTTTATATGGGATTTAATAAGCTTAACTTATGATTAAAACAGTATTAGTTGTTATATACAATTTAAAACATAATTTTATTGAACATACTTAACAAAACTAAGGCGTAATAACTACCATTCACTATCCGAACTATACTCAGGCCAGGGTAATTTTTCATCTAAAGGAAGATTTTTCTTTTCCAAATATTTATTAAATTGCTCAGGAATATTCATAAATTGCCGGATTTTCATACGAAATTGTTTCCACGTCCATTGATCATGATTCCGGCGATCAGTAACCATTGCTTTGTAGTTAAATTGATACTTATCCAAAAAATAGGTGAGGTGGCTAACGACGCCCTTCGGTAATCTGAAATTTTGTTATTGCAAACATGTAGTAAAATGTTTATTTCGATAAAGATAATTCAAAAACTACCTTAATTGTGAGTCTGCTTTTTGTTTGGCCATCTCTTCCAATTGTCTGACAACGTGACCCCGTTTGGGCAATGGCTTAATATCATCATCATTGATTTCTTCTTCAACAAAACCGTTTACAAGTTTTGTGAGTTTAAGGCGATTCTGTTTGAAACTTGGAACAGGTACTGATTTATTTGGATCGGAAGCTAAACCCATTTCTTTAAAGTTCGTACCAGGCCTTTTGTTGTCTTCCCACAGATTCTTTAAGGCTGGACTGTAAAATAGAATTAATCCTAATTAAAATTCCACAATTATAAAATTAACACAGGGAACACTCACTCTTTTATTTTACCCAGCGAAGATCTAGTTTTATTCAGCGTTTTCCTATTCACATTGTAGCGATAACGCTTATGGCGATGAATTTTACGGATTTTCATTTCTTAATTTTATTATATATTAATTTTAAGTAATTTAAAAAATGAAATGCTAATGTTTATGCACGTGTTTACTAAAGTAAAAGCAAATTATAATTTGACGTTTGTTTACATTCAATCTCCAAAGAGTTGCCAAATGACGTTTTAGATTTTGTATACATTTTGGGAGTAAATTTTTAATAATAAAAAACAATAATATAATAATAATAATAAAAATTATAAAAAAAATATTTTTAGGTCCCCTTTTATGTCAAATTAAAGAAATCTTATATTAATCTTTCGTTATTTGAATGCGGTCTTCTTCTTCGTAAAAGCTGTAAATTTGTTACATTAAATGTCTGGCAACATTATGTTTGCTTTAGAAGAAATGGGAATCTTTACAATGAGTTTCTTTGCAAATTTTTATTTATACTTTACTCAAGACCAGCGTTGCCAGTAAGTTTTTTTAAACTTTTGATTTCAAGAAAAAACTATTGGATTTACAAAAAAACAAACTTGTTATCCATAAAATTATCAAAATTTTAAAAGAAATTTTTATATACATAAATATATCATGTTATTATTATTTTTTTGTTAGAATACAAATTTAGTGAAAACTTTTTTGCATCTAAAAAACTTGGAAAATAAAAAAGAACTTTCGATATAGCAACGCTGCTCAAGACCAATTATATTAAACGTATCTTTTGCAAAGGACAGAAATTCAAAACATTATTATTTCGTGTTGTTCCCAGCGTTGCCATTTCCAAGTTCTTTCAGAAGTATAAAGTTTTCATTGCATTTGTTTTCTAACAAAAACTATTTTTTTTCGATAAATATCAGTTTTTAATTCTTCCAATAATTTCTTAAAAAAATCACTGGCAACGCTGGTTGCTACATTAGTGAATAAAAAAAAATTCAGTACTTTTGTACTTTTTTCAGTACTTTTCCATTTTAAATATACCGCAGTACCCTCGCGGCGCTTTCAGTACTTTTTTATTATTACATATTTCATCTCATGCGCTTTTCAACTATTAATGCATTAGCAGCATGTTCAACGTAATGTTAAAGATGGAATTAGGCTTTAGCCCCGGTTAGCCAAGTGTACACGAAGCGTACGTTCGTTTTATAATACGAAATGCAATGAGAACGCTTGCCGAACAGTAATGTAATTTCAGTAAGCATTTACATTGCTATTCATATGCTGAAAACGAACGTATGTTCCATTACGTTCCGACGATGTTTTACTAAACGGGACTTTTACGTTTTGTTACGTTGCGAATCAGCTGTTTTTGTTTTGTAAATGAGGAACACGTATAAGTTGTTGGTTTTTCTGTTCCATTCCGTACGTGCATTAATATAAATAAATAAATAGTCTAGTAGGTAGTGTGCTGACTTACTAGAAGTGAGCCCACGGTTCAAACCCTATATCAGACATCTCAAACAAAACGAAAAATGAAATAAAAAATATTTCTTCGGCGACCTCCTTTTGGCAAAAACACTGAGGGTTGTAATGACGAATTATGTATGTTTTTTTTTTACAAAAATACCATTTGATGCAAAAAAGTACTCTTTCAGTTTTAGTTCTGTACCATCTCAAAATTTCAATTTTGCAACACTGGAAGAAATACCACTGAAATATTGTGAATGATTTTAGTTGTAAACAGCAAGTATTGTTTTGTTGAGTTGAAATAAATCGAAGAATTGAGAAAATGAAAGATATTGAAATACTGGATCCTAGAAATTTGGTAAAAAATCGTGAAATACTATATCGATTGATAATAAGGTAAGTTGGAATAAAATATGAAAGTTATATGTTTTAATAGTCTCATTTCATTAGTCAGTTGATGTATGATGGCTTGGAAAAGTTTGCAATGGAATTGTCCATGCTCGTTAAAGCTGATGAGTGCACCCCCAGCGAACGTTTACTGCATGTAATGATAGCAGGCATGCAAACTTTAAGCGATAAAGAACCTCCTGCAAAGGATGATGTACTACCATGTATAGATTTAGAATTTGAACCGGATGCCTCAGCACTAGCACCAGAACCGGCATCATACGAAACAGCTTATGTGACATCACATAAACAGTCGTGCCGTGCGGGTGCCTTTAGCCATGATGGCACTCTAGTTGCTACTGGTAGTGTGGATGCGAGTATAAAAATATTGGACGTTGAACGCATGTTGGCCAAATCTGCTCCAGAAGAAATAGAAACTGGACGTGAACAACAAGGTCACCCTGTTATACGTACGCTATACGATCATACTGATGAAGTGGCGTATTTAGAATTCCACCCTAAAGAACATATATTGGCTTCGGGATCTAGAGATGGCACCGTTAAATTGTTTGACATTGCCAAACCTTCAGTGAAAAAAGCGCATAAAGTATTTGCGGACTGCGAACCGGTTACTTGTTTATCATTTCATCCGACTGGTGATTATATGGCTATTGGAACAGAACATTCGTTACTGAGAGTTTATGATGTCCAAACTGGTCAATGCTTTGTATCGGCCATCGCATCCCAGCATCACAGTGGCTCTATAACTTGCGTAAAATATGCCCCAACTGCTAAACTTTATGCCACCGGTAGTATTGACGGTTCTATAAAAATATGGGATGGCGTTAGCGGTCGTTGTGTTAATACCATAACTGAAGCTCATGGCGGTGCAGAGATATGTTCTGTGCAATTCACGCGCAATGGCAAGGTATTCTATATAATGTCCTGAATATAAAAGATTTTGAATATTCTTCTATTCTCCATATTATTTTACAGTATTTACTGTCATCCGGTAAGGATTCATTAGTTTATTTATGGGAGCTTTGTACTAGTCGTCCAATTCAGACATACACCGGTGCAGGTACAACAGGCAAACAGGAACACAATACCCAAGCTGTTTTTAATCATACGGAGGATTATGTTTTATTTCCTGACGAAGCTACAACATCTTTGTGTTCTTGGAATTCACGCAACAGCAGCCGCTTGAATTTGATGTCGTTGGGCCATAATGGACCCGTTCGTTATATAACACATTCTCCAATATCTCCTGCATTTCTTACGTGTTCCGATGACTTCCGTGCCCGTTTTTGGTACAGACGTACCACTAATCAATAAAGAAACAATTCCATCACAAAGTACTTTTATTATATTATATTGTTTTTATAAAATGCTTACGCATCCTTCTTTATTGCCACTATTATTTAGAATATGCCCGCTGTTATTTACGATACCACGAACTATAGTTTGAAGTATAATATTTTTTAAATATAATCGAGCTTATCTTACAATTTTAATTCTGACCGTAAGCTAGGCCACAATTTTGCGTCAATTATTGATCTTCCGATACTTTTGCATTCCAGACTTTGACATCATTCGTGACTGCCTCTGTCGATTTTCGTAAGGCAGGCAGCTATATATGAGCCGCTCAGTGCACAAATCGATTAACTCCATAAAACAAAAAGTTGAGAAATGCGATGAAATAATGTAAATTGTTTTTTAAAATTCCCTTTACAATATAAATTGTAAAATACATAAATACAAATATAGCTCTCTTCTAATGGTATATAAAATTAATAAGAAAGAATAGCCGAAAAAGTAATGTTATGAATTTCATGTGACTGGTGGAGTTAATCGATTTGGCAACTGAAAAAAGTAAACAAATTAAATTAGGTATTTAAATTTTTAAGTTTTTTATTACAGAAAAAATTAGTTATTATACATTTCTTTTACAAATTTTCCATAAAAATGAGTATTTACAGTGATGTTATAATATATTATTTGTGATTAATTTATCAGCAGTATAATTAATGTCTTCTTCATCAGCTGTATGTTAGGACTCATCATTTCGAGTAAGTTGTCCTCAAGTGTTTAAAGTAAATATGATTAACAGGATAAATGAATTTGAGCAGATCCATCATGTCTCTACTTTTTCCTTTGTCGCAGTTCTGCGTTTTGGATATAATAAAGGCTGATCTAAATTTTTTTTTGTTAAATTCAAAATTTTCATTATAGTCATATTTGAATTGTATGATATGAAGTTTTGACCTTCCTAACTTTATGCAGCTTATTTTAAGCCAATTAACCTGTATGTAACGGTTGCTTTTCTGTTTGTTGATTGAGTTTTTTTAAGGTTAAATGGTGCTCTCTTTTTGCACCAAGATTTTGATTATATCGTACCAATCATCTGGTGAATAAATGTTTTGAATTTTTTTTGCATGTGACTCGGTAATGGCAAAATCTGAGTCACTTACCAAAAATTTCATTTCAATTCACTCAGCTCTTATTTCCGTACTTTGACAAGTTTCAATAAACTTAAGACAGTTCTTTTTTTTTGATAACTGTTATCATTGAATGGTTGCTAGATTTACATAAGAGTATAGAGTTAATCAAAATGTCTTCTGAAATAAATTACTTATTATTCAATGGCCCAAAAAATTTTGTCGTTTAATGGTGTTAATCTTTACTATTCAGGAAAGTTATAATAAATATAAAAAGTTATGACTATCCCAAGTGCTTTGACACTTAAATTTAAGATTTTTCAAAAAGTGGAGTTAATCACTTTGTGCACTGAACGGCTCATATATAGTATTCGTTGCAAACATCCATTACATTTTCTGGTGTAATGCCCTCCTTAACTCTCACATTGCACAGTCATAGAGTAACGTACATTTCTGAGAAGCAATAAATATCCTTACTTTTCTTGTTTTTGCTTTCCATATCTTGCAAAACCCAGCAAAAGAACACTTCATACGTTTGATATCCAGAGAATTGATTCCATCATTGTTTATAATAATGCCTAGGAACTCCAATTGTTGTACTTCTACTACTTCTTTTTATCTTTGTTGAGTTGGTATTTACAGACTCTTTTACTCCTTGTCCCATTTTTTATTGTATGTCAAAATGCCTCTTTGTCATTGACATCAGACGAGAATTCTCTGGTAGGTTTTCAATTGATGCCCATATATATATATGCCCGTAGTAAAAAGCAATGGTATCTTTTAGTAGGCATCTTTATATTCAGTTCGGCAATAGCATAGAAGCTTCCAGTTTTTTGTCTTTCTCTATTTTCTTCATATGTGGGTATAACCTACCAATTTAAGATTGTTATTTAAGGGCAGATCTTCATTCTTGTTGCAGCCAACCGCCGCATGGATAATTTACCGACATATCCTTTCCGATAACTCTTAATTCTTCTCCATCTGAATTCTGTTCGGTTGGAGCGTAGCATTATACTAGAGAAATATTAACAACCTATTCTGTAAGAGAAACACTTTCAGGCGAACGACTATTTGTATGAAAGTAATTCAAAAATATTGACCATTCCAAGTAACATGCATAATTATACCATAAGACAGTAATTATTGCTAATTCACTTACTTGAAACAGAGTCTGTGCATTTCATTGAGCAAATCTCATCATTTTAATCCGTATCCTTTTAATGCGATTTGCTCGCCAGTGTCATCAATTCGATAATTCCTTTTTGTAAACACTTGTATCTTCTACCATCGATAGTTTTTTTACGACGAATGTTGTTAAGCATGCCCGTAGAGGTATGTCGAACTCCATCATATCGACTAAAAATTATTCTTGACGTCTCTGGGAGTTTATCTACCTTTGAGACTTTTCTTATAAAGTTTTCTAACAAAGTCTCATACATCAAAATAGCTAAAATACTGCCCAATTAACATTCTAAGATCCTCTATTGAACTTTTTCGAACACCCGATGTTATGAGTAGCTAGAATTGACAATTAGAAAGTTTTTTTCACATGTTCAGACGTATTGAAAAGCTTTGCGAGTAATTGGGTTTATTCAGGATAAATAAGAAAGTTTGCCCAAATGTTTTACCAAGAGGGACGAAAGTATCTATGAAAGAGCCTTCAAAGTGGCTAGAAATAAATTATTAAAGAAAAAAACTAAAATATTTTTTAACTCTTTCCAACTTTTTTTATCTGAAAAAAAAAAAAAAACTTAAAAACTGTTTTCTTTCATCTTTATTAATGATTAATCAATTTTACGCAGAGAATCTGAGTACATTAAGCGATGAACAGGATTTAGAATTCCATCAAGAAATGGTTTCAAATGAAAAGCGTATCCATGGCAAAAGACCAACATACAAAATATTAGCCGACTACTGCTGGAAGCTCAAACGCGACACTGTCGACTCTTTCGTTGAACAACGAAGCTTCTGCAAACATTTTAAAATAAAAGTTAGTTTTATAAATTAAAGTATGTCACAAATGTTATTCTCGTTAAACAATACATAATTGGTTATTAAAACTCTTCAGTCAGGATTACGACCTAGTTTCTCACATCACTTATGTTGTGTGCGTTAATTTTATCCATAAGTGGTGGGACCTACAGTTTAAGGTCGACTCCGAACGACAGATTTTTAAGAAACTTTTCATGGCAATTTTATTTGCTGTCAGAGTTCTTGCCAGAAATCTGCTGAGAGAAAGTCGTCGAAGAAATATTTTCATATTTTCGTTTTGATGTCTGACCCGGGGTATGAACCGCGGCCTTACGTCTAATAAGCCAACACACTACCTACTAGACTACGACGACTTCATAAATAATAGTTTCATTAAATAAAAACTGAACATTTTTGTCCGATTTTATTAAACGAAGTGTCAATCTCTTCGAGGTTCAAACAATGTACATCACGCTACTCGGGTGTATTTCCATTGGCAAACCAGGTTATTACTAAAATGATTTTAAAGTGTTTTTAATAAGACTTTCAAACGATATCAATATAATCAATAATAATACCAGGTATACCATTATATTCCATAATAACTTTAAATTTTATTTTGAAAATTTGAGTTCTTTTTTTTTTTTCTTTAAAAATATATTTTGTATTTTATTTGATTGGGTATAAAAAAAAATGAAGTTAGATTTTGTTTGTGTATATGTATGTATTTGTATATGTATTTAGTTGAGCGTATAATTGCATTAAGTAGTTGTTTATTCAATTAAACATTACATAGTTAATAACTTATAGAATAATAAATATCTTAGATTATTGCTTTAAATTATTTATTCATTTTTGTTATTGCTTGTGCATGAGTTTGAGTTTTGAAATGAGTCTTAAGAGTCTTAAGCAATGAGATAAAAATAAATTACATAAAAAATAAAAAAAAAAAAAAACTAAATGTTATAACACACACTGGAAGTCCGTAGCGTATTTTGTTGTGTAAAATACGTAAATTTTTACCATTACTGGAGTTTTGTTTTGTTTATTCTTGTCGAGTTGAAACTTTTATAAAATTTACTAAAACTACATTTATACAAAAATATATGTATGTATGTATGTATGTATAGAAGTCTTGTAATGCTTATATTCTAATTATAATTATAATTTTTTGTGTATAATTTATTTCTATATTTTATTTAAGAATATTCTTTAATTGCACACATTTTTAATATGTTTCTTTTTATTTTTCATTTTTTTTTCATTTCTTTTGTTTACAATTTGAGTATTTGATTATTTACAGCAAATGTTTATTTTAAATGGAAAGGAATAGTGCAAAAGAAGAAAAAAATTAACTAAAGAAGATTAAAAATAAAAACCATTATCAATATGAAGTAAAATTTATAATTTTCATCATTTTCAATGAATTTAAGTAGCATTTTCAAAAAATAAAGGAAAACGTGCAAAATTTAACAAGAAATAAAAACATTAATAATAATAATAATAATAATGAAGAAAATGTAACAAAAGAGGGGGAGGGGGACGGAATATCATCAAAACGTTAATTATATTTTTATTTTTATTATTTTTTTTATATTTTCAAATAAATTTTAAAACTTTTGAAACTGTAACAATTTGATAAAATATTTCATCTGTATTATTTCAATGTTTTTCTATCGAATGAAAAATTTCTTGGTTTCTATTTTTCTTTTTAAATTATGTAATCAGTTTTTTGTTAATGTTTAGTTATTTAGGAAATAGGAAATACTGTACTGGCCTTAATTATCAATATAAAATAAAGTATGAAGAACAAATTTTATTGTAAATATGTAAATGGATATTAAACTTTAAAACTTTTCAATTATTGTAATTGCATAACATATGTATGTATGTAAGTAGTAAACCTTAAATTAAATAAAATGAACAAAATTGAAACTTCTAATGCTTAAAGCTAAATTAGGATATTGGACGGATGTGAAAAAAAAAACAAAAATAATAATAATTTAAAGAATAGTATGAAACAATTTTAACTTAAGTAAGTAAATATTGTGCAATATTTTTTGTTTTTTTTTTCTTTTTCTTTTTGTTTTAATCCATATAATATAATATAATTTATTAGTCTTTTAGTTTTTGTATATTTACCGGGGTTTGCAATTGAATCTGATTGACTGATTGACAGATTGACCATTTTTTATTGTCTTATTTCACCTCTTCTATTCTTTGTGCGTTTATTTGTGCCGTTGCTGTTGCTGTTGCTGTTGTTTGAACTGAAGTTTTCAGTAGAGATAACGTTTCAGTTAAAGTAATCGCATTGGATTTTTTACCAATTGTTGAAGTACTGACTTTTGTAGATTGTGGTAAAGTTGATGGTGGTAGAGGTGGTGGGGAGGGTGAGGGTGAGATTACAATTTCATTTTTGATTTCAATATCAGTGGGAAATATTAACGGTTTATGTATGTTATCATTTGAGTTTTCTTGCTGTTGTTGCGTCAAATTGAGACCCTCTTCCTTATTATTGTCACTAGTATTGATCATGATACTTAAAGCTGGATTGTTGGCTTGCAATTGATTTAATAGCGGTGTATTGGCATTGTTCTGGGTTTGCGCTTGCGTTTGCGTTTGTGTAGCTGAAGTTGGAGGAAATGATGGTTGTGCCTCTCCAGCAGCTGTTATTAGATAATTAAGAGGATTAAAGTTTTGTATCTCCTTGGTTACGAGAGATTCGTGAGTCATTTTCATGTGGTTTTTCATTTTATCCGGACGTGAAAATTCCTTGCCACACAATAGACAGGGAAAGACTTTACGATGTTTGCCCTCATGATAGAGGAAGGCATGACGTTGGAAACTGTACTTGTTTTTAAACGTCTTCTGCATATTTTCCTTGGCACATTCAGTACACTGATAGATACCCTCATTAATGCTGGCATACCGGAAGAGGTCCAAACCACGTACTGACATTTCAGTCAATTGCTCAGCTTGATCGTCCACCGAGGACTGGGCTTTGCGACGTATGCGCCTGCGCTGTACCGGTTTACTTGAGGAATTTTTGGCACGTGGTGTTGTACTGCTCGTACCTGTTGTATTGTTGTTGGAGTTTGTAGAAGTTTCCAATTGATCACTGCATTCAGGTTGTGCGTTACCAGTTTCATTGCCGGTGCTGTAGTCTAAACCAGCATTTTCATCGGCAAGCGTTAGCATTTCCGGATCAGACTTGTCGCTATGATCCATTAAAAGATCCAAATTATTTTCATCTTCTCTTAAAAGCATAGCATTTTGCTGCTGTTGAAAAAATTCTCCGCTGGATTTGAGTATAGGATTGGCTGCCATATGCAAAATAAACTGATGATGTAAATTATTGGCTGTTGGTGGCTGTATATTATTTTGAGCTTGGCGTTCGGCTACATTAGCCAGTGACTGCAAAGCCGAACATGCTTCCTGCGCGTCCATGTGATAAGCATTTGTACTGCCTGCAGTTTGTTGGCTCAAAGTATTTGTGGTCGTGGCATTTGTTATGGTAACATCTATTAATTCTTGTAAACCAGCACGCAATTGTTGTTTCAGTAATGAATTTGGATTTGAGGACATTGGCACAGTAGATGTTTGTTGTTGTGACTGTTTGGGTGCTTGTTGTGTCGTAATGTTTTGTAAATTGGTTTTAACTTTCAAACCTAAAACCGTGGGTAAATGCTGTGTTGTTAAGCCTTCGTTGAACTCTAGCGATGCTGTGCTTGTTGTAGACTTTTGTGCCTGTAAGGAAATCAACGATTTATTGGCGTTTGTCGCCGCTACTGTTGTCGTAGTTGTTGTTGCTGCAGCAGTTGTCGTATTGCTAAAGGTGGGTTTATTAAGACCAAATAATCGTTGTGACAATTCTGGGCTACTAGTTATGAGATGAACTACAAAGAAACAGTAAAAAAAACGAAATGAAATAAAATAAAATTTAATGACATGAAATTGAAATATTTTGGATTCATTATTTAATAAAATTTCGATTGATACTCAAGAATGTATTACATTTTATTCTTATATATATTCTGATTTATCCCATGACTCTAGTCTTGATTAAAAAGAGTTGATTTTATAAACTGGTAATTATTTCACAATCATAAAGAATGTTATGTGTTGCCTCACGTTCTGATTAGTATAGAGCGATATACCTTTAATATTTATAATAATTTATATTTAAAAATAAATAAATTGAGGGTGATTGAACTAAACGGCTTAGCAAACCTTACACAGAAATAATAGTGTTGTTATAAAACCTGAACTCAAGAGTGGGAAATGTGTTTCCAATAACATCTTACAGTTCGTTTTACATAAAGTGAACCTAATAATGGATTAGAGGAGATACATTACGATGATCTATTTGTCCGCAATTGAAGAAATTTATTTCGTATTGTTTCTTACATCCGAAATAATCCCTTTTAATCGTATGATCTTCAGGCCAATACTACTGGTGCCCGTTGTTTATAGAATTGAAATATTGTGCGCCAACATTACTTAGCATTTTTAACTCTTTTTAGTCTGCATTACGGCCTATCTGCTCTTACCACCCATGTTGTGTGCGTTAATTTTATTCACAAGTTGTGGGATTCTGCACGATAAATCTTCGAATTTTTTTCGTAGGGAGGTGGTCGCCGAAAGAATTTTTTTTTTCAATATATTGGAACAAATGTTTCGAGATTTCGAGCCTGCCGCCAGATGAAAGAAATAATGTATACAGTCTTAGTACGGCAATATATTTTGACAAAAAAAGTCACCACAAGCTTAATACTCTTGCACAAAGGCCCGATACGACTTCAAGAGAGCATTAAGGAGATCATTTGAAAGAACGGTTACGTAATCGCTAAACCTCAAACAAAAGTCAACCGAAAAACTTGCTCATTGTGCCACTAGAAAACACTAAAAAAAATTTATACATTCAATTCCAAATGGGTTAAATAGAGTGCTTAACCTTAAGGGATATTCTACTAAATACAAGGAATAACATTTTCATATATGTATTAGGCCTTTGAATTTTAAATTTACTCAGGGTTCACCTTGGGGATACCTATGGAGTCATCTGAAGCTTTTCCTAATTTTTCTCTTGTTTTATGAAAAACATTACAAAAAATTGTTTGTTTTATAATAAAATAGAAATAAATTAATAAAATAAACATATAAACTATAAATTTTTATACAAACTTTTGGCTAAAATTCATGAAATTGCTAAAATATATTGCCGTACCAAGACAAACAATTTGTCTACAGGTTTATAAAGAAGAATTATGAATAATATTTTGATTGATTTTTAATGGCTTTAAGGTTGTTCTAAATTCTGTTAAATGTAATGAGCCACATGCAAGGGTATGGTCTCTTTCAACGTTTTACATTGGACAGATTTGTTTTATACTGATTTTTATGATCCATTTTTGTTTAAATCGAACACAACAACTCTGCAATTTTGTAGAACTTTCGATTTTTGTTCCTTTTGTTACAGAAACAAAATAAAACATATTTTTTTTTGTAAATAATCTTGTGATTAAAAGTAGTACACGATCTTGAGAGTACGATCAGTAGCAAATACCTTTAAGAATCAACAGAATATTATTATGAAATTTATTTCATATTTCCATATGCCTCTGAGGCGGCCATGCCTGTGCAATTGTGGAAACCTAATTACATTTCAATCATAAACGCTTACTGAAATTACAAATGAAAACAAGATGACAATTGTTGCGATTGTATCAGGTCGGTATTACATTAAATCGGATATTTTACTATTAGATGACTGGATGGAGAACTCTATATTCTGCATAATTTGATTACTGAAGGCCAAATTATAAAAAGTTACCTGATTTCCGGATAAAAGTAGCTGATTGCGAAAGGAGACTATTTTCACCTCCAAGAAAATTAAAAAACAAAATCAAGATCTTACCTACCACCAGGTGATAAGGTTAGATTCGGTGAGAGGGAAGGCGCATCGCCGCTGTAATCATAGTCACACGCATTCAACCTTCATAAAAGGAAAGAGTGAAGAAAAGGGAAAATAAAAAACAAATAAAGGGGTGGCGGGCAACGAAAGAAAGGTGAAAATATCAAATGCGATAATTTAGTGCGAATTTCTTGGCTTATCTAAAAAAAAAATAAGGCGGATAATGCTTAACTGTTACTCTGAGCAGGTTGCTTTTTGCATAAAACGTCAAATAAATTTGTGTAACAAAAAACAGAGATTTTTATAACAGGCCCACTTTCAACACACTTGTACAATATTTTACATATCTTAATGACAATTGAAAGGCGTGTTAATGCACAAACGTATTATTAGACGTAAAGCCAGGGTTCAAACCCCAGGCCAGACATCAAAACAGATTGCAGATTTCTGGCAAAAACTCTGAGAGTAAATAAAATTGCCATGAAGAGTTTCTCAAAAATCTGTCGTTCGGAGTCGACTTAAAACTGTGGGTGCCGCCACTCATGTATAAAAATTAACACACACAACATAAGTGGTGTGAGAAACTAGGTCGTAATCCTGACTGAAGGGTTGTAATGACCAATTATGTATGTAGTGTGCATACATCACTGCATGTAGACTTTTCCCCTGTGGTTTTTTTTTCAAATTGATAAAGATGTTATTGCGTTGTTAAAGACGTTTACAATCAAGAATGTTTCAAGAAAAACCGAATTTTAAAAAAATATAACGTGAAAATTATTGGGAAAAAAAATATAAAAATTAGCGGGTAGTATATACATTGGTGTACGTAGACTTCTTTCTTTGATTGTATGTGTCTCACGTTTGGTGGAATAATCCTTTACTTCATGATCGTCGAAATTAAAAAAAAATTTATGGTTTTAGTTTCGCTCTATATAAGGGTTTACCAAAAATTTTTGTTAATGCACAAATAAATGAATGTACAACACGAAGTTGTAAAGAAATTTAAATTCTTTTCAAAATAATAAATAATAAATAAAGAATGTATCATTGCTGAAGTCGCCGTAGTCTAATTGGTAGTGTTGGCTTATTCGACGTAAGGCGTGAGACGTATCCAACAAAACGAAATATGAAAAAAAAAATATTTCTTTGGCGACAACTCGATTTCTGGCAAAAACTCTAAGAGTAAATAAAATTGCCATGAAAAGTTTCTCACATCCTTGACTGAAGGATTTATTTACAAATTTTTATCATAAATTGCACAAGGACACCTTTTTTTTTAAATTAATATTGAGTTTTATCTATAAAAATCAAATTTTGAATTGATTTTTGTAAGTTTTTAGGCCAAAATCGTCAATAAAAAATGTATGATTTAAAATAAGAGATTGTGCACTGGGATTGTATTGTATCCATTAAAAAATAAAAAATAAAAGAAAAAAAAACGTTATGACAATTGTTTTTCTATTTAAAACATTAAGAGCAAAGATTATAAGCGAAAGAAAAGTATTCGTGATAGGTAGCGGAATGACATGATTCCGTTAAAATAAAAAAGTTTTTAATTTCACAATCTTCGCGATTGGAATCGCCAGTCAAATTGGAATTTTTTACATTATAATTAACAAAATTTTAATAACTTTTTAGAACACACACACAGAGAGAGAGAGAGAGAGAGAGAGAGAGGGAGACTTAGGAAAGAGAAGGAGAAAACAAATTAAATTTATGACCTGTTGAAAAGTTGAAACGGAAATAGAAATTAAAAACCAATTTGTATGTTTTACGAACCTCTGTTAAAAGAAAATGTACATTTTTGTTCTGTTAGAGATCTAATAATTTATATAAAATTTATTCATATTTGTTTCTTTTGTTTTTGTTTTGTTGTATTTTACACAGACTACAATTGCAATGGTTCTGAATGATTGAGGTGAAGAGCAACATAAAGTTAAAAAAAAAAAAAAAAAAAAAAACAGTTAAACTAAAATACTAGTTCATTATTGTAAGGACAAAAAAAAATTAAATAAAATCAAATTAAATAAAAAAACAAAGCTATTTTTGTAATTTGTGTGTGAGTGTGTGTTTAATATATTTTTGTTTTTCTTGTTTTGTTTTGTTGTATTTGTAATAATTAATTGATTTATTTAAATTTTATTTATGTTGTATATTATATAAGAAGTTCTTCTTTATATTTGTTTAATGCTGTACATAAAATTAATTTAAAATTATACAAAAAAAAAAATAATTAATTAATTAATAATAATTAATAAAATAATAAAAATAATAATTAACATTACTATAATGATAATAAAACATTAACCATATTGCTGGGGGTTATAATTTTTCCATTTTTATTATTATATTTCTAAAAATTATTTTCTGCTTTTTGTAATGCATTTTTTTTTGTTTTTTTTTTGTTTCTTGGTTGATTATTAATTATTGATAATTTAAAAAAGTTCTTTGGCGATGAATTAAGCCTCCGATTTATATATATTTTTTTTAAAAAATTATATAAATATTAATTAATTATTTAATAATAAAAAAAACAAATTATAATTATTACATAAACAAATATTAAAAGTTTTATAATAAATAGACATTTCTTCAAAGGAGTTAGAAATAACCAGCAATTCAATTAATTTAATTTACAAGAAAAATTTAAATATTTTTTTTTTAGTTTTATTTTGCTTTTAAATTATTATAAGAACTAGCTTCATTTGAAGGCAACAAGGTAGATATTTTTTTTAGTATTTTAATATTTAAGATTTTAACTAATTTTTGCTTTTATATTTAATTTTAATATACATATAAAAGTGTATTATTTTTGTTTTTTTTTTATTTTTTGCTTAAGTATATTATTATAAAAAAAAAATAAAAATAAAGTGAAAAAAATTAACTAATTTGTAAAGTAAGAGTTGAGTTTAACAAAGCCTGTAACAATAAATTGTTAAAGACTTCATTAAGTTGATTGATTTTGTTTAGTGGATTAATATGCAAGGCACACAATGGTGAATTTTTTGAAAAATCTAAGGCCAGAGTGTTTTTAATTTGATTTGATTTTTTGTTTCTTTTTTTTTTTTTGTTTTTTGTTTGTTTATTATGAAATACATAAGGTTACAATATAAATATTAAAATTTTTATTATAAATATATTATTAAAAAGAGTGCTCTTTAAATTAATACTAAATTATAAACTATTTGTTTTAAAATGAAACGAAAAATAACAAAGAAAAAAAAATAAGAAAAAATAAAATAAAATAAAATTAATAATAATAATTGCACACAAACTTATAGTTGATGAACTTTCAAGACAAGCAAAGTGACTTTCAAGTTGTTGTTTAAAACGATAAGAGAAAAATTAGAATATTTCATTAGAAAATTCAAAAAATTGTTACAATTTTTGAAAATTGAAAAACTAAAATAATAATAATCAAAAAGGCAAAGTGAAAAATAATAATAATAATAATAATAACAAAAAATAAAAAAAAAAAAACCGAAACAGAAACAATTTTTTTTGTTTTTACACAATTTAAGGTTTTTTTCTTTTGGCCTTTTTTAAAGACCATTTTCATCTGTAAACACGTTGTTTGTGGTGAAAACTTTTGTCAAATAAAAATTATATGTATATAATATACACATATACATATGTATATATACATAATTTATATATACATATATGTATGTATGTGTTGTATATATATTTAATATTTTAAATTTAATGGAAATTAATTAGTTTGTATAACATAAGGATAGTGTTTATTAGTTTGTTTGTTATTGTTTTGTTTTGTTTATGCATTTAAATTAATATGTATTTATATTTAGTTAAAATATAGTATGTATTGTGTATTTTCAAATGATTTTGGAATATTTTGGAAGTCATATTTCATGTTTAAATTTCTCTTTTTCCTTTTGTTTAACATGCAACTGTAAAATGTTGCAAAACTTCCTTTAACTAAATAAAATAGTATTAAATTTGCATTTTATTTATATTTCTCTTTTTTTTAATAGTTCATGCCTAACTTTTAAAAATAAGGGTTTCACTATTTTAAAGCCAAAACCTCTGCTTATTAAAAGAAAGAAAAAAAAAAAATAAAATAATTGTATATGCTACACTACACTATACTAAACCATAGTCAGATTGTAGGGCTGACTTCATTGCGCTACTGCAGTGGCTGTAGTTGTGGGCGTTGTCACTGTTAGTGCGCCCGGCGTTGAGTTGACTGAAGACGCTGAGGAGCCCACAGGAGTGGAAGTGTTTAATGTAATGCCAGCCATGCTGCCGGATTGATTTGACAATTGATTATTTAAATCGGGTGGGGTGGGTGTTGAAGCTGCACTAACGTTTTGTGAACCCGACGCCGAAGCATTTGGAAGAGCTACCGTACCACCGGAAGCAACCACAGCCAAGGCCGAGGATGGATTCTCAATTTTATGTATAATTTTAACATGGGCGGTCATGTTGTCTTTTCTTGTGAACTCCTTGAAACAGAAGGGACAGGGATAAACCTTTACATTGCGCTTGTGGGAGGTTACGTAGTGACGACAGAAATTGCTGATGTGAGTGTAGACACGAGAACAAACTTTACAGCGATACGTATGCTCACCCTCTTTGGTACAGTAGTCGCGTACAGAGCCCTCGCCTTCTCCCTCGACAACCGAATTGGTTGAGGGGTTTAATTTTGTTTTCGGTGGTGGGGAATTAATGTTTAGACTACAGCTGCTGGTACTCAAAGCCGTTTTTATTTTAGCTGCTTGAGCTGCAGCATTGGCCGTATTTATAAAGTTACCAGAAATGATATCCATGTAGTCTCCACTATTGAAGGGCTAAAAAAAAAACATTACCAATTAAATTCCAGTTAAAAAAATATAGTTTTTCGATATTAAAGGTGTATTACAAGGCTTACCTTCGTGTCAGGACCGGCACCGTTTTGCTTCAATTTGACGCGCTTATTTATCTTTGGCTTATTTTGTTTAGCAATTGGTGTCAATTTCGGTATACTGACCATTGAGTTCAACAATGTAACAGTACCCGGCAACGGACCTGTACCGACAACAGCTGACATTTTCATACCACCAGCTGCTGCTGCAGCAGCTGCGGCTTCAACTAATTGCTGTTGATGTTTTTGTTGGGCAGCTAAGAGGAAGGCTTGTTGTCTAGCCTGTTGACTCATATTATCTTGGGAGGGACTATTCGAAGCATTGGGATCAAATTTAAACTCAACGGGCTCATCATATTCATCCAGCATTAGTTGAGGTTCCATATACGAAGTATCCATTTGATCGTCATTATCACTGTCGTTGCCATCTACAAGAGAATTGATTGTTTGTTAGAAGAGGTTACAATGTGATAAATTAATACGTTTATTGTGTGATATATATGTATGCATGTGTATGTACATATGTATGTAGTATAATGCATTCATTAAAAACTGTTACAGAACAGACGAAAAAAGAAAGTTGTGTGTTATATTCTTCTTCTTTTGTTTTCGTATTGGTTTACTTTTACTTAAAAAAACAAAAAAACAAAAAACAAAACAAAAGAATGAATTATTTATCCAAAATATAACAATTGTGTCTAAATTTGGATCGGAAAAGCTATAGGGATTTCAAGCCATTTAATTACATGTTGTTGTCGTCTCACTTTTTATATTAAATTAAAACAAATACTTAAAATACTAATGCATGTCAGTTAGTTTGATTTATTCTTTATTAATTTTTTTTTTTATTATTTTTTTCATTTGTTTTGTTAAAAACGTAATTTTGGTTTAAAGATTTTCGAAATGGTAGATTATAGTTATTAATTAATCTTTTTGTGAAGTTACTGTTCTTTTTCATAAACGTTAAACGATTTTCACGTCGGCCATAAATCCCTAAAAGCTCATACCGATTTTTTTCTTTTTCTTTTTCTTTTTCTTTTCTTCTTTTATTTTTATCTTTCTTTTTTGATTTCATTTAGTAAAGAGAAAATTGAAATTTTTATTTAATTTGAACAAAAACAAAAACAAAAAAAAAAAACTAAAGAATCTTTCTATTTTCGTTATTCTTTGCAATTTTTAACGGCATCATACGTTTTCACACTGAAAAAACTCACCTGCCGCCGTTAAACGTATGATGTTGTGTCATTTTTTCATTTCATTTCATTTCGTTTCATTTTTTTTTTCGTTTAAAAAATTTTTCTTTTGTTGCTTAATTACCGAATTCGAAAATCACTAAACACTTTTCATGGAAAATCACTTACATACGCACGCATGCAGTATATTCGAAGGAACATATGCATGACTACGACATTGTTTCTCATTTTTTTTTTGTATTTATAAACGTAAAATCCCTTTTGTTTTAGCTTTTCCGATACACATATTTGGACGCGAATTGTTTCTTTCGTCTTATTGATCTATAAAACTCTCAACTTAAAACTCTGACAGTATTTTTTACTTAAAATTGTTAGTCTTAAAAAAAAGGGTGCATTGAACTGTTATGATGGAGAATGGAGAATGGAATGATGTCTGCTAATGATATAAAATGTATGATTTTGTATGTTGTTGTTGTTTTTGTACACTTTGTTGTATTTTATTATTTAAATGGAGGTGATTTTAATTTTTTTTTAATTCTTTTTAATTTATTTTTCTTCTTTTTTTTGTGATATTCTCATTATGTTTTTCTGATTTCAAATAAAATTAAAATTCTTGAATTGATTGCTATTGAGATTGCAAAGTATATGATGGTGATTGCAATGGAAAATGATACGAAAGGATAGAATGAAATAAAAACACTTACCGGAAGTACTGTTGTCGTCTTGTTGTTGCTGATGATTTCTATTATCCTTGATTTGTTTAGATTTTTTCGAAGGTGAAATAGAATCGCGACTTTCCTATAATAAATCGAAACGATAGTAGTTGCATAAGTAAAATTAAATTTTCAATTTTAATGTTAAATTCTAATAAACAAGAAACATTGATTGATTGAAAAAACAAAACAAAAGAAAAAACATGTTAGGAAAAGAGAGAAATGATGTGATATTGTAAACTTTGAAAAGTTATAATTAATGTCCTACTAGTGCATGATGAGGCAAATTAAAATCAGGCTTTTATTGATAATGAGTTTTTAAATACTTTTGTTAAATATGTAGACTCTTTTATATCACATTAGTGATGGACAAAAACTAAAAGAAATTTCGATAATGCGGTAGTTCTTTAATGTGGTTTCGCGAGAATGCGGTTTGAAAAATGTGGAAACACTCCCTTAGCGCGGTACTCTTACTTCGTACAACACGATATTTTTCTTTACTACTTTTATTTATTTAAAGAAATGTTTTATTTAACGTACAAAACAAATATTTACTATTTTAATTTTGTGATTTTGTGAAGGTTAACGATTTTAAAAACATTAATTGTTAAGAATGTACGAATCTCATAGTAGATGCAGTTTCGATTTTGACTAATCACGACCACGATGAAGAAGGGTCAGATTTAGTTATCTATTTGTTTAGATATATGAAGTTGAAGTCAAATTGTTACGATTATGTTATGATTCCATCAATGAATGTAGAAATGTATTGAGTATGTACCATCGTACAAGAATCAATTATACGATTTGAAATCAAATTCTAACTTCTTATTTAGAATTAATGTCTCCCACCACCCATCCAACAATGTGATTTCCTGACACGTGTAGCTTTTTTGGAAACCTCTCGTTGTGTGTACGAAGTATATAAATAATAACTTTGAATAACATTTTTAAATTACGAATACTTACATTCATGTCATCATTATTGCCAGAATCTCTTTGATTATCATCGGAGCCATCGTCGTTGCCAGAATAGGAATCATTGCACATTTTACCATCGCCCATTTCACCATCGAACTCATCGTAATCACCGTCATCACTACCTGATAATTTACGTGGCCTGCCCCGTTTACGTTTTGGCATTGAGGCCAATGCAGAACTAAGCAGAGATTGTTGTTGTTGCTGCTGTTGTTGTTGTAATAACTGTTGTTGTTGTTGCTGCTGCTGCTGTTGTTGTTGTGATGATACATTTTGCGGATTATTATTGTTACTATTTATACCGGCCGTTTGATGTGATTTATGACGTTGTTGTTGCTGTTGTTGTTGATGCTGCTGTTGTTGTTGCTGCTGTTGCTGCACCATATATGGTGGTATGCGTTGCAATTGTGGTGGTTGGGGTGTAGGCTCTGAATTTGTGGGTTTATCATCGTTGACCTCTGTCAAACCCTTAATGCGTAAACTCTCGGCTACTCTTAGGAATGCTGTCAGACGTTCCTGATCTACAGAAACTTCACCGCGATACATAAAATCCAATAAAGATTTCATATCGGCAAATGGAACATCCTTTAAAATGACAATCGGATGTTTTTCCGGATGATTTAGAAATAAAGTATTAAAGTAGGGGCTGCAGGCGGAAAGGACCATCTGAAGAGAGCAAAAGAAAAAGATAAACAATATATAATTAGATTATG
This sequence comes from Sarcophaga subvicina, assembly GCA_936449025.2. Classification (NCBI taxonomy): domain Eukaryota; kingdom Metazoa; phylum Arthropoda; class Insecta; order Diptera; family Sarcophagidae; genus Sarcophaga; species Sarcophaga subvicina. The sequence continues at coordinate 44,436,831 of OW388081.2, read as the reverse complement.
ACAGGCTATATGTGTATGTATGTATGTATGTATGTACAATGAAACATTTTACTTACTTTGTGTGCTTTAAGATATTGGCCATCAACGGCTAAAGTGACATCGGTAAAGGTTTCCGCATGCAAAAGTTGATCGAACACCGACAGTAGATTACTCTGATGGTTGTTCCATCGTAAACAAAATCTCTGCGAAGCCATCTTCATTTGGAAGCCGTTTTATTGCTTTAATTTTAGCGCCGTTATATGAACAACACGTAGAGTCCTTTACAATTTTCTCTATATTTTGATTTTTGTTTTGTTTTTGTGGCTTTTAAATTTCTACAAGTTTATTTAACATAATTTTCAAGGAGTCCTGCAACAAGATTTGAAACACAAAATAAGGAATGGTTAACAAAAAAAATATATGTATTTAAAAATAATAAAACATATTAAAAAAAAAAAACAATGGAAAATTAAAAGAAAAATGAAACAATCATCAAATCGAGATAATGTTTCATTTACAATAAATTGAGTTTTTGTTTGTGTTGTTTTGTTTTTAAATTTTTGCTAAAAATAAATTATTATAAGTAAAATAAAACATTTTGTGGTGGCGTGCTCTTCAGTAATTGTGCTATTTTGAAAAAAAAAAAAAAAAAAAAAAAAAAAATTAAAATCCCCGTCAAAGGATCTCATTACCAAAGTCTCGGTACATGTTTACGTAAAATAAATGAACAAAGCAATACTCATAAACAATTGGGAATATTAAATAAACATGAATAAAACTAATTTAACCCGCTAAGAGAAGAAAGCTACCAAAAAGGTTTAAAAATTTAAAGACAGAACCGGACGTCATAATCCTTTAATACGATAGGTAAACAGTAAACAACAAAGTTTTTAAAGAGCAAATTAAGAGAACATCAAAAAAAAAAACAAGAGACAATAGTATTAATTACAATTTATATACATATTTATGTATGTATGTGTAAGTAAACCAATAATAAATAATTTAGAAGATGAAAGAGCATAAAATTATTACAAAAATAATTGTTCATCAAGCTTTCAAAAATTTTAAATTCTAATAAAAGGTAACAACAGCACTACTATCAATTAAAAATGCTTTTTTTATTTTTGTTTAGTTTTATACGACGCACAACAACTTCCTACAACAACAACAACAACAACAAGTGTTTTTATTTTGCTTTTTAACCGGTTAATAACAACAACATCAGAAATGAAATATAAATTTGAATTGTAACTTAAAAAATCTTTAAGGCTTTACAGGAAATTATAGAAAAAATTCACTTTTTAACGGAATAAGAGTAAGAGTGAGAGACAGAGAGAGGGGAAAATTTATGGAAACCTCGAAATGTAATCGACAACAATAACACAACACTAACAACAACTACAAACGAAATTAATTTAAAAACGGAAATAGATAAAAACCAAATAATGAGCAAAAAGTAAAACAACTACAACAAAAAAAAAACTTATAAAACATCATAATGATGATCACAGAAAACAACAACAACAACAACAACAGCAATACAAATAAGTTAGTCACATAGACTAAGACCATTACTGTCTGTCTCAATACTCACTTATTTTGCTATATATGTATACACACACAAACACACGAAAATGCATACACACATACATACATATGTACATACATACATACATATGTATAAACATTAATGTATATATAAACAGTGTTGGAAATGGTAATAGGGATACAAAATAAAATAAATCATTAAAATTGTAAAAAAAAAGGATTTTAATTTGGTAAATAAAGCCGCTAGTAAGTTCGAAATACAGTTGCTCATTTGTATTGTCTTGTATTCTCTAACAATTTTGTGATTTCAATATTTCTGGTAATGCTAATTGGAAAATAAAGAGAATTTGTTTCATTCATGTATTAAAGCGAAATTTAAATATTTAAGTCTTACGAAGTGCTGTTATTCTGCTGTTCGATAGATTTTAGATTAAATTATATGTACAAAGCGACAATAAAAATAATAAGCAACAGAAAAAGGGAATAAATAAGAATGTACAATGATTAGATAGTCCAGAAGTGTAAACGAAAGAAAAATAGATGGAAAAGAGCAATAGGAGTCATCTCATAAGCCAGGTAATGTACAGAAATGAAACGCTCAATGTCTTCATGTCCATTACAATAAATCCTGCAAAATTCGCCAGAGTCTAGTAGGTAGTATGTTGCTCAGACATCTCGAACAAAACGATATAAGAAATTCTATTTCTTTCGGAGACTTCTACTAACCGTAGTATTCTGGAAAAAAAAACTTTGAAAGCATGGTTAAAATTAACACACACAACATGGGGCGAAATCCTGAATTCATTCCAAATAGTAATCTTCAACTTGCAATGCATTCATCAGTTTCAGGACCCATTTCCTTCTAGAACGCTCCTATTTGTTTCGCTGATTTCAATCTAATCGACCAACTCGAAAAAGTGTACCGGAGGGCGTCTAAACGACCGATTCTACGAGGTTCCTAACACCTTCTCTTGCCAGCTCATCTACAACCTGAATCCCAACATAATGAACAAAGTATAGCATCACAGCAGCTACCAGACTTCTGAAGCGCAGAGAGGTAATACCTAAGTCTTTCTATTTATTTATTTATTTATTAATTAAAATACAATTACAAATTATATTCTAATTATATAAGAGCGGAATGACTTGACCATATGTCCGGTGTAGTGTCACAGACCAGAGTCTCTGGTGGGAATCGAACCCACAACCCTCACGCTAATAGTCTAGCACACTGCCCACTAGACTACCAGGGCACCCTAAGTCTTTCTAATATTTCGGAAATATGCCAAATTACGGAAAACGATTATGTATGTTTGTATAGAACACAACTGTGAAATCTTATGTGGGCTCAGATTTGGTTTTTTTAAACTAAAAATAATTAATGCTGGCCTTAAAATGTCATAAAGGTTAATTTCATATATTTATACAATTCATTAGAGAAAGTAGATGCAAAAAATTTGTAAAAAGCATCTGCGATTTCGATGTTAATAGATTATTTAGCTCCACGGCACCACACATGATGGCACTTTTCGTTTAGGACTTACGAAATTTATGTAACAATTCGATTTTCGGTCTGATCTTGTTAATACAACCGAAATAACATCGTTTATAATCCAAATAATTTGTAAAATTAATTTTAATGGATTACTTAGTCATTAAAATAATAAAAAAAAAATTAATCTTCCCTGATCCAGATATTTTCATTCAAATTGTCTTTTAATATTTCATTAACAAAATATTAGAGTTATGTATGTACATACCTTCGTATTGTCCGTATTTATTTTAAACACCACTGTACATAGGTATATATCCATACATACGTACGTATAAAGCATATCAAAAACAAATTTAAACAATCTTATATGTAAACAGAGAGATCACGTCACAGATGACTGCATCAAAAGAGTAGATACTGTTAGACAGATAGAAAATACAATACAATTATAAAAACAAAACAAAATAAAACAGCAAAACAACAACAGTAGTAAAAAAAAACAATTACTGGCTGTGTGTATCCTCTAAACTATTTTACAGTCAAACACAAAACACTACATGACACACATACCGTACACATAAACACAACACATACATACATATTCAAACATACAACAACAACAAGAACGCATTGTGAAATAAATTTTCTAATTCCTCTACTCAGTCTATACTTCTCATGTGCTGCAATGCAACAAGTTAGGGGGAGCTGCCCTCTTTTTATCCGTTTTTCTTTTGTAAAATGTAATATGAAAACAAAGCAATAACAAAAAAGAAAATAAAAAAAAATAAAAGCTGAGCTAAAGTCAGGCAGACAGGCATTAGGGCACAGTTTTAAAAACTTACAACAAATACAATAAGAACAAGATTTTCATTCAAGAGTGTTTAAGCGTGTATGTGTGTGTGTGTGTGAATTTTTTTCATTTTTGTCAGTGTGGTTATTGTAAACATTACGAAACTCAAAAAGGCGTAACATTTCCATGAAACTTATTTTTTTGTTTTGTTTTTGTTTTTTCTTTTACTTTATTTTACATAAAAACGAGGAGCTGTACCCTGTACATTTGTATGCAAGCATACATGTATGTGTATGTGTGCGTATTTATTGAGTGGATGTTTTTCCCTATGCTTTTTTTTCGTTCCTATTTTCTTCTTAACAAATACCGTTGTTGTAATAAATAGAAAAATAAATAGAAAACAAAACAAGAAAAACACAGACATTCACTCTCTAGCTGCTCTTCCTCTCTGGGCTTTGCTTTCAGCAGCGGAAGTTTCATGAGCTGTTTAAATACTTAAGAGAACAAGGCTTAAGAGTATTTTTTATAAAGAGAACATTCAATTTTTTTGTTGTTATTGTAAATACACAACAACAGGTTAATTCAGCTTAAACAATAAGAAGCGTCGTATTTTTAAGAGAAATTTATCGCGTGTAGAAAACATGTTGTCAATTACAGACGTTTCAAAAGCGTTTCACTTTAAATTTAAATTTTGCATTGGAATGATTTGGAATACGGGAAATTTTATTATCCGATTAAATAAAACACACTTTACATGCTAAAGTTGATAAAAATTTATATTTTCTTTCGTTTTATTAGTTGAGGTCAATTTTTGTATTCTAAGAAAACTTATCAGTTGTTGAGACAGGCAGGTAAAGTATCTGAAGCTGGATTGGTTTCTAACACATTAAGTCAATGCCAGATTCACGGAGAAAAATATTGGAAAATATTTTCATAAATTTATTGTATTTCCCTCATAATAAGACCCACGTTATTACAAGTTTAAAGCAATTCGAATTAAAAAATTAAAACTGAAAGTTAATGTTAGTCAGTTTAATCAATTTTGGTTTCTCTATAAATCTATTTCCTTAGTGACTCACTAGCAGCTTGAAATAATTCGAAGATAATTAGCAAATAAAAAATTAATAAACCAATATTACTTGGTGAAGAAATATACTCCGAAGGAATATTATTATTAAATTAAACTTGCGAGTTTATTTCTTGTAATCATAAAACTGGTGCAGAGTAGACCACTTCCTCGAGGGCTAATTATTCGTCCACAAAAAGTTGTAAAAGGTATTGGACAAGTGTTTTAAAGTAAAAAAAAATCCAATTGGAATTTTTTTTACGCAACTCTTAATTAGCTACTGGAAATTGCAATGTTTCACACAAAAAAATTTCAAGGCCAAATCATGACAATAGAAATTAATTGAGAAATCTGAAGAGATTTTTAATTAAATTCCAATTTATATATTTATTTGCAAGACTCGAAAGCATGTATCGAAATACAAAGTTGTCGTGAGTATTAAGCACCTGTTTATATGGCTGTGTGTATGGAATGAACAGTAAATTTGACGTTTTTAACACGTGGGTTTGATTGCTGTCAATGGATGGAATACTTTATTACTACTTTGATGTTTAAATTAAATAATTTTTGTTTTAAGAAAAAAAAAAATCTCTTCAATAGGGAAAGTACCTATCTTTTCTTTCTTTCATTTTAACACCAAATTTTATTAAGAGTTAAGGGATTTTTTTTTTAGATTTCTTGGTTGTAAGACAATCTTTGGAACACTTTTTGCCCTAGAAAATGTTTTTACGGAAAGTAAAATTTAAAGCAGTCCTCTGTTATCGGTAAGACGACTTCAGACGATTGCAAATTTCTAAAATTCAGAGTGGTTCCATATAAATTCTTGTTCTTGTGAAGTCGTTTAAGTGCCGCTTTCAATTATTTTTTTTTTATTCATTTTATGAAAAGATTTCTTAAAAGTTCTTTAACAAAAACACGGTGTTGTTATAACCATTTATTGCTTTAAAAACATAAACAAAATATTGTCTATCTACTGCACATAGGTTTGGTTTTTTGATAAAAACTGTATAAACATTTAAAACTTATCGCTTTAAAATATGAAATACTGCGTAAGATGAAATTCTGAAGTGAAGTCTTTTAATTGCTTAGAATATTCCGTTTACACTTAAGTTTCACTGTCTTACGATTCTCGATTCTTAAACTTGATTTTATGTTTGAATTTATAAATCAAAGAAAAATAATTTCAAAGGAATACATGGGTTTTTTTGTGTTTTCTTCGTTTTTCACTTTATCCATGAAAATGTAGCTTTTTCTGATGAAGTTTTAATTCTAACCAGCAGTGTAGTAGTAGTTGTAGTAGAGCATTGTATAAAGGTTCTTTTGCCGCTCTTAATGGTAAGTACTCTTATTAAAGAGAATTGTTGTTGTTGTATTTTTGTAGTAACATGTACTCTTAAATTGCACTTGTTCTTTTAATTTTAGGTTCAATTAGTGAAGCATTGTTTTAACATTGGACAGTGAGTGAAAAATATTTACTTTTTTTTTTGCTTTAATGAGCTTCTCTGTTTTTTTTATTTTTTTAATTCACATTCTTATTTTCTTAACTTTTTTAATTTGTTTTACTCACATTTAAAATATTTTTCTTCTTCAATTTTGCATACAAATACACAAATTTTTCTTCTTCTTAATTACAGATTTTAAAATTTCACTTGAATGGGATTTTTTTTCTTTTCTTTAATTGAAAGTATTTTTTCCTTCTTTCATACACATTATTCACTCACTTCAATTTCTTTCTACATATTTTGTGGAAATAGAGATTTGATTGTTGTTTTTTTATTTTTTATTTACACTCGCATTTGTTGTATTATTTTCATAAATTTCTCTATAAGTATACAGCTTTTATTTGTTCTCATTTGGGGTCGAAACAACAAAAAGCTTTTCTTAAAGATCTCTATCCATAATAAAATTTGTTTTCTTTATGTTGAACAAAAAAAAAAAAGATTTTTTCTAAGGTGGATACGATTCAACACACGACACGTCCTTACAGTCACGAGTAACAACAGCGTATGAACGTAATGCGTAAAGAAAAAATTATTTTAAACCGTGAGTTGTCAAGTCCTAGAGGAGTCAACGTTTACGTAGACGTTGGCAGCGTTACACACCACTACACACACACACACACCCGTTCATTTTTACACTTATTATAAATCTATACGCTCTCAGTTAAATTACAACCACCACGAATACGAATACTCTTGCTAACAAAACAAAACACCACACCACACACAATAATAAAACTACCACCATTCACTAACCCAACAACAACAACAGCATTGGTTGTGAGAATTATGAGACTTTTTTTATACTCATTCATACACCACATTCACTGGTTAAATTTGGTTGATTGGCTGTGTTGTTTGGCCCCCGCTAGATGATCTGCTTATGACGTTGCTTTTATTTTTTTATACGCTAGGTTGGTGGCTGGCTTGTTGTTGTAGTAATAATTTAAGGAACAAGAGACAGTAAAATAAACACGCAAATAAAAATACCTCAGAATTATTGAAATAAAAAATTAAAAATATCCATTAAACCAGAGGCAGGCACTCTTATTTCAAATACCTTTTTATTTTTGCGTGAACTTTTCTGAATCAAAATATTCTTTTTTCTTAAATGTCACACACTCGTTTATCCGTTTTCTTTTTATTTCTGTAGCGATAGTCCCGTACGTTTAAATAAATACAATAACAACAATAACAAAATAATAAAAATAAAACAACAGAAAAAATAAAATGAAACGCGAAACGAAAAAGAACGAAACAATTGACGAAGTGATGAACTTTTATTAACGACACTACTACCACGACTGAGCAATCCTCTGGCTCCTCATTGATCGCGTAGGCCAAAAACAAATCGTGTACTAATGCTGCTTCTTCTTCTACATCATCATCATCACCACACCACCACCACCACCATCGTCGTTGTCGTCAACAACGTTTTTATTTTTTTATTTCATTCTGTCGTCGTGTACAAGTGGAGAGTCATTTTTTTCTGTTCGTTTCGATTTTTTTTTTGCTTTGCTTTCCACTTTGCCTTGCCTAATGTCTCGTACTTATTTATGTCCACTGTTGTTGTTTTCGTAGTCGTTGGCCGTCCTACAAAATCCACTCTCTCCGTATCGAAGTAGAAATAGTGTAAAAATCCTCTTATAAAAAAAAAACAAACGAATAACAGCGGCAACTACAATAACACATAAAAATTACGGCTTAAGAGCAAAACCAAAAGCACAAAAGCAATAACAAAGTCAGCTTTTTAGTCACTCGTATATCCATTTCTTTTCTATGTAAACATGATTTCTACACTTAAACTTTGTTTTTTTTTTGTTCCACTCAATGGTAGTGTTCCCATTTAAATGTTGTTTTCTGGTTTAGAAGAAAGACAGAAAGAAAAAAAAGTGTAGAATTCCATCCATCCAATTCAGTATTCCATTTGTATTCTGTTTTTATTCGCCTTTAAAAATGCTTTTTTATAGTCCGTTGTTGTTGTAGAAGTTCGCCTTAATTTTGTTTTTCTTTTAGTCTCCTTTTACGTAAATTTCTATGTTGTGTGGGTTTTTTTTATTATTTTATTATGGTAAACAGCAGAGAGCGATTAAAAATTGCTGGGAGCAAGAGTTTAAAATACTCTTTCGAAAAATATGCCAATTTTTGTTCAAAGCTTTTAAGTATAAGAGCACAAAGAGAGTTCGACGATAATGTCTCTTATTTTTTTTAACTTTTTAGAAAATCATAATACGAGTAAATACAGGGTGTATAAGTTAGGAGAAACAAAAAAAAAAAAACGGATTTTTGGTAGAGAAAAAAAAAAAATTAAATGGCGTGGAGGTATAAATGCTAAAAAAAGTTTTCGTTACACTTTTATAAAAACGAAATTATTTTATTATGCAGTTTTTGATGCTGCGACTTGTTAGCCATTTTCCACACTTAATGTAACAGTTCAGTGTAGCTAGTGTGTTGGCTTATAAGCAGAAACCCCGTGTTTTAACATCAGCTTAGACATTTATCATCAGTCGACTGGCAAAAGCTCAAAGCATAAAGTAATTGTTGTAATAAAGCTCCTCGAATATGTCATTTGGATTCGGTATTAAATTGTTGGATCCACCACTCATCAATAAAATTAAGCGTACAATATGGGTGAAGTCACCCACAAGCCGTAATCCGCATAAATAGTTGTAATGTCCAATAATGCCTTAATGTGTTCTTATGTATTTTGCACATACATATTTTTACGTTTCTATGGATTATAGATACTTCAACTAGCCAAATGTTTTTTTCGCTTTCTTTACAACAATCGACAAAATCATAGAAAAAATTGAGCAGAATCGGCAATTAGATAATGTGGCGGTTGCTAGGCATTCATCATCGAACAGTTATCAACCACTTGAAGAAAGCTGGCTATACATAAAGACTATCGATATTAGGTTGCCACATGAATTGAACAGCAAAAATCTAAGTGACCTAATTTATATGTTTCATTCACTGATAAAACGAAGCTTAATCGTTTATGAAATGAATGAAATAATTAAAAGTGGATATCGTTCAACAATAATGTACGAACAAGATTATGGATAACGCAAATCAAAATTTCGTAAACAAATGTCTTTACCATCAAAATTACAAAATATTATCGATAAAAATTGTTTTAAATACCTTCATACGAAAAAAGATTAACTTTTTTGGAAAATTTAGAATCCAATTTAACCAAATAACTAAAATTGTGTTTAAAAATCAATGAAAATATTTCAATTTCCGTTGTGTTAATTGCAAATAATATTTAAGGCGTAATTAAAGCGTACACCCTGTATTAAAAATCATAAAATCAATCGTCAAGTGATTAAAAACTCTTAAATCTAGAAATATTTTAAGAGATTTCACTAAAGAGTAAAAAAATGAAAGAGTCTCCAAAAAGAAATCTCTCAGATAATAATTTTAAAATTTAAATGAATTTGTTGTGAGTTCTCGAGTTTGAAAGCGTACAAAATTACATAAAAATTTAGAAATTGCCGTTATACATGCTCTCTGATCTCAGCTGGTTTGCTTGGCTTTGGTTTTCCTCAGCTAAGATCGCAGCTGACCTGTTTTAGTTTCCTATTTCCTTTACACACCATTAATATGACAACAATAACAACAAAAACAATATAATGACAATATAACACGCTGTGTATGAAGAAATAAATTCAATCATTTTGAAAAACAGGGTGGATAGAGGAGAAATAAAGAAAAAGAAAAAAAAAAGCTTTTTATAAAGGGAAAAGAACATGGCGGCGTATGAAATTGAACGGGACTGACATTTACTGGCATTTGAAAAATAGTGGTTGCAAGGATTTTTTGGGCGTTTCCAAAAAACAACTTTTTTTCTCGAAGGGTTGAAATGAAATGAAGAAGAATTTTGAAAAATATTTTTTTATTCTTTTAACAACCATTTCAGTAAGTATTTTGGGAATTTCCACTCCTTAGTGTGTGTTTTTTTTTGTATTTATTTTTAAAAGAAGAAAAAGAAACCCACCTTTAATATTTAACCTACTCTTTCTTCAAATTTACAAGTCTTTTTAATTGTGCGTGTGTGTGTGTGTTTTTAATTCCATTGTCTTGTTTGTCTATTATTATCCCCACCTTAGAACAACGAAAACCTCATATTTTATATACGAAAAGTTCTTTCCTCCTCTCGCACATTAGGTTCAGTCAGCCAGCAACACTATCCTCTACACGAATAGAGAAATAACAACTGCGCTGGCAGCGCAGTCGATCGTTAAAAAAGAGCTTTTGTCATTGAATTTGTTGTTGTTTTTTCCTTTGCATGAACAAAGATCGCAAACACACACATTTTGTTTCTTTTTCTAATGCCCCCATACAACAAACTCACATACACACTCGGATTCGCTAAATGGTGGACTCATTACATACACACATACATACATTACAAACCAATATACATATGTATCAACATAAATAACGTAAACATATGTATAATCATAGTAATAGAGCAACAGAGATGGATACCTTTAAACCGTATTGTGGTACAACGTGTATGCATAACGATGATAATAATAATGAGAAGATGGATCGTTATTATTGGGATGGATGAATAGACAGGCATACATACAAACATACATACGTATAAACGAAACCCAGGCGCAAAACCATCCAGCCATCTATTAAAACACACACATACACTTCCCCATTCTGTAATAATAATCATACTCGCGCGCTGTCATATTCACTGAATCGTGTCGTGTGGAGTCATTTCGACAACAACAACACTACCATCACCAACACCACCACCGCCATCGCCAATAATAGTAAAAAAAAACAGAAGACGAAAAGAAAACAACAATAAATAGTGTAGGTATTATGTTTGAAATGTATGCCAGTGTATTGGTTACATGTATGCAGCCTGTATGTGTGGTTAGCATGATCATAATGAAAAATTCCGTTTGTGCCTTGTTTGCCTTGCCCTATTGCGTGATTCTTGTGTTCATTTTAAAACAAGTAGAAAACAACAACAACTACATCAAGTCTACAATAGTAATAACAATAATAACAGTGCTTAACTAAAGAGAAACTTTATTCATTTGAGAATATTCATTTACAAAGAGTAGTAAATAATACACAGAGAATAGATTGCTAGAAGGAAGGAGATCAAATACAAGAGCGATATTAAGAGAGCTTAAAAACGTTTTCAATAGTCAGAGCTGGATGTTCTGTAATGCAATTGCAATACGGTGAAATTTTATAAAATACGCATCGTTTTCTGTAAAAATGTTAACATTTTATCATACATTTTATTGTTATTGAGGCTAATACATCTATGTTAAAATTTTATCATACATTTTATTGTTATTGAGGCCAATACATCTACATTTTAAGCGGAATTAAAAAAACGGATAAAAGCCGCTAATGAATATTGCCACAATTAGCAGCTGAGGACGTACATCGAAAAGTACACCTAAACTGGATACGCGATGTAGATAATAATGAATGCAGAACATGTTAAGCTTTTTTAAGTAATTCTCCAACTGTTGTGACTTATGAGATCGCAATATTTTAGGGAAGATACTATACCAGGCATAACTCATCTAAGCGAAGTGGACTGAAAGAAGTTGGGACAGCTTGTACAAGATACAGACTTCCAAAAGAATGGTATTCTGCAATGGTGAGCGCAAAACATGACCAGTTAATGGCATAAATCGCTGTTGCAAAACTGAAATTTTGAAATGGTACTGAATTATAACTGTAAAAGTACTTTTCTGCATCAAATGGTACTTTTGTAAAAGATACATACATACGTACATAATTAATTGGTCATTATAACCTTTCAATCAGAATTACAACTTAACTTCTCACACCACTTCTTTTGTGTGTGTGTTAATTTTATACATGAGTGGCGGGACCTACTGTTAAAGTCGACTCCGCACGGCAGATTTTTGACAAACTCTATCGTTTTTGCTAGCAGAAAAATCGCCGGAGAAATATTTTTTCATATTTCATTTTGGAGATCCCTGCCATTGGGTTTGAATCGTGGGCTCACGTTTAGTAAGCCAGCACATACATACCTACTACTAGACTATTTATTTATATTTAATACACATACAGGACAAAACAGCTGATTCGGAACGTAACAGAACGTAAAAGCCCCATTTAGTCATATCAATGGAAAGTAATATAACAACATACATAAGTTCGTTTGAAGAGCAATGAAAATGCTTACCGTGGCAACTGCATAGAAATATGCGATCTTGAAAACAAACAATAAATTTAACACCCTTGTTTTAGTATATTTGAAACAAGCCTTATTACACCAAAAAAATGGCAAAATGTTATCACCAAAACGGTACATTCTTTGGTGTAATGACATATTTCCGTCAATATTGAACTTCTAGATGTTCAAATCGAAGAAATAATCCCCGTCTGCTTTGTAGACTTCTACCGAATTTAAATTTATGCTACTGAAAGTATTCTACAGAGATCGAAACAAATGCTCTTCTCTCAGGTCATCAAAAATATGTGTGTTCGACTCAACCCATTGTTGAAAACATAACCTTTTCTTTTGATTACTTCTGGCCATTTTAATTTAATTGCTTTAATTGAATCGCATTTATTGTTGGTGGTATAGATCAGATTAATTGTTTGATCCACTCTTATAAGATAAATGGCATTGCCTTAGTTGGTTTTAATCCAGGCTTTGCAATCTAGGATCTTTGTTCGTTTATTATTGTAGTATGTGATGTCATGTGTATTTTTATCGTCCGTAATTATTCGCTGTAAAAGGAGTTTGATTTCAATTAAATTTTGCAAAATTAATCGAAAATTGAGACTTTTTCCAATCATTTTTTGACTGTGCTACTAGCTTAATAAAATTACAACACAGAACATGGGTGCCTAGGTTGTAATCCTGACGAAAAGGATTGTAATGACAAATTAAGTCAGTAATATTTTTCTACTGGAATCCTTAAAATCGATTTATTTTTAGCAATTAAGAAGAAAAAGTTTTCTTTCCTTTTCTTTCTTGCCCCGTCTCTCTCTTTAATCGATCGAAATCGATTTTAATCTGATTTCAGAGTAACATTAGTGTGCAACAACCAACCCTGGAGTTTTACTTGTTGCGAGAGAGATACACTCAGGTTAGTTCGTTGATTTTCTAGAAGGAAATTACTTGAGAGACAACAACAACACCAAGCACAAGAAAGCGAAAACAAAGAAAAACGAATAGAAAAGAAAAAACAAGAGAGAGAGAGAGAGAGAGAATGAATGACATTTAAACTTTTCGTATAAAGGTTTCAGTATTCGTTAGCGGATTTTTACAGTAATGTGTGCGTGTGTGTGAATATCTTTGATGTCATTGTGTTGTGTTTTAGAAATCTTACTTACAACAACACCATTTTTTTTCTTGTGTGAAGTAAACTTCTTCTGCGTGTAAAAAATAGTCCATGTTTACCTCAGTATGTGTATTTGAAAATTCATATTTTAAGTGCGTATTTGGAGAAAAACAAAAATGAATAAAGAAACAAAAACAAACTTAGAAGATGTATTTGTTGCCTACTCAAGAAAAAAAAAAAAAAAAAGTATAATAAAAAAAAAACCCAAAAAGAAACTTAAACGAACAGCGCCTACGTGATGGTTTAAAGGAATCAAAAGCGAAAATTTATGTTTAAGAAACTTAATTACAACAACGACTACTACAACAACACCGCTTGCTTACGTTATATTAATAATAATGATCATTAAAATTTCTTCAGTCCACATAATTGTTTTTAAGTAAAGGGTTTTTTACTTGGATGTCAACGTTGCCGTCAACATTGTGTTTTTGTAACCAGTGTTGCACAACGGTGATAGGTACATATGTATGTATGTCTTTAAGCAAATTCAACAAAAATGTGAAAATTATAACAAAAAACAAATAAAACTTTCCTAATAATTATATGGAGAGTGAATAAAAGTGAACATATTCATTTGAATGTCATTTGTACAAGATCCTTCAAGTTTGAATTGAATTTTTTAGCGTACAAAGACTTTCCTGGGGATCGTTTAAAAAATTCACAAAATTTGGATATTTTTTTTTGGCAAATATGATCTCCACACAACTGTCTTGAGTGGTATCCTGCAGGCATTGAAACTATGAATTGAATTGCATCTGAAATTCATATGAACAAAATTTTTAAACAATTTTGCCGACAAACCGAAATTAAAAGATTTTGGCCAATTATCTGTGTCATTCTCTTGCCAAGCCACAGTTGTTTCCAGCAATCCAGAAACAGTTGAAGTCTTGAAAAACTAGATTCAATATAAAATTACCGTAAAAGTGTATTATAAACAAAATAAATATCAACAAAAGTATCACATGATCGTTCGAAATGAAATTTATTGTTTATTAAACATTGCCGCTCAATAAGTTTATGGTACCGCAAAGTCTATGGCATGTGACACCAACCAAGTCCAATACTTCCATTTTAGCGAGTTAACAAAATTTATTGATTGTAAAAAAGAGCTTCTTTTTTTCTTTAGCTAAAGTAGGAACCTACTGAAGTACTGAAATTGAATTTGTGGCGCAGTGCAGTCAATCAATCAAATCAGCTGTCTCCAATACAAGCAAACAAATTATAGAAGAGCTGTAAGTGTGCACTCAAATTTATGTACACATGTGCTGGCTGGTAAAATTATATTTTGCTTAGACCGGCAACAAATCAAAATTATGCCATCAAACTTCATTTTATAGCTGTCTTGAACTTGAAGAAGAGAACATTTGATTTCTGCAGTGCAGTGGATGGTGAAAATCAAATGTATTTCGATTTTCTTCAAACTCAGCTCGACCTATACGTGCGAATATTTTCTTTTTTTACCAACACTAACACAAAAATGTCAAATCAAAATCAATTAATTTTTGTTGTATCGCCACGCAGCTTTAGACTTAAACGAAAACAACAATACACGGTTAAATTTAGCGATGACACTGATTAACCGATTACGTACTCTACTTACACATACAATTACACTTCTACACTTACAGTGTGGTTTATAATACAAAAGGAACCATTGGAATTGCTGAACGTGCTGTTGAATGTACATACATATGTATGTGTGCGAATAATAAAATGACCACAAAGCGAACACATTGTTTGTTGACTTGTTGTTTACACAATAACTTAAAAGTACCACTCAGCTGGTGTACTTAAAAAAAAAAGTTTCAATTCAACAACAAGAACAACAACAATCTCAATTAACAACCCCATGATAAAAACAGAAAACACACAAACGAACAAACAATTCTGTAAGGAGAAAAATTACACATGAGGCAGAGCAAAGAGAGCAAAGAACTGAAAAAAACAGGTCTTCTGGTTGGTACACTTAAACACATACACTTGCAATATTGTGTGTGTGTGCGTGTGTTTGTGGTGTGTACTTCAGCAGGAGCCTTATGTAAACTGATATAAAAATGTATTGTTAACGATGATGGGAGGAAGGGAGGTCTGAGGTGGTTATAGCAAGAAGATGAAATTATAAATAAAAACAGTGTTGGGTTTTGAAGATTTGGGTTGGATTTCTTAATATCAGCTGTTATTAAAGACAATCCGCCGAGACGTGTTCTGTTTTCAAAATTCCTTTTTAAGGTTTTCTTCTTGTAATTAATTGTTGGTAATGTTTGTTGCTATTGTTATGCTGCGATTAAAAATTACATCATTTTTATTACCTTTTTTTTTAAACAACAATAACAAACCAAAAAAAAAAAAAATTCAAGTCTGCTCGACTGTAGTATACCCCATGACTTGATTTTTTAACAAGTTCAGCATAGAGTTGGCAATGCTGTTTGAAAAATTATTTAATTCAGGTTTTGTGTAAAATTTACATACTTTTCATACATACATACATAATTGGCCATTACAACCCTGCAGTCAGGATTACGGCCTAGCTTCTCACACCACCCATGTCGTGTGCGTTAATTTTATACGTGAGTGGCGGGACCTACAGTTTAACGTCGACTCCGAACGACAGATTTTTGAGAAACTTTTTCATGGCAGGTTTTATTTTCTCTCAGAGTTTTTGCCAGAAATCTGCTGAGAGGAAATCGCCGAAGAAATATTTTTTTCAACTTTCGTTTTGATGCTTGACCTGGGATACGAACCCTGGCTTTACGTCTAATAAGCCAACGCACTACCTATTAGACTACGGCGACTTCAACTACACTACTACATACTTTTCTTCGGTTTTTTTTTCAACCACAAAAGGAACTGAAATACAATTTGAAACTCAACTATTTCGATTGCGTTATCCTTACTGCAAAGGCAGTTCACGTTAATCGCAGGCTACGAACAGGGAAGGAAAAAATTTTTGATTAAGGACAAAGGATATCCCAATAAAAACACTACGGACCTTGTGAATGCGGCTGTTAATAGCTCTACCACCAAAGCTAACCGACCAGACCTCAGTAGTGCCATTTACGAAAAGGAAACTGTAGGCAAAATATCTGGATGATAATCAGACATGGAAGGCTCACATAAAGAGAAAGAGAGAGAGAAATGTTTGCAGGAGAATCTTTGGGGTGCAACACAGAAATTATGCACTGGATGCATACCACAATGGATAGGGCAATAATGATAATAATGATCTAAAAAGGCAGAAAGATTTTGAAAAACGATCATGTGGAGTTTGACAGAGACTGACATGAGGTCGTACAAACCTGAGAGAATTAGAACCTGTGCTACCACGGCGTTGGGTACTCTGTTAGATTTAAGAAAGTTGCACATGGTAGTGGGGATCAGAGCATTGGATAATATATACAAGATAATGGGAGACAACTGTGATACGAGATTCCCAAGGGAGCATCGTGATCTAATAAAGCAAGTGGACGGCAGTTTCTTCCTTATTTGTTGTTCGGGCAGGACTAGAAAACTCTATATTATAAGAAAATACTTTCCGAATGGAATTGAGCAATAAGAGCACCCTAGAAGCTTCAAATTTATGTAAGATGGTATGGAGTTTCCGACCCCAAGGGAAAACCCACGGATAATTTCCCAGCTACGTAATCGAAAGATGTGTTCAAATTACCTTAGGCAGCAAGTACAGAGTACGTAACACAGCAATACTATCTGGCAGTAAGACCAAGATCCGAGCACTTGGCTTGTATGAACTTCATTTGAAAAAAGTATGGGATTGACAAGGGAACGAGGGTCACCCTCTGTTGAATCACAGATCATGTGGGAATCCGCCATAATGAACCGGCAGATAAGCTTGCGTACTTTCACGCTGCTGATGAGGCCATTATCTTTCTGTAGGAAGTGCGAAACAATGCTTGGAAGGGTATACTCGGTGAAAAGGAAGATAGAGAAAGACAGCGACTGCTCTCAAGCCAAATGGGTGTGATACATTTACATATTTTGCTGATTAATTACAATACGAAGTGGTTTCAGTCATGCCATCGGATGTAAGTAACTGAGCTGTTGACCTAGCCTTGTAGACTCAAAGAATATTTTTCTAGAACAGGGATCTCCTTGAGGCCAAATTGCGGAATGAACCATTAAATCGTACACTTTTAAGCATTCCGGAATGAAGCACCTCACTCCGTATCAAGTACTAAGGCAGGGTGAGCAGTATCACAATAAGACTGTGTGAACGATATTACACGAATACCCGGATAGATAGATTGAAGGCAGTAAACTAGATCGACTGGTCTTAAATCATTTCATAGTTTTTATTACAACTCAAGAGAATGAAATTCAATTTAAAAAAAAATCAATTTACGCAGTTACAGGCATGCGTAACTCTACTCGAATGGGTGTAGTTCAGTGTGTATGAGTATGTGTGTGTGTGTGTTAATTTTGGTTCCAGTCAGCGATTTATAAACATTAAACCACGCATAAATAGGGAGGGGGGTATCAAGTCGTTGTTGTTGTTTTTCTAGAAGTTTTTTTCGTTTGTTTGTTCTCAGAAGCTTTTCTCGTAGCATATGTTTTAAGTTCTATTGCTATTCCTATTGTTGTTGTTGCTTTTGTTATATTCTATCAATTCTGTGTTCTGTGTTCTATAGTTTGTTGGTTTGTTTAAAAAAAAAAAAATTTAAAATAAAATGCAGTTGCCGCAGAGTTGATGTCTGTTTTTGTCAGAACAGCTCGCCTGTTTTTCTAAAAGGTTTTCTGAGTGTGCGTGTGTGTGTATATGTGTTTTAGAGTACATATGTATATGTTTATTTACAAAATATTTATTAAATCATGTTTGTTGTGGGTTGATTACAAAATTATTTTTTTTTTTTTTTGTAAAATCTTGTGTTTCATTTATAAAAAAAAAAACTAAAAAAAAAACGTTTACATTTGATATTTTCATATGGCTGATCAAGTTGTCTGTCTGTCCTCCGTCTATCATTCTCTGTCCGGTTAGTCATCATTAAGCTGCCGTTATGACATTTTCTGTCTTTATTTAAAGAAATTGAGTCCACTTCTATACGCCAATAACCATGATGATGGGGGCGGGCGATCGGTTTGCTTCTAAAGCAACCACCAAATAACTGGCCGGTCTAATCAATCGTTGACCTAAATTTTAATTTCAGTTGCTTTAGATGACACACAAGGTTATGCTGAATAAGAAGCTTTGAAATTTTATTTCGAAAGCATGCACTGAATCGTTGATAATGTTGAAATATATTGTCATGCCATGTTATTCGGCAAATTATGGGAGGCAAATGCAGTGCCTGATGTCCCCGGTGGAACGTCTGTTCTTGTATGTAACTTGAGCAACTAGCCTGATGTCCTAGATGGCAATCCGGACACCAGATTAGAGTGCAGTAGACAAGTCATTTGCTCATCTGATGCAATTCGCCGAGGCCCTATACTTCATACATTATTATTATTGTCGTGAAGAAGTTCACTCTTTATATGGCATCCCTATAGTGTCTTTCTTAAGCTTATCGCCCTGGCGAATTTCTGGATGCTGTTCGGTGTCAACAAGAATAATACCCTGCCTAGCATCTGATATGCATTCGGGTGTTTCCTCCTGCTTCACATATTCCAAGTATGATTTCCGATGATTCATTCTCATCATAACAGAATCTACGCGTTAAGCTCGAGATAACCCCCATTCTGTACCTTGAGTCTACAGTGCCCTGTAAAAATGCCGGTTACCAAGTTCGGGTTATTCCTGGATAGACAGACTCAGATTTCTCCTTATTGTAGTTGCCTCAAACCCACTTGGTTTGAGAAGTCATCTGCAAACATGCGCACCCACTCCACACAAGCGTTTCGGTCCCTTCATTGACGTGGAAGCACATTTCGAATTGTCGAGGATTCCCACATGACCTGGGGCCCAAGACAGGCTAACCGTCTTTTTCATACCTAACTGCCTCAGCTTCTTTAGACAGTCCCATACTATCTTCGCTTTATGCTCACGTGTGACAAATGCTCGAATGGCGGCCTGACTATCAGATAGTATTGCTATGTATATCTCGCGTTTGGTACCTCCTATCCAAATTGAATTGAACATGGATCGCTGGCAAAGCGCTGCCGGGACATGGCTTTTCATCCTTAAACTGTTTAAATTCAATAAAAATCTTGGTAATATCGTCTGCGTATGCAAAATGGTTCAGTCAGACCTGTAAACCAACTGTTGAGAAAAATCTTCTCAAGTAATTTGGTTCCCGGAAACAAGCCTGCCGTACACCAGTTCCAACTTGCAAAGCTCTACTCAATAATTTGACACGCCAAATTTTTTCGAAAGCGTATAAACGTCACAGTAAAGAAGGGATTTGCTTACACTGCAGAGCGCTTCAGAGCATTTGGATGCATGGATTTATCTCCTAGATTAGATTGCATTCAAAATCACAACACTTGGCAGCTGTTTATGGGTGAATAAAAACAAATTCAAATTCCACTTAATGGAATTCCACTGATCACATGAATTATATTTTTTCTGATAAACTTCGTCATGTTTTTATAATTCAATTAATTAATGAGCCTTATTTGCCTTGTCATACGTGTTTTTCATTCTAAATACATACATATTGTAGCCTTTGGCTACCCAGTGGCATTTATAATAGCACAGAGACAACCCTGATTTTAATTTAAAACAAACATATACGAAGCAAAAGAAAAATCCATTCAAAATAGTGCAGCCCTGTTTCACTAACAGGATTTAAACACATACAAGCCAAGAGATAGCGAGAAAGAGAGAGAGAGAGAGAGAGAGTAATAGTGAGTGAGAAAGAAAGAGAACCAGAAATAAAATTGTAATCGTACAAACGAACGAGGTTGTTAAGCCCTTTTTTTTCTTATTGTACTATTTGTTGTTTGTTGTTTAGCTTTCAAATGCCTCTCACATCTGTTAATTGAATTAGTGAGCGCACAACAAAAACAACAAAAAAGGGGAAACCTATGGAAGGCAACAGATATAATAATGATGATGATGAGGAAAAGCCAAAGCTCAATGTCCCCTAAAAAGAAAAACAAAAACGAAAACAAAAACAAAAATACTCAAGGCACATGGATAAGAGTATGTGTGCTTGCGTATGTGTGAGTTCGTAAATGTATGTACATAAGTATACAATCCAAAAACATGATACATTTCCTATTTAAAGCAAAAACAAAAATAAAAGAAAAGCAAAGCGAAGCAAAGAAATCGAATCCACCAGGGTAAAGCACAACGAAACTCTGCATGAAACCAACCAACACAGCAAAACATAATAACCGAACAGAACACAACACAACTGCATCAAAGAGAAAGAAGAAAAAAGGCTTTATCAGCAGAAAGCAAAATCAACAACAACAACACACACAGACCATTCCATTTTCAATGCAGAAAAAGGCAAAACAAATAGGCAGGCAGCCTGGCACCCTTACGACGATGATGATTTTTTGTATGGACGAAACGAAAATGTATGGAAACAACGAAGTGAAATTGAGAGAAATAGAGTAAGTGAGAAAGAAATAAAAACAAAACCAACAAAAAAATCAAATAAATACACACGGGTGGGGGACAATGTCCATTTAGTGCCCAGCCATCATTATAATCATCACAATAAGAGGAGGTAAAAAGGCACACACACACACGCACACACATATATGAAAGCATTGAAAAGAGAAATCACTAAACCATATCACACACTTCCATGCTTGAAAATTTATTTTAAATACAAATACACATACACACAAACACTGACACTAATAATAATAATGATGAAAATGAATAATGATGATAATGATGTTGATGATAATGAGGTGGATGTGGATGTGGCCGTAGTTGTGCTTTTAAAAGAAAACAAAATCAGTAATGAGAAGGAATGAACACTAGTATGTAAGTATGGTACGTATGTAATGAGCAATAGTGACAGAGAGGATATAGCATAGGATTGCCAACTGAAACTAAATAATGAAAAAATAAATTACTTCAAAACACATTAAAAAAGTTACGAAGATGACGTCTTGTCGACATCTAAATCTAAAATAAAAGAAGACAATATCAGCACTTGATGTTGAAATAAAATTTTAAAATTTCACAAAAAAGCTTACAATAAATTGAAATAAATTATAGAAAGTTTTGATTTTCATAGCCTTCCTTTATCACCAATGACACCACCAACCAGATGCCTCCTGATGTCTTATAATAAATAATGGAGGAAAATTCTATTAAAAGCTGTATTCAAGAATACACGTATTTTTTTGTTGAAAATAAATTAAGAAACATTAAGAAGCTGTGTTGAAAATAAATTAAGAAACGTTAGGAGACAGTGGTGATGTGTTAGCCGCCTAGCTAGCAGAAATTATGTCCATACCCTTAATAAACATTACCCCAAAGGTCGATTGTGCTTAAAACATTACACTTTATTCCTCAAAAGATTTATGTTTCCTTATAGAAATTGCGATGGCAACCCCTATTGCCTAAGAGAGCAATAAATGATAAGAAAAAAAAAAAACGAATGATAAACACACATTCACACACGATTTAATCCTCTCAAAGAGGATTTTCAATACGAATTGTGTTTTTCTGTTTTTTTTTTTGTTTGCTGTTGTTGTTGTTGCAGTTGTTTATGATTTTTAAGTGAGAACTTTTAAATTTTGCACACGCCACCCATAATTGAATGAAAAATAAACCCCAATTTGTGTAAACGCCTCATAACGACAACAACGACAACAATAACGATGTACAAAAATACTTTCAAGGAGAATAAAAAAAAAAAAAAAACACGAACAGGAAAGTCACCTCTAGAAGTAAAAACACAACTACAACAACAACAACAACAACATACACATGCGCAAAATAAAATCATAAAAACGACATACAATTGGCAGCTTATGCGAGAAACACAACAAACCGAAAAGCAGCGAATGGTGAGTAATTCCTTTGAAACAACCCTCTTCTATTAGCTTTTCCTACCATTAACTCTCTCACCCTTTAGCGTTGAAATTGAAGGAATTAGAAGAAATTGTTTCTGGCATGATTATTGTATTTGTTTGCATGTGTATGTGCAAGTATTGAGAATTCTGTTGTACGTATAATAAAAGAGAGAGAGAGAAAGTTAATTTTTATTTTTCCTGTAATTTATTTCAAAAAAATCTCGAGGGAACAGTGAAGTAAAATTAAAATTTTTCTCTTAACATTTGTTGTTGTTTTTATCAAGAAATTTATCGCATGGAAATGTTACAAAGAGTACAATTTTAAAGAGAGCTTTTTAAATTTAATATCCTGTTAACAAAAATTTTTTATTTGAAGTAATACCGATTAAACTAAAAATAGTTATCGAATCATTTAATCCATTTTTAATGAATTGTACGATTTATTTTCTGAATTTTCTTTAAATTCTATCATTTGCGATAATTTGTGTGGTCAGAGTTTGTTAAAAAAACCTCAGAACATTCATTCCGGAAAGAGAGGTTTGGAACTGGGATGCAATGCACCTCGTTAAATTTTTCTATCGAAACAATTTTTTTTTTTCGTGACTGAATCGAACTGAGGGTGGTGGAGTCGATGGATAGTCATTCCATACAGCTAGCGGATCACTGCAGCATCCGAAAGTGTTGTCAGTGGAGGCTGCAATAAGGTTTATTACGGATAAACATATCTTTGGAAGAGATATTAGCACAATTTCTAATAACCAGACGGCTGTTGAAAGTATTTGATATTAACATAGCAAATCTCCAAGACGGTTTATAGCTGTCGCAATACACTGAGTTGCCTACATTAAAAATCAATTTGGTGACTTTCGAACTTATAAATGGCAATGCAGTTATAGAAGTTGATATTGACACTGGGGCAGTGTAGAGCAGCAATCTAAAACAAATACTATCGTTAAGAGAATGTCCTTAATAACTTTATTATTCATATTTTTACGATAAAACAGCGAAATAAGTACTTAAAATAATTTAATATAATTAAATTCGATATATTATAATCCATATCCCATCAAGCATACATCTATGATTTCAATGAAATTTTTATTTCATTATAATGCCGGAACTTTCCTTGCCTTGACCTTTCTATATGAAATACACTGTCATTTCAATAAACTCCAGATTGTTTGCACCTGTCGATTCTTTATAGTCTTCCAGCTCGAGTTTTCTTTCAGAATAATTTACGAAAAAAAAAAAAAAATGCGGCCAAATGTCACTTCGCAACTGTAATAGTTTCTTTCAAATCTTTTTAATTTGTTAATAGGTCCACTATGGCGACTATTATCACATTGTAATTCTGGAAAAGTAGCCGCGTTTGAATCATAATTTTTGTTTTTAACAAATTTTACTCGTTTTTCATCAAGTAAATCACATTTCAGATGAAGAATACATATTGTTAGTCTCATACGCAAATGTGTTAAGTACCTTTTTTCAAATTTTACAGGAGACACAAAAAACATAGTAGCTTCTTCAGCTTTTAAAATTTGTAAACTTTTTAAACGCAATTATTTTTACAAAATAGCTCTCTTTAAGTGACCTAGATCAAAAATTAAAAATAATTAATATTCGTGGAGTTAGCACGTGCTGTTAATATTTTTCGCAGTTTTGTGGACTTAGCGTTTTTGCAAACCACAAAATTACAACAACTTTAAACTACATACTGACATTTCTTTTTTTCGTAAAATATGTATTTTATGTTTAGTGTTATCGTTTTGCATTAAAATCTCAATTTTGGAAAAAAAGTGGACTTAGCGTCTTTGCGAATTATACTAACGATATGTAACAGTCTTGCCATGAAATCACAAAATCGATAACCTTCCTTTTTTTACCAGCCGTAAACGTTCACCAGCATTTATGCAGTGATCGCGTAATGCTTTTCGATCTATAAGTTCCCATTTTCTATGAGATTGAGATTAGGCGACCGAACTGGCATCACTGTTTCAATCAGATGCAGATGATTTATTAGTAAAAAAAAAATCTCTCTCGTTACATCCTGTACTAATTACTCCTTTACTGTAGGATTTACAAAAAAAAACAAAAAAAAATGTTTGACTCTTTTTAATCGAGCAATTGTTTTTAACCTGTAGACCATAGAGCAACAGGGTTATGAGAAGTACTTGCCGTTATTTGGAAGCTTTAAAAAGTTAAGTGCGTACAATTGAGTGCATACATGTGTATACATGTGTGTGCACCATTTAAGAACTACGTACGTAATTACAAGTACTATATTGCATGCATGTATGCGTGTAGATTTTACCCATCATTATTTTAAGTACACCCAAGTGGATGACTTGATTTGATTGCCTGAAAATTATCCAAAAATGCCTTTTTCTGTTTGCCTTTGTCATTTGTTGTTGCGGCATAATATGCCTGTTGCTTTATTTGCTATTATTTTGTCGACGCTAACGTCGACTTTGCTGCCGTTGGTATCGTAGTCATGTGGTTTTGTATGGATTTTTTTTTTGCGTAATAAAGCAAGGAAGAGCAGTATTTGCACAGAGGGGGTGAAGAGATTGTTGTAGGACAACGAAAATAAAATGTTAATTTGAAAGAAAAAGAGAAATTCTATAAGTACGTGGGCATTGTCAACATTATAAGAAAAATAAAAGCTCTTCCTTTGCTCTCTCGCTCTCTTGGTCTCTCACCCACCTACTCTCTTGCTCTACTAAATTACCACCACCCTATAGTAAGTGGTGAATAAGTAAAAAACAAATAAAAAAAATAAACAAAAACAACAACAACAACAGCCGATTAAATTGTATACAACAATCCTCGCACGATCACTTGTTGGCGTTCGTATTTTCATACGAAAAACAAAACAGGCATCGTTCAAAGAACTGATAAAATAAAAAATAAATACACTAAGAAAACAAATACTTGAAATACAAACTGACTGCTCCAAGGAACAGTAGTGGTGGGGTTGGAAAGGGGGTATAAAAACAACAACAACAACAATAATAATAGTATTGTGTATACAATACAATATTAAATGGGTTCAAAATAAACTGGCATGACATGAATGGTGGTGGTGTGGTGGTATGTTTACGTGTGAATTTAATTTGAAAATATGTGAACAAAAGGAAATAGTGTTGCCAATGTAGCTCGTCTAAGATTATAAAAATTTTCCTTTCAAATGCACGTAAAAGATAGGGCAACCAAACATTAAAAGGAAATCGTAAATATTAAATGAATTCTGAATATTTAAATAATAATGATGTATTGAATGTAAAATGTATATCTTTATTGAAGTTACGTATACACATACATACATACATACAATACATATGTATGTAAAATAGATACATACATATAAATTTAAGCAAAGAAATTGTATGACTAGGACCTTCAAATAAGCTTTTCTAGACAGATCTACCTCGACTTCTGTTACCATGATGGCTTTTCTTAAAACATTACTGGTGTGTCCGGTCTTCGGTAGAACTTGTAGCTGGCTTGTTTCTAAACACGAGTGTCTTCACGTATCCCCTCAAGAAGTTAGTATAGAGTAATCCAATCGTACTGCTCTAAAACATGTCATTAATTGCTGCTCAAACTTATTCTTCAATAGGATCATGCTACATATCACGTTTTATGTGTAGTCGCCGTAGTCTAGTAGGTAGTGTGTTGGCTTATTAGAACGATAAGCCAGGGTTCGAGCCCCAGGCCAGACATCAAGACAAAATACAAAAAAAAAAATATTTCTTCGGCGACTTCCTCTCAGCAGATTTCTGGCAAAAACTCTGATGGCGATTTCTTTTCTCGTAAAAAATGTTGCCTACATTGTTAAATGTTTTCTAACACTTATTGGAGGTTACACAAACCTTCATAATTTGTCGCCTTTTAAACGATTATAAAAGAACAAAAATCATTGCCTTTTATGCAATTATTTTTTTAGTTTTATACCAATTTAGCGTTTTTTTTTACTTAATTAACGACTTTAAAATTAATCATTGTATAGAAAATGAAAAAACATTTATTTAATTATTCAAATAATTTCCAATAAAATTATTTTTAAACTTTACAAAAAATGTTTTAAATAAAAAAATAATAATATTTTTACCGAGGGCTCCGGAGTCATACAAGTTAAAACTATTTTTACGCAAAATTCAACTTTAGGGTCAATGTTTTCAAATCGCTTTAGATGGCACAATATGTTATTAATTATTCAGTAAATTTTTTCGAATTTTTCTATACTATATAGCTAAAAATCAAATCAAAAATATAATTTTTGGAATTTTTTGGGGAATATTTTTATTACAAAAGATAATAACCAAATTCCATTTATAAGTATTTATAAACAATCTTCTTATTACAATTTTAAAAAAATTTTAATTTTTAAGTTAACTCATCTCAAACTTTTTTTGTTGAGATAATAATACATACATACATATATATGTATATGTTGCTTTGTAGTCCTCGACTAGTAAATTTCATATCGCTAAAATAAAATGAAATTTTTTTTAGCGATTTTAAAGCTCATTCTGCTTTTACAAAAATAAAATTATCAAACAAATATCAGTCAGCTGTCCTTTGTTTATAAATTTGTTACTGGAACCTGGCCCAATTCAAATCAAATATTAAAAAATTATTAAAAATATAATGATAAATAACATTTTCAACAAAATTTTTAACACGCGGCAAGCAAATACATGTCCTCCTCATCTGACCACAGAATATACACAGAATAGAAACAAGAGTTTGACGTTTAACTTTCCATGGAGAAAGAGACAGCAAATATTACCAAAAAGTATTTCTGTCTCTCTCTGATTGTAACTCTGTTTTGTTTATTTATGTTTTTTTAGTTTTCGGGGTGGTTTTTTATATTGGCGAGAGTTAATAAAAAATGTAATTTTTGTCTAAAACTATTAATAAATAATAAAAACAACTAATAGCAATAACAACTTTAACTTTTTCTTTCAAGAAATTAAAAAATATTGGCAACTTCCAGCAAGAAAAATTTTTTATGAGCAGTACGTCTTATTTTGATCTTGTAATATTTAGCTTCTTAATTACCTCTTGCACAAGAAACTATATTCATTGTGACCGAAAATCACACACATTTCGATTAATATTTAAATATTTAAGAATCTTTAAACTTTTCATTGAAGAAATTAAAAAATATTCCAAATTATCCCTTTTTTAACACAAAATAAATCTTTATTTACATTTAATTTTTCTACTTTAACCGCCAGCTTTCACTCTGTATATCTGTTGCTTCTAACACATTTGATTCGCAAAACATTAAAATATTTTTTTCTCCCTCTACGAGGTGGGTTAAAGTGCTGCTTTGAGCGTTTTTAAACGTCAAAGGTTTCAATTCTGTGTATATTCTGTGCATCTGACGATGAAGAGGATTCTAACAAATCTTCCAAAATAATATTTTTTGCTTCCATTTCAACACTTTTGAAGCAAATAGTTTTTGTTATTTTTTTTTTAACAGGAATTGCTGCACTTCCAACCCTTTGATTAAATTGAGGGTCACACATGCAGCATATTTTTTGGGTTTTATGGCAAATTTTTTTGAAAAGAACATGCAACTAATTTACAAAATTGCATTTTTTTTTTCAGAAAAGAACAAAAAAAAATGGCAAAAGGCTGAATAAATGCAAAATTTATGCCAGAAAAGAAATCACCATGAGAGTAAATAAAATTGCCATGAAAAAAGTTTCTCAAAAATCTGTCGTTCGGAGTCGACTTTAAACTGTAGGTCCCACCACTCATGTATAAAAATTAACACACACAATATAAACGGTGTGAGAAACTAGGACGTTGTACAATGGGTCAATTCGACCACCGGTTACTGTACTTGTCTTAATTGACAAGTACACGTTCTCTAACCTAACCTAACCTAACCATCATGTGGCATGTGGGATCGTCTTGATGAAACCACAAGACAGTTAACGCAGTCGAATTCTTCGATTTTGTTAGGAAAACAGTCCAAAATCATAACACGGTACCTTGTTTAACTGAGTGTAGTGTTTCAAATTTTATCGTTCTTGAATTAAATACGGTGCGCCCAATGATGCCAATGGTCAAAAAATCCTATCAGAAAATACCTCTTTAAGCTCTTGCACCGCCTACGATTGGCCCATGAGCCAAAAGTACAGATTTCCATTTTTACGTAATATCTTCCATGTGGCCAAACCAAACAATCTCAATTGTTGACAATAGCGACGAATTGACGTATATGACAGCAATAGGTCCCGCCACTCATGTAAAATAAAAACTAACGCACACAACATAAGCGGTGTGAGAAGCTAGGTCGTAATCCTGACTGAAGGGTTGTAATGACCAATTATGTATGTATGATTTCCAAGCATTTGTTGACCATTCGTGGCATGTCACGAAAAATCAAGCTGCAAAAAGATCGCTGATTTTATATTTTGAAGAGAAAATGTTCAGCTTAGTTTTATTAAGAACTTGTATTGCGTTGCATTTATTGCGGAAGAGTTGTACATTCTATTGCAAATTGTCGGATGGTTTTCGCGTATAAAGTTAACAAATGCAGAAGGAAAAAAAGGAAAGTAATAATAGGTGGAGATTTTGTTTTACAACACACATACGCTCATGAATAACGTGTGTTTCTATATCACATTTAAAGATACTCGTCGTGTTATTCTAACGGTTACCGTACAAATCACTTGCTTCTCCATTTAACTCTATTATTATCAAGTCCTCTCCGCCGCTTTCTCTACCAACAACATTTGGTTGCCCTGTTTTGAAATAAGAACGCAACGTAGAGGATTTCTTTTTTGATTAATAAGAGGACAGTGGAATTTTCCATACATGATGCAGTTTGTGAGGGGGAGGGGGGAGGGGACAAAGAAAGAGAGAGGGAGAGAATGCCTTCGGACGTTTGATTTCGTTTTATACTTGAGAAATATTTTGTTTTTGTTTATCGCCAAACATTTTTTCAAAGGAGGAGGATGTTGTAGAGAGTAAATGAGAAAGAAACAGTTAGAGAGGTGAAATAAAATTTGAAATTTTTTATTCTCCTCACTATACATTCGTGTGCATGGGTGAGGTGAAATTATTATTATTATTTTTTTTTTGTTTTCAGTTGAAAATAAAGTTTTATTTTTAAAATTCAAAATGTGGGTGGTTGGATATCTACAGCATCAGCACCAGCAGCGCATTGTCGCATGATCATTACACAGTTGTTGTTGTTAATGATGAAGATGTTTAAACACAAACAAAAAAAGACAACAAAAAAAAAAATAATAAATGCCAACTACACAAATGTAGGTCACGTCTTTAATTTAGATTTCCTAAGGATTTTTCACAATTTATTTTTAGAATTTCCATAAAAAAAAATTCTTCTTCTGTTTAAAAGAGAAAACAATTTTTTGCTTTCCCTCCCTCCGCCTTTTTCACACACCCCTCTTCTAAACGCATGTCGTGATGTGTTTGATGTGATGATGTTTTCTTTATACAAATACGATACGAAGTGGTCTCCAATTTCGACAAGATAAGAATCGTTTTCGAATAAGCAGCACTGGTTGTGTTAGTGTTGATAAGCGATAAGGAATTGCTTTTTTTATCTTATTTAGGCTCCTTTTTTTTCGGAAAGCAAAAGATAACGATGTTGAAATACAATCTCTTTTCTTTTAACAACTTTTTTTATTTTGTATGAAGCCTTGGAATAAAAACCAAAAATTAAAGTTTTATTTACATGTTTTTATTTTTAATATTATTTTTATGGCACAAATTTAATTCGTTTTTCTTTGCCCTGCAGTGGAGCTTAAGCTATAAAACAGAATTAAAACGATAACGTTATGCTAAACGATTATCGGTTATGCAGACGATGTGGCAGGCAATAGCAACTAAGGGCAAAAAACAAAATTCTGGAATAAGTGCTGAGATTACTATCGCAATGAAACGAATGTGAACTGAGCCAAGATCCTTAATATCAACACAGTAGTAGCTCTTGTTCTATCCAATCCGGAAATAACACGATGCAACAAGCTACTACGGGAACCATTGGAATACACAATCCAGAATTAGTAAGGCGGCAACTTCTTTTTAAGCAGCAAGAAGGCAATAGGCTAAAGCAAGGCTATCAACCTAAAATAACATAAGAACTACGGAATTGCTATATGATGATACCTGAACCCATTTTCATCCCTGTTTTTAAGGCAAATAGCAGGAAAATCACTGATCATAGCCAAATCATGTGACAAAGACGAATGTGGAATCTTTTCGGAACGCTGAACGTCGTAGTACCCGATTATTTTAGTACCGTTTACGCTGATATAATGGCTTTAAGGACTGGCGCTGTATGAATAAGGTATCAAAACATATTGAGTGAAGATATTCACTCATTTACAGACAATAAAGCGACTGTTGAATCCCTAGATCCGAGATGAGAGCGCCGGGTGAAATAAAATAGGTTTACTTACACGTGGGATTGGCATTCTTTTGCAGAGAAGCAAATAAATGATCTCACACAAACTTAACTCAGACCAGTCGAACGTTGATCGACGTGCATATATGTATAACAATATTTGAGTTAAACCTGACCAGAGTCTTTCTTAGGAACCTTGGCTTTTGGCTATAAACGCCCCAAGGCGGAAAATATCTCACAATTGCGATTGATAAGCACTTGAGAAACTGAAACAAAGAATTTTTCGTTCGCACAGAATTTATTGACAAAATCTGTCTATAAAACTATCAGCATAACATATGAATGCTCAAGTTGGAGACTGTGCTCTCAGGCGACAGATTCTTTCAATTAAAAAATACATCTTAAGGTGCTTAAGGTTATTTATTTCTGCAAAGTTTGTTTCTCTGGGAAATTTCCTAATCAGATGTCTGTCAAGATGTTATTTAATGTGCAGATGTTGTGGCACTACTTGTTCCTTCATCCGAATGAAAGGCCAGGCTTCACCTCTTCACGTGAATATTTTTTCGTTTCCATCT
Organism: Sarcophaga subvicina; assembly: GCA_936449025.2. Taxonomy (NCBI): domain Eukaryota; kingdom Metazoa; phylum Arthropoda; class Insecta; order Diptera; family Sarcophagidae; genus Sarcophaga; species Sarcophaga subvicina. The sequence goes on along the minus strand of OW388081.2, from coordinate 44,405,177 downwards.
ATTCTTTACAGTTTTATTTATTTCGCTGACTGTGATACTATGGTTCTTGTGCGTGCTAAAAAAAAATAGTATCGTCACCGTTACAATTCACACTTCGCTCATCTATATTCATTTACTTGCGGTCTGGCAAGTTCCAGAACATATTGTGGATTTATTATTGTTATTCTCTAATTTTTTCAAGTTAATTCTGTTATATCCTGGCCTATGGATATATTGCAGTACGTACTGGAAAGTCCTATGGTAGATACATTCGGATCATTGATGCATTGAAATTTTCCCAACATTCTAGACAGAGTAGACTGTGATATTATATTGGTATTGTTCGGACATTAAGCGTTGTCGACTGCAGAGCTTTCCATGCCATATTCAAAGCGGTACAATGTATGTTGGACAATGTATGTTCACGTGTTTCATTTGGACAACTATCGACTGCTGTCGAATCCGGGAATTTATCTGGGAAATTTCGAATCATTCAAAGTTAACTCTTCCACGACACTGGGATATCGTCGTGAATTGCTTTGCTGATGAACTGGCCAATCTTTGTCATGTCACAGCGAGCACGTGCACTGCTTGTCTCAGCAAAACTTTGATTGTTTTACATGAAGGCAGAACTTCCTTGGAAGAATGAGGGCACTTAGACCGATTGTCTTCTTTCCTTAAATGCCCTATCAGAACTCATGCCGATATGACTTCTGTAGGAGAAAGCCACGTCACCGCATGTGCCAATAACATACTCCGGCATGACTTTTCGTATTCTGTCATCTTTGATTGAACTCCCCAAAAACAAGGAATACTGCAACTTCAATGTGTAGTTTAAAGTAGGGAAAGTTTACAACATGTATGATCCCAGGCTTATATATTGATTTGTAGTATCAGAATGGGAAGTGAGATGTTAAAAAAAAACACACAATGACAGTCTAAAATTCACAGACGCCTATTCCGACTATATTTCCGCAATTTCAATGTGTAAGCGAAGACTAGTGATGTTCAAAAGTGCTGATACTGAAACGGAAGACAAAGTGCACTTAGATTAGATTCGATTATTTCCTGGAGATTTTTGTCAAACTCGAGAAAAACTTGGGAACTTGGGATTCCAACAGTAATTTCAATATTTTTGCAAGCAGTAGCATTCACTCACTTCACGGATTAAAATTGCGAGATGTTTGCGCTTTCCAAATTTTATTTTCTATAAAACCAAACAAATACCATGAAAAGTACACGGATCCAGTACTATATGATGCTTGGATAAACAGACTAAGATTATACTTCACGTCTGTGTTATAAATTTTTAAGCTTAACACTGAATATGAGGAGCCATGAAGTAGTGTCAGTAGCCTTGCAGAGCATTTGATGGTTTTAAAGGCAATCTTAACTTCTCATTGAAATTCTTAAAAACTTATTTGAAAATGATTGCGTAAAAATGTTTTCGTTCTACTCGCAAGCGGCTAAACAGGAAATGTTGAATTGTAAAGGGTAGAGGGTAAAGAACTTTAATGAACTCTTAAATTAAACACCCTGTATTTATGGCCGAGTCTGTTGTAATAAAAACTCTTTTAAAGAGAAAACATAACAAAAAAAAAGAAGAAGAAAAATAAGAAGAAATTCAAAGATAGGCTGGCAGGCAGTTAATGGCAGAGTGACAAAGTGTGTGAAATAAAGAAAAAAAAAATTATTTTTTAAAACATTGTTGTTGCGGTTGTTCAAAAATAAACCTGAAAATTTCCCCAAAAAGGCAAGCAAACAAAACAACAATAACAACAACATTATTATTAAAGGGCATTATTTACAAAACGACCAACGTTAAAACTTACAAAAAAAAAAAAAAAAACAGAAAAAGCTAAAAAAAAATTTTTGTTAAGAAGAAAAGAAGAAAACTTCCTGAGAACTCAGAAGTCAACAGGTTCGTTTAGTTGTTCTTTTTTTTTTGTTTTCTTAAAATCATAAAAAGCGGACAACAATTCTTTTAATCGTTTTTATTTCTATTTTGTTTGCCTTTCATTATAAACGTGTGTGCGTGTGTGTGTGTTAGTTTGTTGGGTTGTTAAAATTCAAGAAAAGAGGGTTTTTGTTCCCCACACCACACCACACCACACCACACCACACCATACCATACCATACCATACCACGAACTCTTTAAACTCTTTAAATTAACGGGTTGTTTTTCGGATTTCTTTCGGAAATTATCATAACGATTGTTGTTATTGTAAACGTCGAGTGGTATTGTTGTAATAACCAACAATGTTTGTTTGTTTACCTTAAACGTATCGACATGTGAGTGTGTAGTTAAGTTTCGTTTTTTTCTTTTCTTTACTTCTCTACCTGTTGTCAAGTAAAATGAATATTTTTCTTCTTCTTGTCATTATTATTGTTATTCTTGTTGTTTTTGTTAACATTTTTTAACACTTTAATTTATTGAATTCCTTTTTAACATTCATTTCAAATGGGTTGGGGGATTTCTCTTCTTCTTTTACTCACTGAATGAAAAATAATCAAAAACCGTTGCTTGACTTTATTTCTTTCTCCCCAAATAATGATTTTTTGACTTTTCTTTGGCACATGTTTTAAGGTGTTGCGTCGTGTCTCTTGTGTGTGCTTGTTTTTATTTTGGCATTTATTTTTACATTTTGTTTTTATTATTGTTATTGCATTACCGCTTAATTGAGAAATACTATTTTATTCACTCGCTTTCTTCTCTCTCTCTCTCTCTCTCTGTCATATTTGTTACTCTGTATACAAAGCTGTGTGCATGCATGCAGTTAATCGTTATAAAAGTTTTCTCTGCTTCTCCTCATCATGCTCAATGGATTATCGATAACAAGAATTATTAAACGTCTCGGCATTTAATTCAACATTAAAAACAATTGAATTGAATGTAATTGAATTGAATTATTATTAAAACGGTGATACTGTAGAATTAAAAAGGTTTTTATTTTTATTATTTTATTTTTATATTAAATTGTGAATATTTTTCAATGAATCACACGAGTCAAGTGCAAAAAAAAAACAAAAAAAATAAAATAAGAAAAAAACATCAATAAATTACAACAACAATAATTCATTCACAAAATATTCATCAATTAATAGGTATTACGAATAGTGATGTCAACTAGCTACTTACAATTTAAAAAAAAACGTCAATCCACAAGACATAAACACACAATTTTTGACGTTTCACTGGGTGTTTCCCTATAATGACTGATTTTTTAATCGCTTGGGATTTTGAAATTGAAAAACAGTAAACAGAAATGAATGCTTTCATAATAATGATTTACATCTGCCAGGGAACGTCAGCCCATTCTTCACGAAGCCATAAAGTGAAACTTTGAATCTTTTCATTTGAATGATTTAGATTGTCTCTTGAACTACTCGATTACTTTATTATTGTAGTACTATTCAGGCTGAATTAATCGCTGTAAGGGTTGACTTTGTGGGAATCCGATATCAGAACATTTCCAGTGTAATGTAAGCTTATTTACTGACAGTAAAGCGGTCATTAAATCCCTAGAGAGTGTACACACCACATTGGAAATTTTCCAAGAAGGCCAGAGATCTTCCGAGCCTCAATGCAATTCTAACGGGATATTGGCTTCTGGTAAATACGCTCGTAGATTTTGAATGCAACGACTTCATCGACTTCTGTAGAAGAAATAGAAAAGAAATAATTCTACACAACATTATATTTGTTATTGTGTGGAAACCATTTGGAAACCAGAGAAGAAGTATTCTGGTGTTGCCAGAAATTATTTGTTGCCAGAACGTATTTATCCAAACATAGATGGTTTTCAACTCTAAAACACCTGGTTGAAATATGTAGAAAGAAACTTTCCCGAGAATCCAATAGCATTAGCACTGCAGGGTTAAGATGCTTGAAACATATTAATACTGCCTGTACTTTGTTTCTTTATGAAACAGCTGGCATCCCCAGATGCCATATACATATGTATGTATGTGTCTACACAACCGCACATGATTACATTAAGTTTTCTTGTGATTATTTTTTTTTTTTGAGGTGTTTTTACTAATTTGCTCTGTTGATAACAAAATTATTTCTCTTCTCTACTTTAGAGAGTGTGTATGTGTATGAGTGTGTAAGAGTAATTTAGGACCAGGTTTCTTTTTGTTTTTTCCTTGTTGTTGTTGCTGTTGTTGTTGTCTATTTGATATGATTTTTATTACAAAATGAAACGAAACAAAACAAAACAAAACAACGAAAATAGTTTTGGTCACTGACCTTTATTTCGTTTCTCGTGTTTGTTTGTTGTTTTCTTTCTTTTGTTTTCTCGAATATTTTTGCTTTTGCCTATAAATAATCTCATAATATAATCAAGCATTTAACCAATACGTACATGTGGGTATGCATGGATGTAGTAATTTCTAAACCAAAAGACAATAAAAAAAAAAACAAAACAAAACAAAACAAATGAATAACAATAGATTCGTTTGTCTGTCCATTTTAATTTCATATGAAATCGAGGTGTGTTTGGTCATATTTTTCTTAGTTTGGTGGAACTCTCAATGTGCGTGTGAGAGCAGCGTATGCATATATAGGTATTGGTTGATTGTGTGCGTTCCACTTTTGTTCTCTTATAAATACCTATTTGTTATTGTTGATAAGTTTTTTTTATTTTTTGATTTGATGTTTATCTGTGTAGTTTTTTCTGTTCTACAAGAGTTTATAAAAAAAAAAACTTGTTTTTTTTTCTTTGGTTTTCTAATTCCTGCTGTTCCGTGTCTGCTCTTTTCGATTTTTGTTTTGTGTGTGTGCGACAGACAACCCTTTTGTTTGTTATTGTTTTCAGTTCATCGTCAACTTAAGAAATTTTTGCCAAAAATTTGTTTGTTTGTTATGGTTGTTGTTGTTGTCAATTTTTTTTTATTTCTTTTTGATAATGAACTTGATTTATTTCTGCATCAAACACGTTATGACCTTGACCCACATACACCAACACATTACAATCAACGAGAAAAACAAAAATCACACAAAAATTTTAATTGCGCCAGGCAGATGCACACACAGTAAACGAAAAAAAAAATTAAAATCATTGACATCAGGTGTCTTCGTATTTTTGTTGCCTTATTATCAAGTTAAGATTTATAAAATGAATTTTAATAAATAAAAATTATTAAATTATGATAAACAAAGAACTAAAGACGAAAGGGAGGGGGGGGAATAGTGTTAAGTGTTTACGGTTGACTTTACGCCACCGTTTTAAACTCTTTTTTTTTTAATCACCAATTTGACTAAAATATATTAAAAATTTAATGTGGTTACCAATACTTACTTATCTACCTAGTGTATGTATACATACATACATACATACATATAATACATAGGTATATGTGTGTGTATAGAACTGCATATACAGTGAACTCGCGAAAACGTGAACACTCGAAAGTGTGAACGTCTCAGAAACGTGAACAAATTTATTTTTCCACAGAGTATTCTAAAACGTGAACAAAATCTGAAAGCTCTAAAATGTGAACACTTTTTTTAATCTGTTTTTAAATTGGGAAATTCCCGAGCTACAGTTTATTTGTTTGTTTACTTATGTTTGAACTTCTTTTTCATTGTACTCGTTTATGTATGCTTTGACCTGTTAGTTGCCTAAAGTGTTAATTTTAAAAGATAAAGTGGATATTCTTGAGTTATTGCAAAAGGGTTATAGTGTCAGTGTCTTGGCAAGAAAATATGGAGTTGCAAAAGCAACTGTTTCTTCCATTAAAAACGGGAAATTAATAATCGTGTAAATAATATGGCACTGGAAAACGTAAAACATTAAGTGTATCTGTATTTCCAGGAATGGACAAATCTTAATAAGTGGTTCCTTCACATGCGAAACAAAAAAATGCCGGTAAGTGGGCTGATGTTAAAAGCCAAAGCTTTAGAAATTCACGATCAAATTAAAGAAAATGATTGTGGTTTTAACACCAGTGACGGATGTTTTCATAAATTTAAGCAAAGGTTTGCTGTTCGCCTTCTTAAAATTTCCAGAGAAAATCTTTCTGCGCAGCCGCAACTTGTTGACCCATTTAAGGAAAAGTTAAAACCAAAAATGGAAGTACTCTCTCTTTATGAAGATCAGCTTTATAATACTGATGAATGCGGGCTATATTTGAAGTAGTTGCCAGATAAAACATATGTGTCATCATTGGAGAAAAGTGCTCCTGGTGCAAGGATGGAGAAAAAACGATTAACTTTCATGGGCTGTTCAAATGCTTCGGGGACTCACAAACTGGTATTTGGAAAATCTAAAAATTCACAAAGTTTCAAAAACTTTACTTGTCCAGTGAATTACAAATTCTACAAGTCAGTATGGATGACATGTAACATTGTTTATGACTGGTTTTATCAATATTTTGTTAAAGAGGTGAATTTCAGTTGACAAATTTGAAACTGAAAACTTAATTTTTGGCTTTAGGTTACTGAGTTCTTGACTAATTGATAAAAAAAATTTATTTAAAATAGTGTTTAACATTTTTACTTACTAAAATATCATTTTTCATATTAAATAGGGTCATTTTTTGTTTTAAATTTCGGTACTCGATAACGTGAACAAACTCGAAAATGTGAACTGCCTTGGTAAAAATTAGTTCACGTTATCGCGAGTTCACTGTATATGTATATATGTATGAATGAGCAACAATTTTTTTGTATTCTTGTGAGAATACAGAAGCGGACATCTTTGCCAGACTCTTGTAATTTACCAAAAAATAGTTGAATTTTCTTAAAAAATTGTGGTTCAAACGTTGCCATTTTTCGAGTATTTCAGGGTAATTATGGTTGTCATAATCGATGTATTGTGCAAGCAAAAAAATTTGAAGGGAATGGAAGCGCTACAAATATGGCCAAATCAGCAATCTTGGACGTTGCTAAAGAACTAGGCATTCATCTGTAAATGAATATCAGAAGTTTGACAATTGAGTGCCACATGAATGGCATATGCGTAGTATTCAATATACCGAACTTTCATTTAAGATTCGTTGCTAAAGCGGAATGAAATCGAGCAATTTCTGAATGAATACGAACGAAAAAAAAGATCATACATACATAATTGGTCATTACAACCCTTTAGTTAGGATTACGACCTAGTTTCTCACACCACTTATGTTGTGTGTGTTAATTTGTATACATGAGTGGCGGAACCAACAGTTTAAAGTCGACTCCGAACGACAGATTTTTTTGAGAAACTCTTCATGGCAATTTTATTTACTCTCAGAGTTTTCGCCAGAAATCTGATGAGAGTAAGTCGCCGAAGAAATATTTTTTCATATTTTGTTCGGTTGGAGATGCCTGACCTGGTGTTTGAACCGAGGCCTCACGTCTAATAAGCCAAAACACTACGTACTAGACCACGGCGACTTCAAAAAAGAGATCACGTACGACAAGACCGGTAATATTGTCGTGATTAGAATGGAATTGTTCATTATGAAGTTCTACAATCTATTATTGTCAACAATTAGCGGAGCAAGTAGTCCAATTAAAGCGGACATTATTAATTAACAGAAAAAGGTTTTATGTTCCATCTTAACAACATCACACCACATACGTCGTTGATGAAACTGAAACAGCTTGGCTGAGAAGTATTGCTGCACCTACAGTTTATCATTTGTTTCGATCTCTACAAAAACTAAACTGCAAAGAGAAATCGAAGAAATTCTTTACTCAAAAAGTTATCGATCAAAACCGATTAATCGAATCTAAGCGAACACCAGCATTTTAGTTTTTAACAACATAGTATAAGGGGGACATTTAGACGATCACACAATTCGTTTGATATGTTTGTAACAGAGTACGTTATTAGAGAAGATATGGATGGAAATTTCACTGTCTTCGTTTAGTGAAATTTTTACAAAAACCATCACTTTTGATTATTTTGGTATTTTAAATGAAAAAAAAAAAAAAAAAATCTGTCGTCAGATCATACGGATGATGATCCATACGAATGGAATTCGGTAATCTTTTATCTCTTACTTTACGTCGTATGTAAACCCTCATTGCGTAAATTTGCCATTATTACACCATCGAGCCTATTGTGATTGCTAACGGTGACAAACATTAATGGGAGGAGAAATGATAAAAAAAACTGGTTGGTTAGTTGGAAACAATTCAAAAAAGGAGTCGTGTATGCAAATACATATACATATACTACGTATACGCACCTCTGTATGCACACAGAAAACAAACAAACAAAAAAAACACCAAGAGAAACAACAACAACGACAACAATATTAAGAAATTAAGGAAAGTCAAACAGCAACAACAAAAACAAAAGTTTACTTTAAAAAATGTTTAAATTATGATAAATGGACATATAAAAAGACACACACACACATAAACACATATATACATACAAACACAAATGAATGCAAAAGTATGTTAAAGGCTTAAAACAGCATATATATGTGTGTATGCTTGCGTATGAGAATTTTTGTTTATTTATAGCCATAACGTTACGTTTTTTTTCGTTTTCTTGTTGTGGTTTGCACGTCTGTTCACGTTGATTTGTTGACATTTAATTGCAAATCCATTTTTTTTCTCTCCCTCTCCCCCTGTCTATTTATTACTGTTTGTATTATTTTTATTTATTGGTTGGTATGTGTGCACGACGGCACACACACTTGTTGTGTCGTAATGTTATTGTTGTTGTTTATTTTTGTTTGTCATTTTTTAACTACTGCGTCACTTTACATACAAATTCATATTTTGTTAAGCACTCACTCATTCACTCACTCCGTATTGACAATGTTTGTTTATTTTTATTTCTAAACGTCATTAATATGTCAACGTTGCTGTTGTTATTATTGTAGTTAGAATACCTTTTTGCTTTTTCTTTCCTTGTATTGTTCAGGCCATGTGTATTTATATTTTCTTCTCTTCTTCTTTTCTTATTTTATGTTTTTTTTGTATTTTCTGTTGATGACTGTCACTCACATCTCTAAAAATTTGTGTGTGCATGTGTGCTTTTTATTTGGTTCTGTTACACTCATGCATACAATTATTATATTATGCATAACGGTTAATTGTTTACACATTTCTTTTCAACACAATGCAATAACAATAGATAGACAACGATATAATATACTGAATATATATACCGTTATAATACTATTTCTTTATAAAACTCAAGCAAAAGAAACAGAAATAGAAAGAAAATGAAAGAAAGAAAACAAAAAGAACTTGTCTATTGTTTTATATTAATGAGTCGATGCTTAACTGTGCTCTCAAGTGCTCTTTAATAATTTGTTTGACTAGAGAGAGTGAGAGAGAAAGAGAGTATATTTAACTGTAAATAGTAATGAGTAGCATGATTAGGAGTAAATCAATAAATTTCTTTATAGAAAACATTTAAGAAACAACAACAATAATTTGTTCAAGATTCGTTATTAATTTCGTTATTTTTTTTAATTTGTTTTGGGTGAGAGGCGAAAAACATTTGTTTAGTCATACACAAACAGGTGGTCATAACTCACCACACTAGCGCATTTTAATGTGTCGCAAGAATTAAAAATCAACAACAACAACAATTTCAATTATAAACATTAGAAATAAAATAGCAGTGTTGCCATTGCGTTTCGCTACTATTCTAAGCTTTTTTTTATTTCACTGTAAACAATTGACCCCATGTATAATTAAATTGAAAAATTTAAAAGAAAGAATTACTTGAAATATGGTTACGTACTTGTGTACGTATGTATGGGTATGTAAGTACAGTACATAGTATGTTCTAAATTATCGTGATGACTCCAATATCCCCCCATCAATATTATTATGTTTGCATATTTTATTATTTTTTTTCTTTACGTCCCTTTTGTCATAGTTTCTAATGCCTTCACAAAAAAAAACATAAAAGATCAGTGATGCATTACGGTAATCATAATCATCATCATCGTCATTAACATTGTAATGTTGTTTATATGTTTAGAAAAAATTGAAAAAGAAATGAATCCGCCATTGATTATTTATTTATGTAAGCCTGTGGACTTGTTTCCTTCTTCTGTTCATTGTATGGATTCAATTTGTATCGGGTTATTTAAAAAAAAAAAACTACAGCAACAACAACAACAAGTGAAAAAAGGGAGCAGCTCAAATGAACTCTAAACAGAGATGAAAGAATTATTAGATTTTCCCTCTACAATGCTTGTTTGCATAAATTCCGTTAAATTTTTCCCTATTGCTGATGGCATATACATACATATGTACATACGAAAGACGTCATCATGGTACGCATATGATGTGTAAACTCTGGTGGCATTCATACACTCCCATGGATGCGTTACGTTAAACATATGGGCAAAGCTTTTTCAATTAACAATTCCTGCTTCATACAGTAATCAGGGGATATATCCCCCCTTCCCTTTTTCTTTGCTATTTTAAATGAAAATAAATGTTGAAGTATTGCAAATGCTTTTCGAAATCAAAAATATTTCGAAATTAAGAGTTTGACGCTTTGTATTCGTAAAACATTTCGTATTTACATGGAGATCTGAGATGAAATTATGATTCTGTAATACTCAATATTACCAGACCGATAGTTCTTTAGGATCACAAGTTCTGCTGATCTACACAACACAAAAATGATGAAGAGGAGGGAGGGGGGGGGGGGGGTGGGTAATATCTTAGGCCTTTGCAAGTATAATAAATCATTATCATGCAAAATATGAAACATAACAAAGTATGATCGCCGATCAATCAATACCGATTAAAGGCCGTTCTACGGGTGACCTGTTGGCTTTACTCATCCAACGATTTGGTGAGAGTAAGATTGTAGCTCCAGACTTCAAAAGCTTTTAAAAGAGTGTGGCGTATAACGTTTTTACCGAAACTACTCTGATCCTTGTAAAAGATTGACTGACAGACGCGCGAGAGTGTCATTCTGTTAACGGCAGTATGCCCAACTCTATTGTTTCATTAGAGGAGCGGAATGTGCGCAAGAGAATTAAAGAGACTTGTTACCCAAATCGTGTATTTCTACATAATAAACATCTGTAATGTAAAGTACATCCATTAGTGGATGATTATGAATTGGAACGCACTATGAATTCGTTCATCAGTCGCTCTATTTGTATGTGAAACAGTTTTTCTGTTTTCAGAAAGAAACCTGATTCGTTAAAATAGTTCCCTTAAATAAAAAAAAATTTAAAAAAAAAACCTTTTTTTAACTCTTTTTCAAAGGTACATATTAAGTTCAGTTACAGGTTCAGAAAGCAGGTTCCTTTTGGTAGATTTTTATTTTTTGTTTCGTTTCTTTTTTTAAAATGGCCGGTAGGCGTATAATTTACAAGTTATTACTTGTGAAGCGTATAAAAATAGTTTAAATCTTCTACACAACTGGCGGGATCGGCGTAAATTACATTGTTACAATGTTGTTATATTACAAATAAAAATTAATCAGAAAATCACCGAATTTAGAATAAAACTTCTCGTTAATGTCTCTAGATTAATATTCTATTCTCAATAGTTTTTCTAATAGTGTTTTTATCGATTTCCGTTGTGTTAAAAATTGGAAAAATTTCTTAATCGATTAATCGTATGCATTTTTATTTTCTTGGTACCCCTAAAAGCATGGTGTACTTATACCAGGACGTATAAGCGATGCAAATAGAGAAAAAAATAGAATGACAGACAAATCGAAAAGAAAACATTCCAGGAAATGTAAAATTTTTAAATAAAATAGCAAAAAAAGCCGATTTACGTTCAAGTACGCTTTTTGCCTAGAAAAAAAAGTACTTTTTCAGGCCATAAACCATTACCACCAATTGAATGCAAATGCCCTCGTAATCATCAGTCAAAATGTCAACTCGATAATGGACAACCAATGGACAGACAATATTTGTCTTCTTTTTTTTGTTTTTATTTTTATTATTTGGCTTGAAGCCAATTTAACTTTCTATCGAAAAGGAAAATCAATTCCATCAATACCACCAAAACTCATGCACAATACGGTGCACCACAACAACTCTGGCTAGCCAAACACTGTGAGAAAATTTCAATACACCATAGAGCATAAAGACAGAGAGAGAGAGAGAGAGAGAGAGAGGGATAGAAGGAAAGAACAAAAAAAATATCATTTCATTACACTTACCTTGAGCATCCAAAAAAAAAAAAATAGAATGGAAGACAGGGGTGTAGGTTGTTGGTTGGTTGTTCAAGGAAATTCAGTGCTGCAGATGCGGGAATTTGTTATTTTTGTTGCTAAGTTTGTAGCACTTACACTTTTTTCTTTCTTTTTTTTTTAGATTCTTATTAGAATTCCGTTTAAATAAAGTCAGAGATTTTGGTTAAAACTTTAAAATTCTTAAATAAATAATGGATTGTGCAAAACTATTTTCGTTTTAAAAATTGTTTCTTTCTTTTTCTCCTCACTTCTTTTCAATAAAAAGTAAAACAAACAGTCTTTTTGTTGTTTTTGTTATGAAAACAAAATAAAACCAAATAAAATGTGAAGTCAAACAAAAATAAAAAGTAACGAAACGAAACGTAAAATCGCGCACCAGTGGCAAACAACCTCGAAATCGTACTGAAATAAATCGCACGAAAGGGATACAAAATACTAACGTTAGTCTGTGGTGTCCCTGATTGTCGGTTGTTTTCGTTTCGTTCGATGCTTCGGCTTTGATTTTTTTTTTTCAACTTTTGCTGTTGCTTTTGATTTTTCTGTTGTGTTTGTGTGTGCGTTTAGGTTTTGCTTTTTTTTCAATTTCTTGACTTGTTTTGTTTTTATTTCACTGCTGCTGCCACTACCGCTGCTCCATTGTTTAGTTTTTGTTTATTGGCGACCCCAAATTGCACCCCGAGTAACATTGGACGTTTACACGACGACACACTACGCGAAGCTCTTACGAAAGCTTAATAATTTGAGTGAATGCGAGCGTAAAAAACAACAGCGTGGTGTCTCCACACAAGAACACGTAAATAGTAGAGTTTTAATTTGAAAAAGGAAAAAAGTAAAGAGCGAGCGCAACAAGGTGAGTTAAAGGAAGACACTCATACACTTACTACACTCAAAACAATTCTCAAAATACCGGCACTTAAACAGATAATAATAATGAACACTACACTGTAATAAACAACTGTAGAAACAATGTTTCAAGCGGGGCAAATAAATATGTATGAACACTTGCCCAAACACGTCTGTACATGGTATGTATGTACATACATATGAGCAAAGAACCACTAAGGGAAAGAAGCCCAATTAAATTATTAAATTTTTAATTCTATTAATTTTCTTCTTTTATTAATTTTTGTTTGTTTTTTTTCTTTGTTTTTAATGGAAATAATCACAAAATTAAAGCGTTTTATTTTAATACCGTTTCGCGTAATACGTTAGATATGTATACATATATGTATGTATATGGACGGAGTAGGATATTTTACATTTTGTTTACGTTTGTTTCTCATTTTTCTTTAGCGTACTTCCTTCTCTTCATTTCCTATGTTTTTGGTAAAATAACCGTAAATGGAATGCGTTTTTATGGATGTAATGCGATTTAATGGATGAAAGAAATTAATTGAAATGAAATGCCGACCGTGTGGTTGGTTTGTACTCAAGAAATCGCGTCTACAAGCGGCGGCACAACAACAATAATAATAACAATAATAATGATGATTGTATTTGGGGCGCAAAAACCAAAGCTATACGCACATACTCTCACAAACATATGCTTCCATACACCCATGAACACACCACTCATTGCACGAACAACAATAACAACCACACTAAATTGTTGATATTTGCTCCTAAAAAAAGAGAATGTAATTGAAATTCCCCCTAAACGTGGATGAGTAATATGAAAACGGGTTTCTCACCTCTCAATAGAGTACAATAATTGCACTCTCACTCTCTCTCTCTCTCGTTTTCTCTTTCTCTCTCTGCATTTGTGTTTCTCTATTATTTTTCTTTTATCAGCTGTAAAGAGTGTTGTTAAGATTGTTTTGTTTTCTTTCGTAGATGGAAAAAAGCGCCGAAATGCGAAAATAAAATAGAATTCGTTCAAATATCGTAAAAATTTGAAACGTTTTCATGCCATCTATTTCCACTATCCACCGGTGGCAAGGTTGTCAGCTTTATTAAGTGAAAGGTTTGTCACTCACGAATGTGAATCGCAATCGCGTAGTTCAAAATGACTACTGAAGTGTTGATTCAAACGTGGCCATATTTCGACCACGACGGGGTCAATATTGTCATAATAATCAATTTACTGCGCGAGGGATTGGCAGGGTTATTAAGAAATTTAAAAAGACTGCCATGTAGTCAGACCTGTGCAATCTTCGAATTGCGGAAAATATCGTTTTTATTGTAGAAAATATAGGATATAATACGAATTTGTCGATTTAACAGCTCAACATGATGTATTTTGCATCTGGTTTGGTTGCACGTCCATCCATTTAAAGCCCAATTCATGCAACAATCAACACCAGCTAACCATTTACAACGCTTTAGATATGTTGATTAAGCGACTAGATTTCTTTTCTGATTTTTTTTAACACAATTTGCTTCTGGTAGTTATGTCCAACATAAGAGATTCGGAGAATCCAGAACTGGTAGCGAAAAAGGCATTGTATATAGAAACACTGACTATTTGGCAAGCATTATGGTTTCGAGATAGCATTTGCATCATACTTTTTCGAAAATCCCAATGGATGAACTGTTATCGCTAATCCAGAGCTCAATATTCTTACGATATTGAAGTGGGGGATATGTAAGTTAAGCAATGTGGTTCCACAAGCCACAAGTAGTCTAGTAGGTAGTTTATTGGCTTTTTAGACGTGAGGACTCGGTTCAAACAACAGCTCAGATATCTCCAACAAAACAAAATATGAAAAATAATTCTTCGGCGACTTCCTTTCAGCAGATTTCTGGCAAAAACTGTGAAAGTAAATAAAAATTTCCAAGAAAAGTTTATTAAAAATGTGTAGTTCGGAATCGACTTCAAACTGTAGGTCCTGCCACTCATGTATAAAAATTAACACACACAACATAAGTGGTGTGAGAAGCTATGTATGAGAAGCCATGTATGTATTAAGTACGTGTGTGTGGAGGAAAGTGGAAACGCAAGAGCGTTAGAGTCCGTTTGCTTTTAACATTTTCGAAATACGATAATTGTGAGTCTGACAGGCATTTTATTCATCAATACAAAACTAATTTCCCTTAAATGTAGTAATGTGGGATACAAAAATTGTTTCAATAAATCAGAAGATGTTAATTTAACTGTACAAAACGCTATTATGGCCACACTTATTCCGGTTGTTGCTCATTTTCCCCTCAATAAAATTAAAGTCTCTGTTATTGTTGCACATTTCTTGCAAATTTCTCGCAGCTCCCTACCCCACCCTTTTCTAAGAGGAATTGTTATTCGAAAAACGCTATTTTATAAGAAAATTTGCATGCCGACAGATAGATACGAGCATTGAGCTTGTTTTGTGTTCTGGGCTTCGTATAAATACATATGAGTATGTATGTGCGTGTTAAAACCAAGAGAGTATTTCGCTGGGATTGTTGTTTTTGCTTAACTCCTATTTGGTAGAAAAACAAAAATTCTCTTGTTGGTTTTATTTTCTTTTGGTTTTGTGGCCTTTTTGTGTTTTTGTTTCTGGTAGTTTTTGTTGGTGTTTTTGTTTTACGAAATTTTATGCTGCCCTCAGCATATTACGAAATATGACAACAATGCACTTTAGCTACAATTGTTGTTGTTATTGTTACTGCTGCTGTTGCTCTCATTGTTGCTGTAGCTGTTGTTGTTGGTGCTGGTGGTGTTATTACTGTTGTGCAGTTTGTTGTCTCATCATCTTTTGCTTTGAGTTGTCCTCGTTCTGTTTAAATTGTTTCTCTTGTTGCAATTAATTTTGTTATTGTTGTTGTTGCATTTATAACATTTTCGCCACTGTTTCTTTGTTTCTTGCGCTGCCTCGCCTCACAGTATCAGCAATTTTATGTCGATTTTTCCATGAGTTTTTTTTTTTGGGACTTTTTTTTTTAAAGGTTTTCTGATTTTTATTTCTTCTTTTCGAAATCAAATTGAGGACGTTGGTTCGAGAATATTTGTGTTAAATTTTCTTGTATGCACAGACACACACACTCACAAATAATTTTGATTGAAAATTTGAAATATTTATGCAGATTTTATAACAGTAAATTAGGAGTCAGGAAGTTTATACGGATGTCGTTAATAGAATAGATTTTGGCGAGTTGCCAACTGTCGGCAGTAATAGACTTAAAGGGCAAGTAAAAGAATTATAAGGGGGAAGTCTGAATTAAGTAATGAAAGAACAGTGAAGTGAAGCATATTTGAAAGCTTCGGATGTAGTAAAAAGAAATCCATTAGTTTTATATGATTCATGTATGTCTAATATGTTTTATTTTCATCGATAGGTTAAGTTAGGTTAAAGTCCCCCTTAAAATTCATAGTTTACTTGGATCCTATAAGGCCCCGTTGTAACATCGTCGTTGCACTATAACTCCTGGCTGGCATTTATCAACCATTTTGATAACTATTTAACGAAGGTGAGGAATATATTCAAATCACCTTTGGCTAGGCATGTTCTGTCAAAAAACTTTTGAATGCCCCAGAATACTTCGCATCAGAAAATTTTCTGTGGTACTTTGTACAGCTTCTGTAGAAGTCATTGTGAGATATTTCTAGCCTCGGGGCGTGTGCCCCTATAGGCCAGTTTCCCGGCTTAGCTGCTATAAGGTTTCTAGGAATGTCTCGTGTTATGTTTAACGCAAATAGCGGACTACACAAGCTTGGTGTCTATACAATTGAGTTCATTATTACACCAATCTCATGTATGAATTCATTCAAATTTTCTGTTGCACTAGCCTTCGGAAGAGCGTTGGATTCTTAGTGTTCCTAGTGTTCAGGAAAATCCTTATGAGGGTAACTTCTCCAGAGATACTTGGAATCTTAGGTAATCTTAAATGTGGAGTACACGCTCTCTAGGAATCTAATAGCCGCCATAATCTTAGTAACTAAGCAAGTGTAAATATCTGTTCGATATACTTTGGCAATGGATTCGCACCGCCGAAATTTTAAAAGCTATTATTTCAGTGAGAATAGTAGTGGTACAGCAATCGGGTAGTGCAAGTGACAACCTAAGACTGATATAATCTGAAAAGATTTCACATTCAACGAATACCCGGATTTTGCTGTAAGGTGTGCACCATAATCACGAAGTGATCTCTTCGGTATTTTCGTTAAAAACTCAGAATTGAAAGCGGGTTCAGGTATCGTTAAAGGCCTATTCAGTGTGTTTTGTTAGACAAATTCATCATTTTGAAAGTAATTCCACTCTATTGCTGTATCATAGATAACATAAGACCACCCAAGACAAAATTCTCAGACTATCAGACGAAACAACGTCGTCATGAGTGTGTCTTGTGTCAGGGTGAGTAACAATTCCTCTCCTATACTTGTGTGTAAATCTTTACTTTAGGCATCAAGTCATCTCATGATCGAGAGAGAATAATAGCAACAAAGAACATAATAGAAAGGAGTAGGATTCAACTCAACGAAATTCCTCACGGCTCCACTCAATACATATTCACACACGGCGGTTGTTTCAAATGTTGGCAACTCTATTGTCATAAACTCGCTTCAATGGAAAAATTCGATGCACCTTGCTAGGCATTCATCAGAAAATAATTCTTATCCGTTTAAACTTTAAAGAAAGCCGGATACACAAAGAAGATCGATATTTGGGAATCACATGACACATGAATAGAGAAATATTTAAGGGAAGTTGCCGTAATCTAGTAAGTAGTGTGTGTACTGATACAACACTCAGTTCAGCTCAGCTCAGATACATAGAACAAAAGGAAATGAGCGAAAAATATATTTCTTCTGACAAAAACTCTGAGAGTGCCATGAAAACTCTTCTCTAAAGTCTGTTTTTTGAAGTCACCGCTAAACTGTAGGTCGCGTCATTTTTTTGATAAGAAGCTAGGTTGTAAGAACCAATCAATTAAGTAAAGTTAAGGCACTCGATTCCTATTTTCCATTTACAGTTAAAACAAAATGAAAGTGAATGCTCACTTGCGATGAAAAGACGAACACTTATGACAGTAGACGAAGACGAAAACAAAGTCGAGCTTAACACCAAGTAAGGTGATGCTACTCGATCACGCCAAGGCCTTCGATACAGTCAATCATAAAATTTTATTGAATAAACTCCGGAAGCTGTTTAATTTTTCTAATCCTGTCGCAAGTCTAATTCTTATTTGTTGGACAGATGTTTGAGGCTTCATTTAAGTGGGAATATTTCAGTTTCGCTAAATATTTGTAGAGGTGTTCCCCAGGGATCAATGCTGGGCCCACTGTTGTTCTGTATGTATGTTTGACTGCCGTGTTCATATGTATGCTGATGATGTGCAGATTTATGCCAGTACTCGTAGGGAGAATATTGATTCTTTTGTTAACACTCTGTTGACCGTGATTTGGTTAGGATTGACAGTTGGTCTTCGGCGAATGGACTACGCATTAATCCAAATGTTTAATGCTTTCGAAGACCAATGTTTCGTTTGCCTTACCTGGATTGAGTATCAGGGGAAATAAAATTGTCTTTGTCAAGTCTGCTACCAATCTGCGTATTACATTTAATGACAGATTAACGTGGTCTAGCCATATAAGTGTCCCTGTTGGCTGAATATATAGCATGCTTCGAAATCTATGGGCGGTCATTGATTGAACTACTTTTGCAATTCGTATGCAACTTGCTAAAAACTTATTTAATTCCTGTGCTATTGTATGGGTGCGACAATCGGAAACTAAACTTGGCATACAACAAGGGTCTTAAGGGTGCCGGGATCATATTTCTCATTTAGCGTACCAGATATTTAGTGTGAAATTTGATAATCTTCTGAAAATTAAATGCCTCATTCTATTCCATAAAATTATTACATAATACGGGACAGCCGGAATATTTATTAGGCCGAATTAAGTTTGCTAGATCATGCCGGAGCATGAAGATTATTCAACAAAGTTACAGGACTCTTTATACACACCACTAGTCTCTGGAATTCCCTAACAAATTACATCCAAAAGATAGGCAATGCAAATGCGTTCAAAAAGAAGTTTATTTAAATTGTTCTCTTAATGAAAAGTTTGTAACGTTCTTAGCATGGTTATTATATCCTGGTTATTATATCCTCACTTTCTTATACCGATTTTTGTAAATATGTATGTATTTCGTTAGTCTCATACGCAAATGTGTTAAGTCCATTTTTTCAAATTTTACAGGAGACACAAAAAACATTGCGGCTTCTTCAGTTTTTAAAATTTGTAAACTTTTTAAACGCAATTATTTTTATAAAATAGCTCTCTTTAAATGACCTAGATCAAAAATTAAAAATAATTAATAATTAATATTCGTGGAGTTAGCACGTGCTGTTAATATTTTTCGTAGTTTTATGGACTTAGCGTTTTTGCAAACCACAAAATTACAACAACTTTAAACTACATACTGACATTTCTTTTTTTCGTAAAATATGTATTTGGTATAGTGTTATCGTTTTGCATTAAAATCTCAATTTTGGAAAAAAGTGGACTTAGCGTCTTTGCGAATTATACTAACGAATTCTTTTTTATATTATTAGAATTCTTTATTTTTTTTTAACTTTTTATTTTCTCTTTATTTCTGTAGTATTGTTAGTTTTTCTAAATTGCTTTAAATTATATTTCTACTTAAATTAAATATTTTAATCAATTTTTTTTATATTAATTTGTTATTTTTACTTAATTTTCTTATATTTCACAATTTTTATTATTCTTCTAGGTTTTATATCTTAGAATTGATCAACAGAATTGGAGTTGTGTTCCATAATGAAAACGCTAGACCGCAGACATCTTTGATGATTCGGCAGAAACTTAGACAGCTTGGCTGAAAAGCATTTACCATGCAGATCAGTCCTCCGATCCATTCTTAACTCTTTTAATGGTATGAACTTAAATTCCTTGTAAGTCTGCAAAATCCAATTGGATTGGTTTTTCCTTTTGGACACCTTTTTCCTTTGGACTTTTGTTTCAACACTAATGGAATAATGACTTCAGTCAATAAAGACGCTTAAATTCGGCTTAATAAAGCTCGTTTTGTAATACAAAGTTTTAATTTTTTTTTTGGAAAATATTCTGATAAGAAAATGTGAAAAGAAAAACAAACAAAAAATTAATTTAAAACGAAGAAAAACAAGTTTTTTTTATTTTATTTTTAAATGGAATGCCGTTCTATTAACAAACAAATAGAACAGCGAAGAAGAATAAATTTGAAATTAAATTTCAAAATAAATTTCAAATGCACAACAACAACAGCAACAACAATGATTAGAAAAGTCGAAGAATGAAAATCAATTGATTTGAGTGAAGCGTTTGGATCATTAGTGAGATGGGCGTTGACCGCATATGAAGCTGATAAACAATTACAGGATCATTAGGGAAACCCACAAACAAAACTAACAACAACAACAACAACAGCAACAATAAATAAATAAATCATAATCATTTCATATTTTCATTGGGTATGTGAACAAAGCAACAACAATTAATCAAATTGACGGACTAAACTAACCGGCCATCTAATGGCTGACGTTTAAGTCCATAAAATTTTAAATTTTTGTATCGAAAAAGAAAAAAAAAATTAAAAAAACGAAAATAAAAACGAACGTAAAAACGATTTTAAAAAAAGCCAGCGTTCACACGGAATAACAAAAGCATCAGCAGCAGTGGATGTAATTAAAGATATACAGACACAGTGGCAGCCCTTTTTTGCTAGCCACACATAAGGAATAACGGAGAACAATATTCTTTTAAGATGGTTACTCCAAAGACGGCAACAAACACTAGAAGAATTTCAATCGATAAGGCGGCCTATTTGTCTGTTTTGAACGCGTTTCGTATAGAAAGCAGAGATCAGCAATGAGTATTTAAAAAGATGAGATGATGAATCGAATCGAATTATACTCATAATTTCTAATACTTCTACGCATTCATACTTACATATTTTAATATCATGGAACCTCCACTCATAATCAAAGTTTGAAGTATTCATCATATTCATACTTAACAACACGTATGATGTTGTTGATTTCGACTCTCCATAGCTCAACATATACACGAATCACAAAATAAATATGAATCGCATACGAAGAATTAAATACTTATTAGAAGGTTGTGTGTGTTTGCTCCGCCTGCAACTCTGTAAATGCAACAACAACCAAGAAAATTATAACACCGTTTACCACCGTTTTACTCAATATTATATCAATTTGCGTATTTATTGAAACTTTATATGAAATATTGAGCTTAATAATGGCGTTTATTGCGATTCACTCGAATCATTTAAAGGGTGTTTTTTTATAGAGGTATAGAATTTTAAGTTGGCATTACTTTTCAAGATGGCGACCGATTTAACAGCTGTCAAGTGATTTATTCTCAGTTTGGTTTGGCAATTCATCATGAATAGACTCACGCCTGAACAACGCTTGCAAATAGTGCAATTTTATTTCGAAAATAATGGTTCTGTGCGGAAAACGTATCGCGCACTACGTCCATTTTATCGTCGACAAAATCGTCCATAAGAGCAGTTAATTCGATTAACCATGGAACGTTTTCGCACAACGTTTACTCTTATTGATAACTCGCATCCCCAGAGACGCTGTACGGTGCGTACAGAAGAAGCTATTGCTGCTGTAGAGCGTACCATTGAGGAAGACCCAAATGAGTCCATCCGCCATCGAGCACAGGAATTGGATCTGTGTCCATCCACTTTATGGAAGATTTTGCGGAAGGATCTTGGTTGGCGTGCTTACAAAATCCAACTCGTGCAAGATTTGAAGCCAAACGATCATCAGATAAGACGTAGATTCGTCGAATGGGCCCAAAACGAGATTACCGTTGTTCCCGATTTTCATAAGCGAATTTTGATTAGCGATGAAGCGCACTTCTGGTTGAATGGCTGCGTCAACAAACAAAACTGCCGCATTTGGAGTGAAAGTAATCCTCAAGTGTATGTGGAAACACCGTTACATCCAGAAAAACTGACTGTTTGGTGCGCTCTATGGGCTGGTGGAATCATTGGTCCGTACTTTTTCAAAAACAATGGTGGTCAGAACGTTACAGTCAATGGTGATCGGTATAGAGCCATGATTACTAACTTTTTCATTCCTGAATTGAATAACCATGATGTCCAGGAGATGTGGTTTCAACAAGACGGCGCAACATGTCACACAGCTCGTGCCACAATAGATTTATTGAAAGACACGTTTGGTGACCGCCTAATTTCACGTTTTGGACCTGTCAATTGGCCTCCAAATCTTGTGATTTAACACCGCTAGACTACTTTCTGTGGGGCTATGTAAAGTCATTGGTCTATGCGGTAAAGCCACAAACGCTTGACCATTTGGAAGACAACATTCGCCGTCATCGAAAATTGGACGTCCAGATTGGACTACATCCGCGCCAGCCGTGGCGGTCATATGCCAGAAATCATATTTAAAATGTAATGCCACAAGATTATCTTTCGGATAAATAAAATTCATGTCAATCGAATAATCCATCGTTGTTTTATTGCAACTTTAAAACACCCTTTATAAGTATTTTTCTAAAGTTCTGAATCTAAATGAATAGGCTTATGAATCAAACATATTTCGAATGGTATGAGTTTGATGTCAATGTTGTACGCATACTCATTGCAATCTGTACTTATAAATCAACGTTATAGTGAGTATGAATGACTCACTTATATTTAAAATTTCATGAGTGCATTGCAATTTAACGCAGTGCCAGACGGTGCAGAAATTTGTGCATTGGGAAAATGCGGAAGAAACGTATTCCTTGACTTTCCCGATAGGTGAAACTACATTATCTTAGAAATATGATTCGCTCGCTAGCCAGTAAGCTGTTTAGAAGTGCTAGAATACGATGACCAGGCAATTAGATTTCACTGCCCTCAGTCTATATAATAATGTCTCTCTCTAATATCTCCCACGGTCATCTTGCTCGAATCAACTTTAAGATTTTCTTCAGCACCAGTGTTGATAATTCGCTGCTTAGTACTTGATATGCATCCAAGTGTTTCCGCCTATGATGCATTAATGCCGCACAGGTTTTTAGTGTGAATTATGGTAGCTTAGAATATACAAATTGAACTTCAAACGATTCCTATTCAAAACCTATTATCCCAAGACATTGCCAATTGAAAATTACCCGAGTTAGAGCTGTCATAAGTATAGCCTGCCTAAATGTTTCAAGCAGAAGGCTTTGAAGTAACTCAATTGGTTATCACACATTCTGATAAGCGCCCATTATAGAAAACTTTAGGTCTTCTCATGACCGATATTCTCAACTCGATGCTCATAAAATTAACTTTGAAAGGAGACTTTAAATTGGAGAGACAGGACTGTAATTCGAATAGTAAATAAATCCATGGCTGAAATTATTAACGACTATTAAAAGATAGTCTCGTAGCTTTTGCCAGAATTACGCCTGTGCAGGCCACATTAATAAACAACGTATTATAGTTAGACAGTCGGTGTAATTGAGATCTCCTTTGATACCTTTTATCACCAGGCCATTCGGAAAGCAATGCGTTGTAAAGCCGTCTCTGTTAACAAAGAAAACAACCTGGATAGACAGTTGAACTCCTGCGTGAGTTCCACGAGGCTATGTTTTATCTCCTCCGTTCTTTAAAAGAACGGTTTGAGATTGTTATGAGACTTCCAACTACTCATCAGTATGAGAAGCTTTAATTAATGTTTTGAAGATCGTGATTATGCAATTGACTATGACTTCTCGCCCATAGTTTTGATGATATGGCAGATAATACATGAATATTTCAAGAACCAAGATCTTACGTCTGTATACTATAGAGTTTACTGAAAGACGGTATAGAACTGAAAGATGTTTCGTGTTTTTTTTAGTTTTGTCAGCGTTAAAATATCGTCTGGTAGCGCACGAGAGGATATTGTAAAATGCATAGAAAATCAAGCCGGAAATTTAAAGCACTTCAGTAGATTTAAAAATCTTCTCAGATTTACTCAAGAACTGAACACATCTCTACCTTTGAAAACGTGCATTCTGTGGCGTTGCGTGGGTCCAAACTAACACTGTTCGTTGACTACCGGTATTCGACAATCGTGGACTTTGGAAAACACTTTGCCTGAATGGCTGAATTTCAAAAAGAGACCCAAAAGCTAGGGAGACGCAAATTAGAGTTGATGGAGTTGGGTTGGACACGTTTGAGGAGTCATGTGTATGTAGCTGGAACAGCGATCGAAGTCCTCAAGTCACGAGAAGAAGGGGTAGGAAGGATTCTCTAACTGCGGAAGAACACAAATTGAAAAGTAAGGGGACTTCATGGTAAAGACAAAGGCCAAAGTTAAGCTAATTAGAGAGAATAGATTGTAATGAAGTGAATTTCTTGCGAGCTTTTGTTCCACCCTGGACCAAAGAAATGTGAGAGAAAACTCTCCCTTTTAAAGAAAAATAATGTTGAAGATTTAAGAAAAATTCTCAACAAGTAAGAATGTCTTCAATACATCACCACACACGGAAAGTTTATGATCTGGAAATGGTAGAACGCTGCCTTGAACTTCTAGTGTATACATTGCATGTTTAAAATCCAATTCCGTAATGGAATGGAACCTTCACGAAGAGATAATCATCTCGCCTTGTAGTGGGAAGGCTTGTACTGCAAGGACTCCCTTTCCGACAGGATCTCCCAGGTCAGAAAGGAGGATGAATAGCAGTAACTAAGAATTACCTCAGGGACCGGATTAAGGTGACATGAGACCCGTTCAGATAATTAGGGTTTGGGGTCCTCAAATCACCAGATCGAATGCAACAGCAGGTAGGCAATGCAATGACATGGGGGCTCTAACATGGACTGCCACAAAAAAAATAATTTAAGACTGCGGTCACAGTCCGTCATAGAATTCGAGGATCGAATAGAGCATCATCTCTGAAATGAGAGTCCAAGAGAAACAACTTTAAATATTGAAAGTAAACCAGCAATAACTATGGGAAAAGCTGGTCAATAGCACCAGTGGGAAAATTATCCAGAAAGGCAGTACACCAGTTGATAAAAAAAACCAAAGTAGAGCTGGATAATGATGATCCACATCCAAGTTTGGACATAAAGACCATTACCGCTGCAGATACGGCTAAAGAAGTAATACGACACCATAATAATAGTCACGTGCCCAAGACACCAACCTGGGGATAGATAAGGCTGTCTGTAGGTGGTACCTAAGGTACCTAGAGCAGGGACTAACCCCGAAAGACGCCAGTTAAAAACCCGAAGAGTACAAGACCAAAAAAGGGAGCAATGTTCCACCCAAACAGTTAGCGCTATAATAAACCGTTTGGTTGCAGTGTAAAGGCACCCCATCAAGCTAGCAATAATGGAATGTTCAAAGTTTTACAGTGTCCCCTTTATTACTTCCGGTACTGTATTTATGTAAACTCTTGCAACCAGTATGGTTCCCGATAGGTATGGACTGAAAATGATGTTGTTTACCCGGGAAATGAGCAATAAAAAGGCACTTTCAGGAATAAGCCCAGGTTTTACTTTGTACACACAGTTTTGTTTATAAAAAGCAATTGTTAAATGGAAAAGAAAAGAAGAGGAAAACAACAACAACAAGTGTAATATTTTGATCACATGGTATGTTCCAATGCATACATGCGTATGCACACATACACATACACATTTATTGCAGAACAATTCAGAAAATGAAAGAGAGAGGGAGAGGGAGAGAGAGTATCAAACAATTGATTGCAATTTTACACTCTTTGCCGTTTAAAGAGAATGAAAACAGTTGAGCTTAGCAAAAAAGAGAGTGTGTAAGCAATAGTACATGTGAACTTTAACGTTTATTTTAAGAGCACAACAGCTTACAATGGTTTTTATTTAATATGCAGTGATGCCAACATAACCCTTAAAATGTGTGAATTTGAAATTCATTTAAACGAAGTGACCTAGTTTTTCCATAAAAATTATTCTTTTTAATGTCCATATCATTTGGGTTCTGCAATATTTTTTGTTTTGCATTTTGCAAAATAAGAGTTGGCATCACTGTTCATAAAATATAAACAATTTTCAGAAGTTTGTTTATCTCATGCTATTGTTGTTGTTACTGTGCTTAGTTATGTTGTATGTTTTCTTTTCTAATATTTTTTTTCTTATTTTTTTGAAGGAAACAACAATAACAGCAACAATAACAACAACGACAACAACAGCAAGTGTTATTTGCATTAAAGACTTGCGTGCTCCAAATATGCCTTTTCTTACATCTTCTCTATGTATGGTTATGTACATACATATGTATGTATGTGTGAGTGTACGAGCGTGCTTGTATGGGTGTGTTTATAATTGAAACTACATAGAGTTGTAGGCCTTGTAATCGTTGTAAGTATTCTCCATGTTTATATATGCGTGTGTGTACTATGCGTGTATGTAAAAAAAGGTTGTCGTGTCTAATGATAATTTTCATATTTTCCTTCTCGTCTCTCATATTTTCCTCCTCTTCTTGTAAGTTGTATATTGTGATTTGCTGCTGCTGCTGCTGTATTATACAGCATGCATGACATGCCCTTATGAAGGTGAATATGACTGTGAGAGTATGTGTTGTAAGTTTTGTTGCAGCGTGTTAAATGTATGTACTGTTGCTGTTGCTGTTGTGTAATTTATTATTTAAAACGCTTTTTTTCTCTATTGTTTGTTCGTTCGTTCAATCGTTGGTTCGTTTTAGAAAAAAGGGTTTCACGTGTGAATATTTTTTAATTTTTTTTCTTTCATTTTCCAGAATCTCAGCTGGAATTTCATAATGAACGTAAAGTTTCACTTAAAAAAAAAAAAAAACTTGAATTGAAATTTCTTAGAATGGGAATGGGAAAGAAATATTTCTTTTCGTTATTTAGAACGTGTTTTAATTTCATTCGAATACAGAAAGCAACGAGAGAAAATGAAAATATTCCTGATTATGAAATACTGAATTAATGGGAATTCATTAATCGTTTTCAATAAATAAGAAAAAATTAAAAAATTTCAAATTCAATTCCACTTCAGAATCATGAATCATTTCACTGAAATACTTCAGTTTCACTGTAACCCACCCAATCAACCCAATCGTCTACCTGTGGGTTTAATTTAACTTGAAAAATATAAAAAAAAAATACACTGAATCTCACCTTCATCTATACAGGGTTCAATTTCTGTTCGAGAGCTTAAAGTGCCATAAGTTGCATGTTTGGTGTCGAATCGAATGTGCAATGGGATATTCTTCTATTAGAAGAATAGTACCCGGGAGTTTTTTTGTACCATAAACTCTCCTTGAGGGATACTATAATCAACAGGGTAAAGGGATCGACCAGGGCGTTTTATACATACATACATACATAATTGGCCATTACAACCCTTCAGTCAGGATTACGGCCTAGCTTCTCACACCACTGATGCTGTGTGTGTTAATTTTATACATGAGTCGCGGGACCTACAGTTTAAAGTCGACTCCGAACGACAGATTTTTGAGAAACTTTTCTTGGCAATTTTATTTATTCTCAGAATTTTTGCCAGAAATCTGCTGAGAGGAAGTCATCGTAGAAAAATTCTTTCTTATTTTCGTTTTTATGTCTGACCTGTGGTTTGAACCGTTGCCTCACGTCTAATAAGTGAACACAGTACCTACTAGACTACGGCGACTTCAAGAGCACTTTACATTTCTACGAAAACAATGGACAGGACTTGTGGGCTTAGACCTGCCGGACCATAGTGGAACATACTTACCTTGGTTTATGCTGCTTATATTTGATGGCCGATGTTACTATAGAGCCATTGACAAACTGTTTAGACAGCCGGCTATCCTGATCGCCAGAGCATTTTATTCCATTTTAACTCAGGCATTCTTTGACATTCAGCCATGCGAGAAACTCAATTTGCTCTCTATTCCCACACTAATGCACTGAGGGATGCTATTTTGTGCTGCATTTATTACGGAGAAGCATTTATCCGGTCAAATGTGGTAAATTATTGGACCTTTTAAAATCCATTGGGATTGATGAGAAAAGAATTCGCTGCGTAAAATTCAAAATGGAGAACTAACAGACGAAATATCATCTTCAAAAGGAATACGGCAAGGGCGGATATATTTATTCAGAGAAGATATTCCACTGGACTGAGGAGTGAGAGAATATGGAAATATATATAGAGAGAGAACAGCAGTATTGCAAGCTTTGCATATATTCACGGAGAGTTGAGCAGGTGACCCAATCTAGACAATGGATATTCGAGAGCAGTAGACACATTCGACTCGATTTTTGGTACGTAAATTTGGAGAATCCCGGCAAGTTATGATTGATTGTGAGGTAGGCCGAGGAAACGCGACGCAAATGCAGTTTGATACACAAAACCGGACTTTTTCAAATGACAAACCAGTGTTAAAGCTCTTAAGGTTATGTCGACCGATCTTAGTTCCTTTATACGGTGTGTCAATGGCACTATGTTGCGCCTCAAGTAGATTCAAGATTCTTCTAAAATGTTAGCTAAAAAAAACCCGTTTTCGGAGTTTAGGCAGCCCTATGCTATTCATAAAAAAGTGTAGAAGTACAAGAACTTGAAAACAAACTGTGGTTATTCACCTTCTAATAGCCGAATCTATGTGATGTTCCCACATCTAAATAACTTGGCTCACCTCACAACGACAGCAAATACTTTTGGGTACGAGCTTTTACTATTTGACAGATCTGAATGTGGAAAACCATATTGCTAAAGCAACGACAGCTTTTGGTTTATCTGTGACAAAGTAATTACATCAGCACTCGTACTAAAATGAGAGTTCGCAACTCGAATGTCAAGTCCGTGTTCTTATATGTTTGCAACTCCTAGAAAATAACGGTTCAGCTCAACAAACGCTTACAAAAATTCGTAAATCACTGTTTACGACGTATTCTTCTTATTCTTTGGCCACGTGGAAATTGCAACTGAAATGAAAGCGTTGAAAATGGAGTTGAATTGGCCATGCCTTGCAAAGAGATGCTAGTAACACAATCAAAACTGTTTTCTTTTGGAACCCACTTTAACCCAATTAAGCCGCAGAGCTAGCAGATCTCATAACACCTGGAGGAGAACTACAGAAGATGTGAGGAAGACTCTGATTTAAGCGGGAACCAACTGAGAAATCTAAAGTATGTTTGTCGTAATTCGAAGTCCTATGCTCCAATATACATATATGAAGAGACTGAGATGCCGGGACTATAGAAATATGATACAAACAAGCTTCCAAGGTGCTGCTTTTCTAATGATTTATAGCGGTGAATTTGCTTTGAGAATTCATAATGTGGGATTCCTTAATGACAGCTAACTAGCTGCTCAAGAGTAACTCTTGAAAGATGTGGAACCATGCTTACTAGGCTGATTCCGATTAGAGGGAACACTAGGGTTAATGTAAGCTCTTCGAAGTCCATCAGGCGTCTGAGTATGGAAATCAATAGTAGAATTTAGTGTTATTTTATGGATCATTAGTACTGATAAATATAGCGAAGACTTACCAACAATGGCAGATCCTCGCTTCAGTAAAAAAAACAATACCAAGGAAAACGTAAACAGTGTGAGGCTTCAATCAAAAAATATCCCATTTGAGGGGATTAAAGAACTGGGGCAAGTCAAAAGCCTTCTCTAAGATTATCGTTCAAGTAAGTAGGGATGAGTAAAAGCAGAGCAGCCAAACATAGAACTGAATATTCCACCAGATAATACCGTAGGTTAGTTCTGTATGGTGCGGTGCTGGTTATGAAGTTGGTTTTAGATTGTAAGACATTGTCATCAGGAAAACGATCTCAACTCAGAGATGTAATGTTGCTGATGCAATTTGCCAAGCAGCGAATGACACCAGCTCTGACTCAGGCCTGCTTGTGGCACCTTAATGTTGCAAACGAAGGTGGCTAACAAATGAAAATGATACAATTACGCTGCTAGGCATTGGTTAATTGGTTTTCTTTATATTGGCCACAGCATGATTAAAGCACTGCTTGTCGCCTGGTTTAATAGGATTGGCATCAAAGGCAAACAATATTAACAGGCAGATTAACTCGCCCATCCCTAACAAAATATTCAGACGAACCAAGCTTTGCATATTCAACGCATATTTGAAGTGAACTTTGTTGTAGGAAAATGAAACCTGGTTAGTTTCCAATATAATCACTCAAATACTACAGCTGACTTAATCAATTAGTGCCTTAAAGTGATAAGCGGGATCAATACCATCATCTTTACGGGTGTCGGGTGTCTTATTCTACGAGGAAGCCTTACAGAAACAAATCAAATGCAGAGAAAACGTGTGGATCGGTCGTGTTATCAGAAGGAAAAGTATCAATAGAGTGGAAGCTTTAAGACTCAAGAAATCTGGAGACGCTCGATATTCTAAGCAGTTACTCTAGAACAGTGCAGCAGTTCATTACCTGGCGAGTTAATGAAAAGAAATAAATAAAATTGTAGTCATTGGCATGGAAGGTTACACATCATCCTGTGTTTATGCCAGAATAGAGACATGTGATCTCCAGAAGACTTTCAAAACTCTTCGAATTAATGTTTGTGTTCAGAAGCCAATGTTTATGAATAAGTTA
The DNA here is from genome assembly GCA_936449025.2 of Sarcophaga subvicina. Classification (NCBI taxonomy): domain Eukaryota; kingdom Metazoa; phylum Arthropoda; class Insecta; order Diptera; family Sarcophagidae; genus Sarcophaga; species Sarcophaga subvicina. Next base: position 44,374,568 of record OW388081.2, on the reverse strand, counting down.
AGCTTAGTATTGCTTTGGTTACAAACGTCTTTTGCTATTCTGTGGTATCAAGAAGAACTTAATTCACGACCAACATTTGAAGCCAATTCAACATTTTTTTGTTTCACTTGCATGGCTCACCTGTTCACCATTTCGTTGAAATTTTAATTTGAACGTTAAAAATGCCCCTTCAAAGCCGATCATTAACTTCCAAGTCTCCCACAACATGATGTGGACATCGACGTTGTAATGATTAATTTTGTTTTTGTTGTTGTTGTTGTCGATTCTAAATTTTATTTTAAACACAAGCTTTCCATGTGAAAAAACTGCTGCTGTTAGATGTGTGTGCGTGTGTCGGTATGTCTGTGTGAGTGTGTGTTTTAAAAACCTAAAAATGCCGACAAAGTGTTCGTCTCATCATAGTCGCTCTCGCACTCGTGTTTACATGAATGAATTTTGTTTTTGGGTGTGGGGGGGGGTGTCTACCAAACAAATTGGATACAAACAATGAAACATGTTTACATACACATGCACACAGGCACACATACACTTACTTCTCTGCCATGTATTATCTATTCGCACATCTGGGCCTTCATTCAATGCAGAATATTCTTTTACAGGGTGCATCAAATTGTGTAAATGAAATGGAATCTGAGCATATCTGGACCAGTAGGGAATATCTTCTCTACACCTTCCTATGGCATGTTTTGCTATAGGCACGCTGAAAAAAATCAAGGCATTAGATCGAGGCTACGCAAATCTGGAATTCCGAGATTCCCAGAATCGAAGTCTTCTGGATTTTTAAATTTCTGTCGTCCAAACTAAGTGAGTGAGTCAAAATTAAGCAGCTCAAAAAGTAGGTCCCATAGAATTCTGAAATTAGAGCGTTTAAACACTGTTGACTGTGATTTATGATACGTTTTTAGGCAATATAAACCACGTGAGACACTTACACACACACACACTCAAAGTACAGACGAAGGCAGAAAGTCATACGCTATAACAGCAGGGATACCACAGGGTTCGGTGCTGGGCCCAATACTATGGAACGCAATGTATGATGGTGTACTGAGGCTTAGGCTTCCTACGGGCGCACAAATATTCGGATTTGCGGACGATATAGCCCTCGTGGTGAGGGGTAAACACCTTGATAATTTGGAACGAACGTCCAATGCGGCAGTTAGCAGAGTTAGAAGCTGGATCGCGAGTATAGGTCTGAAACTTGCTGATCATAAAACGGATGTCGTATTAGTAAGGAGTAGGAAGAAAATGGAATACATCACCATAACTGTCGGCGAACAAAGGATAACATCGAAGCAATCTATCAAGTACTTAGGAGTTACGATTGACAACAGACTCACATTCAAGGAGCACCTGACGTATATTAGTAGGAAGTGTGCGGCGGCAACGGGCGCACTCGCGCGATTAATGCCCAACTTGGGAGGTCCGAGACAGGAGAAGAGGCAATTGCTGATGAGAGTGGTTAGATCGATTGCTCTATATGCAGCCCCTATATGGGCCGAGGCCATGGATAAGAAGACATATAGAATAGGAGTTGATGGGGCCTACAGGAGATCTGCCCTCCGAGTAATTTCTGCCTTTCGCACAGTATCTACGGATGCAGCCTTGGTGATAGCGGGAATGATGCCGCTACGAATGTTGGTAGAGATAGAGAGGAGAAAACGTTTAATAAGTAGGAGAACGAGGCTAATGCACCCTGACCAGGAAGGAAGCACGGCCAGGTGAATTTTTACCTTACACAGTTCCTAACGGGTCACGGATGCTATAGGACATACCTTTACAAGTATGGGCATGACGTGGATGAAGCGTGTCCATCATGTCTGGATACAAGTGAAACAGCGGAGCATATATTCTTTACTTGCCCGCGCTACGAATTCCGACGAAATTTCCTTGAGAGGACGATCGGTTCCCAGGTGACTCCCGACAACGTGGTTAACCTGATGTTAACATCGCGCGAAAAATGGAACGCGGTATGTTCATTCGCGAAGGAAGTTCTAATACAACAGAGAATAATAGAGAGAGCAAGAATAGCAGAAATGGATAGCAACACTCGCTGAATCTTTACCTCCCCCGATGTAATACTTCATTGTGGTCCCGGGGGGGGGGGCGACTTAATGGAAGTGTGACGAACTAGGTTGGGTTTAGTACGTATGCGTTTAGCAAGCCGAGAGTAAGTCTTGCGGCGAATCGTGCACATTGGTAGGCCGGGCTACCAATGTCTTTCGAAGATTCCCAACCTTTAGCTCGTAAAGCTATAAAAAAAAACACTTAAAGTAGATCTTCAAAGTGCATAGGTAGGCTTTAAATCGTTATGCTCTTGTACTGATTCCCCAAAGAGTTAGGATATTATATTATTATTATTAAGGATCTGTAGAGTGCAACTCAGCAATCATAAGATTTTTGTAGGATTTGTAGCCACCCTGGTGTTATTCTACGATTGTCTGCTCTAGCTTTGATCAGAATGAAGTATGCGGGCGAAAACTTATTAGGGAATCATGAATTCGTTCCTAAAGCGGTTTTGGAAATTAGCACGGGTTGTATGGAATGCGTACATTTTGTGTTAAGACTTTAGGCCACCATTTGTGATATACATGAAGGGAACTCATAAAGTCTGTTTTTTTAAGCAGCTGATGTCAGACGTCGTAAAATTTTTGAAAAGAATAAAACGCAATACAAAACCATTCGAGAAATCGAGGGAAGTCTATCCATATAAAATACAAACTGATTCCGGTTATGGTGAAATGGATAGGCCGTCAATATGATTGGGTCACCTATATATAGCCTGACACAGTTTTCAATTTTTTTTTGTTATAATGGTTGCTCTGAACCTTCTTTCTATCCATCGATCGCACCGATCGTAGCAAAGAGTGGTGTTGTCTGAAATTTTTAAAAAATGGAGGATCTGCCGGCCCTACTCCCACTGTTCCGATAAGGGAGTTTTTTTCGTTAGTCGATCAATCTGTTGATTGCCTTGAGCCTTCCACTGAATGACAGTGTTGGCAATGTCGTTGTGTGGTTTAAGGGGTGTGCATTCCTACACATTCTGTCATTATAGACATTCATAATAAAAACTCCTGAATATAATTTTAAGCGGTGGCGTGGTGTAATGCTCAGCGGCCTTTACTTAAACTCGAGCAATTCAAGGTCGAACCTCGACGAAGAAGAAAAACTTGAATCATTTTGTATTAAAGAGGACTTATTCCGCTTTCTGCAAACAATCCATCCATAGTGTTGGACTTAATAGGCAAAAAGTTTCTCACCACTACGCTCGTAACACATGAAGGCGTTGTTTTTAGGCAATAGCACACAGATCTGCTACAGTACCTACCATTTGTTTGCCTATCCGGCAAAACTTCTTTAATCAAACTGAATCCATGCAATGAATGTAATAAAAAGATAAAAATGGAGGAGCTATTCCCCCTTCAAAATAAATAATAAACAGAAAAGCAAATTTAAGTTCCCCTAACTAATCCGCTTTTAAATTTCAAAATAAACTGAAAGCTTTGTTAGTGTGTTACACACCCTGTATAGAATCATGCCTACGATCTTTGTATTTCAGCCATACAATGCAATTTGAATGGAGAGGAGAGAGTGGAGAGGGAGAGAGAGAGCTATTGATATTGATATTTACAGCTGATGGAGGAGGCAGTGGAGATGCTGGTTGGCAATGGTGGTAGCGGCAAATGCGCTGGTGTTGGTGAATATTGAGTAACAACTACAACAACAGCGTTTGCGTGCGTGGGGGTTTTTCATTTTCTAACGTCATGATGTCTCCACTTAAAATGCGAGTGGCTTTCGTTATTGCTGTTGTTGTTGTTGTGGTTGTTGTTACTGTTGATTACTTGAATGGTTTCTTATAAAAAGTTTCGTAAAGTTTCAATTGTTGTTGTTGTTGTTTTTAATTCTTTTTTTAATATTTTTTTTTTCTGTGGTTTGAAGGTGATTTCAAAATGTGTGGGATTCTAATGACACAACAACGTTATTTAACTTTTATTTTTGAGTTGGTTCGGTTCGGTTTGGTTTGGTTGGTTGGTTTATTTTAGTTTTCTTCTTCTTCTTCTACTTTTTTAGTTCTTTTGGTCTGTTTTTGTGTCTTTTTTTAATTTATTTTCTTCTCCTATTTCTGTTTTGTTTTCTTTGGTTTCGTTAAGCATTTTTTAAGTTCAGCAGCTTAAAACTGGTTTCATAGTGTGTGTGTGTGTGTGTGTGTGTGTTTGTGTGACTAAATCTTTGGTGGAGAACGAGTACAAAGGAACTCTTTAATCATGTGGTTGATGTTGTTATTGTTTTCGGTTCTTGAATGAAATTCTAACGCTCTTAGACAAATTCTATTTTTAGCAACTTAAACAACGCAAAAGGAACCAAAGCGTTTCATTACCTTCTGAATCATTTACGTTACAATCAACGTCGCATATGTGTATGAGACTAACTTCAGTAGGATAGAAGTAAACGTAGAAGGGTTTCAAAAAAAAAAAAAACCGCATTTGATGTGATGGCGGAAATACACATTTACGCCATGAGTATGAATCATCAAAGCGCCTCACCATATCCTCTGTATCCAACACAGGGTAGATAGAAAAATGGGAACAAATTTTTTCATCTTGTCATAAAAGTATTGTGTACTGAATTTTGATTCATGATTCATGAGCGAACTCACTGTAAAATTGCAGTCGCATAAGATCCCAGAGATATTAATGCGACAATACTCGGAGTTGCTCTTTTTTTTTGTAACGAAGTGTAAGCAGTTGAAAGCATAAGGATAGTGTGGGACTTCTATCATCTATTACAATCAATAAAAATCCAGTCCAATGAGCTCCTTCCACAACCACCGATTAGGTATTACGTCAGGTAGCTATACAGAGCGCTATGCTCAAACATCATATTCGTTACAGTTTAAGTGTCTCTGTACAATTATCATCTTCCTGCGATCTTTGTTTGCTCAGCTGCCAGCGTTCAAGCTTCAGTTATTGCCGCGTTGCTTAGTTAGCGTTAGATTTCCATCCACAGGAGGAAGTCCAAAGTTGTATCAAAGAAAATAAAGTATAAAGAATGTGCATTTTAACATATTTTGGAATATTTTTCAAAAATATTTCATGACGCGGGGGGAAAGATAAAAGGGAAGGTTACAGAAACCAAGAGCGTAACAATGCGTTGTTCTCATCGTGCGTTTTTGTTGTTTAACCACTTTTTATTTACTTTTCTGGTGGTCTGGTGGTCGGCACCAATGTCCCTCAGGGGAAGAGCACCTTCGGCTTTTTACACACATACGACACGAACATCAATAATGTTCGTTAAAAAGAACGTAAAAATCTTGTCAGCTTTTAAAGAAGAAGGTTCATGTCGCTTTTTTCTGATTTCAATGATATACCCAAAGAAATATCACAGTAGTATTCACTAATATCAATGAGAAATGATTTTGATTTTTGGAAGAATACTTGCCAAGTTAAATACGGTGTCTTTAGGGATTTAGTGCAGTACAATTTTTCTATATTTTCCGATCACATACATGTACATATCATTGGGTTAATAAGTAGACTTGACATTATTACTAACAATTTTCCTCTAGGTTAACACATGCCAATGGTTATGGATTAGTGAGTGAGAGAGAGAAAATAAGTTGAGAGAATTTATTTATTTACAGCCATAGAAAAGTGTTAGTAATATACTCTATTTTTATTTTCATTTCATCAACATACGTATGTGTAAAGCTATCGATCTTTGGCTTAATAATTTTAGATAAATAAAAATAAAATAAAACATCGATTTTATTATTAAAAGAACATAAAGCCATCCACCTTTGGCTTAAAAATTAGGCCATGTTTTTTAGATTTTTTATAAAAAGAAAAAAAAAACGAGCATTCCAAAGGATTTAAAAAAATTATACTATGGGACAAAATAAAATACGCCCAGCTAATGACATAGAACATTTTTAACACAAAATATTCTTCGAGTGTTATTCTGAAATAAAATGGTAAAGCATCCGCAGCACATGTATTCTTGTCGCAGTCTGATCGACAACTAAATCAAAAAAAAAAAACACGAGAATACACACACATGTACATACGTACGGTGAGAGCAACACATTGTTACGCTCTTTGTTTGTGTTCATTTTCCTTCTGTCCTCCTCCCTCTCATCAAGAAATGATTTTTAAAAATATTTTGGTGAGAGCGGGTCGTAATGTTACAACCCGCAATAAGAAATTTTACTTCTACATGATGCGTATTCTTTATATCCATATTCTTTGGTTGTATGTTCGTTGCTGTCCTTCCTTCAGTCAGGATTACGACCTAGTTTCTCTCACCACTTATGTTGTGTGTGCTAATTTTATGCATGAGTGGCAGGGACCTACAGTTTAAAGTCGACTCCGAAAGACAGATTTTTGAGAAAATTTTTCATGGCAAATTTATTTTGACACTCAGAGTTTTTGCCAGAAATCTGCTGAAAGGAAGTCGCCGAAGAAATACTTTTTGTATTTTGTCTTGATGTCTGGCCTGGGGTTCGAAACCTGGCTTTACGTCTAATAAGCCAACACACTACCTACTAGACTAAGGCAATTTTGCTGTCTAGTAACCCCTGTACGATTATCGCATCCCTGAAATGTCTACCTGACTAGTTGTATATATCGTGAACTCCAATTGCTGCAGAGCTCTGAATTCTCTCTTATATGGCGGCAGTTGGTCTACTGGCACGTCGCCACAATTAAATTTTCAACGGTTGATCTACAGCCAAAAACCTTGAAAGTTATGTAATCCGCTATTTCTAGTTCACCCACATGTGATTATTTGTCCCATGACCGGTCAGTTTCCGTGTGAAGTGAGAGACAGAATTTGTGAGTTTCTGTGATTCGTCTCTTACCTATGCTGCCATTCTCTTACAAAGATCATAAAGACGTTTAAGTCCTTTCGCTTAGATATCCATCCGCATAATTCCGTTTACGTCTACGAATCTGTATTATCTGTTGCACATACGTTAATGTTGCGTAGATTTTGACGGTCCGCATAACAATTGACAGAAGCCCATTTTTTCACTACCAGGACTACCCGATATTCGGTGTTAAATGGCTGAGAGCGTGATTTATCTTTTTAGCCTTAACGCCATCTATTGCCAAGTGTTGTCCGTTTGGGAGCAATAGATCATCTGAGACTGATATTGCCTCAGTGTGGAATTATCACATGGTCCGCATTTGTCTGTGCCTCCTCATCAGTGCAGTTCCTGTGTAACTAATCCGAGACCAGCATGGACCATTCAAATCAAATATTCTCGCTGCATCTTTACACTTCATTTCCAGAATCTCTAGCTGTTTGTGGACAGGTGAGGTGGCGAATCCTCCTTAAAGGACGAGGTTCCACTTAGACTAGCGTTTAGGTCCCATAATTAATAGTCAACCCTCGAGAAAACCAACCATTGTGCCATTGGGGAGTTGAAGGCTTCAATATGATATCATACATAGCATTACATAATGTTGGTTCAAGTACAGAGCCTAGTATGACTCTGTATTACACTCTTCGACACTCTGGTTCCTTCAGTAGCATCTAATGGTCCTAACCATTGCGATTTCAACACCACTCCCGAGTTTTTTAACTCTGAGCAAGACTGCCTTTGAAACCATTTGTAGTTGTTGGTTTATTGTGGAAGAGTTTAAAGCTTTCGATTTGCTGGATATGTCTGTCTCTTACAAGATACCCGTACTCCTTATAGGAGTAGGACCAATACCCTGAACACGATGGTATGATTAGCTTTACAAGAAAGCGCTTTTTCTATGGAAACATTTCGGAAATTTTCCAATCTTTAAAACATGTAAAGAGAAAAAAAAAATATTTCAAACCGAATGACGGTTACCCCTCGTATGTACTTCATTCGTTTTGTTTGCTTTCAGAGTGTGCGTGTGTTTCTTTTATGGAGGTTTTTTCGTTTCGTTTCTCGCGGTTGAAGTTGGAGAAACAAATTAAATTTGACCTCAATTTTGTTGCCCAGCACACGAATAAAAAAAAGAACGCTTTTGGGTTCCAAAACATTTGACTTCTTTTTATAGCAATTTCTGCCTCCATCCAACGTCTTGTGGCTGACACATGGAATTGAAAAAAAAACTCTCCTTTTTTCAACTTCGAAACACACAGGCAGAGGGAAAACAAATGGACGGACGTCGTATTGACTGGTGGTTAGACAAACTGTTTACAATTCCAATTGAGTAACATTTTATTTGGTGGGGCCTCCTAAAACAACTTCAACAACAACATTGGCCACATTCAACGCCACACGAATGGGGATGGCAATGGCTATGGTGGTAGGGAAGGCGAGTGGGAGAATGTAAAATGGTAAAAAAAAGTACCCAATACAGGGCCATACACACATACATATGTACACACCCGTATATACTCAAATAAATAAACAGTTACAGATACTAATGCGTACTTCGGTTTTTACCCGGTCGTTTTAACGTGAATAGAAAAATTACAAAAAAAAAAAACGATTTGCCAACCAACCAACCAAGGTTCTCTAGAAACTATGACAACGTAAAGCAGAGAGTTTAAGCACACACACATACACACACATAGAGATACACATTTATATTGTATTTGTAACGAAAAGCAAAATTGTGTTAACGGGCTCTCTGGACTGGGTTTCACTGTCATTAGAACCTCTAAAGGAATTCATTCATTCGATTTTGAGTTCGGTGAAGACAACTGAAGTGTGTTGTCGGCTTAAACAAAGAAGAAGCTGGTAAGGATGTTAAAGTGAAAGCGAAGGAGTAGAATAAGACTAATATTGATAAAATCGAATGGCCGAATGAGTGGCCATTAAAACCAAAAACAGCAGATAGTCGGCAACTCATGAAAGTAATCGATGTGATGATTCTCCACTAACGTCTTTTCCTTTATATGTAACGGTGATTTAGAACAAAGCACTTCTAGGCACTGTACACTTGGTGCTGTTCCTCCATATGGTGGGCCAACTAACTTCACACCACAACTGTATCGAGTTTCATCCTCCCCCATTTGTGAAATCTAAACAAGGTAATCAGACACAAGGTCTTTTTAATTTTAAGGAGTGCATTGAAACGTATCAAGACAACAAGTGCTTCCAAGACATCTGTTTAAACAGTTCAATACACTGCTGGACCACATGCTTAGAAAGCGAATTGGATGACAAGAGCGAGTTTGGCATCGAACTATTGAACGGTACACCCTGCTATAGTATCCTTGAGTAGCATCATATTGTTTCATTGAATGTGAGTTTAATATCAATTTAGGCACTGTACTCACAAGGTATGTGAATACAATTCATCCTCTACAATTCATCGCAAAAGTAGCTTCAAACGTATTTGCTTACGTACACAGCTTCTAGGTTGGACTCGAACTATCTCCAAAAAGAATCTACCATAAGGTTTCGATCACAGGTTTTTCTGTCCTCTAAAAAGGTTGTATCATGTTAGACAATCTTTACCAGACCTTATCGCATTAGAGGCACTCAAAGAAGATTAACTGATTTGTTTAGGAACAATTAAGAGTTCGTTGCGCTCTTCCATCGACTCAAGCCATCAAGACACATCTATGCTGTAGCATTGCATCATGATTCCCTCGAGATCTTTTCTAAGTTTTGGCAAAAGGCTGATGCCAATGGAAGGTAGACACTTATTTACTGAACTTAATTGGTGATCACAACCTTTTAGTTAGGATTACGACCTAGCTGCTCACACCACTTATGTTATGCGTGTTAATTTTATACATGAGTGGCGGGAGCTAGAGTCTAAAGTCGATTCCGAACGACAGATTCCTGAGAAACTGAGAAGAAGTCGCGGAAGAAATATTTTTTCATATTTCGTTTTGTTCGAGATGTCTAAGCCAAGGGTTGAACTACGGGTTCTCGTCTAATAAGCAACTCACTACCTACTAGACTACTGCAACTTCATGTAAGTGACAGAATCGATTATTAATCTACCCGCCAACTTCAGTGTCACCACAAAACGAGCACATTTCAATGACGTTCTCTTCGGAAATAGTCCCCACGGCCGCCGGTGAAACTCTAAATAACTGAAAAACTGCCTACTATTGCCACTTATTCTACCTATTTTTAGTGGGGGAGGGGGGGGGTCTAGGGGTAATATGGTAGGTTGACTGTGTTCTCTAAAAAAAATTGTGCATTAACTTCCCATATTCATTCATAAAGTGGGTTGTTTAGCCTGCTTCTGGGGATACCGATAAAATCCACCGTGACGGGGACCATTACTAGTCCTGGCACCTCACAAATGTACACAAATTAATAAAAAAAAAATTGCAAAACCTCTACTGTGCAGTTTATTTTATTCCACCTTAAGAGCGGAACACGCGATCACAAAAGAATGCATTCTTTTACATCGGGTTTGTAAAGGTAAAGCCAACCAACCAACCAGCCAACCCACCAGCAAACAGTGCAAGTTGATGTACCCTTTTCTACTGAAAAACGACAAAAAAAAACAACAAAAACTTGAGAAACAATTTAAATCTGAAAATACGAGCGATGATTACGATGACTGCGATCTTCGTTTTGTATTCAACGAATTGTGTTTGAAATTGTTGCTGCTGTTGTTGTATAAAATGGGGTTTTCCTTGATTGAAATTAATTCCTAGACTACAACAACAACAACAACAACAATGATAATCATAATAACGGCGACTAACTTGTAAAGCATAAAAAGACATGAAATAATGAATAAAACAACAACAACAGCAACAGCAACAACTATGGTGGTGGAAACTACCATAAACTTTGAAACTCAGAAAGGAAAGCAGAGGAATAGAGAAACAACAACAGCAACAGCAGCAGTAGCAGCAGCAACAAGTGGTAATAACAACAGTTACAACATATTGCATGTGTGTGTGTGTTGCTTGGAAAAATAATAACAAAACCATATGAGACGATGAGAACATGTCTACATATGGGAGAGAGACAAAAAAACACACATTCAAACATACTTGTATTCAATTTCATATAGTTTGTACATATGTATGCATGCATGTGTGTGAGTTTATATTATTTCGTTTGTTTTGTTTAGTTTTTGTAACACTCAACGTCAAATTGACAAGCTGACAGTGAAATAAGCTTCTATTGATCATTTTTTATTGACTGCCTACAGACCAACATACATATGTATGTACATTTTTATACACCGGAGAGTTTGTAATGAATACCTGATGCCCAGGGCCTTAAAAGCTTTTACAAACAACTGCTCAGCAACTGCAGTAAGCAGAGTTAATTTTTCTATTACAACTGCACCATCCGCATACATTACGCAAAGGGGGTAACAAGTGTCATGCCAGTGGTATGTTAATGAATGTTTTTCTTATAATTGTTGTTGTTTTTGTTTTCCTTTTTAACGTTTTGTTGTTGTTATTCTCGTTTGAACAATTTACCGCTTTGTTGTTTTGTTTTCCATGTGTTTCTTTTTTAGGTTTTCTGATCAGTAGAGTTGCCAGCCCTGTTAGAAAAATTCTCAGTTTTTTTAAGCCTGTACTGTAGATTATTTATTCGCTTGTGGGGCAACTTGTTTCACATTAAAATTTTTGATGTTTCATAGAAGAGGTTCGATTGATTTTTACTGAAGTAATCAAAAATTTAAACAGAATTCACCGGATAATTTGATTCTGTGGGCATACGTATGTATAGATAGGAATGTATCAACGATAGAATAAAAATTTTTAATCGATTTTAGAAACAAAAGAAAAAAAAGATCTCCTTACGTTTAAAAAATGAAACTAGGAAGCTCACAGTGTTTCATAAATGTTGACAAGTTTATAAAAAAAATTAAATTTATTCTTTCTATCCATTTAGTGGTTTCAAATATACCAGTCTAGAAGGGCTGTCAACTGTTAAAGTTCTTTTATCTGATCACAGATCGTTTAACAATCGAAGAAAGTGTAAAAATAGTAAAAATTTCCTTTCACTTTTTGTGCATTACAGTCATTATGCTCTTCAAAATTGGTCTACAGTGCAAGGACTCGGTTGTGGTCAGGTCAGTGCATCATCGATATATAAAAAAAATATGAAAATATTGCATTTGTTAAAGAAAGTGTGGCGGAATATGATTTTAGGGGTATCACTTGCTAACAAAATAATCGGACAACTGACGATCATATAAAAAGTTCCCGCTATAATTTGGCATTACAGCGACACGTTGAATAGTAAAGTAAGATGTTCTATACACAAGATCTGTGAAGGCCAGTGTTCGGCTGAATGGAATTGTTTGTAGACGGCATTTAATACCACTGATATGGTGCAACATTGCAAGAAGCATCATTCGGGGCAACATTCGATTGTTTACGGCATTGAAAAATATTCTGAGTAGAACCACAATGATTTTGTCGATTCTACAGATTTGTCAACAACTGGACCTATCTTACGGGTCATTATGAAAGATTTCGTAATTGGCTTTACATGTTTATCGAATTGAAGGCCAAATCTCGTAACAAATAAGGCCGGCTGAACTATCACAACACAAAATTTTTTTTAAGGAGTAAGTTCATTTCTACATCGGTTGTTAAGTGAACAAGCGAAATTATCACATATGGTAATAGGAGAATCCAGATGTGTTTGTTCACAAGCTGAACTATACGGGCCGTACATACATAAATAGTCATTACAACCCTTTAATTGGAATTACCGCCCAGCCTCTCATTAGTAATTTTATCCATGAGTTACGTCCTGCCATTCATGGTTTAACGTTGTCTCTCACCAAAGAATTTGTGAATTCATGGTAATTTTTATTAATCTCAGAGATTTTTCCTGAAGACTGTTGAGAGGAAGGCGTCAAAGGAAATATTTTTTCACATTTCCTTTTGTTCCAATGTTTCAGTTGAACCACAGGTTCTCGTCATGTTTTGGTGATGCTAAGATCAATTTCGCGGGTATGCGAATCATCCTCTAACGTTGGACCTTTATTCGTTAAGTTATCATTGAGTTGCCGTCATGTAAAATGTGGTCGTTGCTACCAAACAAATATAATAGCTAAGGCGAGATCCAAGCATTATAATGAAACGAAATTTTTAGCAGAGTGATGACTTCGTATGTTTTTTAAATTTACATTTAAAACCGGAAAGTAAAAAAACAAACGTTTATTTTATAACATTTCATCATTTCTGAACTGAAGACATACCCTCGGTGCAGAAATTTTCTCATCGAAAAACTGATGGAATTGCATATTCCAAGATCCAATGCCTTGGCAAAGTGTACGCCCAAAACATTTTTACTCGACTATTTGAGCTGGGGAGCATAAATCCATCCTTAACGTAAATGTTACGTCAATATGTGGTTTCTTCATTTAATATATAATCCTGCAAGCGCTTTTTGATTTTGAATTAAATTTTTTTACAATAATTTTCTTTCATTAGTGATGGCAACTCTGGTAAAAAATTTCATGCTTTACTCCACACTTGTTTAAATGGCTTTCGGTTTATTACTCCTCTCACTTGAAATAAAAAAATAAACAAATTGAATTGCTCTCACACTCTCTTTGTTTAGCAAGAGAGATCTTGCTCTCCCTGTAATTACTAAATTTTTCTCTGTTTTTGTTTTCTAAACTTTTTCTCTGTTTTGTTTTGTTTTTGTGTTTGCGTGTTTGCTTTACTCACATACTATTTTTTGTGTCTTTGAAAAACAAATTCATTTTTCTTGAGGATTTGTTTTAAATTGTTTTCGTTTTTGTTTTTGTTGTCGTATTGGGTCTCCTATTTGGTGAGATGATCTCATTTAAAAGCATTTTGTTTTGTTATTGTTTTTGTCATTGTATTGTATAAGAATGCATATATGTGTGTGTGTGTTTATGTGCTTGGGTTTTTATAAGTATTTTGTAATTATTGTTGGCGTTGTTGGTGTAGTTGTTGCCGTTAAATTTGTTGTATTCTTGACGACACCCTTATGAAGAAACCAACCGGTAAAACCAAAAGTAGTTTGTTGCTGCTTCTGCTGCTATTACTCTTTCTCTGTCGCATCAAAAGCACGTTTTTTGATTTGTGACAACATTTGTAAGTTTTCTATGATCACAACAGTAACTACAACAACAGCAATGATAATAATCTTTTAAGTCTATTACTCTTTATTGTTGTTGTTGTTGTGAAATATTTTCCTCTTCTTTTTTTTGTTGTTGTTGTCGTTTGCTGGGTTTGGTTTGGTTAGGTTGGGTTGGGTTGGTTGCCGATTGTTGTGTGTTGTCGGTTGTCGTTTTGGCTTTTGTGAAGCGCTTAAAACCATGAAATATTTCCTTCTTCTTCTGTGTGTAATTTATTGTATGTATTTATGTTTGTATGTACTTACATATGTGAGTGTATTTACAATAACAACAACAATTAAAAGCCTAAAAAAAAACAAAGTATAAGACGAAGAGTTTTTTTTTAATTTTTTGTTAGAAACCCTGTCTAAGTGTGTATACTTTCAGTTGTAAAAGAGTGTTAATTTTATTAACGGTACTCTTAAGACCCCATTTAAAGGCAACACCCAAGCGACAAAACAGCCTGAGACGTTGCAATGAAAACCTGTTGGAATTACGCTCATTGCACGTGGTAGTGAGGGTCAGAGCTATGGAGACTAAGTGAAGCAAGTGGCTGACAGCTCCTTCCTAAACAAATGATCTACGGACACAATCTGTAGATTTTTGGAATTTGGAAAATTCTTCGCAATATGACTAAGAGCATATAGAGCAGTTTGAAGGCTACAACAAAATTTAAAATTTCGAATTTTCGTTTCAATTTCTTTTTCTAAGCTTATTAAGCGAAACGGCTCATTTAGGCCCATAGTATTTAGAAAATCTAATGAACTCCCACTATCACTTCGCCTAATACGCTGCCCTTTAATCGTGGAGAACACAGAACTATGACTGAGGAATTAAGCTAGTCTGGATCGCATTGTTAATCTGCTAGTCCTTCAGCTAGGCCTTGCACACTGGCTGAACATCTCGTCATTGTATTTAATGACACCCTGTGTTATCATATTTTTTTTTTCTAAGACCTTAAAGACTTCCTGACTACCTCTAAGGAGCCGTATACCTGTGTGTATGCTCGTCTACATACTCCTGTATATTGAATGGGTTTACTCATATACTGACTGTTGGCAAAACAGTCGTTAGAGCGTATGTACACTACATCAAGCTTGTTTTCATTGGAAGAGATAGCGAGATATTTGACGAATACCCTGCTAAACATGAAAAGATTAAAAGTAACAACAAATCTGACGTACTTGCAAAGACAGAAAATTCGAATGACATTCTTCAAAGAGGAGAAAATTTTCCTCATTTGCGATGAGAATAACAAACCATAACTCCCTTATGGATATATGAAGAACAAAATTTGAACTTATTCTGCTTCAATCTAAGTACTCTTATAGCAGTTTAAAGGGAAATGATGGGGAAGAATAGGAGACCACGTCTCTCTTGCCCGTCATTTGTAAAGCTGATACGAAGGATTCGAAGTAGCCGTAGTGTAGTAGACTAGGTTCAAACCCCAACAAAATATGAAAAAATATTTCTTCGGCCACTTCTTCTCAGCAGATTTCTGGCAAAAACTCTGAGTAAATAAAATTGCCATGAAAAAGTTTCTCAAAAACCTGTTGTTCGGAATCGACTTTAAACTGTCGGTCCGTCCCGCCACTCATATATAAAATTAACACACACAACATAAGTGGTGTGAGAAGCTAGGTCGTAATCCTGACTGAAGGGTTGTAATGTCAGAGAGCTTTAGTTTGCTTATTGAAGCTTCTGGTAATTAAACCTAACCTAACTTAAGACTCAATGTTGCCTGTTAAAACAAAAAGAATTTGTGCGTTAGGTTTGCTGCAGGAAAAAGCATTTTGACAATCATTGGGAATCACTAAAGCAGAATTGCTTATGTTTCCCTCTTTTACGGCATTCTCGAAAGTTGCATATGCTACATTGCGTCTGTTTGTGGCTGCCCCGTTGTTATTACAAGTCATTGTAAAGAAAATTCTTGCATACAATATTCAGATTCTTGATCTAAAGGGTGTTTTTTATAGAGATATAGAACTTTAAGTTGCAATAAAACAACGATGGATTATTCGATTGACATGAATTTTATTTATCCGAAAGATAATCTTGTGGCATTACATTTTAAATATGATTTCTGGCATATGACTGTCACGGCTGGCGCGGATGTAGTCCAATCTGGACGTCCAATTTTCGATGACTTTTTCCAACATTTGTGGCCGTATATCGGCAATAATACGGCGAATGTTGTCTTCCAAATGGTCAAGCGTTTGTGGCTTTACCGCATAGACCAATGACTTTACATAGCCCCACAGAAAGTAGTCTAGCGGTGTCAAATCACAAGATCTTGGAGGCCAATTCACAGCCCAAAACGTGAAATTAGTCGGTCACCAAACGTGTCTTTCAATAAATCTATTGTGGCACGAGCTGTGTGACATGTTGCGCCGTCTCGTTGAAACCACATCTCCTGGACATCATGGTTATTCAATTCAGGAATGAAAAAGTTAGTAATCATGGCTCTATACCGATCACCATTGACTGTAACGTTCTGGCCACCATCGTTTTTGAAAAAGTACGGACCAATGATTCCACCAGCCCATAAAGCGCACCAAACAGTCAGTTTTTCTGGATGTAACGGTATTTCCACATACACTTGTGGATTACCTTCACTCCAAATGCGGCAGTTTTGTTTGTTGACGTAGCCATTCAACCAGAAGTGCGCTTCATCGCTAAACAAAATTCGCTTATGAAAATCGGGAACAACGGTAATCTCATTTTGGGCCCATTCGACGAATCTACGCCTTACTTGATGATCGTTTGGCTTCAAATCTTGCACGAGTTGGATTTTGTAAGCACGCAAACCAAGATCCTTCCGCAAAATCTTCCATAAAGTGGATGGCCACAGATCCAATTCCTGTGCTCGATGGCGGATGGACTCATTCGGGTCTTCCTCAATGCTACGCTCTACAGCAGCAATAGCTTCTTCTGTACGCACCGTACAGCGTCTCTGGGGATGCGAGTTATCAATAAGAGTAAACGTTGTGCGAAAACGTTCCATGGTTAATCGAATTCACTGCTCTGATGGACGATTTTGTCGACGATAAAATGGACGTAGTGCGCGATACATTTTCCGCACAGAACCATTATTTTCGAAATAACATTGCACTATTTGCAAGCGTTGTTCAGGCGTGAGTCTATTCATGATGAATTGCCAAACCAAAGTGAGAATAAATCACTTGACAGCTGTTAAATCGGTCGCCATCTTGAAAAGTAATGCCAACTTAAAGTTCTATACCTCTATAAAAAACACCCTTTACAATAATGTAGTGTAGCCATCATAAGTTGTGTGGTTGAACCTAAACGGTCGTTACTTTCTCAGTTGTTTTCTGTTTAGAAATCATTTTAACGGTGATTTTAAGACCTGCATTCAAAAACAAAATACAAAAAAGCGTGGAAGAGGAATAAAAAAAAAACTTTGTCTTTAATGGGCTTTAGGGGTTATTTGTTGTTGTTGTTGTAATACTTTGATTTTTCTTCTGTTTCAATTTTCTGTATGTTGTTGTTGTTGTTGTTGTTACGCTACTATGTTTCCCCCATAAAATTTCACTTTAAAGAGACAGTGTGGTAAACTTTACTTAACAGATTCCGTTTCTTTCTTTTTCTTTTCTTTTCTTTTCTTTTCTTTTCTTTTCTTTTCTTTTCGTTTCGTTTCTACTGTTGTTTGTTTTTGTTTTTGTTGCTGTTGTTTTTGTAATTTATAGTCGATCTTTTCTTTTCTTTTCTTTTTACTGCGTTTCATTTTCAATTTGACTTTCATGGGTTAACTAACAGTCTGTTGTAATGTTTATTGTTCATGTTGTTGTTGCCGTTGTAATGCTTTCTTTAGTATTTAACGGTTTTTTCATTCGCTTATGCCTGCTTAAGTGTGTAATTTCTATGCATGTGTGCCATTCATTCCATTTATGGGTTCGTCTTCTCAATCCCCTCTTTTTGTTGTTGATGTTTCTGTTCCCGTTTTTTCCTCATTCGTTTATTGCTGTACCGTTATCTATTAGCGCTACTCTGTTAATTTTATTATTAGAGAGAGGGTCTTCCTCTCTCTCGCTCTCTATTCCCATTGATTTTTCACGTTTTTTTCTCGTGATTCAAATGCTTTTGGGTGGCTTTCTCTCTTAAAGCAGGAAAATCTCTCTTATTGTTCTTGAATTTCAATTAAATTTTGGATTCTTTAAATAAAAAGTTTCCCAAGTAATTGCAATATCGGCCTGATTAAGACGATTAACGTTTTACTTTACAACAGCATACTGTACAGTGCGTAGCGTGTAAGATATGTTGATGAGTATCATATTCTATGCTGAATTATGAGGTCAGTCTGAAACTATTCTGACCTGACCTAGAGATAGCGTTTGAGGTTTGAGAACGATTATATTGGTTGTAGTTGCAAATAAGCTTCGATAAGCTTTCTCTTGATATTTGGTTATTAGTCCAGAATACTAGAGAAATATCAATACGGTTTGAAGCATTTGAAATTGAACCATACAACCCATCAGTTAGGATTACGACCTAGTTTCTCACACCACTTACATAACTTGTGTGTGTTAATTTTGTACATGAGTGGCGGGACCTACAATTTAAAGTCGATTCCGAACGACAGATTTCTGAGAAACTTTTTCACGGCAGGTTTTATTTACTTTCAGAAATCTGCTGAAAGGAAGTCCCCGAAGAAATACTTTTTGTATTTTATTTTGATGTCTGGCCTGGGCCTCGAACCCTGGCTTTACGTTTCATAAGCCAACACACTACCTACTAGACTATGGCGACTCTTGAAATTGGACCTGTCAACTAAAATCGCACGAAATGTTTAATCGAATCTATCCAGAACTTCACTTTCGCTGTACTGCAGAAGGGAAATATTGTGGCCTTGCCAAACCGTCAGTTCGACAGTCAAAATTATTCGTAACTCAGCTTAGCTCTTTCATATACATTTTATATACACGTTCTCTCAAAGTGTTTACCTGATTATCCCCATAAATTGTAACTCCTGAGCACTGCGGTATGCTCTTTCTGACTAGTTCGGTTCATAAAACCTCCGCCTGAAAAATACTACATTCTACTGAAATGTCTAACATTTATACTGAAAATGATGATCCCTACACCCATGCCCGTATCCAGTTCAGACGTTACTTTAACAAGAAATTACAATAACAAACCCACAAAGAAATAACGTGTAAATTACAATAACAAAACTAGATTGAAACAATGTTTGAAACAATCTTTGAAAATAATATTCAATTTGGTGTGAAATCAACCGAACACCAACTCTAAATTTGAATTTTAATTTTATCAGGCTTGAATAACGATCTCGGAAGATAAGATTATGTGTGGCTAGCGCTTTAGGGGGATTATAACGGCTTCTTTACATAACCTTAAAATAAACTCTTGGGAGTATTATTAACGGATTTATTTCAGTATTTTCCAGTTAATTGTTCGATTTTTTTTTTTGAAAACTCATGGCTCTGCTTAAAGAAAAATTCTCATAATTGTTAAGCTAGATTTTGACAAACAATTGATAAACAATCTGACATACAGATAGACAAATAGGCAGGCAGACAGACAGACAGACAGACCGACAGACTCTTATCCATAAATTTTAAATGGCAGTTTGTAAAAAAAAGAAAAAAAATAGAAAACAAGGCCATTTTATTGACTTTTCTTAATACCGAACAATAATACAACAACACAGAGGATGCGTGGGTTGTTTTAGCCATGAAATGAAAAAAATGTTTTCAAATTCATTCATTAATTCGTTGTTGCGGCTTAGATTTCAAAGCCATGCCTTTTTGTTACAAAACTTTTTGATTTACAAAATTTATACGTATTTTTGTGTGGCATAAATGTGGTCAAAAATAAAAGAAAAAAAAATGAAATAAAAAATGGACAGGAAATATTAGAAAAAAAAAGAAAGTAACGAAAATGCTATTCATTCATGCATAAAATTGTAAAAAAAAAACTGTCATAAAATCCCTTTCAACTGTGTGGGTCAGATTATGGATTTAATTCACTTGTGCTTTTAAAAGTTGGAGTCCCCCGGTTTTTGATAAACCCAAATCGAAATTTCTTTTTTTTTTCAATTTTTCTACCAATTTTCAATTTTCAAAAAAAAAAATCAAAAAATCCCATAGAAATCTAAGTTTTAAACGTGCAAATGAATATGAATACCACCGACAACAAAAACAACAACAATACCACATGTACTACAAGTACACCAACAAACAAAGAAACTACACAACAGCCTACATCAGTACAGCAGTACAACGAGAATTAAAGTCATGGATACACAGGCTTTAAGTGCCCAAAATGAGAAAGAAAAACTTTGAAAACCTGGTGTCAAGCTACACATGCAAACAGATGAACGGACAGACAGACGGACGTAATATCTGTTTGAAAAAAAAAAACAAACAAAAAACCACGCGAATAACAGCAAAATCTCATGGAGAAAAATCACTTGAACTCTCATAGAAAAACTAGCCACAATACTGTGCTGCAATCAATGGCAGGCAACAGCAGTGCACAGTAGAGTCAAAGTGGAAATAATTTAAAATTTTTTTTAATAAAATTTTAAGAAAATAATCGCACAATCTTTCGAACAATTTTTGCTATAAAGGATAGTAAAAAAGGCCCATTATTTTTTTTTTCGCCCAATAGATGGCTTCAGGTCCAGCGTTATAAATGTGACATCAGATCAGAAGTTTACAAAGATATAAGTTTTGTTGTTATCATTTACCTCCGCATTATTTGACCAGGACAACATACATAAATAATTGGCCACTACAACCCTTATTCAGGACTACGGCCTAGCTTCTCACACCATTGATGCTGTGTGTGTTAATTTTATATATGAGTCGCGGGACCTACAGTTTAATGTCAACTGCGAACGACAGATTTTTGAGAAACTTTTCATGACAATTTTATTTACTCTCAGAGTTTTTGCCAGAAATCTGCTGAGAGGAAGTCGCCGAAGACATATTTTTTCGTTTTGATGTCTGACTTGGGGTTTGAACCGAGGCCTCAAGTCTAATAAGTCAGTGAGGAAACGTACTCATTTATTTCGGTTAGGAAACTGTTCTAGGAACTGAATACGTTCACCCGTATGAAAAAGCTCTTGATGCTTGCAATAATGTGTTTGGGGAGAAAGAACAGCTTCAGATCGAAGATGACCCACTTTGGTTTTTCAACATATAGACGGTACGGTAAGAATTTATATCTCTATCCGCTGGACCTGTATTGTGAGGGCTCCGCCCTGACCAACTAGACAACTAGAAACTTTCCGAAACATTAATTACATGATACTACACATGATACTCAATGATTCTGTACAGTTCTTCACAGATAATAAGACTCTGTGGAGTTGTGGGTGGAAGCAGCTTTCCACATTTAGTAGAAATAGCATATTTGTTAAAGCTTGGCTCTTCCGGGCAGAAGTGTCTGTCAAACAGAATGTGATGAGATGTTTATAGCATATTAATCCATTGGAACCACGCAAGCTACGATTGCAAGAGCATGAGCTAAAGTTAAATAGAGAGCACACGGAAGAACTGCTAAAACTCTAAAAGAGTCTACTCAGAGCAGTTATTGGAGTCATTACTGGACATTATATTCTGGGCACTCATACAAGATGTATTAGTCTTGGTTATACTATATAGCAGGAATTGCACAAACTCAGCAGGAATTACACAAACGAAGAGGAGTATGAAACAATTCTTCACCTATTGGCAGCCTTATGTCCCAGGAAAAGGAAGTAATTGGGCTTCTATCATGATGATGATCTCACTGATCTGTCGAAGATATACAATAGGAGACTAGGCGGTTTCATTAGTAGAATTATTGTGATATTACAAAAGGCCATACTTGGCCATTGTGTATCTATCAGAGATCAGCAATGAGTATTCAAAAAGATGAGTAGAATCGAATCAACTTATACTCATAATTTCTAACACTTCTACGCATTCATACTTACATATTTTAATATTATGGAATATCTATTCATATTCAAAGTTTAAAGTACTCATCATATTCATACTTAACAACACGTATGATGTTGTTGATTTCGACTCTCCATAACTCAACATATGTATACACGAATCACAAAATAAGTATGATACGTGTACGAACTCCAAAATACTCACTAGAAGGTTGTGTCTTTGCTCTACTAGATGCTCTGTCTTGTGAGTGAGCTTATGAATCAAATATATTTCGAATGGTATGAGTTTGATGTCAACGTTGTACGCATACTCATTGCAACCTGTACTTATAAATCAACGTTGTAGTGAGTACGAATGAATCCGAGTATGTAGTTAAATTTCAATATTGTTGACTCGCTTATATTCAAAATTTCATGAGTGCTTATGAGTAAAAGACAATTCGATTTGTTGCTGATCTCTGGTCCCTACTATTTGACCCTTGACCCTTGATATTATCCACAGGTTAAACTATATACAAAAAAATTCATTTTCATATTCTTTTATGCCGAATTAAACGCTCTTCTTGAGCGTTATAAATCTCAACCCAGTCACATCAGAAGTTTGATGTAATGTTTGGGATACTAACGTATGTATTAGGGTGGGTTTATCTCATAGAGTAAAAAAAATGTTTCTTTCTGTCAGATTTTTTTGAAATGAGATTCCAAAGTACAAGTATTTGTCCATAATAACCAATAATAATGCAAATAACGCATCTTCGCATCTTCAGGGGTACCTAGTCACGTTTTTTTAGGGACATTGGCTCTATTTTTTCGGTTTCAGTACTAGTTGCGTATTTATTGTGTAGAACATAAAATATTATAAACCGTATGGCCTATAATTTGATGTATGACACGGGCAAATAGCTTTAGCCGTTCCAGAGATATGGAGCGCCGAAGTCGCAAAACTGCCAAAAAAATCGAGATTTTCAAAACTTTGAGGCCTCAGTGGCACGGGTTAACATCTTCCAATTGTGCTCAAACTTTGGCAATCCTAAAATCTGACAGAAAGAAACATTTTACGGGGGTGCCCCCAAAAAAATTCGGATATCGATTTTTTAAAACCACCCTAGCATCCTATGCATCCATATGGGATGTTTTCCATGTAAAGATAGTTAGTAGAGAACGCATTCACATACATACATATGTACAAACCTTTTGGAAATTCATTTAAGATAAGAATATGTATTATCATTGCATTGACCTTTGACCTTGTCATGTTAGTGAATCATTATCATTATCATTAATGAAGGCAGTAAAGCCTCGATCATCAATCTAAGAATTCTGATTCAACTCTGAGACTTTCAAGAAAGAGTAGAACCAAAGAATATGGATATAAAGAATACGCATCATGTAGAAGTAAAATTTCGTATGGCGGGTCGTAACATTACGACCCGCTCTCACCAAAATTTTTTTAAAAATCATTTCTGGGTGAGGGGAGCGTAACAATGTGTTGCTCTCATCGTACATATGTACATGTGTATGTATTCCTGTGTTTTTTGATTTAGTTGCGGATGTTTTATCGTTTTATTTCAGAATAACACTCGAAGAATATTTTGTGTTAAAAATATTCTATGTCATTAGCTGGGCTTATTTTATTTTGTCTCATAGTTTAATTTTTTTTAAATGCTTTGGAATGCTCGTTTTTTCTTTTAGTAACAAATGGCTTTTTTATTCTTTTTATTTTTCTAAAAAACATGGCCTAACTTTTAAGCTTTATGTTCTTTTAATAATAAAATGGACTTTTTATTTTATCTTTATTTATCTAAAATTATACATTTACATATGTATGTTGATGAAATGAAAGTAAAAATAGAGTATATTACTAACACTTTTATATGGCTGTAAATAAATAGATTCTCTCAACTTATTTTCTCTCTCTCACTCACTAATCCATAACCATAGGCATGTGTTAACCTAGAGGAAAATTGTTAGTAATAATTTCAAGTCTACTTATTAACCCAATGATATGTATATGTGATCGGAAAATATAGAAAAATTGTACTGCATTAAATCCCTAAAGACACGGTATTTAACAAATAAGTAAGTGTTCTTCCAAAAATCGAAATCATTTCTCATTGATATTAGTGAATACTACTGTGATATTTCTTTGGGTGTACCATTGAAGTCTGAAAAAAGCGACATGAACCTTCTTCTTTAATAGCTGACAAGATTTTTACGCTCTTTTTAACGAAAATTCTTGATGTTCGTGTCCTATGTGTGTAAAAAGCCGAAGATATTCTTACCCTGAGGGTCATTGGTGCCGACACCAGAAAAATAAATAAAAAAGTGGTTAAACTACAAAAACGCACGATGAGGTTTCTGTAACCTTCCCTTCTATCTTTCCCCCCGCGTCATGAAATATTTTTGAAAAATATTCCAAAATATGTTAAAATGCACATTCTTTATACTTTATTTTCTTTGGTAGAACTAAATGAACAAATATGTTCACAACAACACCTCAATATGAAAACAGCCTCGGAAACTGTTGTTTGTACTCAATTAAGGCCCACTGTTGCATTGGAGTGAGACGACAATAATAAAAAGAAATAAAAATTCATTCATTCGTTCATTCATTACTCACATACTCACACATACGGATACATACATACATACATACATACTGACACATAAACTAACAATCAAACAATATTCTCTCATCTCAAGGTCATTTGAGAGCGCCAAATGTAATCAAACAACTGCCAACAACGAACATTAAAAAAAATCCACAATAAAAATTGCAAAAACATTTCGGCATTCGTTTCGTTTTTGCCAGCAAAGAAAACGAATTCGAATTGGAATTCGAACGAAATCTGCATCAACACAGAAGGTTACTTGGCCGATACAGCATTTAAGCCTGACTTGATTTGTGTTAAATCTGTTGAATAGGCAGATTGGAATTCGTTTTTTTTTTTCTTCAATATTTTCCATTACAAATTACATTTGAACCTGGGGTTTGAACTCGGGCCTTACGTCTAATAAGCCAACACGCTACCTACTAGACTGTGACGACGGTTGACAAGTAGGTCGTTTTATTTCACTGGACAAAACTTTCTTGTCACATCGATTATAAAGCGCCAGCCATGCTAGAAACCAAGAAAGTTCAAAATTGACTTGGAAGTGTCAGCCCATACATGCTGCATCCAGTGAATATTTTTTCATGTGAACAACATTAAGAGCTTCTGAATCCTCAAAATAATCATAACAAAACCACAAAGAAAATGCATGGGGAATAAACAAAGGAAAATTACAATATCAAAACTAAAGTGTCCGCCAAAAAAGAAACTACTGAATATTTTCTCAAATTTCTTTTTTTATTTGAAAGTACAACCCTTCCGGTTAATAATGGAAAATAATTTCATTCAAATGGCTGCCTCGGCTGGCCGGCCATGCAGTAGCCTACGCGATCGGTCCAATTTTTAAGCACATTATCGATTGTGTGCAGCTGTATTTCACCAATGGCTTCAGGAATATTGTCATTTAAAGCGTCAATTGTCTCTGGCTTGTCGGCGTAACACTTATCTTTGACGGCACCCCACAAATAATAGTCCAGCGGTGTCAAATCGCAGCTCCGAGGTGGCCAAACGACATTAGCTCTGCGGCTGATAATGCGATCTTCAAAAACAGGGCGCAAAACATCGAGTGTAGCTTCGGCTGTGTGGCACGTAGCGCCGTCCTGTTGAAACCAAATGTTGCCAATATCCTTCTCTTCAATTTTTGTGAACAAAACTTCGTTCAACATGGCCCGATAACGATCGCCATTGACTGTAACGGCCACTCCTTGCTCATTTTCGAAGAAAAATGGCCCAATTATGCCTCTGGCCCAAAATCCGCAACAAACAGTGACTCCTTTTGGGTGCGTCGGCTTTTCAATGTATGCGTGCGGGTTTTCTGTGCCCCAAATGCGACAATTTTGCTTGTTTACATACCCGCCAAGATCAAAATGAGCTTCATCTGAAAAGATGATTTTTTTTTGCCAAAATAGGCATCTTCTGTAAGTCGATCGCAGGCCCACTTAGCGAAGCGAAAATACATTGGATGGTCAATTAGCTTCAACTCCTGAACCAATTGGACTTTGTATGGCGTCAATACCAAGGTCTTTATGCAAAATTCGTCTCAATGATGTCTCCGAAATGTTCAATTGTTGAGAACGACGGTGAATTGATGTTGATGGCGCAACACGCACACACTTTCTGCCACATCAGCAATATTCTCGGGTGTACGCACTGTTTTTGGCTTTTCACGCTTTGGTTTATCGATGAAGATGCCAGTTTCTTTCACTTTTTTTCACAAGATAACGAACATACGGAGCTGACAGTGCTTCTCTTCTTCCAAAATCCGTACGCAATTTTCGCACACACATTCTGCAACATTACCATGATTTTCAAAGTAATGTCGCAATATTTCCCTGCATTGTTCAAGCGTATACACAACCATATTCGTTCAGCGGAAGGATAAAACTAATTATCTGTCAAATCTGACATGAGCTAAGTGTTACCATTCACGAAATAAGCACTAGTTGAAGAAAAACGTTAGATGGCGGACCCAATATATTGAAAGACGACGAAAGACATAAAAGAATTACAATAACAAACAGTAACAATGAGATCTAGAAGTTGTCATATCATTGAAGTACAGTCAAAGCGTATGGTAATGGTGCCATGTCATGGTGCAGTGAAAATTGTGTCCTATAATTGTTTTTAATTTCTTTATTGAACCCACTACTCGTACATCTTAAAGATACTAGATTCCAGTCTATCAATTGTTGTTGTAATTTTGTACTTTTCTATTCCAAAGAAAAAAAAAACAAAAAAAAAACAAAAACAAGCTGTTGACAAACATTTTTTGATCATCCAGTGCGGCATTAAAAAGTCATTGCTCGCTGCCTGGTTGGCATGGCGTTTAATACTTACGATGACATTTTAATTAACGATTGAATATTAAAGACAACTTAACCTAGTGCTTGACATTTAATCTTAATTAAGAATTCACATTACAACGATACAATATTATATGGACAGAGAGAGAGAGAGAGAGAGAGAGACACATAAGAGAGACATAACCACACTCGTACAAATGACAGACAGTACACGTTGGTGTCATGTAAATACATGAAAATGTTAATGAAAGATCAGCATCATCAATTGTCATATTCAAGTCATTTAAGTTAAAAACCTCTCTTGATTTTAAGCCTTTCCTTATGGAAAAACAAGTTAATCAACGAACACTTTGGATGAAAATATGTAATGTTGGCCACCTTTAAATGTCTTTATTCTAGGCAAAATAGAATTTTTAGTTTTTCTGTAATTTTTGAATCAAGCCTTCTTTATTATTTTCTTTCAGATCTTAAATACTTAATTGGTCATTACAACGCTTTAGATGGGACTACAACCTAGCTTCTCTCACCACCCACAACATTATCCATGAGCGGCAGGACATCCGGTTAAATGTCGACCCCGAACGACAGTAGGTAAGTTTTCATGGCAATTTTATTTCGTCTCAGAGTTTTTACCGGAAGACTGTTGAGAGGAAGTTACCGAGATAAATACATTTTTCATATTTCGTTTTTTTTTTGAGATGTCTAGGCTAGAGTTTGAACCATGGGCTATCGTCTAGTAAGCCAACACATTATCTACTGGACTACGATGACTTCAATGGCAACGAATCGATGTAGAAACTCGACTTTTACTTTTGGATCGCCGCACTATGTGGCATTTACCCTGAAAAGCTGGCCAAAAAGGCAAAAATGAATTTAAAGAAATTTAAGAAACTGAGTATGCAGTTCGATAGACGACAACAAAATTCTGCATTATATAGTGAATTTCCAGGACTTTAAGTGAGATTTGTAGATTTGAGACGATGTCAAAGTCAGGAAAGTGAAGAAAATTAAATGCGTTTTTGGTGTTTTTTTTTGCAATTTTAATAGGTTTCTATGATATTTTTTTGTGGCTAAACGAATTGAGGTTTTATATTGATTTTTTTTTATTTGAAAGGTATGAGCAACTGCTACTTTCAGTTTTTTTTCTTATATATATATCTCATATATTAAGGTTAAAATTATTCCTTCAAAATTTAAAAATAATTTAAATTTCACATTTTTTTATCCTACCCAAAAAAAAAGATAAGGATTTTAAAGGTGAAAGTAGTTTTAGTAGTTTAATGTTATATACCACAAGAAAATTTGGACTCTCTACATTCAGGAACAAGAAAAAAAGTTTGCGCAAATTTGCGCAATTATTTTTGGCGATTTTTTGAAAATTTTACCTTTTTCTGAAAAATTAAAAAAGGAGACGTAGTGTAATAAAACCATATGGCGTACGAATTATGCGAGGAAATTCAGTAGAAGCGATACCAATCGAGATGTCCTGAATAGGTTACTTTTAAGCAGTGACCCTTTTATAAGCTGCAGTACACAAAAATCGCGAAGGAATAGAAAAGCATTTTCATCAGACACTATTTAATTAATCCTGACTTCCTGACATTGATGATGAAAATGATAACGATTCAAACGATTGTAGTTAGTTTCACTTTTTAAGTATTTTTTTAAGTTAAGTATTAAATAATGTAAAATAAATATTATGAATCAATATTAATTATCATAGAAGTTTAAAAACTTAATTACATATGTATGTATATTGACTATTATAACAATATGAGATGTATGTTAGATTTTCTTAATGGGCCGTATGTTGGACCTAGGGGCACTTATGATCCGATCATAATAAAATGTGATCATAAATGATTCACATTCATGTTAAACATGTTCATGTCGAATTTCATCGAGGTAATACAATTTTTAAGCCAATTATAATTGCTAAACATATTTTCTTAAGGGGCCCTATTTTGGACCAAGGGGCAATTATGGACCGATCATAACAAAATTTGGTAATATGATTTAGATTTACAAAATACACATTCATACCGAATTTCATCACGATACCGATGTTTTTAAGCCATTTATAAGCGCAAACGTGAATTTCTAAAGAGGACTTTATATGGGGACCAGGGTCAAATGTGATCCGATTTTCACCAAACTTTGCACCATGATTTCTTAGTACACAGAACTGATCCATGCTAAATTTTATCATGATTGTTGCATAATTACCATAGTTATGTGTAAATAAGTGCAATTTCGAGGGGAGTTTGTATGGGGGCTAGGCGAAATCACGGGCCGATTTGAACCAAAATCAGTTGGGTTCATCCTTGGGCCTAATTATCACTAACACTATCACAAAATTCCAGCCATTAACTCATAAAACACTTCTATTAATTTTGGCCAGGTTTTCAGGCAAAATGCCACATAGTGCGCCGTTAAATATTTTATTGAAACATCGTGGCGACAATCTTTTTTTGTTCCCTTGTAAGTAATCGTGGCACCAGCTCTCTTCTTTCTGCAATGCCTATCCAGCATTGCATCCAGGTCGTGTATTCTTCAGGCGATAATCACTCATTACCATTTTGTAGATTTTCTGAATCGTTTCTATCGTGAAAATCTGAATTGGTCGACTACTTTGAATGAAGATTTGAATAACACATGGTGACCAATTGTTTGCCAAACTCATTGAAATCGTTTCTCCTTGCAACAGATGCTTGACATTTCCAATCAAAATCAGGTTTTCCAAACTACTGGCATCATTTGTACATAAAATTGGCTAATTTTGGATTCACGCTCATAAATCAATTTTTTGAAGCTTTATGGGTGGTTGAAATCGTTGATCTCAGTTTCGGAGCACATTAATGAAATTATTGTATGGCAACGGGACCAAACGCTGCAGAAAATAATCGAAAATTGAAATTTTTTTTTCTGGGCGAATACTTTTTACGCTTACTAAGCTTAACGAAAACTTTTTGTTGTAAGAAGTTTGGGGAAAAAATAACCTTCAAATTGATCTTGAAGTCGAAAATATTTCTTTGAAGCTGAGTTGAAAAGCGAGAAAGGAACGTGCAACAACTCAACAGCTGTGATGTATGAGTGGCTTAGTGTTGATATGCCGCAGTGAAGGAGATTAATTCTGAAATATTATGAATTCATGCATCGTTATATGAATTGCTCCCACCTTCATAACCACTTTTTCTTTAAAAAAATGTTACCCAGAAAACGAAGTACACGTTCTGAACTAGTGACTCTTCAATTATGGATCATAAAAGATATTGATTTGGCAAAACGTACACAATATTAGTCACTAACTATGGTATCCTGTTTGATGACATTTAATGTCCGTCCCCTACTCCCTTTTCTTTCTCATTCGATTTCCCCATTAAGTGTCATTGAATTTTGCGATAAGACTGCATACGATTATCTGTGTCAATAAAACGTGTTGCGTTCTCTTCTCTTCTCTTCTTTTTTCTTCTCTTCAATTCACGTCAATGGTTGTATTGTCGATATCACACAAGATATTCCCCCCACACATGTGAGTCGTGGTTGTGATGGTAGTGGTTGTGGTGTTATTATACATGGTGAGTAATACTTTCGTGAACGTTGAATAAATAATTGAACGAAAGTGGGACACAGGCATGCAGGCATGTATAAACGGAATCGTTTGTATACCTGATAGTCAGGCTATGTGGTGGTGAGTGCCTGCCTGCCTGATGACAATTCGCTGAATGTAAATAAGTTATGAAGTGGCAAAATTCCTGTACAGAGATTCCAAATCTTTTATTTCTGGCACAGTAAGTTGTTTCTTCTCTAATAAATTAAAAAACAAAAAATTTCAAAACCTGAGAGGGTCAAAAGTAGCAACTGCCATTTGAAAGGGGCTTAATACCCCTCGTACATATTCACATTAAGATAACTTTGATAAGCTTTATAGTACGGACATGTGTGTGTGTGTGTGTGATTGTAACACTGTAAGTAGCGTTAAAATGATAAAATTTTTGAACTATTTTAACGCTCTAACAGAAAGTACGTCAGATTTTACTTTTATTCCAAGGATGTACCACGTCTGAAAGGTTCACGATAAAGGCCGAATTTGCAGCCCCTTCAAAAGCATAATTTGCATTGGCCCTATAACGACCTGCACCTATTACGCTGTTCAACTATAACTCTAGGCTGGCTTTTCAACTATCATGTTAGTTTTATGGCGTTGTGAATTTTATGTAAATCACGTTGGTGAGTCTCCAAGAATCCTTCGTCTCAGGTAGATGTTTTGGTCTCCTCTTAAACTTTGTAGTCGCCGCAGTCTAGTAGGTAGTGTGTTGGCTTATTAGATGTAAGGCAGGGTTCGAGCCCCAGGCCACACATCAAAACGAAATATGAAAAAATATTTCTTCGGCGACTTCCTCTCAGCAGATTTCTGGCAAAAACTCTGAGAGTAAATAAAAATTGCCATGAAAACTTTCTCAAAAATCTGTCGTTCGGAATCGACTTTAAACTGTCGGTCCGTCCCACCACTCATGTATAAAATTAGCACACACAACACAATAAGTGGTGTGAGAAACTTGGTGGTAGTCCTGGCTGAAGGGTTGTAATGGCCAATTACAGAACTCGTTATATTCCGTTATGACAATTAATATGTTCTTAAGATGAATTCTGGAGTACTTTGAACACCAATTGTGTCATCCATAAAGGCCCAAATGTGTCTGGTCTTTTACAAATGAATTAATTTTCTTATCTTTCATTTGCGAAAGAGTGAAGTTCATGCGAATCATTTGTTTTTTCCCTTCCATACCCGAGGTAACAGGAGAGGAGGTACTCGCAGCATGCACTGGAATAGGAGATAGGAAAACACCGGGGCCGGATGGAATCCCGAATAGGGCACTTAAGGCGGCTATCCGGCTCAGACCGGATACGTTCGCCAAGGTGTTCCACGAGTGCTTCGTCGAGGATGTTTTTCCACGTAGGTGGAAGAAGCAGAAATTGGTTCTCATTCCAAAACCTGGTAAACCGCCAAGGGAACCATCGTCGTATCGGCCCATCTGCCTACTTGACACGATGGGAAAAATACTGGAGAGGATAATATACAATCGACTACTGACATGTGCCGAGGCAGGAGGAGCTCTCTCGGACCTGCAATACGGATTTAGGAAAGGACGGTCCACTGTTAACGCGATAAGGAGGGTGGTCGACATTGCAAGAGATGCAATAGAGGGCGAAAGATGGAGATTTGGCACCAAGGAGTACTGCGCGGTCGTCACACTTGACGTTAAAAACGCGTTCAACTCGGCGAATTGGGGGCGTATTATGAGAGCCCTCTTTCACATGGCTACGCCGCCATACTTAATGGAGATTCTGAATAATTACTTTCAGGACAGGAAGCTAATATACCTAACGGATGAAGGAGAGCAGGAATACGTAGTGACGTCGGGAGTCCCTCAGGGCTCCGTACTTGGGCCACTACTATGGAACATTATGTACGATGGAGTACTTCGACTGCGATTGCCAAGCGGGACTACAATTGTGGGCTTTGCAGATGACATTGCCATAGTCTCGGTAGCTAAAACGGTAGGAGAAATAGAGGAGAAAACGAACACAGCGATTCGAAATGTTAGAGCATGGCTGGATGAGGCAGGTTTGACACTTGCTGCACATAAAACGAAGGCCGTCTTGATAAGCGGCCGGAAGATAGTGGAGAAGATGGAATTGACCGTTGGAGGCACAAGGATCGAATCGAAGAGGGCGATAAAATACCTGGGAGTGATTATCGACGACAGGTTGAACTTCAAGGAGCACGTGAAATACATCGGTGAAAAAGCATCTGTAACACAGGGAGCATTGACGAGGATGATGCCAAATATTGGAGGACCAGGTCCATTTAAAAAGAGAATAATTTCGGCGGTAGTAACGTCGATAATGCTGCATGCTTGCCCAATATGGTCGGAGGCACTCTCAGTGGGGACGACGAGGAGGATACTGTCCTCGGTGTATCGTCTAAGCGCGAGTAGACGGATAAGTGGCTTCAGGACAGTGTCTGATGAAGCAGTTTTGGTATTGGCAAAGACAATATAGCCAGAGAATGGCTGAAGTTTTGATAGTACTCCGAAGACTGGAGGAACGGAGGCGAACTTTTAATTAACGTAATAAAGCTTTCAAGCTAACCAGCCCTCCGCGAAGTAATACCTTATGGCAGTCCCGCGGGGGGAGAGTGGTTGAAGTGTGTAGGGGGTGGGTTAAGTACGTAGGCACCAGTGATGGTGAATCGTGCACTCTTTTGTTGGAACAAAAGTGTCTTTCGAAGATTTGTTGTCTGGCTATATGTTTCAGAAACATTTGGCAGTAAAGGACAAAACACTTCAGGAGACCAACTAAAAAAATGTTGATAAAATAGTGGGAAGTGTTAAGAATTACTGTTGTGTAAATACAATTAAGATTGCCTAGAAGCTAAACTTTGCACAAAAAACGATTTGGAGCCACTTGTATGAAATGGCGATGTAAAAAGGGCCCCATATGAGTTAACGTGTTGATTTCAATTAGCGAATCTCAATTTCTGAAACGAATGAACGTCAGGTGATAACTATTCTATTTTGCGGACTTTTTCCCATCTTTGTATTAATTTTTAGAGGGGATCTTCTAACTGAGATCGTCAAAACAATGCCAATTGAGATATCAGTTTCAAGTTATTCTATTTCATTTGCTTCAATTTAATTTTCGAAAGAAAAACAATTTGTGAAACTCTGTCTTTAATTGTTATTCCTGTAGTTGTTGTTGTTGTTATAATCGCTAAAAACCCCATAATGACTGACTCCTGCTTAATTTCAAAATTATTAGCAGATATGAAACGGAGTAAAGCAACACATGCACTCGCACACATACACACACACGCACACATACTTATATATGGTCGTCTCTTTACCCTGTTTAAACAGGGTATAGTTTATGGATATGAGCAGGGGCAGGGGCATGAGTATGAGTACAGTATTACCGCCATTATTATTTGTATTTGTCATGAGTAGTTGTTGTTGTACATCCTGATGATAAAAATTCAAATAAAAAAGTTGTTGTTGTCGTCGTCGTTTTTTCTTTGAATATTGTTTTGTTCTTCATCCTCGAAAAGCAGAAGTAAAAACAACAACAACAATTTCTGATAAAGTTCTGTTTTTATTGGCTTTTTTATTGTTATTGTTGTTGGTGGCATTACTATCGCTTTTTTATATTGTTTTTGTTTTTTTTATTCATTCCACAGTCATTTAGTCAATCCTTCGAAAACCAAAAAAAAAAAAGAAAGAAATCCCCCTGACTCCTTCTCCTTCGTATTCGGCATAATTGTGAATTCATTTTTCGTTTAATTTTTGAATGCGAAGTTAAATTGGAAGCGTTTTTTGTGTTTTTTTTTTGTTTTGTGGTTTTCGTTGATAATGCAGGGAAAAAACAAATTTTATTGAAGTGACTGCAGGGACGGGCATTTGTTTAAGAAGGTCACAGTAAAATAAAAAAGTTTGGTTATTCGTTTATTTGTTTGTTTATATGTGTGGAATTTCTTAAAATAAAATTGAATGACAAATTCAAGAACTGTTGGAAATCCTAAACAGGATGGTTTGAATTGGTTCAATAGGTTGCCAACCAAAAGCCTGGTCAACTAAATTCAGTTTGACACCATTATTGCAGCCAATAGACCTCTGTCAGTTGACTTCTGTCAAAATGTCTTTTAAAATTTCTGTGTTCTTTTGTCTTTGTGTTTGACACTTATTAATGGGAGTGGATAGTGGAAAAAATCAAAATCGTATAAAATTAGGCTACGAATTGCTTCCTAACTTGTAAGCAAATTCGTTCGACTTTATTTCGCAAAATTAGGAGCTGCAACAAACAATTCGTGGGGACCTAAAATAAAGGGTGTTTTTTTATAGAGGTATAGAACTTTAAGTTGGCATTACTTTTCAAGATGGCGACCGATTTAACAGCTGTCAAGTGATTTATTCTCAGTTTGGTTTGGCAATTCATCATGAATAGACTCACGCCTGAACAACGCTTGCAAATAGTGCAATTTTATTTCGAAAATAATGGTTCTGGACGTTTACTCTTATTGACAACTCGCATCCCCAGAGACGCTGTACGGTGCGTACAGAAGAAGCTATTGCTGCTGTAGAGCGTAGCATTGAGAAAGACCCGAATGAGTCCATCCGCCATCGAGCACAGGAATTGGACCTGTGTCCATCCACTTTATGGAAGATTTTGCGGAAGGATCATGGTTTGCGTGCTTGATTACTAACTTTTTCATTCCTGAATTGAATAACCACGATGTCCAGGAGATGTGGTTTCAACAAGACGGCGCAACATGTCACACAGCTCGTGCCACAATAGATTTATTGAAAGACACGTTTGGTGACCGCCTAATTTCACGTTTTGGACCTGTGAATTGGCCTCCAAGATCTTGTGATTTAACACCGCTAGACTACTTTCTGTGGGGCTATGTAAAGTCATTGGTCTATGCGGTAAAGCCACAAACGCTTGACCATTTGGAAGACAACATTCGCCGTATTATTGCCGATATACGGCCACAAATGTTGGAAAAAGTCATCGAAAATTGGACGTACAGATTGGACTACATCCGCGCCAGCCGTGGCGTGGCGGTCATATGCCAGAAATCATATTTAAAATGTAATGCCACAAGATTATCTTTCGGCTAAATAAAATTCATGTCAATCGAATAATCCATCGTTGTTTTATTGCAACTTAAAGTTCTATACCTCTATAAAAAACACCCTTTAGAAATATTCAACTGTTATGTGAAATTTCTTTTATTATATCGGATGGGCAAGCTTTCGGTTTAAATTTCAAACACCGGTTATTTCGTATCTGGCAGTACTTGTGTCATTCTATTCTGTCCCAAAATTCAGAATGAATAAATCGATTTACGCTTGAGCAAAGTTGTGATTTATTAGAAATTTATTTTCAAAACAAACATAATTGGTCGGAAATTGCATTAAAAAGGCCGTATAAAATTTGGATGCGCAGAAGGACCAACAGTGCCTGGTATGCGCAAGTTTATTATTAAAGTTCGTGAAACTGGTTTCACTGTTGGTGCAGTAAGACGTGAGGGTGCTCGTACAGTGCGTACACCCGAAAATATCGAAGCTTTAGCTGAGTGTGTACGTGTGAGAGAATCCATCAAAATCAATTCTTCATCGTTCTCAAGAATTGAACATTTTACGCACCAGTTTATGTCGAATTTTGTAAAAAGATCTCGGCATGACGCCTTAAAAAGTTCAATTGGTGCAAGAGATGAAGCCGCATGACCATTCGCCAACGAGGCCAACGATAAACCGTACTATGATGTCGATTTTGATAAAAAAAAATCATTTCTTCGGATGAAGCTCATTTTCATCTTGGTGGGTAGGTTAATAAGCAAAAATTTCTGTATTTGGGGCTCAGAAAACCCAAACGTGGTCTTACAGAAGCCAATTACGAGTAACTGCTTGGTGTGGCTTGTGGAGCGGAGGCATCAATGGCCCGTTTCTTTGGAAACGAGGACGGCGCAACCATTACGCTTAATGAAGACACCTATCGAACCATGATAACCGATTTTTTTTGTGCCCGCTCTTCATGGTATTGCTGTGAACGATGTTTGTTTTCAGCAGGATGTTGCAACTTGTCACAAATCTCATGCCACAATCGATTTATTGCGTTAAACGTTTGATGGTCGAAATGGTAATGTCAATTGGCCGCCAAGAAGTTGCGATTTGACACCGTTGGACTATTATCTGTGGGTCGCTGTTAAAGAAAAGTGTTATGCCGATCAACCAGAGACATTTGAGCATTCGAAGGCCAACATTCGCAATGTCATTGCCGAAATATGACCCCATACACTCGAAAAAGTACAGGGAAATTGGTCCGATCGAATGAGGCCAACCGCGGCAGCCATATGAATGAAATAATATTCCATTTCTAACCGGAACAATTGTACTTCCCGACAAAAAAAAAATAATTTGGCAAAATTTCAACCCTTTTTTGTTTTATTGCATTTTTAAATTTAAACTTTCAAATGAACCACCCTTTATATGTAGCTCAACAACGTGGAACTTGATATAGGCGACATCTTATCTAGATTAAGATATACCACACAAGGATAATAATTTTTTGGACGCTGGCGTAGAACGTTTTAGACGAAAAGTAGCCACTTAAAGAACCGTCTGGATTCGTTGTACTATAACAAAGCTGGAATCAAACCAAACCTGTAATCAGACAGTGGAGTTAAATGAAGAGAAATTGTTTAAACGTTTTACAATTGGGTTGATGTTATTTTGTTTAATTTCAATTGAAAATTAATTTCATTGCATCCCTTTAGTCAGGATTACAACCTAGCTTCCCCACCACCACTCATACTGTGTGTATTAATTTTGCCCATGAGTGATGGAACTTACAGTTTAAAGTCAACTTCAAACGATAGATTTTTGAGAAGTCTTTCATGGCAATTTTATTTTTCTCTCAGAATTTTCGTCCGAAATCTGCCGAGAGGAAGTCGCCCAAGAAATACTTTTTGTATTTTGTTTTGATGTCTGGCCTGGGGTTTGCACCCTGGCTTTACGTCTAATAAGCCAACACACTACCCAGTAGACTACGGCGACAGGAAAGTGATAATGCGCCTAATAATGGCAGCATACGAGTATATCCATAACGGCATTCCACAGTGAATAAATTTGCCAGAGTGCATAAACGTATTGGTCTCGATGTAATTTTGCCAATTAGACCATATGCGGCTTTGGAGCTCATGATCATTTCCAGATGTTGGATGACAACGAACATTTCATATTTTATCAGACAGCCATGCTGCCTGAAAGACACTTGGCTTGAATTGGAAGAAGAGTACATTTGTTTTGATATGCAGCGGAAACACATTCTAAGCGAATGTGGAGTCCTTGCTAGGTTTGAATGGAAGTGTGTGTAGGGAGAAACAACATCTTAATTACTGGTGGCAATATTAATTTAACAGCTTTGTTAGCGTTCATTACGATTGCAATAAATCTGCTGCACAAACCATAGATAAAGTGGGTGCAATAGGTCCTATAAGTCGCGGTGTCAATTTAATTAAAATTTAATTTCAAATAAAAGAATTTCATTTCAGATAATGAAAATAAAAATAAGAAAAACTAGTCGTTATTGTTGTAACCTTTAAAACTATTTCTTCTTCTTTTTTTTTTTCTTATGCAACCTCGTACTGAAGTGTTGAATTTTATTTGGATTTTGATTCAGAATTTATTTGTTATTCTTACAAAAAAATACAACATTTTTTTGATACGTTTTACCTTCAATAGAAAAAATTTTGTCAAAAAAAAAAGTTTACAACCTTCTCATGCGATGGCTTGTAATTAATTTTCAGTTTAATTTTCTCTTCAATATTGAAGCGCAGTGTTCTTGGTTTTCTTAAAAAAAAAAAACAAAGTTTTTTTCCTTCATTTCATTTGGTTTGTATTTTATGGTTGGTTTTGTTGCATTCCAATTAAGAATTGGAATGACGAAAAACTAAACAAAACAAAGAAGAAGAAAACGAAGACGAAGAAAAAACGAAAAATTTAAAGAAAAATTTCTTAAAGTATTCAACACAGACGGACGAGTAGTTCGATGGACTTTTGTTGACCCACATTTAAAGTGTAATTTTTTTAGCCATTCTTGGCTTTTTTTTAATGTCACAATTAACTTTTCTTGTTGTCGTTGTTGTTTGTTTTTGTTACTGTCGCTATTACTGTTTTTTTGTTTTTGTTTTTACAATTTTATTTCAGTTAATTAAGCAAAAATAAATAATTTTTTTATAGTTTTTTTATTTTATTTTACTTTAAAGGTGGCACCAAACTAGAGCAGTAATGAGTGAAGGTTTCATTTCAATTTTACCGTAGACCAGCAGTTTTGCAAAGGCAATCCTACATTTTGTAATCAAAACAAAAACGAATGAAAAAACAAAACAAAACAAAATAAAACAAAACAAAACATTTCCGCAAATCAATACCTTGATCATACAGTGGTAGCACTCCATATGATTGCTGGTTAGTCAGCGTTTCAGTTCAGATTACTTTTACATGGTCTTTCTGAAATTGTGATATTTTGATCTCGGGGGTTATTTCTATTTTAAATTAAATGAATTTATAAGGTCAGTGATGGGTATCCAGACCAGAGATGAGCAATGAGTATTCCAAAATATGAATAGAGTTGAATCATACTCATAATTTCTGATACTTATACGCATTCATACTTATTTTAATATCATGGAACCTCTACTCATATTCAAATCAAGATGTGTTAAGGAGATTCAATTCATTAGGCACTGGCACACACACTTCGAAGTAAGATGCTAATTTCGAATTAAAAACAAAACCAATAAAAATTCGAATAAATAAATAGAAAAGAGCACTCCTCAACAACTGCTTATAGTATTAGGACCGGCCGTTATCTTAAGGAATACGGTGACACATTGTGCTGCCCCGTGGCACGGATACCGAGCTACATTGGTAATGCACATAGGCGATCAATAAAACCTTTCCTTTCAAGACGTTTATCGGCAAGTTGCTGTAATTCGTTTCCATTCGAATGTTTGGAGTTGTTCAATCGCAATATGAATGAGTTTTTGCCTCATTTTGGAACTGTGGGCCACAGATCAGCAATGAGTATTCAAATATCAAATCGAATCCTACTCATAATTTCTAATACTTCTACGCATTCATACTTATTTTAATATCATGGAACCTCTACTCATATTCAAAATTTGAAGTACACATCACATTCATACTTAACAACACGTATGATGTTGTTGATTTCGATTCTCCATAACTCAACATATACACGAATAGCGTACGAACACTAAAATACTCATTAGAAGGTTGTGTTTGCTTTGCTTGCTGTCTTTGTCTTTTTTGCTTATGCGTCTTTTTTCTTTTTTCGTAAATGCAACAACAACTAAGACTGTAAATTTTGATGAATGATTCAGTCAGTCGAGGCTTATGAATCAAACATATTTCGAATGGTATGAGTTTGATGTCAATGTTGTACGCATACTCATTGCAACCTGTACTTATAAATCAACGTTATAGTGAGTATGAACGAATCAGAGTCAGAGTAGTTAAATTTCAATATTGTTGACTAATTTATATTTAAAATTTCATGAGTGCTTATGAGATTAAAGAAAAAACGATTCATTGCTGATCCCTGGTATATACGATGCTTATCAGTTAATATCATTTTTTTTGTGACAGAGAACTGTGAATTCTGTGATAGCTTAACGGAACATAGTATCAGGTCTCATTACATCAATCAATATAAATGTTATCAATATAATGTCATCGTTATGACTACGGACAGAGCACTGTAGTATAAGACTGGCAATGTCATCATGTTCAGTAATATTGCAGCATGAGTTGGAAAATCATGTATGTATGACCGCGTATTCAAAGAGCCAAAAGAGGTGGAAATTGCAAGCTTCACAGATAATACAGCAGCATAAATGAGTTGCAAATCTGTGCGAATCAGGCCATTGAGTCCTTATGACATGGTCGGCAACTGGCACAACATAAAACGGAGACGCTGTTGATTAGCAGTAAGAGAGCTAAAGACGGCATAAAAGGACAAGTAGGAATAATAGAAGCTATAATATATCTGGTCTAATGAGAAAGAGAAAAGGCTGTCAATATTGTAAACTTGTTGGTTAGCTTGAAGGCAATGCTATCTCACAGTTAAGCTGCAATTCCAACACTCGGCTCTAATGAGATTAAATTGAAGAAGCTGACTAAGCTATGTAGGTACGCAGAACAACGTTGCCGTCTGGTGGGTCACAGGTCAAGTGGAAATTCTCGACAATAAGCAAGCACACGACATTACAAAAGGAAGAGCATCCACACGGTTGATGGGGCCATTACTCTTCAGAGGAGAGGTAGCGAATGTTTGGAAGGGTATGCTCTATGCAGGGAAGATAAAGAGAGAAAGACTCTTCTCAAACCAATTGGGTTTGCGCCAATCAATTATCTTGTTGACTCAGAAGAGATCTGAGTCACGCATCAGACATATCAGCAAAATAACCTGAGCCAGATAACACCGGTCTTTTGACATGACGCTGTATACTCAAGATATACATACTTATGCAGAACAGGAATTGTTTTAAGCCCAATATGTAGATTCTTTAAAAATGGCGATAAATCATCGGAGAACAATATTTGAATCTGCGTGGTGTTAATATATTCTAGAAAGGAATACATGGGTGTGCACAAGATGCTGGGCAGGAAATTGGCATTGTTGACACCGAGCAGCATTCTGAGGTTTGTCAGGGCAATAGGTTTGAAGGACACATTAAAGGGATTCCCTATGAAGTATGGCCGCGCATATTATGGTACTCCTTCACGCAAAAATTGATCGCTTATCCGGTATAGTTTAACACGGTGTACATAAAGGACAAGCATAATGCCTATTTTCCTGTGAAGCTGTTTGAATCTAACAGTTCGAGAATATGGAAATATTTACGATAAGAAAAATAAAATCCCTGAACATGGTCCATATAAAATGGAAAGAAAGTGGAACATTTCTATCCCGGGTCTGAATATCGAGTCGTTAACAAATCGCAAACGTTTCGGTAGTAGAATAAAATGCAAGCGAAAAGTAGAACAAAACCAAGTGAAACGTGTAACATGAGGGGGTGACAAATCCACAACGGAGGTGGTATAGTCGGTAGGATACAAAATACTCAACGGCAACAGATGTGCACCGAATTTTCAATTCTAGTACAAAAAGAAAAAAAATTAAATAACTCCCATAGCATAAACAAAATAATTTGATTGGACTTTAACAATCCGCTAAATTAATGACGCGATTTAGACAAACTTTATTAAGATAAATGCGTTGACACGTTGCCAGATATGCCTAGCAAATACAAGGGCCCTACT